>JAGFBZ010000849.1:1322500-2640000 GCA_018398805.1 Hirundichthys speculiger | reverse complement strand
TCACGCACAGCTCTGATCAGTGCATGTGATAGATGTAGGAATATGCACTGCTAACATTAGAAAGAGAAAGTCACAAGGACAGAAAAGATAAAGATAGAGGAAAAGGGGGATAGACTGACTGATAAAGTGACAAAGAGCGAGGTAGAGTCATGAGCTCATTTGGGATTCCAGTGTGTTGGTAATAATAAGGGAACCTCTGCAGCTGTTGTTGAATTATAGATCACAATGGTATGATTGCATGAGGTTAGGCCATTGTAACACCGGCTTAATAATTTACAGATTTTATTACTACAGTGATCGTTGCATGGGGAGGTGGGCATGGGAAGGTGTGCCATGTTGTATGCTGAAGATTCTTATAAAGACAGTATAATTCCTATAAAGACTTTTCCTGTATTCAGTATGATTTAAAGCAGCTGATCTTTGCATTCTTCAGACCTAAAGATTGGTTGTATTCAGAATGATGGTCACAAGATTTTGGTGTTGTGCTTCAGCTGATAATTACAGAGTTGCTAGACTGCTTTGCTTTTTGTAATTGTGTGAACTGGTTGCTGACTGCACTTGTTACCAATTGCAGTATAAAGTGATAATCTTTGCCAGATTTTTTCAACCACTATGATTAATGCTTCAAAACTTCCTATTTTCACATATGCACAGCACGAAAAGATGAGTTAATGGGAATATGCTGACATAGCATTTAACCGGTAATGTTTGTGTTTGCTGGGTGTATGTGCATGTTATTGGGAATTTACAGGTGAAAGAAGTTTACTGTGAAATACGGCCATTTATGAGCTGTAATCGGGAATTTACTCGACCCCCCTTTTTTGCCAAGGGTAGAAGAACAGCAGGGGACATTTCTTTTCAAAAAGCCCTATTGTTTAAAGAGGGGAGGAGAGGGGAGGGGAGGGGAGGGGAACCCCCCCCCCCCACCACCACCACCACACCCCCCCCCCCCCCACACACACACACTCTCTCTCTCTCTTTCTCAAGTGAAATGTTTTTTGCCACAATAAAACACACATTTACATTGTCTAACCAAAGCAAGTATTTTTGATATTGTAAATGTAAAGTAGGGCTTAATTAGTCCTTTTTTTAATTTTCAAAAATATCTTAATCTGAATCTCAACTAAAGTTAAAATGGATCCCAGGAACATTCAATAATGACGAATTAGAAACAATTGTATGGCACAAAACCAGTCTTTATTTTTATTTGCACAGACTGAATCCAATTAATTAAACAAGACAGAGTATAGTACAGGAATGACATGCAATTCTTGCATGATTCAATTATTGCGAGAATGGAATTTACCTGGATAAATGAGAATATCCACAGACTTTTCAAATTTACAGTTTACACGAAGTGTGATGCAGCCATCGAGAGCCATCAAACGGCCATCAACACTTCTGTGAGTTACCATTCAAACTCCCCCAACCTGTCTATGACCAGTTGGCCCACGTGAATAGCAAATGGAGATAGGGCCTTTATCACTGGAATGTGTTACAGTCCTGACAGACCAATCACAGCGCATGTTATTGCGGAGGCGTGGCTAAGAATTGATTCAGCAGTATCATTGGTTTCTGTCTCACAGCCTTGAGAGTCGCGGGTCTTTGAAGCTCTGTTCTTCCTGGTTAGTTTGTTTTGCTACTGCCCAGTAGAACCTTTTTGCTTTTGAGAAGGAGATATTGCTGCGTTGTTGTAAAACATGTCGCATAAACGGACCTTGGCCTTTTATCCAAATCAATCCAAAGCAGATGTTACTCCGACCAGACCTGCGGCAGAGCGACGAGGACAGTCAACTCCGTCTTCTTCATCTCCACAAGAAAGTCCCGGTACGGGTGTATCTGCTGTTGTTAATCCTTCGAATTCATTGTTGCGACAAATGTCGAAATTCGAGGGGAAAGTAGACAGCAGACTTGAAAAGAGAGCGCAGACTACAAGACAACGATAGATTTCTACTGGACGAGAAAGTGGAACTTCTCTTGTGGAGACCTCCAGCTCCAACATAGTTGATTCCAACCCGCAAAATGGATTAAAAGAGCAAAGAACACACGCGTTGCTGTAAGTAAAAGTAGCAGCAGCAGAGAAACCCCATTCCAACACATTTCACGGCTTCATTCAACAACCAATGAAAACATACACAATCAAGACTAGGTAATCACGTTTAATCACAAACATTTACAGTAGAATCAAAAATGGCAGAAAACAAGAAAAAGTGATGGCAGTACAATGCTAATTACATAAACAATTTATTTATTCCATCACTAAAGGAATGTACATCAGCCAATGTGCTGCTATATGAGCAGGTGTTCTCCAATGAAGCCATGAAGCCATCGCGATTACAGGAGCATCTTTCTAAAAACATCTGGACAAGGCATCTAAAGACTCGGATTACTGAACAGGGATTCAGCCGAGCTCTCCACATGCAGACAATATACCAAAACCACCTGGACCTCGTGAGCTCTGGTCCACTCAGGCTGAAGCTCACGGCGATGTGTCCAGACGTGAAAAAGCTGGCAGCAGCCCACCAAACGCAGGGCTCCCACTATAAATGAAGAGCACCAGTCGTTCTTTTGTAAATAGTTTTTCTTCTTTTTTCCTCATTGCCAGGCCAGGCCTTGTCATTACCCTACTCTAAAAATGACCGTTTGAAATGTTTAAGGTGCATTAATTGACGCACGAGTGGTTCTGAGTTCTGATTAGTTAATTTACAGCTGTTCACGTAAAGTATGCATGATGTTGTTTGGCATTTTCAATTAGCCTACCCATAAAACAGATTTTCAACAAATTCTGCTGTGGTGGTATATTTTCTTAGTTCCAAGAATTTATTTACAAATGTTGTGATGAATTAAAAAATCATAAAATGCGGTGTGGCCTTTTCTCTGTAGAAAGATCAATTTGATTTAAATTCAGTCTCACAGTTCAATCTCAGAAATTCAGCCTCACAGTCCAGAAGGTCAACTGAAGAGGTTTCGGTCCCAGTGCAACTAAAGCATTATAGGATTATTTTTTTTATGTTTCTTCCTTTATTTCCATTTCCACAAATTAAAATCCATGCTTACATACACACGCATATTTTTATTTTTTCTCTTTCTCTCTCTTTTTTTTCCTAGGGGTGGGGGGGGGGTCGTTAAGAGCATCATGGTGGCTCAGGGGGCGTTTGTTCAAAAAAGGTTGAGAACCACTGTTTGAAAGTAACAAAATTAATGGTCCTGGTTTAGCTCTATGTGAATGACCTTGTGACTTTATGCAGTCATTCTAAATTTCATTTGGTCTTCTATGGCCTTGTTTATAAAAAAAAAAAAGGTTGTCCCAGATCTCAGTCTGCCAGATATGTGAAGGAACTTTCTTTTCAGAAAGAAAAAAAAAAGTTTGGCAAGAAGCAGACACTGTAGGAAATTACAATATAGAGTTAGTGGTAGAGGGCACCAGAGTTGGTACTATGAAACAACCTCATTAACTCCCCCGCCCTGTTGTTGGCAGTAGGTGAAAATCAAGTCAGGCAGACACACACATCTCCTAGTTGGCCACCTCTCTCCCTCAACAGACTGTTTTCTTTTGTCCTAATATAAGTTGACAGGAAGTTAAGTATCTTATCTGCTTATCTGTGTCAGCGCGCACCTGCATCCACATGCACATATATCTATATTTCTCTAAATTTCAGAGGCAAAACTTCTTCAGGCAACATTGAAGTTTCAGCTAAAGCTTGTTTAGTGTCTCTGTATTGCATCACTTGGAAGGCTGTTGCTTAATAGGATGTATTTACTACCTCTGAGTGGATAGCAAGTTAATATTGTGTCAGAAAACAAACAATGTCTGTGTGTTGTAATCACATACTCAACTCAAAATGAAAAAGATGTTTTAAAGTAACCATTCTTATTAAATATCACTGTTGAATGATGACACACCTAAAATTTTTTCTGGATATTTAAGGTCAGATTTGGAGAAGGTCATCGAGATGGTTCTGATGACCACATATATCTAGTTTTCTTGAATTGTGGCTGTTGTTATTTAGTGAAATAGCATGAACTGAACAAGGCAACAGTTTCAAATCAGAATAAGATGACACATGGTCTAGAGGGATATATCATTTGTTGAAAATGACACATTTGTCTTAACCTTTCAAAGAGCATTCATACATTTATACTTACATTATGTCATGTCTGTCAACATGCCATTTCAAAAATGACAGTTTCATGATGGACATTCTTTCTATAAAATCAATCTTTTGAACAATGTGAAGAGTAGGATTTATGTTTTCCTGACTTAGATCTTGTCAGCAAAGTCTTTTGAACCCCAAAGTCAGATAGAACAACACTTGTCTGGGATACAGTTATTAATGTCCCCATTTATGTTACTTTAGGGAAATGAAATAAATAGGCTCTCTAAGTGAGCAAATCTTTTTTAGGCTGAGTGATTACACGCCTATTAGAGATGGTCAGATTCATCAGGCCTTAGAATAGAATGCTAGTTAAAGACAATCACTGCTCTTTTGTAGATGTATACAGATGAGTGGAAAAAATATTTAATTTGTTTGAAGGAAAAATCACTATTGGCTAGCCAAGTTCATATAAACTAAAGAAAACTTAGTGAGGCAGCAAGCAAATACTCTAGATGCTGTTTAAGAACTTGTTTATCTTATTTTCTGTCAAACTAAAGTTGATATTTCAAGGAGTGCGCTTGAGCCATGGGGACACATAATATAGCTAATTTTGGTGTTAACTTAAAGGGAAATGCTTTTATTTAGTAGGCTGCATTTTCTTGAACATCTTGTGAACATCAATAACAGTTAATAAATGCCATATTTCCTGAAACACAGGTTAAGTCCTTTGTTGATGTTACACCTTTAGTGCTAGTACTTTACTAGGGGCTTTTCTTCGGAAGTCTCTCAATATCTTATAGTTTTGCAAAATTCTTCTATTTTTTGGATTTTGGAAAGACACCATGCCTGAAAGTTGAATAAAAGAGTAAAAGCGAATATTATGGTATCAAAACATTAAAGTGAAAACACTGCATTTGGGATGGAATGGTTACCGGTATTACAGAAAAGCATGGTGAAATTTTACACAAGAATTATTACCATTTATCTTTGACTTAATCTCATTATTGCAGTCGATTACCGGGATATGTAATATCAGCCTCATTCAAGTCTTGCGAGTGACTTGGTGACTTGGTGACGTGAATATGTAGCTTGTAACATAGGCATCATAACATAAGCATGATGGAACCTGGTGATAGCACGCAGGACATTTACCAACCCACTAAAAAGACAAAATCCAAGGTCTGGGCATATTTTTATTTTTTTAAGAAGAATGCAGAGGGAAAACTGGTGGAGGACAATTTATCCTGTCTGCAGAGCATGCAAGAAAAAAGTAGCTGTGAAAGGCAATAACACTTCAAATCTACTGGGTATAATTTTTGTTCCTGAAAATTGTCTGCATATTTTGACCTGCTATCAGTGTTTAAGTGTTCATTTAAACTTGCACCAGACAAATAAGCTTTGTTCCTGTAATTTATTTTGTTCATTTAAAATAAATTCTCTTTCAGTGCCAGTTAATTGCCCTTTTAATGTGAAAGTTTCATTTTAATAAGATTTGGCTTCTAAAGTTTTAGTATGACAAGAAAATCACAGGATTTTGTGAAATTATTTCAATATATGTGTCATTTGGACATTTGTACTATAATGAAGAATATTGTGATAATATCGTACACCGTGATCATTTGGTTACTATAATTGAGATATCAAATTTTTCATATTGTTACATCCCTACACTACATTATATTTAGTTAATCAGTATTTAATTATGATTCCATGATTAAATTTTATAATACCTTTGCATTTTTGTAGTGAAATTTTTATCCACCTGACAACACATATTTTTCCTTATGAGGAGAACAAGGGGGCATACTCTGTGTATTAGACTGAAATATGAACTGATTACACACATGAAAGTGAAATGGCACATTAAAGTTACTACATTAAGCCACCAATAAAAACGTAAAACTTCCTGCACCCATCTACTTTACATAAATTTACAACACATGCTGTGTTTTATTTTATTCGAAATGAACATAATGTTGCGATAACTGATTTTAACACACAAACACACACACACAGGAAAGGCACATGTAACTGAATATCTTATCAGTCAGAAAAAAATAAAGTATTCCAGAAACAAATTGTGTATTCATACTCACAGCAGAAACATTGTTTCAAACAAGTTTCATTATGAAATGAAATGACATTGAACTTCCGTCATGTCTTCAGAAATGATCATTTGATCGGCAATCTTCTCACTCATCGTCCCTCTCCGAGGGGGTTTTGAGTACCTTCCAACCGAGGAACTTCTTCTGCCCTGCAACTCTTAATTGGGATGCTACGGTTGAAATTGGAGTGGTCTAAACCCACAGGGACTCGTATTTCTATTTTACCCTGTACACCGTCAACTTGCAAGTTAACAACCATACCAGACAGTTATGATTTGACACGCAGCATGACTAAAGCACCACATATCTCACAGTCTCCTCCATTTTCTTTAAAACCCATACATTCTACCTAGCAGGATTTAAAATGTGAGTATATATGTTGACATACCAAGTAGGTCGGATAGGAGTTTATTTGCTCATATCAAGTGTTTTTTGCTGCTGGTGGCAACACTGCTGCTTCAGTTTTTTTAAGTGTGGCAGGTGTTCAGAAATTGCATCTTAAGCTTGTAGAAAGCATCAAAATCGCAACTAAAATAAATCTGGAAACCCACTTTTTTCCCCAGATACAAATTTAAGTTGCTCAATTATTTTGGATAGTTTGTCAGTGTTACAAGATAATGAACATGGTTAGAGTCAGTGCTCTTTCTAACAGTTTTGTGCCCATCCACTTTATCCTGTCCTGCTGTCACAGCCATAATTTGTTTCCTGTATTCTGTGACAGAAATACACAACCACACAATAAACCATTATGAACTCTGTGAACAATTGCCAATAGCCGCCCTCATATTCTGTTGAGCTCCACCTTTTTAATCAGCACACTGCTGAAAATCTTTCAGTTATAACTTTTGCTCTCAGCAGGACACAGCATAGTTTCTTTTTAGATGTGTGTGGGGGTGGAGGTTCTGTGCTGCTCTCACAATCTCAGCAACATCTTTAAGGCTCTATTGGTCCTTGAGTGCTTGGAAAAGAGACGATTTTGGCAAGCACAGGCATCCTGCCAGCTTGTCCGTCTTTCTCTACATGGGCTGCTGCTGTTTGGGGTCACTGTTCGGGTCAGGTTTAGACTCTGCCAGCGGGATTTGTTTTCCCTTCACTGTCGGGTGCACACACATAACCAGTATACAGTACTATAATGTAAGAGTATCAAAAGCCATCCCTTTAAAGAAGTTTTCTTGTAGAGCTGTCAGTCAGTTACTGAACATTTTTTTTTAACAGGAACTAGGATAACTTTGGGAAAAAGAAAACAGAAAAACAAAAAAAAAAGGAACAATTTATAGCCAACAATTGTTTGAATTCATGTAAACATCAACAAAAAGAAGTCCTGTTTAGTGATTTTTATTTTACATTATGTAGATCAGTTTTATATATTACAAGACCTCATGCTGTTATTTGTGAGAATCATGCAGAACTGTCACATCCCTTAAATATTAAGCACAGACTGCCTTTAGCATTGTAGTGCTAAATGGTTAGCTGATCATTTCAGTGGTTATAATTTTACTTTGGCCTTAGACTTATCCAAAAAAAAGTTTTTAAGCAGAGAATTTTGAAGATGTCGCACAGCGTTGAATGTTTGTTGTTTTGTGAGGTGCTGAATTTGATAATTAAAAAAAAAATCAACAATATAGTTTGTGCAATATATTAGATTCTATTTTCAATTTTGTGTAAAAGTGCAATTTTGATATAGGCCCTTCTCTTCATGTTGTTTCAATTAGCAGGCTTCGAACAGTTGATTGTTGGACCTCATTTTAAGTACTAGACACTATAAATGGACATAAAATCTATGATTTGCCATGATTGATACAGTGTTTATTTTGTCCATTTACTGGGCATGTACCCTTGTACATAGATGTCCTTCGAAAGCACCACTTACCTCTTGCACTCTTGCTTGCACATAGGCATGTGGTGACACTAAATTTTAACTCTCAGCTTTATCACTCAAGTTAAACTCCCTCAGAAATGCTCAATGAAACCTTTGGGTCTTTCCTTCACCCTCATCACTCTTGTGCTCTTTCTTCTTGTCTGCACTCTGTCTGTAGTCTCTTCCCCACTTTTCTTTTCCTTAGAGGCAAGTTATAAAACATGAGATGGAGCTGCAGCTTTCCTTCGTTCTGCCTTTGATGGAGGTGTGGGGTCTAATGAATGTGAAGCAATTGAGAGTGGGAAGAGGCTGAGGGACTATGTAGACGGTGGGGGTCTGGGTCTGGAATTGGGTAGTTAGAAGGTTGCCACAGTGCATTAGTGTAAGGGGACATGGAGTAGGAACTTTAGGAATGACTTTTTTTCACCAGTGATTGGGTCCCCTGTCACCAACTTGGCTGGTTTAAATGATGCCAGATTAATTGAATGAGCCACACACTCCACATGGACTACACTGATAAGGACTCTGTACAACACACTAAGTGGCTTGTATTATTTCTACCACGTTGGCTGCATGATTCTGTTCAAGACAGTTTAGATTATCAAATCAAGCAAAATTACCCATGAGTGTAATATATTGCCTGGCCCAAACAAGTTACCACCTAGATTTAACTTAAAGAAAGTTAGAGCGCCCCTTTAAAAAAAGATTCCAGGCGTGATTAACGTGTTTCAGATGGCACAGAGTTATTTAACTGAAACTGGTCCAGTGAGTAACTTCTCATTCCTTAAAGAACCTTGACAGAACCACTTCCTGTGGTCAGTGAACAGATGCTACTCTTTTTCATAAGACCTAAATTGTCCAACGCATTACTAAAACCTGGAAGGATAGCTGTAAACCATTATCTTTGAGGGAGATGATGATTGGCCAGAGTTCACTGAGGTATTTGGTGAAATCTAATTAAATAATTTCAGCAGAAGAGCTAATATCAGTGTTTATTAGTGAGAGTAAAAGTATTCCCTATGTGCACTGTGAAAAGAACTTATGATTTTGGGATTGAACAGCTGTGCAGCCTTAGGAATGCCATTTTTCAGGTCGTCTTAAAGGAGGCTTCAATTTATGAGAGAGCATAAACATTGGACTCTGGAACAATGAAAGAAGGTCATGTGGTTTGATGTGTCCTGATTTACCCAGTACCAGAGTGATGGGCGTGTCGGGGTAGGAGGAGTGACAGATGAAGTGATGCATCATTTTGAATAATGTCTGCCATGCAAACATTGGGAGGCAGTATTACGCTCTGGGCTTGGTTTAGTTTAGGTCCAGTTGAAGTTCAGGAATATTATGTGTCCAAAAATGAGTTCAGCAGGCTATTTGAATATAATGAATAATGACTAGATTTGAACATCAATAGATTTTTTTTTCTACTATAGAGCCCAGACCTGAACCCCTATGGAAATCTACAGGACATGCTGGACAATGCTTTTTGCAGCAAACCAACTCCTCTGTCCTAAGTACAAGGTCATGCTGAAAAAAATGCAACTCTAAATGGAAGTAAATGTTTTGAAATTACATAGGCTTATTTAAACAATTCCATAACAGATTGATATCCTTATCAAAGCTAAAAGTGCTCCAATAGAATATTAGTTTTTGGCCAGGCAATGTACAATAATTTGTCAGCCTAATATTCGTTCCCAACTCTGATAGCAGTGACAGATTTTACAGTACAGTAATGGCACTTATTCAATTTTCCTTAATAGTAAAATAAAACCTTTATAGCTGATTGTAGAACTTTGCAGGTCAATCAAGATCTTTCATCTTCTTTCATGTTCTGGAAATATCAGTATGATGAAATAGGATGTCAACACAGCAGGTGAGCCTCCAGCACTACAGTAGACTACAGTACATCTGAGAGATTATCCAGGTATTCAAATGTATTAGAAACTATTTCAAAGGATTAAGATGTTTCAGCCTCACCTAAAGTGTGACACCAAATACAGTTTCTTCACTTCGGGAGGGTAAGCGGATTCAGGCTCACTCCTTTCATTATGTCTTAAATGCTGTTGAAACGACCTAGGACAAACTGGCGTAAAGACGTGCAGAAAGGATCGATTCCTCTCCCTTAGAAGCCAACAAATGCTCAGTCCCACGTCTTTTTGCAGATGCATTAGAAGATTAAAAGTAATGTCTGTATGTGCCAGCCACTTCCTAATTGATCCTAAGCCTCCTCCTCCCACATACATCTCTGCTCCATTCTCTGTCATCAGATGAGGTGCTACACTGCATCGATCCCTGACGCCAATTTCTTGATTGCAAATTCTGATGTGAAGAAACCGGCCTAATGCCATAATCATACACTTGTGATTATGGGGGAGTCTCTTCTAATCAAAAGAGCTAGGCTGCCAAGCCAGAAGGCAATACGGGGAAAGCAATCAGTAACTGATGTTTTAAGTAGGCACACTGAAAATATCCAGCTACTCTTTTAGTCTTTTTCTAGCCAATCTCAACTTCATTCCTAGCAAAGCATGATCTTCACTTTTGATTTCAGAAAACTAGGTGGATGAAAAGCCAGTGTCAGTTGAAGTGATAATTGTTTGCCTGTCGAATTATTGTTCTCAGTACAAAATATGAATATGAAATGAGTGATTGAAAACAAGTGGAGGCAGAGGTCAGCTGACTCCTCATCAAAACACAACTTTTTACACAAAACTAACTAAACAATTCACCTTTAAGCTTACATTTACATTTACATTTATGCTTAGGGAAGACAATTGGTTTGTATTTTTCATAAAGATGAGCTGAATTTGCTGAGAAACATTGACACCTCTGAACATCTACTTTAATAGTGTATCAGAAGATCAGCTGAGGTCACCAGTAGAAGCTGACAGGGTGAAATATGTTGTTTCCCCCATTGACACCAGCTACTGGCCTCGGCAGCTAATTAGCTTTGTAAAATGGTGGTGTACAGTTTTTTTTTTTTTTTTTTTTTTTTTGGGGGGGGGGGGGGGGGGGGGGGGTTGAATGCCTCCTCTCATGCTCACTTTTTTAATAAGCTGATTCTTCTTTTTTAACAGGGCAGAGAGGCCCCTTGCATTTAGCTGACCTCTGTACTTAACATGTGTTAAGGGCCAGGGCAGTGGACCAGTCAAGCTGTGAAGAGGAAGAAGTATGTGTTAGAGGGAACATATTAAAAATGTTGCTGGATACTTTACAGCCACTTAAATGATCGTACTTGTCAAAAACTTTTTTCGTATTACACTTTGTACCACCTGAGAAAATTAAGATGCAGCTCCATACCATGTCAGGGAATATATTTCACATTTTAAACAGCATCTTGAACTACTTAGTTTCTTACCTTCCTCTTCTCCACAGTATGGCAAAGCAGTAAATAATAATAATAATTATTTCAGAACATTCACCTTGACATGAAACTGATTGTTGTCTTTCAGCAGCTCATTCAGAGACTCGTGTGGTGCGTTGATTTTGATGTGCAGCAATGGGGTACCTCATCTCCTCCAGTTTAATCTATTGGGAAAAGAGCTTGGTGTACCTCCCGTCCTTCACAGAGATGGAAATTAAACCACTGTGTTTGGGCATATACTTTAATGACATTGTTGCATAACTTTCCGTTTCGTTGATGGTTTCTACATTGCCTGTGTTTTTCATGTAGTTCTGTTGAAAATGAGCTATTCTTTCAATGTGACAGGCCGTGTGTTCTGAGATGGTCTAGTAGTCTGCCATCAAAACAGCTAGATTAGGTTGCAGAGTGAAAGAAGACTGAATTTTGTCATATCTCTTGATTTGGTCCTATACATTTTTATGATGTTGCTATGAAAATGGTATTGACTGTAATGAAAGATATCATTGTTTTTGAGAAATTTCTGTTGTAGTTTGTCAACACTAATATTCAGAATAGAATGTTGTGTCCCTGAAACATTGTGTAAATGAGCTAGCTGTATTGCGACTGAAATTGCCATAGTGTCACAATTTTCTCCTCAGCACATAAATATGTATAATATCAGTACAATGAAAACATATTTCTCGTATGATTATGTTTATGTCTGGATGGCTCATTATAAATAATGACTGTCAGTAAGTAGTCTAAAAGCAGCATGGAGCTCATCAGTGGCAAATGGTTCTTAAAAATATGTACTTTAAAAAGTATAACATGCTGCTATTCAGCATTGCCATTAAAATGAATATTAATTTTAAAAAAATAATGTGGAAACGATCATATTTAAAGTTTATTTGGATATTTTTGGGCATATGATTGCAGCAACATTTAAATCCCAAGCACTGTACTGTCATTTCATCGAGACACTCTTCTCCTGTTGCCCTGCATCTGTAAATTCATCCTGTATTTGTTCACTCCACTTGCCTGCAGAGGGTAGTCACTGACTGCATTAACAACCATACATCAGAGTCTTGAATTCACACCATTGCCTTGCAAGCTTTCACGCCTGCTAAAACACAGAAACAAACAAACTTCTGTTATTATATTATACATCTTGGACTACATTTTAGGAGTACACCTGCACATTATAGATGGGTGTGGTAGTGATGGAAACATGTGGTTGCCAGATGTGAAGGCGGGCGGGGGGGGGGGGTGGGGGTGGGTGGGGTGGTGAGAACCCCCAATCCCAGACAGATGGAGCTTGTATATCCTTCTATCAGGTTATGGCAGACCATACACTTTCATATAAGCAACAGTGTTGCTTATATGAAACGAATGGGATTTTATGTAAACTGCTTGTCAGCAAAGATACAAGCTGATCCTTTTTTTCATGGGGCTGATGATGTGGGGACGAGAGTTGTTACAGTTTTGTATGTTATTTGTGTGTGTTTGTATGTTTGTGTGTCTTTTCACTGTCTGCTCATTTTGTTCTACCAAGCCAGATTTGGGGGACGATGCAAATACCCATGCTTGTCGTAACAGGTCATACTCATTGAAAATGATGTGGAACCTTTAATAATGCATAAGAGTAGAGGCTGGAAAGGTGGAAAGGCATTGATTTATACCCACAGGTTTCCTGGGATTTTTATAGGATTGGCTAAATGTCATTACACTGCAGGTGGAGAGGTGATGAACTGTAATATACTTTGATGTTGAGGGGTGTGTGTTTCCTGTCATTGGCTTATAAACCGGAACACTATGACAACTCTCAAAAGATCTACTACCCTCCCACCACCTGTCATCTTTTCAGCTGCATACAGTACACACAACCCAACATGCTCATTTAAATCTGAATGTGTGCAAGTGCAAATGCATACAAATTGATTTTCACATGTGTAGACGCATTCACAGTTGTCACGTTTGGAGATGAGACGTGCAGTAAAATAAAACACACTGGAGTGGCTGTGCTTGTTTGCTGAGCTGTTTTCTTCATGTTAAGTCTGAGCAGTTTGTGTTTGAATGATAAATAGCTATGAATTCATGCTTGAATCTGTGGCATCCTTTTACATGTCTGGAAGTATTGATTTCGTTCAAACATACAGCTTTAGCTGAGTATGGGCAATGTAACTGATTGATCTCTCTTATTAATGTGCAGGCATTTGAGAGTTGCATTGTAACTATTTTGGCATAAAAATCAATGGCTTACAAAATTAGTTTTTAAGTTCTGTCAGGTTTAATCAAGATGCATGAAAACATTCATTTTAAATTTAACAGGCCTGAACCTTCATGTCGCAGTTTAACTATAAAATACTTGCTCTTCTTTGGCCTTTTAAGTGAGGTTCTCCTACTGCTAGAATTGAATATCAGTGTAGCAGCAATGGTGAATTGGTGTAATTTTACAGTTGAATTAATTCTATTTTACTATACAGTGTTTTTTTTTTTTTTTGTTACAGAATTTGAAGTGTATTTGAATTGCCATTGGAATTGGTTTGCATCACATATTTGACAAGTGAGCTAGTGCCATAGTGGCTAAATTAATCTTTCCTCTAATCCAAGTGTGACCAGTATGACATATTTTTAATCGGGCTGGCCAATATTTGAAGGTTTATTTTAAAGTCAATGTTGTCATTTGTTTTGTTGGTAAATCATATTTGTTTTGGTATAATTTCTTTACCTACAAAAA
This sequence comes from Hirundichthys speculiger, assembly GCA_018398805.1. Lineage (NCBI taxonomy): Eukaryota > Metazoa > Chordata > Actinopteri > Beloniformes > Exocoetidae > Hirundichthys > Hirundichthys speculiger. The sequence goes on along the minus strand of JAGFBZ010000849.1, from coordinate 2,625,869 downwards.
ATATTGGCCTTTTTAAATCTGCTTCTACAATGTATTAGTGACTGTGTGACATATGGTTCCCACTGTTGGCATTCATCAGAAATGCCAGAACACATTTGTTGAATGGCCACTCTGTCCACTGGGTCATTGGAGTTTTATAAACCAAAGCATTTCACGAAGTACCATGATCACTCTTTTCTTTCTTTTGAAAACTTCTGGCATTTTTATCATTGTGTTGGCTTCATAGACCTTGTTCCATTAGATTGCCATCCAACATTTGCACTGCAGTTTAAGTCAGCAGAAAAGTCGACATGCTCATGTCAGCTTGCCGAGTACCTGGTTATCTGCAAAAAACCTGGTCCACACCCTCAGGGTTTTTAGGCCATGCGGACTCCACTGGAACCTTACACACTCTTGGACATGTAGCCCAGTAAGCTGTGTGTGTGTGGTTCTTGCCATAATCAAAGTAATGTATTCTAATGACATCCAGTGTTAAAAAGCCATTAATTCTACCTGCTGTTCCACTAATCTCAAATGAGGAAATCTGTCCTTGTTTCCTATCAACAAACAACTGCAGTGGATTCACCTTAAAGGTCAAGTCCCATTCTCTAATTAATTGGCTTGGATGTTTTTGATAATGTTGCCAGGGCAGAGATCTTGCTAAGAGCAACACTGATGAACACTCACCTTTTTGTGGCTATTGTTTAATTCATTTATTTACCGTTGGTTGCAATTGTCAACACATTAAAACAGAGCTCAAGCTGAAAAGCTCACAAGCGTAGTTTATTGTTGAAATGTAGGCGTCTCCATTAAGCAGTCCAGGTGCTTTCTCAGGGAGCCATTTGGGAAAAAGCATTCACTCATACCGGCACTGAGCCCTAACCTTGGGAAATAGAGTTAAGCTCTTTCAGATCCAGGGGATTCAGGAAGTCATCATTAAAAATGCCAAACGTTGTAGAGCTGAAACATAAAGGGCAAAGAAGGGATTCCATTGTCCTTGACTTTTGATCGAGACATACACTTGATAATAAATTAGTTCAGCTTTTAAAATCCTCTTGCTTTTTGTATAGTGATAGCTTTTTAGCTAAAGCACACGTATATTTTACCACTCTCACAATTCTTAGAGATGTCTAAAGAGGTTCACACCCCAGTGCCCATGTGCATTTGTTGTATCTTACCAAACAGGGCCAATTGTGTGCATTTACAATGCGATAAACCTCATTATTTCTGCTCACTAAACAGTTGTGCATTATCTGAAATGGTTTATGGGGCTTATACAGGGCCAATTTACCACAACGCTTGGTTCCATTGTCAGTCTGTGAATGTGATGCTTGTCTTAGCCTGACTGAGCTAATGTTACTCCTGCTTAGAATGAGGATGCTTTCCTCCTGTAGAGTCTTTGTATTTAGGTGATTAAACCCCAGGGATTTTGTGTCCGTGGTGGGACATTATTGCTGTCACTGGTGCATAGCAAGTTGAGTGTACCTTATTGCATGTTAATCATCAAGTCTTGCACTTGCACATGTTTGGAGGAAACATTCTACTGAAAAACTTGAAAACCAGACAGAAAACTACAATCTTTGCTGTGAGATAAGGAGTAAAAAAAGTTTATATTAATTTGTTGTATATATAATCATTCTAAACTGCTGGTTATGAGGTGATAAGTCACATGCTTGTATGCTTAATTCAAGATAAAATATGCATAGCCAAGTGAAAAAGATGCACCTCAGTGGTGAAAATAGCTGCTTTGAGCCCTTGCCTGCTTGTGAATGTTGAGTGGTGACAAATTGATTTTAGTGTTGGTTTAGAGTGCAGTCAAAACAGAAATGTGATCTGTTAGGTTGCAATACAAAGACTGCATTGTACCTTGTGATCATAATATCCACACAAACTGTAGTACTGGTGTTTTTTTCACTGATGTAGAATTAGATTTGATAATCTAGTGTCCCTATTCACATCTCCACTGACAGCATATCCTGTATTCTTGTTTATCTCTGTGCTCTGCTACTACTGTTCCAAACAAAAATTCCATTTTTGTGACAACTCTCTGAGGTGTTTGTAGATGCAGTGACAGGGAAGTCATATTCACTCAACACATTTCTCTTGAAACCTAATCTCCAGCATGGCCTTGTTCACCCACTGATAGGCAGATAGTGGTGAGAAAAGGTGCTGATACACTTGCTGTCACCAGCTCCACTTGGGACACGTCTTCTCTCATTATTGATTCTGTGCTTTGGTTTTATACTATCTCACTAGTGACCTATGAAAGATAAAGTTGAGGAAAGGTTATGTTGCTAAGGAGCCCATGATTGCATTAGGAACAGGTCTGTCAACACTGCACCAGCTAATATTAGCTCTAAATGGTGTTGACTCATATAAAGCCACCTCTGTAGTTTGAGGACTTTGAGTCTGCTTAATATTTGTGGTTATTGATTGCAGCCACTGTAATGAAATTTTACCATCCCTTTCCCTTTAGCAAATATAGGGGTTAACGGGAATGGTCAGCCATTGCAAATCCTCTTCCATTTCCCTTCTGCTTCCTCTTCAGTCTGTTTTTTTTTTTTTTTTCTTTTTTACTCCCCTCTGAGTATTTTGTTGCCTTTTGGGCAAGGGCTGAAAGCAGTAGTTCTTTTGTTGCTGATTTTTTTTTTTTTTTTCTTAATTTTATTTGGTGTCTTGGCAGATTTTTTCCCCCCATTTCATCCTTCTGATTCTCCAGCAGCCTAGAATGACGTCTGCATGGAAAAATTATAAAATCATGTTCCTCTCACCAGGCAAATTTAGATAACTAATTTTTAGGTCAAATTATAAATCTTTTAACTTGGTTGGCAGACTGGCTGACTGGCTGGCAGAGAATAGCCTACTGAGCAGAAGTGTGAGCAATCTCTCACTACTCATCATTCCTTGGAGGAGGTGTATCAGTTTGTAGTAGCTGGTGGGGGCGTTGTAACTGGACAGAGTTACGGTTAGCTAAACCAAATGGAATGAGATGAAACGCTGAGCAATTCTGGGGAAAGTAATATGTTCATGTTCTATTACACACTGGTATGATTCTAAGTCAGATACCAGCAGGCCCTGCTACTCATCTGGAATGTTTAGTTGAACAGCTGCTGTTTGAGTCTTGCAAGGAACACCACTGGGAAACATATACAACTACCACTGTCTCTTTGCATGCTACAAAATAGACATGAAGTGAGTAATAAATGATGCAGGACTTCAGTTATGTGTGGATAAACGAACATAGATGTTTTTATGCATCTGTCTGAATGGGTGGGTCTGTGCTTCGAAGCACTCTCTCTGCATTTGTTTATTACAAACAAGAAAATTAGTCCAATTCTGTTGGAACACTCCATCCATTTTTTTCTTCATAAATAAAGCTATGTATGTTGATACTGTCATATAAAAGTCTCCAAATGACCACCCCCACAGACAAATACAATCTGTGTGCCTGATGCAACCACTCTTTAAAGAGGCAATAGGTTTGTTACTGGGGGGAAAAAAAAAACATACATGACGCACACGTGTACACACAAGAAAAGTAAAAAAGAAATGTACATGACAGAAGGGATTCCTTCTGGCCTCTGCTTCGATACTGTCAAGCCAGAGCAACCTATATGTTACTAAATCCTATTCTTAAAGAGTGTTTAACCCCCCCCCCCCCAAGTCTGAGAGGCCCTTGGCATTGTCTAAGATCACACGCAGGAGCACACAAAGGCACACAGACAAATACAATCTGTGTGCCTGATGCAATGTTCTGTCAGTTAAGCAAACAAACACATTAGGCTACATGAAACTGCACTGCAGTGTCTCTGCTCTTATTAGTAAAACTATGCTTGAATACGTGAGCTGTTAATCTTTAAAGACAACATACCATATACAGCAATATATTATGAACAACCAAGGTTGGTTGGGGTTTTTGTTGAGCTGTTGTACATGTATTCCTTCATTTTGTGTATTTTTATTCTTTTTCCTATGACTCTTTGAAGAGCTTAATGTCACCATGAGCTCTCACACTGAATGCCTTTTTACTCCTATGCTTTTGAATGGGAAAGATGAGGATCGGGGAGACAGAGGTTTGGAAAGGGGATACATGAAGGGATGAAGGAAGGCAGTAGCCCCAAGAGGCACCTGGAGCTGTGGTGTTAGTGAAAAATATAGTGCATGCATCTAAATTCTGCAGGCCAGCCTTTGGCATAGTCTGGTATATTTGCTATGTACAGGTTCCTGTTTGAAGAATCACCTTCATCCATGGAAGGAAGTCCAGTCTTATAGAGCACTGCATATCAACATAGCTTTTTGAACCTATAAGAAAAGTGCAAATGGAAGCTGTAGATTTAAAAGTTTAAAAGGGCACAGAAATTTGAATGCTGTATATTTGGAGGAAATATGCAGTATATGCTGCATGCATCTAGAAAGACTGTAATCTTTCCTGATCTTCACGTGTCAACTGTGTTACGGAGCCATTCACATTCCTTTCTTTACAGCTTCACTTGCATTATCATGACTTCCAGGCAAAGCAGAAATTTCATGGCTCAGAACCTTTAGACTTTGATATTTTCAAAAGCTTCCCCCTTACTGATACTGTACTAAACCCTTATTGGTGGAGTGTAATTTGAATAAATTAAAGGAGACAAGGCTTTCCCTTTTGTCTTGTTATATTTCGCCATAAAATACGCTTAAAATAGTATCTCCAATAACAGTATTCCTCTGTGACCTGCCAGAATCAACACAGGGAAATGTAGAGATGGAGTGAAGACGTACAGCAAGACATGTCATTACCAAGCTTTACCCCAGGGTTTACTAGTTCATTGCAGAGGTCGACTGGTCTGGTTGCTTGGCTTTAATTTGTATGGCTGCATTTCCCAGGGTGGTTTTAGTGTCTTTTTGGTATTCTCAATGGTCTTCCTGTAACTATGGAGGCAACTTGCTGTGCTGAATTGAGAGGCAAAGAAGTTCCATTTCATCCATCTGTTGATGGCTATTCTCATGACAGTCTGATAATCTTATAATACTGTAAATGAGATATCAATGAATGTAACTGAATGTTTGCTGAGCAGATCAAGAGACTAATTAAAAGGAAAACATTAATGTTTAAAGAAGCAAGAACAAAACTTCCAGTCCCTTTTATTACTCTGAACTAAGTAAGTTGCTTCTGCAACTCGGTGCCGAATAGAGAATAAGGAGGGATGGCAGCACACAAAGCAGTCAAGCAGGAGCCCTGGTCTTTGATGAATGTCTCTATCTGCAGGTATTAGGTGTTCTATTTTTCATAGCAGGTCCTTTGGCCATGCTGGGAAGAGTTTGCGCCTTATGTGCGCATTCGTGCAGGGCGCCACATTCCTTGGAGATGGTGACTAAACTATGCCTATCGTCTTGGGGTGAGAGTGGCTGCTACCAGCATCGCTAAAGGTTACACCTGTCAATGATTGGGTTGGAGGTGTGTGTGTGTGTGTGCGGGGGTGGTGGGGTGTCAGAAGAAAAAGATGCCAGTGCTGTTGTGGCCTCTGCTTAAATGGCAAAGCTTCTTAATGTCTCTAATAGTTTACCTTTCAGACACACTCAGATACACTCACTGACATACAAGAATACATTGTGTCTGTGTGAGCAGTATTATTCATGTTGTGGAACTGGCACATAGATGCTTAGACTGTTGTGGTCGGAGTGCCATTACACTGATGTCAAAGTATAGCTTCTGCTCTTTAAATTGTATGTCTACATTTTACACTCCTGAAAAATCTGATTAATTTCCCATGGTCAAATACTGTGCTCCTTGTATGCCAGAGTTTCAATGTTTTGAATGATATAACTGCTAATGTTAATATTGTTTAATGGTATTACAATTTCAGTATCTCTTAAACTAATCCTTTGCTAAAGCATTCATGATTGTCCACTTACAAATAATCTTGCTTTATAGAAACATTGTCCTCGTGTACATGTATGGAAAATTAAGCTGTAATTGTTTTTGATCACATTAGTATAATAAGAATTATTATATTAGTCTTATTGTACTAGGGTGTTTTTGTTGAGTTTTAATTGGGTTGGTGCTGTTAGTACAAGTAAGTTTAGTGACGCAGATGTTATCTGCGGGGCCTTAAGTCATATTTGCTGTCCATTTATCTCTCAATGCATAATAGCTGATCTGTGCTAGGGACTTAATATTTTATCTTACAAGCTAAAAACAACAACAAACCCACCCCCCAAAAAAACAAACAAAAAACCAAAAAGACTTGCTCTTCTCTCTTAAGCAGTGGGAACCATGTTTTGATTTTCCTTGTCATACTGCACTGTTGACATTCAGCATTGATCCTCACACATGAGAGACACAACTGCAGTCTGCCATCAGGTAGGCAGCATGCCATGGCTGAAGCATCAGCCTCAATTCAGCAGTCAAATTAATCTTGCTTTGTTGGAGTAGTCAAGCTTAACCTAGGAGAGAGTTTGTTTAGCTGTTACTCTGCTGATGTAGTGCTTTCCCCTGAGTTTGGAGCCTTTATTTATGGACTGTTAAAGATCCCTCCATCTGTTATTAGCAAGGGTCTGGACACAGACGCTTTGATGAATAGGTATTTTTACTCACTTTGGATAGGCTGCAGCTTCTCAGTGGAGACGACATAATTCTGTGGACATCAGAAGAAACTGCTTTTGTTTCCTGAGATCTCACTGTAAATGCATCCAATTGTGCTTCATTAGAAGATGGGCTTGATTAGAACTGAAGTTATAGCATCCTCTTTTGGCCTTAGTGTACTGCACTGTTTTCCATTTCTCTAAACACACGTTTTCCTGTTTAAATCCACGCAAAGACACATTCAAAAACTAAGCGATTTACATTCCAATTAAGGATAAGAAATTATCACTAGTCAATCTAAAGAGTCTGGTAAAGAGTTAAAGTGGCTTTAAGTACAGAAAGTAACCTTTCACTATCGACATACTGGTGAATTTGAGCCCTTCATATTTGGCTGGTAAATGCTCATATTTTCAAAGATAATTCTTGGCACCAGCTTTATATGTACGTATGCACAATGTTCCATTTACAGCTCATCTCTCCCACCCTTGTCTGTTATATTTGCTGTCTGTGTGATAAGAAGATGATCTGAGTGCAGGTTTTCATGGGAAGATATTCCATATATCTTGTTTTTTTCCTGATGGACTAGCAACAGACAATTTGAAATCCTATTTATCTGGGAAGAAGAGAGGAAGTGTATCCGTGGTTATTAGAGTTAAGGCAATGCCAATACAGACACAAGAAGTAGATCAAAGCTGACTGGACTGGAAATAACTGAATCCTATGTACCCAGCCCACTGATTCAAGGTTTAGAAAATGTATTGTTTTCTTGATTTAACAGCCCAAACTTGTGCATGTGTTTGTGTGGGAATTCCTGTGTGTTTACCTGATCAGAATCCCTTCCAAATTGAGTGTCAGTACTGCAAATACAATTATGAACAAAGATACAAACACACTTGGATAATTTGTCACTCTGTTTTTTGTCAACTCTTTTTTAGATTTTGCCCATTCTGTGGACGTTGTAATGGATGATAGGAGAAATGATTAGTTGTTGGTTTAGAGTGGAGACTATTTCAGCAGCAAAAACATGTGGATTAAGATGGTTCCACCAATCTCTACTTGTCACAAATAAACATTAAAAAGTATAAAACAGAGTATACTCTAATTTCTCATCCACAAAATCACTGAGTCAAAAGTTGACACAAAAAGTTAGATTTCCCTGCCAGCATGCACAGAATTAAAATTCCAGTATGTTACCTTTGTTGTGTTTCACCCAGGCTGTATTGGTGAGGATCAACATTGTCTTCTGTATTAAATGCAACACAAGGCTGTGACCTTGGGTCATGCAAGGGTTTGGGTCACGACTGTGGCATCCGTTGGCAGAAGAAGCATGGTGTCAAGGCCATACCAGCTGAGCTTTATTAACCTCACACAGGTACCAGCAGTCTAACAAAGCTTGACTGCAAGATGCAAGGGAGTATGGGGAGGCCAAAGCAAAAACATAGTCACAAGCAGCAGAGAAATAGACCCAGAATCTATCTGCACGCTGAGATGTTCATCAGCAAGTAATATCAACTACATGCCAAAAGCACTAATTTTGATTAATAATTTGTGTGTATTTTCATGTTAGATACATGTTTGTGATATATTATTATGATAAGACATAATGGCTGGAGAACGCTGTAAATAGTAAGGGATTAGAAATGTTTTTTTTTTTTTTTTGTCTGCTTTAAACTAAGTATGGGTATCAAGAACTAATCCAGAAAGGGTCTGGGTTCAGGTCTGGTCTATACTGAATTACCTTGAAGGTCACTACTCTGGGTTCTATGGGTTCATACGTTACAACCCTAATTAAAAAAAAGAAAAAAGTTGGGTTGCTGTGTAAAATGAAAAATAAACAAAAAAAACCCAGAATGCATTGATTTGCAAATCTCATAAACCTATATTTTATAACAAATAGAACATAAAGAACATTACAGATGTTGAAACTAAGATATTTGACCATTTCATGGAAAATATTAGCTCAGTTCGACTTTCATTGCAGCAACACATCTCAAAAAAGCTGGAGCAACAACAGTTTTAAAAAGTAATTGGCTGAAATCGAGAACAAATGGAGAAGCATTTGGCAACTAATGAGTTTAACTGGCAACAGGTCAGTAACATGAGCAGGTAAAAGGCGTATTTTAGAGAGACAGACTTTTTGATGTAAAGATAGGCAGAGGTTCACCAATCTGTGACACACTGTGTCTAAAAATTGTGGAATAATTTCAGAAAAATGCTCCTCAATGTAAAATTGCAAAGACTTTTATTTTAAACAACTTACTGCATATATATATTGATGGTTAGTGCCACAATGTGGCAAAACCCGGATATATACACAATTTAATCTTGCAGCAGTTGTCAGTTTTATTGTGCGTAAGTGTGAGTGAACGTGAGTGTGCCCTTCACCAATCCTCTTTTAGGGCCCTATGAAATCCATTTTATTTTTTCTAAAATTCTGTTTTAATATTTTTCATTTTCTGTGTTTTTCGGTTTTTAATTTTTGAGAATTCCGTTTTAAGCATTTTATGCAAATTTAACCCCAAGACACTAAATAAAGTAGTGAAATATAGACAATTTATGCAATTATAACTGTAAACTTTTATGTTTTAATACTTTTAAACATATTTTGTCCAACAAAACATTTGTTTTTTTGACAAACAAAACAATTTCAAAAGTTCTTTTTATGAAATAAATAACTAAAAAAAAACTCAACTTGGTAAAATCCATTTAAAGTGCAAAAAAGAAAGAAATTGCAACTGCAGTAAACTAATCATTTTAGCTTGTTTAATTTCTTCTGTTATCAGACACATAGTTTGTCATGACATACCTGACATTTTTCAGGAATGTCATGACAAACTGTGTCTGATAACAGAAAAAACTATATTTACTACCACTTATGTAGATACTATGAAATCCAAAGCACTGAACACTGGTTGTGTGTGTCAGTATGTTTTTTTTCTTTAGGTGTTTCAGCTATTACAGACATCGCTGTTTAAATACATAATTGTCAACCTCTTTGAGTTTACCTCAGTAAGTGACTCTTGCCTTTTTACGTTTGTGCTTTTCACTCATTAAATGATCCTCGCATGTATCAAAACAATTTCCCTCAGGGATCAATAAAGTATTTCTAATTCTGATTCTGATCTTTTCATGTCCATTCAACCGTGTGCTGGCAAAACTTTCAGAACATTGAATCGCCAGACACATCATAATCTCGGAGAAACTGCTCTGCCCTGTACCTGGGAGTAAGCCGATAGTTCTTAGCTTCTTCGCAGGTTTCTCAGGTGGCTGCTTCGACGTGTTTTTGTTAATGAGGAAAGCGGGAGCAGAGAAGCGCGCAGTGTCCCCAGCTTTTAGCGACCCCTTTTGGAACATTTTTCTTTCAAGAAAAATTCCTTTTAGTCTGGGAGAAAAAAACAAACTTTTACGCAATTAGCTATTCAGTTCCGTTGCATTGTGCATTTAAAGTGAATTCCGTTTTAAATCTCCAATTCCGCGATTCTGTGATCGCATATTCCATAGGGCTCTACTCTTTGACAGTCAAATCTAACAAGCTTTATTAGCTCCTAAAACCTTGATTCTGTCAGAGAGGACTTCAACCACTGACAGTGGAGTCCAAAAGGACAGATAAGAACAGATAAATACACTAAACATAATACATAATACAGACAGTGATGGTGTGGTGTGTGTAATATCTGTGATGTGGTATATGTGAGTTTGTACAGAGAGGTGTGGTGCATATAGGTGAGTGTGTGATGTGATGCAGTGATGTTGGCCTCTAATGCCTCTCCAGCATCAACCAGTGCCCACAACCACATATACAGGCTGGATCACAGTTGTTCCTGGTGTGTTGGGCCAGTGTCATGCAGCAGACCTCTGCCAGTGCACTGGATTTCCCTCCAGGCCCAACAGGAGCCAGCTCGGCCAAGCCCCCCACTGTTTTCTAACTCCCCAATTAGAAAACACTAGTGCCACCAGTAGTGCTGTGTGACCCCCGACTAAGTAAATTAGGGCAGGTGATTATATTAAAATTAGAGTGCAGGAGTGATTGGGGGGATGGCAAGGAGGAGAGCGACACACTGCTCTGCTGCAACCCACCTACCACAAAGTTCCCCACCACAGAGAGCACCTCCAACCCTACCAGACTGACCTAGTGTGTGACCCTTGTGTCCCCTGATCTTGTGATGTGCATTAAAAGAAGCATGGCATGAAGACACACTGGAGAGTGTGGAAAAGGGCAGTGACCTGGTCCCTCAACCCCACAGCCTCCCAGCACTGACCTGGATACACGCAAAAGCACAACTCCAAACAACCTGGGAAGGGAGGGATAACCCATGAGAGCCGGTAGCAGCTGCCCGGGGAATAGAAAGCCACAGCAGGACCCATCCACAGACAGCAAGGGTAGCTCCACCCAGACCACCATAGAGGACCCCCCATTCTGTCCAACACTGCCCCGCAGCAGCCGTACCCTGCGCTGGACAGAGTTGATTGCAGAGACTTTGAAGATCCAATCATCTAGGCACGTGATCTTCGGGCCCTCAGGCAGCACTACATTAAAAACAGACATGACTGGAGATCACTGCATGGGCTCAAGAGGAGCTCCAGAAATCACTTTCTGTGAACACAGTTTGCTGTACAATCCACAAATGCAAGTTAGAGCTGTATGCGAACATGGTCGCATGTATTCAAAAGGCCACCGCCTTCTCTGGGCGAAAGCTCATCTAAAATGGTCTGAAGCAAAATGGAAAACTGATATTTGATCAAATTAATCAAATTTTGGAATTCTCTTTGGAAACCAGGGATGCTGTGTCCTGCGGGCAAAAGAGGAGGGGGACCATCCAGCTTGTTATCAGTGGAGAGTTCAAAGCTTGCAATGTCTGATGGTGTGAGGTAGCATTACTGACGATGGTGTGGGCAGCCTACATGTCTGGAAAGGCACTGTCAACCTGAGGAGTACATTGAGGTCTAATTGTCAAAATAAGCCAATGTTTTCCATGAAAAGGTGAAATGCCTCAGTTTTAGCATTTGATGTGTTCTTCATGTCCAATTTGTAATAAATAAGGGTTTCTAATATTTACAAATTATTGAATTCTGTGTTTATTTGTGCTTTACACAGCATCTAGGGCTGGGCGATATGGCCTAAAAAAAAAAATCTCCGAGTTTTTCAGAAAAAATCCAGATTCACGATTTAAATCGATTTTTTTCACCCCCTACCTAAAATCAATTTGTAGATGACAAAGAAATTGTTCAAAACAAGTTTCAGTTTTATTTTGTTTAAATTTTCCCTTCTGGGGTTTCAGTTACATTAACAAGCCACAAAAAAATAGATGGCAAGCCCTGCCTGCCATTGTGAACAGTGACAATGTAACTTTTCAGTAATCTAGTTTCGAATGACACAAAAAATAAGTAAAACATAGTATTATAAGACCCCTTTTTTGAGGTTGACAAAATAAAGTGCAAACAAAACTCTCAGTTACCTGAACATGTTTTGCATAATAAGGAGGTGCTTGTGTGGTAAACAAAAAGTATTTGGGCACTATTTTGATTCCCTGAATCATGTTAACTTAACTTAAACATCTGCATCAAATAAAATTAAAAATTAAATTTTAGGCTTCCATTATAATTTACGAGGCAAAGCAACGTCAGAAAAATATTTGCGGCCTGGTAGCACGTACCTGGGATCCAAAACTTTGAGCAGGTGAATAAACCCCGGCTTTTCCACGGTGTATATGGGCACCATATCTCTTGCAATATACATCACGACTGCATCTGTGACAGCTTTCCACCAGGCTCCTTTCTCATCATACGGGATACAGTTTGTCAACGTTTCCAAGACGGTACACTGAGAAAAATATGACCAATGTTTACTTAAAAAAATTGTGGCAACAAAGTGACACATAATATAATTGAATAGATTTTAAGTTCTACAATTTGATTAAAAAGTATTGAATACATTAACTTAACTCAAACAAAAAAAATTAGGTAGATCTTAATAAAACCAACAGTTGAAATGAGTTGGATTTAGTAATAGCATGCCAAATGATGAGTTATATCGCCAAAAAATATTTAGTAAATCCGAGTCAATTTCACAAGGAAAGCTGATTTATATTTACTAAGTATCTGAGCAAAAATAATTTAGATTTACTAAATATATGGGGGAAACTGATTCATATTTACTGATAATCTAGGCAAAACTGTCTTATGTTTATCAATTATATGGGTGAAATTGATTTATATTTACTTAATATCTGCAAAAAAATTATTTGGATGAAGTAAATAAAATAAATTATATTAACTCATATTCTAGCATATTGTTACTTAATTCAACACATTTTCACTGTTGTTCTTATTTATCTGTACCTAAAATAATTGTTTGATTTTAATTTTTAATTTGTATCACAGGACTTTAAATCTATTCAATAATATTGAATGTCACTTTGTTGCCATAATTTTTCTGTGTCTAATTTACCAAATATCCTGACCAAACTTAAGTAAACTGTGGCATCAAGAAACATAAACAGATTACAATGCATAAAATAGCAGCAGATAAACATTTATTTATGCAATTTTTAAAAACATGTTTATCCAGCACTAAACAAGTGCAATATGCCAAAATACAACAATAAAACAAAGAAGGGGCAATACACTATATCAGTATCAAATCAAAAACATGATGCCACTTCGCTCAAAGTATGGTTAATATGATTTTTTAGAACCATCACATGAACAACGATTAACTGGGACTCAGTTAAGCCTGCTTCAACATTTTTTTTTATCATCACATAAAAGTACGTTATGTTTAAGGGGAAGAGGTTCAGAAGCCGAGGAGTATATTCATCCAGCTTGGACATGAACTTCGATTCAAGATGCACCATCGTGATTCTGTGAAACTCATCCTGGATCTGAAAGACAAATCATGAAACCAGTTTTAAAGCCTCAAATATTACAAACATAAATACTGTTCTTATGACATTTTTCAAAAGCAAGAGACAACCTACTAAAGATAATCATTTTTACATCATTTTACAACCTCCAAGTTTGTCGATTGTTTACCTTCTGAGTCAGACTCTACAGCATGTTAAATGGGTCATATTATGAAAATTAAAAAAAAATGACTTTTTTTTTTTATTTGGGTCTCTGATATGCCTACTAACACAGAAACTGAAATAACGCTTTTAACGCAGTTTAATGTAGGCAAAACAATCCTGGAGTTTTAAGAGAAAGAGGGTAGCAGCCTCATCCAGTACAATGGCAGAGAATGGAGACATGGCTCGTGGACACTTGGATTACACTACCCAAGCAGGATGGAGACATTTTGTTTTGAGGTTTTTTTTTTTCTTTTTTTTTTTTTTACGTTTTATCCGTGGTCACCATTCACTGCCGTTGTACTGGATGAGGCTGCTACCCTCTTTTCTCCTAAAACTTCAGGATTGTTTTGTGAACTGAAGATCTGGACCCATCATCACATCAGCATAGGAGTGAGTACTTACTGAGTGGATTAATCTGGGGAAAATGGAATATCGCTTTAATGTTTTTCAATGAAAATAAGAACAATGACACAAAATTATAATTCCCTCTGACAATGCAAATCATATGGGCAATTGCAATATTACTGAAAACATAATCAGAATTAAATATTTTTTTCGAAATCGTTCAGCCCTATAATATACCATTATATGTAAGAGATTGGGCACCTTTAATTTGAATATTTATTGTTTGACATTTGTTGATGTGCATACTACCTTACAGTTGGTTTCATATTTTTGTCTGACATCTTAAAGGGATAGTTTATTTTTTGAAGTGGACCTCTAAGAGGTATTTATCCAGTGGAGAAACTGACAATTATACTGGCACAGATGCAATGTACTGCTCTAAAAAAACTGAACTATCTCTTTAAGAATGTCCAAAATAAACTTTTTTTGCTGTCACGTTATTACAAGATGAAAAACATGATTAGTTATGGGGGTGGAAAAGTATGTACAAACCATTAACTTAACTGTATGTCTATGAGAAATCTGTATTCTATATTTCTGCTCCTTAAATTTCAAAAAATTCAGGTTTGAACTACAGGCTTTGAACATCACTAACAATTTAAACTGTAGTTAATCTGCTTTTTATGCAGCAAAGGTTGATACAAAAATAGTTATCAATTTCTAATGCAATACAAATGGTGTACACACCTTTACACAACATGTACTGTATGTAGGGCTGGGCGATAAATCGATTTAATCGATTAATTCGAATTTGTACTTAATGTCGATTTGTTTTAATGAAAATCGATTTTCTCATTAACATCCGCCACCAGCGCCTGTCTGCTGGGCTCCCGTAGGTCAGAGAGCACGGAGTGCGCGCCCCCCTCGCGCGCCCCCCTCCCCACCCGCGCTAGGTACACAAACAAGCAAGCAGTGCAGATCTTACACCGAAGAAAAGAAACGTATCCTCGGTTTTTTGGAATTGGTTCGGGTTCGTGGCGTCAGACAGAGAACAAACAGCACCTCGCTGCAAAGTCTGTTTAAAGGCTGTTGCTACCAAAGGTAGCAGTACTACAATTTACTGCAGCACCTTAAACAGAAGCATGCTGCGGAGTTGGAGAGGTGTTGCTCCCTACGAAAAAAACGACCGCGCAGCCCAAGCACCGCCACCAGAAAACAACCTACCGTCTTGGAAACGTTGACAAACTGTATCCCGTATGATGAGAAAGGAGCCCGGTGGAAAGCTGTCACGGATGCAGTCGTGATGTATATTGCAAGAGATATGGTGCCCATATACACCGTGGAAAAGCGGGGTTTTTTCACCTGCTCAAAGTTTTGGATCCCAGGTACGTGCTACCAGGCTGCAAATATTTTCTGACGTTGTCTTGCCTCGTAAATTACAATGGAAGCCTAAAATTAAAATTTAATTTTTTATTTGATGCAGATGTTTAAGTTAAGTTAACATGATTCAGGGAATCAAATAGTGCCCAAATACTTTTTGTTTACCACACAAGCACCTCCTTATTATGCAAAACATGCTCAGGTAACTGAGAGTTTTGTTTGCACTTTATTTTGTCAACCTCAAAAAAGGGGTCTTATAATACTATGTTTTACTTATTTTTTGTGTCATTTTGAAACTAGATTACTGAAAAGTTACATTGTCACTGTTCACAATGGCAGGCAGGGCTTGCCATCTATTTTTTTGTGGCTTGTTTATGCAACTGAAACCCCAGAAGGCGAAATTTAAATAAAATAAAACTGAAACTTGTTTTGAACAATTTCTTTGTCATCTACAAATTGATTTTAGGTAGGGGATGAAAAAAATCGATTTAAATCGTGAATCGGGATTTTTTCTGAAAAAATCGGAGATTTTTTTTTTAGGCCATATCGCCCAGCCCTAACTGTATGTGAAATATGGTATCACAGCATATGGTGTACTACGCATAATGTAAGTGTGATACATACCTGCTAAAAACTTTTAGTCACAGATTCTTCATGCATCTGGAAATAAATTCATATCAGGATTTAATTAACACACACACATACAACAGGGAACATATTAGTAGTAACTTAAACAATCGAAATGTATAAACATTGTCACCCAGGTACCTACAAATATCAGTTTATCACCCAAAGAGGGTTGAATCAAGGCAACTGGATTTGTTTTTTGATCTTCAAGACATTTCCTCTCTCGTCCAAAAGGCTTATTGTTCTTAAAGAAACATCTTCAATACCCCAAAACATGTCCAGGTGCTTTGACTTAACCTTTCTTTGGATAACTAGCAGTGTATCAGATATAAGTCCACTACATTCAGGTCTCTATTAACGGCAGAATAAGAGAATATTCGTTCAGGGGCACAAGAAACAACAAGTAAGAGGTCTATGATCTTACTTAAGTACAGAATCACATTTAAATAACCCAGTAGCTTCTGAAAGACTAGTTAGACACACTTACAATAGACTTACTTCTGTGAAAAATAAAAACATAACTAATCATAAAAAGAGTGGCATGACATAATTGTTGAAGCTTAATAACCTTTGTAGATCCTTTATCTTAAGAGGATAATAATAGCAGGGACACTGGAACATGTCATATAAATGAGAATGAGGCTAAGAATAACCCTGACAAAGAAATGTATAATATAATCAAAAGATGTGCTGTTTCATCATAAGTTGTCTTTTAAACCTACAAGTGTGTGTTCCCTTCTTCACTTTCACCCGAGTAAGGCTATCAGAGAATGACACATTATAGAGCAAATTATTCATAAAAGGACATGTATTTTGGTCATTTTTCCATGTGGATATGGTCTCTTTTTCTAGTATTTATTTTGATCTCATCATTCTATAAGAACGTCCAATGCCTAACTGAATGATTACTCTGTGGTTACTACTGTTGGCAGTATGACTTCTAAAAACGTTAGTGGGGAAAAGGAGGCATAACGTAGCATTTAGTAGTGTGACATAATGTACAGTGTTTAATGTGTGGTCGCAAACAGACGGACTAACAAAGCCTCTCCCTGGCAGCTCAGAGTCCGTACCAAACTTTATGTACTGATCTCAAGCCAGCATTCA
Source organism: Hirundichthys speculiger (assembly GCA_018398805.1). NCBI lineage: Eukaryota > Metazoa > Chordata > Actinopteri > Beloniformes > Exocoetidae > Hirundichthys > Hirundichthys speculiger. The sequence goes on along the minus strand of JAGFBZ010000849.1, from coordinate 2,608,802 downwards.
CAAGCGCCAATCGGTGTAACTGTTCATCTGTCAGTGTGAGCTGCAACCAGATTGAAAGCAAAACGTTACTCCGAGAAAAGTAAGGGGAACAAACGAGGAAGGCCGTTCGTGCCATCTGAATGTAACTGATGTAACTGAATGTAACGTTAGTGGAGAGGCTCGGGGAGAGCTGGTGAATTTAGGATTAGCCAAACACCAGCCATTGTGCTCAAAACACCTTAACAGACGTTCAGTGAAAATAACGCCAAATTAAAAAAACGAAAGACAAAACAGCGACACAAAAACAACTGTTTTTTCCTTCCAAAATGTGTAACATTACAAAAGCTGATAATTATTCTGCTTTTAACATGCTACTTGAGTAAAAATGTTAGTACAATGTAATTGTGAAAACTAAATGCAGTAACTTTAGACGAAACTCCTGATTACTCACCGTTTGTTTGTCCCTCCATCATGGTGTCGTCGCGTGCTAGCTAGCTTGTTATGTGGGGGAGGGGGGTGGGGCTGAGGCTGAGGCCAGGAAACTTAATTAAATAAAAAGACTAGCTTGTATTTTACGGTCCTTATATTACGGTATTACATTACACTTTGGGAAGTAACATTAAATTGTGGCATTGAGACTGCTTTTTCAATCGTCGCAACGCTTTTAGCCGAATCAAAGACAATGTAGGCTGACTTCCAATCTCTAACATGTAACTTCATTTTGACTTACAGTGCAGTAAAGTTGGCATGTTTGGTAATTTGCAGTAACACAAAACAATGTTAACTGCTACAGACACTTGAATTGTTTATTAACCAAGAACAATTAAACAGGTCTTACCTAAAAACAAACGGCAGTCCATGACATGTGTGGCAGACTTGATGTCCGTGTGATGAAAAATGCATTGGGCGGGATTGTAGGTTGTTAAAATCAAGACCTCCCAATGAGTAAAATTTATCAATTTTCTGCACTTTTGACTTTCCTGATGAAAATAATTAAATTCTACTCAGTGTTTCTCAGCTGATTTTATTTAAAAAAATAACTGAGTAAAATGCAGTTAAGAAATTATTAAAATTTGGTGAATTCAACTCAGTCTGATTCCAAACTGCACACAGTCTTTTTTATTATGTATAGTTTACTCTTATTTATTTAGTAGATATTAATTAACCCTGATCACAGTTTTTGCAGTGTAGGTTGTTTTCTGGTGGCGGTGCTTGGGCTGCCGCGGCCGTTTTTTTCGTAGGGAGCAACACCTCTCCAACTCGGCAGCATGCTTCTGTTTAAGGTGCTGCAGTAAATTGTAGTACTGCTACCTTTGGTAGCAACAGCCTTTAAACAGACTTTGCAGCGAGGTGCTGTTTGTTCTGTGTCTGACGCCACGAACCCGAACCAATTCCAAATAACCGAGGAGGATACGTCTTTTCTTCGGTTTTCGGTGTAAGATCAGCACTGCACTGCTTGCTTGTTTGTGTACCTAGCGCGGGTGGGGAGGGGGGCGCGCGAGGGGGGCGCGCACTCTGCGCTCTCTGACCTACGGGAGCCCAGCAGACAGGCGCTGGTGGCGGATGTTAATGAGAAAATCGATTTTCATTAAAACAAATCGACATTAAGTACAAATTCGAATTAATCGATTAAATCGATTTATCGCCCAGCCCTAACAGCATCCTAACTTTTATGGTATTGGAGTTGTATGTAATTCAAATTCATTGTGACTGTGCAGTAATGATTACAAAGCTTTCAACATCAGAATTCTGTGTGTGACTTGAGTCAGTAACAACAGTGCATCAAAAAAAATACGTAATGCAAGTCTAATAACTGTACCTCATGCCACAATCCAGCCACTATTTTGGTTATGGCTATTTTGGTGTATAAACCTATCAGGTTTAGATAATAGGTAGAAGAAATTATTACATATAATATCCCTTGTTATTATCACGATAATTCAAATTGTAATAGTCAACTATCCTTCATAATTTCAAGACTCTTTCATTCTACTTTCTGACTGTTAAGAGTGTTTATAGTTGGAACTTTGATTATTATTCATCTGAATCACCAGTGAAAGCAATTGAAAAGAAGAGTGTTAGGGTCGGGTGGACCTTTTGGCCCATAGCATGTTTGCCTAGTGATTTATTAAGGTTATTCTTTTATCGAGAAGGTTATTGAAGAAGGATGAATGAGCACACAAAACAGGGCATGCAATAAAAACCAGTGTCAGTACTCCTGTTCATTTATTCGTTGTTTCAACTCTCTTTCCTTATCTTCAGACCTTTTTTGTCGTTGTTCTCCAAACTTTTAGTCAGTAGTTGTAGCTCTTGGCTTCATATCCAATCTCCCAGTGCTGGAAGCAAGAGCGCAGAGTACATAGTTCATTAGACCTTCACAATGCAATCAATGCAGCAGAGACCACAGCGAAAACCTAAATTAGATCCTGTGTGACTTTACCTCCTTAATAGCTCACTTGTTAACCCCTTCTGCCACAATGCTGTTCATGTACAAGGGTAAAACAACAAGTGTTAAGACTTCACATGCCTTTCTAGTCTTCTTCTGTCTTTATTATTTGTCAGGTTCTTTTACTCTGGCTATGTGCCCACTTTCTTACTTTATCTACTTACAAAATACCTGATCTATTTGTGCTTTTGTGGAGTGTTTAGGGTGGAAACAAGCTACATGATAACCTTGAATTGATTGATGAATAGTTAGAGTGTACTCCATTATCTTAAAAGCAGTCTGAGTGAGATGCTGCAATGTGTGTTTTTTTTTTTAAGTTGAGTGAATGGATCAGTATAGTAGATCATAAGAAATAAAATGCGATGCAGCCAGGCTTATAACATATCAACCTGACCACACAGTGATTTGATGTCAGCCAGGCTGTGAAATGCATAAAACACAACCACATTCAGAAGAAAAAAAAAAAAAAAAAAAACAAAAACAAAACCCGAGACAAAATTCCATCTCTTCTTCCATATCTAGCAATGACAAGCCATCAAAACCTTCTCAACTTTCTATGAGCAGCTCTGATCACAGTAAAGCCACAATTGAAATAAATTTGTTTGTACCTGACAAAAACCACAGTAATAACAAAAAAAAAACCCTAATCAATTAGCTATGATTGCCAAGGTAACAAATCTATAGAGGCCACATATAAGAGTGATATGTACATTGGTCTTTAGTGAGATTTTTGTTTAAATATTAAGATACCTTGTGGTATATTTATGGTAATTAGTTCATCCCTGTTTCTTTTGTTCCACTTCTGCAAATAGAAAATACACTTCTGCCTAAGTCTATACTTCTCTCTGTGGCTGGTGTGTGCTCAGTTTATTTCCTCTACTTTGCTTCATCCCTTCTACCTGACTTTCAGTAAGATGGCTGACATCTGCTCCTATCTTTATAGAAGTGTCATTGAAATTCAGTGCACACAGGAATCCTGCTAAGCAGAGGGAGAAGCGCTTCAGGGAATATTCAGCATCACACATAAACAGAACTTAAAAATTGTACATGTATAAACACATGCTCAAAATATGCACGCACACACTCACAAACACACGAGCGCAGTGACATACAAAATGCAGAAAATAGTTTTCAAGTTTTACAAAGTTCTTCTTTTGTGGTATTATCTGTCATTAGTGGCCTAAGGTTTAATATAAAAAGACTTGTGGTGTTAAAAACAAAAAAATTGATGCAGTTGTTGTTTTTAATATGTAGTTTGTGACACCAGGTGCAGATGTGGGTGTTTAGATGGAAAAAAAAGAAAAGAAAATGTATCTTTGGCATAGTAATTTTGCTGCAGTACATCTTAAGAGAATCAATAGAGCAAGGCCAAAGTTCTGGCCCAAGTGGTTTCAGAGATCCAAAGTATGAGATTTTATTAGAGCACCAAAACAAGACCAATTTCCATCGCCATGGGCAGATTTTTATTTGGTGGTCAACAAGAAGTTTTAAGTACCTTTGAGCAGATTTCCATTTTCAGTAGTTTTTTTCTCAAAATATGTCATAATTAACATAATTTGCACACTAAAATCAAATCAAGTCAAAATCAAATAGCGGTAGATACTGTACATCTCTGCATCGGAATACACACATGTAGAGCCCTATGGAATCCGCGATCACGGAATCGCGGACAGAATCACGGAATTGGAGATTAAAAACGGAATTCACTTTAAATGCGCAATATAACAGAACTGAATGGCAATTTGCGTAAAAGTTTTTTCTTTTTTTTTTTCTCCCGGACTAAAAGGAACTTTTCTTTCGAGAAAATGTTCCAAGAGGGTTCACGAAAAGGTGGGGACACTCTAGTTTCTCTTCCCCCGCTTTCCTCGTCATAGAAAAAAAAAAAAAAAACACGTCGAAGCGGCACCCGAGAAACCAGCAAAGAAGCAAAGGAACTAGCGGTTTACTCCCAGGTACAGAGCAGAGGGGTTTATCCAGAATTATTATGTGTCTGGCGTTTCAAAATTCTGCAAATTTTGCCAGCACACGATTGAATGGACACAAAATATACGTGCAAGGATCAGTTCCATCCATCCATTAGCTCCCGCTTGGTCCGTAGTCGGCTCGCGGGGGCAGCAGCTTCAGCAGAGGGGCCCAGACCTCCCTCCCCCCGGGCGCTTCCACCAGACCAGCTGAGAGATATCATCTCTCCAGCGGGTCCTGGTCTGCCCCCGTGGTCTTCCAACAAGGATCAAAATAATGAGTGAAAAGCACAAACGTAAAAAGGCGAGAGTCACTCAACGAGCTAAACACAAAGAGTCTGATAATTATTTATTTAAACGGCTGTCTGTAATAGATGGAACACCTAAAGAAAAAAAATAAACACCCAGGCACACACTCATACACACAACCAGTGTTCAGTGTTCACTGCTTTGGATTTCATAGCATCTACATCAGCTGTAGTAAATATAGTTTTTCTGTTATCAGACACATAGTTTGTCATAACATACCTGAAAAATATGACAAACTGTCTGATAACAGAATAAATCAAACAACCTAAAATGATTAGTTTACTGCTGTTGCAATTTTTCTTTTTTGCACTTTAAATGGATTTTACCTATTTGAATTATTTTTTTTCTTATTTATTACATAGAAAAAACTAGATTTTTTTTGTAAAAAAAAACAATGTTTTGTTGGACACAATATGTTTAAAAGTATAAAAACATTAAAGTTTACACTTATAATTGCATAAATTGTCTATATTTCATTACTTTATATACTGTTTTGGGGTTAAATTTGCATAAAATACTTAAAAACGGAATTCTGAAAAATTAAAAACCGAAAAACACCGAAAATGAAAAAAATTAAAACGGAATTTGAGAAAAAATAAAACGGATTTTATAGGGCCCTACACATGTTCAGTAAAATTTGATGTCCTTGTAACCTCTCGGAATCAGAACATTTCAACAATACCTTCAAATTTACACAGGCTTCAATGTCCATGCTAATGTGAGATTTTACTACACCTTTCTTATATTCGCTGAATAAAACATTCATAAAGCATTCATAAAGCATAATGAATGGGATAGTTTTGTCATTGTGTTTTGTTTTAAAGGTTATCTGCTCATTTTCTACTTCAAGGGTAACTTTTTAATTGATGAACAAAAGACGGGAACAGTATTGGTTAAGAAGTTGGGAACTATGTAGGAATATGTGCAATATCTTGGTCTTTTTCAAATATCTTTACTCCGCTAGTTCAACTAAATTTCTTAATTAGATGTGTTGATTTTAATGAGTCTTTTTTGGAGTCCTAGTTTCACTGAGACTTTGCTGTTGACATAAATGGTTCTTCATCACTGCTTTACTCCCCAGGGTTGTGCGATGACAAGGAATCATGTCATTTGGGGAAACATTTTCTTACTATGTGATAAACCTATGATGGCATGTTGCAGGTCAATCTTCAGTGAGACTAAAGCCAAGGGAATATGCCGACTGTGTTGTTCTCCTCTCACCCTGTTCATGTCTGGTGCAAGGCCAGTAGGGCAGAGATGTTGGCTGTGTGTCTGTGTGATTTCTCCAGCTTGAAATTTCAGCTGTGGGTCAAGCTGAAAGGTAAGAGTGTAAAAGAGAAAGAATTGGCAAGATCCACTGAATGTAGAGGAATGCAATCAGTGTTGTAGTTTAGAAGTTGAAGGTCAACATTGAAGTGTTACAAAGTTTATTACGCTGACTTTAGCTTGTTCTTGCTGGGATTAAATAATAAAAGGTTTCAGTAAAAGTGCTATAAGGTAAAGATAAGCAGCTGTCATGATTATTGCTAAAACAACCCTTCTTAAACAAGTGCCTTGTAACATTATTCCTTTGAACAGTTTTGACTTTTAGTTTTGCCTTTTTAAAAGTTGTCTTGCGTCATGAAAACTAAAGGCCTTTATTTATGATGCAACCTCTTACAAAAGTTTTATTGTTCATTCTCTTGTTACTGATATGACAGAATGCATTCCTCTTTTTTGGGCATAATTGCCTTTGCATGTGCTGATGTCAAACGACTGAGCACTTGTTCTTTCATTGTCTAAATGCTATACAAAATGCAGGTTTATTCCCTTCCTTTCTGTTCAGATGTTTAAAACATTGAAAAAAGTGTGCCTTTTCTTTAACAAAACATATCCTTGCATAAATAAGAGGTTTAGATAATACATAATCATAAAAAAATACATATAATACTTGTGAGCGTGTGTGTGCATGTACGCGTGTTTGTGTGTGTGTGTGTGTGTGTGTGTGTATGTATATATATGTATATATATATATATATATATATATATATATATATATATATGTATATATATATATATATATATATATATATATATATATATATATATATATATATATATGTATATAGGGGTGCACTGGTAGTTCATCGTTCAGTCCATAGAGATCAGCGCACACATAATGCCTTGACCACATTATGAGTGACCCCAGCTGTGTTGTTTTTTGAACCAGATAAATCCTTGTTTTGTTTTTTGTTTTTTCTTTGTTCAGTTTTCATTCTTTTATGTTGAGGCACAAACTATTATGGAACTTGCCTTCTTATTTGGAGGGTGTTGTTGGCCTAATTGTGTCTGTTATCAGGAAGTTGTAGTAACCCAGACACTGAAGAATAAAGTCGTCTGTAGATTTTGCTTTCGAACCACAAAAGTCACCTGATAGCGGAGGACAATAAAAAGGGTGAAAAAACGGGAAAAGAAGCCCCTGGTGTATACAAACGCATTTTTTTTTTTTTTTTTTACTGTCATCCAAGGTTCAAAAACACCTCACTGTGGATGGAGTGAGAGACAGAGAGGAGCAAGAATGAATTAAGAAAGAAGTAAAAAGACTGAATTGTAGATGGATTATGAGAGAAAGAGATGAAATTCTTTGCCACATGGTCTGCTGGGAAATCCCCCACTGTGCTGGGAGCCCTGCACCCTGGTGTCTACAGTAGAAGAAATGTCTTATCTGCCAGCTGCAGAACTCTTTCCTATAAAGGGGGGTTTGGGACAACCCATTGTCCAGCCAAGCAGCATCTCAACTGATCCGTGTTTCTGTTGACCTTTACTGTCACTGCATTACAGTCACATGTTAGGCTTTACATTGTAGGACTGTTTATGTTTATATCGTAACACCTTTAACTATGGTCGCATTGTGATTGTTGTGTTCAGACTTAATTAATCTGGTTCATTCCAGAGTGTTCTTTTTGGGTCTTATTTGTCAGTGGTGAAACATCTGACATTTGGTTCCACCTGTCTGTATTATGTCTGTTACCCATTCTTGTTGTATCTTTTCCATTGACTTATCAATTCGTAATGAACAGGAAATTAAGTTATAACATAGCCATCAAGCAGCTTGATAGTCTAATTGCAGAGATTCTATCTGTAATATATTTTCATTGAAAAGCGAGGTGCTCAAGTAATTTTCATTAGTTACACAAAGGAGCGCTAATTAAGTTTGTTCAGTAATTTATAACTTTCTGTCTGGCTTTTTTGGGTGGAGTCAAACATCTTAATCTGATTAGATTCATTACAACTCAAGAACAGTGGTAAAGAGACAGTGGTGTTGTCAACCACCTTCAGTTATTAGAAAAGGTAAATGAGATACAGTAAATTCATAACTTCTGCCCGCATTGATTTGTGCAGATAAATAAATACTTTGTGAAATTCAATATTCAAATTAAGAGTTCTTTCTACCTATAGTTTTGCTGCATTTTGCTTATTTTCAAAATAAGTCATATTCATTCATTCGAAACATTGGTATAATTGTTTAAATGCCATGTATTTTCTCAGCAAGCCGTGTAGTTCAAATAGTTAGAGCGCTGTCATAATTCTGTTTGATAAAAAAATCTGTTGATTTACATGATTTAGGTTGTTTTCAGAATGACACATTGTATCGTTTTTCAGTCACTTCATTTCATGTGAACACTCTCGCCCAAGTATGGCAAAACACCTATGTGTTGTTGTCCCAGAGTTGGCCATTTTTCTCTAGGTTTTTTGTTTGTACCAGATAGTATCTGCTACTGTTACTTTCTTTTCTCATGTTTATGCTCTCCTTCACAACCGATAACGCGCTGTTCAACCAACTACGGAAGCCTCTTTCGTTCAAACATGTGCTGTATACCCTGTAGTTGGTATGAGGTCTAGACCTTTCACACCTCAAAAGAAACTGCACCAGAGTTCATAGATGGCTGTACCGAGAGTGGTCGGAAGATGGGGTGTTTGAACTCTGGTGCGCACTCCATTTTGATGCTCACCAGAGTACAGTTGTGCTCACACTGACCCAAGTGAACTGCACTCATGACCAAAACCCCTTTGGCTCAAGCTAAGTAAGTGCAGTGTGAAAACATCCTTAAATACAAATGCTTTTTTAAAATATTGTAAGAGCATTGGACAAACATTTTTCAGGATTTTGTTCCTTTGCATTTGTCTGAAGAATATCGATAGAGGTGTGAAGTAGGGCGAACAGAAGTTTGGCTACTGAGACACTAAGATACTGTAGTTTGGCTGGCGAAACTACAGTATCTTAAAGCAGAAGCTTCCAGGCTGGACATCTTACTGCTTATTTGGTTTTTCAGTAAGCTGACAAAGAAACTGAATAATGCATCTATCCGTCTGTCTGAGTGGGATGAGCAATGTGCACTGAAGAAGGTGCCAGCTAGTTACAGGCTCATTACAGGTGAAGATGACATGTGGAGGTGCAGCTGCTTTAGCATTGTCGCACCGTTCTTCCTTTGGTTGATGGCTCAGCACTCTCCCCACTCCCCATGGCACACAGAAAGGAAGGCAGAGGTGATAGAGGAGAAGGGAATGATCCTCAATGCTCCCCTAACCCCCCAAAATGAAATTGACAGGCTCACTGAAGTAATTGCTCCCAGCACTATTTTCTTTGGCAGGAAATACTGTTATCGACAAATAGGGGATTCAATAAGCGGCAGGAGATGAGGCTCAAGGCTGTGGTCAAAAGACTCTGCCTGTCCTCTGCTGTTGAGGCTGCCGCGACTACTGATGGCCTATCTCTGTGCCCTGTACTGTGTCGCCCCCTCCCTGAACAAATAATTTTATTAGATTTACTAATTTTGTATTATTTTCCTAGTTTTTTTTTTACTCACCTTTATACATCACACCCTTTGCCCCTTTAGCTTTTTACATTTTGCTATGTCACTAGCTGCTCACATTTCTCTTCACACATTTCTCTTCATCCCCAAGTATGATGAGGAACACTCTTTTTACTTAGAGGCCACCCCCTTCTGTTCCTGAGCTCTGTTCAGTGCTGCCAGTATGGCAGTGTAATGTTGATATTATCACAGAGCATTCTATTGATTTGTTCTAGGGTCATGAAAAGTAGTTTATGGTCACTGTCTTTGGTTTCCAGAGGTCAGAACATGTGATGAAACCAGAGCTCTATCTTTTCTGGACATAGTGGTGTGCTTGCTGGGAATTACTGAGAGATATAGAGATAAATAAAAAGGGAGTGACGTATATAATTCTTGCTGCCCATTATCTATGAAGTACTATTCCGAAAATGTTGTCACCTTATCAGCCATATCCAAAAAGGGAATCACAAGCTGCATTTTCACTTCTTAAATGGTTCTTTCCTCAACACGATACATCATTCTTTTATTTATTACATTTTTAGTCAGCATCTATGTCATTTTTGGCACTGTTGACTATGGAAGTTTTATTAGTATTGTCCAATGTTGTAATGGTTGGGCTAATGTCTGGTGTGATTTATGGCATAGGTTAACATGTAACAAGGAAAAAAAGGTAAATATTTACTTAATTTATTAATTTTTGCACCACATATTTTCTGCATGCAGCTCTCAGTAAAGTGACATCTGTACTGTGATGGTTTGGAACAAATACATGTACGGTAACCGCTATGTCTCCATTTTAGAATATTTTTAATATTAGTTCTTCAACAGTCAACATTTTCTCTGTGAAACTGCTTATTCCTTTTTTATGAAGCTCTACAATCACCAAAGTTAAACTACTGTGAGATTGCTTGGTTGGTCTTCAAACTTGCACAGAAACTACCACTGTGAATCAAATATGCCACTTAACTTTATTTTTCATGTGTTTGAAAGTGAAGCTCTGATATGTCACTCCTCCACCATGTGCCTTAAATAGTGTTGTTGCTTTTGTTATCTGTTTGACAGAAGACAGCAGTGTGTTATCAAAACTGTAGTCTATCTGAAAAGATAAAGAAAAAATATTTAGTGCTATAACTACTAAAATGGTGCAAACTGTCATTTTTTTAATGACACATTCATTTTTTTTGACATCAACTTCCAGTCTTGCTCAGCCTGGGAATGAAATGCCAGTTATTAAAACTGTGTCAACTTTTTTTTTAAAGTTGCCTTTTTCATTAGCTGTATATTAATGAGATATTCCTAGCATTATTGGATCTGATCCATGTGATGTACTGCCCTGATCAGTTGTTTAAATGGCTCAGGTCTCCAGTCATTGCCAGGTCCCTGTCCAGGGAGTATTGGCTGTGTCGGATAATGAACACTGTGGCTTCAGCTTTCCTCTCAATAGGGGATTATCCCTCTTGGTTGATCCACAGTGCAACTACTAAAAGTGTTTTAAATTTATGAGTGCCTTTATGCAATGTGCTAGAAAAGGAAATCTTTGTAAAAGCCAAATTATCCAGTTATAATTCACAATAAGGTTCTGATAAAGACTAGATTCAGGCACCCCCTAAAATATTTAACCAATTTTATGTTACCATCTTTATCCGATTTTATCAGTTTCCTTTAATCTACTATATGTTTTCATGTATATTGCTCTTCTACAACTGACAGGAAGGAAGAACATTAATGTGATTGGCAGAATTGTGAAAGAAATCTCCGTCATTGATGAGGGTTGCAATGTCTAGATAATAATACTTCATATAAAAGTGAAACTGATCTCTTATCATCCTTTCAAGAAATCTATGTGAACAACAGTTCTTGAGAGTATAGGCATCGTTTTATCTTATAGACCTTAAGATAAAATTGATAAGATAACTTTTTTTGTTATTTAGCCAGCATCCCAGCACAACAAAATTACATTCCAGTACATTGTCCAAGAAAACATACAAAAAAACAAAACAAACAAAAAAAAAACAAACAAACACAGAGTGTAGGACATGGGTCAACGGTGCACTGAGGCCGCAAGCCAGGTAGCCTGTGCAGCCTTTCATTAGATAAGGAAACACGAGGAAAGAGGAGGGGGGAAAAAGTATTTCTCACACTGTGTTCTGTGGAAGACATAGTGTGAAGAATATAATAAAAAAAAACACCTCAGCATAAACATAGCCCAACATACTCAGACAACAACATACAAAAAACTGGAGGGGGTGGGGAGGTGGGGAGTTGAGGGTCCCAGCACAGCAGCCCAAGTGAGCGTGCGCAGCCTAATCTGGCACGCAGCACTTCCCACTCAGGCTGCTGAACTTGGGGGTGTCACGAGAGGGGGGCTAGCAAGAAGACGGTGAGTCAATTAGCAATAGAGCAATTGTTTTAGGTCAGGCCGACTCCAGCAATTTTAGTCTGCCTTTAGAGTCTCACTGGTTCACTCTATGGCGAATTCCAAACAGCCAAATTTTGTGGTCTGTTTCCACCGAGCCAAGCTTGAAACTTCTCCAAGCTCTTATCCATCCTGTCAGCGAGTTTAGCTCACAAAGCGTTTCAGTCTGTGCTGACAGCCCAACATATTCCATCACACATGAGAGGCAGCTTCACGATGACCAGAATCGCTGCTGTTGTTTTCCAAATTTGTTGATACACCAGGTAACCACCAACTCCAAACAACGGAAATCCTGTGATCAGAAATCCGAATTATGCATACATATTCAACATCCTCGATTGACAAGATGGACAGACACATTATTCTCCACACCTTCTATTAGCCCATTACATATCCGGCCGCTAATGTCCCATAGGGCCAAAAGAGCTCTCCTTTGCTTTGTCTTCTCATCGAAAAAATGTTGGTCAATTGCATTTAGAGACCAGATCCATGGTTTAAAAATTAGAAGATTATGCAAGGTGAAGCTCCAAATAGTTTGACAGCACGAGACAGAGCAGCAGCAGGGCAGATAAGGGAGGGAGAGGGGACAAGAAAGTGGATACCAATGTTTGTATCTCTTTATTATAGACATTTCTAAAACACACTGGATAGTAATAATAATCATTTATATAAGCCATATACCAGGAGCTTGTTTTAGAAAGGTGATTCAACCAACTCTCAATCAAAAAACTAACTTATAGTCAACAAACTCTGAGTTTAGAAACTGAGTTTTCAGTTTCAAAACAAGTGTTCAGAGTTGGTTCAATCAACTCTGACTATGTTGATCCTGAGTTATTCAAGAAACTCCACTGAGAATATTGGTGCAGTCAGTACATCCAATCACTCTGGGTAATCTGTAAGGAGTTTTTCTTTACTCACAGATAGGATAGGATAGCTAATGAGAAAGAGGAAAAAAAAACCTTGAACAAAAACAATAAATCTTTTTTTTTTTTTTTTTTTACTGGAGGCATACGCTCATGAGCCAGGATGCTTTTCCTACAGCTTTACCGTTCACTTTCTGACAGTCTATGTTCAGCATCCTCGTTGTTAAGAAAAATGAAAAATAAATAAAAGCTGATAAAATAACCCAAGGTGTTTTATGTGAAATATGGAGATACAATGGGTGATGTTTGTGATTCATGGAAGAATAAGTTAATGTAAACAAGTTATATAACTACAGAAAAACAGCAGACCTTTAGAGAAAATAATTGGGTATCACAAACAGTGACGACTGGTTTGACCACAGTAAGCTATTTAGATTCTCAATATACTTTCCCTGTGCAAATGCGACATTACATCTTTTAAGATGCACATATCTTCGATTCTCTGATTAAACTGAACTTGCTTCAGATTTATGAAGGAAGGAGGGGTATGTAGAAGTAAACCTGCTGCCAACCAGGTTTAGTTCACTGAGTCAGTTACCATGGTAACAGACTCTAAGTATGAGTTACCTTGGTTTCTGAAACTAGCTCAACTGAACCATCTCACTTCGGGTTAAGTAACCTCGCTTTGTGAAATGGACCCCAGCCTCCTCCTCTTCAGGGTTGTGGGGTCCATTCTGGACAGGCAACCAGTCCATCACAGGGCCACACAGAACAAATAAACAATCATGCATGCTCAAACTCACACCTGTGGTCATTTAATCAATCAATCAATCAATCAACCAATATTTATTTGTAAAGCACTTTTCCTGCGAGGACATGCAACACAAAGTGCTTTACAGAATTAAAAACAATTATCACGACCCCCCCCCCCCCCCACACACACACACACACGCACACGCACACACACACACAATATGGAGCCATGGCATGGCACTGAGGATCAAGGAAACACCACCATTGGGGCCATCCACACTGGGAGGAGCCGCAGGCCTTGTCATCGGGGGGACCAGTACCCGGGCCCCTCGACTCCAACAGACAGGTGGACCCCCAGATCAAAGGGAGGAACCGGGCTAGGCCAGAGGGACGCAAGGACAGCACCCCCATCAGCAGACCTGACACAGCTCCCAGTGTGGAGGACCCCCCTGAGGAAACACTGGAGTTAAAAGCTAAATCATAAAGCAGCAAGATTAGCATCATCTTAAAAGCAGGTTAAAAGCAGCAACCTAAAATAGTATAGAATTAGATAAAAACGTAAGAAGAGTTTAAAATATTAGTTAAAAGCATGATTCAAAAGGTGTAATCTTCTTTTTAGAATATCAACAGTCTCTGCAGTTCTGAGGCTCTCCGGCAGGCTGTTCCTCAGTTGGGGGGCCAAAGTAGCTAAATGCTGCCTCGCCGTGGGTTTTTGTTCTAGGTTTTGGTATGGTTAAAAGGCCAGTGCCAGAGGACTGCAGGGTCTGCGAGGGTTGATATGGTAGTGGTATGGTGGTGATTTAAGAATCACCAATCAATAATGTTTTTGGACTCTAGGAGGCTTAAAAAGTACCCAGAGAAAACACACTTGGAGATGGAGGGAGAACATGCAAACTGCACACAAAAAGATTCCTGCTGGGATCTAAATTAAAAACCTTTACTATGTGGAGCAAGACCTCCCCACTGTGCTGCCTCAGTACAAATAATAATAATAATAATAATTTTTTTTTTTTTAGTGTAACAGAACAATGGCTGTATTAAATTGTTTTCTTGGAATGGCATTTAATGTCATTTTTTTTTTTTGTTCTCATAGGCAGTAACATAAGGTACTAAGCTGCATGTGACTGTATTCACACATAATTATTGAATATTATAATAGGCTTTGGTACGGATCATTTTGGTAATTTAGAAGAAAATGGTTTTACATCACCCTTCATCAAATATTACATTTTTCTGTCATTATTTGGCCAATCAAATTATGAGCTCAGCTTACATTGGAAGGAACATATTTTTTGTGGCTTGATATTTCAATCTTTTTTTTTTTTTTTTTTTTTTTTTAGGAAAAAAAATGCTTTCATTCATGATGACTGAGCATTGCAGCAGAGCAGCAGGCTTCTCTTTTCTGCAGATAAATGAGTGAGCTTATTACTTTCCAAACTGCCTATTAGCACAGTTCACTTTGTGGGGAACCAGCAATCCAGAGATGAACCCAGTAGTGTTGTTCTTCCCTAGAAGTCTGATTAAGGCATATGTGATGTGGTCTCTGGTACATGTTTCTTCATGGTTTTTGTGTGGTCGCTTGACTGCGTACTCCGTACACCAGAAATAACGGTCATTCAAACAATATAATCCAGTAATTATAGTTATAGAAAAAATAGGCTTCTACTACCAGCAGCGACAGCGTCATAAATCTTTTATTCAGAACTTTTTGGTTAATGCTGGACTGTTGGACATTATGTTAGTTCAACAACAAATTACCTCCATGAGTTACTTTGGAATCAAACTACAGTTCAATGTATACTCAATTTAACTGTATTCTTCTAGAGCAGGTCTAGAGGTCAGCAAAACAGCAAAACAAGTCAGCAGCAAAACTGAATTGTTTTAGTCAATCAACTAGTTGTCTTCACTAAAGGTCTTAACAAGTTCAGTTGATTGAATGAAACAAGTCAGCTGTGTTTCTGCATGGTTGGAACAAAAACCTGCAGCCACGCGGCCCTTTCACGGATCAGTTTGAGACCCCTGTTCTAGAGTCAGTGTTTAATCTGCTGAGCTGAAAGCAATGCCATTGGTCGATAGTCACATTTTGTAAGTATCTGTGTGGCACCTTATCCCACTTGAGATTAAACATACCAACTAGGGATGTCAAAATTAACACGTTAATAATGCGTTAACGCAAATTCTGTTTAACGCCACTATTTTTTTAACGCGAGATTAACACACACACGTTTCTGTAAATATGACCTTCGGCCAATATGTGAATTTACAGTCAACGTGTGGGACAGACATGGCGACAGAAAAGGGTCTTATGAACAGCAAGTTTAACTTTAAGGTGCTGCCAGATAGGTCCGTTGAGAAGAAAAGGGTTATTTGTATTTATTGTCGCTGTGAATTGAGTTACCACCGTAGGGCGCGGTAAAGTTAGTTTCATATCTGACATTTGCTTGTTTTTTTTTTTTTTCCTCCTTAAACCTTAATAGCGTCATGAAAACAGCACCGATTTCATCCAGGTTGATATCATTTTGTAGATACAAGTATGCCAGACATTTCAGTGTCATCAACCCTCCAAGCTCAGTGTGGCAAAAACTCTAAGGAACAGCGCTGAATGTCCTTCTGTGTACCTCGCTGCTGCCGTGGAGCTTCGGGACCATCAGCAAATTACTGTGGTCAAGCAGCAGTCCCAACAAAATACACTAAGAAGCTGATGAATTAAGCCCCCAAAAAGGACGGCAGCATTGGTGGACTTCCGGTTTTCAAACTAAAGGATTAAAAAAAAATAAAGCAGATCCCCGTGACCCTCTATAGGACAAAACGAATATAGGTGATGAATGGATAAACAGAATGTTAAAAAAAATGCGATTGACGTGCGATTAATCGTGAGTTAACTGTGAAAATCTTTAACTATGAAAGTCTTTTTGAATTATTAATGCAATTTTCACAGTTCAATAAAATGTACAGTGAAATGTAGTTCTCTTCTAAATTCCCTTTTTTCAGACTTTCTATATTTATTAGTGGATCTATCTATTGATTCATCTATTTTCAATAATCATGTCATTATATTCAGGGTTGTTGTGGGTTACTGGAGTAACCCACAACCCAGAGGATGTTGTTGATGTACCCGTAAATCATTTATTAGTGTCTGTGGTGGACTGGTTATGTTTTATTACATTATTGACAGTGGTGAGGTTATGGTTGTGGCTGGCAATCTAATAATTGTCCTAACAATTTTTGTTTGCAGGGTGGACTAAGGAACAGCAAACATGAATGTACACTTTCATCCCAAGAATACGTCCATGAACTGCGCTCAGGCATCACAGACGAAAAGCTGCTTAATTGCCTGGAATCCCTTAGAGTGTCTCTCACCAGTAACCCTGTCAGGTTAGTAAGTCAGAAAGTTTTTTTTGTTCACCTTGCCTTTTACTTGGTGGAAGATTCCTGTAAGTTTTTGGAATGCCTTTGGTACTATTGTGATTTTTTTTAAATTATTTTTTATTATTTAATTAATTTTTTTTCTGTGACTGACTAGCTGCTTCTACAGATATGCCCCGATTTATTAGGTAACATGACGACTAATTGAAATAATTGCAATGACAGCAATAATTGTTTTTTAATTCATTTATTTTTCCAGTTCTTTTTTTTTTTTACTCAGTTTCCTTATCTCCATTTTTAATATTTCACTTATACATCCACTTGGATATATACACTTCTCTTATACAAGCTTTACTGTTTTCAATGTTTTTTTGGCAAAATGAATGACACATTTATTTCAAAATAGAATTTTACCTGATATGGATCTTAGAATCTTAGAATTTAATTTTCAAACCACTTGATCTGCATATGCCAAAATAAACTTCAAACAAGAGCATTTTCACTTTTTATCATTGAATTAACTCAAGTGCTTAAAGTAGTGATAGTAAGAAAAAATATTTTTTTTCAACATATTCATGTAAAAAGGTCATAAAGATCGTGTTTCAAACATCTTTGAATGTCTTCTCATTCAAAGATTAGATATTCAAATATATTATTAGTCCATCCATCCATTAACTTTTGCCTATCCACATTTGGGTTGCGGCGGCTGCAGCCTAAGCAAAGAGGCACAGACCTCCCTCATCTCCTCAAGCTCCTCTGGGGGTACACCGAGGCAATCCCAGGCCACCCGAGAAAAGTAATCTCTTTAGAGGGTCCTGGGTCTGTCCTTGGGCGTTCTCCCGGTGGGACATGCCCAGAACACACCTTAAGGGAGGCATCCAGGGAACATCCTCACCAGATGCACAAACCACCTCAACTGACTCCTCTTAATGTGGAGGAGGAGCGACTCTACACCAAGTCCCTCCCTGATGACCAAACTGCTCACCCTATCTCTAAGGGAGACATAGGGTGAAAATGAGTTTTCTCCACCCTGCAGAGAACTCATCTCAGCTGGTTGCATCCACGGTCTCATTCTTTTGGTCACTACCTACAGTTTATGACCATAGGTGAGGGTAGGAGCAAAGATCGACTGGTAAATGGAGAGCCTTGCCCTTTGGCTCAACTCTCTCTTCATCACAACAGACTGGTACAAAGTATGCATTATTGCAGTGGCTGCAGCGATCCACCTGTCAATGTCCCGCTCCATTCTACCATCACTCATGAACTAGACCCCAACGTAGTTAAACTTAAACTCCTCCACTTAAAGCAGAACGTCAGTTCCAACCTATAGAGGGCATTCAACCATTTTCGGACTAAGGAACATGTTCTTAGATTTGGAAGGGTTGACACTCATCCCTGACGCTTCACGATCGGTTGCAAACTGCTCCAGCAAGAGCTGAAGGTCCCCGCTCGATAAAGCCAAGAGGACCATGTCATATGTAAAACGCAGAAAGGCAATCTTTAGGTCACCAAACCAGAACCCTTGCAGTTCGGCTGCACTGAAAAATTCTGTCCAAGAAAGTTATGAACAGAGTTAGTAACAAAGGGCAGCCCTGACAGAGTCCAACTCTCAGGAAAAAACGAATCCGACTTACAATTGGCAATGTGAACCAAACTCTCGCTCTGTACAGGGATTGGGTGGCCCATAGAAACAACCCATTACCTCATACTCTTGGAGCAACCCCCACAGGACACCCTGAGGAACACAGTCAAATGCCTTCTCTAAGTCCACAGACACATGTGTACTGGTTTCCCATGGTCCCTCCAGGACCTTGGGAGGGTATAGAGCTGGTCCAGTGTTCCATGACCTGGACAGAACCTGCATTTTTTTCTCCTGGATCCGAGATTCAACTATCGACCAGACTTTCTTCTCCAGCAACCCTGCATAGACCTCACCAGGGAGGCTGAGGAGTGTGATTTCCCTGTAATTGTGCTACCATTGCACAGAGTCTCACACCTAAGAATTTCACCGTCACTACACTTATGTACATGACATTTGACAATAAAGAGATTTGATATGATTTTGATTTGATAAATTGGAACACATTAGCGCAACTTTTTAATAAAGGGAATCATCACCCCAGTCTTCCAATCCAGAGGTACTGCCCCTGATGTTCTTGCAATGTTGCAGAGGTGTCTCAATCAAAACAGCCCAACACACAGAGCCTTGAGGAGCTCAGGGTAGATCTCATCCATCCTCTGCCACCATGCAGCTTCTTAACTACCTCGGTGACCTCAGCTTCGGTAATGGGCGAGTCCACCTCAGAGTCCACAGACTCAGCTTCTTCTGTAGAAGATGTGCTGGAAAATGGCCTATTCTGGCTCAATGTCCCCCACCTTACTCAGAATGCGGTTGAAGCTCTGCTGGAGGTGGGAAGTTAAGAATCCATCTGAAAGGTTCCTTCTTCAGGTGATCCCAGCAAACCCTCACTACACATTTGAGTTTACCAGGTCTGTCCAACATTCTCCCCTGTCATCTGATCCAACTTACCATCAATAAAGACGATCATCGAACTGTGACCCAGGGTGTCCTGGGTCACAGTTTCACAACAAAACACCACTCCGTTTCAGATTAGAGAGAGCGCTCCTCTCAATCATTCCTTCTAAGTCATACTGTCATTACCCATGTAAGCATTGAGGTTCCCCAGCAGAACAATGGAGTCCCCTCAGGAACAGTTTCCAGTATCCCCACCAGGGATTCCATGAAGGCTGGGTACTCTGAAGCGCTGTTTGGCAAACAGTGAGACCCCATTTCCCAAACCGGAGGCGCAGGGAAGCTACTATGCTTCTCCATCTGGTAAGCTGATGAAAGAGTCTGGGTTTGGCAGTTGCCTGGGGGAATGGCACTTGTCTGACTGCAGTGTGTAAAGTTTGGTGGAGGGAGGATTGTGGTGTGGGGTTGTTTTTCAGGAGCTGGGCTTGGGCCCTTAGTTTCAGTGAAAGGAACTCTGAATGCTTCAGCATACAAAGAGATTTTGGACAATTCCATGCTCCCAACTTTGTGGGAACAGTTTGGAGCTGGCTTCTTCCTCTTCCAACATGACTGTGCACACCAGTGCACAAAGCAAGGTCCATAAACACATGGATGGCAGAGTCTGGTGTGGATGAACTTAACTGGCCTGCACAGAGTTCTGACCTTAATCAGACAGAACACCTTTGGGATGAATTAGAGCGGAGACTGAGAACCAGGCCTTCTCAGCCAACATCAGTGTTTGACCTTGCAAATACGCTTCTGGAAGAATGGTCAAAAATCCCCATAAACACACTCCTAAACTTTGTGGAGAGCCTTCCCAGAAGAGTTGAAGCTGTTCTAGCTGTAAAGGATGGACCCAAATCATATTGATTAGGAATGGGATGTCATTAAAGCTCATATGTGATTCGAGGCACATGAGTGAATATTTTTGACAATATAGTATTCATATACCCTCCTTCGCATATTGATTTCAAACCAGAGGCAATTAAAGGGCCAATTCCAATTCCTCCCTTAACCCTCAATCTCAACCCTCGCCCTTAACCCTCAATTTTTGACCCTCAATCTTAACCCTCGAAAGTAAGTGTCAGGGTTATCTTGTGACTTAGAAATGGGACACCCCTCAAGTGCAGTTACGTCTTCAGACTGAAATGTATCAGAGCCCGTGTTGGCTCTGTATTTCCTGAAATGACACAGGGATAACATTGAAAAGAGCGCTGTATATTCTCCAAATAATATTAGCAAATAACACAATAGAGGATACATTATTCAGTCCTCCGTCGCTACAGAACAAGGTATACAAGTAACGTGAAGCCGACCCGGACCCGCTGACCGGGACCCTCTGGCCGCTGGCGACCGGGACCGGGACCCGCCGGCCGCCAGGACCCGCCGGCGGCAAACATCGTACAGTAAAAATATAAATGTTACGCAACAACGATGTTAATCCATGAAAAAAGTCTCAAACAAAGACAATAAGATGGTTTCGTAACATTTATATCTTTAAGATATACGAAGATACTTACATTTGTAGCTAGCTTTTTTTGTCACCATTCTTTTCGAAGATGTCTCGGCTAAATTATCCAGTGCCTTCTGGAAAGCCCTTACTACCAAGGGTGGTGTCGGAAAATCTCAATTTTGAGGGCGATACAGCCCTCAAACTCGTCCCTCAATTTGACTTTCTAAGAATCTGGACAGCACTTGCCCTTAGCGGGACTGAGACTGAGGGTTGAGATTGAGGGAGGAATTGGAATTCCCCCAAAGTTTCATGTAACACAAAACTTAAGACTGAAATTAATGTCTCAGTAACAAGTGTGTCTGAGTCGTGTTATTCTTCACTGCGGGTGCTTACAACTGGCTTTTTCTCCCCCTCTGATGCTTGCATTGCTTGCTAATTTGCTCCCACAAGCCTGTGTTTGTCTAATAGTTTAATTGGCTGGGCTGCACACCTGTTTGGCAGCACAGGTGGCCATGGGGCCATTGTGCTGAGGGCCTTTTCTCACAGGCAGTCCCACACAGGTGTGTGGCATCCAGACTTTATAGATCCACCCACAGATGGCATTGCCTGGAGCATCCTCAGCCTTTTCTGTTTTTTCACTCCTCAGCTGCCATGTTTTCTGCTTCTCTTTCTGTTAAAATTTCCCCAGCCAATTATTATTTAAACTTAAATTTTCCCCCTTTTAATTTTGCCATTTGGATACTTGCTACTTAATTTAGAAGTGTCAGACTGAATAGCCACTTTTCATTAATTTTTTAATCCACTCAAATTAAGTGAGATTCCAAATTACAGAAAGTTACAACTCATCTTAATTTCTAATTCAGGGAAAAATATATCCTGTGTGTTTTTTAGCCCCAACCCTCTTTTTATGCTCTTTTTATTATCTTTACTACTTCATTTTCATATTATGAACATGTGTTAAGATCCATTTGAAAATATAAAAATTGATATTGTGAAATTACAATAGTTTTGGTAAATTAGCATTCACAAAAACAGAACACATCTGCTTCACATAATCTCGATTCAGATTTTTATTTTTGAGGGACTGCACATAGGATAGACAGCGGTGGCTTTGTGGTTAGTGCTGCTGCCTCACAGCTAGAAGGTATGGTTGGCAGGTTCTCCCTGTACTTGAGTTTTCTCTGGGTACTCTGGTTTCCTTTCACAGTCCAATTGATGATTCTAAATTGCCCATAGGAGTGGGTGTGAATGTGTTTGCAACCTAACTTGAGTGTGTGTGTGTGTGTGGATAGACAGCCAGACTTCACTTTCATTTTTTTTCTTGATTATTTCAGTTTGATATGCTACAGTTAGACCTCTTCTGAAGTAGTTCTGGGCACAAGATCACACATCCATTTCTTTGACTTTTCTGCTTAGCCCTCAGTGTCAAGCTACCGTATCACTCCATAAAATCCAGTCAGTAAGTTCTGTATCACATCTGCTAGCTTTCAGATCCCTGATATATGTTGGAAACATTAAACTGAGCTCTTAACTGTCAATGTCAAACATTCATGGTCCTGTATATGTCTGGTATTTCATTCAGGGCATTACCCTGTGGGGTCTTCTTGTGGAGACAGGAGACATTTGCTGATAACAGATCCCATTCATTCTGTGTACTCAATATGCGGATTTTTGTGATAATGTTGCTGCTCTGCCACTTAGGGTGTCTTTAAGTCTGAATTAGTCTTGCTTGCTTTTTTCAGTTGCGGATTGTGAGTCACACAGAACACTGTGAAGGACTATTACAAACTAAAGAATTACTACACTTGCCAAAAGGTTGGGCATCCTATTGACTGTACGTCCTATTGTCCAGCTTGATTAAACACTGGCTAACATCCTCCTTTTATAGTTTGGAAAAGTCCTTTGAATCATCATTATCAGCAAACCACTTGATCATAGTCAAATTTGTAGATCACCTGATTCCTTATATGCACCAATTAAAGTTTTAGCACAGCAATACACAAAACAAGCAAATGTCAGAAAAATATTGACAAACTCAACACTGTATTAAAAGTCAGATCAAAGCAAATTTTGTGATCTTACAGAAAAATTCTGTAAAAATAAGATGAGATGTTGGAGTTTTCAAGTAAAAAATAACTAGTTTCCTCTCTTCTAACTTTTCAAAATCCAGCCAGTGACATGGAACATGGAAATGATTAACAGCCAGCAACAATGACTCAAAGGGAAGATGATTTCCTGTCAACAGTTTTCAATGTTGAGTTCCCCAAACAAATTTCCTCCATTTTTTTTAATGTTGATTTACAATACATTTCTGCCACAGGACTTTTCACTTTGAGACTAGGGTCTTTTTATGGTCTTTTACTTGACTCACGTCTACAGCAAGACCCAGGAATTAAACAAATTAACTGCTTGATATTTTACTTCCTGAAATGGCTGTGGTTGGAATGTGGTACATAGCAAATATTGATAATTTTGGGATAGGGTTTGCAGTAGAAACATTTTAATTGATCCTGTACTTGTGTTTTTTGTTTTTGTTTTTTTTTGCATTTCTGTCTTTGCTTTACTTCAGCGGTTCCCAAACTTTTTTAGCCGCGCACCCCCTTCTATGTCTCAACCGGGTTGAAGCACCCCCGATCCCCCACCCCTTAAAAAAAACACAACAAGCTTTATTATAGCCAAATTAAAGTCGCCATGTTTATTCATGCTAAAAAGACCAGAACACACATATAACATAATAATCACAATCACAACAATGCGCTCTCGCATTTAAATTAAACTGAAACACTGTAACACAGTTCCAATATAATGAAACAAAGTTATGCGCAGGCTTCCACTTTTAAGAGCAAAGAGGATGGATGACATGCTCAGACTCAGTGGCAGAAAGCAGATAAGATGAGGAAAATGTTAGAATATTTTGAACATTGAACAAAAATTGCAGCAAGTTTAAATGACCGTGGAACTAACACAACCCGTCATCATAACACAGGTTAGGGAAATAAAATTTGAACGCCAGTAATTTTAATTCTATTCCAATAAAGTTCCAATAAAGATATTTTCCCTGATTTCAGACAATTGAGCATATTTGCGAGAATGAATAAAGTAGAGGCCACAAGCTAGGTGCAAATGCAGTGGTAGAAGAATATAACGTCTTCTTCTACGCTTCACTTTAAGATGACGTGCATTTTGAATAGCCTGCATTTATTTATTCATTAAAATTACAGTTTTTGATTTAAAATTTTACAAAGGAAATGTTTATTTACACATCTTTATTGTGTGAAAACAAAAAAAAATTATCAGACCGCCATTACATTTTTCATCTCGCGCACCCCCTAGAGGCAGCTTGCGCACCCCTGGGGGTGCGCGCACCACACTTTGGGAATCCCTGCTTTACTTGTATCTGAACTGCAGTTCTGAATTGCCCCTTGAGTAGATGTCCAGGAAAAATCTGTGGACTAAATTGCCAAAATATGGTACTTAAGATCTCAGTGGAAACACAAACAGCTCTGATATTGAATAATTAGTTGTTTTATTATGGCTAAAAATACTGAGTAATTCTGATGGGAATGTAACTTCTGTCATAACACTCTAGGTATAAATTAAAATATTCAACACGTTATGTGACTTTTCAACAACATGCACCTGAATGAATGATAAAAAAAATCTAGTCTTAAAATTTTGACTGGAACATGTATGATTGTACTTCTTTGCAGTTAAATGAATGCGTCCATCCAAAATTCAGCCAAAAATAGTCAAAAACAATATAACAGGAAGTGCCCATAAAGCCAGTCCCTTGGCATAAAAGTTTTTGAAGTAATAGCATGAACTGAAATTCTTTTATCTTTGACTCTTCCTCCCTTGACACTTTCTGTTTACCCTTTCACAACAGCCAATTAACACCAGCAACACTTCCATCTGTCCTACTGCTGATGTGATTACTGAAACCAGTATGAGTGTCTAAACATCTCAAAGCTTGTAAATCCTCCCTAGATAGTTGAGGCTAAAAATTCTCGGAAAAAAAAAACAGTGAATAGCAGTTTTAAATAAATCTACAATAGGTTGGCACCTCAGCAATAAATTATATTGTTTATTAATATCCATGATTGATGTTTTAAATTAATATTATCCTGGAAAAAACTATATTATATTTCATGCCATATGGCATGGAACAAAGAGGGGCTCATGGTCACCAAAGTATGAAAACATGAGCCTCTCTCAGCCATAGAATACCTGTTGCCAAAGCAAGGTAAAAAGGTGATGGGGGAAGTGTTTTTTTCCCTATTTTGCTGTCATATTCGACCTTAAGACTCCAGACCATAATACAGTCTTCTCCCCAACCACCCTTCAGTTCTCAGAAATGTTTTCTCTGCCACTTCTATCCATCCATCATCTATGCCCGCTTAATCCTGTGTAGGGTCATGAGGATCTGCTGGAGCCTATCCCAGCTCTCTTTGGGCAAAAGGCAGGGGTACATCTTGGATGCATCGCCAGTCCATCGCAGGGCCACATGTAGACAAACAACCATGCACACTCACTCCTACATGCAAATTTTAGAACCACCAATGTCTTTGGACTGTGGGATTAAGCTGGAGTACCTGGAAGAAACCCCACGCAAGCAGGAGGAGAACTTGCAAACTCCACACAGGAAGACCCCTGTCGAGGTTTGAACCAGCAACCTTCTTGCTGTGAGGCAACAGTGCTAATCACCAAGCCACCTTGCTGCCTTCTTTGCCTCTTTTGGGGTAAAATAAGATGAGAAAGATTTGAAAAATGTCTTCGTGGATAAAGCCTTCTCTTGTCATCTGTCACTCAAAAAACATTCAGCAGGAAATCATGTTTGTGCTTGACTTTTCAGGCTGCTATTATTATTCCTGTTTTAGAAAACTCAATATTATTCAACTGTTGAATTTGGCATGTGTGTGGCGAACATGACAAGCGGGCAGGGATGAACTTGTCTGCAGCCTTGCGGTTGACTTCGCTGATGATGTTTGTGCTTATTCTTTGGTGGCTCTGAAAATGATTGTAGAATCTAATGTCCGCAGTGTTTGATTATATTTTAAGATTGATGCTTATTTTATTTTATGACAACATCCGTTAACCTCCAAGACAGCCATATCTGTCACAGCCCCAGTGATGCATAAATCATTTTGAAATATCTGATTTGAAAGTTACTTTGATGTAACAGAAAAGAAGCAACTACTCGTTGCAAAAATATGTCATATACATTTATTTGCCGTGTTTTAAAAAAATTTTTTTATCACCGTTTCAAGGCCATTTTTTTAATAGTTTGGAACAAGTCATGTATTTGAACACAATGCATCCTCGCTCTTATCTCAATATACTTAGGTGGCTGATGGTAGACAAAAAAAACACTGCATACTGTATGTATAGTTCTCTTGTATGAGTGCTTTTGAATGAGTGAATAAGAAACTAATTTTTATAGCTCTTTGCAGAGCCGAGAGAATGTTAAGAAGCCATTTTGTAAATGCAGACTACCTAGCATTCATTTACAATTGATGTTTTTTTTAAAGTTTGATTAAATTACTGGTATACATTTTTTATATTGCATAACAACAACAACAACAACAACAACAACAACAACAACAACAACAACAACAACAACAATAATAATAATTATCGGGGGTCGGGAGTGAGGTTCTGCCTCAAGTGGAGGAGTTTAAGTATCTCGGGGTCTTGTTCACGAGTGATGGGAGAAAGGAGCGGGAGATCGACAGACAGATTGGTGCAGCGTCTGCTGTGGTGTGGACTCTGTACCGGTGCGTTGTGGTGAAGAGAGAGCTGAGCCAAAAGGCAAGGCTCTCTGTTTACCGGTCGATCTTTGTTCCAACCCTCACCTATGGTCATGAACTGTGGGTAGTGACCGAAAGAATGAGATCGCGGATACAAGCGGCGGAAATGAGTTTTCTCCGCAGGGTGGCTGGACTCTCCTGGACTTAGAGATAGGGTGAGAAGTTCGGTAATTCGGGAGAGACTCAGAGTAGAGCCGCTGCTCCTTCACATCGAGAGGAGCCAGTTGAGGTGGTTCGGGCATCGGATGCCCCCCGGGCGTGTTTCGGGCATGTCCAACTGGGAGAAGACCACGGGGAAGACCCAGGACCTGCTGGAGAGATTATATCTCTCGGCTGGCCTGGGAGCGCCTTGGGATTCTCCCAGAGGAGCTGGTGGAAGCAGCCGAGGGGAGGGAGGTCTGGGCCTCTCAGCTGAAGCTGCTGCCCCTGCGACCCGATTCCGGACCAAGCGGGAGTTAATGGATGGATGGATGGATTATTATTATTATTATTATTATCCATCCATTTTCTATACCCGTTTCATCCTTGAAGGGTCACGGGGATCTGCTGGAGCCTATCCCAGCCGTCTACGGGCGAAAGGCAGGGGTCCACCCTGGACAGGTCGCCAGTCCATCGCAGGGCCACACATACAGACACACAACCATTCACACTTACATTCACTCCTACGGGCAATTTAGAATTATCAATTAACCTAACATGCATGTCTTTGGACTGTGGGAGGAAGCCAGAGTACCCGGAGGAAACCCACGCAAGCACAGGGAGAACATGCAAACTCCACACAGAAAGGCCCCGAGGTTCAATCCAGGACCCCCCCTGCCGAGGTTCGAACCAGGAACCTTCTAGCTGTGAGGCAACAGTGCTAACCACCAAGCCACCGTGCTGCCTAATTATTATTATTATTATTATTATTATTATTATTATTATTATTATTATTATTATTATTATTATTATTATTATTATTATTATTATTATTATTATTTGGTCAATAAATTAATGCTATTGGAATATTTATATAAATAGATGTTTCCTGTGTGAGTTATAACCCATAATCCCATTTTTCATGATTAAACTACGTATAGTTTTACTAAAACAACACACCAAAACAAACAAGAAAAACATACCCACTTATTCCAAATTACTACCTGTCAATCATATCTTAAGATCGGGTATAAGTATTTGTTCAGAGACGTTGCATTGGTTTTTCCTTGTTTCACCCTCTTTTGCTTTGTTTGAGATGTTTTTGAGATGCAGTCTTTAGGAAGAATTCAGTTCAATTCAGTTCAGTTTAGTTCAATAGTTAATGTATCTCCTCAGGGACATTATATGTCATGGTCACTTTTGTTATTTTAAGTTTTTTTAATGAGTCATTATAGATGGTTATAACTTTGGATCTCCCGTAGTAGTCTGTGCTGTAGAAAATCTGAAGAAGTCTCTGACTGAGGATAATCTGTTAGGATAGACAGAGTTGTCCAATATGTTTTTCATTGTATAAAACATTCTTCTTTGCACAATGATCTCTACCGGCTCCAGAACAGTCCCCAGAACAGAGCCAGCCTTCTTTATCAGTGTTTTTTAAGTCACTGGCTCTGAAGTTGCCCAAAGGATGACTGCAAATTGCACCCTCCACAACAGACTTATACGAGATGAGCAACATTTTGCTGTAAATATTGAAGGACCTAAGTTCCCTTAAGAAGTAAAGTCTGCTTTGTGTCTTCTTGTAGACGGCATCAGTGTTGTGTCTTTAGTCTAGTCTGTTGTCCAAGTGAACAGTAATTGTAGACCTTTATAACCCAAACACATTAACCCTCTGCTGACAAAAATGAAACTTTCACATAAGGTCTAGGGGTGCTTCACCTTCCCCTCGGCTTGTATGGAGGTGTGGACATGATTTTGCTTGAGAAAGTGAAACACTTCATAATTTATTTTATCATTTTTGCATTTGCCTTTTGTTTCCTGAACACCTTTGCTACATTGCCATACAGATAAGGAATGGTTAAGTATTACATGCTGCTTTATCAAATACCTGAAAAGGAACCACTTCAGTCTGTTCAATAATCTGAGAGAGGGAAACATGATAATCTGTGCTTTTATGTTAAACAATCTGCAATGGACTATCGACCTGTCCAGAGATACCCCTGGCTTTCGCCTGAAGAGAGCTGGGATAGGCTCCAGCAGATCCCAGTGACCCTGCATAGGATTAAGTGGGCATTGATAATGGATGGATGTTAAGAAATCACATAACCAACTAAGTCAAGTTGTTTTTCAGAATTTAGAGAGCCTCAGTGCAGCCCTGATATAATTTAGACAAATTCTGGTGTACACATTTTGGCTCATGTTCTTTAACACTTTCCAAATAGGTCCACGTCAAAAGCTTGAAACATATGGTAACGTGATATTTAGAATAATGGACACTTTAAATGAAGTGCTTGGTGTTCAATTTCCCTCTCCTTGAAAGATGAAACCCATCTTTACCAAGCCATTTACAATCTTTCACTCAAATCTTTTTTCAGATCGGCTTACAGCTCATACACAGTACACACAATTAAAATGCTGTAAAAAAAAAAATCTGATCAGATATCTAAGACTTCTCCTGGTTTCTGTTGACTTCAACTAGTAGTCGAGGAGAGCTGTTTTGCTGGAGTGACTCTGAAATATCTCTCTACATAGAACGAAACACTTATTTGTAATTATCCTTTAAGCAACACCCAATTCTAGGAACCATGGATTGATGTCAGCTGTCTGCATCTGATATTTGGTATTATCCTAATAGAGACATGCATTCAACACTTTTACACTCCCTTCATACATATGCAGAAACACACAGTCTTTTTCACTTTCACATTTATTTGCTGTATATTGCAGAGTCTCATTCTTTGTTAAAGTGTCCAGTTGTAACCATGAAACTACTGGAACCACAAAAATTGAACAGACTTCTTTGGAGTACCGAAGTATTCTGGTTCCTATTCTTGCTTAGTTACACCCAAAATCACATTTGTGGAGTGCTGACAACAGCTATATAGTCCTGTGACTGCATTATTGTCCCAGAACCAATATCAAAAGCGAGAGCGCTCATGTTGGTTCAATGAATGCTTTTTTAACCGTGACTCTATGAAGTTCGTTTACTATATAGTTTTTTTATAAAACAAGTTGCTGAAATACTACTTGTAATTTTTGTCTGCTCTTGCTTTATTTTATTTTCATTAGGTTGGAAGATAGATCATCTCTGTCTTGATAAGTTAAAGCCACTTTCATAGCTTCTGCAAATAGTGCATACATTTTTTGTATTATTTTATATTTTCAACTGTTCTAGAGATGCTTGTGGGGTAGCTCTGTGGATAGATGCCTGTTCTTATGAATGTCTGATGGTCCAAAAGCAACAGTATAACCTCTAGTTCACAGTGTAAACAAGCCAAAACTTGACCATTTCCAAATACTTATAGTTTGGCATCTGGGCTCCAACTGCAACTCTTCCCAATGATATATTTACAATGAGATATTACATGCTCATGTCTGCGTGTCCTGTCCACTTGACAAGTGAATATAATTCCTGCACTGACATCTAATGATTTGTTCTCAGGTTGAATTTGCTGAGGTGGCCAGTCCTGGTTAAGTTGGCACTCGTATAAAAATCCATGCTTTTTGTATAGGATTTTCCTTAGACTGGAAGGATGTATTTAAAATCATTTGTAGAACTTTATAAATCACATGCTGTAGTCCTGAACATCTTTAATTTATTTATTTATCCGAAGACACAACATTCTTAATTAGCAAAGAGAACATTCAATCCTAGATTATAGAGGATTTAATACACGTCTTCCACCCATCACTCTCTGAGCAGTTTCTAACTAATCTAGTTAACCTAATCTAACCTAATCTTTTCTTGTTTTACGATCTTCAGGGTGTGACCGTTGTTTGTTTATCATCTCTTTTTTGGAATTTCACCTACTTTCAAAAGTCACTATGCATTCATTGATTATTAAAAACAACATAAAAATCAGGTTGAACGGTACTCAGAAAATAATCTATGGTTGATTTTTTTTTAATTAATTAATTGATTTTTTTTTTTTTTTTTACAAAATTTTCCTTTAGGGATTAATAAAATATTATTTGAATTAAACAGAAATTAAATGTATTGTTAGTGTTTGGTTTTCACTGATTTTAACCAAATAGTATAAGTTATAGAGTATATTTTTTGAGTAAATAATATATTTTCATAAAATCTAACTTCAGCTGGCCACTAAATTGGTTTGAGTGTAATGTAGCTCCACATTTAGCATGTTGAATTACTAAGCAGACACGAGTGGTGCTTGATTTCAAGCTATATTGTTCAGATCCATTTGCTGTAACGCAAATCAGACCTCAATTGGAATTCTTTAGCACTGAATACGTCATGAAACCCACAGAGGGACCACAGTATACCTTGGTTCGTAATACAATATGAAACTGATTATGCTTGGATAGAAGCTTTCAGTGTGAAAGCTCCTTACCCAGCCCTGGTAAAATGATAAAACTAGTTTAGAGACTGAAGTGAAAGCTTGCACAAGCTGTCTAAACATGGCTGCAGTGATCAGTCAAACAGAGCGTTAGAGAAGGTCTTTCTCTCACTGATTCTAGTGATTTTGAGACATTTACTGATATTGATCTTATTGATTTTTAAAATGTTATTAGTCACTTTTATTTCTACACACTTTACAATGATGTTTTTCTTGTATCTTAGTGTTATGCAGTACACTTTATCACCTTGTGCTCTTTTGAGTAGGACATTGAATAAAGTCTGGAGTAGCTCTTTTACTACTTTATCCCCACTGAAATTGCTTTTTCAACGTATTCAGTTCATGACTATTTTCCTTGATTTAGCCATAGACCTAGCTGTTTGAGAATGGATGACTTTATTGGTCCATGACAGCCAGTTTTTCTTTAAAACGGGGATATTGTACACGAATGGATAAGATGGCATATATATATGTGTGTGTGTGTGTGTACATTTTATATATATATATATATATATATATATATATATATATATATATATATATATATATTAGGGATGGGAATAATTAATCGATTAATCGATGATTGATCATTAAGAATTTGGTCGAAGACATTCATTTTCGTCGATGAACCAAATTTTTTTTTTTTTTTAAACAATCCGAATGTAGGTTATCAGTGCACGTCCTCAAACAATGCGATGCATTTCACTGTGCCACCGATAGAAATTTGGCAACAGTGGGCAACATTTCACCATCACTCTACCCTGGCTCGCCTCAGTTGTTACATGCGAGCTTCTGTAGATCCTCGCCTAATCATGAAGCGGTCACGGCGAAGTGTGGCGTGGGACCATTTTCGTTTAGAAAATGAGCAAGTGTACTGCAATCACTGCAATGCAAATTACAAATACAATTAATCGACAATGACAATGACGTATCACTTGAACAACGCGCATCCAAGCCTTGTAAAGGACGGTGGAGGCGGTTCATCATCAACCTAGCCTAGCCTAGTCTCAACTTGGTGTTAGCACGGACCAGAAGGAGCTGCAGTGCACATCGAGCACAAAACAAGTGCATCTTTTTAAGAAACAAAAAGCCTGTAATACTGGCACCTTGATATAAATTGTCCTTGTTAAGTAGTCTCCTCGATATCTCTTCTTTAATTATCGTTGTTTTTTTTTTAAGAAAAGAAACACGAAATGTCACGTTATTGTCGACCACAAACATCCGGTTCACTGAACACATCTGGGCATGCGCGGGCCATAGCAACCAGGCCAAAGGGGAAAACAAACGTCACGCCGATATCGAGAATAATTGTGATAGTTTTCAATATAAAAATGTTAATGATTAATTGATGATTAATCATTCATTCTCCCGACGATCGACGAATAAATCTCGACCAAATGCCCATCCCTAATATATGTATGTATGTATGTATGTATGTATGTATGTATGTATGTGTGTGTGTGTTACAACAACGATAAACCCTAGTTCACAGCCAAACTCAGACAGCTAAGGTTGGCAAAGGAAGAGGCCTTCAAGAGCGGGGACAAAGACAGATTCACAGAGGCAAAGTACAAGTTTAGCAAGGGGGTGAGAGAAGCTAAACGACTGTACTCTGAGAAGCTCCAACACCAGTTCTCAGCTAACGGCTCTGTGTCTGTCTGGAAAGGGCTTAGGCAGATCACCAACTACAAGCCTAAAGCCCCTCACTCTATCAATGATCGATGCCTAGCCAACGACCTGAACAAATTTTACTGTCGTTTTGAAAGACAAAGGGACAGTCCTGCAACCATCCCCCACAACCCCTCCCAACAGCTCCAGCTCCAGTCATCTCCACCAATGCCTGCCTTAATGGCCCCACCCTTCCCACTCTCCTCAGTGACGACGACTTCCATCCATGAGAGGGACGTCACCTAATTTTTTAGGTGACAGAACCCCGAAAAAGCAGCTGGACCGGATTCTATCTCCCCATCCTCCCTGAAGCACTGTGCTGATCAGCTGTCTCCAGTGTTCACAGACATTTTTAACACCTCACTGGAAACCAGTCATGTGCCAGCCTGCTTCAAGACCTCAACCATCATCCCTGTTCCTAAGAAGCCAAGGACCACAGGACTTAACGACTTCAGACCCGTCGCCCTGACCTCTGTGAGTGCCTTGTGCTCTCATACCTCAAAGTCATCACTGGTACTCTCCTGGACCCCCTGCAGTTTGCCTACAGAGCCAACAGGTCTGTTGACGACACTGTCAACCTGGCCCTCCACTTCATCCTCCAGCACCTGGACTCCTCAGGAACCTACGCCAGGATCCTGTTTGTGGATTTCAGCTCTGCTTTTAACACCATCATCCCGACTCTGCTACAGGAGAAGCTCTCCCAGCTGAGTGTGCCTGACTTCACCTGCAGGTGGATCACAGACTTCCTGTCTGACAGGAAACAGTATGTGAAGCTGGGAAAACACATCTTGAACTCACAGACCATCAGCACTGGATCCCCCCAAGGCTGTGTTCTTTCTCCTCTGCTCTTCTCCCTGTACACAAACAGCTGCACCTCCAGTCACCAGTCTGTCAAGCTTCTGAAGTTTGTGGATGACACCACCCTCATCGGACTCATCTCTGATGGTGACGAGTCCGTCTCCAGGTGGGAGGTTGACCACCTGATGACATGGTGCAACCAGAACAGCCTTGAGCTCAACGCTCTAAAGACAGTGGAGATGGTTGTGGACTATAGGAAGAACTCAGCCCCACCTGCCCCCATCACCCTCTGTGACTCCACTATTGACACTGTGGTGTCTTTCCGCTTCCTGGGAACTGTCATCTCCCAGGACCTTAAGTGGGAGCTGAACATCAGCTCCCTCATCAAGAAAGCACAGCAGAGGATGTACTTCTTGAGGCAGCTGCAGAAATTCAGTCTGCCGAAGACAATGATGGTGCACTTCTACACAGCCATCACTGAGTCCATCCTCACCTCCTCCATCACCATCTGGTATGCTGCTGCCACCGCCAAGGACAAGAGCAGGCTGCAGTGTGTCATTCAGTCAGCTGAGAAGGTGATTGGCTGCAATCTCCCATCTCTTCAGGACCTGTACTCCTCCAGGACCCTGAGGCGTGCAGGAAAGATTGTGGCTGATCCCTCCCATCCCGGACACCAACTCTTTGAGTCACTCCCCTCTGGCAGGAGGCTGCGGACCATCAAGACCAAAACCTCACGCCACAAGAACAGTTTTTTCCAGTCTGCTGTCAGCCTTATCAATAAGACCCAGAACCCCCCGACACTCTTCACTCTCCACCTCTGACTCTGACACTGCTGTCACATTGATAGAACTCAGAACACTATGCGTTACATTAACGCTCAGTCTGCACTACCTTTTCATTTGCACATTTTCATGGTATATCACTCTTGGTCACTCTGCTCTTAATGCAAAAAACAGTTTGTGTATATATATATTTATATTCTAATATTTTTAGTTTACATTGTTATTTGTTCCTCTATTGCATGCACCATCATCGCCGCAACAAATACCTCGTATGTGTAAAATTGTACTTAGCAATAAAGTTGATTCTGATTCTGATATATGCATTCAAATTAAGGTTGGCATCGTTTGGATTTTAACGATTCCGATTTCGATTTCGATTCTGATTCTCTGTTTTGATTCCTGTTCAAAGCGATTCTTGTATTCCAATTTTTTGAAGTGAAGTCAACAGATCGTGACTTATCTAACAGTAGAATTTTTTTATAAAAAAAACTGAGAAGCGAAGGAGCCTTTTCACCACATAAGCTGTTACTTTTCTGTGGCACTTGTGCGTTTGCTCCACTGTCATTTTATTCCTCGCAGCCAACGTAAATGGGATTTCACGTTGTTTGTTCGGCTTGGGAAAGGGAATAAAAATCCCCCCTCCAAACGTTTTGGACACCTCAAGTCACTTTTGCAGGTCCCCAGCAGCAATATTTCACCATGGCGTTATTCTAGTATAATATTAACACAGATGATACACATCAGAAAAATAGTGAATTAACACAGTCCTTAACGGAAGAGCAGAAAGTTTGTCCGACCTAGCAACAGTAACTAGGAAGGGGGCGGTGCTTACCAAAAGGTCAATTAAATACGGTACACTCGTTTATTTTTCTGATGCCATGCAGGCGAAGGTGTTTTGCCATATTAGTCTTGCACCCTCCTTTGGCAGTAACACGCTTCCCGCAGATGTTGCACTGCGCCAGGTAGCCGTCATTTCCCAGACTGAAATGCACCCTAACTCGAGAGCGGAGTCTCTTGGGATCCATGTTGTGGCGAGTGAAGTCCCGTCAGCGACGGACATGACGTTGACACTAGCGTGGAGTTGAGAACGCCGGGCAAAGTAACATCAACAAACTAGTGCAGTAAATCAAAACAAAACAAAAACAAAACAAAAAAAAAATTTAACGTGAACATTTAGGAACCAAAAACAGGAATCGAAATTCAAAAATCTTCTAAACGATTCCAGAACTGGACTTTAGAAACCGATTCCTACTTGGAATCGTTTTTCGGTGCCCAACCCTAATTCAAATGGTTTGCCTTTTAGTACTGTCTTATAGTCAACAATGGTGTTGAGAA
Source organism: Hirundichthys speculiger (assembly GCA_018398805.1). Classification (NCBI taxonomy): domain Eukaryota; kingdom Metazoa; phylum Chordata; class Actinopteri; order Beloniformes; family Exocoetidae; genus Hirundichthys; species Hirundichthys speculiger. The sequence continues at coordinate 2,573,029 of JAGFBZ010000849.1, read as the reverse complement.
AAGTCTGCAATGTGATGTACTTTTGAATGAATATTGTTTAGTAAACATCCACGTGAACATCTTGGTCATATCTCACTTCTTTTGAAGATAAAGGGTGACAATTTCAATAATACAGTTTATAGCAGTTAACAAAACGATGCCATAATTAAGCAAAGTAGCAGAAAAAACCCTAATTAAATTAAAAAAAGAAATTGCTCTCCTTTGACTGACCATTAATTTTTCATTTTGCCTGCGGAAAATACATGATTGCAGAAAGTAATGCAATTTGGTGCCACTTAACTAGAGGATTCAAGGCATAAATATTATATGAACAAGTTCTCCCAAAGTTAATGAAATCTTTGAATATATGCCCACGTTAGGAAAAAATTAGATTTGTCCTCATTTTCTTTTAGTTAGGACTATCTTCTGTTTAACCAAATGTGAACTATTCTCAAAAATGTCATAAATATGTTGTTGTTTTATCTTCTGACAGAGCCATCTTTCAAGAAAATATGTTCAAAAATAGCACAAAAATATAACCTCTGCAACGCTTTCACTTGTGCGCTTGAATAGAGAGAGTTTTTATGAGGGAAGAATACTATTATTTCTATTCCTCACTTGTTGTAGGTGGTCCAATGTGGCAGTTTCTCTAATGAGCTAGGAGGGAGTAACGCATAGTGTCAGGACACTGAACACTGAATGTCCCATCTCTGTCTACTTTGTGGTAACTTTTGGAGCAAACTGCAGAAGACCAAAAGACATGCAGGACATCTTTCAAGGATGAAGAAGGACTCAAAACATTGAGTACATTAAAAATCTTGAACTGTAACGTCCAGCAAGAATTCAGTTTTTCGCTCTTTTTAGTGCATGTACAGGGGTTGGACAATGAAACTGAAACACCTGGTTTTAGAGCATAATTTATTAGTATGGTATAGGGCCTCTTTTTGCAGCCAATGCAGTGTCAATTCGTCTTAAGAATGACATATACAAGTCCTGCACAGTAGTCAGAGGGATTTTAAGCCATTCTTCTTGCAGGACAGTGGCCAGGTCACTTATGTGATGCTGGTGGAGGAAAACGTGTCCTGACTTGCTCCTCCAAAACACCCAAAAGTGGCTCAGTAATATTTAGATCTTCTGACTGCAGGCCAAGGGAGATGTTAAACTTCACTTCCATGTTCATCAAACCAATCTTTCACCAGTCTTGCTCTGTGCTTTGGTGCATTGTCATCCTGATACACGGCACCGCCTTCAGGATACAATGTTTGAACCACTGGATGCACATGGTCCTCCAGAATGGTTCAGTAGTCACTGGCAGTGACGCGCCCTTTTAGTACAAGTATGAGGCCAAGGGAATGCCATGATATGGCAACCCAAACCATCACTGATCCACCCCCATGCTGCACTCTGGGTATGCAACAGTCTGAGTGGTACACTTCTTTGGGGCTTCTCCACACCGTAACTCTCCCGGATGTGGGGAAAACAGTAAAGGTGGACTCATCAGAGAACAATACATTTTTCACATTGTCCACAACCCAAGATTTTCACTCCTTGCACCATTAAAATTGACGTTCGTTTGACATTTGAACGAGTGACCAAAGGTTTGGCTATAGCAGCCCGGCCATGTAAATTGACCCTGTGGGGCTCCCGACGGACAGTTCTGGTGGAAACAGAAGAGCTGAGGTGCACATTTATTCTGCCATAATTTGGGCAGCTGTAGTTTATGTTTTTTGATACAATCCGGGTTAGCACCTGAACATCCCTTTCAGACAGCTTCCTCTTGGGTCCACAGTTAATCCTGTTGGATGTGGTTCGTCCTTCTTGGTGGTATGCTGACATTACCCTGGATACCGTGGCTCTTCATACATCGCAAATACTTGCTGTCTTCATCACAGATGTGCCAGCAAGACGAGCACCAACAATTTGTCTTCTTTTGAACTCTGATATGTCACCCATGATGTTGCGTGGATTGCAATATTTTGAGTAAAACTGTGCTCTTATCCTGATATTTGAACCTTCACACTCAGCTCTTACTGGTGCTTTGTGCAATTAATGAAGATTGGACACCAGGCTGGTCCAATTTAGCCATAAAACCTCCCACACTAAAGTGACAGGTGTTTAAGTTTCATTGTCCAACCCCTGTATATCATTGCTTTATTTGCCATTTTGCAACACAGCAGGTAAAAAATAATGTGACTATCCAGACAAACCTTTACTTTTGAAATGACACTGGGCATCATTCACAATCATTTGTACTAAATGGGATACTTCTGAATGGCCTCACAGTTATAAAGCCAAGAGCTACAAAAACCATCCAGGTTTGCCATGAAGCCTTTTTTCTCTCTACAACAGTGTCACCTGTTTCTTGCAGTAACAATTTCATATTCAAACTTCTATCAAGAGCTGCAGGACTTGTTGATTGGATGTTACCACATCTGAAACTGCTCACATCAAAATACATTGAGCTCTCTTTTCCACTGCTACTTTAGTGACAATGATTTGCTACCATAGATGCCTTTTTCTTGGTGTTTCTACAAATGTATTGCTCAGGACTGCATACAGAACATTTTCACTGATCTGTTGAAATTTTGTTCTTTGTCCTTTCCACATTTTCAATGTTTCTGAGAATTCCTGATGGATTGTGGAGCTGTTCTGTGTCAACAGTATTTCACACAGTGATTACGTCATTATTTATGTTGCCACACCATATTGTCACAATACACTAAACACTGTACTTTGATTCAAACTCAACACACATTAAAAGATGAGCCTGTATCATACTAAGGGATCTACTAGATCATGAGCCATGCCCACTTTAAGATTTTGAGAACATTCAGATAGACCACCTCAACACTAAATTTGAGGCTTCGGCTGTTTGAAAGGCATCTATTATGTTTCAGTCCAACTATGATACAGAGAATCTAAACCTTTGTTGATTCTCCCCATTGGGTATGGACTTTAATTTCATCTATTTTTCAGAAGTTAATTTTTATAGAGAATTACGCTAAAGAAAGTAGCATTGTCAACATACACCTTTTATCCAACTGGTTTACTGTGATAACTAGTTTTAATATAATGCAAAACATAATATACTAATTATGTGAGATTTTCACTTGTTCTCTGAAATGTTCCCACACACCTTGCAGATGTCACACTATATCCCTGAATCCTTTAGTACAGTCATACTGTGCAATGAATATAATTTATTTTAACAAATATCTGCCCTGTTTTATGCTCTCTGAAAGTACCAACTTTAATAAGGGGCCTAGACAACACCTGTGGACTAAATTGTGCTCCCCCAACCACGTCAACTAATTTCTCTCCTTGTTGTTCCACTTCTGTATCACAAAGATATCCAAATACATTGCTGTTTCTTGAGTAAACTGAGACACACAGTTCTTTCTTCTCTTTCAAGGCTTTTGGAATGTGCAAATGAATGCATAAAATACGCAATAAAATTGGAAGACTACTGGTAAAGCTCTCCTCCTAAAGACATTTGTAAATATTACAGTGTTTTGTTTTTATTAAGCAAACAGATCATAATTACACACAACGATGTACTTAACTGACTTATAAATTGACTCTGCTTGTCTACGGAGGAAATTTGAGTAATGGTGACTTGAGAGCATTTGGTGAGCTCTAATTTAGTCACAGATTAAAGAAATACCTCAGCTCAACTTCACTTGCTGCCTTAGGCACTTGCATCTCATCTCTAATTGAAGGTCTCTTCCGACCCACTGAGTGAATACAAATGGCTTTAATACTCAAACCATTATTATTTCAAATCATTGTCAAAAAAGGCAGGATAAATCATTGACTTATGTCTCGTTAATGTTGGAAAATTGCTTCATGCATTTTGTATCATTGACAGTTAGGGGCCTGAAAACAAATAATGCTAATGGCATAATGTGAGTGTGACCACTTTGTCCCTCCCATCTTCCTCGTGTCTTGCTCTCTCTCTCTCCTACTGGCATTTGCAGACAGGCTGAGCTGCACTGGATCATTTGCCATCTCCTGATACGCAGTGGTTTATAGCCAATTATCTCCTGCGATCCATTATCGATTACAGTGTTATCTTACTTGCATTGCTTAATCTTTTGGCACAGTAACATAGTAGCTCACAGAGGGGCCTTGATGTAAACTGCTTAGCGATGGGAACACTGTCTAAGATGGATTTGTGTTCATTTACTTGTAAATGGGTACAGTCTAAAGTCAAACTGAATGAGAGTGTGTTCAACATCAAGGTTGGGACAAGGTGGCGTTTAAGATACAGTGTTCTTTGTTAGGAATTAAGAATCAGTGTTAAACTTTAGATATTAATCTGAATTATCCTTGAGGGGCTGATGCAGTGTTGTCTGCTTGCCTCTGCTTCTGAATTAACATCTTACAATGAACCAACTGGAAAGTATTACTGAATATTGGTTGATCTCATGTTTTTGTTTCTGTGTGATATGTGTTTTTTCTTAGTTGGGTTAATAACTTTGGTCATGAGGGACTTGGCCTTCTTCTGGATGCACTGGAGAAGCTACTGGACAAGAAACAGTGAGTTTATTCATGCAGCATCCCATTTCTGTTTTATTTAACAATACCAGATTGTTCTTATGTAATCATATTATTTCAACCCTTCACCTTTTTTTTTCTTCTCAGGCAAGAGAATATTGATAAACGGAACCAGCATAAACTTATCCAGTGCTTGAAAGCTTTCATGAACAATAAGGTTTGTATGAAAAAACAAATCCAATGAATCAATCCCTGATACTTTATTTTATTCCAGCACACATCCATGTAGGGATATTGTGTGAATGCACAAAAAAAAAAAAAAAAAAAAAAAAAAACAAGGACAGAGGTGACTCTTTATGTGCTTACATTAAACATTTTATAAAAATGTGTAACATTGGTTCAGTTGGTCAGAATTCTAAACTGAGTTTAAATGTGGTCATTGTCAAGCCTTGGATAATGAAACAGAAAAGTTAAGCTATTTTTACTATTTCAAGCCCACAGTCTCAGATCTTTTAATTATCCTTTTTGGAAAGGTCTAGCTCATTTCTCAAAAGAAGCACACATTTCAAGGATAGATGACCTATTGATATTTCTTCTTGTATAGTTAATCTCCACATGTGGTCATTTCAGCACAGTCAGTTGTGTGGAGACTAAAAGGTACAAGAGACTATAAGAATAAGTCTCTAAAGTCCTGTCCTGAATTGAATTAATCCATCATCCTCTGCATTTTTCCCTCGGCCTCAGTGTCCCTTCTTAAAAGAATATTATGGCTAACTATAACTTATGTACATTAGAGCTTTTAGTGCATTTTTTTTTTTTTTTAACTTGAAGTAAAAGTTCTTTATGAATTTATATGCTCTAATTAATTTATACTCAGTTGACTTTTTTTTTTTTAATCCAACCTTATCTTTTCTGTGTTGCACACAGTATGGGCTGCAAAGGATCTTGGGAGATGAGCGGAGCTTGTTGCTTTTGGCACAAGCAATCGACCCCAAACAGACGAACATGATGACTGAGATTGTCAAAATTCTCTCAGCTGTTTGTATTATTGGAGAGGAAAACATGTAAGTTCAACAGTTTATCAGATATTTTGTCACATCCACTTTCACACATTACAGGGACATGACCAGATAGCCTAACAGACACTTGTTTCCATTCTGATGTAAGATAATGACATTTCCACAGCTGAAGGGTCAGTGCTTAACTCAGGGGGATTTGGTTTATTTGCAAGCCTGCAATCTGTAAATAAAAAGGATTAAATTAGCGATCTCAAAAGTGTGACAAGGAAAGGCAAAAAAATACTTGGGGAAAAAAACAGGCAAAAACCAGTTCATATGCATAATCTACAGACATGAGTCCGCACCACTGATATTGAAATTGCTTTCATCTAGAAACGTGTAGAGCAGTGATTCCCAAAGTGTGGGCCGTGGCCCTCTGGTTGGCCGTCGCGGTACTGCAGGTGGGCCGTGAGAGGTCATTAAAATTAAACAAATATGTTTTAAATCCTCGATCTTTTTAAGATATGGTTTTAATTACTGTAAAATATTAATGACATGATTGAAAAACATTAAGAAGTAATAAAACAAACCAGTTAAGTGTTATTCTACTGTCATCTTAACTTAATATGACAAGTGTCACCTTATTTGTTGACCCCTTACATTAATATCGGATCATGGTTCCTTGTCCTGTATGTTGATCACAGTTGTGATTAAAGGTTTCGGTGGGCCGCAGAGATTTTTCACATTTCAAATTGGGCCTTGATATTCTGAAGTTTGGGAATGACTGGTGTAGAGGTTTGAATGATAAATACCGACAGAAACAGAACACAGACAGAAATACCCTAGTTCCTTAAGAAAAAGGCATCAATTTGAAAATTGATATTTCCTTGGCGAAACTTGTAGAGTGATTGTCCTTGAACAGAATAGTTGGTGCTCCTCTACATGTTGAAGCAACCTTGAGCCAGACAATGGCTGCATTTTGCCAGTATGCTTCAATGAACATTGAACAGGTGCTTATGACAGAAAGAGGATGCTCTGACTATCATTCAAATATATAAGCCTGTGCATCAATTAAGTATACATTTATACACATTTATTTATATATTTATTATGTAAATTACACACACACACACACACACACACACAATCAAAATTTTAAGACCAGTTGAAAGATTGAAGGAAAATATATATATATTTGAGTAAGCAATCTATTGCAAACAACAGTTAAACTAAAATAGTCTGTTCATCAGCAGTTAAAAAGTTAAAGACCATAGCTCAAAAAACCCCAGAAAACCTCCTAAAATAGAAATAAAAGTTTCAAAAAAGTTCTTGTTGATCATTTCAAAAATTAGTTTCTGCATGCTTGACGCAAGGGTTTCCAGGTGGCTGGTGGGAATGTTGCTCCAAGTGGTGAAGGTGGCCTTATGGAGGGCATCCACTGTCTGGAACTGATGTCCATTTTTGTACACTTCCCTTGCCATCCATCTCCAAATGTTCTTAACTGGATTTAGATCAGGGGAACATGCAGGATGGTCCAAAAGAGTGATGTTATTCCTCTGGAAGAAGTCCTTTGTCAGACAAGGATTGTGAAATGCACCATTGTCTTGTTGAAAAGTCCAGTCTTTACCACACAGACGAGGGCCCTCAGTCATGAAGGATGCCTCCTGCAACATCTCCACATAGCCAGATGTCGTTTGACGCCTTTGCACAACCTGAAACTCCATTGTTCCGTTGAAGGAAAAAGCACCCCGGATCATGATGGCACACCCTCCACTGTGGCGCATAGAAAACATCTCAAGTGGGATCTACTTGTCATGCCAGTTGCCATCAGGACCGTCAAAGTTAAATCTTTTCTCATTAGAGAATAAAACTTTCTTCCAACTTTCAGTGTCCCATGCTTGGTGCTTTCTTGCAAACGGGCCAAAAGTCCAAACGGACAATTTTCTGGTATTGAAGGGGACGAGGCCTTTGGAGACGTTTTCTGTTCTTAAAGCCCGTTGTCTGTTCTGTGCAGTCGGCACCAGTAACGGCGTTAATGGCCTTAATTTGGGTCGATGATCGTCCATGTCTTGACGGACAACCAATCGGATCCTCTGGCTCAGCACCAGTGAAATTCTTTTGGGTCTAGTACTTGACTTTTTTGTTACAAAACCCTCAGGATCAGGATCGAAGAAATTCACAATGACTGTCAATTACTGCGTACAAACCTCAGCAGCGATGGCACGTTGTGAGAGGCCTTGTTTATGCAGCTCAGCAATCCGACCACGTTCAATAAGAGAAAGGTTTTTCAAATGACAGTTCCATGTTAGAACCATGTTCAGCACTTCAGCATGCAAGCACAGTTTGCGTTCCACAAGAAAAAGCATGCTATTTCTATATTAAGACCATAGAAGGTGTTTGGATGCACTAGGTGTTTCGATGGTACATTTTCCACATCCTCTTTTTCTCTTACTTCCCATATCTGTCTCTCACTTATGTGACATGAGTCATGTTATGATTCTAGCTTTGGATCAAAATATTTTGATCCTGTGGAAATGACAGCCACAGGAACTGAGGTGTCACCTTTCTGTTCAGAAAGTTCTCCACAAGCTAATGTTGTGACTCTGACATGCTCAGCACCCACTTTGGGTGACAGCATCAAAAGAGAACATGGGTTAGGTATATCTGTCTTGCCTGTTTTGTAGTGTCTTCCAAACTGTTTTTAAATATACTTAGTATGCAGCACCCCATGTTTGTGACTTTGTAATGTCTGTCGCAGATCATGGTCCCTACATTTATCACCATGTTAGATTTGCATATGATAATCTTCCCTGTACACATTTGTATATTGATATTTCATTATTTGTTTAAGTGTGACTTTACCATAATTTATTTGTTTGGTCAATGAGGGGGACTTGTGGATCAGGCTAATGGCTCTCTGATACCTACTATGCATCACAAGTACAGTGGAGTTAAACAGTTCAGTTATCATACACAGGTATTGTAAACCACTGTTTATGTAACTACTGAGGAGATGTCAATTTCTTTTTATTGTAGTCATGTTTTTGTTTGTGACATTGGCTTTTTCATTCTCAATTTGGACAATAAAATTGCACAGTATTCTTTCTGGTTTAGCTGCTTTTAGCTCTCATGAGTCGAACTGACTCACATTCTTATATACTGTAGGAGAATTTTAACATTTGTCTGGGTACGGTCATTTGTACCTTTTCGTACTCAACTAAATACACTTTTCCACAGTCATTGACAACTGAGCACATTTGCGGCCTGGCCGTGTTTTTGTCAAGCTTTGCTTAATAAAAGAAAAATGAAGTCAAAATGGGATATTGGCTGCAACAATAGATCACACACAAAGAGATGGAGAGCCTCTATATTTGTCAGCATGACCAAAGACTGGCTGGGTAAATGATCACACCAACACACAAGGGAAGATTAAGAAATATAATGTATGAGCTGATAATTATGAGTAAATGTCTTGTCAGTTAGATGACAAAAATTTTTTCTTGATTTTTGAGTTTGCTTGCCCCCTGTCCCTTGTTTTCTTTTAGTCTGGATAAGATTCTGGCTGCCATGACAATTGCTGCAGAGAGGAACAACAAAGAGAGGTTTTTCCAATTGTGGAAGGACTGGAAAACCACGAGGCACAGCAGCTCCAGGTGAGTAATTAAAAACACATTCTCTTTTTTCACAGATGCAGTATGTCATTTAATATCTCATGAACCAACAACACCGTCACTGTAATGATGGTACAGTTAGTTTAAATGGTATATTGAATTGTCAACCAGTCTTGTTCAAACAATGGAAACTCAATGAGAAGTGATTATATATGAAAAACAAAAAAATATTCTGTAGAGTAGACATAACCAAAGGATAGTGACATTCATATAAATTTTGTTTTGCCACAATGACCTTTTTATGTGAAGGGAATGCTGAAAATGACAGTTGTATCACTCTGGACACTCGGTGGAAAGTTGTATCCCAGACTCATCTACATTATCATGTTGTTCATTGTCCCTGCCTAGTCCACATAATAGCCCTTCTCGCACATGTGTAGTATGGATTCGGTACAGTTTCAGACCACCTGCTACCCTAAACAAGCGATCGCAAGATACCGAGTTTGCGGAAAGCGCAACTCGCATGTTGGCGCGTAAAAGAGCGCGTCCAAATGGAATAAATGTGCAGCTGTGGCAGCTCTCATTTAGATGTCTGCTGTGGAGGAAACCAAGGAGATCTTTGTCAAGCTGGAAAAGGTTGGATGCGGGAATATATTTCTGATATGTCTGAACTGTTGGTGGTCGAGGAGGGACAGGAACATTAATTGTTCGTGATCTTTAAATGCGCATCCAATGATTCTTTCTGCGCCAAGACGCACAACTGGATCTTACGCAGGTAAGATCGCGGGTTTAGGGAGGTGGAAGATTGCGTTCTGTTAACTGTTTTCACTCCCTCGCCGGTGTATTCAACAGCAAAACCAAAATGCTCCCACGCTGGCAATTTAAATAAACCTGGTGCTTTTTGGAACAGCTTTCTCCCGACTTTGCTACCGCTGGCCATGACTGCTTGTTTTCTTTCATTTACCACAACTATGAGCTGCAGCCAACCGGCCAAAGTGTGATAGGCTGGTCACTGAGTGAGCGGAGGCGATTCGACATTGACATGCGGAGGCGGGCCTGCTGCCTTAAAGGCTCACACGCACACCCGTATAACAATTAACAATCAAGTCCAAAGCAAAATTATTATAACATATGCACCGTGGTACCGCGGGACATAAGAGCCTATTGTTCCGTGGAGGTCGTACCGAACCGTACCGTATTTTACCAAGTACCGTTGCATCCCTAAAATATATATATATATATATATATATATATATATATATATATATATATATATATATACACGTACATACGTATGTATGTATGTATACATACATACACCCACCCACCCAACACCCACTCAAACACCTTTCCTCCTGTTCACAAGGCTTTACTTTTTTTTTCTCGCATCCTACCAACACTTCTTCATGTTCTTTTCTGTGTTGCTGTCAAGTTGAGCCTCAGAGGTATTGGTACGAAAGGGCAATAAAGCACCATACCTCTGCTCATTTTCACAAGTGCTCCTCAGAAAGGAAGAGAAAAAAAAACCCTCTAACAGCAGCAATACCACTTAAGACATGCTTTTGTGAAGCCAAAAGCAGGGAATTACTTTAGGAATTAGTTTTGCTTTAGGCCCTAAGAAGTCATGAAGGAAAAGTCATGAAGGGAACTGATGAGGCGGTATGTGGAAGAGAAACTAGATATTCTTTTATTAGGAGATAGTTGTTTTTCCTTTAAATTTTGCTGTTAATGAAACGAAGCTCTGCTAATTGTGAAGTAAATTAAAATGCTTTGCTGATGCAGTTTTAAGGAAATTAATAGACTTTCAGTCCAAAGTCTGTGATAGTCTACAGAACTACAATTTACTAACGTGATTAAAACGTGTTTCAACAAATACAGGGTACACTTTTCTACCGAGGATGAGAGAAACTCATGTGTTATATCTATGAAACTCTCCCGGGAGTGGTATTTTTAATGACCCTGTTTGCAACACCCCCAGTGGTAGCACTCAAAGCGTAGTACAGATAATACCTCCAGCCCAGATACTAATCTTTCATGAGTACTATGACTTTATTTTTAATTCACAAAAATTCTGTGAAGATTTGTTGGGGTTTCTTTTATTTATCTGGACACTTGTGGATACCATTTAATGTCAGTTTTCAATTATTCTCTCAAGTCTTTTTTAAACATGAGAAATCTACAATGTTGCTGTTTCCAAGTACTTTTGTCATACACCATGCAAATGTTTTGCACCAAAAGTCAAAAACATTAGCACTCATAGGTGAGCAAGTAAAAGGTGACTTATTTTCCAAATGGCCTGAATTTAGAAATGAAACATTTCTTTGTCATTTTAGGCTAATTTTTTTTCCCTCCATTTTTAAATTAAAATCATAGTTACTCATATTATAGCATATACCAGCCAACAGTACGGTCAAGGATTTTGAAAGCAGCATTTCACATCGTCCATGGAAATCTTTCAGACCACTATTGATTGTCTGTCCTAGGTAAAAGGCCTTATCCACGGCTTGCTCCCTTGAAACACCTTACTGCTCATTATAATTCATGTGCGATTTCCTCTTAGCCCCCAATCATCCACCCAACCACCCAGCGCTCACACACAAACGTTTTCATCTTTCTCCTACCAATATAGCCATTTATAATGCACAACTAGTCAATAGACTACCAGACGTGAACTTTTCCTCCATGTTTCATTTAATCTCTTTTCTATCTTTACCTTTTTCTCCTCATTGTTGCAGTTTCTTTCCTGTTATCTTGGAGAGAAAAATAGGAACAGATAATTACTTCAAAACCCATTTATGTTAAAACACTAAATATGTAAAAAAATATATGCCACATAGTAAATGTTATGTTTGCTTTGTAGAGGAGGGAAAACAAAAAACAAAAAACAAAACCTTCCTTACCCTTCAAATTTCCTTTTTTTCTGTCTGCACCACAGGTTGCTTGCATGCAGCTGATCAATGCCCTGGTGACCTCCCCTGATGACTTGGATTTCCGCATACATCTACGCAATGAGTTCTTAAGATGTGGCCTGAAGAAGATCCTTCCTGTGAGTTATTAGAGAGCACATGGCAAAATAATTTGCTCTTTTTTCCCTTGTCAATCAGTGTAATGAATGAATTGGCTGAGGTCAGTTCAACTTAAAAAGATTTACATAACAGGGGCAACATTGTATTATATATATATATATGTATATGAGAAACCTGAAACAATTATATTGATCAGTAGAAGCAGAGCCTTGTGGAGGGTGTGATGCAGAGCTAGCACCTCTGCACACTGGCATCATTAGCAGTAACCCTGGTGTACACATCTTCACATGAGCCTAAGGCAAGAAAGATCCAGCTCATCACTCAAACTCTCATTTGTTGCAAGTGGGGTGAGCATGTCGCAAAGCTAGTTGTTAATAAGTCATCCCAGCTGCTCCTGTTGATTATTACAGCCATTACTTTAATTATCTTCAATTCTGCCCCCTGATATGAAAAAATTTCCATGTACACTCATTTATGAATCCTACATTTACCGCTTTTATTACCGACATTCAGACTGACACTCCTTCATCTAATTATGAGTTATACTCAGGAGTCAGTGTGACTGTTGGCAAAGAAAGAGTGAACTCCACTGGAAAAGAGAGTACATTTTGCATTGTTCCAGTAGTCCTTGACACATGTATTTGGCTGTCCTCATCCTCTCCTTCCCTCCTTTTTAAATTTTTTAAAATTTTTCTTTTTTCTTTGCATCATTGTGCTACTCCCATTGAATCGCCGTTGTTTGCTTTAGACAGATGGTGCACACAGAAAATGGTGCAGGATGATTGATATCTACAGAAATTGGGTTACGTTTGGCCTTGTCTCAGTCCGTAAACTGTTCAGCAGTGATTCATACAGAAGAGGTAAAGAGCACCCCTGTAGCCCCTAATGGCTGGTATGGGTACTCAGAAAGGGTACTATCCTTAATATTAAGTAAAAGTTCAGTTTTCACTTATCTGTACTGGAAGCTAGAAAAATAGTTCTATTGATTTTTGGACTAAATATAGTTAGTATTGCAAAATAAACATGGAAAGTGTCTGGAGTTAGAGCAGACAATATGTGGTTTGATACCTGGTCCCAGCAGTACATGTCAAAGGCAAGGCAAGGCAAGTTTTATTTGTAGAGCACAATTCGTACATAAGGCAATTCAGAGTGCTTTACAGATGCATAAAATCACAAGAAGGCAAACAGAATCATTCCATACAAGCAAAAAAAAAAAAAAAAAATCATGAATACATTTAATTAAAAATTAATTTAAAAGAAAAACAAATTAAATTAAAAATGAAGAGTGCAGATAAAATCCTCTTAGTTGTCATATGCACATCTAAACAGAACTGTTTTCAGCCTGGATCTGAACATTGTCAGACTTGAGGCCTGTCTCACATCCTCTGGAAGACTGTTCCAGATTTTAGGAGCATAAAACTGAAATGCAGCTTCACCTTGCTTTGTCTTGACTCTGGGCACCAGCAGGAGACCACTACCTGAGGTTCTCAGAGTCGGGGTTGGCTCTAACATGTCAGAGATGTACTCTGGGGCTGGACCATCGAGAGTCTTGTACACAAGTAGAGCTGTTTTAAAGTCTATTCTCTGAGTGTCAGGAAACCAGTGCAGAGACCTCAGGACTGGACTAATATGGTTGTATTTCCTGGTTCTAGCCAGGACTCGTGCAGCAGCGTTCTGCATGTACTGCAGCTGTCTTACAGTTTGCTTAGAGAGCCCAGTGAGCAGGCCGTTACAGTAGTCTAACCTGGTGGAGACGAACGCATGGATTAGTCTTTCTAAATCTGGTTTAGACACTATTCCTTTGATTCTGGCAATGTTTTTTAGATGGTAAAAAGCTGTGGATGTTATTGCTTTAATGTGGCTGTTAAAGTTCAAGTCTGATTCCAATATTACCCCTAAATTTCTGACCTGATTTTTAGGTTCTAGAGAGAGAGAGAGTCTCAAGGTGACTGATAACACTTTCTCTTTGTTTCTGTGGGCCACAGACAATGATTTCAGTTTTGTCTGAGTTTAGCTGGAGAAAGTTGTTTTGCATCCATACACTGATCTGTTCGATGCAGTGACACAATGAATCTACAGGCGCATGTTCTCCTGCTGTCAGTGACACATAGATCTGAGTATCATCTGCATTGTTGTGGTAGGACACATTATAGTTGCGTATTAGCTGGCCTAATGGAAGCATGTACAGATTGAACAACAGGGGTCCCAGGACTGACCCCTGGGGGAATCCCACAGGAGTTGCTGCCAGCGTATGTGAAATGCAGAACGACAAGCTGAAACACATATTGCCCATGTGTGTTTGACTGTTGCATGACATAGGAATGGCACCACATAAACATAAGAAAAACCATATAGAGAAGTACTGTATGAATGTAAGTATTAATAGTCAAATGTGAAGTGCAGTGTAATAGTGCTTTGAGTGCCTGATAATCCACGTCATTTACATTTCAATAATGTGGCTGTTGGTTGTCACCTACTCTGGACTGTAACCTTTTGTCAAACTTGTAACACATTCTCACCTATACACCACTGATGTCTAAATTCATTCCAGGAGCTAAAAGAGACAGAGGAGCTGGACATCCAACTGAAGGTGTTCAATGAGAACAAGGAGGAGGACTCTATTGAACTTTCCCATCGCCTAGATGACATCCGTGCTGAAATGGAATATCCTTTTGCCACTCCTCTGTGTGAATGTAAATGTATGATTTACAAGTCTGAAGAATTATCAGCAAAGGATGAATGCATATTGTGGCTTTGGTCAAGCAGTATAGGATAAATCCCTCTTGTGGGTTTGTTCATTAGAGAAGGATTAGAGGAGCCAAAGCTCAATTTTCAACTCAATCTCTGGACAGGTATCCTCTGTAAATAACCCTGTCAATTTAACCTCCAACCTCCTCACTCTTTTTATTTGCTCTTATCCTCCTCTCTATTTCTTCTCCTCTTTATTTTACTTTATGTCCTTTGTTAGTTTTGGGTTAAGTGGGACTCATGAGGAAGATATCAAACTCATATGGTTTGTAAATTTTTTAATATTGCCACCTCATGTTTCTCTGCTCCAGTTAAATAAAGTGGATTTTGACCAGTGGGTCTCCATGAAAATCCATTTAACTACAAATATTCAGTGTTGAAATTAATGAGAACAGCAGTAATTTAGTCCCAAGTTGGAAACTCCTTCAAGCATTGCAAATAAGAAACCTTCAATAATTCACAAATATCCTCTAAGGCCATGTGTGAATGGCTGAAAACTAGACACTGTTTACACTAGACACCGTGACAAACTAGACACTGACATTGAAATGCAGATGTTCCATCCTGCAACCTTTTTCTTTCGCCAAATCTCGCTGTTCTTGTACGAGCACAAAAGTCCCGTGTGAGTGACAGTTTGTTGACACATAAGTGAGGGGAGGAGGTTGTATCTGTGTGTGGAGACGAGATAGAGGCGGAAAAAAAGGTCTACCTGGATTAATGATGTGCTTCAGCAGGTTCACAAATGAGAGGGCCTAATGTTTGTTTCCAAGGACAATGTGGTATTGATCTCTGAGGTATGGGCATGATTGGAATACCTAGGTTACCCTTTGTCCCATTGTCTGCATAATGCACACACACCCACACACACATGACCTCACACAGGTAGTCCCTCTACTACCTAAGCATTGCACATGTTTCTTGTTTCTCCCAGTGGTTTCATGAATATTAACCTGAAGAAGCATGTCTCCTCAGTGTCCGGCCCCGGGTGCTGGTGCCGAGGAGGTGACTCCAGGCCTCAAATAAATATTAATGAACTGTGGGATGGTGATTGATTGACCCCGGCACTGACTGGCCTACATCACACTTGACTGCCATTCATGTTTATTCATTATTTGGAGAGAAAGTGTAAAGAGACTGAGAGAGTCTGAGATTGAGAAAAAAGGCTGAGATGGAGGGTTGCCATTGAAGAGATTGGCATTTTACATTAGGTTTATGTCTGCAGCTTAGTGATAGATGAAGCTAGTTGGAAACTTTCCCAGTGTGAGTTCCTTCTCATGTCCTCTCAAAATTCAGCTGTGGTGAGGCTATAATTGAATCTCACAGGATTGGTAATTCTCCCAGGCTTCATACAATGCTAATGGGGGGGGGCTTTACAGGAGCTTAAACTCCCAAACTTGTTTCTCTTATAAAATCATATTGAATCAAAGATTCATTATAGGCATTGTTGAAATTAATAGGAAAAAAGTGAAACAGAATTATTTTAAAAAAGTGATATTTGTAGATAATTTTACATCTGGCATGCTCAGCCACCTAAAGATCATGAATCACTTACTGATGCATCAACTGGATAGAATTTCTGCATCATCATCTTCTGAAGACAGGGGGATCTCAACATATGGTGCCTCTGCTGTTGCAAATCTAACCTGATAGGCTTGTAGTCAGTATGTTACCCTGTGTAAATGTTATAATGTAGGTTGTCAGGATACACATTTCATATATTAATGGAAATCAAATCTGTTTTTCCTCTTTGCCAGCATAAGACGTTACTGTCTGTTCAGTTTGCCTTTTTCTTTATGTGTGAAATGTTGCAGCAACTTCTTCAGACACAGTTGCCCTCCCTGGGGAAATTTTCCTTTCTGACACAAATAAATTTGATTTCAGATCATTCAGTTTCCTAAGTTTTACTAGTTAGAGCTAGACTTTTTCTACACTGTAACAAGTTTAGGAACCAAAAAAAAAAAAAGACTGATATTATCTAAACAGTTATTTATGTGAATGTCCTATTTGCTTAAAAATGTTATTTGGGATTTTTTCTATTGCTATTTTAAATTGTTTGTAGCCCTCTTCTCCTGCTTTATATATTGAATACAACTTAAATAATGTTTTACTTTTTTACTCTACCTAAGTACAACTTTATTAAAACTAATGTCGAGGGGGAAAAAAAAAAAATAACAACTACATATGATATTTAAACATAAAAAATTAGGGGAAGAAAACAGTTTAATCCAGCAACAATTACTTTAGATTTTAAAGCCATAATTATTTCTTGTGGAAAGCAAACTAAAGACACATAATCAATGGCTTTTATTAATTTAATAACATAAGTTTAAATGTGTGGACAGAATCTCAGCAATAGTTGGGCCCTGAGAATGTTCACATCTTCAAGATTTTCAGCTTAAAACATTCGGTGGCATTTTCATGTAATTAGTTTCTCATTTTTTGAAAAGCCTGGAGTGACAAGTGAACCTGCGGGAACATTCTTCATTGACTGGCCTCCTCAAAAAGCTTTATACACTGAAGTAGCTCCCCTGAGAGAAAATGGATAGGAGTGAGGAATTATATTTCTGTTAGCCTTTGCATGATGATACCTGTCAGAAAAGCTGAGATGAGGAACTTAGGGAAATAAATAATTAAAATGAAGACAAATAATAATAAAATATTGAATGTGTACAGGAGTTGAAAAAACAAAGTCAAAATGGGTGTTTTATCAAAAAGCCTTGACAGTTAACTGAATTAACTCTGAAAAAAAAAAAATGTGCAACATTGTCAAAAAGTTGTATTCCTTAATCATAGGCTTTCCTGCACTGACATGAATGAAGTCTACCATCTCCTGTCAAATATGGTGAAAGACACTGGCTCAGAGGCCTACTTCCTGTCAATTCTCCAGCACCTATTGCTTATCAGAAATGACTATTACATCAGGTAAGTTCTGTTTGGTTTTTGCTGGTCTTGGATTGAATGTGGACCTCGTGAGATTTCCTCTTAGTGGTCTCATATAGCTTCTCAAGTCTCTCTTTTATAAGTAAATATAATAACTGGTCTCACATCATTTTGCACTTACTTGTTCACAACTTACAGGAACACCTTTTTTTCCCATGTGCCCAGTGTCCTTTAGTAGATGTGAGGAAAATTTTTTTCAAAATTGGATAAAAGAGGGAAAAAGGTAAATTTGAACCACTGTTACACACTATAGGTGGTACCTTTGACAAGAGCCCGTGCCTTTAAGAGCAATGCGGATGACGATGGCACGGTGAAGCAACATGCACAGTTCAGACTTCAACTGGCTGGAGTAAAAGACAAGAACACAGTGGTGGTGGTTGAAGCTGCCACATGGTGAGAAGTGGGGATGCCCTGGACAGGTCGCATCTGATTCATTCAGCATGTTATAATTCAAGTAGTCTGAGTGGAAAGTAGACGTCTTCTGAATATGGGTGTGTGGCAGATAAAAAAAAACGAAAGGCGCACCCATTGTAAGTTGTTTGTTTGCTTTGTTTCACTCTGAAGTGGTGCAGTGCAGCAAACAGTTGTACACAAAGTCTGCTTGCAGATGGGCTGCAATTAATTTAGGACTATCATTTTGTTAAGTAAAAATTAGCCTGAAAATTAGCCTTCTGAAATGAAGGATTTGCTTTCTCATTTTGTTTGAAGAGCCGATAAGTTTGTTTCTGTATAATAAGGTCTCTTCTGAGCTGAGTGGCTCTGATGAATTTTATGCGGTGTCAGACCTCTTTGCAGAAATAAAACTTAAAAAAGAAAGTTTGAAGATGAAGGGAGGTGAGAGGTGGAAGATGAATTTACCAAAGACAAGTTGCTGCTCCCTTGCAGTTATGAATTATGTATTCTTCATCTATTCAGAGGAAGTGAGAAATAGAATTCCCATCAACTATCCAGTATTGCCGTGTCCACCTCTGCTCCAGTGTCCATGTACACTCCTGTAAGACAGCAATAAGAAGAGATCAGGACCAATGCCCATGAAAACTGATGTTTATTTTAAAGTTATGCTTTGGGTTTTTTTTCTCCTCCAACCTTCATAACAAATGCAAGGGGAATCTTGTGCATGCAAACATTAAGACCAGAAATGCATTATGACTGAGGCATTTTATTCCTCATACATCATTGCTGTAGAATTAGGATGATTGAAGATGCAGTACTGTCGTGTGTGCAGCTATTTCCTGTAGATGTTTTTTTTTTTCCTCCCAGTTGTTGCCTTTGAAGCTAGCAGGTTTTTGGTTGTTGGATGAATGTTAAATAGTACCGTGAAGATATACCATTTGCAAAAATGCACGGCTCTAACTGAAATAACTTAATGACAGTCTTATAATTGGTAGTTGTCTGTAAAGGTTTCACTTTGGCTTTGAGATCAAAGGAACTCACCATATTCTATCTGTAGCAAGAGATTAAGTTGTTTATGCCAATGTATTCATTGAAAATGATCGCACGCTTGGTACCCTGATTCTTTTGTCAAATTATAAACAATAAATCATTAAATATTCTAATTAATATTCTAATCATAACACAGTCTACTGTAGGTAACTTGGCTGTCTACTGTAATTTCTCCTAGCAAAACATTAGTTGTTTTTCTCCCCTCCAGGGCTTGGATTATTTTTTTAATAATTAATCTCTCCTTGCAAGTCTAATGAATGGAGCACATCAAACCCACCCAATAAATATAGAGCAGATCTTCTCTTTTGGAGCCTGGTGATATGGGGATTAGACTGGTTATTGGAGCAGAGCTGGATCTATTGGCTGGGGCTGTGGTGAACTGTAAGCTATCATTGGAAGAAATGAAGGTGCCAAAGTTAAAGAAGAGGTTGAGGATGATGCTGGGGACATGTGTTTGCTCTGGGAGCCCAGCCCTGCCCACTGTGGAGGGGCCTGACAGTTCTGGGTCACACTCTCCGTCTCTGGTTATCTCCACCCAGCCTCTATCTGCTTGGTGGTGGTGGAGAATGGAGGAGGAAGGGAAGATTGGGTGGCTTATTGAGATAATAATGTGGTGTGCAGTGATGACAGTTGTAAGCCGAGTGCCAGAGTGCTTAAGTCATGCAGGGCGACATGTGAGCCTTCACCAGCTTGTGCCAGTCATGAGTGGGTGACTCCACTATCTCAAGCTTAATGTATGGCATTTCCTGCTTTCAAAACAGTGCACCTGAATCATGATTTATTTTTATTTACTTTGGCTTGAAATTTTGTGCAGTTTCACATTTCTGTTTAAACCATGATATGTTCTGTCCACCCACAAGGTATCACGAGAACATAGTTTGAACTTAACATTAGTTAAAAACCTTGGATATAAAATTCTCCACATCTAATGTCTATTAGTAAGAAAGTTCTTCTTATCAAATGTTCCTTTTTCCATAGACTTATTTGGATTATGTACATTTCAGATAAACAAAATTGACTCATCTGCCAACGGATGCTTTGTTCACAGTTCTGTAATCAATTAACCCATTTTAGTAACAGTAATGCTTCCCTTCCTTTAATGCTTTCATGCAGGGCCAATGGACGGCTATGCTTTTTCAGACTGCGTTCTTTAAGTAAATCAAAGTTGTCATACAAGCTCAGGCTTTGGGGAATCTCTGTTTTTTGCTTCTTTATGGTATAAAATCACTTTGAAACTCAAGGGTAGGTTTAAATTATTTACTTGAGTATATTTATTTAACTTCCATCCATCCATCATCTATGCCCGCTTATTCTTGTGCAGGAATGCTAGAGCCTATGCCAGCTCTCTCAGGGTGAAAGGCAGGGTAAGACCAGGCTCCAGCAGACCCCTGTGACCCTGAGTTGGGTTGCAGCAGGTACAAAAAATGGAAGAATGAATAGGGGAATTAATTAATTAATGCCTCTTAAAGTAACGTAATCTGCTTCTGAAAACGTGTTTGGGGTCTGTTTATATTTTGCCTCACTTAGGAGGATAACTGTCATTCTATGGTCAATTAAAACTCTTATACTTCACAAGAAATGGAGTCTTTAAAGGATAATAAAATTAGTTATTTTGGTTATAAATGTACACGTCAACCTCTGTTCAGTGTCATGAATAAGGAAATTATTATTTCTCAGTTTGAAGCTCAACTTAAGATGGCATTGTATTTTCAAAATGTCACTTGTAATTAAATGTGATAATGTTACAGAGAAAAGGTCACATACCGAGCCATGTGGCGGTAGAGGATTCTCAGGTTGATTCACACCCTGCTTGATGACACCAAGCACTCAGTCACACATCTAACTGGCTGACATGTTTTCCTGGTCATTGTGCTTTCAATTACACACATTACGCTGATTAGATTTACATTTCAGGTTTATGGTTGCTCTAATTGGTAAAGATGATTGCAAATTATGCAAGAGGGCAAGTGTAGCCCTAACTACTGTCAGTCACCTTGAAATGGAGAAACCATCACGTGCTGCAGTTCTGCGTAGCTATTAATCTGCTAATTTCATGATAGGGTGAAGCAAATGATCAGATTTAATGGGGTACCTATTTTGTCCAGCAGTACCCTTTTTGACATGACATTTTGTGACTTCTAGCTTGGATGAGAGAGTAATTTGTGGTTAATCAGTTTTGCAGGGTTGGTGTCATTCATATCTTGCTTGGGCTTGTCTGATTGTTCTGCTTTGTTTCCTGACCCTTCAGGCCCCAGTACTACAAGGTGATAGAAGAATGTGTGTCTCAGGTGGTCCTGCATCGCAGTGGAATGGACCCTGACTTTGGCTACAGTAAAAGATTAGATGTGGACTTCACCCAACTCATTGGTAAATATAGAAATGTGTCATATTTATTTCTCATTCACAATTACATACATCTGTCACCAGTTTTTAGCAGATGTTTGACATGTGTGGTGAAATTTAATAATGAAATTATGAAAAATGCATGTTTCCCTTTTTAAATGATATGCTTCAGGAGTTATATCTTTAATACATTTAAACACAACTCCCAGATTATCTCTGTCTCAGTATGCAAAAGATATCATCTAGTTTTTAATGACTGATGCACTTCCTGACGCAAAATGCTTCAGCTAATGCAGAATGATAATTCTGGATTAGCATTAATAATAATTGTTGTTTTTCCCAGTTACTCTATTTGTCTGTAGATAATGTACATTTGTGCGGCACTAGAAGTAGGAATATTTTTTGACAGAAAAATAAATAACACCATGTAGGCTATCTTGGTTTGTCACACATGTTTGCTTTCACACTAATAGTTTTTAGCAGAAAATGAATGATTTTCTATTGTTAAAAGATTAGCCTTGATGTTTTGTTCTAAATGTCACTTTTAGACATGAAATGAATTAGAGAAAAAATTCAGTTTCTTTTTAAATGATTTCAAGTTATATCTTTTACATTTAAACACAACTCCCAGATTATCTCTGTCTCAGTATGCAAAAGATATCATCTAGTTTTAATGACTGATGCACTTCCTGACGCAAAATTTCAGCTAATGCAGAATGATAATTTCATTAGCATTTAATAATTGTTGTTTTTCCCAGTTACTATATTTGTCTGTAGATAATGTACATTTGTGCTGCACTAGAAGTAGGAATATTTTTTGACAGAAAAATAAATAACACCATGTAGGCTATCTTGGTTTTGTCACTAACAGCTTTGTGACTTGCTAAAAGAGCCATTAAAAGTTTCAAAATCTATTCACAAAGAACTAATGATGTATTTTAAAAATAAAAAAGTTTTCTCTCTCACTTAATAAGAAAAAAAATTGTATTTCTTCACTTTTTTCATCTCTCTTTTTTATCACATGCATATTCTTTTTCAGATGGGCAAAGAGAAGGGTGATGTGTGATTGAACAATAAATGTAGCACCAAGCAACAACATCAAGGCAAACATTTGTGCAGGCCATGTTTTTCATATCCACTTGATCACTCTAGCTTTCTTCACTGGCAATCTCAGCAAGGGGGAACACATTCATACACTAGGTTTAGTGTAACTGTCTAAAGATATGAACGGTTAGGTGGAAATATGACTTCAATGCAGAGGTTGATCATTTAAAGCAGTTAAAACAGGAAAGAAATGTGTCATAGTCAAATAAAATAAATATGTAACATACTAGGCAATCTGAAATAAGAAGACGATCGTGGGGCGCCACTTCCTTTAAAGGAAGAAAATGAAATTGAAGTCAAGAGATCGATAGATCTTGGATGGAAATGTAGAAGAAGAAGAAGAATCTTTTATTGTCATTGTATAAACGTACACAACAAAATTCTGTTTGGCAGCATCTCCCTTATAGCAGCTTCAGTCACAAGTATATTTCCACGTAATAATAAATACTATAAACAGTAAAAACAGTAAAGTGCAGGTAGTATTTTTATAAACATAAATAGTCTGAGTTGAAGGTGCAGTATTTAAGGTGCAAGAAGTTATTGTCCATTGGAGGAGCGGTAGTAGTGTGCGTGTGGGGGGGGGGGGGGGGGGGGGGGGGGGGTCATGATTCCTGCAGCAGACTTTTCACAGCCATGGGAAGAAGCTGTTTTTCAGTCTGTTGGTGCGGGCTCTCATGACTCTGAGAACTTAGACAACAGATTCAACAGATTCAACAGATTCAACAGATTCAATAACAATCCAAATTCATATGCACATGAAAGTATAGTTACTCCAGTTGGGTGATTCTGTTGAACCCAGGTGTCAGTTGTAGAAGTCAGAACCAAGGTTGCCGTCCCCAGAGTCTGGTGTTTCACAGAGAGTGAAGCTGTAGGCAGAAGAAGGAGAAGACTCAGAGTACCAGGACTCAGATCTGAGGGGTCCATTGGGCAGTCTTTACAGAGGCATTTTCAAATTTTCTCTACTTCTGAATATGCAAAGACCAGTTATCGATTGTCAGGATCACAGAAAAATCAAACTAAATTGAAATCAGAAATTGGAACTCACTAACCAATGAGTGTAAGAAAAAAAAAACATTTAATTATTTCACAACAGAGATATTTACATTTTTACCTCGGAGAATGTTGACTTTTACATTTACCATGAGTTTCTACATGATAGAAACTTCAATCATATTTGAAAAACAATTATACAAACTCACACTAAACCTTAATGAAGCAAAAGATATTGGCAAATAATGACTGTTAGTAATTGTCACAAAATAAAAACATTCATACGTTGTAGCATTGTTTTTAAAACTTGGAACTCATCGACCTTTTGTCATGAATCAGCGCAGAATGGAATTAACCTTGATTTTTATTATCTGTGGTTATGAAAGTCACATAAACATTAAAGTTGCATCATTTTTATTATCATGAAAAGAAAATGACAGTAAACATTACCAAACCAAATTTAGGTCAAGTTTAAAACCTTCACCCAATCTTTGGATACTATGGCAACACAGCTATGAGCTTCTGGCAGCAGGTCATGATGTACCAGAAATGTGTGCGTGCGTGTGTGTGTGTGTGTTATATATATATATATATATATATATATATATATATATATATATATATATATATATATATATATATATATATATATATATATATATATATATATATATATAGATATATATATATATCATTATTTCAGTTTTGGTTTATTATTAATTTTATTTCTTAGCATGTCTTTCTTTTCTTAATATAAACCTATTTCAGCAAATGTGAGAAACATGAACCCTGTAGAGAATTTCTCATTTGACAATCTGTAGATTGATGCCTTCAATTCAATGTAATCTGATGAACCTTGAAATACTGAGTTTGTAATTACTCCTTAGAGACACATTGAAGGACTTTTTCATTTATAATTGTAATGAAAAATGCTCATTATATAAGATACTTTCAAGACCTTTCAAAACCTCATAGACCAAACAAATGCTTTCTAAGAAAAAAAGTGAATCATACTCCCCCCCTGCTGTGTTCTGAAAACGATATTCATGTTTACTTGTAAATCGTGTAAATGTCACAAGAGGAGCTCAGATGCACATTGCATGTGGAGATACCTTTGAAGTATCTTGTGACAGTGGCTGTCTTGTGTTGCAGATCAGTGTGTGGATAAAGCTAAAGTTGAAGAGAGTGAGCAGAAGGCTACAGAGTACTCTAAAAAGGTGAGACATTAATCACTCCAACAGTCCCTCTTTGGTTGGCCAGCTCCCATCAGCAAAGTTTTTTCTTCACCAGATTCTCCCAGACAAACTATTGATTTTACATGCCCTGATCAATACCTGGCTGTGACGCTACATGATCCGTATCAGCATTACAAGAATCAATGGCGATGTTCTGATGTATACTTATTTGTGCACAGTGCCGGAGAGAGTTAAGTTATGTGCTGACTCTTTTGATCCAATTTTGCATTGAAAGATGGATTCTCTCTCTCTCTCTCTCTCTCTCTCATTTTTTTTAATGTTATTCAGTTACTTGTTCATTTTTCCAAAAGTAATTTTAATTACATAAACAACACAAAGCCTGTCTCTAAATATTTATATATTCTACTGATCTCTACAAGCATATAAGCTCCTAAACAACAGGGGTCCTAGGAATGTCTTTTTCTTAAGAGTCATGTCCCACCATCCCACCGTGCACCCTGCTGGTTCTGTGAAGTCATTGTTGCGACATGGCTTGGTTTCTGCAAAGGTTAGATCCATCAGCCTACAAGGAAACCAAGCCTGAAACAAAGACAAAGGACAACAGGGCTCTAGGGCCATGAGGACTATGAATAGAAATTTGCCGGTGTGTGAGATGGTGTGTTTTGGTGTCTGCTGATGTGCCCTGTGGCCACACTCTGGAGACAACCTGCCGCCCACCTACCTGTACATGTGTGCACTTGCATTTGTGTACACATGTTTGTTTGGTTTTTTTTTAGTCGGCAGACAGACAGCCTCGTGTCTCTTTTCTTGCAGTTTGATGAGGAGTTCAGTGCACGCCAGGAAGCCCAGGCCGAGAGTCAAAAGAAGGAGGAGAAAATCAAAGAGTTGGAGACTAAGATTCAGACCCTGGAGTCCCAGGTAAATCCAGAAAATTAAATCCTGTGAGTCTATGAAATGTTTAGATTCCACAGAGATCTTTATAATCTGTGCCCCCCCCCCCCCCCCCCCCCCCCCCCCCCCCCCCCCCCCCCCCCCCCCCCCCCCCCCCCCCCCCCCCCAAAAAAAAAAAAAAAAAAAAAGCAGGAAAAAGGAAGTTTTCCAAAAACCTTATGTTCAAAAGCATTTCAATCAGCTTTATAGGCCCCTTTTTTCTTTCTGAAAATAACTCAAATGAAAATGTCTGTCTTATAAAATCTTGGCATTAGTAAAAGAATGTAAGCTCTAGAAAGGGTTTGATTTGGTGAGAAGGATACCTTTCTGCCCCACTTACAGATGCGAAGATGTGGTAAGTGGAAGTTATCATCCATTGAAGAACCCCTGATTTAATAAAGGGTCAATCTCCTTTCTAAGTTGTAGCTCTTGTAAGAGTCAATTGGTCTATTGAAGCTTTTCCTATGAAATTCTATCATCACAGGGATGGATTGCATTTCTTTTCCTGGCTTCTACATAATTTCTTCCCTTGCAAAACCCTCCATTTTAAGGACAGAAAATGACTACTATTTCCCCCTTAACCCAATGTTAAACACTATAGTACTACCTGGGGATAAAAGGGTGGTTTTCCTCTCTGCTTAGGGAATTTAATATAAAGCACATTGAATGATGGAATAGCTACATTCATGTCAGAGATTGGCTTCTTCCTCACAAACATTTATTTCATGTTGCTTACGTTTGCACTTATGATCTGAATAATTTCACCTGCATATGCAATTCAGAAAACTTTACAGTTGTGAAATGTCATTACATAAGTCTGCAGTCAGTAAATGCTGTTTTCTTAAACAACCTATGTCTATTCTTTGGGAAATGAAATTTTCCCCTTCCCACGTTTATTATTCCTATGCGTGTGACTGTGCAACATTTAATACCAGTAGTTGTGCCCAAAATGGTCCTATCACTCACTTTTTTCTAGCTTTCCAGATTTTAGTTAGATCCTAAGAAGTTAAAACTTCCATCTGCTCCATCTGCCTTCGCTTTCTTTGCTCCTTTGTCCTCTTTTTCGCGGGATTTTACCTTTGTGTATGCCTTTTCGTGTTTTCTAATGTTTTTTACAACACACCTCCTCCTTATCCTCCTTTTGAAGGCCAGTGTCTTTTGACAACTTAGTGATTTACAGGTGACATCCAACAGAGATGCCCCGCGGAGCTGAATCTTTTCCTTTGTTTGTCTGAATGCTCCTTCACAGAGCTGTTAGTGCAAGAAAGCCCCACATTACCAGACATCAATCTCAACAGGGAAACATCCAATGAGTTTGATTCATGTAATGTGGCCATTAGGATTGTAGAAAATCTGTAATGGATTTAGAGACGTTCCCATGCATTTTTTTCCCCTTGGTGCAGATTCTGAGACCTGAGCTCTGGCTATCGGCTAATACCAAGTACCGTTTACAGTGATCCCTTATTTTTCACGGTTAATGAGGCCCCCCCCCCCCACGACAATCAAAATCCGCGAACTCGAGCCGGAGCCCCCTGAGCCTCAATAATGTGTTTAAAACCCCCCAAAAAGTAGCGAGGCACTGCAGTGAAACAAGACAAAGGCTCAACTGTGGTCTTTCTGTTACCTTCACAGCCTCTGGTCTCTGAACCGTAGTAAAGAAGCTGCTGGTATTGTGCTATTTTTGGCTCGTAATTAGCGGCTAACACTCTAACAACAACAAAACAAATAGTCCGGTTTTCACTGCGTGGAACAGGCACTTTATTCTGGCACTGCAGGAACTTGTAACATCACACAGGTTGTATTGTTCAGCTCCTGTCGGTTAACAGAGAATGTAAATCTATACACGCTGGGCTGCTGTTTATGCTCACTCCACTTTTCATCTAACCCCGTTTTCTTCTGCCGTCCCAGACACACACACTCCATTACCCATAAGGCCACATCATTACCCATAAGGCCACCTTCTTAAAGGGGCCAGGCTGGCTCACAGCATTTCTTCACTGTGATAGAACGTGTACAAAATCCTGTGATGTTTCCGCAATTTTTAAAAATTTTCTAAATTATATTATTTATTTCTGAAAAAAATCCGCGAATAACTAAAACCGCAGAACTTAAACCGCGAAGTGGCAAGGGATCACTGTACTAGCTACCAACTCAGTCCGAAAACTTGTGAACCACCTCTTCTCCACCTGCTGACTCAAAACAGTATTGCATGATTTCTTACGGTGGCTTTATATTTTATTTTGTACATTAGAGCTACTATTAACCAAAAATTGCATATTTGAATGCAAAAGCATTTTTTAGATCTGTGTATTCAAAAGATCATGTTGGTACTGCCTCACATGCTCAGTTCATTTTAAAGATGATTTGGTAAATGTGTAAAGGTGGGGTTTGTGCTGAAGGCTTTCTTGGAAATTGATCTTAATGTGTAGGTTCAAGGCAGATTTTGATTTTAGGCAGGTAATGAAAAAGAAAGTTGCTACTTCAAGCTTTGAACACTGCTACCATTCTGTCAGACTATGATTTTTTTTCTTTAGGAAAACAAGGCTGTGAGAGTGCATTTTGCACCGTACTCTACACTTGACACAATGCTTTAGAGAAGTCATTAAATGTAACGGCACAAAACCCTCAAATGTGTGTTGGAAAATGCATTCACTTTGTCCATCAAAGCAGATGTGCAATCACTTTCGTTTTGCTGAATATAAATGAACCGAAAGCTAACCCTAACCTTTCATTTCCGAGAGTGATTTCCTTTCAGAAAACAAATGCATGTCTGTCTCACTTTTCTTCATGGAGAAGCATCACTTTTAATGAGCGTTTCTCTGGAACTTTGGCATTGTAACAAGCAGCATATTTGATGCGTCTGTTTGATTATCTCCCAGTTGAGTTAGGTGAAAGTTGTGCATGTAAACATCAACAAAGGACATTGAAATCACAGGGAAGTGGAACTCATCCACCATTCCCCAAACCTTTGCATTCAAGGCAAACAGGAGAGCTATTCACTGAATTGGCTCTGGAAGTGATGAATAATGTAGCACTGCAGTGCTGCACTGGAACACTCTGTGCCATCCCATTAATAGGTTTTAACAACCTGGCCGTCTTGTAGCTGACCCAGCATGGCCCCCAGAGGAGCTGCAGGTGTAGTAGAGCACTGTGTCTTTTAATGCCAAACAGCCGTCTACCCTGACTGATTACAGAATTTGACTCAGCTGACAATGGCAGCAGAATTCACAATGAAGTAACCGTTATTTGAGCTTTGTTGTCGTGAGGTAGGGACAAGTCAGTTGTTAAAGCCAGAAACACCGTGATTTAAATACATCATACATTTGTTTTTCACAGGCAGTTTTGCTTCAGACGGCAGTTAAAAGACAGGACAAATAACAGCTGCTCAAAATCTTTTTGCCTTTTTCCTAATATATCAAAGCCTCTAACTTTTACTGCCAAAGGCTGAGGCATAAAATAACAGTTTTTTCTAGTTATAAATATTGCACTTTACTGCCAGATTTAAGGATCCTTGAGAATAAAAGGTCTTTTTAAATCAACAACTAAGAGTTTCCGTCCTTTTTCCATTATACACATAAAATATTTAGATCTCTACAGCCCATAGTCAGACGTGGTCTGTTGAGTTGACTCCATAAAAATATGTGGGTTCAGATTTTCAGTCATCTAGGTCATGGTAACCCAAAAAGCTTCAATAGAAGGCAGCTTGACTTTTCTTGGTTCTTTATAAAATTTCACCTCCCATCCAAAGGGCTTCTTCAGTTGCCTTCTATTCAAACTTTTTAAGTCCATAAAAATACTTAAGTTGCTGTGGAGTTTATTTCCATTTTTTTTCTTTTGGCAAGGTTGAAAAGAGTGAAATATCAAAGCACAATGGGTACATACCTTAAACAAAGACTGCACAGTGAAATCAGTGCCCATCAGAGAGTGTTGAGTTGAAATGTATTTTGCAGTGCCAGAGAGGGGGGAAACATGAAATGGAACAAGAGTTTTGAAGGTACACCAACTGTCAGTGATGCTGTGCCATGTTCCTTTCATGCAGTCATTGCTCTACATGGATATTCTTTTGAAGATACATTACATTTTGTTTTAGGTGTAAAAGTACCCCACACTCTGCTTTTGGACATGAAATGACTCATATAGTGGGAATATAATGGAGTAATTGTTATTAACTGTGTAAGGCAGTGGTTCTCAAACTTTTAATACTGCGTACCACTAGAAACTAGAAACTGAGAAACTATTCGGCTCTCTGAGTCCCACCAAGATGACCAACTTTAAAATATAGCCATACATGCCTTCTCAATTAGCTTTACGCAAAGGAGAGATGTTTATTCCTTATTGTGGTTATCTGGTTGTTACCTGAACTTAGTTTTTGAAACGTATTTATAATGCATTGTATGTTTCCGATTTAAAAAAAAAAAAAAGTGAAAATGCAGAAAAAATGGAAAGTCGTGACGTTCCCCGCATACCACCACAGAGCGCTCACGCACCACCAGTGGTACGCGTAACACAGTTTGTGCACCACTGGTGTAAGGAACTTCCTCTTTCCTGTCCTCAGCTCTTTCTGTTTGGTGTGGGTTCTTTACCCGTAGAACTGTACTAGTGTTCTCTCTTTTCTGTCCATCTAACCCACCCCCATTTGTGCCTCTTTGTCGCCCTCTGTGTCCATTCTGATGTGTTTGTTCCCATCGTGTGTATGTGTTGTTTGCACAGTTAACTATTGAAAAAGACAAGCTCAAAGAGGCTCAGAGACTCATCAGGGAATCTGAAGCCAAGGTGGGTGTTTGCATGCATGGTTATTCACACAGACCTTACATTTTATTACCTTCGAATCCGAGTTCTTTTTTCTTTTCTTTTCTGCATGCTCCTAATTAGATTTGATTCAATTCAATATTTCTATTGTGATTTTGATTTTAACTAGAGCTGGGCAACGATTAAAATTTTTAATCGTGATTAATTGCATGATTAATCACGATTAATCACATTGTATATGCAAAATCAAATAATGAATTCAACAGTAGTGTAAAGTGCACTTTTATTTAAATGGTTTCTGCTACCATATGAACAAAAGTGCCACAAAATGTGTTGTGCAAACACTTATAACATCAGCACTTGTCAGTAACACATATTTAGCGTAAATATCATCTTAAAATGTAAGGCAAAATCCAACAAAATCCTGAGCCACAATCGTAACATTAAAACAGGCAATATCTAATAGGGCTGGGCCAAAAAAATCGATTTTTATATTAATCGCGATTTTTTTCTTGGGATTTTAAAAAATCGATTCTCATACACGAATCGATTTTTGGCTCCGTGGAAATACTCCGCTCGCTGTCTCTTTTGTCATCTACACTTCCGGAAATAGAAGCACGTGTGTCACCATAGTAACCAGAATGCCGGCAAATTCACGCGACAAAATGGCGGAGTGCAGCGAGCGGAGTACTTTCACAGAGTCTGAACTCTTTCCCACACCGCCCCACTTCAAATCAAACGTATGGACTTTATTTGGTTTTTATAAAAAGCACGAGGCAGGAGAGCTCGATATGAGGAAAGCCATATGTAAGTGTTGTCGCAGTCAAATCTCTTACTGTGGTAACACCACGAACATGATGGCGCACATCCTTCGCCACTGGGCTCTCTGACAGGCTGGGTCCGCGTTTACTCGAGAGGTAAAGATACTGGCGGTGACAGCTAATGTCAGGCCCCGGGTAGTTTAATTAATTATTCATTAACGTGGCGTGTTTGTCATGAAACAATCGTGTTGCCGTAGCGTGTTATTAGCGGTTTGCCCGGCAGCTGTAAAGCACAACGGATCGCCAACATGACAACGCTGGATGAGAGAACATATTCACGACACGTCCTGACCGATGTAGGCTATTAGTGTTAGCAGTTGCTACCAATAGCATCTGTATCCGCAAAGAGAATAACGACGTTGATTTATTGTTGTTTACATCACGTAGCCTATGTAGCAACTGAACCGGGTAGAAAAAGGCAACTTTAGGTAAGAAAATCAAGTTTTGTTCAACGCTAGACAACTTTTAAAATTAGCAACTATAGGCTGTATTGTCTCGGTTCTATTCGGGTAACTCGGTTCAGTTCGTGGTCGGAAACTAAAGACTCGGGTCGGGTCGTTTACGGGTCCAAAAATTGCGGGTCCATTCAGCTTTGGACTCCCGAACTTATGATAATAGCTCGGGTCGGGTCGGTTTCGGGTCGAATTTTCACGGCTCCATTCGGGGTCGGGTCCATGAAAGTGGACCCGTGAAGACCTCTAAACCAGAGGTCTTCAACCCTGGTCCTCGAGGCACCCTATCCAGCAGGTTTTAGAGGTTTCCCAGCTTCAACACAATTCAATTCAATTCAATTCAATTTTATTTATATAGCGTCTGTTACAATGACAATTGTCTCTAGGCGCTTTACAGAGACCCAGAGCATGACCCCCGAGCAAATATCATCAACTAAGATTATATAATTAAATCCAATCAATGATAATGGCAGGTAAAAAACTCCCACGTAGGGAGAAAAAAAACCTTTATACCAAACAGTGGCAAGGAAAAACTCCACTTTAAGAGGAAGAAACCTTGAGCAGGACCTGGCTCATATGGGGGACCTTCCTGCCGAAGGCCAGCCGGGTAGAGAAAGAAAAGAGGGGAGACAGGACAGAAAGAGGATGTAGGACAGAGAGAGGAGAGCACAGAAAAAGTAAAAAATAATAATAAAGAAGTAGTGGAATTGTTGTAGGGTGAATGCAAGCGAGCTATGGAGGGCCCTTGGGCGTGTGGTCAGCGTAATGAGCCATGATAGGCTCTTGAGTATCAGTAATGTGCGGGTGGGGTGTAGGTGAGGTGTGTGAGAGAAGGGGGGGAGGGGGGGGGGGGGGGTTTAAGAAAAGAGAAGGGTAGGATTTCAAGCAAAAGGATGCAATATATAAACATAAACAGATGGAGGCAGCAGCACTGGGATGAGATGAGATGGCCAGAGGACCAGGTCGCCGATCACCACGCCAGTCGGTACCCAAACACAATTGGAGGAGAACCCCGGGATGGACAGTGGATGGAACTGCAAGTCAGCGTGAAACCCAGGAAACTCTGGCCTGCAAATACACAAAGAGAAAAGGGGCAGAAAGAAACAGCACAACAACACAGGAAGGCAAGGAAAATGGAGCACAGTTTCAGTAGCAGGGTGCTCCCAAATAATTATAAATGAGCTGGAGGAGGAGGGGAGAGAAAGGGAAGAAAAAGGAGAAGAGCAGTGGAGACACCACTCAGCAGATCATGATGGTGTCCCCCTGTAGCGTAGGCCTATAGCAGCATAGCTATGACGAAGCTGTGATTAAGACGAGCTACTCTAGTCTTACTACTACAACTATAGTTATAACTATTATAACTATTAGCCCCTACACACTATAGATTAGACTAACTGTAGGCTTTACTGAACAGAAATGTTTTCAATTTAGTTTTAAAAATGGAGATAGTATCAGCCTCCTTAACCCAAACTGGTAGCTGGTTCCATAAAAAAGGTGCCTGGTAGCAGAAGGCCCGTCCTCCAAACCTACTTTTAGATATTCTAGGAACTACGAGTAATCCTGCACTCTGAGAGCGGAGAGCTCTAATAGGAGCATAACATGCTATCAAGTCTTGTAAATAGAGCGGAGCTAGGCCATTAAGGGCCTTATATGTGAGAAGCAGAATTTTAAACTCAATTCTAAATTTCACGGGAAGCCAATGGAGGGAGGCTAACACGGGAGAGATGTGATCTCGCTTGCGGATTCCTGTCAGCACCCTCGCTGCTGCGTTCTGGATCAATTGAAGGCTATTTAGCGAGCTTTTCGGACATCCTGCTAACAGCGCATTACAGTAATCCAGTCTAGAGCTAACACACCTGAACACACCTGATTTTAATTAATGGTCATCATCAGGTTGTCCTCAAAGTCTGCACAAGTCTGTTGATGACACAGCCACTTGTATCACGGTGTGAAGAAGAAGGGGAAACATCTAAAACCTGCTGGATAGGGTGCCTGGAGGACCAGGGTTGAAGACCTCTGCTCTAAACTACAGAAATTGCGCATTTTTTAAAAATATTAAAACTTATTTAATCTTTATATTTTTTATTATTATTTCATACTTAAAATAATATAATAATAATAATAATAATAATAATAATAATAATAATAATAATAATATATATATTATAATATTATATACAATAATTACATATAATAAATATAATATTTAATATTATTATTAT
Organism: Hirundichthys speculiger; assembly: GCA_018398805.1. Taxonomy (NCBI): domain Eukaryota; kingdom Metazoa; phylum Chordata; class Actinopteri; order Beloniformes; family Exocoetidae; genus Hirundichthys; species Hirundichthys speculiger. Next base: position 2,538,980 of record JAGFBZ010000849.1, on the reverse strand, counting down.
ATGATTTTTATATTTCAATAATTGAAATATAAAAATCGCAATACTTGGTAAAATCGAAATGCAATACTTGTTTAATCAGAATCGCAATTATAAATTGAATCGGGACCCAAAAATCGTAGGAGAATCATATCGGCACAAAAGTGTATCGGCACAGCCCTAATATCTAAGGTAACAGCAGAAACTTTTAACAGGGAATTCAACTTGTCAGTGGTTACTAATAACCTTGTTTCTGTTGCCTCCGCCGTCTGGGAGAACTTTAAAATGAAAATGTCAATGTGAAAGTTACGTAACTTTACCAATCTGTGTATCATTTGTTCTTTCCATTTTCAATTGCCAATCAAAAATTTATTTTGTTCTTCGTTTTTTAATCTAACACAAAAACCCCCCCAAAAAAGCATGTTTTTTTATATTTCAATTTTAGACTTGGATCAAAAATATGAAATGAAAAATCAGGCCACAGGAGTGAATTCATTTTTAGTATTTAATTGTCTGGTTTATGTGACCCGGAAATGGGTTTGTGCACGGCAGTTCAGGTAGCATGACGGTGTACTATACATACTATAATATTTGCAATATTGTAAAATTCTGAATGAAAACTCAGCTCATATATAGATCGAACCAAAGCGATCTCAAGCTCTGCGTCTGACATAAATCTTTTTCTCCTTAGATCATGACGAGCACAGAATCTTCTGACGCTCCCTTTCCAGCAATGCAGGACACCCATCTGCTGTTAAATAAGTCCCTGATCAAACTACCGTACTGGCCTGAATATAGGACGATATTTTAATCTAGAAGTCATATTCTCAAAAATAAGGGTCGTTTTATAATCAAGGACTAGACTTTCTGTTGTCATTACACATCTGTGCTGCTAGATGGAGCCGCACTGAAGTAACCAGTAAGCAAATAGCACGACAGTGAACACATGGAGCAGATCTGATGTTAAATGGAGGAATGACACGATCTTCTTGAACAAAGGGGTTTGAAAGTTTTGTTGCAGTCCGGCATTTTTTTTACCAGACTGAATTGTTAATATTGCTACCCGAATTGTAAAGTACACAGATATTTACTGCTCTCCATGTCTGTTTTAACTTTTCCACATCTTTTTCCATCAATTCTCTTCCTGTTCCGGAGCAGCCAGTAATAGACTTTTCAAAACAAAAGCATGTGAGCAACATGCGTTAACGCGCAATAAAAACAAATGTCAGTGTTAATAAATTAATGAGTTAGCGTGCTAACTTGCCCCTAATTTTAACATTTTAATTTAGTGTGTTTGTGTGTGTGTGTGTATATGTCAGTCTCTATGAACCTTTACAAAAAAAAAATAAAATAAATAAATAAAACTACATAAATTAAAAAGAAAAAAACATCTTTTCTTCAGTTGGTCTGAAAAATTACATAAACCTCAGATCAACAGGACTAGGATATATTATCATGTCACACTTAACTGAGCAAATACTGAAATACAAACGTACAGTATAAAAAAACATGCAATACACCCTCATGTCTTCCATAGGAATTAATGAAGGTAAATGGCAGCGAGGTGATATTGAGATGCTTTTGATTAACTGATCCTCAGCAAGTCTGACCTCTTCTATCAAAGCGTTTTTGGCAGTTTGCTTGTCTAGAGCATTCAAATGTCTTTTAAGAAATTTTCAAGGACGAGTGTCATCAGCAATGATATTAGAGAAGTAATTGTTGCTGCCCATCAATCAGGGAAGGGTTACAAGGCCATTTTCTAATAATTTGAATCCATCGTTCTATAGTGAGAAAGATCATTCACAGGTGGAAAACATTGAAGGCAGACTTCCAGTTCCAGGAGAAGATGTACCAGCAAGTTCACCCCAAAGTCAAACTGTGTATTGCTTAGATAAATTGCCAAAAAAAAATACCAATGGCTACATCTCAGACCTTACAGGCCTGACTTAGCATGTTGAATGTTAAGGTTAATGAGAGTAATAGACAGAAAAAGACTAAAAATTATGGCTCGTTAAAAAGATCTGCCATGGAGAAAACTTCTTTTCTCTGTGCAACAGGATAATTATTCCAAGCACACCTTCAAATTCCTAACAGAGTGACAGAAAAAGAACAGAATCAAAGTGTTGCAGTAGCCAGTCGATGTCCAAATCTTAACCCTACTGAAATGAAATGGCTAGGATTTAAAGGACTGTGCATGGATGAACTTAACAAACTCAAGCAAAAATTGTAAAAAAAAAAAAAAAGAAAGGTCTAAAACCCCTTCAAAACAATGAGGGACAGTAGTAATTACATACAGAAATTGAGTTTAAGTTATTGTGCAAGAAGAATCTGTTAAATTATAGGGTGAACATTAGTTTATTGTTCAGTGAATGACATTGTGTAATAAGCATTAATTCAGAGGTACCTTTTTTGTAATCTCATTTTGTCCTGGGATACAAACATTGGAATTAAAAGTAGACTCTTTATTTTTATATGGATGTATACATATTACATAAAAACTGCATGATAATCAGGTTTAAACCGATTAAAGATTATTCAAAACAACCAAATCTGATCTTGTTGCTTTTGAAATCTGCATTAAAAAATGACATGAATTACGAAGAAAAAACGTAGTTGGTTGCCATAGAGTGTCTTTGAATGTTTATTTTTCGAGCCAAAAAGTTTCATGGACCACTGGGCTTATGATTGCTCAGAGGGTTGGATAGACAAATATAGGACCCTCTGTATGAAAACGGCAGCACTCTAATTCAGCAGCTAATTAGCTTCCTCTCTCTCATATTAATCTTAAAAGATTGACAGACATGTAATCACTGCATGCAGATTTTCAATGAAGGGCTTTGAGCAGTCTCTTCAAAGAGCTCTTTGCAAAACACCTTTTTAATTTTGGTTCTAATAAACAATCTGCCAATGTCATTATGTAATAAAACACTATGTAATGTCTTTATATGTGAAACCAATTACATTTTATGCACACAATAAAGTGTCTGGTTAAAATGCATGGAGTGGAGAATTGGTTTTAGAAATTAGAAGTGGAAATCCTTTTTGGTAAGAGCTGACATCTAATCTAAACTCTGTTGGGGTGGTGGTGTCTGTAAATGTGCTATTTGCAAAAACATTTTTCTACTGGTATTACCCTAGACTTACCAACTTTCTGTGCATGTGCAATGTGTAATAGTGCTGACATGCCAAAGGTCTGAAAGAGTTTTGAAAAGAGTCTAAAAGCCTTTACCAGTTTCAGGTCATAATTGCACCACTGTCTAGTGTTTAAAAACCCACCACTGTATTACTAGTAATGAGCACTTCATGGGAAAGCAATGTCTTATCTCTTGTACGTCGTCAGATCACTGACTGCAACTGGCCGTTGCAGCTGTAGCCAAATGGGAGATGTGGTTGCTGGTCCGTAGCAACCAAAAGGGGTTTTTTAGATGCGGTGCTGGGGAATGCAGACCCTCGGCTGATAGCTCGTCATTCTAAGTTGGAGCTGGGGGGGGGGTGGAGATGCTTGAGTTTCTGTACCTCCACAGTTTCACAGATGGCCAAGAGCTTGGTCACCGTAGGTCATGCTTTGCAGTTCAGAGGGTCAGCATGAGAGCTGCAGTCCTTACAGGTCAGCAGAGGCAGAGAGGGCATTGAACTTTTGCTGGAGAGGGTCAGACAGAGGGAACAAAAGAGGGACTGCAGTGTTTCTAGTCTGGCTTGAGTTGTTGCTTATCAGCAGAGACCTCTGCTGGTTTTTAGGGTTTGAAAGCCAATGAGATCCCAGCTACATCACTTTAACTAGTTGTAAAATAATTTAGCCCATCCAAAGCCTTCTGTTTGAGTCATTTTGAGGTTCCTTTGTCTCAAACATGTGCTCAGGCTTTACAATTGATGTAAGGCCTCTCTTCATATAATATGTGGCACGTGGCCCAAAATTTTAATGCATTAGCAATAGCTTTAGTACGTTTTTTTTTTTTCTTGTCACCAAGAATGCCCTGTTTAACTAAGTATAGTTTAGCCTCTGAAGTTATATTCTAAGCTTGTTTTTTTTTTGTGGAAAGGTTGCTAAGAGCTATATTTGATAAATTAGGGTGTGAAATTGCAAATGTATGTCAACATCCTGTTAAAACATTAATTAAGTTTTTAATATGCATTTCAATTTTATATGGTGCTGCTTGCAGAGCTCATAGAAAAGTCAATCATATCCATTAAAAAGGAAAAACAAAACAAGAAAAACAAACAAAAAAACCCACTTGACCTGTTCACCTAAAGTCATGGAGCCAGTTATTAACTATCTATTAACCAGTATTAACAATCTATTCATGTAGCCCAGTGATTCCCAAAGTGTGGTCCACGGCCCCTTTGGTAGGCTGGTCGCGGTATTGCAGTTGGGTTAGGGTTAGGGAGTTGTAGTACTGGAAGTTGACCCCTTACATTAATATCGGAACATCGCTTCTCTTCCTGTATGTTGATCACAGTTGTGATTTAAGCTTTGGATGGGTCGTGGAGATTTTTCACTTTTCAAATTGGGCCATGGTATTCTGAAGTTCGGGAATTGCTGATGTAGCCTAACTTGCAGGCATAGAGATTTCATAAACTTTGATTTAAAGCAGTGTAGCGGTGGACTAAGAAAAAAAAACAAAAGAAAACCGAAAGAAAAAAAAAGAAAACACATGTGACATTGTATTGATGTCTTGCTTGCTGACTGTTAAAATTTGAAAAACATAATTGAAACAGTAACTGTTTAGAGCGACCACATGATCAGGGTGTCCGCGGGGTTTTAAAAAGTATTAAAAGTGATAAATCAAAAACGCAAAATTTAATGGCCTTAAAAAGTGATAAATTTGGTCAAAAGGTATTATTTTTAAATAATATGTATTTTTTTTTCTCTTTTGGTTAATGACTGGTTTCATTTTGATGAAATAGGCAAAATAAAATAAATAAATCCTTTCTTGCTTGCGCCGCTACTTCAAAAACAAATGTGTGATATGAACTTGATATTGACGTCGTATCAATGCATTGTATTCATTGGTCGATAGAAATCTAAAGTCGTCCTAAGTACAAGTGGAGACGGAAAGCAGTGCTAGTGAACCAGTATCTCTTCTTCGAATTCTAGGGGGTGGCAAAAAGTTTAGAAATGGGGAAATGTAAGTTTTCCTAATCCTGACTCCGGGATCCAAGCTTTCAAACTTGGATAAGGCCTGTCGTCGGAAACGACCGGCAGGCATACTGTAAAGCAGGGGTCTCCAACTCCAGTCCTCAAGAGCCCCAACCCTGCATGTGTTAGATGTTTTCCTGTTCCAGCACACATGATTCACGTGAATGAGTCATGAACACACTTGTGCAGACCCGGATGACGGGCTTATGATGATCCATTCATTTGAATCAGGTGTGCTGAAGCAGGGAAACATCTAAAACATGCAGGGTTGGGGCTCTTGAGGACTGGAGTTGGAGACCCCTGTAAAGTATGCCTAAAAATCATTAATATTAATTGGATGGGGGCTAATGCGCTCACGTCGCACATGAAGTCGGAGGAACACGTGAGGGGAATGCGCAGTCGTGGGCAGCAACAGTCAATCACCTTGACAGCTATACCAGCGACCACACCACCGCAGCTGCACGAGCAGACCAGACCCGTGGACCTGACTCAAGACTTAAGGATTGTGATGGGAGGCAATGCCACGGTTCGGGCGGAGACTCTGTGGTGCCTTAACACGTCTACAAAGCACCAGTCCTTGAACTCGCGTCAGGGAATAGGGGAGCTATTTGGCGCCATGTTCCCTGACTCCGATATAGCCAAGTCGTTCACCTGTGGCAAGGAGTTACTGTAGTTACTGTGACTAATGCCCTGTTGCGAAATATGCAACCGAGTCTCCTGGTAATGATGTAAGTAAGTGTTGGATGACAAAATCTACGTGAATGTCACAAAACCTTTCTGATTGATACTTGGTGCAACTCGATGTCGTGGTGGTTGTAAAAATAAATCTGAAGGTAGTAAAAAAAGGTATTAAATGGTAGTAAATTTGACTCAAAGATTGCTGTATATACCCTGATGATGTCATCCAGCCAGTTCAAAATATGTATTGAGCCTTTATTATTTTGATATCCTTAAAACATTTAAGATACCTTCTAAAACATGTTTGAGTAGGAAAGGGTAATTATTCAAGTATATTAAGGCTTTCAAGTGTTATTGGTCAGGGTGCTTTTAAGAGCATTGATTTCAGGTTTCCATCAAACCTCAGGGAGCTTTACTCACCATGTGATCTCTCATTGACATTTCTATTCCCTATTTTCAGATTGCTGCAGGCCCGGCTTACAACTGGAGCCCCACCTCCACCACCGCTACCAGGGGGGGCAGCCCTTCCTCCACCACCACCACCGCCTCCGCCCCCTCCACCTGGTAGCTGCCCCCCACCTCCTCCACCTCCTCCTCTTCCTGGACATGCTGGGATTCCACCACCACCTCCACCTCCTCCCCCAGGTGGAGGGCCTCCACCACCTCCACCACCCCCAGGTTGTGGGCCCCCACCGCCTCCGCCCCCCTTTGGTCTTGGTGGGCCTCCACCTCCTCCCTCATTGCCTGTCGTCAAGCTGCCTTATGGACTCGAGCCCAAAAAGATGTACAAGCCTGAAACTGTGATGAAGAGGGTCAACTGGAGCAAGGTATGCCAATCTGTTTGTTCATTCTCTTTAATGTATACTTTTATGTTTACTGATCATGTGAGCAATGGGAAACTATCAGGGTTTTTTTTTTTTTTCTTTTTATTCAAATGAAAAATAGAGTACACCCTCATTCAGCCCTTAAATCAAGAAAAACTTGTGATATATCATACTCTATTATTATTTGTTTAACTAAGAACTAGCTGACATGCAGAAGCAGCATGTTTAAAAACTAAATACACTCCTGCTGCTTTCATATGAATCAGGAAGGTATGTAGCAGCCAGGTGCTGCTCATCAAATGCACTCATTAGTTAATTATCAGCAAGTGTGACCATCTATATGAAAGCCAACATTTTGGCAGTTTACTGGTTTGGAGTATTTGGGTGTGTTAATGCCAAGGAGAAAGAATAGGAACTGTAATGTCAGAAAAGCAACTATTGCTTCCTATCAACTTGAAAAAAATTATAAGTTCCAAAACAATATAGAGTCTGTCATTTTATAGAGAGAAAGGTCATTAACAAGTGGAAAACACTAAAGAGCTTCCAGTCCCAGCAAACGGTATTGGATCCAGTATTGGATGCTGAGACATCCAATACTGGATGTCCTGAGATCCGATACTGGATGTCCCTGCAAGTTCACCCCAATGTCAGAATATGCATTACTTAGTAAATTAGAAAGAAAAAAGAAAAAGAAAAACACCAAAAGCTGCAAAAAGAATAAAAAACAAACACCAAAAGCTGTAGAGGGAACCAGCCGCAGCATGTTAAGTGCTAAAGCCAATGACGGCAAAATTACAAGTATGGTTTGTTCGATAATGTTGTCAGGAGAAGCCTCTCCCCTCTTACAAGAACATGGCAGCATCAATTAGTTTTGTAAAGTTGCAACTGAATAACTTCTGGAGAAATGTCCTTTAAAAAGACAAGAACAGTTTGGAAAGTTTTGTTCATAATTAGGGCTGGGCAAGTTAACGCGTTATTATTGCATTAACGCATTAATTTATTAACGCCGATATTTATTTTATCGCACGTTAATGCATGTTGGTCAGATGCTTTTGTTTTGAAAAGTCTGTTACTGGCTGCCTCGGAACCGGAAGAGAATTGGCAGGTAAACATATGCTAAAACAGGCTTGGAGAACGGTTAAAAATCAGTGAACTTTACAGTTCGAGTAACAACTCAGGTAGCAATATTAACAATTCTGTCTAAAAAAAAAAAAAAAAAACTTTCGCGTCATTCCTCCATGTTACATCAGATCTGCTCCATGTGTTCGACTGTCCTGCTGTTCTCTTACTGGTTACTTCAGTGCGGCTCCATCTAGTGGCACAGCTGTGTAATGACAACAGAAAGTCCAGTCCACGATTATACAACAAATTTAGTCCTGTGGCCCGTTTTTTTTCATTTCGTATTCTTGATCCGAGTCTAAAATTGAAATACGAAAAAAAAACAGGCATTTTTTTTTTTTTTTTTGTGTAAGATTAAAAAATGAAAAATGTTATAAAATGTAACTTTTTATTTATTTATTTTTTTTGATTGACAATTGAAAATAGAAAGAATGAATGATACATGGATTGATAAACTTATACAATACAATAATGCCCTGGCAGTGGCAATAAACTTTATTTTATTTTACATTTCTTAAGATGAGATTTACACTAAATATGTGTTACTGACAAGTGCTGATGTTAAAGCTGTTTGAACAACAAATGTTATGGCAGCAGAACATTTAAATAAAAGTGCACTTTACACTACTTTTGAATTAATTATTTGATTTTGTGTATACAATACGATTATTCGTGATTAATCAGAGAAATAATGCGATTAATCGTGATTAAAAATTTTAATCGTTGCCCAGCCCTATTCATAATGCATTATGGAGCATTTAGCAGAAAATAAACACAGAATGTGTGCACCAACACCTCATGCCAACTTCACAGCAGGGCGATGGTAAGGTATTGTTATGGGCTTGTTCTTGTAATTATTGAATGGTCCATGAACTCTTCTCTATGCTAAAGTATTGTAGAGTGAATTGTGACATCGAAAGCTTGAAACAAGGCAAAAATCCTAAGCACGCTGTATGCAGAATAGTTAAAAAAGAAAACGATTCTGTATTACAATGGTTCAGTCAAAATCCAGATCTCAACTTGATTTGGAAAGCTGTGGCAGGACCTTACTATTACATTTTTATAAACAAATACCCACAAACCTCAGTAATTTCAAAGAAGCATTGTCTTTCCTTCTTGAAATTTTGTTACACTTAAATGTTCCTAAAAACAGCCACGGGTGGTTTTTTGAGGAGGTTATACTAGATGATAAGGCATTTCATTAGCATCTGGCTGCAACTTACTTTTTTAATCTTTATGAAGCAGTAAGGGTGTACTGTAATGTTCTTATTTAAAGCTTTTACAATTAGCTTAGTTTTTGTTCAGTAAAAAATACAGTCTAATATGTATTGTGCTATTGCTCATCTGAGGTTGTTTTTATATTATTTCATACCTTTATAAGGAATGCATTTTTTTCCTTTTATTGTTAAATTGTGACATAGGAGTTGTTGAAATAGGGTGTTCTTACTTTTGACATTACTTTGCTTTAGTGTATTCTGGATTTAGCAGACCAACATAATAAAATGCAAAGTTGAGGATTCACAGCAAAAGGGAGTTCATTTCTAATACACACTTAATCTAGTCGAACAGCCATTTAGCTACGGGCCACATTTTTTTCAAACTCAGCACCCATTTCAAAGGATTCAGCAGTAAACAATTTTTGCGCCTCAAATGTACTTGGATCTGCACATTCTTAGCATAATTAAAGGAACAGTTGGCTGTGTTACATTCAATAACATTTGAATACAACTTTAGGGATACATTTGCATGTACTTCGACTCTGTTTTGCCACAGACATTTTATTCATTGCCCCAAAACTTGTCTCTCTGATAATTGTGACTTTTGCTTTATTCTTAAATTACTGACCTCAAACAAAATCTCCAAATAGGTTTTTTTTTTTCTCATCATACTCGTGGTGTGGATTATGTTTAATGGTGGAATAAGACCATTTAATTTAATAAATACATTTGTTAAATTTAATAAATACATTAAGAAAAGTTTTTTATTATTTTCATTCCACATATTTGTCATTTTTTAAACAAGTAAACAAACCAGGTACAGAATCATCCAAAAACATACTTCTAATAGTGTCCAAGATTTATGGCAGAGCTTTATTGTCAGTGCTGGTAACATTACAAAAGGCTCTATGTCTTAGAGTCCACATCTGTGACTCGCAAAAAACATCTTTAATCATGGCTGTTAAATATATTTTGAAATATAGTAATTATTGTTTGTGAGTTCAGGAAATTATATTCAGCAGCTTTAAAGCTCAAGCTCACCCAACACACTGTTCTGACACACTGCTAAAGTGCTTTTTTTTCTTTCCAAATATTAATGTTTTTTTTTTTTGTTTGTTTGTTTTTTTTTAAGTGAATAAACTTTCCTACAAGCAAGACAGCCGGTTTGCAATTTGAAAATGAGGAAGATAAGACTCTCATGCAACATGACTTTGTTTTGTGTCATAGAGGTTTGCATGGTGTCTTTAAGAGTTTTTTTTTTCTTGTTACTCCTTCATATGAATAAAATTGACTTCATCCACAGCTGCGCTGAAAATCTTGGGTGATACTAAACTGTTTTTTTCTTTGAAATGTCTTTCAGGGCATAAAATCGCGACTAAATGGTCGCCATATGCGACCACAATTTCACCATTTCGACCATTTTTTTATGCCTTGTCGCCAGTGGCGAGGGCCACAAAATTCACCATCAACTTAGAAAAAATTTCTGCACATTTGTCATGTGTCACCAAGGCAATCATATCTAAATAATTTAGAAACAAAATTCATTTGGCAAAAAGTGGCCATGTTTAGGGTGCACATCGTTTGCCAGAAATCATATCTACACATGCGCTTAACCCATTGATTGACATATGGACAAAACTGAAGACGGACAAAGTAGATTGTAGTATGATGTGGAGTAGATTCACTGAACCTACTCCACAGCAAAATAGCTCGTTTAAAAATGAACGATAAATAAATGGTAAATAATCTTATAAAAATATACAACAGAATAGTTAACAAGAAAATGATATTAGTTTTCATAGTAAGCATCATGGAAACAGAATAAAATGCGCTTTCATGCTTGTAAATCATACTAGTCAAGTATCCCGTTTTGGCCGGGAAGGTCCTGTATTTTACTCTTCTCTCACACCGTCCTCCAGTATTAGTATTTTTCCCATAAATCTCCCGTATTTTAACCTGCATTATTAAAAAATAGTAATACCGCATTGGGCCGAGTAAAAACAAACAAACAAAAAAAAACATTACCAATCTGAGATCTGTCACTTGCCTCGCGATAACTGCCACAGCAGTGGCTACTACAGGTACTGTAGGTGGAAGATGTTGCGAGGTTAGTGTGTGACATCCGATGAGTGACAGCTTGTGAGGAAAAAAAGATTGTTACGGAGAATAGGATGTCGTTAGACAACAGAACTGTTTGCGCTCTTCTCTCATGTAAAATAAACTACTCTGGACCAGTCTACAAATACACTCCTTCCAAAACAGTCATAAAGAATGCAAAGTCTGCTAAAAATAAGTACAACAAGTCATTAAAAGTGTAAAGAAAAGTTAGGTGAAATGAGATGGAAAAACTATAAAAGAGGAGAAATATGAAATGAAAACAATGTGTGGAATGAAAATCAAATGTAAATGCAAGCAATGTTAAATGAAAAAAATGCAAATCTCTTCAAATAAATACTCTTCATATATACCCCTTTTATGTTTTCATTTAGGCTATATAATGAATGTTCACATTATGTCAATGTGGCTTTATGCACAGCTGCACTACTTCCTGAACTTCAGCCAGCTGTTTTGTTTCCTGTGTGCCATTAATTGACAAACTGATTAATCCAGACCTCACAGCAATGGTCAGACACACCTGGATTGATCAGTTTGTCCAATAATAGCACACAGGAAACAAAAGAGCTGGCTGAAGTTGCTGAACATGCTGGGAGCATCCATGATAATGTGAGCAGTCTACGGGGGCGTATGGGGCGATGAAAAACACTGGCGACCAAAATTGCTAGCTGGCTACCAACTTCAAAAACCTGGTAGCCAGGGGCTACTTAGTAAAATTTCTGATTTTATGCCCTGTCATTTATTAATCAACACAGTGCCAAATGAGACATAAACAGGAAAATGGGAACAGAAGGCAACTGTCACTTAAAAAAATCTTCAAAATTCCAAGTATTGGATAGCCTAAGTTTGAGTTTGTGTGCGTTTCCTAAATGGCACATATAATTATTTATAGTTTCATGGTCATAGTACAGGATATCATACCCCACTCTGTAAACAGAGAGGAAACAACAAAAAAAAACATTTTTTGTTTTTTATTACATGGGAAGCTCTGTGTTTGTTTGCACCTGGATGAAAATATCATCAGTCTTTTCTTTTATCTTTTTTTCACTTTTTGAAAAAGTATTTGTGTTTTTGCATATATGATTTGTGTGCAGCAGTGCACAGCAAATGTCCATTGTCTGGGAAGGTGTGCAAAAACAGGTTAATGTGCATGAGCATTAACCTTGCCTCCACAGGAAATTTAGCCTAATGATGCAACTGAAATTCATAACCACCTGAGGAAAAACAATGTGTCTCTTGTGTCGATTTAGTGGGACATGAGTCGTCTGTCTTTTTTATGTGCAGCAGATGGGAATATAGAAGTGCCAGAAGTGACTAGTCTTTGGTCATGTAAAGAACAGAGAGGAAAAAAGTGCTTTTTTTTTTTTTTTTTTAAACCTCCGTCTTTGTCCTCTTCCCCATATATGTCCAACACAAGTATAATTCAAATAAACAAAGACAAATTGTACATGTAGAGCAACATATGCTTGAAAACTAAAACTATTTTGTTTGGGCAAAGTTCAGAAAATGTTCCCGCAGTATTCCCACATTAATCAGGCGTCTATAGACATTCATGAAACTTCCTGCAGTCAAGTTAGGTACATTGTGGCAGTGCACTTTTAGCAGAAGCAGGAGTATAAAATACCAATACTGGATAAGTACATCACAGGCACACATATGGGGATTGTCAGCTTTGCTTAAGTATTGAAATAAATTTAATTGGGTAATTATTTTCTTCTTCTAGCTTCTTATTGCTGTATCAGTAATTCCCATAGAAAATAATTAAGTAGAGCACTGTGTAAGTGACAATACAAATCATATACACGTTTAATTGTGTTTCATCTTCTAGTCATAAACCATAACCCGTTACTGTTTATATAATTACATTTTAACTTAATATTAAATCGTTCATTGCAAATATTTATAAGGATAAGAGATTGACAGGAGAAAAGTCAACATGGATGCAATGAGATGAAGAAAATAACCTCTGTTGCACAGTGTTTTCGGAGACAGGCTCATATTTAAGCTCAACATTAGCTCATTCAAGTAGGAACAAATGTCTTTCCTCAAACACTGAGAGGCTGTCTTTATTCTGCTAAGGCTCCTCAGGAAAATCCCACAGTCACTTAATGGCCCAAAAGTTCAATAACACAATATAAAGAAAATTATAAAACAAAATTATTTGGTGTAAACCGGTATTAGATGAGCACTTGGAATCAGTATGTGCTTGTAACAAGCGCTTTAAAAATCCTCTTATAATGCAATATGTTTTTAATTTTTGTTAACGGGTGTATAAAATAAACCATGAATTAATCAGATGTTCTATGCTTGAGAGCATATACTGTATTTGGGTGTCTGAAGCGACTAGAAAAACTAATGAAAACCACCACAACTTCCTAATGTCTCCTGCCCAGGCAGGTCAACAACAAGAGGGCCTCAGGACCCTAACCTAACCATAGGTGCTGATGGTGGAAGAGATGTCACGGCTGTTTTCTAACTCCTCAGTTAGAAAACAGTGAGTGAGTGCTACCAAACCCTGTGTTATGTGAATGCCAACTAATCCAAAGCGATTAAATATAGGTGGATGCATTAAGAAGGATGGCCGGAGTGGACAGGAGTGTAGTAAGGAGGACAGTGACAACACTCCTGGAAAGTGATTTTGGGCATATTTATGTGAAAAAAATATATACATTTCAATTCTGCTTTTTTGTGTTTCTTTGTCGGTCCTGCTTGCACTCAGATGTTATGAATGCCACACAAGGTCATGTGTGCATTCACACAGAGAAAAAAAAAAAAAACAACCTCACAAACCCCATCTTCCTCCGAGAAGAACTTTTGAGTGGCGGGATGATGGAATGACAGTTTCTGATTGTGGCGATAATGGAATCCTTGTGTCATTGCAGATAGTGCCTCAGGAAATGGCAGAGAACTGCTTCTGGATCAAAGTCAAAGAAGAGAAGTTTGAGAATCCTGACCTATTTGCTCAGCTCTCCCTCTGCTTCTCCTCACAGAGTAAAGGTAAAGAGGTGCCATCTCTTTCCACCCCATCCTTAATTAATCTTCACACTCATGCTTCATTTAGCCTCTCTGGCAATAGTTGCTAAGACACTTTCATCTTGTGACAGCAATTTTTTTCTCACTGAAATGTTAATTATCTTAAAACCAAGCATTTCTTCCAATGCATTTAAACACAATCTCTGCTCTCAGTTCAAATCTCTATGCCAATTAGGGCTACAGTTCTTTTTCTGTTGCATGAGCATGTTTTTGAGAAATCTTGAAATGCCACATCACTGCACATTGCATTTGCTCTTTGTTACCCATTGAATGGTTTCAAATATATTTTTTTCTGTGCACTTAGATGTGTGCAAGTGCACAAACTTGAACTTGTACATGTATGTGTGAACCCAAGGCAGCCATGCTTGATTTGCTTTTTCCAGTCCAGTAGACCAGTCCTCCATCAGGGTAGATGCAAGGGCTTTGTGAAGGAAGCCCTGGGAGTTTATTTATCGCAGTCAGTTTGTCTCTCAGATGCACAACCTGGCAACCTAACTTGCTGATGAATAACGCACGCAGTGCAGAAAGTTTTTTTTTTTTTTTTTTGTGGAGGAGGATGTATGAAGGCACTTGATGTATCCCCCCAAGACAATTTGATTGTTTTCTACTTCTTTGAGAGCCAGTGTATGTATGTGTGCTGCATACCTCTGTAATTCTAGCTGCAGTAGCAGGGGGGGAAAGGTCAGAGCTTTGTTAAACACAGAACAGTCAAATTGAAGCTCAGTCAATATGTGTGGACATTTCTATAGAAGACTCTCTAGTTTCCCCACATCCCTATCTTCTGTTTGGACTCCAGTCAGCTTGCAGGCAGTTTTCGTGCTACGTCTCTCTTACAGCTGTCAGGTCTACAAACTAGACTCGTTTCTTTTTTGTGCTGTGAAATAAATAGCAATTTTCCTTGGGCTGCTGCAAGGTGATTTGCCAGCATAATGCAGATGGAAGGAGGATGCGAGTTGGGAAGAACAGTTGTTGCAGAGCTTAATGAAGTGCCATGGATTGCTCTGGCAGTCTGATGAAGTTCGCTCCACGCAACATTTTTTTAACATGCACTGTGAAAACATTACTGAAGTAACCGAAAGTCAGTCTCTTTTTTTAGTAACACTAAAAAAACTCTTTTTAGTTCTTATCAGATCCAAAATTTTTCTTTAATTTAATTGAGTATTACTGATGAAACACAAATTTCAATTAAAGTCACATCAGCATTGTTTTCAGATTCATTTTGATTTGTAGTTTCCCATACACATAGCTGTAATTCAGCTTCAAATGCCCTTTTAAGTTATTTTAATAAATTCACCTTCTCTCCCAATGGGATTAAAAAATGTTCTGTAGATAGTCCATGCTTCCACTGGCATGGTAGGAATTCATGATCCAGCATTTCTCTGGGGAGTTACCTTTGCTGGATCCCTATCAATTATCCCTGCAGCGACTTCACTTAATCAGCTCTTTTCCCTCTATTGTTGAAACAGAACATGATTTTCTCATGAATGAAAAATGCTGTTTAATGTTTGATATCTACCCCCCTACTCCTGTCAGTGGAGTTGAAAGTCAATGAGAGGGGCTTTGATGTAGATGTTATTGCAGAAGAGGTGCGAGAATAGATTTTCATAAAATGAGATAGTAGTTCATTTGTTTTCCTCTTTTGGATGTTTCATGATTCATGCAGAATAGTCAGATTTGAATGGATACAGTAGTTGTTGTTGTTGTTGTTGTTAAACATTCAACATTTTGTCAACAAGATCACTGCATTATATCTGTTTTTAAACATTTACTGTATACATGTTCACTTTTTCTTTTTTTTTTTTTTTTTTTTTTTTTTTTTTAGTTGTTCTTCAACCTCAGTCCAGTCATTTCACTGAAGCTAGTGCAGTTAAGTGATTTTGTTGACTCAGCTGGTGAGGCCAGAGCTTGAAAGATTAATTGCTGAGTTTTTTTTACTCTCATTGTAACTACAAGCCATACATCCTGTGTTGATTTGACAGTGGAATCATTGGTTAAAACTAACACATTTTTCTTTCTTTCTTTTTAGAAAGCACAAATATGACATTTTTTTCTTTGCTCTTTTTATGGTACCTCAATCTTTACAGAAAGATGCGGATATTTATAAGTAAAGCACACTTGTGGGGCTTAGTGTATTGTGAAAGATGAGGCAAGGCAGGTGTAAATGCCTTCCCTGCAGAGAAGCCCAAAGAAGATGGCAAAAAACAAAAAAAAAGGGCTTCTGTTATCTCCACCTTCCTTGGGATTCTTGTTTGTTACTTGCGTTGTTGAAGAACAACATTTTGGCAGTAAAAGGAAAAAATCACTTTAACAGCCTCCAATTTTCAGATGCTTATTGCACTCAAAGGTCTCTAAAACAACTGAGATTGCAAGACTGTCATCTCTCCTGCTGCTTTTATGGGTCTTGCTGTTTAATGAGTTTTACCAAGAAAAGAATTGATAATCAAGAGGGATTTTAAACCCAACTTCACCCTTCTAAGAGTGGTGCTTCATTATTTATTCTTTGTCTTCGTTGCTTATCATGGGATGATATTATTGAAAGCTTGAGATATTTGTCAGTTTTGGGGGAGTTTAAAAAGAAAAAAAAGCTTACATCTGAGTAAAACATGGTGAGGTTAAAATCATCAATGGCGTTGTGATGACATCCTATAAAGTTGTGGATTTTAGTATTACAATATATAGATCAAAAAACTAATTATTAGAACAGGTATTCTATAAATATGATGTACAGTATAATAGAATTAATTGGTTTTTAGCACTTTTGAATTACAGTTACAAATATATGCAGATTTTATTTATTTATTCATGTATTTGTTTGTTTGTTTTCATCCCCTGACACTGGAAAACTTTGCTTAACGTGACACTCAACCCATTCAACTGCACATTATTCCACAACGTCTTTTAATGAAATAACATTGATTCCTTTTCTTTACGCACATCTAACTTTACCATGGAAAGAATTACGTTTTTTTTTTAAGGTGAGATAAAAAATGTTGTTGCACTTAAAACTACACCGAAGACACTGATGTCGAGGTTGGTGTACCTAAAGAGCCACTGTATGCTTTGTGATCATAAAACTGTTACCACCCACACACAGAGATGAAAAATATGTTATCACAGACAAAAATCACTGTTTTCTTTCAGACATCAGCCCGCTTCTTCACATCTTTACAGTTTGTTGATGTGCAAAATTGAACAGTTGCAACACTGAACAGTTTCAAGTTGTTGGTCAGTTTAAAATAACATGAATAAGGCTCTGGGTGTTTCTTTAAAAACAAATCTTTTTATTCTTTCATAAAGTCCGGGTATGATTTTCTGGCTAAAATGTGGACAAGAAGGTAATTAATATCCGGGCTCAATTACCTTTATCATGTGTTTGAAGCCAGCGTTCTCTACCACTGATTAGGGTGTTTGTGTGCACGCGCGTCGCCTCGCCTGTGTATGTGGTGACACGCGCCCAGTCCGCACACAGAAACTCGCCCTGACCGCGCTGGCTGTGCACTGAGCCCGGCAGAGAGAGAGGGAGAGAGAGAGAGAAGCGTGGCTCGCAAGGCAGAAAAAGCCAGAAAAAGTAGCTAGATTTGTCGCTAGTCGCTTTTTACAAATTAAGTCGCTAGGGGGGGTCTGGAAAGTCGTTAGATATAGCGGCAACGTCACTAAGTTGGCAACACTGGGTGTGCGCACAACTGCGCATGTGCGGCTGCAGCGCTCTGCTCCACAACGTGCGGTCCTCTACTTAATATGTCCGTGTGGAAACTCGTTCGGTACGCCCCCGTCCCGAACCGACCTACCTGTACCGAAACGGTTCAATACAAATACATGTACCGTTACACCCATAGGCGTAGTTTGACTTTTGTGTCATAGGGGGGGCAAAAATTGTTAAGCACTTTCAACAAACGGGCGCACTCTAACGCGAACCGGCGCGCATGCACGCGAACCGGCGCGCATGCACACATATGTGCAAACTCGCGCGCACATGATGGCACACAAGATACACTCACCACAAAACCATGAAGTCCAAGATTAGATGATGTTCAAAACCAGTAGTTGCAACAGGATACAGTACACAGTAGATGTTATAAATGTTAATGTTAATGATGTTAAATGTATTAAGAAACAAAATATAACATGATTCATTTAACTGTCACAATATACTGCAGTTTATTTTGGACTTAAAAAAAACATTACGGTCAAAAACATTTATTTTTTGCCAGTTCGTTGACAATGCAATTACATATTTCAGCCACCAGGGGGAGCAATGCTCCCCTCTGCCCCCCCCCCCCGAAAACTCCGCCCATGGTTACACCCCTAATATATATATTATATTATATATATATATATATATATATATATATATATATATATATATATATCTATATATATATATATATATATATATATATATATATATATTAGGGCTGGGCAACGATTAAAATTTTTAATCGTGATTAATCGCATTATTTCCCTCATTAATCACATTTAATCGCATTGTATACGGAAAATCAAATAATGAATTCAAAAGTAGTGTAAAATGCACTTTTATTTAAATGTTCTGCTGCCATATGAACTAAAGTGTCATATCATTTGTTGTTCAAACACTTTTAAACATCAGCAGTTCCAACAAATCCAACAAAATGACTGTGGCTCAGCACAATCAGAACATTAAAACAGTCAATTTTCTGACAGTAGAAACTTTTAACAGGGAGTTCAACTTGCAGTTGTTACAAATAACCTTGTTTCTGTCAAATCCTCCGTCTGGGAGAACTTTAAAATGAAAATGTCCATGTTAAAGTTCTGCAAGTTTATCAATCCATGTATCATTCATTCTTTCCATTTTCAATTGTCAATCAAAAATTAAAAAAAATTAAAAAGTTACATTTTATTAAGTTTTTTGTTTTTTAATCGAAACACAAAAAACGAAAAAAATGCCGTTTTTTTTTTTTTTTTTTATATATTTCAATTTTAGACCCGGATCAAAAATACAAAATGAAAAAACGGGCCACAGAACTGAATTTATTTTATAATCAAGGACTGGACTTTCTGTTGTCATTACACATCTGTGCCACTAGATGGAGCCGCACTGAAGTAACCAGTAAGAGAACAGCAGGACAGAGAACACATGGAGCAGATCTGATGTAACATGGAGGAATGATTCCAAAGTTTTGTTGCAGTCCAGAATTTTATTTTTTTAGACAGAATTGTTAATATTGCTACCTGAGTTGCTACCCGAACTGTAAAGTTCACAGATTTTTACCGTTCTCCTTGTCTGTTTTAGCTTTTCCTTCTGTTTACTGTTTTCCGGTTCCGCAGCAGCCAGTAACAGACTTTACAAAGCGAAAGCATGTGAGCAACATGCATTAACATGCGATAAAATAAATGTTGGCATTAATATATTATTTCGTTAATGTGATAATAACACGTTAACTTGCCCAGCCTTAAGATATGATTTTATACATATATATATATATATATATATATAAAAGAGAGAGAGAGATAAATTTTTTTGAGCTTTCTTCATTTTTCCCCCCTCTTTTCTGCCTTTGGTGCATCCTTTCTTTCTCGACACTCCTCTCTATTAACTTGAGTCTTTTTTTTCTTTTCATCTCCCCTCAGTTCGCTTTATCAATCAGTAGGTTGTGCCTCTTGGGATCACATCAGATTCACTCTGGGATTGAATGTGTGTCGCCATGGCCTCCTGCATTTGAAAGCCAATTCATTCAGCTGGAACTTCGCAGTTCAATTTGAAGCAAGATTGTGGTTGGCAAACTTCACATGTCTTCTCTTCCAAAATGTTTCCTCCATTGCCCACATCAATTGCCGACAGACAAAAGGCATAGGCCACTTTGTAATGGTGATGTTTGTGCTTCTCAGCAAAAACAATACAAAGAAAGTTTCATTGTGTCCCACTGAATCAGATTATACTCACACATATACACACAGATATGTGTGTGTGTATGTGGGGTGGGGGGGTGGTGGTGTGTGTGTGTGTGTGTGCGTGTGTGTGTGTGTGTGTGTGACAGAAAGACAGAGAGGGGTGGTTGCATACCAGCAGTGGAAAATCTTAAACATGCTGTACATATCAATGTACACTGATTGAAGATGAATAAAATTAGGTTGATGGTGCATTTTATAGGAAATGTAGTTGTGCTGTATTTTTAAATGTATCAGATTTTTAAGCTTTTATGAAAAGAATTGTGGGTTTTGGTTGTGCATCATATTGCTTTAAGCAGCATTTACAGTGGAGGAAATAAGTATTTGATTCCCCGCTGATTTTGGCAGTTGTCATACTAAGAAATAAATGAACAGTCTCAGATTTTTATGGCAGCTTTATTTTAACAAAAATTTAAGAAAATTACATGAAATGAAAAATAAAAATGAATTTGCAAGTCACTGAGGGAAATAAGTATTTGATCCCCAAGCAAAGCATGATCTAATACTTGGTGGCAAAACCCTTGTTGGCAAGCACAGCTGTCAGACATTTCTTGTAGTTGCTTACTAGGTTTGCACACATTGAATTTATAAGATGCATTCTCAATCATGCTAATCAACATTGCTGGGCTTTTCAGAGTCGTCTTTTAGTGTTCATAGATCTAGCTCAGATCAGTGGATATTTGTTTGTACAGGAGTTGACAGTCATTGTTTGGAAACACTCATTGACATTGTGAACAATGACCACCATTTATAAATACAGACTGTTTTCAAGCATAGAGTTGATGAGGAAAAGAAAAAAAAGGAAAAAAAAAAACACACTGTCCATTGGCACAGTGATCCTATTGAAATTGAAAATACACTAAAGAGGTTCAAATTATATTTTGGAAGCGCATAAAGTGACACAATGGCTTTGATGACAGTGGTTTTTCTGGCTGTGGAAAACCTAACTTTAAAGTTTAACAAGCTCTCCCCTGACTTTTGCATCCATTTAGCACAATCACCTTTTGAAGAAAAGGAGTCTTTTGAAGGAAAAATCTATAGGCTTAGTATTTTATGAGGAACGCTGATGCTTCCTGAATGACAGTCCTTTTGGAGCCATTGATTATTTGGAGCAAACCCTTAGTGGAATTGTTAAAGTGGACTTGTTCCACTTAAAAGTATTATTGGCTTCATATTGCAGGCCTCATAATATGTCAGTGTTTCATATACAAATTTTGAAACATGTTAGGACATTTGCCTATTATCAGGAATGATATCATACATATAATTTACGACATATTAAAGTTCTTTGATATCATATCATGTAGTATTAATCTGTTCATCAGCAAAGTCTCTTTCCTCATATATTTTTCTGTGTCTGCTTTTTTTTCTTCATGTACAGTATATCATCTAACTAGCTCATGCATTCTGTTGGGTCTTTTTTATATTTAATACATCTCATGGTATTTTTGTTACACAGCAAAGTGTCATATTGCTATTAAGGGCAGCTCTGGAAATGTTACTTGACTATGCAGCCAAAACTTATAGCCAGGTTTTAGACATCTTCCCCTTCATCCAAAAGGATTTGATCAAATCCTTCAGCTCTGTACTAGTAGTTTTCTCTCACCCTGACACCCATTGTCCCTGCTATTTACCGTGTTCACATGCAACTCTACGCCACCCTTTCCCCACTCAGCTGATGTGGTGTGGAAACTAGTAGATTCTCAGTCCCTGCTATAATGCCCCAGCAGCAGGGGAGTAATGACCCAGCCACAACAGCAGTAATGATGGAACCAGTGGGGGGCCCATATCTGGCTCTCAGGCTCTACCTAATAAGTCCCCTAATAACTCTGTTAACATTAGGTTAGCCCTAGCTACTGGATTAAATGCACTCAGACATGGTCAGCCACCTCACATGACACTGCATCCTCTGAGTCTGGGGGGAGAAGAAGAAAAAAAAAAACAGCAAAAACTTTGAAATTGTGTTGTGGCCCCTGTAGTGCTCATTAAATACGTGTGTACAGGGATATATATTGTCTCTCTGAAAACTGTTGGAACTATTAGTTCCACCCAATATTGTCATATTGTTGTTGTAAAGCAGTATAACATATTTTACTCATGCCTTGTTGTTGAAAAAAATTTTTTTGTAAAGCTTGTGACTTGGGAAAAGGGGAAAAATGTTAAAAAAAAAAAAAAAAAATTGATATGAGCCTAAAGCTGAAGTCCCCCAGAAAGCTAAACGGCCGTGAAATGGCAGCACTGTACTGGCTGCTTTGAATCTGAGATATTCTAGAGACCAGAGGTGTTGTGGAGCAGTGTAAGAGCATCCCATAAATGACCGTCTGCTCTGCTAAGGATACACGTCAAGCCTATCATGGTGGTGAACCAGACAGCAGTTCACACACAGCAGTTCATGCTATCAGGAAGTCAGACACAAGAACGGTGCAGAGAATCCGGTGAATTTACAAAGTAAAACACCAGCAGACACCAACTTGTCCACTGATATCACGTTAACCCACACTGAGACTGTGTGTAACCAATTTAGAAGGTTTTAGAAGAGATTTTGACCTTGTGTGAGGAGAGGGTCAGTTTAGAAGTAGGAAAACACGTTTTATTTGACACTACTATCCTTTTTAAATGTGTAATTCTAGAAAGAACAAAATAGGATATACTTCTGTAAATTGGCATGTAACTCTCACGTGATCTCGAAACCCTTTGGGTAAAGTTATAAATATTGGATATAGCTGTGTAGGCAAGTACTCTGCTTTTAAAAACATTCCCTGTGGGACTTGAGGTCTTCAAAACCGGACCACGGTCGTTCCATGTTCTGTGGGAGATGAGCTTAAATTGAATGATTTAAAACTTGCCCCAAGACACTGTAAGTAACCTTCGGATAGACTACCTTGTACTGGTAGTGCATGTCCAATGCTAAGCTTTAGATAATTCAGCATAGAAATGTTAAGCTTGATGGTGTTGCATCTTTTCCCCAGGGAAATCAGACTGTTTATTACTGACTGTGGAACCAGAGATGAGGGAGCTCCCACCAACCATGCTTCCTCTATTTTTTGGGGCTTTTTGTGAAGTTGTTCCTTTTCTTGTCACTCACCTTGACATTTGTTTCCCTTTTTTTCTTTCTTTTTTTTTTTTAATCATTTTGCTTTGTTGTAGAGAGCAATCTTCTAGATGTCCATCTGGAACAAAGACCAGTTTTGTAAAAAGACTCAACCTGTCATTCTCAGGGCCACAAATGGCGTCACAACTCGTGTTTCACTGCCTGATTATTTTTAAGTGTGTCATTGGCTCAATAGGAGAGACATTTTGCACTTTTTTCTTTTAAGAATAAAAATTAAAGGAAAAGCTTCTAAATGTACCTTTTTCTCCATTTTAAAAGAGAGGACATTAATTGTTAGTGCAGGCAGGAGACATTTGTCTTAATGAAACACTAAACACTCCAATGTTCTTTTCTCACTGTTTGGGGCAGCCAGCCCACTGTGAATAACTCAGGGTCAGCCCTTTTCTTTGCTCATCCCTGCACATTTTTTAAATATATTACATATGAATGGAAATTAGGCTCTTAAATATTAACGACAAGTAATTGGTTTATTGTAGGAGGATATATTATGTGTGTGCATCTGTGTGAGAGAGTGAATGAATGCACGTGAGTGAAATTTCCTCTCCTTCTCACTTCATATTGCCTCACAGTGATGTCCCACTGATTTTAATCTTCTCTTCTCAGATGAGAGCCATTCCAGCTATCACAGTGCACTTTAACTTTAGCCGTCTGAATATTAGCTGTCTTTGATACCTGCCGATTACAGCCTCGCGAGTCTACACCCTGCTAACTTTATATGCCTTCAGGTATGGTTTGGCGTTCATCAAAACAGTCTCTTCAAAAATAAATACACCACATGAATACAAATATTTTATCTCCTTTTCTTCCTTTTGATTTTTTTTTTTTTCTGGGAATGTATGATTTAGATATGCAAGTCCAGTATATCTGTAATCCTTTTACTTTCCTGAAGAGCTGCAAATATTAATATTTTTGTCCCAGTTTTCTTTATCATATTTAGGTACACTGTATCCTTTAATTTTAGTGTGTAACTGCTGCACTAGTTATTATTATCATTATAATTATTTGTTTATTTTTTCCTGTCTAAAATTAGTGCATGGACAATCTACATTAGTTTAAGTGTGCTCACTAACAGACAGCAAAAATGACTGAAGAAAGTATCATATAATATAAATATAAACAATCTACCAATGAGCATCATTCTAACTTAAGACACAGCTCTTTGATAGCCAAGTATAAATGTCCATTTGGCTGTCCTCATTTAATTTCATATTATTGCTTTGTTTTCACATCACGTCTAAATATCTTGACCAATCTCTGCTCCCATTGCCATGTTCATTACCAATGACTGATGTAACTGTAAGTGTTATATTATGCCTCCCATCCACCCCAATAAATATACTTCTGTATGAGCCTAATGTTAGTATAATGTGTTACAGACTGATATTTATCTTATAATAGTTTAGTTTGTGTGTACTTGTGTGTATCTTCCTGTGTGTCGTCTGAAGTAGACGGTGTTTGCAAGCAAGCTAATTGATCACAAGGATTTGCCTTCAAAAAGAGGATAATGTCAGCATTGTCATTGGAGCTTTTCACATGGAAAAGCTGAAACGGGGCTTCATTAAGTGACCTCCATGATGCCAGATAATGGAATATGGGGTTTACATCAAATCCAGCTCAGAGGTTAGAAAACAAGAGCTGTGAATTTTATAGGGAATACTTGATGTGTAATGGTTCACTGTTGACGGCATGGATGGTTTGCTGTGCTGGATTGGACATTTTTTTAAGTGCTGCGAGGAAGGGATTCAAAAGTTTAGAATGCGGTGGTGTTTTTATTGAAGTAATTTTTGAAAAATAATCACTGATGCCGACTGTTCAGATGCACTGGTTTGTGAAAGGGAATATCAAAAGAGTATGTCTACTGAGAAACTAATACATTTCTGCAGCGCCTTTGCCTTTTTTATAAATCTACTTGAAGTGATTTGGTGATGCTCAGGATTCTGTTAGCAACTCTTTGCAGCTTTTTTCACTCTTCTTCCCAAGCATAAATATCAAGGGCTCATACCTTCTGTTCTACATAAGCAAATATTTACTTTTTTTTTTCTTTTACTCCCCAATAAATACAGTTTGTCAAAGGAGCACTATATTTTATTACATTTTAAATGAAATCCGACAAATCTGTGTTGGCTTTGAAGTTAAGTTGCTGTAAATCTATTTGCGGAGGTTATACATCCCTAACCTCCGCAAATATGTTGGGATGGGACTCAGTGTTGGCTCATGATTTCCACACCAATCAAAAAGAGCACACTATACCCTATTTCCCAGGTGGCTAACACTGGCTAGTGCCTGCCAGTACACTGTAGCCTGCTGAGTTGGTTACATGGCATTAAGTTTAATTTGTCTTTGAGCTTCTTTGGTGGAATTGTTTTGTGACCACAAATGGGCCAGGGGGTGACAGTCCCACACCCAATCTGGTTGGGAAGAGACGGTGTTGAGACACAGAAACACTGGGGGAAAGAAAGGAAGCTTGATTTGGTTTTCAGGAAAGGTAAACAATCTGAGCCCTCCGTGTTTAAGATGGTGCTTCCATGAATATAAACAATCATGATCGCTCGCCTCACAGTGAGGTAAACTCTTGTTTAGGCAGAAAAGGTTGAGATAATGGACAGAGGAAGTAAGGTGGACAGAGCAGGTTGGTTTGAGGGAAAAGACACACACACACACACCCACACAACAAAATGTCATACAGATATAGTGATGCTTCAATGAAACTTTCCAATTTTCCTACTCGCTCTCAGAAATTTAAGACTTTGATCAAAAGTATTGCTGTCATTATTTTCTAAAACTTAGGTGACGTTATTTTGGCTGAATGCACAAAGCTGGGATGTCTTTTTAAAAATAAAACGAGAAATAAGTCTCAATCAATAAAGTTGGAAATGCAAGGATCAAAAACTAGTATAAAGAGACAAACAACTAAACATAACCCATAAACCATGACATTTAATAACCTGATCTGTCATTGGCTTTTAAACAGATTCATCTGGGAATTTGGCTTTGGTAGCTGTTTGGAAAAGGGCAAGCAGTTTCAAAAAACACAGTGCAAGTGATTTGAGAGCCGCATGTCTATCGACACTCATCACAGTTAATATTGCACACACCAAAAAACAAACATACACATATATGGATTGACTCATATATCATAGGATGCAATCGAGACAACAGAGCTCCACTTAACTTTCTCATGGTTGTGCAAACATGTATTTAATGGCAGGGTAAATAAAGGCAGTGTTTTTTGGGTTTTTAACTTTTCAACTGATTTTGCACTATCTCTCGATAGCAGACACATAAACTGTCCATCATGCTTTTCTCTGTTTCCCTGCAGGATGCACAGGATGCACAATATTGGTAGTTAACCTTTGCTTTTCCGTTTTCTTTTATTTATTTTCCCTTTGTACTTACTCCCACATCCTCCTCCTCCATCCTTTTTTATCTCTTCACTGGCTTCCATCCCCTGTCATCTCCTCTGAACCTAAAGTTAGCAACTTCCTACTATTTTTTTTTCTTTTATCATTGTCTTGTGACAGTATCCACAGCATAGATATTTTAAATCTGTGCTGGTGCAAGTTTTTGTCTTTTGAATCTGCTCTTCCTTTGAAAGGGATAAGAACTTTTTTCTTCCATGTTGAGTTCTACTGTCTGTTTTTTTTTTTTTTTTTTTTAAATGGTTGAAGAGCAAAAAAAAAATAAAAACAAAAAAAATACTAATGATTTTGCTCAAAGAAAAGTCTGCCTTTTTTTATACTTGTGCTTATTTTTCACATTAAACTACCTTTATTTTATGTTCTTGAAGCCTTTTATGCAGATGATAAATGATGAACGATTAAAAAAAGTAACATGGACTGAAAGTTATCGGTAAATAAAGGATGGATGGAATCTTTGATAAATCACACAGCTTTACATTTTTATTGTTGCAGTAAAAGCTGGGAGGTATTTTTCTTATCTCTGTCTTTTCAGCCACTTTTTACTAAACACATTTACGCTGTAGGAGCATTGCAGAAAAATAAAGCATTTCCATTTATAAATGTGTTTGCAGAGTACTGACGGCTGCTGGGAGAGCGAACTAGTCAGTCTTTTAATCCTATTTTGTGTGTTGTTTTTTTGTTTTTTTAAGAAACATCTAATTGTTGTGGGTCTTATTATTAGAAGTACAACCTCAGACAAGGCCATAAAAAGTAAGTAGACACCTTAAGAGAATAAGTACTACCTTACTAAAATTCCACCTCGCTGTAAGAGAGAAGAGAGTAGGGCTACAATCAATCATAGATGATCCGTGGCCTGCACGGCTCAAAAAGTGTGTTATGAGCCGAACCGTGTGGTATGTGGATCCGTTACAACCCTATAAAAGACCGAGAAAGTCATACAAGAAAACACTGCAAGATATTACTGTTAAAGGTGGATCTTCCAGCTTTTGATTCATTGGGGTACTTAGTCTTGCTAACATGATACAGTTTATTCTTTTTATCTTCGGTTCTGTGAAGTAAATAATGGCATGATGAAAAGATGATGTCTGTTGGTTTTTATCTGAGTTTGTATGTGCTTGACACTGACTCACAAAGATCATATAATTTTTATGTTTTTTATACACATGCAGACATACACAAACACACAAAAACAAAGATGAGAAAAAAGGAACAAGTATTCACACATAACTACATTTTCCTTAATGTTGTTCTTGGCTCAATATTTTGTTTTTCCTGGTCTTCAGTGCAGTATTTTCCAGGATAAACAAGCTGTGTGTTCACAAACTGCACAAGTGTGGTCCTGCTGTGCAGCTGCAGTCAGTTTAACCATGCTATGCTGTCGGTGTTTTGTTGGTGTTGCACCATGATTGCACTTTTACTCCACCTAAACATTCAAGTAAAAGAAAACTACACCATTAGCACTTCAAGATAAAAACAGTTTCATGGGAATTTATCATTGGCTTTAACAGTACACATGACCACACCAAAGCCTATAACACACACCGAATCAAACACATTTAGAGAGACGCTGACTTATTTAGCATTAAAATCCACAAGTGGGTGAGAAGGGGCTGAACAATGTATTCCAGCGGGTGTTTCATCATCTGTGCAGTTTATCAAAACCCCTGACCCCTGTTGCTCATCACTGTATAAAAGCTGATTGATGTTAGGCCTGTGTACACATTTCTTTTGCTACATAGAGAGTAGAGCTCCAGCCATGGTTGGAAACTGTTACCAGGGGAGCCAGTGGTTTTTAAGACTTGGCAGATTACTTTGACAGTACGGATTTGCATTAAGATGTTTCTGCTCTCCTGGCCTCCCTTTTTACCTTTCCAAGTCTCATCCAATCCAACTGCAGCTGAGGTAAAGCTGCTTATTAACCTTTGTGAGGCCGAAGGCATCCCTTGGATGGAAAGACACCACGGACATTCTGTGAAAGATAAATTAACCTTAGAGGATTGATACACCTTGATTTTATTTTTAATCACAGTAAGCAGCAGAATGCATTGGATATTTGATGTCTGAAGTGAATGTCACAGTTTTATTTAATTTCAGGTCTTTCATGGATAAAATTGGAAGAAAAGTATTGGGAAAGTTTCCTAACCATGCTAATATTTGACTGCACACTTTCAGGATGCATATGGTCACTTAAAATTTTGGAGTCATTTTCTTTGTTGTATTTGACTTGGAGGTTGGGCAGTGCATTGAGCTGTCCATCTGGATGTCCTACATCATTAGTATTTGTAGAATTTGAGAGTAATTGCAGTGGATCAGCAATTCCTCCACCATGTCTACCTGTTACACACAAACGCACTTCACTTTTGGATGGAGGCTCTATATGTACACTCAAAGCAATATCAGACTGTTGGCTAGTTCCAATTCAATATTTAAACATCACAGCCTTTACTGGAATACCATGGTTATGCAGTGAGACATAAAGAGCACCTGTACATAGTATCTTATCACTAAGAAAAAAAGAAACATCTGACTAATCACCAATATTCAGTAAGTATCATAAGATTAATGCTATTTCTATATGTCGCAAGACAAAATGTGCTTTTAATAAATAACTCAGCATTGCTCACAGTTTTACACTGAAATAATTAGAGAGAGAGAATAAAACAATCCTTAGAAATAGATTTTTATGTTTTCACTTTTATTCATCATTCATGTCTATGAGGGCCTGAAGTAATGCCTAGGATTTAATTTTAAAGCCGTATTCCTGCCTTCCACCTGCCATGTGTCCGAAATACCTTACGTGGAAATGTCATGCATCACTTACAGTTCTGTTACAGTTCTATCTCTAGCTGAACTATTAAATGTCCTGCTTTTTGTTGAAGGTGAGGGGGTCACAGGTGCATACTAGTCTCATTACTCCCACCCTCCATGAAATAAATGAAGAGGTTTCCTCACATCAGTCTCCTGTTGCGCTCTCTAAAATAAGGGAATTTGAAAAATAAATACTGTAGCTATATTTCTGTTAAGTTTAAACCTTTTGTTTTTCTTTTTAATTCTATTACTGATATGCAGACTATAATAAACACCGGTGCCAGACAGAAAAGAGGATGGTGAAAATGCTTGTTTGTACGATTGTTTGTACCTGTGTGTGTGTAAGTGAACACAGCAGTTTGCCCATGGAGGATGTGATGAGCTTGCGGTGTATTGGATGACTGAGCAGGACACGCTGGCCACTGTGGCCTTTGAGTCTCTGAACACATCTGAGAGTGGGCTTGTTCATTAGAGGTGTAGAAGATGGTTTGACTACAAGTAAGTCAAGAGTAACTTCACTCTCTGTAAATGCTTCATTATTTGCTTCTCACATATTGGACTTTGGCACTCAATGTATGCTTCCACTTGTGTGTGTTTGTGTGTGTCCCTATGCATGCAGATATTTGTATGTATGTTAATGAGGGCTCCTGGTGGTGTGTAATTAACACAACAAATGTCCCCAAAGGCTAAGATTACCGTTGAACACATTAGACACAAAAGAGCTCAGGAGAGACTGATTTATTTATTTATTGGGAAATTAAACGTTTTGTGAGTGCGTGAGTGTAAGTTAGACCATTATTCATGTTTGCATAACTGTTTTGCTACCGTTTCTTTCCCTCCGACAGGCACACATGAACACATGCTCTTACAAAGCCAGAAGTCCCTCTGGATGTGTGGGAAGGATTCTCTCTGCCTCCCTTTTCTTGACTGTCTCCTTCACAGAACCTGGTCCAACAAAGATAAACACATGCTGGGTAGATTATTAGAAAAGTACCAAAGGCCCCACAGCAGAGCAGCTAGCGCACCATTGTGCTCCGATCATGGTGGTACCTCCCAGAATCTGATGCAGTCTCCCCCAGGTTGTTCTTATACATGCTTAGACACAGGTGGGCGCTGATACCAGCATGAGAGCTTCTACAGACTCCGAAGATATTTCACTGTCAAAAGAAACTCCTGGCACACTGATTTCACTAATGGCACATTGATGCTGGCTTAGATGCATGAAATGCAGGAACGAACATTTTAGAGATTTCCTTTTTTTTTTTTCTTTTTTTTTTTTAAGAGCTGTATGATTTACAGACAGAACACTGTATAAACAGCTCTTCCTCAGTCTAATCGTACTGACAGCAAATACATGGCAATGATGTTGATAAATGATCCTCTTTCAGTTTTGTTTTTTATAACATGAACTGACAGCAAAATTTTAAAAGTGAATAATGACTACAGACACCCATTTACTACCAGAACCCCTAAATCAGAACAAGCTATCTGTGTTTGTGTTGACAAATTTTGTGATGCCTATTGAACCCCCTCAACTAAGCAGGCTCCGCTTTAGGAAATAAAAGCATACTTTTAGGATCCTGCTTGCGAGCCACTATTACAATGCAAAGTAAGCATTCTGATTTTTTAAGAATTTATCACAAGTGAGGTTTCCATGATGTTTTTGACATATGCATGCATTTCTTTTGTATGTGCGTATGAATAGACAGTGCTGTACTTATTGTTCATAGTCCGGTGCACATTGTGCAGTGCAACAGTCCTTTTCTTTTGATCCTGATCAACAGAAAAGGAGGAGGAGGCAGCAGCCACTCAGAGGACCATTTTGGGTTTTAATAAACTTGAAGTTTCTGATTCTGTCAATTTACTGTTTACAAAATGTTTTATTTCATGTATTGGAACATTATACCTATTTCATGATTTGTTTTTTCCATACATGAATTAAATTAATTTATCTACATTTGTTTGCAATAGGTTTCTGTAAACCTTCTTGACATTGATTTCAGATGGGGGCGAAGGGGAAAAAATGGTGTTGGCAAAGCAAGATCCATGCATGTGAAAGAGATGTTGTAAGAAGCAATATGATTTCAGATAAAGTGAAAAAGGGAGAAGGATGTGGTGGAGGCTGTTATTACAGCTGAGGAGAGCAATGATAACAGTTCTTAGCAGATAACCTCTGTTTTGTCTTTATTTTGCTGCAAGATTTCTAAAGCACTTTCATTTACTGGCAAGTAGGGCTGGGCGGTATGACCTCCAATGAATATCACGATTAATTGATCATTTTACCTCAATTACAATTAATGAGCAATTCTTTTAGTTTTGCTGTTTTTTTTTTTCCTTGGTCCTCACAGATCACTGAGGTTTTTTTCTGCAAATATACTCAACTATTACAGCTCGATATTTTTCAAATGAAACAGTACCTTTCATTGCAGAATTAAGATAAGTGAAGAGAAACACACAGATAAATTATTATTTACTGATAATTTCATGCATTTGAAAAATATTTGGACGTGGGCAAGATTATGCCGGTTATGGGTTATGAATGTTTGTTTTATTGATTTTCCATTAGTTAGCCAGTCCTACTGGCAATAACATATCACCTTAGTAATTGGTTTGGTTATTTGTCTTTTTCATAGATATTTCCATCTGTCCATCCACTTTCTATATCCGTTCATGCTCTTCAGGGTAGCGAAGCGGCAGGAGTCTATGGAAGCTGTTGCTTGTTGGGAGGAATGGTACAAACTGTACTGGTTGCATCTGCATCACAAGCCTACACAGAAACACAGAAAGAGAACAAGCAACCATCCAAGCTCACAGTCACTCCACCACCACACTATAGTGCTGTCCCACTGTTTAACCATTGAAGCAATTTTATCCCCCCCCCAAAAAAAATAAAAAATAAAAAATAATTAAAAAAAAAAAAGATTCTGCATCCAATGGCCCAAAAGAAGATGCTTTGATTTTTCTGTGAAATATTTAGGACACGACATATGAACATGGTGTTCAAAACCAATAATAACCAATGCTTTATATTGTTTTATTTCTAAATGTTGCTTGATGCCTTGATCCTCAACTAACAAGATAAATAGCTGTAACTCATATGACTCATTTTCACTAGAAGTAATGAATAGTTCTTTCCAGTACCAAAATCAAAGTCTGTAAGGCAGTTCGGTTGCTGTTCAGAGCTGGCAGGTCCAGGGTTTATTACTATCAACTAACAGTCATTACGACAAGCAGCCAGACCTGGAGGAGAGATGCCTGCTCTCTAATGCTACACCTAGTCAGCACAAGTACACTGTAATTGTGTCATTTATCTGCTTGAAGCACATAGAACACAGTAGACATGCAGGGACAAGTGTTGATAGATATTTATCCCAGGAGGAAGAGGCAAGTAATGTGATTTTAAAAATAAAATAAAATATATGCAGGCAAGTTCATATTGCAAGTATGAAATGCCAGTGTTGTTTACTTGTATACATGGTCTATCACAGATCTAAACTAATACTAGGAGATATATGGTTTTAGTCAGTTTTTAGTAGTCAGTTTTAGTGAATTAACTTACAGAAAACTGAGGGTTTTTTTTTTTCCTTACTGAAATGATGCAGCTTCCTGTGGTGTGTATTTGAAAAGCGAGAACATATCAAGCAATTATCAAATTAGCTCAATTATTTCTACCTCTTTAATGATTAATCAGTTTTATCTAATATTCCATTTTTACTTCCTTGAGGTTTTCTACTTAATTGTTTTAGTATTTTTTTCTCAGTTTAGAAAATTAAATCAGTGTTCAATTAGAACTCACTCTGTACATCTATTTTTGTCCCCATTTTTACTGAAGCTGAAAGTACTAACTTCCTATAGTTCTTGTTTTAATTAACTATTCTTATAACAGTGTAAATTCCACTTGAGGTTTTTTTTTTTTTATCATAAAGATTTCCCTACCAGAAGGGGGCACTGTGATACAGGCCATAACTGAAACCCCTAGGAGGTGAAACTGTGCTTGGGAAAGAGGAGCCACACTCTCAATTAGACACATTAGGGTTTTGTTAACCATAGTCTTACCTGTAGCCAACATGACATGTTACATCAACATTTCTGATTTTTTTTTTCTTTCTTTCTCCTTTCTTGTCATGGTTTGTGTTTAAGACAAGCTGTAATTTTCCTTTTAGCAGTCCGTGTGTCACAAGTCCGTAAGTTCAGTGCAATGCTTCACTGAAATGATATGTGTTTGGTAGAGGAACGTTCACTCCTTTGGTTTATGTGTGGAATCACAAAAAGAGAAAATCAGTTGACGAGGAAGCTGAACTGTTTCTCAAAATGTACTGTGTTTATCTTGAAATAATGAAAGGTTTTTTATTAAGTTAGATTAAGAAAACTGTTTTCAAAATCAGGAAGACCCTTTCATGACTTTTATGGCCCTTATCTCTTAATTTCCTCATGCTCTTTACAGCCAGCAGGCACGTTATAAGCCAATATACAGCTCTACATTCTAACTGCCCAAAGTTAATGAACATCAATATGCATAGTTATTGGTTTCCATTGTTTTATTTTAGTCAGTTCACATGTATCTTGTGTGTTAGGTAACATTTACTTTTTTTAACACATGATGTATAATAATAGGATGGAGCATCCTGAAATATTATTTACAGTCCTAAAGTAAGAACAATAGGAATATTAACATTCAACACTGCTGAGTGTTCAACACTGCTTACATAATAACATAATGTAAGGTTTGCCACCTAATATGTAACATGCAAAAAAAAAGCCCATCTTAAATGAGAAAAATAGTGTCATAAGCTTGTAAAATGTTTGAGAAAAGAGTGAAGCACCATAATTCTGTTTGACAAAGGGACATACAATTCAGCAGTTACGCAAGTTTCTTGTTCAAAGAAAAAAATTCTCGATATTGGTGCTGTTTAGGTTCAGGTTAAGTCCTGAAAACCCTATATTGACAAGACAGAGGAAAAAAAATGTGTGTTATTAAAATGTTTTTATTATTTAGTTATTTATATTTAATTATTTATAAATCAATGGAAAATGGGAATTATAAAATTCAGTCACCTCAAGCATAGATCTGTCACCATTTTTATAACAAATACACATAGTTTTACATGGAGGTTCTGACCTCATCACTCCTCACTTATATTACTTATATTGAGGTGTTGGATGTGATGAGCAACAACTTACACCTTCATTTTAGACTGGGAGCCTACAGGTGTATTCTGGAGTGGTGCTAGTATTTTTTTTTTGACCATCATCAAGCTTGTAAGTTATGTCCTGGTTGGCAAGTTGCACTGTTTTCTTCCTTTCTGTAGACCACTGAAGTAGGAGGTGTAAATGGAGTGAACCATGTAAAGGGGTCTATGTTAGTGCAACATGTTTTTCAAGTCATTTGACCTAATGAAATTGTCATACACAAAATAGTCTTAATGTGTTAAGTGATTTTAATAGAATAAAAAAAAAAAGAACAATGATGTCTGAATATAAGTTCACTCCCTCCAATTTGAAATAAGGGAAGATGCTGCTACGGAAAGATCGATTCAGTATTATTCAGTTTACTTCGATAATACTTTCTCAATCCCCCAAATAAGTCAGCATTTTCAGGATAGTCCTTCATGCACAGATGAAGCTAACTATTATTGAAACAAAGGAAAGATGAAATGAAAAAAATTGCAGCAGCATCACAAAAAATTAAGTTATCCAAAGGTAGTAAGCTAGCTTTCAAGTAAAAGTCAAAGTAAAACTTACACAAGCGTCTAGTTGTTGTGCAACACCAACATAGAGCTGCTACCTCGTGACAGCTAAGACTTCACACTATAAGAATGGTTTACGAATGGCCACTACACGACAAAAATCCACTGAGGTAACTCAAGAACAAAAACATAACTTCATTATCTGCTGCCCAACTGTAAAATTAGTCTTATCTTTGATGTTTTGCCATCATACATTGTATTCTAGTGCATAGCTCCATTTAAACCTTGTCATTCCAAGCCTCCACGAGGAATCCAGATCATTCTGGATCTATCAGACCATGTCTGTTACTGTTGGGAATGTAGAGATCTGGAGCTGCTGGTGGCCATGGAAGTCAGACATACACTTTTTGCTTTGCTTTGATTGGATAATGCCAGCTGTGACGCATGTGGTGTGAAATCCCTGTTGATTCTGCTGGCTGCGAACATTTCAGTGGTTGGTAGTGGTAATCGCACTCTCAATTTGTAAACTTGATTTTGTGCTTTTGTTACAATTTTCACAATTGTTACCCTTACTTTGATACAAATGTATTTTTATACATCCTGTAGTTGCTGAGTGATATAGTAATTATTTTAATTTTCTTCTGCAATTTTTGAGCAGAATTATCTCAGCTAAGAAATGGTATTAAACAAGACAGCAATGGTTAAAGATAAATCTGCCATTGCCAAAACTACTTTGCAAAATGAACTTGGCCAGTTAGAAACATCATCAACAGGGAAAACAAACCTGAGTCATGCTAAGTGGACTGAAGTCTGTAAGTGAAAGAATCCCTCTGTTGTCGCTGTTACTATTAGTTTTTCAACTAAGTATTAATAAGAGAGCAAATCATTTTGTACTGGATACATTTAGCTAACTTTTTCTTTTCATAGTATTATTGATTATATTATCATGTAACCTCCAACATTGCCCCATAAATAAAGGGAAACATATCCCTGAGTGTTTTATGGAGCCTTAGTGGGTAAAAATACACTTGTTTTTATATTTGATTCATTAATGAGAAGACAAAAGAGCATATGTTCATTGTTATGGAGGTTGTGTTGAGGACTTGACATTGTTTGGGAGCAGGCAAAAAAGAGAATCAAGGAGAAGTGGGAGAACTGCACAGTTGAGAGTGGACATGCAAGTTTAGCAAGTTTGTGATCTTTGGGCCAGAGAGTAGAGTTGGGGTTTAGATGAACAGGTGGCATTTGAGCACAGCAGACTGGCAGGCAGGAGGAAATGAATCTGAAACATAAGGAAAAACAAATTTAACAGACTGAAAAAGCAGAAGGAACAAGCGACAAAGTTGGCCTGAGATGGCTTACACCACTTAGTGTGACTGAATGATCTGGCAGAAGCTGGGAGGAAGGCTGGGGCTGGAAAGTTGCAGATGTTGATGAGTACATGTAATACAGATGTGTCACCAGCAGGAGTTGAGAAGTGTCCACATTTGTGGGTATAAAAGATATAAAGACAGACACAGATATGCATGCACATACACATAAAGGGAGATGGTAGGAGACAGAGAGGAAGAGGTAGAAACACAGAAAAGACACTGTGGATCTGGTGAAGACCATGGCATTTCTTTTTGGGGATATTGCAAATTCTGTACTTACGATTCAGGACTGGATCCATTGTTGGTCTTGTTTTTCATGAATATGTGCTGAGAGGGAGATCGGTCTGGTGTTATTGAATGCTTTATTAAAATGCTGTTATTAAATACCAAATCTCCTAATATATATGCCATATCTGTGTGACGGCACAGGTGAACATGTCAAACATTGTGCGTTTTAAACTGTCCTCAGAGGAAAGTGCAATTTTAAGAGACTATTCCGAAACATAAAAGATTTGATATGATTTAGGGAGTACTTTATACTTTCCTTTCAAACTGTAATTTGTTTTCTAAGAATCATTCTTTGCAGGTTAGTTAAACTGTCTACAGTCTAATAAATAGATTAAAGTGCCTATGTTCAAAGTAACCTGAGAGATACAAACTAAAAAGGTGCAGATCATTTTACATTATAGTTACAAAGGCTAGTGGTGGGATTTCCAATTAAGATACAATCTGTTATCTGTTCAGATGACTAATAGGCACAACAAAGCTATGGAGGAGACCCCCAGGAATTCGTATCAGACCACT
Source organism: Hirundichthys speculiger (assembly GCA_018398805.1). Taxonomy (NCBI): domain Eukaryota; kingdom Metazoa; phylum Chordata; class Actinopteri; order Beloniformes; family Exocoetidae; genus Hirundichthys; species Hirundichthys speculiger. Next base: position 2,501,750 of record JAGFBZ010000849.1, on the reverse strand, counting down.
CAAAATAACCATCAACCCCTGCTATCTGATGCGCTGCCAATAAACGCTCAATTTCCCAATTAAAACCCTGGGCAGGTTGTTGTGCTGTTAATATGAAACGTATGAAGGCTACTGCCACTGTGGCACATAATGGGCCACCGCTAGCTAAGTGTGTGGGCTGGGAACATTTCATGATGTTTGTTTGCCTCTCCTTTTTTTTTTTTTTTCTTCATGTGAAATCAATGTATGTGTGCCTTCAAATGCAGTGACACATATGTAGCTAGATCCTGCACTGTGAGAGGCTATTGTGGGTCAGAGCTGCTGTGATTCTCTGTGATTATTAAGACTGTGCTGTACCCAATCAGGTGCAGAGACTAACAGTGAAAACACAGCACTGATGACCTTCATTACTTGATAGAGCCAATTAGAAAATGAAAAGGAAGGCAGGAAGGAAAAAAAAAGACGCCAAAAAAGAAAATGTGTGAAACAGTATTGGATATTAAATGCAACAGGAAGTAGGCAAACCTTTTCATTATTTCAGTTATTATGTTCCTATTAGTGATCGTGGACCTTGTGACTGAATGTTACCACTTTGACTTGGTGTTTTTGTGTGGGTGGATGGAAGCAAGCCAGTTTCCCTGCAATGAATTAGATCTTTATAAAAAGTTCCATGTTTATGTTGGTGATGCTAGAGAGCTGTTTGTCAAGAGCAGATATAGTTTTGTCCCTCCTGAATGTGAAGGGGTGGTTTCTGCATATGTGGATGTGTTACTCACATGGAGAACTATGGTTCTCATAGAAAGATGTGAAGATTTCTGGCTCATTTGCAGGTTTATAGACCCACTTATGTACATCCCCACAGAAATGGAGCACCAAGGGACAGACTCCCCTCATATGGTGAAAAAATATAGCTGTGTGAGAATTTCTGAATTATATTCTGTTACAGACCCAGCACGCACAAACGCACTTCCAGTCATCAGGGTGCATACGCAAATGATTATCTGCACGTGTGCGCGAACGCGCACACACACACACACACTCCTACAGTCAAGAGAGGCTGGATCCAAATAGTTCTAAAGGGAGCGGTACTTTAATTAGACTCTGACAGCACCCACTGAGAATTGCTCCTGAATTTGACACTGTTTTTTCGAATGTCACTGTCAAGTGTTTTACTTGGAATAAAATGTGAGTCATTATTCAGACTGTGTCACGTTCATGGTTATTTATTTATTTAGTTGTATTTAGTTTCCTCGGGGTAGCATTGTAATTAACTGATTAAATAACCATGTTCCACATGATGGATGCTGCATGATTTAAGTTTAGACACTCTTCAGTATGACCTGTCGCCTGGAGAATGGACACATCCTCTGATGTAGCTATCGCTCATGGGCATGTAGAAATTTCCCATGGAGCTGGCAGGATTTTTTTCTGATGTCCTGCATTGTAGTCCACCTCCTGCATTTGGTTTCCTTTGAAGCAGACCAAGACCTATGGTTTTTGGTTGTCTCAGATTTCTTTTGACAAAAATCCAGGATTTGACTTTGCACACATTCATGAAGATAAGAGCCACATTTTGATTTGTCTTGGTGGAATCAGTCTTGAGTATTTGACTGCTTCATGTAGTGAGGTTGTCTCTGTTAGAGTTGAACGTTGGAATGTCTGGATATTAATCTTGATTAAAATCAGATACAGAAGTTAATGCTGTCAGAAATTATAGTCCAAAATTTGAGGTAATGTGTGGTTATGTATGTAAAATAAAGGCATTTAAAAGTGCATTTTCCCTGTGTGCATCTGCAGACGACCCAGGCTTTCTAATGGTAGCCACCATGGAAGTCATACAGTAACATAGCATCGTGAGCGTTCCACATTCATTTGAATTATTTTCATTGCACCTCCATGGCAGAGCTGAGGACTTTGTTGAAATTTTAATGGGTCTTTGACCTAGATTTGGTTTGAACACACGTGTGTCTGATGTGTGGCAGTCTTACAACTGTCAGCTGAAGAATCACATTTGCCATTGATGAAACTGTGCAGAAATGTAGTGCTGGCAAGAATTCCTGTTATATTACCGCGTCTGCATGAGACTGTATTCAAAGAAAATAATGAACCGGGGGGGGGCATCCTGCTGATGAACGCTTGTATGTGGTTGCACTTTCAAGATTTAGCCCTGTGCATAATAATTTGCCCTTCACTTATACTTTCATGAAAAAGTCACCCGTGGGGTTTTGCGTCTACTGGAGTAGCTACTTTATCTGAGGAAGCGAGGGGCTGAAAAGTCAGATAGACAGAGGCAGAAGAATTGAGGACCTACAACTGACAATCATCACATTGCTGTGTGCATGCGCTGACAGAGTAAGAACTGAATTATAGCGATCTTCTTTTCAATTTGGCAGTTTGGTGTTCTCCCCCAGCAACTTTGTTTTGCTGCCAGCTGAGCAAAGATGGATCTTTAGCAAAGTGAGAATGTTCTTGTAACAAAATAATAAATAGACCAGTCCAGTATAATCATTTAAAATTTATAATTTTGACTGTCAGGCTTTTTTCACCACAATTAATTTTAATGCTTAAGATTATGGACTTTTTGGCATTAATAGAGGCAACTAGATAACATCATTGGTCTCACCTAAACAGGCTAGATTCATTGACATCTCTTATTAATTAAATATTTTTATATTTGATTTAATGTTTTGAGTTCCAAATCCCTTCCTCGGAACAATAGATAACATGTCAAAGGTCAGTATCCCTCTGGAACAAATCTAACCCATCGCTTAATTAATGGAGATTTCCAGCATATGTGCAGTTGCGTGGTAGATGTGGACCTTTTGACTGGGACTTGGACAAAAAAAAATTAAACTAAGAATAGGGAGTTAGAGGAGGATTCCTCATTGGGTGATTAAAAGTAACCTTTAGAGTTATATAAAGGCTGTTTGCCATGCCCTTTCTTTCCCTGCAAATGCCATCTTAGATCTCTGGTCTAATGATGCAGCAATAGTTTCAAGGCAATTACAAGCCCACCAAATTGATCCCAAAGCATCGGGCTTGTGAGTGGCAGAAATTATGTGGTTGAGTGAGTGTAAAGGTAGATGTTGATCCAACGTGCAGATATGTTGGAAATGAAAAAGAGACCTGGAATGTACGGAGCCATTGCATATCATGAATGATCGCCAGTTTGAACCACAGAAGGAGGAGTACTACATTCCATTTCCGAGACTACGTTTACGATAGCCTTCACTTTATCATACCAGCAACAGTGGGATACATTGTGCTTGCAGGCATGCAGAAAGCATGTAAGCACCCTACCTATTTAGTACTGATAGGGCAGCTCCTTGAGCTGCCTCCAGGTATGGAAGCAGCAGGAGTTGCTACGTCCTGTGGGAGCCTTGTTTTGCCATAGCCCGTGTCCTTGTAATTGAGGGGATTTTGCAAGGTCCTGCCAATCACATCATTAAAAATCATCATAACAGCTGGCTGTTTTGTTTCAGGCCAGTGTGAAACCAAAAAAAAAAAAAAAAAAAAAAAAACGACAACAAAAAAAAAACACCCAAAAAAGAATGTTATTGTAAAACTTGAGGTCATTAAGATGCAAGAAAAAAAGGATGAAGAGATTGGAAATAATAGTTAAAAAAAAAAAATCATCAATTACTTTGACTTCTGAGGTGCAGCAGGTACAGTATAATTTGAGGTTATGGGTGGTTGTCACAGGTGGGAATGAAGATGTCGAGGCTGTATTATTCAACTGATTTTATAACTGAACAGTTCACTGAGATATTTTCAGACCAAGGGTCCCTCAATGAACTGAGAGTTGTAAAGAAGAGTGAGCCAATTTCCTCCAGCATGATAGACTGATTAAAATAATACAGAAAACAATTACCTCAAGTTATTGCTGCTAAAGGAGGTATTATATCATAGATTGTACTTAATTTTTACACGCTGCTTCTACATTTTGTCTCAGTTTTTTGCTAGATAATGGCTATTTAATATGTGTTCATTTGATCATGTGTTTCCTTGGTGTTCTTTATTCTTTTTTTTTTTTTTTTTTTTGCTGACACACTGCTCTATTTCTTTAATAAGCTGTCATGTTTGAATTGAGGTAATTGCATGAAATGATGACCTTAAATGTGTTGTGCATCATCTGCAGTGGTCATAAGGAACATTAAATCTTTGTATTTTATGGACACACAGTTAATTTAGACTTTATTGATCCTTTTTGGTGGTTTAAGTTATGTTTGAATATCATATCAGCAAATTCTACCTGAATGAAATTAATATAATGAAATAATTTGAAATTAATAAGCTTGCCTCTACCTTTTAAGTATTTTTTACTGTTAACATATGTTTTCAGTATGAGTGGGTACAGCTCTCAAATTGCCCTGCAAAACTGCATATATTATTCATTTGTGTTAAATCAGGTTTTGTACAGATTTTAGATGTGAACATTTGTGGAAATGATGAGTGTTGCCCCTGTAGAGCTTTAGTGTTACGAAAACATAGAAGACCTTGTAAATTTAAAGAATATGGACATCTTATGGATTTGATTGCTAAGCAACTGAAGCGTTTTTTAATGTGCTCTATAAATAAATTTGATCTTTGGGTTTTAACACAAGACGCACAAACACATAGGCTAATAGCAACTGTGTGATGTATGGAGTTCAGTAGGGAAACAGCAGGCTGTATAGTGAACTGCATGTGTTCACTCCTTCCACCTTAGGGAGTCCTAAGGCTCATAATCACAGTCCAGCATGAGTAGGCAGATGGCCTCCAGTTATACTGTGACCTCACCAAATCTTCTCCCTCAACTCTCTCTGTATTCAGTGTAAAAGCCTCAAGAAGGGTTTTGACATAGTGCTCTTGGATCAGCTTTCACCTCGAGTCTGAAGTTGGGGCTTAGGAGTTAAGGAGAGTAATTTCCCATTTTCACATCCTCCTCAAATCTTCCAGTCTGTCCTACATGTGAAGTTGGAAAGTAGAGGAGATGGAGAGCAGGTGTGAAATGATTGGGATCAGTGTAGCAGAAAGCTGTAGGTTCCAAGATCCAGGCCTTACAGTTACACTGAGCTCTTCTCTCCTAGACCCCCTCCTACACCCCAGCTGAGGCCATCTGTTTGGGTGACAATACATGCGCTGTTAGTCATAGATGTGATATTGACTATACTTGATATATTATACTGTATGATTCTCGTAAAGGAAAATGTTTTTTTTCCCAACAAAACAAAAAAAAGAACAATAACAGTCAGTCATGTATTTACTTTATAGATCAAGACTGGGAATAGTAGTATGTGTAGAATGTAGGGGTGTAACGGTACATGTATTTGTATTGAACCGTTCGGTATGACGTGGTCGGTTCGGGACAGAGGCGTACCGAACGAGTTTCCACACGGACATATTAAGTAGAGGACCGCATGGAGCACAACAAACAGCAGTTGTAGCGGACGTCGTGGCTAATGCTAATGCCGCTAGCATTGGCAATAAGCCTCCCGCGACATAGGCTGAATCCCATTTCACCCCTTGGCCCTACCCCTTGGCCCTACCCCTCCGTTTTGCGCGTTCATGTGGAGGGGTAGGGTGTCCCAATTCCCATTATGACGGAGGGGTAGGGCCAAGGGGTAGGGCTATATACCCCTCCAAACGGAGATTTTTCCGAGGCACACTCCAAACGGAGGGGTATGACATATTTAAGTATTTTCTCCATGAATAAAGTTCGAAAATGTACGAAAACCTATTTGTTGTCTATTTTAACATTGTTTCAATGTGTAGTGGTCATTTTCCTCGTAAAAAATCCGCCGAAAAAAATCGATAGTAGTCGAGGCGTCAGTTACGTGGTTACCGTTGCTAGAGTGGATGCTGCCGGCAGCACTGATGATAATCTACAGTGATAAAGTTATCAATATAACTTCCGATAACGTTATTAATAATAACGTCGGCAACCTCGCCGAAGTTATCGATAGTGATTCATTCCTCCTCCTTCATTCCTCCGTCTAGCAGCAGACAACCGTAAAAACATCCCAATAGCCCACGCAACAGAGATTATCACAGCGGCAGACGCAACAGGAAATCAACCCACTAATGTTGTGTAATTAACAAGGAGACAGTGGTGTTTCTGCCTTAAGAAATGTTGCAGATATCATTGTGAAAATCGCCGTTAACGTGAAAACGGACATTAGACATTAGACGGACATTAGTAATTAGAATACTTCCGTGTGTCAGATCGTCAGTTATCCAATGGGACTGATGCTCTCAGCGGCTTGAACGACGCGCGCGGCCGGGTTAATGTGTTGAAATGAATGGAAGGCTGGAGCGCTCGCTCTGAGCGTCAAATATCGACTCGGATGGAATTACATTAGAATCTGTTCAGAGCCCGCTGCGTCGGTGCTTAGACGCTGAGGGCGACCTTGTGAGTCAGAAACTGACGCCGAAGGGCCCTGACCAAGCGTCGGTTTTCGACGAGCTGTGAGTGAGACTGTGTTGGCAGACGGCATTTTTTCCTGAGATCTCCTGCAAGCGCTTGTCGCATCTGGTTACGTAAGAGGCAGCGGCGACTACTGATGACGTATGCGATTGTCGAAGGGGTGTCCCAATTCGGAGGGGTTGACTTTCGGCCCTACCCCTTGGCACTCCGTTTCCAGGGGTAGGGCTAAGGGGTAGGGCTAAGGGGTAGGGGTAGAAAAGAGAAATGGGATTGGGCCATAGTGTTAAATGTGGTGGGAAGCTGTGTTTGTACTCGGTCGTCTTTCTCTTTTTGTAGCGATGTTCACGCTGGTGTGGTGCCAAATGAGTTAACAGGTTAGACGTGTTGCCAGAAACATACCCGATCTCGGATGAACAATGTCGGCAAACCACTTTGGTTTTATTAACTTCTCTTTGTCCCTGTTTATATTTCACCGGGGAGCCGAAGTTGTGTTTTATAGCTGCAGATTTAAGACCCTAATCACCCTAAACGCTGGCTTCAAACACATGATAAAAGTATTTGAGCCCCGATATCAATTACCTTCTGTCCACATTTTAGCCAGAAAATCATACCGGGACTTTATGAAAAAAGACAATGATTTGTTTTTAAAGAAACAGTCTGAGCCTTATTCATGTTATTTAATCTGAGCAACAACTTGAAACTGTTCAGTGTTGCAACTGTTCAATTTTGCATATCAGATGGATATTTTCTTTAAGAAGAAGTCTGAGCCAATATTTTTTTTATTTTGTTTTTCAAAATATCTACATTTCAGAATATTGTATTTATATTTTTGAGCAAAATTCTAGCTTTGTATAGGCTAATGTTCTTATTGTTTTAAAAGCACAAAAGTGTGTAATAAACAACTAGCACATTTATATTTTGCATTTTGTTTTCTTACTGTACCGAAAATGAACCGAACCGTGACCTCCAAACCGAGGTACGTACCGAACCGAGAGTTTCGTGTACCGTTACACCCCTATTAGAATGATCATTCAGTGATCAGTAAACTGATGCTAAGTCTGTTTGATTTGAATTAAACAGTTGTGGACATTGATGCTCCAATGGTTTCATTTTTCATTTTGACATTTTTTCCCTTACTTTTACTGGACCACTTGGATCAAGCTGAAGAAGTGACTCGTGAGCCTCGATGTTAAACATGTTGAGTTAAGAGATAGAGTTGCTGCATTAATCCCCATGGGAGTGCTTCAGTTACCTTATTTTAAAGTGACCATTGCTGTATCCAGGGCACTGACTCAGGACAATTTAGTCCGGTAGTTGCTGAGTCCTAACTGACCTTATAAGTGTACGAATGTAAAATATTCTGAAACTTTTCTGTTTATTTTTGCCAACACAAACCGTAATGCATGTCGATTCAACTGGATATACCAATGGCCATTCATAGAATGAAGGTTTGAAGGTTTGTGACATTGGGGCATTAATGTATCAAACCTGTCTTGATTTAGAAGAATGGTTGTGTCTGGATAGAGCAGGGGGAATCTGTTGTAACCTTGGTCTAAACAGTAAAATAAAATGGACTGTAAAATAGAATAAACTGTGAACGTTAGCAGTCAAAATTTGATTCACCTGTTGTGATTAAAAACAGTGGGCCTCTGCAGAAGACAACACTAGGTGAAGCTGGTGCTTTGGATTCAGACATCTTTCACAGCTGTCACTAAAGCACAGTTTAATCACTTCCAAACAGATTAAAGAATTGGCCTTCACTACGACTACAGCTGGGTACAAAGGTAAACACTGACTTTTCCATTTGTACTTACTTCAGTCCCTGCAGTGATGGCCATCTGAGCTTGCATGTTTTGTGTATGTTATTCATTGCCACCTACTGCCTCTCACTGTTCAGCAGTTCCATGTAATTAATTGTGAATTGCATATTTTTGTTTAGTTTTTTCAATATGTTTACTTCTTCTTTTGAAGGAGTTGAAAGTTATTTCTGCTCCCACTGTCACTTGCAAGCTCCATCTGGTGTGGATGCTATTAAATGAACAGATCAACTATTGCAATGAGAGTATTTGTGGTTGCTTATAGAGTTGCAGCCACCAGCAGTCTGAGAAACCAATATTTACAACCAGTTTTGAAAAAAAAAAAAAAAAAAAACTTTGCTTTGCTCGTACTTTTAAGGGCAGTTTGAAGTAATTTTATCTGTTTTGAAGGGTGGGGAAAAAATGTCTTTTAGGAACTTATTGTAAGTGATGTATTCCTCAAGTAAAGATCACTTATAAAGAATATTCACTTTTCCAGTATTGTGTCATTGATGTTCACACATGTACTTTGCTGCATGAGTGATGTATTGCTGCTGAGGGCTGTAAAGACATCATTAAAAACCATTAGTAGATTTTAAGTCATACCACATACTGTATGAAAACTAGCCTCGCTTATTTAGCTCTGTCAGCACAGTGTTGCTTTCAGACTTACTGTAAAGACATTTTTAATTTGGGCCAGCTACAAAGTATTTCCTTTTGTAATTCTTGGTTTACCAAAAAAAAAAATGCTGGAATCCCATTTGTTTGCAATCCACGCATGAAAGAAAGTGCCCAATTTGCAAGATTGCAATAGTTGATGTAAAACTCAATTACTGCTCTCTCACTTCATGGTTCCTTGATCAATCGCAGGCAGCTTCTCTAAATATACATAGTTTTTATTGACCTGCCAGCAAGTGGGTGTTCATTTACATACAGTACAACACAGAAACATATGCAAATAGACCACCACAAACCATATCCACAATTTTAACTTGACATCACAAGGAGGTTGTTGATTAAACCCATTTTTGAAATGCATACTTTAAACACACACCAGAGTTCTTTGATTAGTAGGGTTGCTCTCTAACTTAACATGGTTAGCAGTTGCTTTTTCTCTTTGAATAGCTGTCTGGCCTCACCCCTTCTTCTTGGTGTAAATTTCCACATATTTTGCTGCGACTGTTATCTTGGCAGAGCCTTTTGACACGGTGTGAGGTTCTGGCTGCCTCTTAACTTGTGGGAGACATTCTTTGCCTTTGTCCTCTGGTTGGGGGCGGTAGGGCGAAGCTCCTTCTGAGGCTCCCAGCACATTATATATCCCAGATCTCTGTATTAGTATTCATTTTTCCTGTTTAACTGCCTCCATACACACTCTCACACATTCAGTTTGGGCGCACAGCTGCTTTTTCCTACCTCTCTACCATCTCCCAGTTTAATCATCTGGGAAAATATTTATTCATGGTCTGTTATTATTACCTCCCTTGGATGTGTTGATGGGGTTGTCTTTTATCTGTACTGTAACTTGGAGTCATCTGCCTTCAAGGTGAACTATAAGGTTTGAACAAGGAGATTCGTGCTCGGGCTGAAGTCTGTGAATCAAAGATATACACTGCTCTTCTTAAATACAGTTCTGGATTAGAAAAACAACTCTCATTGTTGGAGTTTCTCAAGCATACTAAATTTGCAATTAAATCAGGATTCACTGCTGACTTTCAGTACAATATTGTTATTGTTATATTACTGTTTTACTTTATGTTTTCTTTATTTTCACCTGCATAAAGCATCTCCAAAAAATAATGTGGAATATATATATAGATAGCAACTGATATTCTCTCTAAAACAAACAAACAAAAAAAACAAAATAGGACTCTTATGTTCATCTGTTATACATATACATAGAAAAGATGAAATGGCATTTTTTTAGTGAATGAATTTTTTGAGCATATGAAGTGCCATTAAAATAGTTTTCTTACTGTATTTGCGCTTCTCTAGTTCAGAGAAGCTTGACTTTTGTGCGTGTTCCTGTTTTCATAAGATGTTACCAAACATATCAGGTTGCACTGTCAGATTTTACAATGAATTTTATCCTCTTGCTCTTCTTGCTCCATAGCAGTGGTGTCAGACTCATTTTCATTGAGGGCCATATCAGCATCACGGTTGCCCTCGAAGGGCCAGATTGGCAGCATGAACGTGACAAAATGCTATGTAAATCAAAATAAATTAAACTACACCTTATTATATTGTTAACTAAGTGTTTCTGTATTTATTATGTATTTAAGTTTCAAATATTTAAATCATATCAAACTCAGGGTTTGTGGTTGTAACCGTGCTCTGGCACAGGTGATCTTTACATCACTGAGAGTATCCATTACCTTGGTTTCAGAAGCGGAAACGATTCTTTGTTTTTCTTGTCAGCTAAATTTAGCATACTTAGCTCCGTGTTTGCTGTCAAAATGCTGACATAGATTATACTCTTTCACGACTGACACCGCCTCATTACACAAAAACACATACTGTTTTTTCAGCTTGAGATACAAACTTGAATTTGTTTTCCCATCGTTCATGAAGCTGCCTTCCTTGTGCATCATTTATTCTTTTCTTGGACATGTTAGGGCTAGTTTGTAGAGGTTTTTCTCAAGTTCATCAGTTCTGAAAATCGAGTTGATGTCTTGCTCATGGCGATATACAGTTATCGTTGTAGGTAACTACGAAATGCATTATGGGAGATGCAGTTTATTGTCAATATGCGCTTTAAAGTGGCGTAAGCTTATTTTAATTCTTAAAATATTTGTTTAAAATTTAAGCCAATAATGCACAAGCTCTCGAGGGCCACATACAATGACGTAGTGGGCCACATTTGGCCTGCGGGCCTTGTGTTTGAGACATGTGCTCTATAGTTTTGTACCTGGATGCTGCTCATCTCTCCACCCAGGTAGTAAATTGTTTTCACGATACAGCCTCAGTTGTAAACCAGCTTCTGTAATAGTGGCCTGTAGAGAAACGCCATTTAAGTCCACTTTTCAAATCCTTTTCTCCAATCTCCTTGTTGATAATCCTATAAATGAAAACCCAGAAGGCAGCGATGTCACATCTTTAGCACTGCATTTTAAAGAGACTTAGGTCAGTGTGCCCTGTGATTAACATGGCATGAGAACCTTTTTACAGTTCCCGTAACTTTTCCTCTAGACACGAAGTGGAACAGTCACAGAGGAAGCCCCACTTTTTTTTGTGTCCACACTGCAGGAACCTTGGCTCTTTGTAGTCCATAGAACAGTTTTGTGAGTTCTTTTTTTTAATTTCCTAATTTGTCAGTGCTTCACAGCAGAAAGTCTGTATTTCAACATAATCAGCGACCTATGTAAGACATTACTTGTTAAAACTGGGTTGCAACAGGGGCCGTGTTGACATGTAACATGGATAATTCCTCTCTGATTCTCCAGTTCAGTTCAGTTTAATTCACCTTCATTTGTACAGTTCAATAAAAGCAGCCAAACAAAGGAACCCAACAAATTGCATTTAATGTTCCCTTTTATAAGTGCATCACACAAAGACAGAGAAATTGATAGTGAAACCCAGAATTAAAACAACATGCGATAGAAGAATTCTATAATGATTTACTCATCTACCACCCATCAGTCGACTGTACATCACTTCAGCGTTCTTATCTGTGGTTGAAAAGCAACCAGACAGTCCATGATGATATGAGGACTGGGGAGCTCCAAAAAAGAGGAACACATAACTCTCAGAGAGCACCGAGAGCTGTTTGGTTTTGGATACAAAGTCCTATAGTCCTCCTGCGATGCAGTCAAAGGTTTTTAGCTTGTTAACATGACCACATTTTTTAAATCTATTCCTAGATATATTGGGCCCGATCTTGCGCCAAACCTCCAAAACCTGCTATTAAGGGATAAAAGGTATTGGGAGGGGCGTTCCCCCACGAAGAACGCAATCTTCCACCTCCCAAAACCCACGATCTCACCTGCGAAATCCACGATGTCATGCACACATTATGCATGGGAGTGGTTAGAGCGTTCCACCTGTTTAACCAATCAGTGCGTCAGTAGCCATTGCCTTTAAGAGCAGGTTGCAGTACCTGCAAACTGCCATGGAACGTCTTTTCACCCAGATCAGAGCAGCTCTCATGGACAGCTGGTCTGGGACTGTGCTGTAGAGCTTCCTCCTCTTTTTTCCTCCTCCTCCTCTGCACTGATATATACATAACTAGCTTTAACTAATGTGGAGCAAATGATTTAATCATTTCTTTTGTACTCCAAGAAGTTCCAACAAACTGCTCAGAAAATAGAGCCGGTGAGCTTCCAGGAAAGCATTTATTAACTAGAAAAGCAATCGGAGAGCGCAGACCTCCGCCAAGCACAGCAGTTGTGGTTGCTTTAGGGTTCAAGAAACAACTAAACAGCGCAATGTTATCGAAAATTTGAAAGTGATCCAGAATCCAGGATTTCTTCCGGATCACACCCAAAATAAAATCAGTTCTTCCTTTTCACATTTCTGACAACTCCTGAAAATGTCATCAAAATCCATCCATAACTTTTTGAGTTATCTTGAACATATCCCCTGCGCAAAGACGCACAGCTGCGCCAAGACGCATAGTTGCTGGGAGCGGTGCTTTTTCACAACAGAGTTCTGTGATCTCCTCGTTTCCTCCACAGCAAACATCTGAATGAGATCATGTCACAGCTGTACAGACATCATCTGCCCTTAAGAGAATAATGTATGAAAGTAATACAGTGATGCATAATCGAGAGGTAGAGCCGGTTATGCAGTCCACATGTGACTGGGTGGACGCGCAATGACAGGATTTGGACGCGCTCTTTTACGCGCCGACATGCCAGTTGCGCTTTCCACAAACTCGGTATCTTGCGGTACTGGTGTCTCGCAGATTTTGGGTATTGGGTAATGGGTGGTCACACCACCCATTACCCAATACCCAAAATCTGCGAAGTACAGGTACCGCAAGATACCGAATTCGTGGAAAGCGCTAGTGACACGCCCATTGCCGCGCCCACAATGTGCTTAAGGGAGACGGCAAAATGGGTTTTGGGTATTGGGAGGTGGAAGATTGCATTTCGGCTCCTAAATCTGTGATTTGCAGGTAATGGGTTTTGGGTATTGGGTAATGGGAGGTGCAAGATCGGGCCCATTGTCACATCAACTCTGGAACTTTATGTTTTGAACCTTAGGACACCTTCTACAGCAGTAGTCCCCAACCCCTGGTACCGGTCCATAGGTCATTTGGTACCGGGCCACAGAGAAAAATTAAATCACATCCATTATTAATGTTTGATTTATTATCAGAGTCTAAATTATTTATTTTGCAAAATAACCAGATTATCTCCGTTACATCCGTCTATGACATACTCTTGATGATGACAAGACATCAAGACCCGTGTCTCGGTCATGTGGCAAAATGAGTAAAAAAACAAACGTCTTCAGAAAGTATCTTTCCAAAGAATGTTACCGGTGTTCTGCTGTTGGTGCGATGTTACGAGGACGCCATTAATAAAGTTGTTTGTGAATACACAGCGGATTGACATTTATTATGATATATAGAAAATACCACAGTTTTTATGCCAGACGCATCATTTTATTTTGTTGCATTTATCTGTGACACATTTTATAGACCGGTCTGTGAAAATATTGCTTGACATTAACTGGTCCGTGGCACAAAAAAAGTTGGAGACCATTGATCTACAGCAAGGTTAGACAGTTCATTTGTTCCACTGGGAAGACTGAAAGAACCGATTCTGACCACTTTGCCTAACTTTTCATTCAATTAGTTCCTCACAACACAGGCAGCCTATGATAATAAATTGAGACAAGCTTGGTTTAAAGTAGGAACAAGAAGAAGAAACCACTTTGTATATTTTGCGCTTGTTAGGAAGATGGCACATGTTATGGTCTGTTTGACGATGTGATGGTACACTTTCATGTCTTCCCCTGATGTTAAACTACAACAGAAAAGGATTTACTTTTTCTGCAGAGATTGCAGCGTTACAGTAAAAATTGCCATTATGATTTGATTTAATGTTTTTGTAAAGCTGCTTCACAGATTGAACCCAACAACAGTTCAGTTATATCAGCTAGATAGATAAAAGAACTGACTTCCTTCCAACCATGTATCTGGTGCATATTCATAGATCCCATTTCACTGAATGCAGAAAAAGGTGTAGAGTGATGCCCGAGCCCCAGTCAGGCTACAAGGGTTATTTTTGTGGCAGAACTTCGAAATGCACAATTCTGAGAATCAAATATATGTTTTCGGGACTTTATTAAGTTTTGGAGTTGTACCTTTAAGTGTTTAAGACATTATTATATGAGAGTGATTTCTCTCATGTCTTCATATGCTCAGTTGTGCTTGCCCACAGAAGTAGCATATAGTACACAGATGCTGGTAACTGCTTATTATAAGTCTTTTTCGATGTATGAAATTGTATTGTCATCTGTACAGTCAGTCTCCTGTGATGGGGATTTTTCACAAAATGCAGTAGTGGCCTAAACCACATTTATGCATATAAATTCAGTTTGTTTAAGATCTTCATGGCATTACTTCTAAATGAAATAGAAAAGAAAAAACAAATACAGAGAGGCGTTACATTTTTCAAAACATTTTTTTCATCTGTTTGATAGGAGAAATGGAAATGGTACACAGTAGCTGTGCTTCATGTCAAATACAAGTATGCATGGGATTAGCATTTCCGTTTCAGTATGAATAGAGAATAACAAGCAGAAGTACCAGATCCTTTTTCGAGAAATTATAAAGTTTTATCTTCTTTTCCACTGAACTACATGACAGTATCTTATTTGCACTGCTACAGTTAAGTGCTAGAGAATTTGTTAGCTCACAGTACAAAACCACAGAGCTCAAGTACGGGTGCTGTCTGAAGTGACCTTTTAGTAACTTGTGTTTTTAAATCCCCTTACATACCACAGGCAAAAAGAGGGGATTGAATCTAACAGTATCAGCAGTGAAGTTGCAAGCACCTCAATGCATAGTTTTGATCTAAGACTCCCCGCATTGCGTTAAAGATGTTCCATGAGGCAATCATATTCATTTTTTCAAAGTCTAGACATTACCAATTTATCAAACACACAAGAACATGTCAAACTTCATTTAGTTTTGCTGCACAATGAAAACTCATCATTTACCAATCAATATATCTGTACAGCTGAAGTCAGATGTAGGGATGATGAAATATGAATTATGAGTTTGCTGAGGCCTTCTTTTTTGGAGGCATCCATCAGTGTCAACAAAATGAATCCTGCAAATATTCAATTACGACCTTAGGGGTCTATTCCTCATTCATTATTCTGGGGTTAATTTGCAACTGTAGATTTGTCTTTTGTCACTTTCAGACCAAGAAAGGATGGTTAAATAATTACTTCTACTTCTTGTCCCCCTATATTGAGAATCATGGGTCTCGAATTGTGTTTTTACCAAGTTTATGTGAAAATATGCATTTAAGTTCCTGCCCCGTTGACATTACCATATACTGTGTGCAGTTTCCCATTTCACAGCTTGTTTCATGTGGATATGGTACTTCACGTTTGCATGTTTTCTTTCTAAATGCTACAACTTTATTCAACGAATCAAAGACATAATGGGTGACAATTTTGTGCCCAATAACTATAAAGTGTAAAATTCGTTCCTGCTGATTGATTGTTTATAAAATGTTGCTTAATGACTGTCATCATAAGTGACTCTTTTCTGTTGCTATATGTCAAATTCAAACACATCAAGAACGATAAGGGAGTACAGTTTCTGTCGCTGGAAGGGGTGAGGGTAGTCTTTCTAGGAGAGATACTCGTAGAATTTGTAGAAAGGCAAGTTGAAACTTATGTTTATTTGTAGAAGACATTTCAAGCAGGTTTTGCAGGTTCTGGAGTTGAGGTTCATTTTTTTCAATTGAAAAAAAAAAAAGATCCCTCAGTTTGAAGACAGACAAAAAGTAAAATATCACAGTGGGAAACAAAGAGTGACCCAAAGGGTGTCCAAACTTCTGCACGTCACTGTGACATTATCATAGTCTCAGGTGCATCAATTCACATCTTGATTTGCTTCTTTGTTGGTGGATAAGCATGTTTTCATAATGAGTCCAGCGAACAACGTCTCATGTAAAGGTGTAGTAGAATTGTTTGTGGCATCAGCATTATTTGTTTTCACAAAGTCTGCAATTTCCACTGTGCCGTCTCACATAGAAACTATTGGCTGCAGAAATTTTTTGTCTGGCCTCAGGCTGCCTATCTCACTCACTGATTGCCTTTTCGTCAAGGGGTGGGGGTGGGGGGGTGTGCAGTGTGGTAGAGGTGAATGTCGCGCTGAGTGGCAAGTGGTGGAGGAGCAGTGGGAGAGCCATTGGCTGACAGGATGAAAGTTAAACATCGGCCTGTGGTCTTGTCTCACAGCTGGAGTCAGTTTGTTGCCTTGGGGCAGGGACCCAGTTTATTGACCAACCTGGAACCCCTCACCTTCTCAATCCTTGCCTCACATGGAGTTTCCCCACACCAAGCCAAGTCTTTAAAGATACCAATGTTTTATTGATTTAATTGTCCACCGTTGTTACTAAGTAAACACTGCATTTGTTTTTGAAACTTAACAAAGTGCTCAGCCACAGATCTTACCCCCAGGTGAAGTGATCACCAGTGAGTTTGTAATTACTATTGTTATGATCCACATGAGTTCCATGTGGAAAGTCAAACCCCATTTTAGTTATTATAGTGAATAAATCAGCATCTGTCAGATAGTCTTCAGTTGTTAAAATGGACTGTTTTTATATCAGTTACCTCCTGTGAAGTCATTGTCCTGTGTGTGTAATATCATACTAGTACCAGTATCTGGTATTTCTTTAATGTTTTGGTCAAGTATTCCAATACCCATGAAAGTACTCTAATGCAGCCACACCTAATATACACCTTTTGACAGTCATGTTGCAGTGACATCACATCAGTCTAAGCAAACAGGTGCTACACAATGACAGTGTTTTGTGTTGTATAACATGTGATGAGGAAAGTAAAGTGAATGTTTCTCTGGTAAATTGTCAAAATGAGCATTCAGAACGGTGTGTTTCATACTATTGATATTATTTGAACAGTCCAAAGTTGGCAAATGTTGACCACTGGAAACGGCAAAAATAAACTGTACTATAAACAATGAAGCGAGAGTAAATAGGGCCCAATCGTATACCTCCCGCTAGCCGCTAGCCGCTACCCGAAAAATGGCAGATTTAGGAACCTCCGCTAACCGCCATGCAATCTTCCACTTACCTAAAGCCGCTATCCGCTATGCCGACTCCCTTACTCACATTGTAGGTGTGGCCAATGGGCGTGTCTTTTCCGCTTTCCGCAAACTTGGTATCTTGTAGGGATGTCCAGATCACATTTTTTGGGTCCCGATCCGATTTCCGATCTTTAATTTTGATGATCGGCCGATTCCCGATTTTTCCCGATCCGATTTCACTTTTTTTGAGTGGGCAAACAGAGTTTAATTTCCCATGCATTTTATTTCCTGTGTACATTAATAAATAGGCCTGCATCCAAGCTGAGATTAATAGCTTTTATCATCTCATAAAATAAACAATAACTTATTTAAACACTCTTCTTTCTTTCTTTTTTGTTTGGGAGAATTATTATAAAACACATTTAGTTACAGAACAGTGACTGTTCAACAGTCTCAGTACTAAAGAATATAGCACTTCCATTTAAATAGCAGCAGGTGAACTTGGCTAGCAGTTTAAGGCAATGAAAACACTAGCAGAAGTCTTTGCAATCAATGAAATCACATCAGAATAAAAATAACATAAAATATTCACAACTTCTTTCAAGACCCGCTGCACATGTTCGCGCACCTTTGTGTCCTTTGTCGTGCATGTAACTCGCCAATACATTTGTGAGAATAACCAGTAGCTGTTAACAATAAAGTTAATGCATTTGATTATAACTTGTAAGTCCATGAGCTCACAACTCAGAATTGTTTTTCTTCGTAAACTGCCCTATTGATTATCATATTACATTTTTACACTAGTCCTTTAAACTTGTCTTAAAGAGCCAGTTTACCAAGCAACTTCTTGACTGAGAAGTACCTCCATCTTATTTAAATTTGAATATGATAGTAAGTAGTGTTTTTTGAGGTAGTGGAAGATTTGGCAGAATCACTCTGCAGTGATGGTACTTTTTTATTTTTTTTCTCAAGGTCTGCCAACACCATTTCTCAGTGGAGCAAACATTTCAAGTGCCAAAATAAATACAATACTCCATATTTAAGAGCTACGCACTGAATCGGCATATAAATCTAAACAGAGTTGTATAATTTCTGAACCCTTTAGCACTCACCAGGGCAGAACAACATTTGGTGAAAACTCTTCCATTGTGTTTAACAAGCTTTCAGCCAATTATAAACTTCAGGAAGAGCATCACATTGTTTAAAGCCAAAAGCATAAGAAGAGTATTACTAAAATTATAGTTAAAATGGTTATTTTCTTGGGGGAAAAGTGTATTCATTGCAGAACAGTAATGTCTCTCTTTTCCCTTTTATTCACTTTGTGCTACATTGTTTACCACATAAGTCTAACAACAGTACTTGATGCGTTAGAATTTTTTTCCCTCATTGTTTTCAGAAAAGATGCTAGAGCCAATCCTTTCTTCCTCTCATATCACTTATACCTGTTGCTTCTTATGAAACGTATGTGTTTGTGTATATACATATATATGTATATATATGTATGTGTATATATATAACAGGTGGAATCCTTAGTGCAGAGTTCAAAAGGACCTGGACAGGACAGTCAAAAATTATTATTATTATTTTTTTTGAACAAGATCAAATCATGTTTCGTGGCAACTATGCCTGTATGAATTACTTGTCATCCTTACCACTGCTTCTAACTATATTTGTTGTCTCTTTTGTTTTCAGTCGTTGATATTCATTGGACTTAGAGTTGACAAATTGCATGTATGTTTTACTTAGTTTCTGTTGGCAGACTGCCCTCTTTCTTTCTCTTAAATGAATTTGGCTTTCCCCCTAGTTTTTATACTGGTTCTGTTAGATATAGTTAAGCTTGACATATTTGCTGAATCCATTGACTCTGTGAACTATTTTAGCATTCTCCAAGGTTATTTCTATTTATTGAATTTGCTTGTCCAATAAAATTGTGTTCACTCTACAGTTTTGTAAAATGGACTTTCTAGAAATTTTCCTGGTGTGAGGTCTATTCATTACATCTTTATAGGCAGTAATGGAACAACACTCTGGTCCCATTGATACATATACACTGTGAGCTTATTAATACCCCCAACACAGCCAGGGCAGCTGCCATGGATTTTCCATCTAAATGGATTAAGCGTCCATTTATTTTGCCTAATGAAAGAAGGAAAGAAAGAAAGAGAAATAAAACTTTTTGCTTGACCTCTGCAATGTCACTTGTCACTGATGTGCACTGATGTGTGTCTTGGCAATTGTTTGAAATGAAGGGATTTGTGTGAAGAAGGAGGAATGGAAATGCAAGGACATATAGAGTGGTGGAGTCATCCCCAGATTTATATGTCTGTAACAGAGACATTTATGAGGGGACTGCTGCCACTTAAATTTGAAGGAAGTTCCTTGTTTGCCACAGATCTGCCGTGCAAATATTAGCTGTCGTGGATGCACCTGCTGCAATTGTTGCATTCACTTCATTGCACAATCCCATATTTGCATGTTCTTTATTTGTCAAGAAAACAAAGGAAGACAGACAAACATATGAGAAGTGCTTTGATCCTTTCAGTTTTGTTCTGAGACAATGTAAACAATGACGCAGCCGCCCCAAGTGCTGATGTGCATTGTGGGGGATGGAGTCAAGGATAACAGGAGCCATATTCTGGGATTGGTCAGTCAAAGAATTAATCTGTGTGTTTAAAAACCTTAAATTACCCTTTTCTTCATCAATATATTTTTCCCTGCTTCATAAACGATGCATGCTGTTCTTCAGAAATGGTTTTTTTTTTTTGTTTTTTTTTTTTAATTAATCTCCATTCCAGAAAACTTGGGCTGTTTTCTAAAATGCGTCAAAACTTAACTTGCAATGTCATGTGACGTTTTATTTTACAGTCATGTGTATATATATATATATATTTTTTTTTTTTTTTCAATATTTTCACTAACCAGCTTGGCCGCATGAAGTGTTTGGACTGGATATTTAAGGAGTGTCCACTAAAAGTCTGTCCTCTTTTACACTTGCTGCTCTGTCCTAGGTTTGTCTGAAATTTAAAAAAAAAGAAGGAAAATCTACAATACAAAAATGATTCCTAAAAAAAATTGGGAGTCCCAGGAAATGTCAAAGCATGAAGCCCATGACCAGAAACAAGTGTTGGATTTGTGATGTTTGAGCTCTCAGGAGCGTTGCAGGAGGAATCTTTATGCCGCCGTGATCAATATAGCCACATGGGCTTAGATGTGCCTTGGAAACGAGCATTGACTCAACGGTCCAATGTTGCATCCTAAAATAAATTTGAACCCAAGTAGGAAGTCAAATATGAACACCATAAAGAACTGCTGCAGAACTATTTGGTCACATGGTCATTTCATTTTTTTGTGTTAGATTGAAAAAACGAATAATGTAATAAAATGTCACTTTTAAATTTTTTTGTTTTTATTTTTGATTGACAATTAAAAATGGAAATACTAATTGATACACAGATTGGTAAAGTTACTGAACATTAACATGGACATTTTCATTTTAAAGTTCTCCCAGACAGAAACAAGATTATTTGTTCAACTGCCAAGTTGAACTCCCCGTTAAAAGTTTCTGCTGGTTACCTCAGAAATTGCCCGTTTTAATGTTATGATTGTGCTGAGCCACAATCATTTTGTTGGATTTGTTTGTAGACTTTTTTTTTTTTTTTTTAATAAAAACAGGATGACATTAATGCCCTGGCAGTGGCAATAAGCTTTATTTTATTTAACATTTTTTAAGATGAGATTTACACTAAATATGTGTTACTGACAAGTGCTGATGTTAAGTGTTTGAACAACAATATATAAACAATTATATATTATCAACGTTATCAGGTAAGACTCATGTGAGGTCTCCAAACTATACAGTGCCATCCACCTGTCTCTACTTTGAAATCCTGTCCGTGAGGATCGCAAGTAGAATTGGTGGCAGGACAACATGAGGGTGCTGCAAACGAGCTGCAAGCTGCAAACGAAAACAAGTATGACTTTCTGCCAATTCACGCTCAACTTTTCTTACACGTATGGCTGCCTGTGCTGCAGTTACAAGGAGAGATGTTTTTTGCAACTTAACATGAACTTTATCATTAGTGCAGTCAGGCTTCTAATAACTCAAAAAATTGTCTTGAAGTATTGCTTTTGTTTGCAATATATTGCCTGACTCTAATCCCAACACAGTTTTGTCAAACAAGGCTAAAATGCAAAAATGCAAATGGGAAGGCAAAACTCCAATTAATTGATATGCAAGAACATGAAACCATTATTGGGGAGCAAATGGCTTTAACTTTGTTTCTAATGTAATATCAACTTTAATTAATAAAGTGTGTGATGAAGTGGAGACTTATCAAACAAGCCCTGTGTCCATTAAAGGCCCTGAGCCCTCACAAGGCAGCTTTATTAAACCCCCTTTCACTACGTGTTTATAAGCCCCATGATGGGAAAAACAGGGAGAAATGCAGAGACATGAAGAAAAAGAAATTAGTTTGTGTAATTAGGGAAAATTAAGAGGATTTAACCCAGGAGGAGGGATTGGAAGAAGGGAATAAGAAAGGAAGAGAAGTTAGGGAGGAGGTATGGGCATCATGAGACGGGTGGGAGGGACTCTGGGGTTGCTGCTTCACTTACTTTTCTTTGCCCCTAAAGAAATGAACAAGGACCCAAAAGCACATACCTAATAAAGATACTACTATTAATATATTGTTATATTTGTGAGGGCCATTGAAAGCACAGCTTCCTTCAAGTAGAGGAGCAATATAAATAATGGGTGCATGAAGATTCAGATTTATGAGATTATTACATTTTATTTGATCTTTTTAGGTCTTTGCTGTAATTGTGGGGGATCACATTTTTAATTCACACTATTCTGTGATTCTCTTGAAATTAGAAATTATTTTTTCTATTCATTTTAAAAATATTTATCTTATTGAGCACAGGTCTTTTTAAATATCAATATAACATGTCTGACTGTAGAATTTACACACACATTTATCTTAGCTGTGGGTTTCTCAGTCCTTAGACAGACCAGGAAATAACATTTCTGCAGAGAATCTGAGGGTGGCATTTCTTTGCTCCATTTCATGACACACATCAAGGCAACTCCTACTGACAGTTTCGGCTTCACTAGCCCTGACCTTCTAAAATGAATCCAGATGTTTCAAGTGATGGACAGAAGAAGTGAAGTCTCTGAGAGCGGTCATGTGGAGGATAGTATTACATTATTTGGGAAAGTGTAGTCATTCTCCCAACATGATTTGCACTTCTGCAGAGAAGAAATGACAATGCAGACATGTAATTGTTCATTGTGCTTACACCTAATACACTTAAGTTAAATGTGCGGTTCATCTTGATAGCCTCACTGACCAGAAGGAACAGACAATGGCTGAGAAGTATGGGCCATTTTCAGTTTTTCTGTAGCAAAGCATTTTTACATCCAAGTGAAATACGTTAGATAATATGTTAACATAGTCTTTGGTAGGACCCCCTATTGTTGTTGTACAAGAGAGGCTTGAGGCATTTTATTTTTTATTTTTTAATTCCAGGACCAATGGAAGTGGTTTTTCTTGCCTATGAATTTACTTAATCCCTAGTTCCTGCTGTTTGTGGAATAGCATTGGCAGAAATTGTAAATTTCTATATAGCTTTTACATGTCTTTGTTGAATAATTACAGCTTATTTAACAGATTCTTGATCTTTATTTTATCTATTTCATTATTTATTTATTTATGTAATTTGCCATTGCCACCTGAATAATGAATGCTCTTTGATAAAACAAAGAATGTTAGATGCATCTGTCTTTTTCTTTCACACTTTGCTTTGATGACTACTGCTTCAGCATATAGCAACAGACAGAAGGTAAACACAGAGTTGACTGCTGATAATTATTTTATCTAGTGTTTAAGAATCATAGCCAGGACATATTCCTGCTCAGGCTTTTACAGTAATTACCCTGTTTTTACTGTGATGTTATGGTGGTACCACACTTTAAGCAACCAACAAAACCATCACTACACAGCAGAATTAGATTGGCTGTTTTCAGTCCAGTCTGTTCAGGCAACATTAAATCCAATGGTATGTAAACATTTATTTTTCTTTTCCTCAGCATTTACTGAAATAGTACTTTCAATTCAGTGGCCTAATTTCTTTTTTCTGGGAATCGGTAGGTCTTGGTATTCTAAGTCATGGACCTGCAAGATAAGCAGTAAAACATTCATCTTATATCTTCTTTTCTGAACACAACATCACTGACTTACTTTACTTGCACCACATTATCCATCCATCCATGTTTACGCCACAGAGCAGCCTAAACAAAGGGACCCAGGACCTCCCTCTTTCTGGCCATTCCCTCCAGCTCTTCCAGGGGAATAGTGAGGCATTGCCAAAGCAGCTGAGAGATCTCTCTAGTGTGTCCTGGGCATGACCAGGGGGCTCTGCCCGATTGTATTTACATCCTCAAAACAGGAACAGTTCTCTCTTCACCACAATCGGCTAGTTTAGAGTCCGCTTTACTGCTGACACCATACTGATGAAAACGAGATTGGGAGGTGCTTGTTCTCAGCTGGAACATGGTGAAACATCCTCTCTGGGTTTGGGATGAGGTGTTGTAATGGTGTTTAATTTTAACAATATTGAAAATTGTGTCGTTAAGTAGTCAGCTAAGCAGGAATGTTTAAGAAAATTTACATGTTAATAAATTACCTTACAAAATTTCGGGCACTGGAAGGTTGGAAAGTGACAAGTCATGTTTCAGTCAGCCTCCAGCTGTGGATGAAGTTAACTTTACTTTCACATTCTAATTCATCTCTTATCAATGATGCAGTTGAGCAGAAGAGAGAGAGAGTCAATACTGCCATGATAAACTGTTGCAGTAATGGATCTGTTAATCTCAGCTGTCTCCGGTGGCAGTTTTCAAAACTATTGAGTTGAAAAATGGAAGCATGTGTTGGCGGTGATCTTCAACCCTCGATGAACGTTTACCTGGTGGGGGGGGGCACCAAAGGCTAACTACGCCTGGTAACTTGGTTTCTCTCAGAAGGTAGGCCACTATCTAAACCGGAGGTCACGCAACAGTGGACTCCGGTCCAGATCCGGACCGGAAGATAGTTCTGTCCAGACCCGTGACCAATGCAAAAAATAAGTAGTGTCATTTTAACAGAGCAGTTTTGAACGACCATGAATATTTACTGCAGGCGCTGCTACTTCAGTTAATACGACAATCTAGCGTTGGTAGTCAGAGACGTAGCTTGGAAACACGTGTTGTTGGCAACAGAGCCACACATGGTCTAAGTCCTGTCTCTGACATCGCATCAACTAGAATACAGTGGCCACATGCAAATTCTCCGAGCAAATCAAGATTAGATCCCCAGAATTCATTGCACCCCCAAACCAAACCACACCTACATAATTCACAGCAAACCCAAAATCAGTCACACAAGCACAAACTTAAGCACTGGCGTTAGCAACAGTGCAGGAAGAAAGCAAAGTAGATACCACGGAGACAAGACTTGTTCGAAAAAGAGAAAGGTAGACACTGAAAACCATTGTTGTTTTAAAGACAAATGGACAGCAAAATGTATGTTTATAATCCCAGTCAGCAGTTCATAGCATACTTCTTCCTCATATGCTCTGAGACCGTGGCATTGATTGAGTGTGAAGCGCCACTATGAGACGAAACACAGCTCTTTTTTTTTTTTTTTTGCACTTTTTAGTTAATGTTCCCTGAATGTACATAAATTTACTTTTTTACTTAAAGAGGCCTTCAATTCAAGAAGAAAAAGGACAGTTCAAAGAAAAATGTTTTATGAAAAAGTCAACACCCTTTTTTGCACCTTTTAGTTTTTTCAGGGTTCAATTTTTTACTTGAAGAGGCCTTCAATTCTTCAGGTGTGGATTTGCACTATTGATTTTAATCTGAGGTTTCACTTTTGGTTGATTTGAAATAAAAGCCCTAAACTTATTTAATGCATGGGACTGCTTTTATTTATGATAAAAGATGTGGAATATGTTGGAATATTTCCTGCATTTGAAGTTAAAATAAAAATTTGTTACTTTTTCAAAATACGTACTTTGGCTCGGAGCTTCTACTTAGACAAAATTTAGTAACCGGACCTCAGTAACTCAGTAACAATTGAATACCCCTGATCTAAACCTTTGCAAGAACATGTCAGTTCTGGGCTAATTTAATCCACAGTGCATTACTCAAAAAGCTATTTCAGTAACTATGTCCATATATAGTTCCACAACAATCATTTTAGAAGACTGCTTAATTATTCCTTCAGTGACCATGAACGAAACATCACATTATGGTGCAAAATTGACAAGTTTGTTTTAAAAACCTACTTTGCTGCGTCATGGAGCCTTTATGTCAGATTCAGCCTGAAAATTTTAAACAAAGGGTTTAAATAATTTGTTTAATCAGGTAATTCTGAACTACAGTCCAACTTAGTTCAGAGTCTTTTAAAATGTTTTAAGAAACTATCTTGTAGTACATACAGAATGCTTTCATGCAAATCTTGTAATTTGCTTCACTCAGAGAAACTGACATTGAGCTAAAGTCACAATTTTGAATAAGGTGGAGGCTGAGGAATAGCTGCAGGATGAGGATGGAAGGGGAGAATAAAGTTAAAGATATATTTATGAAGGGATAGATGAAAATGATCGTACATAAATCTTTATTGCAAGGATTAACCTCATTAAAATTAGTTGTCCTGTATCCCATTAAAATAAAAGGTGACATGCATCATGATGAGGTCATAAATATTCACATGGAGAAGCCCTACTTTTTAATTTGTTCTGAGAGAAGAAACACACACAAGCAGAAAACAGAGAACATGGAGACCATTCATCCTTCATCTTATGAAATTGATAGTCAGAAAAAGTACTATGTCCTTCAGTAGTCGCCTGCTTTGAAAGTAAAATTACAAGTATTTGAAAAATAGAATGCCAATAAAGTATTTAAATGCGTGCATATCAGACTGGTCCAATGCTGTGGAGGCACACCTGCAAGGAATATGAGGCTCCCTGGCCAGGTGCTTGTTTCCCTCAAGACCTCTGGGATCTGAAGGTTTGAAGAAAAGTGGGGGCGTTTAAAATCCCGGAGGAAGGCGTTGATAGTGGGTGGTTTGGGGAAGTGGTGCAAGTCTCAAAAACACATGCTGCCATCTGTATGTGTGAAATAGGCCGCTGTTGAATTATTCCAAATGCCATGTGCAACTTGGACGTGTTGAGGAGTATATTTTTTTTACATGCACAAAGATGCAGCATTGTTTTTTTTCTGTGGAACCACCTTTATATTAATACCACATTTTGGTCCAATTTTTCATTTAGTGATTACCTTTTTTCTTTTTTTGTGGTGAATAATTCTATAATTGAGTATTTTGGTAGATTTACTGTCAGAAAAGTATACAATGACAAAGCATTTTGCTCTTATTGATTGATCTAGATGTCAGAAATAAATATATCTAATCTGAGGTAAAATGGTTCAAGGATTTTTGCATCTCATTCAAAGCTTTTAATTGATTTTATTACATTTAAACATGTGATGTCAGATTAATTGTATTTAAATTGTTTTTTTCCCCCCCTTTTTGTGTAAAGATTTATTTTAAGCAGAACCGTATATCATCTCACAGGCAACCCAAACCCACTTAGCTTAACTGTTGTAAAAAATCATGGTTTGTGGGATTGTGAGTTAAAAAAAAAAAAAAAGATAAGGCACTAGAGAAGCTGTGTGGCAGACAAAACAGGAAAAACATATGCATGTGTGTACATAGGCATTCTTATTGATATGAATCATGGGTACCTGCTAGATGATGGCAGTGTGAATCAAGTATTGTAGATGTGCTGGGAAGCAGAAAATGGAACAATCATTGCACACTATCTTTTCACATAACTGTAGAACAGTGACCCTTTTAAATTATGAAAGCATTTATATTTGTTTGTTTGACTTCTAACATGTCAATTTTTTTTGCCCACATTGGCCTTTGATTTTAACGTATCGTAGCAGAGTGCATACTATAATGTAAATAAGTCATAAAACCCTGCACTGTAAACTTCTTAATGCACCTTTTGCTAAACAACGTGTTCATTCACACCGACACGTTTCAGCGGAGCCCATCAGTCCAGATCCTGGCACTTTAGACAATAAACCATTAAGAACACCAAATAGTTTAAGTGATGTACTTACATGTCAAAGCACCACAAACCCTGCCTTTTAGTGTGTCGTGACACTATTTTAGTTACTATGGTTTCAGAGGAGTACTGTCTTAAAAGCATATCAGCAGCAGAAATCTGATTTATTTAGAAGTAGCAGAATGCAGTAAAGGATTATGTGGTCTGGTAAGTTGAATTCCTTGGCAGCTTCCCTTTGTGAGATAACAGTGGTGTTGATTTGGAAAATATGATATGTTTTTGAATTGGTATCAGCTCTTTCTTCTGTAAACTGATTACTACATCTGTTGTTGCTATCTAAAATATATTAAGCATTTTAAAATGTGCATTGTGGAATAAACAGATCTTGCTCATTAGAATGCATTGTCTGTTCAGATGTATTTTACTTGTCCTTTTTTTTTTTTGCATTTTCAACCCAGTTCTGTCTTCTTGGCAGCTGGGGAAAAGTCATCATGGTTTAGTTTTTTCCTTGTTGATGATATGTCTTGGCAGGATTTTATTTATTTTATTTTTTCTTCATCATGCGCGCACTCATGCTTTACTGTGTTAAAAGTAAAATGGGTTGAGAGGGAGGTTGGTTGTATGCCAGAGAGGGCTAAAATATTTGTTTTTATATGCTTTTAGAAAATTATTTTAAGACCAAACAAAGATCTTACCAATAATATGGCTTAATAATAATAATTTTGTATAATAATGTTGAATTCATCACTTAAGTGTACATGTGTAACTCTATTCCCTCCAGTGAGGGAAGGAATGAGGGAGCGATGTGATGTTTTCACTGTGTTTCAGCATTTTCTTGTTTGTTACATTACATTTATGTGCAAGTTTTTCTCAATTAAAAACAACAACAAAAATAAAAACTTTAAAGATTGGCTGTTGCAGCTTGCTAACATACATTCAATTTGTATGACTCTGCGTTATTGTTTTAATTTAAATTGTTGAAATTTTTTAAAGTTAAAGAGAGTATAGAAAACTTTAAGAGAGAAAAAAATGTGTTTTTGTTTTGTTCAATTAAAATGGCTACCATTCCGGTCATTATTTCACTTGCTAGTGTAATTTAAGACTAACAGCTAAAACTCTACGTCAGCGGTCTGGTGTTTTATTAGTTTTATTAGTTTTCTCCATTTGCTCATAGACTTCATAAGAGAGACTACAGAGGCTCTGTGCCTCGGCGTACCTCCAGAATCACATGACATCCATCCAGAGAGTGCAGTAGCAGCAGGACTTTATTGCATCATAATCAAGCCTCTAAGAGGTGGGCTGCTCTTAAACGATTTGTGTCCTAAACACCATGGATGGCCTCAGTTCTGCTGGAGTCAAAAACAAAAACAATAAACTTTTACAATATTGCTTCTTGATTTATCAGGTCTGCAGACTTATAACCTAAAGCCCATTTTGCTTTCAGACTTCTAAATCCCTACATCACAAAAATATAGCTATCACTCATTACATTTTATTTATTTCTTTTGTATTGTTGTTGACTAAAAAAAAAAATAATTATGATTTTTGTTGTTCTTTTTTTTTTGGCACTAGTGGCTTTATTTGCAGTAGAGACAGACAGGAAAGGGGGCAGACATGCAGCAAAGGGTCAACGAGCCAGGAGTTGAACTTATGGCCGCTACATTGAGGACTGTCGCCTCTTTACATGGGTCGCCTGCCTGAACCATTGCGCCACTGGGCAGCCTGATTTGTGTTGTTCTTTTCAGAAAAGCCTGTCAACGGCTGTATACCAACAAAATCCCGAGCCACAATCAGAACATTAAAACCGGCAATTTCTGAGATAAAATCAGAAACTTTTAATGGGGAGTTCAACTTGCCAGTTGTTACAAATAACCTTGTTTCTGTCGAATCCTCCGTCTGGGAGAACTTTAAAATGAAAATGAAAATGTCCATGTTAAAGTTCCATAACTTTATCAATCTGTGTATCATTCATTCTTTCAATTTTCAATTGTCAATCAAAAAAATTAATAAATAAAAATTGACATTTTATTTTATTTTTTCGTTTTTTAAACTAACACAAAAACACGAAAAAAATGCCTGTTTTTTTTTTTAATTTCAATTTTAGACCTGGATCAAAAATACAAATTTTATATTTAATTGTCCGGTTTACTTGACCCAGAAATGGCTTTGTGCACGACAGTTCAGGACAGTTGCTGGAATCACATACTATAATATTTGCAATACTGTGAAATTCTCAATGAAAACTCACCTCATATAAAGATCGAACCAAAGCGCTCTCCAGCTCTGCGTCTGACATAAGTCCTTTTCTCCTCAGATCATGACGAGCACAGAATCTTCTGATGCTCATTTCCAGTATTGCAGGACACCCATCCGTTGTTGAATAAGTCCCTGATCAAACTACCGTATTGGCCCGAATATAGGATGATATTTTAATCTAGAAGTCATTCTCAAAATTGGGGGTTGTTTTATAATAAACGACTAGACTTTCTGTTGTCATTACACATCTGTGCCACAAGATGGAGCCACACTGAAGTAACCAGTAAGAGAACAGCAGGACAGTGAACACATGGAGCAGATCTGATGTAACATGGAGGAATGATGCGAAAGTTTTGTTGCAGTCCAGAATTTTTTTCAGACAGAATTGTTAATATTGCTACCTGACTTGCTACCTGAACTGTAAAGTACACTGATTTTTACCACGCTCCATGTCTGTTTTAGCTTTTCCGCATGTTTACCTGCCGAATTGTTGTTGTTTTGGGCTCCTTATACAGTTATGGCTTTTGAGCATATTATGGATATGCTGAAGATTTTTTTTTTTTTTAAATTTCGGAAGCCACTTTCTTCTGGTTGATCATACCTTTCTTTACGGTCTCCTGCAAAATTGTTTTTATGTAACTGTTTCTTTAGGATCCAAATGACTGAGAGGCATCATTCTATTATAGTCCATTATGGAACTGGGAGCCAACTTGGCATCACTCAGCCTCAGATAAATGAAAAACCACTGCTTCAGATTTATTAATATCAAGACAGACTAAAATAAACGGGGGGGGGGGGGGGGGGGGGGGGGGGGGGATCTTAAACATTGATGCAGGTGAGCAGCTCAACAACTTATGTGATTTTTTTTTTTTTTTCGTGGGGATTAAATGTGGTTCTTGACTGAATACCTTTCCTTGCACTCATATTTTCCTTTTCCATGCTTTAATTCCATTTCCAGATGCTACATGGTGTATTTTTAAAAAAGGTTATGTCTGTTTTGGCATCTTCATGTCACTAGGACATGCTTCTCTGCAGTTGGGTTATGAATAGTCATTAGAAAGTGACACGATGGTAGCTTTTAAGACTTCCATCAAAGTGGGACCAGTCCCAGCTTTTTAAATTGAAATGCATTTTATGTTTATTTTTCTCATGTATGGAAAGAACCCCGTGTCTTTTGGTGACAGATGCAGCACCAGCTTTAATGCCATTCATGACTTAGAATTACGCTGCACATATCTGTCGCCATGCTGATTTCCATGGATAAACCTATTGCTGGTAACAAGCATGAAGTGAAGCTGCTACCAAGAGAAAAAGTCATTTCCCCTTCCTCTTGTCCTCATCTCTCAGCAAACCTTGACATTTTGCAGCACATAAATGTGAAGTATTTCTTAAGTCCTTTCATGCCTCAGTAGACAAATTGGATCAACCTATCGGTTAACCTTCACAGGAAGAAGAGATAATACTTGAGCACATTTCTTAAAAAATAAAACATAAGCACGGATGTCTTTTCCTTGTTTGACACCCTTTTATGGAGCATTTTTCTCACTATGTTCCTGAGAGACATTGGTTTGTTTAAATTTTGTAGAAATGAAGAAAAAAAAACAGTTTTCAGAGCTGAATTATATATGTAACACACACTCTCCAACCTTAGACAATTAAGTTTTCTAAAGCTCACTTTCATTCATTGAGCGCTGGACATTGGCAAGAGTCATTAATTGCAGCAAGAACCTTTGTTATGGTAGCACATTCTTAACCCGATCAATACACTGTCCTCAGCTGACATTCTCAACATAAAACACCTCCCTGATGAGTTCAAACGCTGCTAAACTTATGAGCATAACAGAAACATTAACTGTCCTATGA
The DNA here is from genome assembly GCA_018398805.1 of Hirundichthys speculiger. Classification (NCBI taxonomy): domain Eukaryota; kingdom Metazoa; phylum Chordata; class Actinopteri; order Beloniformes; family Exocoetidae; genus Hirundichthys; species Hirundichthys speculiger. Next base: position 2,470,102 of record JAGFBZ010000849.1, on the reverse strand, counting down.
GCCTGACTCAAAAATAGTTTACAATCCAAGGGTCTATCCCTGTGGATTCACATATGCACAAGTTCACGTATGCTGATTGTGGAAATTTAACCAGTGTTGTTTGCCAACCACCATGAAAATCAGGAAGAAAAAAATGACTTCACTCTTTGAATCAGTGGGTTATTATTTATTGGCAGAGTACATTCTACTTTCAGTTTTAAAACACTAAACTGGGCTGGACAGATATCTATTTGAATATCAATCAATAATAAAGACCTCAAGGGCTGAAGTAATGTTGCTAGTTATCCAGGGAAAAGCCTGAGCCTCAAATCACTGTTCTGCATCCCCTCACAGTGAGACGGGTCCGGCTTTAATGTTTTCTCCTGAATGATTAAGGCTGGACTTAACAGCAGGGTTTTAACAGACACCAGGTGCAGCCGATTGGGCCATCAGTTCATGCCTTCCCACCAGCGCTCAAGTGCACTGGGTCACAGCAAGCTGCTTTGGCACAACCAGGAAACAGTTCTTCTGAACTGGTGGGCTGTCAGGCTCAATCCATTTGCTGCCCCCTGGAGCATGTTTCCATGACCAATTTACGAGGCAGAGTCAGAGCCTTCCTACTCTCTCTGCCTTTGAGGAAGGGAACAATAGTCATGTGTAGATATGGGCAGAATAAATACACTTGTTGAATTGTTGGATTTCGATTGTGCCAAGTCCCGCCCTGCCCTGCCGCAGGTTATTGGCAGGGTAATTCATTGGGGAGCTTTTCTTTTTTGTTATGTGCTCAGTATTTACTTGTTTTAACTATTAAGTTAATCATCCCTGTTCATTTTGAAGAAGTTGCGGTCAAAGAGACATTGTATGATCCTTGCTCTGACCCTTATGAATAAAATCTTCAAGCATTAGATCCACTGATTTTGCTTTAAGCCATTGGATAATTCTAATTTATACCATTGAATCTGATCACATCTGCATTTATCTTGGTTTAGATATTTTGAAATCATGGCTCAGTAGCCTAAAATGGAACCAAGAAACATCTCTGAATCACAACCAAAAGAAAGGAAAACAAAACAAAACCAAAAAAAAACCTTCAAGTACGTCATGTCCTGTCATAACCAGTATATTGCTGGCTATACACTGAAATACACTGATTTCGCTTGAAACATTAACTGTGTTCTGGAAACTTTCTCCAGCACTTGTGGGATAAAAAGGAGGGGGATCACTAAGGGAGATTTGTGCTGTCTCAATTTGAAGAGGAGGCATTTTTCTCACTGGGCTCTGCTCCAAGCCCAGCTGTGTACCTTCCACCGTGGGCTGAGCCTCTCCCTGCATACTGAAGACATTACTGGCCACAGGTCAAAGTATCACTCTGTGGGACTTATCCTGTTTCCTGTACATATTGGAAAAACAGAACCAGATGCTTTTAAGGAGAGGACTGATAACTGTTACACCTTATACACTGGTTTCTTCAGATTGAACCGGGATTGAGATATTTTCTAGCTGTGTTTTTTGACACAGAGGTACGGTCAAGCTACCACTTGTAATACATCATGAGTCTTTAATGGCTTCTTCCCACGCTCTTTCCTATTATTAGGCATGATGATCATTGCACATTGGGCACTCCCTTCTCCTGACTCCCCGACCCTCTTAAAATGCATTCACCTTGACATGGGGAATACTGAAATATCTGCCAGGTTAAATACCTTTTCCCTGTGTTCATAGGGGGCATGTATTTATTGTTCATTCATAGCATGTGTATCACTTGAATACCAAGTGTTGATAGTATGCTAAAGTTCTAGATTTATGGGTTTTTGATATTCTGTTTAAGTGTTGCTGATTCACCGAGCTGGAGGTTAAAAAGTTTTTCAAGCCTGACTCACTAGTGGAGAGCATGTTTTAAGATCTTAGATGGTGGGAGAGTGGGTGCGATGTGTCACACCGAGGAAACATTTAGTCATAAGGTTGTTCACTCTTCATTTATTGCTCTTCATGCGTTTAGAATGTGTACATATCTTGGAATACCAGTTCTTTGCAAGTCATGTTTCTGTGTCGCTTGGACCAATGACTTCTTTTCAGAATCCATCTCCTTTAGACAGACTGGCAGCTCTCCAGCAGCTAAATCCTCACTGTGAGTCCCTAAGATGGAGGACAGGGCCCATGGTTGCAGGCAGATTGTACATTTGAAGGAATAGATTGCCTTGTGCAGGGCCAGACTCTAAATTGTCTGTTTCAGTCTGTATTCCTTTGCCTTTAAGAGTTGAAGACTTTTTATTTGCAGTTTTTCTGTTTTCGAGGCCTGCTCATTTTCTGGTGCTTGATGGCAGGGCTCAGGCGGATGATCTGTGTCCGGAAGTGAACATGTGGTAGTATTTAGCTTCGTAATGCCCTGGGTTTAATGGACGTCTTGAGGGAGATATTGGATGGAAGGCAACCAGGATGGTGATTCTGGGCCAGCAAACAGAGTGGATGTCCAAGTGTTGGAGAACTGTTGTTATCACAGAGCTTCCCATGGGTATACCTCAGTCCAAGACCCACAAAAAATGGATGCCAAGTCATCCTTAATAAGCCAAAATAGTTATTTTGCTCAAACATTCATGTATGTTTTCATTGAAGACTAACAATTTGGTAGTCCCTTTGGCACTGAGCAATCTTTAACTCCCCCTCAGTTAATGCAATGTCTAACAATTGTGATCACCAGAGGCTCTTATTCATGCAGTTATGTTGGCCTGCTTATGATAGAGAATTTTCTATGTGTTTTGTTCAAACATAGATTTGTAAGTAAATGTTACAGCAAAAAACTGTGAAATTGCAAGTTCTGTTAATTTTTATGTTTCTATTTTCCAAACTCCCATAGCCCATATCTGGTTAAAAACGTTTGACACTAATGAGATTCATCTGGCCTCAGAATCAGATGTGAAAGTTGAGTACTAGATATTACAAAGGGTCATGGTGCTTTGAAAGCATTGTTCCTATTTTTACATAACTTTTTTTTTTCTGGATTCGAATCACATTTTTTTATTTTTTTTCATAGACTCTGTGTCATTCCACGCAGCAAGAGTAAATATATTATTGTGCCACTTACATTTGCTTGCAATTAAGATTTTGTTATCACTGTGTTTTCATTTGACAGCCTGACACAGAAATAATATATCCATGTGAAAAGACTCCATTGTGCAGTGGGGCCTCAAGAAAACCTGCCAGAAACCCTCCCACATTGTTCCTATCACAAATGGCTCTCCACTGAGTGATTGCTAGAAAATTCTACTAACAAATATCATTTTGCATAAAGGATTGCATTGTTGTCAGAGTATTACATTTTAGCCACTGGGCAACCAATAAAACACGTTTAAATATTGGCAAAGATGTTGATCATCTGTTGTGGACCTGCACTGTTGGACAGGTTAATCTTTCTTGGCTGAAAAAAGCCATTGACTGAACACACTTTCCCAAAGTTTCACTTTAGTTTTAAAAGAAAAACTGAAAACTTCTATGTTTCAAACCAAGTGGAGGGGTAAAATTTCTGCAACTATCAAACAACATCTGTGTTTTGGGTTCATTAGAAATCTTGCTTTATTTTTGTGGTCAATCATCTGGGTATGTGCCATCTATATTCATCCTTTCCGCACACCTGGGACTAGTGTGGCAGCTTGAATATGTGGAAGCCCTCCAGGGCCCATCAGTCCATATGCACTGCTCAGAGGAAACATGAGACTTGTGGCATAATTGAGCCAGCCAGCAAACGGTGTAGCAGAAATCAGCCTACTGATGCCACCACTCAGCACCCAGCAGGAGAGCTCTGAGCTCTATAGGATGGCATAAGAAAGAAATGTGCCTGTTTCAAATCTTTGAAGGCGCTCTTTCTGTTTAACTGTATAAATCACGGGGCCCTGGAGGCAAGGGCAAAGAGAACTGACCAGAGTGCTGAGAGCACCCTGCAGAGAGTCTAAGTTACCATGGCAAGAGATTAAAGTGGCAGTAGATGGAATAGATAAAAGAGCTTTTAGAGAACATTTTGGTACAAAAAAAAAAAAAACAGCTGAATTCCTGTCTCATTTCAAGTAACTCTTTGTCTTTGGACTCTTGCACTCTTGGAGGGAGATTTATGTCTTCTGATGTTCTTTATTTTTATTGTCTTGCTAACTTCTCTGTTCAAATCTCTTACCATATAAATCCAACAGAATAACTCCTTGGTCCTCACTGCAGACTGACTAAGAACATGTGAAGAAGGGGACATTTTGTACTTTGGACTGTTGTTATAGACTTTATATATATATATAAAATTAGGTTATTTGTTTGTGTATTTATTTATGTAGAGGATTGAATAATTTTGTGTTTGGCAGTCATGTGAATTCGAAGGCATCACCCTGGATATAAGGCTTATTTAGCTTTTATTTTATTACTAAAATCATCTGCTTAATATTGTGTATGCCCCCACTGAGTCAAAAAATAATAAAATAAAACAGGTTTGGTGCATTCAGGCATGTGTGCAGGTCTTCTGGAAATGTCTGATCCCAGACATAGATCCTTTGTAGATCCTTTGGATCGTGGAAGTTGGGAAACAGATCTTTTATGGGTAGCAGTTGCTGTGATGCACAGCATAAATGTTTGATTGGATTCAGATTTGAGGTGTTTGGATATTGGATCAGTGATAACTTTAAGTTGTTTAACTGTAGCTTTAGAAATGCTCAAGGCTGATGTGCACATTGAAGTCCGTTGTGGATTGCATTCTTTTTGTGTTCAAAGCCAAAATTCTGAGTTCTCTAAGAATCTAAAGGAATGCATTAATGTTCTGACAGGAAAATCAAGCTGTAATTCCATCCAGTAGTTTAAACCTACACCAACTTAGCACAACGTAATATAGTAAACAACTGCATTCCTGTTGTCATATTTTGACAGCAGACTGTAGTGTTTGGTAGGAGCCTTAAGCATTGCTTCTTCTGGCTGCCCAGGAGATGTTGCCTCTTTGATTCTTTCTTCAAATATGCAAAGCAGCAGTAAGGGAGCAGATTGTTTGTTCTAGATTTCCTATGAGACTTCCACCTTGGGCTTAAACAGAGCAGTTGTGATGATTAGCAAAAAAATGTCTAGCCTCTCATAAACAATCGGGGGGATGGTGATGTGAAGAATCTCCATTCTCACATAGCTGCTTCTTTATTGTAAAACAATTAGCTCTTTCCTTCATACTGTAATTCTTCTTGAAAAAATGCTGAACTTTTGGTCTTTAGAGCAAGTATGTTTTTCGAGCTCAATAGGGAATATGCTTTTCAGTTTTGCTTCATAGCATGTGATTTCCTACAGTATACTCATTATATCATTAACACATGCATCATTGTAACATGAGATGCTTATTAAAATACTTTTTGTTTCTTCCTCCTGCAGTGAAAAAAGATTTAAAGGATGAGACTGACGACAGAGTGCCACAGTTCAAGAAAAAGGCGAAAGAACTTCGTATCTTGGATGCTAAGACGGCTCAGAATCTTTGTAAGTAGACGGGTGGTGATTCGAGACAGTGATTATGTGTCTAACATCCTCAGTTAGTTTAGTATTTTTTCCAAACATTACTTTTTTAACATCAGGAATATCATTATTTCTAAAAACACATCTTCGTCTAGCACCCATGATCAGCATGAATAAGTTGCTGGAACAATCCAAAATTAGCAGCCTTCTGTGAAAGGACAGTGAATTACTGCAACATTTTTAGGATTTTTCTTTTCTTTTATTTAATAAAACAATCAACACAAGCACCTGCAGTGTTTATTCTTGCCTTGCATCCGTTATCATGTGCAAAGCAAATTCTTAACAAAACTCACTGCTAAAGCTCCATGTGGGTGTTTTTTTAAATCTCCAAGAGCTCAACTATAAAGCATTATTTATAACTGGTATTTATTACCAGTATATCTGCCTTGCTCACCAAGATTCCCTTCATGTTTCCTTCACATGGCAGCCTGGTGTCAGTGAGGGTTATGTAGCATGAACAGGAGGACGATACACAGGCATCTGTTTGTATCCGTGTGTCTCTGCTCGTGTGTGCGTGTCACCACACTTGTGTACGAGCTGTGACTACGTCGATAGCTGTCACTGCCATGTATGATTACAGACCCAGCAAATGGGGTTTGAATTTGGCAGGAAACAAACCCATAAAAAAAATAAAAACAGGGTTGAAACAGGTGGGAGGCACGCTGTCATACGCAACCACACGGCTCTTTGAGTCACCTTGACACCCAGTACGGCTTCATGGTTCATCTTCACTGCCTGTTGCTGAACTCGCCGAGCTCCTCAATTCAGATATGAAAGTTCAGCGACAGGGACGGGTAGTGTGGTTGACATGAGTGATTGTGATGTCAGTGCCGCTTTATGTATCCTGGAATAGTGATTGTGCGTTCCACTATCTGATGAACTGTGTCTATCTTTCTTCAAAAGAACTCCAGAGTCAGTAAGGTACATTGCAGACTTAAACATTTAAAAATAAAGCTTCAGAAGATTATACAGTGTGAAGTGTTTTGTCACAAAGGTGCCCCTTGAAAGCAAATTGATAGAAATTAGGATTTCTATCCATCCCCATTAAGTTTAAAAGCAAGGTTCTTAGTATATGTTTGGTTGGAAATGAATTATAAGGAAGTGTAGGAGAAAAGTCTAATTAATGATAACAATAATGATAATAGATGTGCCCATTATTGGCATTTTGTTCAGGTTGTTAAAGGGAACTATTTGCACGACTCAAATCTTACGTGACATCTCCTTCAGGTTGCTTTGACCTTGTTATAAGTCACATTGGTTTTCAAAGACTGCTCTAGCGGACTCCTTTACATTATTTTCTGTTGACTCTTGTCTATTGTTTTCATAACTATTTTCATAACTATTTTAATTTTTGTATTATCTTATTTATTTCTGAGGCAAATGTAGTGAAAAAAAAACACTGAATGAGATGCTTTGAGAGGACGACTGTGACACAGTGCTTCGGTTTGAAACAGCAGTTGTAAAGAGAGTAGAGATATCCCTATTAACACAGTCAGTGAAAGACATAGCAGTTGAAGAAAAACAATAAAATATACCTTTTTTTGTATTGAACTAACAGGTCCCATGGTTTTACTTTAATGCTCTGCCCTCTCCTTTGTCCCAAAGACAGCCTGGTGCTTCTAAGCAGCATCCAAAAGAACTGATCCTGGTGGGTGGATGTGCAAGCTCAGTATTTGCTAAAGGGCATACCTAAGTCACTGCACTGCAGAATCTCCACTAACAAACCTACAACTACACCACTTCTCCCATTGTGGCGCTGTGGGGTTCATGTTTAACAAGGAAATAACAAGTGCCAGCTCATGGCATCTAACACTGATGTGACACATAATATAATGGAGTTAACTTAGCACATGAAGATAGGAAGTCAATGTTGTGTTATGCCATGGAAACAAACAAAGTAAATTCACTTGGAAGTCTGTGTAATAAACAGAACTATACGACGATGGGGAGGGTGCCACCCCTCTGTTTGTTACATGTGAAATACAGACATCAGGTCCCACTGCTGCAGTCGTATAGCAGCTGTTGAGTGACTGTCCTCCAACTCATTACCAAATCTCCACCTGTGACTTCCACCTGGATACGCCATCAGCTCCAGTTTCCAAAGTAGCCAGCCCACCTGGAGTGTGAAACATCCACGAGGCTTTCTCCCTGAGGCAAATTCAATGTGCCCCTTTGTATCCACCCAAACAAAAACACGTTGCTTTTCCAGATGACATGTGCTCATTTCAGCTACATTTATTTTTTTAGTTTTCTACTGTGTTTGTGAGTTGGTGTTTAAAAAAAAAAAAGAAACAAAAACTTTGAGACCCTAAAGGTGGATCTCAAGTGTTTCTTTGTCAGGAAAGTTTTTCTTTAAAAGCAAGTCAGGCATGTAGTCATTTTGTCAGAGGACCAGAGAGTTATGAATTGCTGTTGAAAGCTACAGTCTGATAAAAAAAGAAAAGGAAATGACTCTTTTTTCTCTACATCACAACAGCAATTTTCCTGGGCTCGTTCCGCCTGCCTTATGAGGAGATCCGGGACATTGTGCTGCAGGTTGATGAGGAAAGACTGAGTGAATCACTTATCCAGGTAATACTGACTTTTCACAGACATTGCCTGCATGTGCGCACACACGTGTGCATTTATACATTCTGAAATGTTGAACCTGTGCGTGGATATGTGTGTTTTTGTGTGGAAAGCATTAAGAACGTTTGAGGAAAAGAAAACTATTTCCCCACGTGTTCATTTGTAAAGAAACATTTTGAGTTTCTCTCTGTGATGGAGAGCTTGGTGACCCCATTTCAAAACCTATTCTGGTTTGTTTTTGACACAAGTCAGTTTTTTTTCATTTCCCTGTCGACTGCAGAGACCTCCATTCATCCTTACATAATGGATAACGAAGGACAAGGCTTGGCAAAACCTCTTCAACTCCACCCTCCTTTGCCTCTGCCTTTGTCTTAAACTGTGATTGATGAGCTTCCTAAAGGCTACTTGTTTTTGTTCCCATTTTATTTATTTAGTCTCAGAAAACATTAATTGAAAGGAGGGCAGGTGTATCTGCATTGAAGATGCATCACTTGGCAACACAAGACTACATGTTCTCACATTTCTTGGACTGTTATTGCGACTAAAGTTGTTATGTTGTCTTCTTCACATTTTATTTTATCAGTGGGAGGCGTAGACCTCAGGGATTAGGATCAAACAGAAGATTTGATTTTAATAAAATCTTGACAGTGATGCATTATACTGCGTGGATGGTTGTGTATGCATCTGATCTTTATTTTTTTACAATTAGTAATTGCTATTGTTCAAATGCTGATTTCAAGCACAAGTCCAGAAATCTTTTTAAGGATTTATTTTTGCTTCTATAGTCTGTGTCTTTTCTTACATCGCTTATCAAAAAAGGCTTACAGCTCTTCTGCTTCTTTTACACTATTTTAAACATAGACTCCAGTGTCAGACAGAGAGGTGATATATATTTAGATGGGGTCCATCCAGAGAGCTGCCCTGCAGGGCTATTATTTTGAGCTCTGATAACCTTTAATAGGCTGATAATCTTGCACAAAGTACAGAGTGTACATTATGAGATGCCATACCCCCCTCTGCTTCGTGAAAGAGAAAAGAAGTTAAGGTGTTGACCTTTTTCCACCTTCAGCCTTTCAGTAGTCTATATCTGCCAGCAGGAGAGTTGTCTCCCCAGCCAATCCTCACCAAGCCCTCGCTGCACAGAGAACCAGCACATGGCAGGAATGGTATAATGTAGGCTGCTTGAGTTACAGGGAGAAGAAGCACACTATCCACCATCAAGCAGCTGCCATTAAACTGACCTTGATCAGATTACAGATAACAACTCCACTGTTGAAGCTGGACAATAGCCTACTCTTTTCACAGTTATTCAGATCGTTGAGTCACTGTTTAAATGTGTTAGGTCTCTGACACAACACTGAGAAAATGCCTATAAAGTAACTGATTAACAAATACTCACCAGACACAGCTAAGAGGAAACATCGTGCAGTTGTTGAATGATAGACAAAATTCTTCTTTTTCACAGTTTCAAAAAAAAAAAAAAAACTGATTTGTAACTACTGCATCAGAGCCAGTGTATTGAAAGAAACTGAATAGCCTCCACTTTATGATTTCTTTGAAGGGGTTAATCAAGTACTGCATTGAATTTAACATAAAGATTGTTGACAATGTGACTAGTGGCTAAAGTCAGTCACAAAAAGTTAGTTTCCACATGCAAGCAGCAAACCATCCTCTTTGTAAGATTTCCCATTGTTGCCTTTACCTCACCCATTTCCCTCTTTAATAAATGTGAAGAAGGGCAGTGTGGATTCTAACAAAGAGGCCAGCTCAATGAGGCTTATGAGAGCAAGTGTGTGAGTCAGCAAAACCTTTTGGGAGCCAAGCTAATGTCACAAAGTCCAAGGGGAGTTTGGGGGACCAAATGAGTTAACTTATCAGTGTAGAGGGATGCTGCATGTAGCAAATGTGTCACTGAGAGATTTACTTCCAATATGCTGTCTGTATTTTGGCCTTTGACTGCAGTGATATGAGCAAAAAAAAAGTCTTTCAACAATGATATTTTTCTGATTATTGATTATTTTTTTTATATTGAGATGTAATGAAATTAATCTTGTCTTTACCATGTCTTAAAAATAGGTTAATAGAAATTCAGATGAATATCAAAAACAAGATATCTTCCACTGTGTCACACTGTGTGTGTTGGTCTGGAGCTTCTACTGTGCCAAGGAGGCAAGACATAGGGAATGATGTCAGGGACTCCACCACTTTATGAGAGAAATTACATTCAAGAATTTAAGAAAAACATTAAAGAATTTGCAGATTTTCCACAAAAGTGGATGTCTTGCCAAGTTAGGAAATTAGTCAGGTACAAATTTCAGAGCAAGAGATTGATGTCAAAGTCTTTTGGGCTAAATTAACATGTCAGATGTTCATGACATGAAAATTAGGAAGCACTGCGCTAGGATGGCATGTTTGAAAAGGCTGCCAAGAAAAAAAAATTCTTGCTATAAAGACCATAGCAGCACAAATGTGAACTATGACATTTTTAGAACACTATTGTTTGGTTGGATGAAAACCCAATGGAATTTTTAGCCATAATGCACACTGCTCCATTTGGCAAAAAATAATCAGCCTATCACCACAAATTTTTGATATTAGGTATTGTGCTTAGGAGTGAAAGGCTGTTTTGAGATTGTTTTTTATTTATTGAAAATCTTAGAATTGAAATAGGGTGTTCATTCTTGCTAAATTATCGATTTAATGGAAACTTAAACATTTGTTTTAAATCATAGAAAAAAATGACCATTTTCTCCTAGACAATGATGTGATCGATCAATCAATCAATCTTTATTTGTATAGCGCTTTTCATGCAAGAACATGCAACACAAAGTGCTTTACAGAATTAAAAACAATTATCACAATAATAAAAAAAAAAAAAAACCTTATGTAATGTGTATTGTTTTGAATATATAGTGGTGGGCTTTCATATTAAGTTCAATTTGCAGCACACATTACTGTGGGATTTATTTAAGAAACCGGGAGATACAAAAATAAGATCAACTAGAAAAGCACTCAGAGAGCGCAGACCTCCGCCAAGCGCAACAGTTCTCCCATATAGTGATTTACAGATTGCGATAAAATCCATGTTCTGGATCAGATCCGGATCAGCCTTTGAAATTTGATAGAGGTTCCCATTGTCAATCCCTGAGTCAAATTTCATGAGTTTAGGGCAATAATTAACGGAGATATTGGGAAACAAAATTTTTGGCCCCATTGACCGCAATGTTATCAAAAATTTGAAAGTGATCCAGAATCCAGGATTTCTTCCGGATAACACCCAAAATGAAATCAGTTCTTCCTTTTCACATTTCTGACAACTCCTGAAAATTTCATCAAAATCCATCCATAACTTTTTGAGTTATCTTGTACACAGACAGACAGACAAACGGACAGACAGATAAACACCGCCAAAATTTTACCTCCTTGGCAGATGTAATGATTCCTATTTACACAAAAACATTGCTTATTGTGTACTTAGGTAACTATCCTGGTCAAATAAGAATGCTGTGATTATAAATCATGCAGAATGAGGTCACAAATTTGGCTGGAAAGGAAGTGACACATGCCAGGAAAATGCAGCTACAGCCAGTTAAAGCAACACAGAGGCACTGAAGGGGAGCAAAGGGACCTCCTGCTGGGTGACACAGTCCTAAGTATGGGCTCCATCTGCACAGTGCTCATCCACACTTATTATGCTGATTAATCTCTCCACACCACACACTTTCAACCACACGCCAATCACAATTTATTCACACAGGCAGATGCACACACATACACAGAAAAAATGATGCCTAAGGTTTGGCAAATACTAAAAAAATAGCAATGCATTTAACCATCTTGCTAATTTTAGATGGAGTGGGTGATTGTGTACACCTAAAATATATTACCAAGACAACATTTTGGATCTTTGTGTCAACAACATCTGGAACACTATGTCGAAGTCAAGAGTAATTATTGTATACACAATGGTCTTGGAATCCAAATGTCACAGATTTAGACCAGTTGCAGTAATGATGATGCGGCGATAAATGAAATATTAAATGTGAACTGTAGCTGCTACCTGAAAACAATATGTCATGAAGAGAGCTTGATTCCTGTTTAAATATTTTAGGATTGTAGGTCTTAAAACAAAAGAATAGTGCTGTCCATGTTTTTGGAAACTCATAGAGAAGATTGATGTCCTTTACACAAAATACAATTAATGTAGCTAAAAAAGTAAAAAAAAAAAAAAAACTTTGGACCTATTTATTTACAAAATATGTGTTTCATCATATTTGATATCTCAAGACTTTTCATTGTTTTCTTGAAATGAACTCTAAAATTATTAAATAAATTATGACTTCTGCTGTTTTCTGATGATGGGAAGATGCTATTTGTGTATGTTATCTGATTTACACTTGAATATGAATGTTGTATAGGGTTAGGATTAGAATAAAATAGAGTCCAATAGAATGGAATTAAATACGTAGAAATTACTTAAAGGGAGTCAACATGTGCCAGGTAGTTTGTTAAAACTCCATCTACAGGGTTTTTATGCATAAAATCACTTAACAAACCCCTGTCAATGATGTCTAGTTAGTGAGGTGGTAACACTGTGTCACAAGACTATCAGTAGCTTAACTTAATGTAAAGTACAGTAAAAAGAGGATATGTAAATCCAATCAGATTTTGGTATGACCACCTTTTTCTTTTCAGACCTAAAGGTCTAAAGGTGAAACGTACACTTCTACCTATGCTTTCCCTATTTTTTTCTACACATCTGTTGATATGCAACATAAAAAAAACATTTTTTCAGTGCATGCGTGTGCAGTCATCTTCACTCAGACGTAGAAGCAGGAATTCTGCAAACAAATGTTTCCTCCTTATTCATTAAAAGAGAATCTGATAACAGTGATTTTAGATTATGTAAAGAGTTGTCAAGCAACAACCTTGATTCCACATTTTTTACCTGTAGCCACAAGGCTTGTATTGTATTGTAACATTGCCTTTTTTTAATATAAGTTGCAATGCAGTGTTTAACAATTAAACTCTGTTTTCTTCAAAATTTAGCTTTTAACAATGTAAAATGGGAATTGATCAATAGAGGCAATGCTGAGAATGGAGAGAATAGAGGAAGTGAGAAGTGTTTGTAATGTATCTGAAACTGTGTAACTCAATCTTGTTATCTTTTTTTCTCTGTCGACATGGCTAATGTAATGATTTATCTGCAGAATGTGGTTGTGTGTTGGCCTTGAAACACTCCTACGATGTGTCACCCTGGCAGAGTGGCTAGATAGGAGTTGATTGGCTCTCCTTATTCTGCATTAGAGCCCATCAACACTTCAGAGATGATGTACACTTCCCTGAATGCTGGCAGACAGTCCTGGCTCTTACCATTCATCCATGCTCCATATGATTCCTTTCAATTCCACACGTATTTTCAACTCCATGCGCTCAGCATAGAAATATGCATATAGTACATATAGTACATCTTCTCTCTGTCCTGTCTCCCCTCTTTTCTTTCTCTACCCGGCTGGCCTTCGGCAGGAAGGTCCCCCCATATGAGCCAGGTCCTGCTCAAGGTTTCTTCCTCTTAAAGTGGAGTTTTTTCCTTGCCACTGTTTGGTATAAAGGTTTTTTTTCTCCCTACGTGGGAGTTTTTTACCTGCCATTATCATTGATTGGATTTAATTATATAATCTTAGTTGATGATATTTGCTCGGGGGTCATGCTCTGGGTCTCTGTAAAGCGCCTAGAGACAATTGTCATTGTAACAGACGCTATATGAATAAAATTGAATTGAATTAAATTGAAATAGACATCAGTTATCCCTCTGTCTTCTAGTCCCTGTGCAATTGTGTCATTTATCATCCAAACAGTAAATGTGTATTAATGAATTTCCCATGTGAAAAAACACTCACATTTGCATGCAGTTTATCGCTCCCTTTCACATTGTTTTTTTTTCTCTCTCATTTGTCTACAATATTCATAGTGCTGATGAACAGGGGTCATTTGTGTGTATATAAAAATATCAGGTCAGCTTCATCAAGTCCAGAAAGACATTGGAGTCACCCCACTATCCCCTGTATAACAATGCGATAAAGAGGACAATGAAAGACAACAATACGCGTTGGCTCAGTGAAACAGGTAGAGCTTCTGAAAGCCTGGCAAAGGTCTGCTTTTAAAGGGCTGACAGCTTGACAAAGCTTTTCATTGCTATTGTTTGTGGGCAGCAATAGAATCAGCAAGGGAAAGGTCCCGTGGACCTTGTTTGTTTGAAAAAAGAATCGTGCCCATGTGCTTTGGGCTTAAGGGCCCTGGTTGGATTGTGTAGTTTGGCATCAGACGAGAACTGGCCCCCTTGTTCTTTTTTAGTGTCATCCTGTCAAGATGCACTTTCTTCCACAGTCTGATTGTTTAAATCATAGCATGAGTGTACCCATGATCTTGCTGTTATCGACTAAAGTTGGTTCTTCTTAGGTGTTTGGATTTTGAAAGAGTCCCTCACAGCTTCTAGCCCCTCGATGACAGCTTAGCTGTTACAACGATGGTATGTGGTCACATGTTGTGTCTATGTCCAGCTGAAGATGAGTGGGAGTAGAACAAGGGTTAAATCATCCTCAACAAGGTAATTGAGTATGAGGAAATGTATTATAAGTTAAACATGTGGATTTTATTTTTGTATTTATTTTTGCATACATTTATTTCTGAATATATTTTGTTACAGAGAGCAGAAGTGTTTAGGTGTTTGTGTTCATTTAGGTTCATCAAAACCGCCGTGGAATGTTTAAAACATTTAATCATCAATCGGAACAAAAAAATAAATCTTGCAGGAGACCATTCTCTGCTGTGGTGATGGTTACTGGAAATTTCCAAAACAACTTCAAGTGGCTGACTATTGTTATTTTTGTATTATTTGTGGCTTGGCAACTCTTAGAGGGACCATGTCCAAAGGCATTGTTTGAAAGATTTCTTACTGACAGTACAGAGGGATTAAGTGGTATTGGTTTTTGAGCATTTAGATGAATGCCTTGCAAATATACTCCCCAAGCTCTCGGAGCCTCTTCTTTTTCTTACCATTTTTTTCTGGGTTTTCTTTTACAATAATTCTCTTGGACTACCTTGAATTCCCTTGTTGTTTAAATGGCACATCTTGGAAAACTGCTCTTTGTGATAAGTATATTAATTGTTAAATTGCCTCCATGCTGTAGTATCATCCAGTGTTTCCCCCAGGCAGATGAGCTATTTCAGCTATAATAAGCTTTCCTGTTCCATCCAAAACAAAAAAAAACAAAAAAACCCAAAATAACAAAAACATAAAAAGCCTTTTATTTCACATGAACTGTAGTTTGTTAAAAATGTGCAGGATCCTTAACTTGTCCAAATGGAGCCCGTTTCTAAATTGGTAATTTCACATCACTACATTGACTTCAGTGAGACAGAAGTTATTCATGATAACATGGCATTGTTTTTAGTGATGACAGTTTACAGGAAGTCTATCAATGACATTCAGAATTCA
Organism: Hirundichthys speculiger; assembly: GCA_018398805.1. Taxonomy (NCBI): domain Eukaryota; kingdom Metazoa; phylum Chordata; class Actinopteri; order Beloniformes; family Exocoetidae; genus Hirundichthys; species Hirundichthys speculiger. The sequence goes on along the minus strand of JAGFBZ010000849.1, from coordinate 2,454,540 downwards.
TCAGTATACATGTGTTAAAGTTATTTAATCTTGTATATATATTTGGACAGGTGTACTTATTCCTGTTCATTCACTGCCTTCACACTGACCCCTTGAATGTTGGTAAGGGTTACTGGAGCTTGAGCCCTCCTCAGGTCCACCACCAGTTCCTAAATCTTTGTCACACTGAGCTGTAGAAGAATGAATCAAAAAATGAAGAGAAAAAAAACAATACAAAAACCTCTGCTTTTCTTTAATTTTCCAACCTCTGTCTTTTTGATTCTGCAGCATATTGAATTTGCATAAATGCAAACAAAGCCTTAAATTTGTTTAACCAGCTGATATGGATCGCTATACAGCCAAAAACTGAGCACGCGTCTTTATGCTGGGTTTTCTCCCTTTCCATCACTCATATATCTTCTTGTTTTGTAGCTCATCTCAATAAGGATGGACAGTGACAATAATATGTTATTCTTAATAAGAATATTAATTTATTATTCCATGTTCAGGTGCATGCTTTTTTTTATTGTTTATATGTGGTTTGGATGTGTTGTCATCCTTCAGCATATAATTAAGGTATTTCCATGGCAGCGATAATGCAACTATGAACAACATACTGTCTTACAATATCACCTTTACATGACTTTTTATTCAGATTATTGTCTTAATCTGATCTATAACAGTTTTTTTTTTTTTTTTTTGATCCATGTAAACCCACAAGGATGCAAGGAAGGATGCACTTTTATTACCTTGTTCAAAGGTCCTATTTAGGAGGAATTTAAGAGAATAATAATACAACATAATAATACTTAAACCACAGAATAAACCATTTCTGGGAACAAAAAGTTGACATTTATGGCCCCAATTAAAAAAAAAATAAGTTAATTAAAAAAAAATAAAGCAGTGATTTGCAAATCTCATAAACCTATATTTTATTCCCAGTAGAGAAAAAAAAAAAAAAAAAAAACAGCAAATGTTGAAATGAGACAATTTACGGTTTCATGGAAAATATTAGCACATTTTAACTTTGATGGTAGTAACACATCTCAAAAAAGGTTGGCACTTTACCATTGTGTAGCATCCCGTCTTCTTTAAGCAACTATCTGTAAATATCTGAGAAGTGAAGAGACCAGTTGCTGAAGTGTTAGGAGAGGAATGCCGTCCCATTCTAGCTGATCAACACTCCTGGGCCTTTGTTTCTGCATTTTTTTTCTTGCATCATACACAGATTGTTTTCTACTGGTAAAGGGTGTGGACTTAGGACAGGACAGTTCAACATTTGCACTCTTCTCCTGCGAAGCCATGCTGTTGTGATGAATGCAGTAAGTTGTTTAGCATCGTCTTGCTGAAATATGCAAGACCTTCCCTGAAAGAGACATCGTCTGGTTGGGAGCACATGTTGTTTTCAAAACCTTTATGTACTCTTCAGTATTGATGATGCCTATTCAGATGTGTCATCTGCTAAATACTAAAGGCACTAATGCAGTCCTTCTCAAATAGTGGGGCACGACCCCTTGGGGGGGGGGGGGGGGGGGGGGGGGGGGGGGGGGGGGGGGGGGGCTGTATGGCCCTGGGGAACTGGGGAACAAGGCTTTTTGTTTGTTTGTTTGTTTTTTCCATCCTGGAATAGTGTAATTGCACATATAGTATAGTAGGGGGCAGTGGCGCTCTCATTATCACAGTGTGCACAGGGAGTATTAGCTTTATTGTGTCTAGGTTTTTTTGTGCACAGACATGCGCGCACAGAGCAGGAGATATGAAGTGACCAAACCCTCAAGAGACACTAGGAAAAAATATTTAACAGAGATTAAAAGGGAGGCGGAGAGAGACAGAGATAATGAGACAAACAAGGGTCAACAGAAAGTTAAGACGAGGAAATCTGACGATGGCACATGGCTTCAATGTGACTATGGTAGGATTGATGCATTTTTAAATCTCTACAAACTAAAATACAATTTTAATAAAGTTATTCTTTGTTATAAGTTGATCCATATTTCTTTCTTTTTTTGTTTCTCTTAATGTTAATGGGGATACAGTGTTATGTAGAGGTGTACGTATAACAAATTATACTATTTAGAGTCTTGGTGGAGGGTGGGGGCAAAGTGTTTTCTTCTTCCGGGGGGCGGGGGCAGCAAAAAATAATAGAGGTGCAAGCTTTTAAACTGTGCTGATAACAAGCTGGATGGTCCCTATTCTCTTTACTCTGCAGGACGCAATGTCCATGGTTTCCACAAAGAATTAAAAATTGTTCAACAATTTTTAGACACAGTTTTTCGCAGATGAATATCTGTCCATCCTTCATTCTGTCCATCTGAGAGGCTTTTGCCAGGGAATAAGTGGTCAAGTATTCCTCCATTTTTTGGATTTTCACCAATTACTTTTCCAGCCTTTTGTTGCTACTGTTCCAACTTTTTTGATACGTGTTGCTGCCATCAAAGTCAAAATGAGCTAATATTTTCCATGAAACAGTAAAAAGTCTCCATTTCAACATCTGCTATTTTTTTTATGCTCTGTTGGGAATAAAATATGGATTTATGAGATTTGAAAATCATTGCATTCTGTTCAAAATCAAACCTACCATTTCTGCAGTGTATTTTATATTCCGAGTATAATTATAATAAACTGTAAAAATAGTTTTGCAGACTGCAGATAATCAGCTTTTTTCCCACCTTAATTAGAATATGCCATGTAATCAGGCTTCTTGAAATGAGAAAGTCATCACTAGCTGTATTAGAGCGCCCAGTTTTTGGTGTGTGTGGTAAGCTAACTCTCGTCAGCAGATGATACGGCCCTCGGGGCTTGTTTTGCAGAATATCAGAGTGGCTTCTTAATGTTTAATGTCTGCCAATGTATTTTATATTACCCCATCTTCTTTTCAAAAGGAAAGGCTAATGACTAACTCTGCACTGCTGCTGTTCATTTGTAATTAGTATTTCCTTATGTTGTGTGCAAATGCACCATATAAATAAAAAAAATAAAATAAATAAAAAATGAAGGGAGAAGAAAAGTGTCCAGCATCTTTCGTATTTAAACTCAGCATATCCACGTGTTTGCACTTTTTTCTTTTTTTTTTACTAATCACTAGTTGACATACTAGGACTTTTTAGTAGACTTGAGGAAATATTTCTTTTCATTTTATGATTCAGGATGAATAGTAAACTGTTTTACATGTTAAATCCATATACTCATTTTGTGAGTTGAGCTATTTGGAATTCAAAACCACAAAATGAAGCAAAAATGATTCAAACAGACAGCACCACATCATCGGTCTATATGCAAACATTTTATATGTGATATATACTATTTATATGTAATGTTTATCATGGGAGGGTCTGGGGTGGGTTCACAGCTGCAGTGGCCTCTGCTGAAATCTCATTGACTCCCTGAAGTACCCCTGTCTTGTTACTTGTCTCTTGGAGATGATTAGATTATAGGAGAATACAATCACTAACTGTACAGGCCTGGGATTATAACATTTACTGAAGAATAAGGGCTGCGTGAAACTGCAGCAAAAAGAGATGTGGAGACAACATTTGAGTATCATCATATGAAAATCCTATTGATTAACAAAAACAAAGGTAACAAAAGAAAAATCAGTTCAGCGGCAGATAGTCCGGACAGACACATGGGACAGTAGAGGAGGCCTCGCAGATGGTGGACCGAGTTCAGGTGTGTGCCGGGCGGAAGGCAGTCCAGGTAAGATCACTGGGCACCAGGGGAAATGTAGACAGTGGAGTCCAGGCGGGCACCCTCGGTGCCGTTAGCAGCTACAGGCTGACGCCCTGCAGAGGGAGCAGGAAGCAAAGAGGCTGGGGAAGCAGGAACTGAGGAGACTGGAGCCGAGGGAGCAGGAAGCAATGAGACCCTGGACTCGGTCTCGAAGCAAAATTCGTGACCGAGTCCAGGGTTTCACCAAAATGAAGGGAATCTGCCTAGACTGGCTGTTGTGACCTTGACAGCAACCACAGAGACCTCATCAGTACTTGCAGGTCCCCAGTAGCAATATTTTACCACGGCGTTATTCTAGTGTAATGTAAATACGGTTGATAGGCATTGGAAAAATGGCAAAATAACATTGTCCTTAATGGAGGAGCAGCGAGAATGTCCGACCTAGCAACAGTAACTAGGGAGGGGGCGGTGCTTACTGAACGTCAATTGGAGAGATGAACACAGGAAGTAAAATGGAACATAATCAAACATGGAATCAAGCCGTCAAAATAAAAGAGGAAGTTAAGTTAATAGCAACAGAAAATAACACAAAGAACCCAAGAAATGCAGACCAAACCAAGAGGATTAAGAAAAAAAGCCCCGAAAGAGTGAATACCAAACACCAAAACAACCCCCCAGACCAGAACATATTTTTTGAATTACGTAAAGTATGTCTGGTGAAAAAAAAAGAAAAAAAAAATACATATAGTCATGGAAAAAATTCTTAGACCACCCTTGTTTTCTTCAGTTTCTTGTTCATTTTAATGCCTGGTACAACTAAAGGTACATTTGTTTGGACAGTCTGTGGGTTAAGTTGTGTCCATTGATTCATATTCTGCCAGTGCCTACTTTTAATATATATTTAATCAGCCTAAACCATGAGTTTCTTTTTTTTTTTCATGTTCATTCAATTGAATGCGGAAGAAACTGAAAATTATTTTCAATCGTGTAACATAATATCCAAATACAGACTGACGACATCTATGGACACAAGCATTTCAAGCTTTTGGCTTTGCACTTATTTTACATAAGCTGCCATGGCAACAACCTTTCTGCCAGGTCTCACAGGAGTCTTTTAAACGAGACTTGCTTGTTATTATTGTTTATCTCTCTTGTCAATCATCCACATCACCACCATGCTCATCCATATGCATGGCCCCATCATTACACGTGGCTGCTCATTGACTGCAGGGCCTACAGGACCCATGCCAGCCTTTGTTCACCGCTGTAACAGGTGATGGCAGGAGACTGGCACATTGTTGGGCATCATTTTCACAGTGTAAAAGTGCACATGTGGGACAAGGCGATAAGTATGGGCATGCTGGATTAGAGCTAAAGCAGGAAAAACAACTTTCCCATGGGCTTAATTGTGTTTTATATTGACACGTGGTACATAACACTTTGGCATCAAATACTAATTTAACAATGAAATGTGAAATAAATGAATGCAGATTTGGTCGGGCTGGAAACATAAGGCATGGAAGTAGGGAAGTTGTTAAATGAACAAAGTAAAGGCCAAAATAGAGACAGGGGAAAGAGAGAAGAAACTTAGTTTGGTGCAAAATCATATATGCTTCAGAAATTGATGGCCAGGACCCAAGGTACTACATGTTCTTTTCACTGATCGTTGTCAAGCCGCTGATCTGTTGCCAGAGGGTTCTGGCGAGGTGCACTATCCTCAGGTTGAATATTGATTAAAGGAGTATGCATTCACACATACATTCACATGCACAAAGCATACACACTGACGAGTTCATGCACAATACAGCACAGTAGTTAAATTTTGATTACGTACAGACCACTGAACTCCTCCTCAAGCATTCTGGGTGCTATATTTTCATAATTATGTTATGAAGAAAGAGAAAAAAAAAACTAGTTTACTCTTTTCATTGTCCAATTCTGTGTCTTCAGTGCTGTGACAGATGGCACATCACACACTCAGTCAGCAGACTCCACAAATTAATTTGTCTTACTGTTTTGGTTGTTTGCTCACTTAGTTTTTGATTGACATTCTCATCATATACTCGCTTTGTATATTTGTAATATTTACTCATGAAGGACAATTACAGGAAAAGGTGTATCGACTTTGTTCCACCATTAAAAGCTTTCTTGCAAGTATTGCAAGCAATTTATAAAAATGAATTATATATATATATATATATATATATATATATATATATATATATATATATATATATATATATATTAGGGCTGTCAAAGTTAACGCGTTAACGCGGGATTAACGCAAAATAATTTTAACACAACTAATTTTTTTAACTCGAGATTAACACGAGGCTTCGCCTGGCCGTTGATGTACAATAGTAGAGAGGAGAGTAGGTTTAATGAGCCTCGGGCCCCGCCATAGTTGTAGTCCTGTAGTCGTCCGTAGTCCTGTCAAAACAGTAAGCCATGCACTGACTTTGACAGAAGCTGGGATAAAAATGGATACTTAGATACTATTTTCAATGGTAAGTTTAGCTTCAAAACCTTGCCTAATGGCTAACTCCACAAGATAAATGTTGTTTGTGTATACTGTCGATGTGAATTTAGTTACCACCGGAGTCCCGACTACTGAAATATCACTTGTCGGCTAATTAGAGCGCGGATGCAGAAAGCCCCCCCCCCCCCCCCCCCCCGTTTGAAGCAAACCACGAAAATATTTTGTATGAAGAACATAAGAGAAAATATTGAATATATATATATAATATATATAATGGATTTGGCATTGTACCAATAAATAAACATGCATTTGTTTTACATAAGGCAAGCATTTGTGTACTCTCAAGGCAAGGCAACTTTATTTGTAGAGCACAATTCGTGCTTTAGAGATGCATAAAGTCACAAGAAGGCAAATAGAATCATTCCATACAAGCATAAAAATAATCAATAATAAATAAAATGAATTAATAAAAAAATTAATTAATTAAATTAAAAATAAAGAGTGCAGATAAAATCCTTTCAGTCATCATCTTCACATCTGAACAAAAATTGTTTTCAGCCTGGATCTGAACATTGTCAGAGTTCAGGTCTGTCTCACATCTGCTGGAAGACTGGTCCAGATTTTAGGAGCATAAAACTGAAATGCAGTTTCACCCTGTTTAGTCCTGACTCTGGGCACCAGCAGGAGACCACTACCTGAGGTTCTCAGAGTCCAGGTTGGTTCATATGGATCTAACATGTCAGAGATGGACTTTGGGGCCATGAAGAGACTTGAACACAAGTAGAGCTGTTTTAAAGTCTATTCTCTGAGTGACAGGAAGCCAGAGAACTCAGGACTGGACTAATATGGTCATATTTCCTGGTTCTAGTCAGGACTCGTATTAATAAGAGTAATACAACTTGAAAAAGATCTGTATAAGGTAGATTTAGAACAGATAAAAATATGCGATTAATTTGCGATTAATCATGAACTATTAACTATATTAACTATTGACAGTCATGCGATTAATCTGATTAATTATTTTGAGAAATTGACAGCCCTAATATATATATATATATATATATATATATATATATATATATATATATATATATATATATATATATATATATATATATATATATATATATTTGTGTGTGTGTGTGTGTTTTCCTTGAAGGGAAATTTAATGTCAGACTAAGTCTGTCAGGTTTTCCAGCCCCGACACTCAAATTAATCCCACCCCTCATCCCTCTCTTATCCTGTTTCACTCTCTTTCAGTGTTTGTGTCTTTCTCTTAGTCTGCATTTCTCATTTACTTTAACACGATTTTAGAATCTGTCACACTCATTTTGTTGCCTGTCAGTCTGTAGCTGCAGCGTTGCCTATCGTGAGATTTGAGGTGTTTGCGTAGTTTGGTGGGGTGTAAATTCTGCAAATACAGCCAGTATGACTGATGTTTACTGTTTAATATCTCAGAGACAAGACTTGGTATTAGTTTTGCTTCCTTTTTTCCACTTCTAAATTAGACTTATTTGCAGAAAATGTCAGCCTATAGTAATACATGGCATTTTATTTCAAGTTTAAAAGTAAAGGGAAGCTCAGCTTGAGAGAAGATCCTTTTTTCAATTACTTACAAAGACTATATCTTAAGGACTGCTGATTTTCAATTTTTTCATCGCAACTAGGATTGTGTTTCTCTGTACTGTACAAAGATGTGATAAGATATGATCTGAGTTGACAATTCAAATTGGCTTATTTTTGTAAACACATTACAATGTACAAAACATACTTCACAGCTTCACTCCATAACACTCCTTTATTTTTAACATTATATACAATCATAAACAATCTTATTAGGTGTATTGCTTTTGCATGGCCGACACTGCTCTGTTTTAACTTGGCATGGCTTCGCGGATGCTTTGAAACTATAAACTCACTACACAGGCAGCTGGCTGACAGCAACAGAGATCAAAGTACGGAAATAAAAGCCCTACAGATACTGTCATCCTCTACAAATGTTTACTCAACTGTAACTTGTATCTCATTACCTTTGCACTCTTTTACCCTCTTAGCTAGTTCCCTCCTTTAGCTACAGAACTTCTTCAACGATAGTGGAATAACTTCACCTTAAACTACTACAGTTGAACTGGCCAACAGTGAATCACAGCTTTGTTAGGCCTCCTGAATCCTTGACCTGACCTGCTAGCAGTAAATCTATAATAAATTGATAAAGCATTTTGGGCCATGACATCCTAATCTTTTTTCACAATTGAAATAACAACCATAACGAATTTGGCTCATTTTTGACATGGCTATTCTATAAATTGAAATGTAACACATTTTGACAGACAGGCAAGTATTGTGTTTCCAGAGCATTTTCACACTGAGGGAAATAAATTGTGCTGAGTTTTGTTACTGGGTTACTGCTGTAAAAGATGAATTTATTCAGCTTTGTTAAATTGGGGCACATAATTTATTGATGGTAAAAACACACACACACACACACAACACACTCTCAGCGGCCACTTTATCAGGTCCACCTTGCCTATACCAGGTTGGACCCCCTTTTGCCTTCAGAGCTGCCTTAATTCCTCATGGCATAGATTCAACAAGGTGCTAGAAACATTCCTCAAAGAGTTTGGTCCATATTGACATGATAGCATCATGCAGTTGCTGCAGATTTGTCGGTTGCACATCCATGATGTGAATATCCTGTTTCACCACATCCCAAAGGTGCTCTATTGGATTGAGATCTGGTGACTCTGGAGGCCATTTGAGTCCAGTGAACTCATTGTCATGTTCAAGAAACCAGTCTGAGATGATTTGCACTTTCTGACATGGCACGTTACCCTGCTTGAAGTAGCCATCAGAAGATGGGTTCACTGTGGTCATGAAGGGATGGACATGGTCAGCAAGAATACTCAGGTAGGCTGTGGCGTTGACACAATACTCTATTCATTGGTACTGATGGGCTCGAAGTGTGCCTGGAAAATATCCCCCACACCATTACGCCACCACCACCAGCCTGAACCGTTGACCCTACCAACCCTACCAACCGAATGTCGCAGCAAATATCGAGACTCATCAGACCAGGCAATTTTCCAATCTTCTATTGTCCAATTTTATTGAGCCTGTCTGAATTGTAGCCTCAGTTTCCTGTTCTTAGTTCAGGTGTGGCACCTGAACCGGTCTTCTGCTTCTGTAGCCCATCCACCTCAAGGTTTGATGTGTTGTGCTTTCAGAGATGCTCTTTTGTATCCCTCGGTTGTAATGAGTGGTTATTTGAGTATTTGAGGTTGCCTTTCTATCAGCTCGAACCAGTCTGGCCATTCTCCTCTGACCTCTGGCATCAACAAGACATTTGCACTCACAAAACTGCTGCTCCCTGGATATTTTCTCCTGTTAAGACCATTCTCTGCAAACGCATAGAGATGGTTGTGGTGAAAATCCCAGTAAGTATAGCAGTTGTTGAAATACTCAGACCAGCCTGTCTGGTACCAACATCCATCCCACGATCAAAGTCACTTAAATCACCTTTCTTCCCCATTCTGATGCAGGTATGAACTGCAGCAGATCGTCTTGCTACATTCTTAAATGCATTGAGTGTTTGCCATGTAATTGGCTGATTAGACAATTGTGTTAATGAGCAGCTTGGCAGGTGTACCTAATAAAGTGGAATGTGTGTGTGTATATATATATATATATATATATATATATATATATATTATATATATATATATATATATATATATACAGTCATGGAAAAAACTTATTAGACCACCCTTGTTTTTTTCTTCAGTTTCTTGTTCATTTTAATGCCTGGTACAACTAAAGGTACATTTGTTTGGACAAACATAACGATAACCACAAAGATTGCTCATAAGAGTTTTATTTAGGAGCTGATATCTTACCATTTTCCATGGTTTTCTTGATTATAACCTATATCACTTAAGTTTTTACATCAATAGCTATGGCGTTGTACTGCCAAAAACACTGCTTTTATGCATTCAGTGTTTTCTTTTCTGTCTGTTTTAGTCACATGATGACGTTTAGTGGTACCAGGTATTAAAATGAACAAGAAAGTGAAGAAAAAATGGTGATATAATAATTTTTTCCATGACTGTATATATATATATATTTATATATATACAGTCATGGAAAAAATTATTAGACCACCATTTCTTGTTCATTTTAATACCTGGTACCACTAAACGTCATCATGTGACTAAAACAGACAGAAAAGAAAACACTGAATGCATAAAAGCAGTGTTTTTGGCAGTACAACGCCATAGCTATTGATGTAAAAACTTAAGTGATTTAGGTTATAATCAAGAAAACCATGGAAAATGGTAAGATATCAGCTCTTAAATAAAACTCTTATGAGCAATCTTTGTGGTTATCGTTATGTTTGTCCAAACAAATGTACCTTTAGTTGTACCAGGCATTAAAATGAACAAGAAACTGAAGAAAACAAGGGTGGTCTAATATTTTTTTCCATGACTGTATATATATATTAGGGATGGGCATTCGGTGAAGATTTATTTGTCGATCGTCGGGAGAATTAATGATTAATAATCGATTAATCATTAACATTTTTATATTGAAAATTATTCTCGTCATCGGCGTGACGTTTGTTTTCCCCTTTGGCCTGGTTGCTATGGCCCGCACATGCCCAGATGTGTTCAGTGGCCCGGATGTTCGTGGTCGAGAATAACGTGACATTTCCTGTTTCTTCTCTTTAAAAAAAAAAAATTATAATAAAAGAAGAGATATCGAGGAGACTACTTAACAAGGACAATTTATATCAAGGCGCCAGTATCACAGGCTTTTTGTTTCTTAAAAAGATTCTTAAAAAGATGCGCTTGTTGTGTGCTCGATGTGCACTGCAACTCCTGGTCCATGCTAACACCAAGTTGAGGCTAGGCTAGGCTAGGCTGAGATAGAGAAGAACCGCCTCCACCGTCCTTTACAGGGCTTGGATGCGCGTTGTTCAAGTGATACATCATTGTCGTTGTCGATTAATTGTATTTGTCATTTGCATTGCAGTGATTGCAGTACACTTGGTCGTTTTCTAAACGAAAATGGTCCAACGCCACACTTCACCGCGACCGCTTCATGATTAGGCGATGACCTACAGAAGCTTGCATGTAACAACTGAAAGCCAGGGTAGGGTGATGGTAAAATGTTGCCCCCTGTTGCCAAATTTCTATCGGTGGCACAGTGAAATGCATCGCATTGTTTGAGGACGTGCACTGAGAACCTACGTTCGGATTGTTAAAAAAAAAAAAAAAAAAACATTCGATTCATCGACGAAAATTAATTTCTTCGACCAAATTCTTAATGATCAATCATCGATTAATCGATTAATTATGCCCATCCCTTATATATATATATATATATATATATATATATATATATATATATATATATATATATATATATATATAATCTGAAAATTGTTTTGAAATGCTTGAATAGTTTGACACATGTATAGTACCTACATTTTTGTGTAAGGGAGTAAAGGTGAATTCCAATTCCTCCCTTAACCCTCAATCTCAACCCTTAATTTCAAAAATGCACAATTCTTAGAGAGTCAAATTGAGGGACGAGTTTGAGGGCTGTATCGCACTCAAAATTGAGATTTTTCGACACCACCCTTGGGAGTAAGGGCTATCCAGAAGGCGCTGGGTAATTTAGCCAAGACATCTTCAAAAAGGATGGTGACAAAAAAAGCTAGCTACAAACGTAAGTATCTTCGTATATCTTAAAGATATAAATGTTACAAAACCATCTTATTGTCTTTGTTTGAGATTTTTTTCATGGATTAACATCGTTGTTGCATAACATTTATTTTTTTACTTTACGATGTTTGCCGTCGGCGGGTCCTGGCGGCCGGTGGGTCCCGGTCGCCGGCGGGTCCTTGCGGCCGACTGGTCCCCGTCCTGGTCGCCAGCGGCCGGCGGGTCCGGTTGCCGGCGGCCGGCGGGTCCGGGTCGGCTTCACGTTACTTGTGTATCGACAGAGGACTGAATAATGTATCCTCTATTGTGTTATTTGCTAATATTATTTGGAGAATATACAGCGCCATTTTCAATGCTGTCCCTGTGTCATTTCAGGGAATACAGAGACAACACGGGCTCTGTTACAATTTAGTCTGGAGACGTAACTGCACTCAAGGAGTGTCCCATTTCTAAGTCACAAGCTAGCCCTTACACTTACTTTCGAGGGTTAAGATTGAGGGCCAAAAATTGAGGGTTAAGGGAGGGGGTTGAGATTGAGGGTTAAGGGAGGAATTGGAATTGGCCCCAAATGAATGTGCTGCATTACTAGCATATCACCAATAACCTCTTTTAGACTGCTGTGTGTGTCTGGTGGCCTATTGTGAGGAATCTGGTCTAGCATCATCACCCAGTCTCCCACATCGCCACACATATGGTACTGCCTTTGCGTCGACTGTACACTGTGGGGTTTCTGATAATTAACAAGACGAGAGACAAATGAGATTATGAGCACAGGATGGATTTGATTCTCTACTACCTTGTCTCTGTTACTCATTGACATTCAGCTGTAGCATGTCCTCATGCAACATTTAGTTTGTGTGAATGACTTCACTTTTTACAAAATGCACTGAAAGCCGGTTCATAAAACACATTTTATAATACTTTTAGGTATTGACTGATACAAAGTTGTGGACACACTCAGCCCCGTCCAGGCTGTGTTTAACAAATATCTTTAGTAACCACCCCCCATCCCCCTCAAAAAAAAAAAAGAAGAAAAAAGCTTGGTATTACTTCATCAATATTAAGACACAGATGAAGAAGACTATTACTGCTTCATCTCTGTGTTGTGACAAGCCATGTTTAAATGACTGGAAATAATTGCTAATATGCCCCTATTTGTTGTGAAAAAACAGCTGAAATAATATGATATTTCTTCCTATTAATAACCATTGCAGTTAATGAATAGGTAGAAACCGTGTTTGTAGTATTTTACTCAAAGGTAGTGATACATTATTAGATATTGTTGTTCCAAATGTCGCTGTTAACTTTTCTCTAAAAGGTATAATTTGTCTTATTTTTGACATTTACTTAAATCCACCAAATTGACCAGCCTTTCTGGTTGACTGTTTCCATCAGGTGTGAAGCAGCATTACTCGCTGGAAGTTCCATGAACACTTAACAAAGAAAAAGGAAAATAAAGGAAGGATGGAACATGTACTCAGTCATCATTTAGCTTCAACATGGTTTATACAATTCCAGTTGCACTTTTTTTTTTAAATCAACAATTCTTTTGCATTCTTCAGCTGATATGATCAATAGCATTTGTAGCATTCATTATTAAGACACTATTTTCTACTGAAGAACCTGATTGAAGCTTTCACAAAACAAGCAGCATTGGATTTAATGTCTCCATCTCAAACAAGGTCAAACGACTTACTTTTTCTATGATTGAATTCCCTGAGGAAAAGACAGAGATGTCACCTTTAGTGGGCAGTAGACTCAGATTGTTCTGACTGTGATGGTGACAGAGGTCCATAACATAGTCAGCCAGGCCTGTGGCCCAGTTTTCTTTATCTTAGCTTTGTAGGAGCTAATGAGGAAGGAAGACCTGGAAAAGGGCACCTCTTTCTCTTCTTCTCTCCTTTGAGAAAAAGAGTGGGGAAGCTACTGTGGTCAGTTTTATTAACTTGGATGACCTTCACACAAACAATTAACATTTACAGAAAACTCAGCCCCTCCCATTATCTTGCTCATCTCTATCTTAATCTTCAACCTCAGTGCTACAAGCTGCCTCATGTTTTTCTTGTTCTCTCTGCTTGTGCAAAAGAAATTTATCAAGAAGTAGCAAATAAATGGCAGTGCTATTCTATGTATTTTATTGTCACTGTCAAGGTGAAATGTAGAAGGTCGATGGTCTCTCGGTCCCTGACATGTCCAGCATGTTCAGTAATTGGCCAAGCACCATAAGTACCCCATCAAGACGGTCAAGAAACAACAGTGAGCAGTGATTGCTTGATCCAATCTATGTACCTTTCTGCTTGAATATCCGCCTCTGTGTATTCTGAGTAAATTTGGCCTTGATACAAATAAATATACACTCCTCTGTCCCAACATAGAGAGGAGGGAAAAAATGTACTCCACACTGTATATGTATGCACACAACACACACACACACACACACACACGTATATGCGTGTGTCTAGAGAGAGAGAGAGATTTTGGATTTCTTCTGCAGCGGCCAATTCATGAGTCAAAATGATGTCACATGTGACCTGAACTTCTCTTTTCACAATTTGAGCCCTATTGTGAGCCTGTTGTTTGTCATGTGGGCAAATGCTTGTGTGGTTTTTGGGAGTAAATTAATTATTGAAAGATCATATTCACAGCTGTCCAACTGATGCATTTTTGATTAAAACAACAATACAGATACATACAGTCTCTATAATAAAAGCAACACGCATATGCAGGATCCTGAATCAGACATCGAGCATAGACTTTCCTCGTGCAAACCGAAATGAAGAATTGGGGAAAAAAATAAAATGAAATAAAGTAAACTGGAAAAAAAAAGGGAAGCCACAAAAATTTCCACAATAGAAACACTGGTATTGTGTGTACATCATAATGCACAGTTTTACTTAGCTACAGTTCTGCATTTCCTTTGCATTTATATATCCTCTGGAATGAAATAAAGTATTTTTTTCTTACTTTGTTTATTGATTTAAATACTGACCGATACAATCATGAGTTTTGGTTTCACCTTCAACATGATTATGGGTGAACAAAATGCTTCCATTGGGATGCTTGTAAAAAAATTTGTCCTGGAAAGGAGTACTAATGAGGACTAAAGTTATTTAAGTTAGTTTTTTTATAAAACACTTTTGAAATGGTTCTTAAGTAGGTGAGGTACTTTTTTGAATCTTTTTTAAATTTTTATCTTTGTTTTCTTTTTTCCTCTGTCCTTTATTCTGATGTAGACAGAAAACAGGATTCAAAGTATTAACAGTAGCTCTTCTGTGTGTATGTCTATGTTTGTGTGTTATTCCATCTGCAGAACCTGATCAAGAACCTGCCTGAGCAGAAAGAACTGAGCGCTCTTGCCGAACTAAAGAGTGAATATGAAGAGTTGGTGGAATCAGAGCAGTTTGGCATTGTGGTGAGTATAATTTCCTGGGGCTTATTTGGTTTTCACAAGTCAACACAACACAAATTTGTTTGCGTTCTGTTTTTGGAAATTCCTTGCAGACATGGACAAAAAATAATTTTCCTTTTCCTCATTATTCATTCACTATTGTTAAATAAATTTTACTATTAATGTATAATAGTTTACCAATGATTAGTGAGTTCCAGTTCGTCGCTCCTCAACCATTCGTCTGCTCCAACAACTATTCAGGGAGACGGTCTGCTTTGGTCGTTGTAATAACTAGAATGAGGAAATAAGGATATTTAGAGATCCACCTCCCTCACTTTAACTATATTAAAAAAGTGTATATGATTCACCAAAAAAGTCAAAACTTGGTAATCCAACTTCCAAATGACAGATTAAAAAAAAAAAAGTTGATTTGACTTGAGCAAAGAACAATTCAAACATACTTGATAAGGACTCAGCATCAATGCCGTACTTTGACATCAACTGTCAGTGTAGTCTCTGGATAAAATCACATCCTAAGGCTATGGATGCTATCTCTAATAAAGGTCTTTGAAAAGTATACTGCTGCAGTCAACCAGCCTGCTGCTGCACCCCAATTCTCTAATCAATTTACTATAACATCCAAAGTTCTAAAAGATAGATAACACTGTTGGTATAATGTTTTATTTTGTTTTGTGTAGTTTTTATTTGTTGTATTTAGTTTTTTTTCCCCTTCATTTATAAAATGCTATCTTTTGACATCATCCTGTGCTAGAGAAGAGAATTATATCATTAAGCTGCCTGGACCTTTTGACCTGTTAGATGCGGCTGTAATTACTTTTTAATCAACAGTGCTTGCTGTTCACTAAGTGAATACCCAGCACTTTAAACAGTTGTTGATGTTACCTTTATGACAAGATCACAGACGTCTATGATCTACTTAAAAAAAAGACAAAAAAAAAAAGAAAAAAGAAAACATGATCAGTCAGACCCAAGGGTCGCAGATGTGCTCCATCACAACCACGAGATCTGTTTACTTATTGAAGGCTTTCTGCTTATGTCTTTTAAAAAAGTAATGAAGAACAGGGGTGGCAGTTTCCCTCATGATGTCGCCAGTGTTGTGATCTCATACCTCCTGATGGCAAAATAACTCCTTACTGCAGAGATTTTTAGTTCCCCTGGGAAATAAGCAAGCCTTCCCCTGCTAAAGCTGTCACCCTTATACTTTCATTGAAAATGATTTCTACTTATACAAATGAGAGTGAGAGAGAGAGAGAAATAGAAGGAAAGATGGGGGGTATGTGTGAAAGGAGCTGAAGGTAGAGAGACTGTGGGTGGATTTCTATGTATTGCTATGTACTGTATATTATTTGTTTTAATTCTTATTTATTTTTCCATTTATTTCTTCTTCCCTCCCTTCAGAGATTCCACTCACAAGCTACCAAATATGGTTTGAGGCTGTTATATCATTTATGACAAATCTCTTTCATGGGGGATTCTGTCAGGAAGAAATTTAGCAAATAGCTAAATCCCATCTCTTAAAAAGGGACACCTGATTTACAGTTACTCTCAGCAGTAATTAGTCTTGAGATCTTCCAAGATTTCTTTCTTTCTTGGCCTTCTTACCATATAAAAGAAGTTACTGTAGAGATTCACGCTATGATTTTCACTTATTGCTGATATTTTAAGTGGCTTTTTTTTCCCTTAAGGGGGGCTAAGAATAATATTTGAATGGGCCACTGGATAGCTCAGTGATTAGAGCTGATGGCCATGTACAGCATCCACAGTCCCCCCGCAGCAGCCACAGGTTTGACTCCCAGCCTGCCACCGGCCATTTAGATTATAGATTTTCAGAGGTGGATCGGATAAGTCCTGATCTTAAACACATTATAGTGGCATATTTTACATGTTTACTTGAATGTCAAAGAGGGTTTAGATCAGGTAATTCTGCACAGAATTAGTTGTATTCATTTTGATGAAAAAAAATGAAATGTTTCCCATTTTTTTTCCCTCTTTTCTTCAATTTTAACCATCAGATGAGTTCAGTAAAGCTCCTACGACCACGTCTTAATGGCATCCTGTTTAAGCTAACCTTTGAGGAGCAGGTGAACAACATCCGGCCAGACATCATGAATGTGACATTCGCCTGTGAAGAGGTGAAGAAAAGTGAAGGCTTCTGCAAATTCCTGGAGCTGGTATTACTGGTTGGCAATTACATGAATGCTGGTTCAAGGAATGCACAAACATTTGGTTTCAGCATCGGCTTCCTTTGCAAGGTAACACACTGCTGAAATTTACACCCCACATAAAAGGCATGTTTTGTATTTAAATATCTGAAATTACATTACCTTTATTTTGTTTGTTTCTAACAACCATCTGCATATATATTGATGATTAGTGCGATAATTTGAAAAAAAAAGTTTAATCAGATATATATGCAGTGTGATGTTGCAGCAGATTAGTTTTCCTGTCTGAATGTGTCCTTCACCAGCTTCACTTTGACAGTCTGATTTAATGTATTTTTTGAACACCTGAAACTCTGATTCTGTCAGAGTCAGACAGCGAAACACGAAAGGACAGCTAGACAAAATATGAGGTGGGCAGTGATGGGTGCTGTGTGTGTGTAGTCTGATGATGATGATGATGATGATGATGCAAGTGGTGTTTGTGTGATGTGCTGTAGTGTGTAAATGAATAGGTAGTGGTTTGTATTGTGATCCATAGCCATACCAGAGCCTAAGGAGCCCAGCAGCTAGCCATTAAGCTGTGGTGTTGACCACAAACACTTGGTTATCATCAACCAATGACCACAACCAATATGACAGGCCGAAACACAGTTGGCGCTGGTGTGTTGAGCCATTTGGGCCCAACCAAGGCGACAAACCTTCCACACCCAAGAGCCAATGGAAAGCAAACCAGCCCACAATTGAAGGAGGACACAAGCCAATACAACTTAAGAACACAAAGCACAGGGGTTAAGGGTACAAGGCGGGGGAAGGGCGTACCCAGCTCTCAGAGACACATAGCAGAAAGGAGGGCCCCAGAACCGACCTGTACAGGCCCCCCAGCTGTGGGAGTCACCACTCCTCATGGGGAACCAGTCACCAGACACCCTGGAAGAGAGTTTTTCCACGAAGACATAGTGTGTTAATAGGTATTTCCAGGATGCTATATGTTAGAGTTGCTTGACTTCAAGTTCATGGGGATAATTTTTCTTGCACTAGCTTGCACTACAAGAAGCAATTGACTGTTTGTGCCGTTTAGGTTGAGTGTTGTATGTCTCCAAGTACGCAGAGGGACGCAGGCATTGGGATGTGGCAACCCCAAAAAAGGACAGTTATTTAGCAATAGCTTCCCAGAATTTATGAATTGGTGCACAAAGCGTCCGTTCTATTTTGCATGGAATATGAACACGTTTTAGCTAGTAGGCTTCCTTCCTTGTTTAGTCTCCAATCATAGCAGTTGTTGAGATTTTTTTTTTTTTGGTTTGTCAAGTATTTTCCAAATGTGTTGCTATGATGAGCATGTTCATGTTGTAACCTCTGGGGGGACTGTCAGGGTAAAGGCTGGAAACGCATCAGGGAGTTGATTGGGCCATTATTGATGAACAAGAAAAGTGCTTACTCACTCGGCTCAGTCAAGTAAATTACCTCCTGCGGCTGGCACATCTAGAGTACCTAATTGGTTCATCACAAAGGAGGCTGGTGATTGGTGTGAATAGGGGAGAAGGGCACATTTTGACTTTACTTTTTAAACTTTTTGCCCCCCCCCCCCACTTTAGTCCTTGTTCATTTAAGGGCAGATAAATGTGTTGAAAGCCGTTGTAGTCTCATCAACATTTCCACAATTCCCTTCAATCTGGAATAAAGGTTTTCCAGAGTAGTTTGATCACATTATGCTTCATAGTTACACACTTACACACAGTGGAGAGGAAGTGAATTCAACTTTAATCCACAGTCTGAGGATTAAAGTTGAATTCAAATCAGTGCAGTTCAGTCCAAAGTTGCCGTTTTCTATGATTAAACTTTTTTCATTAATGTTTAACCATAGAAAATATTCTTTTTTAAATTACAAAATATTGCTTGTCTGTGTTATTCTAGTCTTGCCGAAGAACAAGAAAAAAGTATCTGCTCTATCTAATGATTAAATGACCAGGTCCAGATATAGTTGAACAAATTAGGCAGTCTTTTTGGTACTTGACAGTTTAACAGTGCGTGTGTAACCTCGTGTTCTAAGTATGAAATTTGTTATTGTTGAAATGACTTTTACAGTTGCCAGTACAGTAATCCCCCACACTTCGCGGTCTCAGTACATCACAGAAGTTTAAAAAAAAAATTCAAACGAAGCGCGCGAGGCTGAACCGAAACCCATCACATCAAGAACGAGTCTCGGGTAGCAACAAGAGCCGACAGGGGAGGCCCTATGAACGAATATCAAGACCTGTGATTGGCTGCTATGACGGGCATTACTGTGCCGTCGGTTGTCTGTGTGCTGATTGGCTGAGACGCCTCCCCGCATCTCCCATCTCTTGCTCTCATCAGCTACGCACAGAGGAGAGATCGTCAAAGTGAGTGTCCCTACCATAGATCTTGCGTACGCGCGCACATGTATACTGTCTGTAAATATACATGTACATGTACATGTACATCCACATCGCAGTTTTCACCATTTGCGGGGGGGTCACAGCCCCCATTAACCATGAAGTGTGGGGGATTACTGTATCATTTTAGACTTCATGATCAAAGGAGGTTTATTTGTATTCTCCATAAATTGATTTCAGTTTACTGTTTCATGTTTTCAGAGAAGCCACTCTCAGCTGTGACTACAATTTGCAATTTTATGCAAAAACTACGATCAAATTTCTTTGACCTTTGTACTGATTAAGTATAATATGCAGCTATACGAAAAGCCATGAAATGTGTTTTTATTTTGTTGCTGCACCATCTGTAGAAGTTGAATTAAGCAATCAAGGCCCGACAATCCCTCTGTTGCTGTGAGGGTTTTGTATTCCCATCGCCACTTCTCCTGTTATAGGTTAATGTTTGCTTTATTTATTTATTTCCAATCTAGATATTTAAGTAGAAACTTGTTTGCTTGTAATATAGCTTGCCATTCTAAATTCTCTTATAAATAGATGTATTGCAACTACTTCGGGATTTGAAATAATGCCACCTCAGGGCATTTTATGTCATGACAAATTGATTGATATTACTGTTCTGAATTTGCTCTTGGCGACAAAGTAACAAATCATCTACTTCCACCTACTTCAAATGACAATTTGAGGTTCTAAAATTCACGTGTGTTATCTAGTTGCCCTATTAAAACATACAGGGATAAGACACATGAGTAAAGCTGCAATAAAAATTTGAAAGTAGCACTGCATGTTTATACAAATGTGGGAGATAAAACTTGAGGTACTTTGAGTTCTTAAGAGGTGAATGCTAAATGTGCAACTATTGCCTTTGTACAGACAAGGAATAGTCTGAGTTTAAAAGAGTTCTTGACTTCCTCATTGATACGCTCAGTACAACTTGTACACATGGTCTTCACAATACCTGTAAGCTGTATTGACTGAAATCCATGATGTAGAAGAGTGTAAAACCAACATCAGCACCTGGGGCTTTATGCTAATGCCTCACTGCTGTTACAAAAGCCGCCAGAAAGATGTGTTACCACCACCAACAAAACTTACACTTCACCACATTTAAGATCCAGAAAATGTGATACTGCCATATACACTGGTGTAAATTGTCCCTTATTTGACCTTATACCACAATGTGCTTCCTGCACATTAACATTTTTGTTTTTCAAAATTAACTTCCTCTGTCCTGAATATGTATTGAAATGACAAACCTTTATGTTATTTACAATGCGCATTCATTTGTTTAAGTTAACCTTAGACTACAAGTGTAGGTTTGGGGAAAAAGTCTAGAATGTGATGTTTAAAAATGAGTGGCATGCTGCAGGTTCTGTTTGTCTACCACAGTTTTATTTTGTCAGTAATATTGACCTTACAATGAAACTCCAATTTCACCTGATAATTCTAATGCAGCCTTATCACTTGAAACCGCAGGGTCCATTTACACCCACTGCTCTTTATGAAACCCTAGCGTCCTCATCCTCCTACTCTGTATAGGCTCTAGATTAGTTTAGGTGAAAGATCCTTCTGTAAAGCATATGCTCATTTTGTCAGGGAGGCTTAGGGAAATATGCTACCACCTCGGGATACACTTCATACATATTGCTGTCTCAGTAAGTGTTGAATTTGAATGGATAAATAAACATCCATATGATACATACATGGACAGTCACACACATACTTTGAATGTTGGTACCAAACGTGAAAATTATTGATTACTGTATGCTTTTGTGACATCTGCTTCTAAAAATAAGTTGTGTGTCTGTTTCAGTGCTGCCTTAATGTGAAACTATGACCAGAGCTCTGCATGCACACACGTGGCCATGTCCAACTGTGTGGTGTCGATCGCAACAATATCATCAGTTTAAGTATGGAAATGATCAGTGGCGCTAATTAGCTTTCTTAGCATTCTATTTGAAGAAAGAAACCTCAATAAGGAATTAATATGGAATAAGTTTTCGATGCACTAATATGAAGGAGGTCAGAAACAAATACATGTGTACTGTATACTGCACTTTAATTTAATATGTCCTGTCTCTCTGCATTATTTTGTTCTTATAGCCATCTGTCATGGATGCACATGTCATCTGGGTCTGATTATCTCAGTTTTGTGTACCACAAACAGCATCACACGAAGAACCCTCAATTTAGACTTTAGTTTCAGCTTGTTAGGAGCGATTTCCTCTCATGTGGTCTCTACATGTAAACTTCACTATATATTCAGGTTGAAAGCTTGTATTGGTACATAACGCAACCCTCTGAAATACCACAAGCTGTTTTTATTTTTCGGTAAATACATCAGCTTTTTCTAACTCAGTTGTCCTGAACTGTATACTATATGTATACCTTAGATATAATAAATGAACCCTTTAGCCGTTGCTAAGACGGTTGATTTAAAAAGGTACATATGTGAAAAGTGATGTATATTGATAACACTCTTTTTTATAGGTGTAATCACAACAATGATTAATGTACATCAATGTAAAAGTGTTCTTTTATCCATTTTTTTCTTTTTCTCACCTCTTAGCTACGAGACACCAAATCCATCAGTCACAACACAACACTTCTTCATTTCCTGGCTGAGAAGTGTGAAGAGAATCACCCAGTGATTTTGAGGTTTCCAGATGAACTGGAGCATGTGGATAGTGCCAGCAAAGGTATGTGTCTGTCTGCATGACCTAAAAGAGTCCAGTCACGCATCAAATAATACTAGTACACCCATTTGCTGAAAAATATACCAGTGTAATATTCATTGTGATTGTTGTTTATCACATTTTAATTCCACAACAGGCTTTTTCTCCCTTAACAGCAGTGAGGGTGCTCCTTTTGTGACATGAATGGAGTTGTTTGTCTGACTATACTGTCATTCACCCTATCAGTAATTTAATTCAACTTTAATCCTATTTTTTAGACATTTGGTTGAATCCCCACAGGCATATGTACTTTATCAGTCTCTTAATTGGTCATTTAATCTAATTCTACTAATTATGCACTAAACTAAGATTTACAGACATTGTATGAGTGGACAGAGAAGTCCTCAAGCAATGTACATATTAAGATGTGTGTATGCCCACAGTTAATACAGCACTAAGGAGGAGGCAACTAACAATAAACCAACACCAGTGATTATTACACAGCATCATGAGCATTTCAACTGGTTTTTGAATGGGATGCTTGAGCAGAACTCCTGCTTAGAAATGGTGGCATGACTACCTGTGTTTTGGGCTGAATTACATGATTCATAGTTTTATTTTTATTTATTTAATTTATTTTATTTTATTTTATTTTATTTTTTTTTACTGTATATGGGCTCTATTCATATATGTTAACATTATTTATATCTCAGGAAAGTCTTTGTGGATAATCATTTAAAATTAATTTATTGGCAATACTTTTGTGTAGACCACAATGGAGGTAGGGCTCATCAAGACATGCCCCAGCATGCTATTTCTATATAGTTTTTATGAGCTACAGTATGGTGAAGTATTTCTTATTTAACTACCAGGTCCTTCACAAGCTTTTGATTGCTTCTGTGGATAACACACTAAACAAAATACATCAGAGTTTTGGTACCTCTTCACCTTTAATACATTATAAAATACTTCTCTCATGAAGTAGTCAAGACCCACATGTGCATAGCAGCCTGCTTTATTGTTTTGTTGTTGTTGTTGTTGTAAGTCTGCGTAAATCTTTTTTTGTTTTCTAGATGAGTCATTTTCCTTCAGCTTAGTCATAAGTAAGTGTTCTTTTCCAGTCAAAACCAGTTTCTGTTTACTGACCTCATTATTTACTGATACCAGATACTCTTTGAAACAACAATTGCTTTATAGTAGGAAAATGTCACTGCAGTTTTTTTTTTTTAACCTTAAATACATGAATTGAACTTCTTTATGTTTCTCCTATATCTGGCATCAGGACAAACAGATGATGATGAAGGAACTACAGACAGTACCGTGAACCCTTTCTTACAGAATCTTTTGTGAACAAACCTAGGAAGGGGCTGGCACCCTCATTTTATTTCTGATTGTTGATTATGAGAGGCTTGTCAGGGAGAGACTGAATTGAAAAGATGTTGTTGGTGATGCTAGGGTTCAGAAGTAATCAAATGGTCATCAACGTTGGCTGATAGTGCTGAAACAATTAATAACACCTCATTTATATGTGCAATCAGGCCAGGGTGACGTCCCTTGGAAATAATAATTTTGTCTGCCTTGATTGCCTTCTTTAGACTTTTCTGCTGCACCATTCTTCAAAGAAATCACGTGTTCACCTTGTTATATACTTAATCTTTTTATTTTTACATTTTTACAAAATTGGTGCAATACTGCAGTCCTAAAATATTGTGTTACTCTTGTTACTTCAAGCTGTATTCAAATAGTTATTAGTAGTAAAAGTAATTGTTAGTTATTCCTAATTGCTGTTTTAACATTGTTGCTTATTTAACATTGATGATGACTATAAGGAGCAATGAAAGTCTGTTTTTGTTGCTTTTAGTCCCAGTGCTCTTAATGCCTTCAGCCATTGCTACTTTTGTTTCTCTTAATATGAGTGTTATCATTAAATGCTCCAATACTTCTGTTGACTGTGTGGTATCACACTCTTTATAGAGTGTGTCTCAACTGATTAATCAAAAATCAAAAAAGTCATTTTCACTTCATAATCATCACAAATATTGCTTAAGCATCAAAAACATATTGTTCTTATACTTTTAAGTGTACGATCCCTGAAATCAAATGAGTATATTAATTCCATCTGATCTTATTGTGCTTCAAGACTAGCCGGTCAGCAGAGAAGATAGAAGGGTAAGAATAAAAACATCCCTAAACTTTGAAATTAACCAGCTGTAAATGTAAACTACACATGAATGTTATTTAATAAATGTTTTAATATATTTCATACACAATTATGTAATGATCAGACATCTTTGAAGATGACAGATCATTGATTTGGGTCTCTCTTTCTTCCTCCTTTTTAATTTCTTCTACTCCTCCTCTCCAAATTCTTTGTTGATCCTAACAGTTTATTATTTTCTACTATACCCTAGATCAGTGGTGGGCAAACTGTGGTACGCATACCACTGGTGGTACGCGAGCGCTCTCTGGTAGTACGTGGGGGAACGTCATGACTTGTCAATGCATGACAATGCATTATAAATACGTTTCAAATGAAATTCAGGTAACAACAAATAACCACAATAAGGAATAAACATCTCTCCTGTGTGTTTAAAGCTAATTGAGAAGGCATATATAGCTATATTTTAATATTGGTCATCATGGTGGTACTCGGAGAGCTCAGTAGTTTCTCAGGTGGTACGCAGCATTAAAAGTTTGAGAACCACTGCACAAGATCTCTGGAATATACTTGGTTCCATATAAACCACAGACCCACTGTGCAGGGTTGGTGTTGGTGGGCACTGTTGCATCGTAGCAATAAAGTTCCTGGTTTGAATCCTAGTCGGGGCTTTGCTCTGGGGAGTACTCCAACTTCCTACCCCACAGTCCAAAAATGTGTGTGTCAGCTTAATAGAGGTTACCCAAGTACAGAAAAATGGTCCTATTTTTATCTGCTAGGTGGCAGTAACGCATTGCATTTAGGGCTTTTTGCAGACACAGTCACTTCAGATAAAAACAACAATAAGCTAAAAGAAGTGATACAGATCATTCATTTTATGTAATTTACCTTCAAACAACCATGGTGTACTGGTGCAATGCTGCAGAGTATATCATTTAGATCCAAAGCAAAGAAGCTACGCATCTAGTCCTTCATAGTTGATGCGACATGGACAAGTGCCTGAAAGATCTCTGTGCAGAGAAGATGGAAGGTACTGATTCAACCTGAGAGAGAAAGACAAAACAGAGAAGATTGTTGACGCGCTGAACAAGACAAGACATTGACAAGGAAAAGGGTCAGCACTGATGGCTACATGAGTGCTGATCCTGTCTACTTTGTCTGGAATATTTGGAGGAAGTCAGTAGCACAGAGAAGATGGCAAAGGCACAGATTTGCAAAGCCCCAGATGAATGTGAGTGCTGCCTTCCACACATATGTCATAACCTGTGATACTCAGATATCCTCCATTAAACTGAACTGAAATGAAAAATTCAATTGGTAAAGCTCCTCTGCTAAATGTTTTTTGAGTATTGATCTGAGGAGCTGGGTCTCTTGTGTTGTGCTTTGTGGAAATGTGTAGTTTAATCTGAATGAAGATTTGTGGACTCTTTGGGTGTTTTGTCTTTCAAAAACGCAACATTTTTTAACCAAATATTATGATATAAGTGGGACTACATCAATGAACTGGGTACCCTCTGACAGTCAAGGTCCAGGATACTCCCTGGGCAGCTTATTTAGCAACTAGTGTGGCACAAATGGTTCTTTTTGTGACAAATGCATAAATATTTGTCCATAGAGATTTTAAAATAATGTCATTTTAGATGATTCCATTTTGAAGTGTCAGTATTAACTGTTCAGCAAATTAGATTCTCAATAAGAAAAACAAACATGACCTTTAGTTTTCCCTCTTTAGCTTTTTCATCAAATACTATTGATGGCAAAAATGTGATAATTACAACCTTCAGATTTTCTTTAGGGTTCTTCCTAAAGCACTTTTCATCTCATCAAATACTATGCAATCTTTCTTTCTTTCTTACAGATATCAAACTGTGATATGATATTACTGTCTTTCAGCTTGACATAGAGTTCTGCATCAAAAAGATAGATTGATTTAGTTGCAAAACAGCAATGTTATATCATTAACAAAATCCAACAAAATGATTGTGGCTCAGCACAATCAGAACATTAAAACAGGTAACTTCTGAGGTAACAGCAGAAACTTTTAACAGGGAGTTCAACTTGTCAGTTGTTACAAATAACCTTGTTTCTGTTGAATCATCCGTCTGTGAGAACTTTTAAATGAAAATGTCCATGTAAAAGTTCAGTAACTTTACCAATCCGTGTGTCATTCATCCTTTCCATTTTCAATTGTCAATCAAAAAAAAAAAAAAAAAAAAAAAAATTAAAAATGACATTTTTATTATGTTTTTCATTTTTTTGAATCTAACACAAAAAAACAAAAAAAAAAATGCCTGTTTCTTTTTATATATATTTCAATTTTAGACTTGGATCAAAAATACGAAATTAAAAAATGGGCCACAGGACTAAATTTTATTTATAATCGAGGACTGGACTTTCTGTTGTCATTACACATCTGTGCCACTAGATGAAGCTGCACTGAAGTAACCAGTAAGAGAAAAGCAGGACAGTGAACACATGGAGCAGATCTGATGTAACATGGAGGAATGACGCGAAAGTTTTGTTGCAGTACAGAATTTTTTTTTTAGACAGAATTTTTTCAATATTGCTACCTGAGTTTCTACCCAAACTGTAAAGTTCACGGATTTTTACCGCTCTCCATGTCTGTTTTAACTTTTCCACATGTTTACCTGCCTCCTCTTCCGGTTCCGCAGCAGCCAGTAACATTTTCAAAACAAAAGCATGTGATCAACATGTTAATAAATTAATGAGTTAACGCGATAATAGGGCTGGGCAAGTTATTATCGCGATATATATATATATATATATATATATATATATATATATATATATATATATATATATATTAAGGGTGCAACAGTACAGGTGGCTCACGGTACGGTCCGTACCTCGGTTTTTGTGTCACAGTTTCGGTACAAATTCGGTACAGTTTCAGACCACCCGCTACCCTAAACCCGTGATGACAAGATACCGAGTTTGCGGAAAGCGCAACTCGCATGTTGGCGTCCAAATGGCATAAATGTGCGTCCACCTGGTCACGTGTGGATGTGCACAAACTGCTGTACCTCTCGATTATGCATCACCGTATTACTTGCATACGTTTTTATTCTCTTGAGGTCAGAGGATGTCTGGTCAGCAGTTGTGGTGGATGTGGGAATAGTCACGGCCAGACACGTCAGTCTGTACAGCTGTGGCATGATCTCATTCAGATGTCTGCTGTGGAGGAAACCAAGGAGATATTTGTCTCTGGTGTCAAGCTGGAAAAGGTTGGATGTGGGAATTTATTTCTGATATGTCTGAAACTGTTGGTGGTTGAGGAGGGACAGGAACATTAATTGTTCGTGATCTTTAAATGCGCATCCATCCAATGATTTGTTCTGCAGTATTTTAAAAAGCACATCAGCTGCGCCAAGACGCACAACTGGTAACAACTGGATCTTACGCAGGTAAGATCCGGGTTTAGGGAGGTGGAAGATTGCGTTCTGTTAACTGTTAACTGTTTTCACTCCCTCACAGGTGTATTCAACAGCAAAACTAAAATGCTCCCACACCGGTGATTTAAAAAAAGTTTTCCCCAATTTCTCCGCGACCGCTGGCCATGCCTGCTTGTTTTTTGTTTTTTTTCCTGCATCTATGACCTGCAGCAACCCGGCCAAAGGGTTATAGGCTGGTCACTGTGAGTGAGCAGAGGCGAGTGGACATTGACATGCAGTGGGGGGTTTGTTGTCTAAAAGGCATGCACACTCATGTGCAAGTCCAATGCAAAGTTATTGGAACATAAATACCGCGGGACATAAAAGCGTCCCGTGTCCCATGCAGGTCGTACCAAACCGTTCGGTATTTTACCGAGCACCGTTGCATCCCAAATATATACACAGTAATCCCCCACACTTTGTGGTCTCAGCAATCGTGGTCTCAATACATAGTGGAAGTTTCAAAAATGTTAATAGAAAAAAAATATTTGAAAAAAAAAATTGAAAAAATTCAAACGAAGCGCGCAAGGCTGAAGCGAAACCCATCACATCAAGAACGAGTCTCGAGAAGCAACAAGAGCCGACATGGGAGGCCCCATGAACGAATATCGAGTCCTGTGATTGGCTACTATGACGGGTATTACTGTGCCGTCGGTTGTCTGTAGCTGATTGGTTGACACATGTCCCCACATCTCCCATCTCTTGCTCTCGTCAGCTACGCACAGAGGAGAGATCGTCAAAGTGAGTGTACCTTCCATAGATTTTGTGTACGCGCGTAGATGTATACTGTCTGTACATATACATGTACATCCACATCACGGTTTTCACCATTTAGAGGGGGTCACAGCCCCCATTAACCACGAAGTGTGGGGGATTACTGTATATATTGTATGTATGCATGCACACACACAAAGTATTATGGAAAGTGGTTATTCACAAGACATGTCATATTTCTGTCAATTTAACCTGTAGTCACAGATTGAGGGTACTCTTCTGTCTTAATTGTGTACTTTGTATTCTAAATACCAGCACATTTCCTTTTTAAGACTTTAGTACATGCAGAAAAGGGAAATCTGTGTCCCATTCTGTCACAATATCATCTCAGCTCTCCCCTAATAAATTACTTTGAGGGTTGAGGGATTTCATGGAGGTTGATGTTGTGCTACAGTTTACAAAAAAAAAAAAAAAAAAACTATTGCACGTTGTCTGCCCCCACTTCACTTTAATTTTTTTTTAAAGATGTACAGTTCTGTGCAAATGTTTTCGGTGCTTTTGATTGAAATAAGTAAAGTAAGGTAAAATTAAGCTGTTGTTTTAAAAAGTAAAATTTAAAAAAGGGCATTATTGTTCCTACAATTGTGAAAAGAGGAAATAATTTAATTATAATGTTTACCATTTTCACTTTGGATATTTTTTCTCATGAAACATGCAGGATGTTCAAGAAATGTCTCTGACTGTACTTAAGAGCAGGCTACACTACACTTAATAATTTGCTTGAGCCAGTGTAGAAGTGTCAACCTTTAGCCATTTTCATATTTACATGTAAAAATGCTATTTTATCAAATTGAATTCTGGAAATTTCATTTGCATCGCCTCTTAAAATATTTATCACAGCACACTACTGTATATGGATCGCCTTACTGTTGCAGACACAAGCATGAATGGCTGACAATGTGGTGATAAATGATGATGAGCGTAATGATGTATTAATTTGTTTGTGGGTTTGTTGCAGGGTCCTTTCTATCTCAAGTGAGTCACTGGCAGCTCTGTACAGCGCACACTGAATATGTATTAATTTATATCTCCGCAATTATACAATGATTATTTTAAATGCAGACTATTTTTATACCCCTGTCCTCATCTTAATAGTAGTGGCAAAGCCCTAAGAGAGGTGTCATTGGCCAATTTGCCTTGCTAAATTCCCCCCAGAGATGAGCATGTGGGGCCCGACAGTGGGTACTAAGTCTGTGTGGTGATTCCACTCAATCAGTGGCTCACTGACAATCTGTCTTGACAATCCGGGAACGGAGAAAATATGACACAAATGTTCTCATAAATCTATTTAGTATAAGGCATAGCCAAGGGCAAAGTACTTTAGAGCCTGTGAGAGAGAAAATGGAAAATGAGCGAAGGAAAGAAAAAAAAAAAGATGAACTCTGAGGATATTAATACCACTGTGAATATATCTATTATCCACATTCATTTCAAGGCACTGCAGAATAATAAAGCAGTATCCATTTCCCATTTAAACTCTGAAGCAGTACTTGGCTCTGTATTACGTAGACAAAATGGCTTTCTGGATGGGGTGGGACACATAAAGGATCATTTGTCTTTTGGTCTCAGTAGAATCACATGGAATCACAGGGCTGAGGAGATATTCCCTCATGCCAGTGCAGGGTAGGGAGGGCATCTCGCTAAAGTCAGCAGTAGCAGCTTGAGGAATCTTTGGAACACGCTCATTCAGCCCAAGCACATAACAACAACAGCGAAGACATAATTGTATTCTTTTATTTAATTTATCTATGTATCTGTTTGTTTTTGCCAAATAAATATACTGTACTTGGCTTTGATAGGAACTCAGAACTTACTCTTGTTATTTCTTGGTGAATGTGATGTTGTTTTAGTTTATTTCCCAGGTTTCCTGATATCCTGATTACAATTAATACAGCTTCTACAAATACTATTTTGGTGAAACAGATCAACTAAACATAGATGGAAATTCAGTGCTATTGCTTCAATGCTATGCAATGAAAAAAAAAAAACCCTCTCCTGCTAAATCTCATCTCTATGACAACAGATTCTTAAAAGGCTATATCGTGATATGAAATGGAGGGAAGATCAAATGAAATGGGCTGCTATAACTTATAAATCTGTCAATTGAACTGAAAGGGAGTGTCTTTTGATTTCATCATTTTTTCCCTATCGTATTTCTTCTTAAAGCCTAGTAATCCTTTCTTATTGGAGTGATTAAAATGATTATGTGATTAGTGTCTAATGTAACAGCTTAGAGCTTAACTATGTACCGTATGTCAGGTATTAGTATGTACTTTATTGTTGTTTTCTTTTCTTTTTAGCCCTGATATTTGTTTAGGTATAAACATTTTGGGATCACGGAAGGAATTGGTGATGGTGAAACATATCATTCAGGCATAACATTTTATGACCACTGACAGGTAACATGAGTAAACAGTGCTCATCCTGGCATTCACGTTAATTCAATTTTGGCACTTGCCACCAGCCAAAAAAGTTTTATACACCAGTTACACCCTCATCACCGTAACATCTTAATCCCTACAAGAGCTGCGTCCTCCAGCAGGCCAGCAGTAGGACTCTCAACAATTCCTTACAGGAGTTGCTCAAAGAACAAGAATCCTAGGTGTTCATTTGGTTTTCAGACCCCACAGACATCAATCTGACTCTATCCCTTTTCCACAGACACTAGAGATGCGCGGATGACGTATATTTTAACCCACAACCGCTTCTAAAAATCTTTATCCGCCCGTTATCCATTTGCAGGAACGTTTTTTCACTAATTTTCACAACTGAACCGACCCGCCGTCCTTTTTAATAATATGTAAAATATTTTTTCTTATTATTATTATTTGAGTGCTTCAACCGCAACCCGCCCGAATTTTATTAAAGTATTATTTTTTGACGAGTCATCCGCCCGATATGCGGATTATCCGCTCCGCCCGCGGGTGCGCGGTTCATCCGCGCATCTCTAACAGACACCCCACCATAACACACACATGGCCCAGTATCAGACACTCCCAGAGATCCTCACATGCTCTTTGTCCATACCCTGACTGGTCAGAGCTCTTTTGAGAGAACAAGGAGGACTTGCTCATTATTAACTGTATCGTCATAATGTTATGGTTGACCTATGTATCCAGCATACCATTGGGGGGGGGGTGTCTTTCTTTAAATGGAGCACTAATGTACACAAGGGTGATCTGAGCCTACTTACCTGCTATCTTTCTGCCTCAAAAATGTATTTTTTTTAATTCTTGAAATTGCAAGAAGGAAAAATGACAATCACCACCGATTTCACACTCAGTTCAGTGTTCCTCCCTTAGATTTGTAATCAAATTTTTCCATTTTTGCTCTGAAGTAATTGAAACATAATCTGACTTAGGTGCATATTAATATTCTCAATGGGAATTCCATTTGCCTTTTAATCATGGGATTTAATAGTGTGTGCTATGGGCTAAGGGATGTGCAGCTTTTTAACTTGACTGTAATTTATAGAGTGGGACAATGCAAGTAGGTGAATGTAAAATGTTTTTACCACCTTTTTGCAGCTGATGTAGTTTTTAACTGCTAGACAAGACTTAAATATATGGCCAAGTGTTAAGAGCATGATTGGGATCTATTAATCAGAGCAACTCAATTGTGAATGAAGGACAACAGTGGAATGGTCTGTTCATGTAGTCTGACTGTCAACATGTTCTGCAGGGAAGACGAAGCATTAAAGCCCTGATCCAGGTTAGCTGGAATAAAGTCTACTCAACACAACTTGATGCTGGAGTCACACATTTTAAATCTTTAGCCCACACTGAACCAACACAAAAAAATCTCTACACCTCTGATGTTGTTTCTTTTTAAATATTATTATGATTACTGTTATTATTAATAATAATAATAATTATTATTATATTATCAAATGCAACATACTTTTAAATATACATTTGATTGACTGACTAAAATGAGATGACTAAAGGGACAATTCAACTTCAGTAAATTAAATATTATTTGGGATAACATCATCTTGATGCTGCTTTATGGAAAATCTAGAAAGATTTGAATAAAATCAACTGAAAAACATTTAAATCTTTGTCAATTTAGTTTTGACGTGGGGATTTTCTCACTATGACGCTGTTGGTTTAATTGTATTTATCTGAAGTGTCATTAATGACTCAGGGTTTGTTTACATTTGAGTGTCTGCTGTTTTTTAAAATCTGTGTCTCTTTCCATCATTTGGTCAGTTTCAGTACTTAAGCACCAAGTAAACTCTGTTCTGTGTTTAAAAATGAATTATTTATTTTTCAAACATAGCAAAATGAAGGCAGAAGTGATTTCATCATGGAATGATAAAAGTGTATGGATGAGTTTGTTTGAGTACGTTTGAGGACTGATTTTACATGTTTGTTTGAAAAAAACTTGGTGTGCACAACAGTATTTTAAAGATGACCTGTAGGCATGTTAGCTTTGGTTTGTGGCTGTAGATGGAAGCTATTTTTGTCATTGGTTGCTTACGGTAAACTAATACCTAAGCCCAGAAGTGATACCAGAGGATCGGCAAGGCCAGCAGTGTAAATGGACAGTCTGTCACAGAGAATAATAGGAATAAGAAACTGACCTGTCTAGCTTTACCAGCACAGGGACGACTGAGTGATGGGCTCTGGAGAGCTTTCGTTCTTTGTTTTCCTTTTTTTCTCTTCACTCACTTTAAGGTGGATGAGTAGTTCATTGTAAGACCATAACAAGTATTCTCTCCCTCTCTCTCTTTTTCTGTTCTTTCTGTCCATCTCACTTTTCCTCCACCTCTGATTTCCGGCATCACTGCTTTGGCCAGTGAGTATGTAGACAAAGATAGACGTGCAGGGAAGGACAGCACCACGGCTACACATCAGCCTCCACTCTGTGACAACAGATTTCAATGAAGGCTGACAATGGGACCAGGAGTGAGAATAATGATTTTTGCCAGCCCAGAAATTCAGCCTGTCGTTGAAGTCGGTGTTCAAAAAAGAAAAAAAGAACAACACTCCAAGCACGGGAACTATTAACTATGACCTATCCATCCTTGAATGTGAAAATAATTGGTTTTTTTTTTCAGAATTTATAAATAATTAATCAACTAACACTTTGGTAACACTTGTCAAAGATTTGATAATGGAGAAGACTATTTTGCAAAAATCTACATTTCATTTACTAAATGGAGTGTGGGTATTGATAATATTATTTTTATACTTGGATCTTTGTTTGAAAAGCACAAATTGATTAAAAGAAAATGAAAAATCAACATTAAGAATATTCCTGGTTAAACATAGTTCTCATTTTAATAAATCTCCAGAAACTGGTTCGAAAAAATGGACATGAAACTTCTGGAGCACAATATGACAAACACAGAGCCATTTTAGACCAAATGCTGTCATTCAATTCAATTCAATTTTATTTGTATACCGTCTTTTACAATGTCAATTGTCTCTAGGTGTTTTATAGAGACCCAGAGCATGACCCCCATGCAGATATCATTAAGAAAAAATATAATATTGAATCCTAAACAAGGATAATGGCAGGTAAAAAAAACTCCCACAGTGGGAGAAAAAAAACTTTAAGCCAAACAGTGGCAATGAAAAACTCAACTTTAAGAAGAAGAAACCTTGAGCAAGACCTGGCTCATATGGGGGGACTTTCTTATCAGAGGCCAGGCGGGTAAAGAAAAAAAAAAAATAGAGGGGAGACAGGACGGAGAGAGGATGGAGGACAGAGAGAGGAGAGCACACAAATGACTGAATGTAATGTCTACATAAACAGATGCAGGTAGCAGCACTGAGGTGAGATGGTCAGAGGACTAAGTCACCAGTCACCACACTAGTCGGCACCCCAAACACATCCCATCCCAGGTAAACGCTGGGATGGCCAGAGGATGGAACTGCAAGTCAGCATGCAACTTAGAAAACTCTGGCCTGCAAACATACAGATAGGGGAAAAGTCAATGGGGCCAAAATTTTGTTTCTCAATATCTCCGTTAATTATTGCCCAAAACTCATGATATTTGACTGAGGGATTGACAATGGGAACCTCTATCCAATTTCAAAGGCTGATCCGGATCTGATCCAGCACGTCGATTTTGGGCCAATTCCATTTCCTCCCTTAATCCTCAATCTCAACCCTCACCCTTAACCCTCAGTCTTTGGCCCTCAATTTCGGCCCTCAAAAGTAAGTGTCAGGGCTATCTTGTGACTTAGAAATGGGACACCCTTTGAGTGCAGTTACGTCTTCAGACTGTGGGGGGCGGCCTTACGCCAAAGCTACATCCAGTCTGTCAAGAAAACAACAAAGAAGAAGTAGAAGAATACATAGAAGAAGAATAAGATAATATAGATAGATATTACAAAGACAATAAGATAGTTTCGTAACATTTATATATACACATATACACATATATATTTATACATACATATACACATTTATATTTATATATACATTTATATCTTTATTAACTACAAAAATACTTACATTTAAAGCTCGTATGATTAGGCGCCATCCTTTTCGAAGACGTCCTTTTCGAAGGGCTACCTTCTGGGTAGCCCTTACTTCCAAGGGTGGTGCCGGAGAATCTCAATATTGAGGGCGATACAGCCTTCAAACTTGTTCCTCAACTTGACGTTCTAAGAATCGGGACAGCACTTGCCTTTAATGGGAGCGCACATTTTTGAGATTTAGGGTTGAGATTGAGGGTTAAGGGAGGAATTGGAATTCACCCTTTATCGCAATTTGTAAATCACTATATGGGGGAATTGTTGCACTTGGCAGAGGTCTGCGCTCTCAGAGGGCTTTTCTAGTTAATTATGGAATGAGCTGGAGGAGAAGGAAGGGAGGAGGAAAGGAAAAGGAGAAGAGCAGTAGAGACATCGTTCAGCAGATCATGTTGGCGTCCCCCTGCAGCGTAGGCCTATGGCAGCATAGCTATGATGAAGCTGTGATTAAGACGAGCCTACTCCAGTCTTAGCTCCTATAACTATAGCTATAACTATTAGCCCCTACACACTATTGTTTAGACTAACTGTAGGCTTTACTAAACAGAAATGTTTTCAATTTAGTTTTAAAAATGGAGGTGGTGTCAGCCTCCTTAACCCAAATTGGTAGCTGGTTCCATAATAAAGGTGCCTGGGAGCAGAAGGCCCTTCCTCCAAATCTATTTTTGGATATTCTAGGAACGGCGAGTAATCCTGCACTCTGAGAGCGGAGAGCTCTATTAGGAGCATAACATGATATCAAGTCTCGTAAATAACATAGAGCTAGGCCATTAAGGGCCTTGTGTGTGAGAAGCAGAATTTTAAACTCAATTCGAAATTTCACGGGAAGCCAATGGAGGGAAGCTAACACGGGAGAGACATGATCTTGCTTACGGATTCCTGTCAGCACCCTTACTGCCGCATTCTGGATCAGTTGGAGGCTATTCAGCGAGCTTTACGGACATCTTGCTAACTATGCATTACAATAACCCTGTCTAGCATTTAGAAACGAGTGGATTAATTTTTTCAGTATCACCCTGGGAGAGGATGCTCCTAATATTGGCAATATTTCAAAGATTAAAAAAAAGGCTGCCTTACAAACCTGATTAAATATGCTGCTTAAATTACATATCCTGATCAAAATTGATTCCAAGGTTTTTCAGAGCTGTGCTGGAAGCCAGCGTAAACCCAGTTAATCCATTCCCCAGGCATTGGGGACCAAAGACAATAACCTCTGTTTTATCCAAATTTAGAAGCAAGAAGTTAGAGGACATCCAGGACTTAGGGCCAATTCCAATTCCTCCCTTAACCCTCAATCTCAACCCTCGCCCTTAACCCTCAATTTTTGGCCCTCAATCTTAACCCTCGAAAGTAAGTGTAAGGGCTAGCTTGTGGCTTAGAAATGGGACACCCCTTGACTGCCGTTACGTCTTCAGACTGAAATGTATCAGAGCCCGTGTTGTCTCTGTATTCCCTGAAATGACACAGGGATAACATTGAAAAGAGCGCTGTATATTCTCCAAATAATATTAGCAAATAACACAATAGAAGACCCAATCCTGATGTGTCCTCAGGATTGGGTCTCTGCTATTTGCAGATGATGTGGTTCTGTTGGCTTCATCGAGCCATGATCTACAACTCTCGCTGGAGCGATTCGCAGCCGGTTGTGAAGCGGCTGGGATGAGAATCAGCACCTCCAAATCCGAGACCATGGTCCTCAGCTGGAAAAGGGTGGCGTGCCCTCTCCGGGTTGGGGATGAGGTCCTTCCTCAAGTGGAGGAGTTTAAGTATCTCGGGATCTTGTTCACGAGTGAGGGAAAGATGGAGTCGGAGATCGACAGATGGATCGGTGTGGCATCTGCAGTGATGCGGGTGCTGCGCCGGTCTGTTGTGGTGAAGAGGGAGCTGAGTCGGAAGGCGAAGCTCTTGATTTACTGGTCGATCTACGTTCCTACCCTCACCTATGGTTAGGAGCTTTGGGTAGTGACCGAATAAACAAGATAGCGGATACAAGCGGCTGAAATGAGCTTCCTTCGCAGGGTGGCCGGGATCTCCCTTAGAGATAGGGTGAGAAGCTCGGTCATCCGGGAGGGGCTCAGAGTAGAACCGCTGCTCCTCCGCATCGAGAGGAGCCAGATGAGGTGGCTCGGGCATCTGGTTAGGATGCCTCCTGGACGCCTCCCTGGTGAGGTGTTCCGGGTACGTCCCACTGGGAGGAGACCCCGGGGTAGACCCAGGACACGCTGGAGGGACTATGTCTCTCGGCTGGCCTGGGAACGCCTCTGGATCCCCCCAGAGGAGCTGGAAGAAGTGGCCGGGAAGAGGGGGGTCTGGGCTTCCTTACTCCGGCTGATGCCCCCGCGACCCGACCTCGGATAAGCGGAAGAAGACGGTACGGTACGGCACAATAGAGGATACATTATTCAGTCCTCTGTCGCTACAGAACAAGGTATACAAGTAACGTGAAGCCAACCCGGACCCGCCGGCCGCCGCCAACCGGGAGCCGTAGGCCGCTGGCGACTGGGACCGGGACCCGCCGGCCGCAAGGACCCCCTGGCGACCGGGACCCGCTGGCTGCCGGGACCCACCGGCCGCCAGGACCCTCTGACAGCAAACATCGTACAGTAAAAAAATAAATGTTGCGCAACAACGATGTTAATCCATGAAAAAAGTCTCAAAGAAAGACAGTAAGAAGGTTTTGTAACATTTATATCTTTAAGATATACGAAGATACTTACATTTGTAGCTAGCTTTTTTTGTCACCATCCTTTTCGAAGATGTCTTGGCTAAATTATCCAGTGCCTTCTGGGTAGCCCTTACTACCAAGGGTGGTGTCGGAAAATCTCAATTTTGAGGGCGATACAGCCCTCAAACTCGTCCCTCAATTTGACTTTCTAAGAATCGGGACAGCACTTGCCCTTAGCGGGAGCGTGCATTTTTGAGACTGAGGGTTGAGATTGAGGGTTAAGGGAGGAATTGGAATTCACCCTTAATGTCATTAAGACACCCTTGAAGTTTGGCAAATGATTTTGCTTCCTCTGGTTTCATAGATAGGTACAGCTGCGTATCATCAGCATAGCAATGAAAGTTTACGCCGTGCTTCCAAAAATTTTTCCAGAGGGCAGTATGTATAAAGTGAAAAGGACTGGTCCCAGTACTGAACCCTGTGGGACGCCATACCAGACCCTCCGTGCAGACAAAATGTCATTAACATAAGAGACCAGATATCATCTTCTCGAGACACCTGTCTCCAGGGTGACCCTGATGCTGATCATTTACCTAATTTGTTTTACTGCCAACATGCATAATGTCTTAAGTTTATCATTCTGACAGACTCTGAAGTTACTGTTTTTTTTGTATGTAAATGAGGCAATATCTTTTACCTGTCGTAATATTGGTTGAACAATAGAAGTGAGAAATCATTGACAGGACAACTTGACAGACATAACAGAACTTTGAAGTTGTTTTCATGGGACACTTGTGATCAAATATCTGTCAGGCCGGTCTGATATGTAAGATAATAGTAATGAGGACTGCTGAAGAAATGAGCGAGGAAATTAGTTTTGTCTGATGTGATCCCTGTACTCTTTAGATAAGGCATCTTGGACGGATCGTGCAGGGTTTGGTGACATGGGTTTCGTGACATGACATTGTGAAAATCTAACAGTATGTCCATCCTGTTGATTCTTTATTTTGTTTGCTTCTGATATTTATATTCAGATGGAGGACTCCCAAATATTATACTGTTAAAAAAAGAAAAGGGGATCAGTGATCTAATGATTTTCATAAATTTACTTCCATAACAGGA
Organism: Hirundichthys speculiger; assembly: GCA_018398805.1. Taxonomy (NCBI): domain Eukaryota; kingdom Metazoa; phylum Chordata; class Actinopteri; order Beloniformes; family Exocoetidae; genus Hirundichthys; species Hirundichthys speculiger. Next base: position 2,415,374 of record JAGFBZ010000849.1, on the reverse strand, counting down.
AGAGGAAGCCAGAAAAAAAATGTATGTGTCCCTGCTTCTAAATTACCTTAAAGCAGTAACTGTTATAGAACTCAACATTTTTTTTTTTTTAAAGCAGTGATCTCTAGAAACTCACACTAGTTAAACCAGTTGTATACGCTTCAAAAAGTCACTTACAATTACAAAGAAAGAACAGCAGGTATACTTCCAAAATTTGAACTTGTAGAAAAAAATGAAAAAAAAAATGGCTATGTAGTGGTTAAAAAGCTCTAAATTAGTATGCAGTATAGGAGGACACCATTTTGATAGTAACTCACATCGCTGAACCCTGGTTGATCCAAAAATGAGCAAATCTCCTGAATGAGCAAGCCCGGCTGTCAGATGGAACACTCCCAACTTACCTCAGTCACCACAAGCTTCCCCTTTGAGTTCAGTTTAGCTAATGTCGACTTACGGTACTCACTAATTTGACCGTACATTCATTCTGATTGAATCTGTTCTTGTTTTCGATGTCGCTTCTGAAAGGACATCTAAAACGAAGACAGCCAGAGCTGAAATTAAGTGCTCTGGCCGAGTTTCGCCAGAGCAATTGCAGCCATCTGTTGCTCGTCTAGCCTTGGTAAGGCTACGTAGCTCAGGCAGAAAAGCCAACAGCAGCGGCACGGTAACTGCGACCCAGACCCTTTCCAGGCTGTCCTTGAATGGTGCTTGTGCAAAGGTAGTTTCATCTGAAGCCCTGCCTGCACTGCTTTAAATTATTTTACCTGATGAGGTGCATAAAAACTCGCCCCTGTACAGCTGTTGTGGATGTGACATCTACCTATAGAGACCAAAACTATGTTTTGTGCCAGACTGTAAATATGTTTATTGCTACTGCAAATTTGTACATTTTAACATGAGGGTCAGTGAAGACAGACGTATTTATGCAGCAAGTTGTCAGTGAAGGAACTGCATCTTTCCATACTTCTGGGATCAATTCCATTTCAGATCAGTCAGATCAAAGCCGGATGACCTAAAATTTCAGTATGTTAGCCCTTACTCCTTGTTCAGCTGACTTTTGATATGCTTAGGTTGTGGTCTCATTGGAAAAACTCAGACGTTAATTGTGATGATGGTGATGTTTCTATTCCACTGTAGTGCAGGGATTTCTTGTACAACAAATTGCAATTTGTTCAACTCCTTGTTGTTTTAAATGTGCTATATAAATACATTTTTAAATGACTTTTTGAAACTGTCATTTATGCTGTTTTTAAAAAAATGGCAAAATGTTTTACATAACACGTTTAACTGAGCTGCAGGTTTTCTGCCACATATGAACAGAATCATTCCTCATACATCCATACATCTTTATTATAGTTTCATGTAACAGTATAAATATTAGAATTAGACTGGTGACATTTTCAAAATCAGGATGAAGGATTTCAGAGGTCTTTAGAAATCTTCTTTTGCTAATTCAACTCCTGTTCATCCTAATTGCCCACACAAATTTCATCTGTACTTATGTATGTGTGTGTGCGTGTGTGTGTGAGTGACGGAAAACAAAACAATTATGTCATAATATTTGTTAGGTGTTTCAGTGGGATTGGGAATTGATTTTGGATAATAAATTGAATAATTTTATCATGAGGTATCATCAATATATAATTTAAAAGCATGCCCTGGTTGCTTGACCTCAAGTCAGGCAACCAGAGTTCCCCTCTGCTCCTTTCAGTTAATATATGAAGCTACGTGTAAATATTCCACCATCATTCAGGATTTATATCCCCAAGAGCAGGAAAGATACAGCAGTACTTGAGCATTCACTGCACGTGTTGCAACATTTGCTTGTCACTATTAAACTAGTGCAGAATGTGCTAGCACCACGTTCATCTGTATCTGTCATCTCCTTGGTTTTTTGCTCCCAGAATGCCGAGCTTCCTTCCTTTTCTTGCCAGTCCTCGAAATAACAAAAACTTTGAAATTGAGGTGAACAAAGTTTCTTTAGCTATTTTTTGTAAGCTAGTGTACGTAGCACCTACAATGGTGTAATGCCGTGTCTCAGTACTCACAGTGATGGAGAAGGGTGCAGCAGGAAGCTTTCATGTTGCCAACACTTTTTGGGTCAATACTTTTCATTGTAGCATGTTTTCGAGTGTAGGATTAAAACAGATGCCTTAGATTATCCACTTTCATGTCAAAAATGGGCCCTTATTGACACATGAGCCATATTGCGTTTGTTTGCCTTTATGATGTAAATCAAACTGCTCTGCTCTAATTTTGTCCTTAGGCTTTTTGGAATGGGTTTATTTTAGCAGCCAGCCCTCTATTTGCTAAATAAATCTAACAGGTCCTGACTATGACCTTTCGCTTACATGTTGATGATTTGCATTTTCCACTTTCTTTTTTTGCAGCTCTGTGATATGGAGTCAAACTGTGTGATCCATATTCAAATATTATTTAAAGCAGTTGCACCACATTTGCATGTGAAATTGAGGATTTGAAGCCAGGTCGCCTGCATACTGATCAGAGGGACAACCTTCATTTGAAAAAGGCTTGATATTGGAAATAAATGGGACATGGTATTTATAATTGTCATGGGAGTAGTGTTTTGTATTAAACCAGCGCTGCACACCTTTTTTTTTCTTTTTTTTCTCTTCCATTGTAATGAAGCTGATATCATTCTCAAGTCCTTACCTTTTTTGCTTTTAGCTCAAGAAATAGTTATTCAGAAGTAATGTATTCAAATGTAAGGAGTCAGCCTGGGTACCCTTTTTATGGACTGAATTACCGTGTTTATGCATGCAAAGAAGAGAGACAGAGGATGAAAAAAAAACATGAATAAGGTTGTTCTAATTAAGGTATAGCCTAGCCGTTGCACTTTACAGCACTAATGATGGTAGGTGGCAGCTTGGCATTTTTTAGGGTAATTGCAAATTAAATCTAAACTTTTGAAAAAAATAGTTGAAATACTACTCAAATGCATGTTAATATTGTTACATCAGAGTTTGCAAATTAGGATGTTTTTATAAGTGTCTGAACACTGGGTTAACACTTGGGGCCCGATCTTCCGCCAAATCTCCTAAAGCCGCTATTAAGGGGAGGGGTGTTCCCGCGCAAAGAACGCAATCTTCCATCTCCCTAAACCCGGTATCTTACCTGCGCTAACCGCTATATTATGCATGGGAGTGGTTAGGGCGTTCCACCTGTTAAACCAATCAGTGCGTCAGTAGCCATTGCCTTTCAGAGCAGGTTGCGCTACCTGCAAACTGCTGTGGAGCATCTTTTCATCCAGATCAGAGCAGCTCTCATGCGCAGCTCGTCTGGGACTCTGCTGTAGAGCTTCCTCCTCTTCCTTCCTTTTCCTCCTCCTCTGCTCTGATATATACATAAAAATATTTTTATACAGACAATTCCTATCGGCCAAAAATTTTCTTTTTGTAAAAGCATGCATAATGATTACATAGTCACCAAAATCTGAGTTTCTTGCTATCACTCGTTTTCCTCCTCTTTGCCTTGACATGGCATACTAGTTGAGAATTGCTCTTTACCGAAAGGTCTGATTTTATTACGCCTACTGAAGCTGTGGTAAGGAGGGACAAAATCGATTTTTACAGGCCAAATTGAACATGGGACAACCGCCAGGCTGAAAAGATAAAACCTCTGACTTTGTCTGCTGTTTTTATCATCAGGTGGCCTTTTCTGGGTGTGCTAAGCCATGATTTTGATGTGTTAAGTCATAATAGGGGAGCCACCATTCTTTGGAGAGGCTGCCAATAAAATCACAGACAGAGGGGATTACGTTTCATGTCATCCCATTATTGTTTCCAGCTTCCCTGTTCACATTTTCCACCACCTGAAGAGCCCTCTCCTTCCTTCCTTTTATTTCTTTTTACATTTTGAAATATTCTTCAATTGCTTACTTTCCTTCTTTTTTGTAATGTATTTTTCTTTTAATGATCCATCATGCTTGCATGAATACACTCCCTGTAGTCCCTGTATTGAATAGTTTGTTTTGAATAGTTGGTTTGAAAGCAGATTCATTTGTTTGCTCAATGGATCTTTGCACTTTTGCACATCCTACAATACAGTGAATCTAATACACAGCTAAGCACTTCACTTCCAAAGAATGCAGTGGGATATTCAGATCCTGACAATCTTTTTGACCTGCTGCTTTGATAGGTAGGTGTGAGTCTCAGAGTGGTTTTACCACACATAGTAAGTCTGGAATAACTAAAAACCCTCGAACATTTTTCAAGAAGTTTGTATCTACCAAAAACACATAATTGGTCATTGTGAGTTTAAAAACCTTGGAAAGAGATAGTTTCTTCTCTTTTGGACATTGATGTCTTTCCACATCAGAATCTTTCCCATTTTATGTGGTCCTTGCTTGTGGTTCAATCTTAAGAATCCCTACTCCTTTTCATACTGGTTTATCAAAGGATGATGCATTTTTGTTGCAAATTGGTGTCCTGTGTATAAGCACAGAGGCAGAATTAAGGGGTTGAATTTGATGCCTCATTGATATGCCTCTGAGCCGGCAAAAAAAATAAGTCAAAGAACCAAATTGGCAATGTGTATGTGGGGGTGAGCCAGCATGGAGGAACACACCAAAGACACCACTGTTACTCACCCAATTCCACAACACCAGGTAGCTGTATCTAAGCTCATGCTCATGTGGTGCTGAGCCGCATCTGTTTGTTTAACAGAGATGTCGTTTGCAACAATGCATTGCAACCACTGTGCAAAAAAGCATTCTGTTCAGATCCTGCCATTCTACCAGGACCTGATGCTGAGAGAGTTACCTTGGATGATACCACCCACTTAACTGCAATGCAATACATAACTAAGACAACGGCCCAATGGATAACCAGACAAGCTATTGGCATAATATAATACTCATCATCTTTCATTTGGGTTGTAACCATGTTTCCAGCAACATTTTTCAGTATAAAATTCCTTTGAAGTTTTATTTTATTAAAATAGCCACAAAGTCAAAAGTATCAAAACAATCACTCTCCAGTCATTGAATTGGTGAATTCAGTTATCCAAAAGCAACGGTAGTAATGTTTTTATTTGCATATTGTGGCAAAGGCAAAATTACTTAGCTTAAAAAAAATGCATCACTCTGCTTCAGACAGTATAACCTCCTAAACATAGTAAGCTGTTTTCATTATTACCCTGGCTTCCAGTTGATAATGTGCCCTTAATGTCAACATCATCCCTACAATGATGAGGAAGGACAGAGAAGCAGTGTCGTCACTTTACATAAACTAAGTCTTTATAACTTTCTAGACACTGATCACAGTTCATGTAATTTGGTGAACAGTTAGAACCTGGGCTGCTGAAAACACGTTATGGCTGATTATGAGTAATCTAGTCATGTCTGTCAGCATGCATTTATCAGCTGTTCCCAGGTTCTGCTCTGCAGATTCCTCTTTGGTGATAGCACTGGCCATCACTCATTCATTCTCCCTTTCCACAACGACTGTGTCATAACCACATTAAACACAAGGTCACCTCCGATAAAAAAAAAAAAATAATAATAAAAATGACTCAAGAAGGTGTTCCAAAAAATATTTTTGCTTGTCATCTTTTCCATAAATGTAACAAGTGTGACACTGTGTTAGGCAAGATGTAATTAACAATTAAACTTTATTTATATATATTACACCTTATCCAAGAAATATATATTTTCCCAAATGTTTTCTTTGAAAAAAAAAAAAGTAATTTCCACAGTAATTTTTTTTTCTATGAATATCTTTGAAACTTCCGTGATGTACTGAGACTGTGAAGTATGGGGTATTACTATATATACATATATATATATATATATATATATATATATATATATAGATATATATATATATATATATATATATATATATATATATATATATATATATATATGTATTATATATGTATATATATCTCTATTTCTTTTGTTGTTGTTAGCGTGTTAGCCGCTAATTACGAGCCAAAAATAGCACAATACCAACGGTTTGTTTACTACGGTTCAGAGACCAGAGGCTGTGAATATAACAGTAAGACCACAGTTGAGCCTTTGTCTTGTTTCACTGCAGTGCCTCGCTACTTTTTTGCAGTTTTTAAACATATTTTAAACACATTATTTAGGCTTGGGGGGCTCCTGGTCCAGTTTGCGGATTTTGATTTTTGGCGGGGGGGGTGGGGGACTTTTCATATTTAAAAAAAAATGTTCCCTTTCTTTGTATTTGTCTTTTTGTGTGCATGCATTCTGCAAATTATAAACTTCACTGCTGAGGTGACCAACTTATCTTTTTTTTCATACTTTGTTTAATGTCTGCCTGACTGTCATATACAGTTCCAGCTAAAGCCAAGATATTTCTATCCATACATATATTTTCTAGACTCCATCCTGTTCCGGACCACAAGATGTTGGAGATGCCCCACTTTTGACGTTATGATTTACCTAAGGTGGAGGAAGGATGTTTTTTTTTCTTTTTCTTTTTGTGTTTTGTTTGGTCTTTGGCAATCAAGTCCCCATGTGAAAAGCCATAGAGATGTCAAGGTTGCAGCCAAATCAATATTGAACACATTCCTGCTTAAATACTTGATGATTCTACACTTATTTAAACATAGGTAGGCAAAGACATGTAGATGTCCTCTTTATGTGGTAGCTGCTAAAGTAAGATATATGTGGCTGGAGGAGGAATTGATCTGACCTTTTTAATCTCACAAGTGATATATATCTTTTCACATCTGCTCTTTCAGTGTAATATAGAGACATAGGGATTGCTATATTTAGTGTGTGTGTGTGTGTGTGTGTGCGCGTGTGTGTTACTTGAACTTTCGGATGAGTTTTTTAGTTCTGTGATGGACTGACAAACCAGAGGTGCACCCTGGACTGTCCAGGGTGCACCTCTGCTCTTCGCCAGAAGAAAGCTGGGATAGGCTTCAGCAGACCCCTGTGACCCTGAATAGGAAGCAGATTTAGATAATGGGTGGTGTTCATCAGCTGTTCATTTTAAGGCCATTTGAGATTATTTACCACATCAGTTATCTGATCTGATTAGTTGTTTTTTTTTTTTTTTTTAAGAGATCTTGAGGTGAATTTTTTCATATATAATTTTTACCTCTTCTCTCCATGAATAAGATTAATAAATAAACAAACATGCCAAAACATCAAGCTTTTAATTGCACTGCTAACCTAGTTCTCTTTAAACATCCAAAGGAATGTCAGGTAGAGTAAAACTGAAAAGTGTATGTAAGTGCTAGACAAGTTGGAAAACTAAAATGTGTGACCATGAAACTATCTCAACTGGTTGCTTTTATATTTTTCTTTTTAATGGATATTTTGCTAATGCTATTTTGTAATAGGAAAAGGATCAATTATATATTTAAGGATGTAATTAGATGCAGCGTTTGATGACTTTGTCCAGTTGACAAAATTTTGAAAGAGAAACAAACAAATGTGCATTTTGGATATTTTTGTGCCAACCCCACAGAGGATATTTGGTAGATGTTTAAAAAGTCCAGAAAGGTAGGAAAGAAAGGGGGAAAAAAAGCAAACAAATAAAAAATTCATTTTGCTGTAAATGTGCTGGTGTCCATAGATCATCGTTCTGCTGCATGACCCAAATTCAGTTGAGCTTTAGCTGTCAAGAATACTTTAGCATACAGAAAACCAGGTATGAATGAATTGATGGCTGAGTCTGGTGTCTTGTGGGTGCATAAACTAGTCCTTACCATCACCCTTTGCCACTGTCCTTGACAGTTGGTATGTTGTCTTTACGCTGATTTGCTGTGTTTGGTTTTATCAAAATGTGGCCCTAAGCATTATTGACAAACATCTCCAATTTGATCTTTGGTCTTGTATGTTCAAGATACCTTCCACTTCTGAATAATTTTTCCCCAAATGTAAGGATGAATGACTCTGAATTGCACTGACATGACTATATGATGGTTTTCTGCCTTGCTATCATGTTCACACACAAAGTTTGCTTATCTCTTTGGGGGCCTACAGGTAGTCCTGAGTAAACTCCTCTTTGTGGTGACATTTATATGAGGGAAATTGCAAGACAAATGCTCTCAGTTTAAGATGATTTGAAATGAACAATGACAGGTGAGTAAATTGTGAGTAGTATTCTTGTGAACCTCTGAAGCACGAATCTTTATGATCTACATTACTTCATTTATGAAAAGAAAGGAAGGAAGCAAACACTCGTCACCCTCACGCTCTCCTTATGAATCATACACCACCACATGTGCAGATGGTTAGGATCAAAGAACCCATTTTAAGAAATATGCTCAGCAGTAAATGTGATCATTTCAACTGATACATATTTTTGGCTTTCTGCAATTAAATTAAATTAAAAAAGACTTTAAATTCAGATTTGTGTCTGTAGAGGATCAGTAATCTAGACCCATTGCTTACATTGACATATTTTTTTCTTTCACAGCCTGTAAAATAATTGAACTGATCATATTTTTTTTAATTCATTTTAGTAGAGTTACACTATATGCCATTTAACTAAAGTAGGATTTTTGTAAGTAGACAGAAACTGACAGGAAACTCTATCACTTAGAGAGGGAGCTCTTGCACTACAAATGTGGACTTAAGAAAAAACAAAAATGACAGGAGAGAAAGAGATAGCTAGAGATATAGTCATGGAAAAAATTATTAGACCACCATTGTTTTCTTCAGTTTCTTGTTCATTTTAATGCCTGGTACAACTAAAGGTACATTTGTTTGGACAAACATAACAATAAGCACAAAGATTGCTCATAAGAGTTTTATTTAAGAGCTGATATCTTACCATTTTCCATGGTTTTCTTGATTATAACCTAAATCACTTAAGTTTTTACATCAATAGCTATGGCGTTGTACTGCCAAAAACACTTGCTTTTATGCATTCAGTGTTTTCTGTCTGTTTTAGTCACATGATGACTTTTAGTGGTACCAGGTATTGAAATGAACAAGAAAGTGAAGAAAAAATGGTGGTCTAATAATTTTTTCCATGACTGTAGATAGAGATGGGGGAAACAGTAAATTTAGCACGATGTTCAGAAATGTGTGGAACAGAGCTCAACTCAATAACTGCATAGATTTTTAGTCAAGCACATATTGTACTTGGGAGTTAGTAAATATTTTCTTTAAATGTAGCTAAATGATATTTTATGGCACTGTACTTGATAACTAACATAACTTTTTTTTAGACATTTTTTTCTTGGTAAATGTTGTGATGGCATCAATTTATGGTGCAACAATAAGAGGCAACTCAGCCAACCTTAAAAGCTTCAGATTTGGTAAACATGGAATTCAAATTAAGGTAGAATGTTGGATTTATCTGTCAAATTATAATCTAATTCCAGAGTGCCCCTCCTTTGTGCAGGTCTTGACCACAGGTTTGGTGGTGCTTGGGCTAGAACCAAGCTTCGCCAGGACGACTAGGAAGCTGAGTTCTGGTTTCAACTCCGATGGTACTTGTTTCAGATGCATCTTTTAGTAAGAAACAGTTAGAAAAAATGAGGTGGAAGGACAGTATTAACTTGAATGAATGTAACCAGTTAAGCATCATAAATTAGCATGAACTAAGTTAAACTAAAGTAGCTAACTTGTGGTAACTGAAGTAAGATGGGCATGTTCCAGTCAGCTCCCAGACTTCCTAGATTAACTGGGGTTGAACAGAGTCAGCTCCTTACCAATGTGGTGTCATCCAGAGCCCTAAAAATTGGGCTTCTAAAAATTTTCAACTCTTCTGGAGATTTTAACTTGTTAGACTTGTCCAGGGTGTATTCTTTCCTTTCACTGAAGGAGATCTGGGATAGGCTCCTGCATAGACTCCCTGTGATCCTGAATAGTAATAGGTGGATAGGGATGGATTGGTGGATTAATTTTGTAAGTGTAGTGTACAATTCAGAAATTGTATTAAAAAAATGACACACTCCTTCTGGCTTCCACCACCTTGTTATAAGTCAACTACAAAGTCAATTGTTACACAATCCAACTGTCAATAGATGCAAACGAAAGTTCTTGCCTACAGCGTTTTAGTCGGGCTGAATAGTTTAGTTTTGTAGGGGCCCAGGGGTGATTTAATGACTACAAGGTGCTCATATGGCTACAAAATGACACAAATCATCATGCCTCCACCACTTTGCTTGACAGTTATGTTGTGTTTATGCTGATATGCTGTGGATTTCTCAAGATGTGCTGTTCACTGTTGCCAAACATCTCCACTTTGGTATATAAAGGACATTGTTCCAGCACATTTTCCGTATGCCTTCCACTTGTGAATATGCTTTTTTTGTTTGTTTTGTTGTTTTTTTTCCCCCTAGTGGTATGATAAATCACAATAAATGGTCAGGAAATGGCCTAATTTCCAGATTGGTTATTTCCCAAAGATCATTGCTGATGTCTTTTCTGTTTAAAAATGTTAACACAAACATGATTGTTCAAGACAAGCAAACTGACAAAACGTCAATTTTTCAAATGGTGGTAATATTTTCTGAAGATCCCTGAATCAAGTCCATTTGATTGACTGCACCCGACTGCTACTTATCCTCTTAATTTATATGGATGCAGTAAAGGTTTAGCTAGTTTTTCATCTATCTGTCTATCCATCTCTTTTTATAGGTAATATTAAGTCCTAGTAATGGTCAAGTGGTTTTTATATTATCTTAGCTTATTTCACATTTAAGTTTAACTGAGAGAGTTAGCTTTTACTTGGCTTTATCAGCTTAAAAGCGTGCTTTTTTGTTGTTGTTGTTTTTCCTTTTTTGTTCCATTTTTCTTTCGATGGCTTTTGCAGATTTCAAACCAATCAAGTAGGATTTGGTTTTCCTGGATCTAGAAATGTCAAGCAAATAGTGTACCTTAACTGTGCCAAATAAAATAGCCTCACATATATATTATAAGGTGCAACTTTGAAGCTGGAAATTAGGTGAGAGATATGACTGAACCACTGCAGGCTATTATTACCGGCACACCCCATTACTGAGGATCTTTCTGGGCTACTAGCCTAACCAAAGTCATTTCTCTCTTTCTAGTATCTATTCATTTCGGTTCAATTCAAGTTTATTTGTATAGCGTCTATTATGATACAAATTGTCTCTAGGTGCTTTTCAGAGACTCTGAGCATATATCATTAACGAAAGTAATATTATTATATGCTAATTAAATAAATAATGGCAGGTAAAAAAAAATCTCCCCTTGCTGGAGAAAAATCTTTAAGTCAAACAATGGCAAGGAAAAACTCCACTTTAAAAAGGAAAAAACCTTGAGCAGAAGGTGGCTCATAAGGGGGTCCTTCCTGCAGATGGCCAGTCGGCTAAGAAAAGAAATGATGAGGGAGCTAGGACAGAGAGAGGAGAGGCACATATATCTTGGCAATATTATATCTGACATATTAATAGTAATTATCCATTAGCTGGAGATTTAGTAATTCCATGAAATAATATTACGACTGGTATATTGTTAGTTTATGCACTACAGGGTTGACTATATAAACAGAATGTAAGCAGTAACACTGAGATGGTTGGAGGGTCAGACTGCTGGTCAGGATGTTGGTTGATGTCTCAGGCACATCTATAGTAATCCCTTATTTTTCGCGGTTAATGGGGACCAGCCCCCCCTCCGTGAAAATCAAATCTGCGAACGGGAGCTGGAGCCCCCCGAGCCTAAATAATGTGTTTAAAATATGTTTAAAAACCACAAAAAAGTATCGAGGCACTGCAGCGAAACAAGACAAACGCTCAGCTGTGGCCTAAACAGAAAGTGGTCTTTCTGTTACCTTCACAGCCTCTGGTCTCCGAACCGTAGTAAAGAAACCACTAGTATTGTGCTATTTTTGGCTCATAATTAGCGGGTAACACGCTAACAACAACAAAAGAAAAAGTCCAGTTTTCTCTGCGTGGAACGGGCACTTTATTCTGGCACTGCACGGAACTTGTAATATCACACAGGTTGTATTGTTCAGCTCCTGTCGGTTAACAGAGAATGCAAATCTATACACGCTGAGCTGCTGTTTATGCTCACTCCACTTTTCATCTAACCCTGTTTTTGTTCTGCCGTCCCACAACACACACACATGTTTTCCCATAAGGCTACCTTCTTAAAGGAGCCAGGCTGGCTCACAGCATATCTTCGCTGTGAGAGAATGCACCACATCCAACATCCGGTGATGTTTTCCATGATTTTTTATTTTATTTTTATTATATTATATATTTCTAAAACATCTGCAAGGGATCGCTGTATATAGACAGGTGGAAGTAAATGCTGGGATGGTCAGAGGGTGGAACTGCAGGTCAATGGCCTGCAAACATATGCAGAATGAAGGGGAAAAAAGCGGGGCACAGGACAGCACAAAAAACTACGAGAACAAAGAAGCACAGTTACATTCATGAGATGCTTCTTTTAAACTATAGATTCAGCTGATAGAAGAAGAGGAGAGGAGAGGGAGATACCGCTCAGTAGATCATGTTGTAGCATATCTATGATGAGGCTATGTTTAGCCTGCACTAGTCTTGGCTTCAGCCATTGCTGTAGCTGTAGCTATTAGCCGTAACACACTATTGTTTGGACTAACTATAGGCTTACCACCAGGTTAAATAATTAGCAAGGTGAAATTGTTTATTCTTGTGGTAGCATGCTTGGCTTACACAAAGGTGCTTTATTCTATAGATCTGTTCGTTCATTTCATTAAGAACAGACATGAGCTTTAACTCAAATAAGTCAACCAGCCTAGATACTCACCAATGGCCCTGCTTGAACATCTAGCCCAACACTGGCATGAACACGGATGAATCAAGACAGCACACACTAGGCTCCTCCAATGGCAACTTACCTTCTAGAGGAGTTGCTGGTACACCTTACCCTAAAATCAGGTAGTACACATTCAGTTGGAATTCTGAATGCTTTGCTGTTCACTTGACAGCACATGAGATTGACAAAAAAAACACAAAAAAAACAATGGCTTAACAAAGAGAAATGACTGTTTACAAGTACGTGCATGGCTTGCGTTCGGGTGGCTGGTTATCAGTAGAGTTCAGGTAAACCATTGTGCCCCTGTGAGTTCATTACTCTTTTTTTTTTTTATTTTTATTATTGCTGAGGACATATAGCACGAGCACATCACCCTGACTGATATCTTCAGCACTTCCTGGGGATTTTTCATCACCCCAGGTCAATGTCTAAACTTTCCCATGCATCAAAATATATTGTAATTGACTCCATTTGTAATTCCTCCAGAGATCTGGTACCAGGCCATAGCTCTGATGGCTGCCAAAAGCAATAAAGTCTCACAGACATGACCCCCATTGTAAACAAGCCCTCCCTCTAGAGAGTGAGTTACACTTCGTCTTTTTCCCCTCTTTTTTTTTTTTCTTTTTTTGTGGGTCGTGAATGGTGGAGAGGGGGTTGGTCTGTGTGTACTTTCTCTTTGGCTCTTGTCCATACTTTCATGTGATTTATGTTGTATTTTGGAACTTTTTTTTCTTATGTTGGATTTAATTCTGCTTGTTTAATTTCATTTTGATGTTGCTGACATTGCAGAAGCATTTTTGTATAGGTTTTTATAGAAACTACTGCTGGTTAGAAAGAGGGTACATTTTCGATACACTATAAAGTTGTGAACTGTACTTTATGAGAACCATTTCAGAATAATTACTAGAGAAGCACCTACTAAAGGGTTGTTTGATATATATGCATGTTGTTTTGTACAATTACCTGATGAAATTAGGAATTGGTGAATATGGCATTTCATAGTTCTTATTCAAACAAAAACACACCATTTTATAATCATCTCTACATCAACAGTAAGGTTTTGTAAATTAATATATTTTGTCCTTACTGTTGGACCCTTTAGGGGGTATGGGGTGGGGTAGTGGTTTTACAATACAAAGGGCCTAAAATAAATGTAAAAGAAAAGAGGAAATAGAGCCAAATGAAAGAGGATTGTTCCTTTTAGATGAACGGATGGATGGGTAAATGGATGGATGGATGGAAGGATGAATGAGTGGGCGGTTGGATGGATGAGTGGGTGGGGGGATGGATGGAAATATCAAAATTAAACTGGTTACTTTTTTCTCTTAAAAAAAACATGGGAAATCTATCCATGGGTGCACTGTTTCCTTATTGTTGAATACTTAGCTGTAATGTTTACAGTTTTACAGCTGATCCTGCACAAGGTTACCTTCATCTTCTGTCTTTAAACTGTCTGTTAAATTTCCTCATTTGCCACTTTCTCTTGTCTGCTGTTTTTAACATCACATGATCCAAGGTAATCAGAGAGAACAATATGACTGCTGTGTCACAGCGACAATATCACTTTCACTGCGGTAACTTGAGATGCTTTGATTTTTGCTGAAAGGGGAACACACACAATTGTGTTTATCCTTTTGTCTCTTCCTTCGTCTGTGCAGTACTCTGCCTACCACTTCATCACTTATTCACTTTCAGGTTTCCGCCAAAAGCTGAGGGGAAAAAAAAGGATAAAGAGTTATTGAGGACAAAATAATAAATCCACTATTGAAAAAAAAAAAACAGAACAAACTGAACAAAAGAAAAACAGCGACATTAAGATAACTAATTGCTACTAAATATTTTAAACAAGGCATAAAAATCATTATTGATTTAGTATTATGGGACTGAATAATAACTACTTTCAAACTGATGTGATACATATGCCTTTCAGCAAAATATTTGTTTATCTGATTAAGTGCAAAAATTCTTTCAAGGTTTATTACATTCTTTGTTATGTATGCAAAGTAGTAGTGAAAGGTTTGAACCAACGGTCAAGGAAAAGATTACTCTCTCCCCAAGTTTCCATCAGGAAAAGACCTATAAGTTTTATCTGTGGTGGTGTTTTGCAAGCAAAGAACGTGCTTTTGTGATGCCTCTGACATGTGCTGTGGTACATTTGGTACAAAGACCAGGTCTCAGCTCGGAAGATCTCACACAAAGGTGATCAGCTTTTTGGTCGGTTCACCAACATGTTGAGTCTGCTTGCTTTATCATATTAACTAATATATAAGATACACATCCACAAACTTACATTTGCTTGGGTAAGGTCAAATGCACTTTTAAATGACCTTCACTTTTGGTTTTATATAGTATTTGTCTTTGCTTTAACATAGATATACAATATATTTCAAATTTGTTCTTTTATACTTTATTATTGGCATTGTTTAAAAAAATCTAAATTTTCCTTGTAACTTTAGGCAGCATTGCAAGAACGCTACTTGACAGATTAAACACTGCTTGAAAGATTGTCTATCAATCAAAATGAAAGTTTCCCCTTCCAAAAATAACTGAATAAAAATTTGACATAGTCACATTATAGCACATGATTTGGTGTTGTGAGATTTTCATTTTTGCCTCTGTGGTTCTTTCACTTTTTAGACATATGCATTATGTCTGCTTGGAGAGAGCACAGGTCTTCCTCACAGCCAAAACTCTGATCCTCTGTTTCTCCTCTGATCCACTTGGAAGACAACAATGTTGCCATATTTTTGTCGAAATGTTGCTAATGACATTCCAAAAGAATCTGTTAAGTTTGTGTAGTAATTAGGGGTTCAACGGTACAGGTGGCTCACGGTACGGTCCATACCTCGGTTTTTGTGTCACGGTTTCGATACAGATTCGGTACAGTTTCAGACCACCTGCTACCCTAAACCCGTGATCGCAAGATACCGAGTTTGCGGAAATCGCAACTGGCATGTCAGCGTGTAAAAGAGCGCGTCCAAATGGCATAAATGTGCGTCCGCCTGGTCACATATGGATGTGCACAAACGGCTGTACCTCTCGATTTTGCATCACCGTATTACTTGCATACGTTTTTACAGGTCAGAGGTCAGAGGATGTCTGGTCAGCAGTTGTGGTGGATGTGGGAATAGTCACGGCCAGACACGTCAGTCTGTACAGCTGTGGCATGATCTCATTCAGATGTCTGCTGTGAAGGAAACCAAGGAGATCTTTGTCTCTGGTGTCAAGCTGAAAAAGGTTGGATGCAGGAATTTATTTCCGATATGTCTGAAACTGTTGGTGGTCGAGGAGGGACAGGAACATTAATTGTTCGTGATATTTAAATGCGCATCAAATGATTCTTTCTGCAGTATTTTAAAAAGCACATCAGCTGCGGCAAGACGCACAACTGGTAACAACTGGATCTTACGCAGGTAAGATTGTGGGTTTAGGGAGGTGGAAGATTGCATTCTTTGCGGGGGAACGCCTCTCCCGCTACCCGCTATCCCTTAATAGCGGCTTTAGGAGGTTTGGCGGAAGATCAGGCCCACAGACTGAAGTTTCTGTTAACTGTTTTCACCCCCTTGCCAGTGTATTCAACTGCAAAACCAAAATGCTCCCACACCGGCGATTAAAAAAAGGTTTTTCCCAATGTCTCCGCTACCACTGGCCATGCCTGCTTGTTTTTGTTTTTGTTTTTTTTTTTTTTTTGTTTTTTCATTTTCTGCATCTATGAGCTGTAGCCAACTGGCCAAAGTGTGATCAGCTGGTCACTGTGAGTGAGCAGAGGCGAGTGGACATTGACATGCAGTGACGGGCCTGTTGCCTAAAAGGCACGCACGCTCACGTGCAAGTCCAATGCAAAGTTATTGGAACATAAATCCCGCGGGATATAAAAGCGTATTGCCCCGTTCAGGTTGTACCATACGGTTCAGTATTTTACCGAGTACCATTGCATCCCTAGTAGTAATTCAGATTTTATGTGTTTTTTAAAAGCAATTAAATGACCTATACTGCAAAAAAATGGTCATGTGGTATATACTTTAACCAAAAAAAAAAGGTTCTGTTGTAGTTTGCAGGGTCCAAAGGTATTAGGCTGATTGGCAATTTGGTTGAACCACCCCCTGCTGCCACCCCCTTCGAAGGTCGGTGGATAGGACATGCAAAAAATTGAGACACTGCATTTGTTTCAGTGTGTCTCAACAGTGAGCAGTTCTCATGTAAATAATAGTCTGTGCTGAAGTCCCATGGCTTCACTCTGATCCTGTTAACAGCTCCCCTGAAACACTGTTGCAGTTTGCTTGAGCCTTCATTTCTTAGCTCCTGGAGTGACTATAACCAGTGCCAAACCATTACCCAGTATCAGTCAGGCCTCAAGCAACTACACCAGTGCTCTCAGAAACCACAGCGCCTCAGCAAAGACCTCCCTGTGACTTGATGTGAATGTAATTGTCTCTCCTCTTGCATCATCTACCCACCTCTCTTACTGTTCACTTTCCTTTTTCACTATTAAGGGAGCAAAAATTATAGTGGCAAGAGCATATGGATGTCAGTGGCACTGTCACAAAAAACAGGCTATGTGATAGTGTGTTTTTTTTTTCTTTTATTCCTCCATTGTTCCCAGGAGTCAGCTGTTTGAGAATTGGAGAGGAAGGTCTGTCTCCACCTCGCTAGCTATCTGTAAAGTCCAATCATAACAGAGACCTTGCCTCTCACTCACACTACTGTATTGCTTCTAAACTGATCACAGTACGCAGTTTCTGAGGTAATTTATCTTTGTGTTGAGGGTTGTTTAAGTACATGTGATCCACATGATTGCTTTCATATTTTATTGTCTCAGAACAAGACTGAGAACAATCCCAAACAGAGGAACTGATTTAAAGCGAGACATGGTTGACCCTCAAATCACTAAGGCCACTTCTGACAGCAGCTTGTCTCTTACTCCACTACCACCTCTACTCTAATGACTTCAGTAACTGTCAGTTGCTCAGGCTAACTTTGTAGATGTTAATATGGTGTTAACTTGTCTAAGCTGTCTTCCTTTAAGTTGTTTTCCTTTAATTAACACATTTTTCTTCAAGTCGGACATCATCCTTTCATCATACTACTTAAAAAAAAACACCAAGTATGTCAAGATAAGACCACAACACTGGAACTTATTTTTGCTCTCTTCTACTTCTCTCACTTTCCTGTCATCTTAATCCATTTAACCAAAGAAGTAAAACTCGAGAGTTTGGTAAGCTTGTGAGCTTTCCCTTTTTTATTTGTTTCTTTTTTTGCGGTCAGCCCATTCAGTTTCTTCTGAATACCGTCTTGAACTATACAGAATTCAAAAATAAAATAAACAAACATATTTCAGCTGCCTTAAAACTTTTCATCAATCTTTTAAAGCAGCTTTGCCAGGCCAAAGAGGTGGCTGAAGTCAGTGTACAGGCTTCAATTCTCATTTTGTGCAGCTTCTCACTCAGCCTCGATTCTCTCATTCACTGACAGCTTTGAACATATGGATTTATAAAGGAGTTTCTTAGGCTTCAGCAGACCTTTGCACACTTTACCTTCAAAACCAATCATTAATTGGTTTCAAGCCACTGGAATGGAAAAATAGCCAATATTGAGGTGAATTGACAAATACTTATAAGTTAAATATTAATGGCGATCTCAGAGATGTTGAGCACATACATATTTTAGTCGCTTGCATTCTGTATAGATTTATTTTTCAGATATCTTTTTTTCAGCTGCAGTGTTTGTGTCTGAAAAAGGTTATGGCATGCATTTGTGAATGTGCTTTTTAAAAAATATTACATATAAAACCTGAAGTCTTAAAAACAATCTAAACATGGTACTGCATCCATGTTACTGTCCCTTCCTATCCCAAAAGACTGTGCCTTCTGTTTGAAGTTTCTACTTGAAAGGCCTGATTTAAATACTGTGGATTCCACAAGAACTCGGCAAACAGTGATTACGGACTGATTAATGAGCCACAGCATGTACACACACACACAAACACACACACAATACTAACACATGCTTCCTTTCTAGGCCACACACAGATGGAGCATGGACAAGTCAGTATGTCACAATATAGAGTCTGAATCAGTTGCAGCATTTTTTTTCAATAATCTTGTCTTATTTTCTAAAATCTAAAATGTGAAGGGGTCCGTGTTGATTTAATCTTGGAAAATCACCTTTGTATAATCTAAACAAGAAAGTATTGACCTTAATCAATTTATTATTTCTGTTTTTATTTCCTGCAGTGTCTGCTGAGATCTTAAAGAGCAGTTTGACCACCATGGAACGTCACATTCAGCGGCTTGAGAACGATATCGAAAACTTCCCCAAAACAGATGACCAACAAGATAAGTTTGTCCAAAAGATGTCTATATCCTTTTTATTCTGGTCATTTCCACACCATGCACAGGTATAGATTTAATTTGTGTATATATATATATATATATATATATATTTTTTTTTTTTTTTTTTTTTTTTCCCAATAGCAGTGGCAAATGTTTATTCAAGTTGTGCTGTTCCTGGCAGTAGGCACTTGAAGTCACTTGGTGTGATATGTGGCACCCTTGAGACCATAGGGAATGGATCTGGCTGCCTTGCTGTGAAATGTTGATCAGATCTCCCCCTTCACTCCTGCTGGTTTCCCAAGAGCAAAATCATGCTTGTGGCTATTTTTTACTGCACTCTGCCACTGCTGTTTGTCCCCCTGGGGGACTCTAATAGGGGCTCTAGCCCCTCACACCATCTTATCGCCTAGCCCTGATTTCATCTCCTGACCAGTCACACAAGTCTCTTGACATAGCCATCTTTTCTTATGGCACCATTTCTGTTCTGATAACAGAGTGTTTCGCTTAAATCCAGGAATCTCTGCCCCCTAATTGAATTAGACATGCCCCTGCATTTTCTTCAGTGTCTTTATGAAAGAAAAGGTCCTAATATATCCTGTGGGCTTGATCAGTTATGAAAATAAGGTATTTTGTCAACACCCTGCAGCTAGGGTATATTTCAGAGGGAATTAAAAAGAAACAAGAATCATTGAGCAGCCTGTAGATGATTTTTGTCTATAATACGATTGATAGTATTTTTGTAAGGTTTCTGTTGCATAATTAAAAAAAAACTGGGTTGGTGTTCACTCATGCTGAGTGCTCACACAAGAGACAGCATTTAACCTGGTATTTGCTTCCTTTCATCTCATCTCTGTTTCCACCGAGTTCACTCAGCAGGTGGTGATCACCTCCTAACACACCAACATTCTGTTTCTAATTAAATAAGGGACATTTCAACTTGTATTTTAAGAGGGTAAAAAAAAAGCTTTAACATCTCCGGTGCTCTAGTGGCTTGGAAGCAGAATAGGCAGGCGCGACAGCTTCTCTGCCCCCCATCATCTGCATTGATTCCCATGCTCCTTCAAGAACAAGTACTTCAGTGAGAGGAAATGGTGAAGTGTAGATAAAGTGCAGTCTGGTTCCTCTCCCAGAGGAGAGCAGAGAGGTGCTGGCTGGCCATAACCTGAACCCCCCTCTCCCCTTCTCACTATTTCACCTGATAAAGGGTTGGTGGGTGGCAGAAGGGTTAGAGGGATTTTATCAGATTTATTTTGGCCCTTTATTTGTTCTATATAAATAGTTTTTTTTTCTCTATCTGTGTTGTGCTTTGACATGTGTTGATTGGAGTTGATTGCAGCTTCATCTACCTTTACACATAGGTGTTTGTCAAAATTTCCATGTTATTATTTCTAGAGATGTTGACACATAGGGTTAGAATTGCGGGTCAAATGATAGAAAGCTCATATGCACTTTGATCTGGTTCTTTCTTAGTATACCAACTAACTTGGGCGACAGTTGGTAGGGTGGTTGTCTTTTAGTTGGAAGATTAGTAGATTAATCCAAAACCCTGCTGGTTCATCGGGCCATCGCTGTATTGAATGCATCTTTACAATAAGAAGTGCTGAATGAGTGTGTGTGAATGGCTGAATAAGAACCATGCTGTAAAGTACTTTGGAAAACCTGAGACAAAACTGAAAGGTACTTAATACATTTTGGACATTTAAGAGAGAAATATATATAAAAATATATAATCAGTGAATTTGTTGATTTTTACAAATGTGGAAAAAATTTGGTAGGTCCTTTTCCATAGTGAAGAGAAAACAACACCATCTCTGATACAACCTGAAACAGAGAAAGGTTAATGACATTCATTATTATTTGCTCCATGTTTAATACAAATTAGGCTTCACCTTTTGAAATTGATTCAACTTGTTTAATTCAGCTCAAACAAATAAATGCTATGGACGGAGAAAGAGAGCTTATTTACACTACATTTTTCAATTTATCCATGGTTTTTTAATAGAATTCAGATCAGGGCTGATAGTGAGCAATTTTGATTATGGTTCAAGGCTTTGTTTTAAATCTGACTTTATTCAGTTCTTTTTGCTGTGTGTTTTGAAAGCATCATACTGTTGGAAGACCATAGAAATCCTATGACGTGGATAAAGCTGAGAACATTTTTTGAGAATACTTTGCAGCTTGTCACTATACATTTTAACACATTCAAGTCTTGCTTTTTTATGTGAAGCTGTAATATATATTTTTAATGTTATATCTTATATACATATAATGTGATTCACCATTGCCCTATCCAGGTGGATCCTTGGGCAAGGTCCTTTACACTATGTCTCTTCACCTCAGAATGAGTGATATTAATACAAATAGAGTCCCGGGTTAACAAGGTCTGCGTCAGGTGCTGAGGAACCAGGGCACCCTGATGAGAAATTGGCTATTGGAACAAGACACTCATGGAGCAGAGCAGAGAACATGTTATTACTGGAGTGCTATTACACTAGCAACCCTAGAGAGAGGGGCTACATGCAGAGAATGTGGGAGGAATGAGTGCTTCGAAACCCCACATCCACACTGACAAAGAAACAACTACTTAACTAGAGACAGATGAGGTCCAAAAGTGCTACTGGAGTGGGGAGCCAGGACTACAGGTCTGTGGAGGTGTTTTACCATGCCCTCCACGCACTGAGATACACATTGAGCATTGAGGTACCAAGCTCCCATAGCTACACCCAACCTTAACACAAGGGCAGCTGACCTGAGAGACACAATCATGAAATCTTAGGGGAACCTAACTACCTCCAACTTGCCAAGGCTAAACAAGATACCACCAAAAATCTCTGCTGGAAGATTTGAATGCAGCACTATGAATTGTCCCTGTCAACACCATCACAGAGACCAGTGGGGTGATTTAGTTGGAATCCAGAATTCAATGAGGCTGTGGAAGACAACTCTGGAGGTACACTTGAAGCCAATGGCACAGGTGAGCATCAAATGTTGTATAAACCAAGAAGATGCATTGTTCCCCCGACTGTTCTGCATAGGCCTGAATCCCCTCAGTCAGATCAACAGGAGAGCTGTGGGTACAAATTCTGAAATGGGGGGACCATCAACGATCTCCTCTACATGGATGACATCAAACTGTACGCCATGAACGAGCGTGGCATTGACTCCCTGATTCAGCTCACTGTGATCTACAGCATCGATGTCAGGTGACATTTGGACTAGATATGTGTGTATAGGTGGTATCGCAGAGAGGAAGGATGATCAGAACTGAAGGAGCTAAACTACAGGGAAGGAAACAAAATAGATGTTCAGGACAGCTACAGATACCTCGGGATCGCACAGGCAAATGGCAATCATGAGGAGACAGCTCAGAGGTCAGCCACAGCCAGATACCTACAGAGGGTGAGGGAGGTCCTGAGGAGTCAGCTGAATGGGAAAAACAAGATCCAGGCTACCGACACCTATGATAAGACAAGGAAACTCCTTACAATGCATGTTGAAGGTTTCATCCCAAGGCTAATCAGTCTGACATTGTGGTGGTGGATAGACATCAAAGGACAGCAGTGGTGGTGGATGTGGCCATCCCAAGTGACAACAATATCAGAAAGAAGGAACAAGAGAAGATGTGGGGTGTGAAGGCAGCAGTGGTGCCTTCACACCCCCTTTTTTGGCTCCTTGTCTATCATACACATTCCTCTTGTGGCCACTGTCCCAGGAAAGTTGACTGCAAGTCTTATGGACCATAAGAACAGGAGCATGGACCTACTTACTGATGGTCTTACAGTTTTTACTTTTAACATGCTTATATATCATTTTCTTATACATCAACTCAAAGGACAGGATGTGTCAACAAACACACACACAAAAAAAAAAAAAACATTAACCCAAAGATACCAAAGAGAGCATAGTGAGTAAAGGTGCCCAGTTCATCATGGGAAACTCCCCAATAGTCTAGCCCTAGAGTGGCATAATTAAAAGAATTACTCATTCAGAGATTGTTCATCTGGGCCACCCTTGACTAAAAGTTTTGTAAGCAAGTAAAGTTTTAAGCTTAATCTTACAGGTAATGAAGGTGTCTGTCTCCCGAGCTGTACTACAAGAGAGGACTCTTATAACATTAGAGTCAATTCCCACTTTATTTTTGAATACTATCAGCCACACGTCACAAGTCAGAGAGTGAAGTGCTTTGTAGGGATAATATAGAACTATGAGGTCTTTAACATAAAAATGTGTGGTGTATTACAGATGTGTTAAATATGTGGTGGATTTGTGTGTGTCTTTGTGTGGGTATCTGCATTTCCCTTGGCCAATTTCTCTAAAATCTTTCACTCAAAACAAATTTTTCAATTACTTTTAAATGTATTAAAACATCAAATGGTGGCCTCTTCTTGTCCATGCCACCATGATAATGAAAAAAATAACATATACTGCATGGAGCAAACGTCTTTAAATCTGGAACAGATTCTAAGACAGAATGCAGATTAGTCTTCTGGACTGGATTTTTCTGGTGTTGCATATTTTAAGTTCACACTTCCATTACAGCACATAAGAACACTTTAGGCAACTATACCTTCTTAAACTGAGATTTAAAAAACGGAAAAATGTGCTCTTTGAAGCCTTACAAGCAAGAAGAATAGCTTAAAGTCATGTATTTGATGCTTGAGAAATTCTGAAAAAAGTAAATGATGCTCTCTTTGCTGACTGTTGCATCCTGTGATGAATGAGTCAGTTATTCTTTTATGTGTCTGTGATAAACTATTAGAAGAAAGAGAAAGAGCACCTTATTGTGCAGAATGGTAAGTATGTGTTGTTTTAATCAGATTTATAACTTTATTTAAAATTCAACAATAAATGATGTTGCTTTGTCGAGTAGAAAACGAAATAAAGAATGAAAAAGAAAGAAACTGAGTAGAAGCACTTAATTTTAATTTATTGATACATTTTTCTCTCTCCATTACTGTAGTGTATGCAAATTACTGAACTGGATGTTTGTTCAGCAGTTTAGTGATCTCTATCTCTCAGAAGTAATGGGGCCCCACAAAGGCTGTAGAATTGAGGGAGAAGCCCCCAGAGAGTCTTATTTCACCAAGGAGGCAATTGCTATCAGTTGCATAATTGCGCACACATACACACAAAAATGTGCGTTGGCAGTTGGATATGATAAAATGGCTTGAAGCGAGACTCTGCATATTAGAATATTGATGGAGTCATGGGACTTGATGAGGATGATGAGAGACTGGGCCTGAACCTTGATGAGTGCTTGGACATGACCAGTACTTCTCCTAGAGCTGCACTTAGGCTTTGACCATGGGTTAAATTACTGTCATTTGCTCTCATTTTCACACATTGAGTCTCACTCAGAGCCATCTCCTCTGAACAGTATCATTGAGATATGTTACAAGTGTGTGGTACGATGGGCACCCGCTGTTGTGAGACGTTTTCCTTCGGTGTGTGTGATACAAATATCTTTGTCAGAGGCTCTCTGACGAATATGCTCAGAGAACGAGGCTCTCTGAGCATGACCAGCGATTTGTTATGATTGTGTCCATTTATTGTCTGCCATGATTGACTTTGCCAACACATGGTATGCCTCTTCCTGTTAATTTCAGTCTACTTGGAACATAATGCCTAAAGTTGTCTGTGTATGCATCCATACTTTGCAAACATTTTTTTGCCTGTTTTTACTGCACTTCCGTTGTGGCTTTTGTTGTTGTGTTGTGGCCTTTGCCATTGTCTGAGACGCCTTGGCTACCATACACAATGCCCAAGAATACTGTATAAAAATAAGAATGGGATTTGACAGCAAAAAGGTTAGTCACCCAATAATTTTAAACAAATACCACAGCAATGACATTTTTTATAGTAAAAATCAGCTACGTCAGCTCAGAATCTGGATTGTTTTTGTTAGATAATGCTATGAGACTCTTTTTTACTGCTTATTAGAAAAAAATATTTAAAATTTCCCTTTTTTCTGGCTGTGAATCTGTCTGTGTGTCAGGTGTTTTTATTCATATAGCTTTAGTGATAACTGTAAATAGGTACTTTATTTTTTCACACAATCAGCACTAAATAAAATGCTGGCTGGTCCTTGCCAGAGGCCTGTTTCAGAAGGCAGGTTAATGGAAAATCTCTGAGTAAGTTCAACCTAAATCCAGTCCTTGAGGGACCTGCTTGTGTCCTGCAGTGTACTGCATGCCTTAGATCAGGGCCGTCGCAAGGGGGGGGCGAAGGGGGTGGTCGCCCAGGGCCCCGCGCTGTGACGTACCTATGACGGACCTCACACTTGACCAATAGGTCAATAGGTTATCCTGAAAAGGGCCTCGCATCTCAAGTCTGCCCCGGGCCCCGCCCCCCCCTTGCGACGGCCCTGCCTTAGATGTTTCCCTGCTGCAGCACATGTGAATCAAATGAATGGGTCGTTTACGGTCTTGTGCAGACCTTGATGACAAGCTGATGGTGATCCATTCATTTGAATCAGATGTGTTGTGGCAGGAAACCATCTAAGACATGCAGGACAGCAGCCCGAGAGGACTGGGATTGCCCACACCTGAGCCAAACTGAAGAAAACACTTAGTTTCATGTTTCTCAAAGTGAGGTAACTTAAATCTAAGCAAGAGGGTTCTTTCAAGCCGGTTTCAGAAGTCAAGGCAACTCATGCTCAGAGTCTGTCACCATGATAACTGACTCTGAGAACTTATTCTTGTCAAGGGCAGGTTTAGTTCCACATAACTTAAGTTTCTCTCTGTGTCTTTACCTTCATATAGATAAAACAGGTTGGAAATTAACAACCACAATACCAAAATAGTCAGATGTTGTGTTAAATGTATATAAATACAGAATGCAATGATTTGCAAAACTCATAAACCCATATTTCATTCCCAATAGAACAGAAAGAATATATGAGATGCTGAAACCGAGACACTTGTTCATGGAAAATATTAGCTCTTTGTTGGCAACAACATATCTTGAAATTTATCTTATTTATCTTATTCCAACATGGACGGTTGACCTTTCTACATTACTAGTAAACTGGCCACTCACATTTGGTCACGTATGAGTCCAACCTCTGTACGGGGCAGGCCCAGCCCAAGAAGATAACTGTGAACTGTTTTCTGGAAACGGCATTCATTTTGACTGAAATCCTGTGAGACTATCTGTTACCTTGAGACTAGCGCTGCCTTGATTTCCTGTGACCATAATATAAATGCTCTGTTCCTGAACCAAAGATTTCTCCAGTTCGTTCTTGAGCTTCCAACAAAAGATTCAGGCTAACAATTTGGTGCCGTGACCTGGATAGTTAACTCTGTGACTGTCCGAATGAAGACTGCCAGTCGATTGAAGGAGAACTTCTTTGAGACAATAAGGATCCTCAATGATGAGGTGAGCAGAATTTCTGCATATTGGACATGCTAAATTAAAGAACAGCTGCATATAGCTTTAAACAACGTTGTACAGGCTGAAAACACAATGGGCTAGATTGCTGTTGAATTTTCAATGTAAAATTCTACATTTATATTCGTGTAAAAGTCTTAGTATTTTACCTGCCCAGTCATTATTTTAGGCTTTCCTCAGATTGCCTCTCTCTCTGATTATATTTCCTGTGTTCTATAAACACATTCACATGTAGAACGGTCACAGTCATAAAAACCACTGTGCCCAGCACACCAGCAGGAGGTAGGGATGGGAATTGATAAAATTTTTCTGATTCCGATTCCATTATCGATACTGTTTAACGATTCGATACTTCATCGATTCTCTTATCGATTCTAATTTGGGGGAAAAGGAAAACAAACAGTTTTATTAGCATCAAAAACACGACACTCGTTATCGCATGTTGTGTGCACAAATGTTTCTTCATGTTAGTCGTGTTCCCTCACGACGCTGTTATCTCCACTTTACAATGATTGCACGTTGCCTTGTTGCCATCTTTCTTTGTGAAGTGAAGCCAAACTTTGGAGCGTTTGAAACGGGTGGGTGCCATTGTTGTTTACAACTGCAGTGCGCATGCTAAACCGACATAACTTAATCACCTAAGTACTTTCTGGAATTGACGTAACTTGCGTAAATTACGTGAGATTCGTGCTGGTTGGAATCGATAAGAGAATCGCTAGATAAACTGTCAAACAATTCCATGGAATTGAAACACACGGAACCGGTTCGCCACAGGAACCGGTTCTCGATTCCCATCCCTAGCAGGAGGTGCTAAAAATCTCAAACCTGAAAACTTGATTCTTGATTGCTTTAATCTACTCATCAGAATTGATAGTGTCTTCCCAGATGCAGAAGCTTCCTACATCATAGCACTAATAGAGCCCCATACTATCAGAGATGCAGGCTTTTGAGCTGTCCACTGATAGCAAGATGGATGGTCAATCTCCTCTTTAATCTGTAAGACATGGCATCCGTTGTTTCCACAAAGAATTTCAAATTTTGGTGTATCTGACCACAGAACAGTTTTCCAACTTGCCTCAGACCGTTTTAGATGAGCTATGGCCCAGAGAAGATGGTGGCGTTTCTAGATAGTGTTCACATATGCCTTCTTCTTTGCATAATGCTTGATTTTTTCTGCACAGTTGCATAACCTATATACTTGTTCTTCTTCTTTTGATCACAAATGGAGGAGTTGAAGATGAAGTGTAAAAACATAAGTCTTGTTGTTTGTTCAGTTGTAACTTTGCAATCTGATGTTGAGCTATTAAAGACTTCCTAAAAATCGGATACTTCTTTAAAAATGCTGAGATATGGAAGTAAAAAGTAGTTTAAAATGGAAATACTGGTACTACTGGTACTGACAAATATGAATTTCTTAGAAGAATTATACTGAATACTTTTGGTGCCCTTTGTTTGATAATTCAGTTAATAGACTAACATTAGTTAGTGTTATCTTTGTTAAATGGGAGCCTCAGGTCATTGGATTTCAGCTGTCATTTCAGAGTCACTTTCTTAGACCAGCTTAGTGTCCCACACAGGCCAAGGCCAGACAAACATTTTACCAGCCTCAAGGAAAGCTTGTAATATCATCTTTGTGTCTTTAAAACTGGCAGAGACTTTTACGCAGGTATCACTTTATTGTTTTATTTGTTTTCTTTTCCCCCGATTCTTCACCCTGATTTACCTCACTCTTCAAAGGAAGAAGTTCACTGCAATGTCTTTATGGTTTATGGATCTGCAGACGCTGCTGTCTTCAGGGTAGATTTGTGTACAGGTGCAGCAATCTTTTCTCTTTTTTTGAAGCCTTATTTGATTCATGGGCAGTATTCTGCAGCTAAGTCAACATTCATTGAATTATAAGAAATGGATATAATGGAAATATAAGAAATGGAAGAGTCTGTATCATCTTGATATGTGACTGTCTTATCTTTAGTGCCGCCTCGCTGTAGCACATTACTACTGAGCTACTTACCATACCACATACCCATCCCTGTCATACACTTCCCCTTGCCATGTTTAAGTTTTCTCTCTCATCACCTTTCTTCAAGCCCCTGAACACCACCACAACACTATCCTCAACACAAGCTTTCTCCTCTGTAAATGACATGCAGTGTATCAGTGGTGACCAATTAGCTAAAGCGCAGATAAAACATGTCTTATAAATAAGTAGAGGTGCTTAAAGTAGTCTTATCCCCTAACACTGATTTCTCTGATGTGTCTTGTCTTGCTGAAAATGTCAAGATGATCATTAAGACTGTCTCCGTAAACCAATATTACCAAAAGTCCTTTTATTTATTTTGCTCCCTTGTAAAAATAAAATTAACTGATGAACCATGTATTTATCCATCACTATACAACCAAGACATTCAGAGGTTAGTACAGAGGTTGACTCTTTATGCTCTTATGAGTTTGGAAGGGAAAAAAAAAACTCTTGTGTTGATGCTTGACCGATTCTTCTGAGATTCTATCAGACTTTGCATTCAAATGGCTCATATAGAGCTGCTTCACCTTTATCTGTCCACTCCATAACAGTTTTTACTGATGTTTTAATTTATTTTTTATGATCAGGGAGGGAATTGGCAGAAGAAGCAGGGAATTATGGTGTGGTTGAACAAATTTTAAAATGGGTATTCTTAGATTTTTGACCCGTTTGTAATTATCTCAAATTAGATATAAACTGACAATGCCATGGTTTGAGTCATTTAAACTTACTTCCAAAGGCAGAAACCAATGACTAATATATGTAATCACTTTTTACATCCAGCAGTCTCATTCACTGTACCTGCAGTAAAGGCTGTCATAATATTGTACACTGTACTCTCATACTATTCTTTCAGATTTTGTACTGAACAGTACAACACACTAACTATTCCAAGATCATAGATACTGGAGGCCAGGCTAGCTCTTTTTGATGTTGCTGGTGTAATAGCATACCTACAGCATAGCACTAATGATTAATTGTCTTCCCCAATTCAAACCGATTTTTAGTTGATCAGTTCATTTAATTAATACAGCAGTTGTTTATTCCCTAATTGTAAATTTGCATTGTTCATGTTGTGGAGGAATAAATATACAGACCAAGTCACATTATAGAGACTAACTTCCCTTCTGAATACAAAGTCCTCAATCAAATAAACTGTTATTTTGTAAGATGGAGAGTCATGGCTTTACTCACTAAAACATAATGTAACACATTTTACAAGTGAGCAATGGTCAATATGTTAATGAATGGTAAGTCTAAAAGGGTTTAAGTTGATATTAGTTTTAGGGAAGTGCTAATTAGTGCAAGTCAGCAGGAACTGAACACAGACACACCCAAAAACTGGGAATAAAATAGAAAGTGATTTCCCAAAGTATACAAAAATTCAGTTTTTGTGAATAGAGGTATTATGTTTCCATAGCCTTGATTTTCTTATGTATATACAGCCCATATGAGAGAATTTATTTGCTGTTTGTGAGTCAGTATCATGCTTGGCTGTGACACTTGCCCTGAGTCACTCTGTAAAACAAAGTAAACTTGCCGGAAACTGTTTCGTCCGGACGCAGGCGAGGGTGTGGCACTGGCACACAAGGTACTCCCATGATGCACTCTGGCTGAACAACTCCCAGATTCTTCTGATAAGCCCTGCATATCCTAGCAGCCCTGTATGGTGTCCTTTGGGATCTGGTGTGTCCTGTCAGGATTCAAGCCTGCTGCTTGCTCCCCTGCAATATAAATACACCATCAAACATCTACATTGTATACACTGCAGATTCTTAGACCTCTTGTTTTCACTTTGATATTTCATATACATATATAGGTTTAACAAGTGAAACGCCCTACCAATGCATAATGTAGCAGGTAGAGCAGGTGAGAAAGAGGATTATAACAAGGGTGCAAGATTGCGTTATTTTTTCGGGGGAACACCTCTCCCGCCACGTATTATCCCTAAATAGCGGCTATAGTAGAAATCAAAACATCTTTAAACATTTTTTAAATTTTATTTAATTAATTTTTTTTTTTTTTTTGGGGGGGGGGGGGGGGGGGGGGGGGTTCTGGTTCAAGAATACAAGGTTGAGTAGTACTGTTTAATACATAGATTTTCTAAGACCTAGCAACGTACGATACTCTGACTAGAAAATACATTTTTTTTTTTTTTTTTTTTTTTTTTTTATGTTGCTGTTCTCCAGTGTTGCCCAGCAGCTGTATTGCTTTGCCACTTTTGACCCAGGTCTCTGCTGATTATTTCTGCTCTACTGAAAGTCAGGCTAAGGTCCCAGTGGCAGAGGCTCCAATCTGCACCTCATTACTTCCCCAAAAGGCCCAGGCTTAGTGCAGGGTAATAGACAGAGGCCCAGCCGCCCTCATTTGTCATGGGCTCATGGGTTTGATGCAAAGCCCCCCTTGAGCACTTGTTGCTGAGCTCTAATCCTGCCGTAGACACCAGCCACGCTTCTCTGCTTAGCCATCCCCACTTTCTACCGTCATGGCTCATGATTTCACTTTCATTTGATGTTTTAATGAAATGCCTGAGACTCATGTGAATTGTGTGCCCATTGTCGACAAATTATTCTATCAAATGCAGGTGGAGGGGAAACGTGAGGAGAGTTACTGTCAAGTAAATATGATCTGCTAAGGTTTTACAGTGTTTTCAGCATATGAATCCCCCATAGAAGATATCTGAAGTGAAATGACACTCACTGACTCAAAGAAAAACCCTTTAGACAAAAGGCAGATATGGTGCAAATGTTATATTCTTGATACCCTTCCAGATTAATGCATTCAAAATTTTTCATTACTAATAATATTACAGCTATTGTAGCAGAGGTTCATGGTAGAAACCGTATGGTAAGATCTACGTAGTACGTGAGATTGGATAACAGTTGCATGCAATTGTGAGAAATTCAAACATTTATTTTTGTGTAGGCAAGTATGTTACCTTCTTCTAACAAAATCTGTTACACCTTACTGTGAATGACTGTGACTCAAGTCTGTGTGCTGGTTAAAAACTTCTGTAC
Source organism: Hirundichthys speculiger (assembly GCA_018398805.1). NCBI lineage: Eukaryota > Metazoa > Chordata > Actinopteri > Beloniformes > Exocoetidae > Hirundichthys > Hirundichthys speculiger. The sequence continues at coordinate 2,383,919 of JAGFBZ010000849.1, read as the reverse complement.
CCCCAAATGTACATCAAATCAAAGCTTGCATTCGTCCCCTCTACCATTAATTTTATTCTTCTATTGTTGGCACTGTTTAAGGACTACAGCAATGTACTTCTTCTTGCTCTTTGCCACAGGGTTAAGTGTTCATTTTTAACATTGCTCCGTGATGAGTGTCCTTCCTCTCCCCTTGTGGGACCCACAGATCACTGTGTGTAGATGACTGTAAGCCTGCCCTATATGCAGCCCCAAAAACCATTAACTGTACTTAAAGCCTGCTTTACTGCAATTAGGCACTTCATTATGCAAGTAAAGTTCACTAATTGTCTCACATTTTCGAATTGTTTGTAATATACTTTTTTATGTTTGGCATTAGCATTGATTCTTTGTTAAAAAATGTATTTGGTTTTTAGCAGTTTAGATGGTGCACTTATTGAACGAATTAACGATGGTGAATAGTACAATGGGCTAGTTCTCCTGCATATCCCTGTGCACTCACTGCTGCAAATTTTAGACACTATAGAATATTCTGAGAAGTAAAAGATCACTAATTAAAATGACTCTGTGACAGTCAAACACTAACAGTTACAAATGGCAATCTGATGGTAGTCAACAGGGGATTTTCCATTAATTGGCAAAATGAGGCTCATCAATCAAACAGAGGGGGACTGCTGCACAAACAGTATCCTGTCAGAGTCACCCATGGAGGGGGGAGCAGCATGGCGTTTGTCTCAGGGACAGAATCATGCAAGGGAGTAAGAGTTTCTCCTCCATCCACCCCCTGATTCTGTTTTCACCACATGTGGCTCTCTGAAGACATCTCCCAACTCATTCTGACAAGCTTTGTGTTTCTTTGTCACATTTCAAGTGGGGATTGGCTGCCATTCTCTGCCAGTCAAGGCAGAAGCAGAATTCTCAAAACACACTGTTGAATTACAGTTTTTAGTTGATATTCTTTTCTGATGACATGTGCTGAATAACATCATACTGGCTCTTCCCATGCAGACACTAGAAATGTTAATTTTCTCGATGAGACTAAGAAAGCTTAGAAATAGCTTTCCCAACACTGACTGCACATTGAAGACTTGTAGGTGTGAAGTTTAATGCTTTTCATTTTGAAACAGATGAATATTCATATTGTATAAGATTAGAGCAGGAACTCTGAATGACCCAAGCAAAGATTGGTGACATCTTTATCTTTTATACCAAGCAGTGTGCTGTTATGTTTGAGCTAGTCTAACAAATGTCAGTGAGCATTACATCGTGCCTCCACCTACAGGCCAATAAATGATTGACTGTTACATCAATTGAACCAGTCAATTGACTGCACCTAGTTTCTATGTCACTGGCAAGGTTTAGGGCTGTTTGCATGCAAGCCGAGACTTCAAGTCATCAATCAAAGGGTTGCATCTCTGCTTCATGTGTACACATCTTGCTTTGTTATTAAGTGTGTCTGTAAGGCAGAGGCTGCCATTATTGACTTGTCACAGAGGCTATTTTCTTATATAATGTGTGCTGGTATTTCACGTTGATATCCTCATTACATTTTTCCAGTGCATTAAATCAGTAATATGTCAGGCATCTCATGGAAAATGAAGTAATCACAATTATCTTAATAGCTTTTACCAGCAGGGCAAATATACTGCAAGGCAAAACAAAATTCATGCCTTTGTGAGTTTTTATTAAACTCCAATTAGCAGCATGGATAGGTAGGATGACCCCAACATTTTAAACTGGTTACATCGATGATTCTTCCTCTCTTTTTCTCACTGTCACACAAAGACTATATTCTGGTGCTTGATCTTAAGCCTTGTCATTTGCCAACAACAGGGACGTGTGGGAGACACATCTGCTTCCTGAACTAACAGCTGACCTTGAATTCACCTTCTCTGATAGAGACTTAAGGTTGATCCTTGGGCTTTCTGCTTTGATATCTTGCAGCTTTTCCTTGTTTTTCTTTTTCTTATTGCATAGGTAGAGAACATACACAGTTTGCCTTTTACTGTTCTGTGTTCTTTATGTTCTTGTATAAAGATAATAATGATCATAATAATAATGCTATTTCAATATATTTCTTTATTTAAATGACAATGTTCAATTATATCCGGTTTCATCGGAGGCTGTACATAAATCTTTAAGATATCTACAGATATACATATATATATACACATATATATATATATCATTAACTTACAGTGGAAAGCAGATATTTCACATCACTGCTCAAGCAGGTGTGAAAACACACGTTCAGAGGTGTAAGTAAGATTAGGCATTACATGGAGGAATATGTTGATTCGTGCTTCCACTGCTCAATTGTGACAAGGTGTTGTTGCACAGCACAATTATCGAACCATCAACCAGCTGGAGATGTGCCTTTTTCTGCGCGTGTGTGTGTCTATGTGTATGTGCACGTAACTGCAGTCAAAAGAGATTTCTAGTCCAACAGAGCAGATCATTGAACACATAATTGTGATTGAAAACTGGTTGGAAAAGGCTCCATATTGTTTCTAGAGGCAAGTTGCAACATGATGTAACAAAATAGAGAATAATGAAGCCATTTGAATGACGGACTACAGTTTTCATACACTGAGTGGCCTGAATGTGCACTTGAAGATCCTTGGTGATGGATAATGCAGCATGGGTTATGATGCTTCAGGCTTGTGTAGTGGTCATATTCTTAAATCTTTGGGAGCAAGGTCATAATGCTCTATCTAAAATAAAACTCTGCTTCAGTATCCTTGATTGTCCTACTCCTGTGATTTGCATAGACAAATACAATTTATTAGACTTCTTTATAAAATGTTCAGTCTGAAGTGACAGTTCATTCTTATATAGTTGTAAAATGCCTGTCACGACAGTTCTTTAATAAAAGTGATAATGTTATGCTCAGTCTTGGGAGTTTGATTAAGTTGCAAATGGGGATAAAGGGTTACTGAATTGGAAACAGTGTTTAACTTTTTTGAATTATTACAGCACTATCACAGTAATTTTAAGAAGCCATACATTATATTTATAGACTGTTGATCTTTCGGTTTTGCAATGGAAACTTGTATTTTTTAAATTATTTTCGTTTTAGATAAATACCAGGCTTAATATAATTAAAACACGTGTTTTCAGTTACTATTTTGAACTCATAATTTAGTACCCATCCTGGCGGCATTGCAGGAGCCTGCCTCAATCCATGGAAGATAATATTTATCTCATCGGTGAGTTTTTGGTTATGCGTGTAAGAAAAAAAAAAAATCCACAAATAGTATGCATTAAAAAAAAAAAAAGTCAAGTAGAGTAAATAAATCTGTGTCTCCCTGTAGAAAAAGGTGTGCCAAAACCAAGACAGCAGGACAGCTTACAAATTAGAAGCAGTGTTTCACATTGAAGGTAGTGAATCTTGTGTGCCCCCTCTTCATTAACTACAGCAAATTGCACTGGTTTCCTGTTATACAGCCAATGGACTCTAGACAGTATACAATCATGAACATGACATATATTGTAACTTTATTTCTGCCATGAAATGGCTTCTATGATTGTTTAAAATGGCTTGGTAAACTTACTTTACATTATATGTGTGAGTACAGTTTTGGTTACACCTTAAGTGGGCTATTATTTCAATTGTGGAGTTACCCAGTGTGGGCCTTACAACGGAGAGGTCCAGACCAAAGTGAACCAAAGTATAGCAAGATATAATATTGAAGAGCAAAAACTGTCGAGCTTGAAAAGATTCAACTGGTTATAATTATGTATGTACAACAGAATAGTAACAACAAATTGACAAAATCAAATATAAAGGAGATACATCCCATCTAAGCAATGATGACAGAATGAAAGTTTGCCATGCCATTCTTTATGGTTAAAGTCATATGCCATTCTTTAGATCACAGACGTAATTTCATTGTAAAGCCAACCTAACCGGATTAAATGGATACATTGCAACAAAAACACAAAAGTGGTCTTAAAGGTTTACATAATCTTATTTGTCCAAAAGCAACAGAGAACCTTCATCGAAAAAGCTTGAAAAAGCCTTCCTCCTAATTTTTTTTTTTTTTTTTATTCAATCTTACAGTAAGGGATAACCATTTTGCACAATAAATTATGCTTCCGTTTGTATATCCATGTTAACTCAGAGGTCAATGAGTAATGATTATTGAGTGCCAGTGACAATTGTCATGGAGCATCTTGTTATCTCTGGTTACAAAAAACAGTAGGGTGGGCTATGCAGCATCCTAGTATCATTGGAGTCTGTAGTATCAGAGAGTGAGAGTCATAATGTTTATGTGTGTATGTGAGATGAGGAGTTTAAGGGGAGAGTAGGAGTGTGTACTTGTGAGATAGCTGCAAGGCAGTGTTGAATGATAGCTGGGAATGAAGCGTTTTCCATTGAAGTGATTAAAATGATTGAGGACGGTGGCAAACTCATTCATCTTTGAGCAAGGTGATGAGGGACATTCTGGATGTGTGTGTCTGAAAGGAAGCGTCTCCATGCAGTCATGTATATGTGAGAGAGTTTGTGGATATGTGTGTATATACATCACAGATGTAGAACAAGTTGTGATCTGGGTCTGAGGTGTAGCCCTCCTGAGAGATGTGATCCGAACCCCACAGGAGGACCATGTCTTTTCACTACACATCTGAAATCAGCACCCCCACCACCAGCTGTGTTTTAATATGACCTTCATTAGAACAAAGGACTCAATCTGCATATCTTGTTTTGTTTTAATGCAAATCTAAAAAAAATATCATTAGTCCTGTGTTGAATGGCCTCCCTTTTACTTTTCTTTTTTATATGAATGAGATGGACTCGAATCAGGTGGTCTCCCCTTATTGGAAAACTGTCTTTAATTACTTCAGTGAAGGGAACATGTGAGTTGTGCAGATTGTTGTCTCTCTTAACTAATTCCACCTTACAAAATCTGATAAGGCTGGTACCGTAATCATTTTGATACTATTGACATTTATGTTAGTTAGTTTTTTTTTTTTTTTTCATTTCTCAACGCAAAGACTAAAACACTCCCTGTACTTCAATTGTAAGATGAGTCAATCATCATACAATCACTTTTAAGGACATTAAGTGTCTCTCTAAACCCAGTTAACATTGGCATGTTTGTGAACGTTTTTATTTGAGGTCTATGGGTTCATGCCTCTCTCCTCTTAACCATCTCTTTTATTCTCACTCCCTTTTCCATCACCTGTTCTAATCTTGTGAACGCCATCCACAGTCACCGTCTATGTCTATGGGTTTGGTTTCACACAGTGATCCCTTCACTGACCAAGCAGACAACTCAACAATTAACCTCTAAGGCTGACCCGAAATATTTCAAACCTTCTTCCTTCAGCATCCTTATTGGCCTCTAACAGATTTCTAACAGGTGGCAAAAAGAGGAAGATTGAATTTCAGCCTTCTTACTGTCAGGCTGTGCTCGGGACCACTGTTCAGTTTGTTGTCATTTTTCCAACCGTATAAGATATCACAGCCGTGGCTGTGGCAGTGCAAGCTGCCTGAACTGAATGTGAATTGATGCACCTTGTTGAGTGATACGTAATTTTAGAATGTGAATAATAGCGTTAAACAGTAGCTACATCCAGGGGCGCCGCTAGGGATTTTGGGCCCCATGAAAAGAATCTTTACCGGGCCCCCCAACACAGCGGCGAAATTTGTTGATGCTATTTTTGATCATCATTAGGGGCCTCTCTGGGCCCCCGTCAATCATGGGCCCCTATAATCCTTATCCTTTACCCCGCCCCCCCCCCCCGTTTTCGGCGCCCCAGGCTACATCTACGCCATTGAGCAGTTACTGTTATACCTGTGGTTCACACTAGCCCAGTGAATCTGGCCCTCAAAAACTGAACATTTTTAATCCAAACAAACCTTGTTTCAATTTGTAAGTGCAGCTGTTGTGATCTAATGTGGAAGGACAAAACCAAGAGCCTTCAGAAACAACGACATAGATCCACACCTCCGGCTCACTACTGCACTACTGTAGAGGTAGTCTGAAAAGCTTTCTGCTGCGGCCAGTTTGATTGAAACTGTATTCCCTATGAGGAAAATTACTACCTTTGTTATTTAATGTAACTTTAGCCTTTATACAGCTGATGCAGCATGCACTCCTTGTCTTTTTGGTTATCATCCCACACAAGGAAAAAGATATGTCCCTCTGTGATGTGGAACCCTGCTCGTCTCCCACTGTCTCCAACTCTATTCTTTTTACTGAAACTCAGTGATAACCCTAAGTGACCACTTCTTTGGTACTCCATATTGGGTTTTCACTGCTTGACTTTGAAACTGCCTCTGCCTGCTGTTAAGGACAAGAGTTTAAACTTTGGTATCCATATGTGTATCCGAATCAGAGTGCATGTCTATGAGCATTGGGTCCCTAGTTGGGTTAAAGCACATGCAGAAAACAAAAATGTGACTGGGAAGGCAATGGTGCATCAGAAAGTCAATAAGACTTATCCACTAAGACATCTCCTGTTAGATAACCTAATCCCCTAACAATATCTCTTTATCATATTACGAGTGAACTATGTACAGAATGGGCTTTTCTATCTACAAATGAATACTAAGCCTTATACTTACCTTTAAGCTTATTAGATTGGATCTGAAACACAACAGAATCAAGTATTCTCCCTGATGCTAGACTGATCAGAGATAATAATCCTTTCTGAGATTAATTTCACAGTCTGCTGATTGCCATGACTTTGTGTAAAATACTGTATGTTATTTCTTGTTTAAGCTGTATTTAACATCATTAACTGTATAATTCAGATGGATTTTTTATTCATTTAGTCGATATTTAACAGCATACAATACTGCAAGACATTAAATACACTACAGTCTGTTCACAGAGTTCCTTTGTCACTCACAGAGATCACAAGAGAGAGCTTGCTACTGGCAAGTCAAAGTGTGACATCTTTTCAAGGTACGGATTGGAGATTAGTAGTAATGTTCTTCTCTATCGTTCTGTCTACTTTCACAGAAATGAGATGATTTTCAAAAGATCAGTCCCCCTCTCTTCATCCTCACTTAGTCTGCCTCATCCATCCGTTGCTTTCTTGCGCTCACTCTCATGTTATCACTTTTCTTTTCTCTATCCATTCTACTTAGACTGACTAAGCTCTAAAAAGGGTTGCTAACATTTTCAGGGTACCGATAAATTATATGAATGACATGCTATTTTAAATATATTTTCTCATGGTTTTGTGTTGCTACGCAGTTGAGTTTCAGTTCCTTTCATTTCTCATCAGGATGGGAAAAACTGTGATTTGTCATATCAGTTCTGAGTGGTTAATGCTATTGTCCGTCCTTTCTGTTGGCAATAAAGTTATCATAGTCCATTAGAATTAGAAACACATTTTTAATAGAAAATAAAATTGATCTGTTCAGTTTATGTAATTTATGACTAATTATTGCCTCGTGTCTATTTGCAGTACTTGTAGTTTATCAACTCAAACATCTAAAAAAAAAAAAAAATCCAACAGTAATGGGTCCAGAAATAACCCTTAAAATAATTAATCACTGCTCTTGTTGATAATCTTATAATGTAACACTAAGTATTCATATAAGATGGTGTGTAACTATCTTTATACCTGACTTGACACAATCAGCAAGACATCCCTGAGTTTATCCAGCTGCATTGGATTACAATGCATGAGCAGGTGCTGTGCTTCTATCCCTGTTTATTGACAAAGCACAATAGCCTCTCTTATCTGTCTGACTTGCAACAGTCTTTAATTTCGGCCACAGAATATAGCTTTCCTTTGAAATGCAGCAATGGAACTCTGCCAGCATCATATTTTGCTGCTTAATTCTCTGTTTCAAATTCTTAGATAGGAACAGGATTTTGTATTGATGTTTGAAACTGTTCTTATTCCAGCTCTTGTTTCATTACATGGCATCACCATGTGTTCAATAGGTCAGTACGCAAGTTTGATTCATGACTGTTCAACACTTCTTGTTGTTATTGCAGCATTACAGCTGGACTCGCTAAACACATTTGCATTTTAATGACCAATATAGATTGCTCTCCTGCTCAATACCACCAGCTACCCACATCCAGCCCTTGCCCACTTTGATAAAAGGTAGGCTGTATATGGTGTACTTAAAACTACCCACAAATTGAAAGAAGCTAACAAAAAACATTGTGCAGGAAATTTAGAATGCACAATAATAGAAGACTGATTTGATTTGAAGATGTAGTATCATCACCAATCAGCTCTACTGACAGTCCTAATATGGTAATTAGCTAAATAATTGGGTTAATGTATTCACGTTATGGAATGGTGCAGTTAATGTTCATGGATAGAGTCTGTGAAAGAGAAAATATCTCAAAGCACAAATGGGTGTCATCAGAGCAGCAATCAGCCTATGACAAGTGATCATTCAAGGAGGCACATCTTTCCCGTGTCCCCAGCTCACATTTTCTTCCCGTCACCTGCAGGGGAAGATGCTACCCATTAAGGAGAGTTTGCATCTTTGGGCATGTAATCTGATGCAAATTAGACTAACACAGTGCCAAACAGCTGCAGTGGTGCTCCTATGGAGCTGTTGTAGCAGGTAACATAAGCAACCTTATCTACCTACTGAACATGCTGCTCAAAACCATGGAGATTTCCATTGAAAATGGTGAACAAATTAATCTCAAGTGTCAAAAAAAATATGAAGTAGTAATGAATGGATGTTATGTTTTCAAAGGAGTACCATAATTGTCAACAAGTTCCCAATGCCAGAGCCATTCTGTGTGCTCAGAGAAGTGTCCATGAAAGCTCCTTCTTAGAGATGTGACACAAAAAGTCAATCCAATAAGGCTTTTTGTTCTCTGACAGGCACATTTTTTTCTTGTTCTATATTTCATGGAGAGCAATTTGTGTGTCGCAGAAGAAATAATGTGAGCAAATGTTTTCCTTAGACACAGTGTAGTTCTAAGATCCTGTTCTCAGATGTGTGCAAAGTCTGCCTGTTATGCTATGTCATCCATTGAAAACCACAATGTCAGAATCAATGACTTTCACAGACAGGAATATGTTTTTGTAGGGACAATAAATATAATTGGCTGTCCAAAGTGAAGCTTGAATTCAGAGGTTCTTATTTCAAAAGTAAATGTCTTTTTCTTTCTTTCTTTCTTTCTTTCTTTCTTTCTTTCTTTTTCTTTCTTTCTTTCTTTCTTTCTTTCTTTCTTTCTTTCTTTCTTTCTTTCTTTCTTTACTTCACAGTAGAGAGACTTAGAGAGGGAGAGAAGGGCAGCTAGGGGTGGGGGGTGGGTTGTAATTTATCTATTTGTCTCTGTTTTTCCTCCCAATACTAGAAGGGGAAGGAGGTTGTAATAGTGCCCACCTCCACAGGGGAGAGTTGTGTTTTGTGGTGACATTGATTTTATAAAAGACTACACAATGGGGAGTCTAGGTAGGACTGTCGACCTTAGCTCCCACCAAAGCATGTTAAACCATCAAACTAATTGCACCCTATTTGTAATCATAAAACCTTAAAAAAGGAGACAGTATTCAAGCATATGTTGTCACATTCTCCCCTGTAAGTTGATGAACACTATGCTTTCAAGAGAAAAGCTGGTCTGACTTGAAGAAATGTTTGGGATTAGAAGGTAAATATAGTGCTTCTCTGTGCAGTGAGAGACATAATTCTCCTCCAAACATCATTCTACAGTTTTTAGCAATTATGCAGACACATACACACTCCATGAAGGTATAAGTAGAGACTCAGAAAATCCATGTTCCCGAGAGAAAGATGAACTGAAAGATTTGCATACTTTGTTTGACAGCACATCCTGTGCAAATAGAACCCATTATAATCTTCATTTTAAAAACTGCTCATGGGCCACCCCGATAGCACAGCGGCCACGGCAGACGGCCCATGCACAGGGGCCACAGTCCTCCCGCAGTAGTCACAGGTTGGACTCCCAGCCTGTGCCCTCACCCGCTGCATGTCCTCCCCTCTCCCACTGTGCCCCGATTTCCTGTCTCTCTCTCACTGTGAAACAAAGGCTACGAGTGCCAGAAAAAAAAAAACGCTCATAAATGGAAAGGCAGAACTACTGATTGGTGGGGGATATCATCACTGAAATATGAGAGGGTTCAAAGGATAAAGACAGGAGGTAAGAGGAAAGACTTTGTAGAAGAGAGAGGAACTGGCCAAAGAAGTTGCTTATATTTTACAAAGGTTAGAGAACACAGAAATATGGCCAGAGGTAGTTTGTCACCACTTTGCCAGTGGTATACCTCCCCTTTCCGTCTTTTTGGAAAGATTGTTGTCAGGGTCAAGTGTGGAGATAATCTAACACTGACGCACACATCCACTACCACTCCACTGAACATTTAAGCCGCTGTTTTTCATCATAGTTACAACCCAGAGTTCTCTAAAGTGCTTGAAATCCTTGAAAATAGTTGAATTTGAATTTGGGTATTCAAAATTCAGACATTTTGGATAAAATTATTTTACAACAAATACCTATTTAATTGAATAGTTTACTTATTGGATGAAAAAAATTAAAATAATCTGGAGAACCTAAAATTGACGTAAGGTCGCTAATTTGTGGAATTTAATCAGGGCTGACTAGAAAACAACATATACAAATACAAAACATTGACCAAATCCATGAGCAGCCTCCTGCTTAGACTACCAAAAAAATGTGCTGTATTGTGTCACATGAAAGGTAAATCATTATAGAGATTTTGAGTAGATAAAAATTGTACATTACAATGACATTTATGCTCACTGTTAGCGGGTGAGTTCATGAATTATTTGACTGAGAGGAATTGTCCCCTTCTCAATGTGCATACTTGTCTGATAACACTTCACAAGTACACAAGTACAGATTCAGCTGAAGTTCTGTTCTAATTCGAGAGTCCTCATCTAGACAAACATGGTCCAACTCCCTGGATGGCTTCTTGAACTGCCCGTTTTGTCAAAGATTCATCCAGCAAAGGTTTGTGTAGATTGAGACAAGTGCACCAGTATGCATTTCACATCAACAGGCAGACGTAATGGCAGAAGAGAAAGGAATAAAAGAAACCTTTTTTTTTTTTAAACAGAATGTGGTTTTAAGATGTTTTCATGTGAAAATATTGTTCTTCTAACTTCAAATTTGTGGTTAATAGAGCCTAGTATTGACCACAAATATTAAATCCCTCCATTGTCATCAAACTTCTATTTATTGTGCTCACTTTTAAGTACGGTACGTAGAATTGAGAAATGGCCACTGTGTGTGATATATTGTTGAAATGCTAATTCTGTAGGAATTTAACTTATGGAATCTGAAGAGAAAAGAGGCATTGTGAAATGTCAGGGACAGTATCATTAGTAATTTACTGCAACTAAAAACCCTGGGCATCCAGCCAGAGTAAATGTTTGAGCAGTTAATACTTTCAAGGGTTTTCAATCTGCAGTTTCCCAAGTTTTAACATAGTTCAGTTGGAAACACATCAGAATTTGACAAACACAACTGCACCTTCAGCCACGTCAGTGTGTGATTCAGAAGAAACGAGTTACACTACAGCACATTAAGTGTATCCAAGTCGTCTGTGCGTGTGTGTTTGTGTGCGCGTGTGTGTGTGTGTGTGTGTGTGTGTGTGGGGGGGGGGATGTCCGTTTGGTTAATTGCGCAAGTGTTGTTGCACTGTCGGTTTGGTTTGGCAAAGCTATTTGTGGATCATGACAGAATAAATGTAATAATGATGATCGTGTTAAGGTATTGCATTTGTGCAGTGCTTTCATGCTACAATGCCGGACATAAATTACTATTTACAAGTCTTAGGCAGCCCAATCCTGTTTTTACCAACATTTTCATGACATTAGTATTTATATTCCAGTGTCTAAGATATTTGTACATTATAAGAGCTTCACACATACTTCAGATTGCGTCTAATTTTTTTTTTCTAATAATGCAGAGTTGCTTCCTTCTTATCTTAAACAAAAAGATACAAATTATAGCAGCTTAATTTCTTAATTTGACAGAATCATTAGGTGTAACCAAGTAAGGTTAATTTTCAGACATTGCATATTTCAAATTATGTGGAAACCTTATTTTGGTACTTTATAAAATAATACCACCTTTTTAAAATTTAGTATAATAAATAAATAAATGATTTTGAGTTCATATATTCATATAAATATCCAATTTACCGCAGCTTGAGAGCTTGAATTCTACCCAGAAAAAAAGCATACAGACCCTGTACAACCAGAATTTCAATGGCTACAACCACAATAGAAGACAGCAGATCCAATGTTGAAGGTGAGACATTTTCCAATTTCATGAGAAATATTAGCTCTCTAAATTGAGAGAATTATGTTCTCACAATGTGTTCAATGGTGTGCAGTTGGGAAGATATCATCAAAAGATTCTTAGCATCTGGAAAAATATCTGAATTCAGGGGACAAGGACAGCAGACTGATTTGGATCACCTGTGATCTTTGGGAAACACCACATTTAAAACATGTAAGAATCTCTAATTGAAAGCATGACGTGGGTTCAGTTAACGCTCTGTCACACAAAGAAGAAGCTACATATGAACATAATTCAAAAACACCACAGTCTTCTCAGGGCCAGAGCTTATTTAAAATGGAATGAAGTACAGTGGAAAACTCTTGTGTGTTCAGACAAATCAAAATTTGAAATTGATTTTGGAAACCATTGATGCTGCGTCCTCCAGAGGAAAGAGGAGAGTAACCATCCGGTTTGTTATCAAAGCTGGGTAACAACAATTGAATACGCAAGAAAAGTTGCAGGGCCGTGCACCTCAAAGTTTGAGAACTTCTGGTCTATGGGATGGACAGCGTGTACATCTAAAACCTGTGTACAGTGATCCATTGCCATTTCGCGCTTTAAGTTCCGTGGTTTTAGTTATTTGCAGATTTTTCAGAAATATGTAATAAAAAAATCAAAAAAATCACGGAAGTTCCGCAAAAATCCACCCCACAGCAGACGAGAGGGCGACGAGACGAGAGCTTCCAGCGAAACATCAAATGATGACTCACAGCCTCCTGTAAGCAACAGGAGAAATGCAAACGGCCCAGCGCTCTAGAATCTGTGCTCTGATTGGCCGAGACACATCACCCAAACATCACAGGATGTTGTGCTGAAAGACCACAGTTGAGCCCTTGCCTTGTTTTGCTGCAGTACCTCACTACTTTTTTGTGGTGTTTAAACATATTTTAAACACATTATTTAGGCTTGGGGGGGGGGGGGGCTCCGGCTCCAGTTCGCAGATTTTTATTTTCGCGGGGGGGCGCCGGTCCCCATTAACAACGAAAAATAAGGGATCACTGTATACCTTGCTGAAAGCAATATACAAGTTTAAGAGCAACATGCTCCCATCCATGCAACTTCTTTTTCATCTTTCAGCAAGACGTTGCGAAACTGCATATTTTATTCTTTTAAAAAGAAATGACAATTCAAAATTCCCCCACTTTAAACATTTTATAATTCTTTTTGTTTTATGTTCTTAATAAAATATGGGTTTGTGAGGTTTGCAAATCATTACATTCTGTTTTTTTTTTTTTACATTATACACAGCATCCCAGCTTTTCTAGAATTAGGTTTGGAGTAAAGCACTCAGGACCATTTCTAAATGTGATCTATGTGTTATTAATTCATGTTATCTGGGATTCATAAGGGGGTTACTTAGATATTTATTCATGTCTATGCATTTAAGTCCCACAATCCTGTCACTCACTAACCACTACTGACTGGTTAATCCACTCGCCTTCTATTAACCACTTAGTACAGCATTCCCAGTGCTTTTTATTATTATTTATTTATTTAGGCTTTTTTTTTCTTTCTGTATTGTGACAAAGGCAGTCCTTTTTGATTGGCGACTCACACGAATCTCCTTAGTCCACCCACTGAGCCACATGACATTAAACTCTCGGGAAGATCATTTTGTCTTATTTTTGATTGCCAGATAATTATCAGTTAATTATTTAGAGCCTTAAATTAATTTGCTAAAAATAGTGTCTGTGTTGCCAATGGAGACGACTCCATTATTTCTTTCACCCCAGTCTGTATCTCTTCAGCTACTTATGCTACTCATATCAGGTTGTTACCTCATGAAAACCAGAGTTGTCCTTTTGTATTTATGTAAAAAGAAATTTTTTTTTGTCTGAACTTCTGCATTGGTTTCTAATTTTGAATGTCTCCTTGTGTTTTTCATGCATCGGTCTAATAGTTAGTTGCATATTACAGTGTGTCAGTCACAAAGCATGGTTTGGCAAAGGATACTAAACTTCTGATTATATTGATAGGTTCAAAGCTGTCACAAGGCCAACATTCCACAATACACTGGCAGCTGCCTACTGGCTCAGCTGGTCATGCTTGTTGAAGTAATTGGTTGAAATTTACTCATGATATGAATTTAATTAAATAGTATCCAACCATCTGACGAGTATGTTTTTAAAGCACGTTCCCTTTCCCAAACAGTTTCCATAGAGGACCTCTCGACTGCACTGCCTTTTCAGCTGTTTTGCTAGTTCTAAAAGCAAGTAGATGCTATGAGATGATTATTGATTTCAGGGAGACAAGGAATAAGGCAAGGCCTATTTCCATTCTAGGTGACGAGATTGAGCTGGTCGAGGAATATAGATACCTGAGTTTTCATCCCTGAACAACAAACTGGACTAGAAAGACATCACTGAGGCTGTCTAAAAGAATTGACAGAAGAGTTTTAATGGGGAAGCTTAAGTCATTTAGGGCCCTATCTTGCGCCAAACCTCCTAAAGCTGCTATTAAGGGATAGCAGGTAGCAGGAGGGGCGTTCCCCCACAAAGAACACAATCTTCCACCTCCCGAAACCTGTGATATTACCTGCGTCAACCACTATATTATGCACACATTATGCATGGGAGTGGTTAGGGCGTTCCACCTGTTTAACCAATCAGTGCGTCAGTAGCCATTGCCTTTAAGAGCAGGTTGCCGTACCTGCAAACTACTATGGAGCGTCTTTTCATCCAGATCGGAGCAGCTCTCATGGGCAGCTGGTCTGGGACTCTGCTGTAGAGCTTCTTCCTCTTCCTCTGCGCTGATATATACATAACTAGCTCTAACTAATGTGGAGCAAATGATTTAATAATTTCTTTTGTACTCCAAGAAGTTTCAACAAACTGCTCAGAAAAAATAAAGCCGGTGAATTTCCAGGAAAGCATTTCTTAACTAGAAAAGCAATCGGAGAGCGCAGACCTCCGCCAAGCACAACAGTTGTGGTTGCTTTAGGGTTCAAGAAACAACTAAACAGCGCAATGTTAGCGAAAATTTGAAAGTAATCCAGAATCCAGGATTTCTTCCGGATCACACCCAAAATAAAATCAGTTCTTCCTTTTCACATTTCTGACAACTCCTGAAAATGTCATCAAAATCCATCCATAACTTTTTGAGTTACCTTGAACATATCCCCTGCGCCAGACGCACCAAGATGAACAGCTGCGGAGGGATGGGAGTGGTGCTTTTTAAAATACTGCAGAAAGGATCATTGTATGAGCATTGAGCCAGATGAACACGTATGATGACGTCTACCTTCTACCACTGAGCGCATCTCGGGTGTTCCGGTGCTCAAGGAGAGGGTCAGAGGGATAGGCGCACAGTACAAGAAACTCCACAACAGTGTTCTGTGATCTCCTCGTTTCCTCCACAGCAAACATCTGAATGAGATCATGCCACAGCTGTACAGAAATCATCTGCCCTTAAGAGAATAATAATGTCTGCAAGTAATACAGTGATGCATAATCGAGAGGTAGAGGCGGTTGTGCAGTCCACATGTGAGTTGGTGGACGCGCAATTAACGCGATGTGGACGCGCCGACATGCCAGTTGCGCTTTCCACAAACTCTGTATCTTGTGGTACCTGTATCTCGCAGATTTTGGATATTGGGTAGTGGGTGGTCAGACCACCCACTGGTCAGACCACCCACTACCCAATATCCAAAATCTGCGAGATACAGGTACCGCAAGATACCAAATTTGCGGAAAGCGCAAGAGACACGCCCATTGCCGCGCCCACAATGTGAATAAGGGAGTCAGCATAATGGGTAGCAGCTTTTGGGACAAAAGATTGCATTAGCAGTTGGCAGAGGCTCCTAAATCTGCAATTTGCAGGTAGTGGGTATTGGGTAGCAGGAGGTGTAAGATGGGGCCCTTAGTGTTTACAGCATTATGTGTTCATAGCTATTATAAGTCTATGGTGAAGGTGAATCAAGAATGCAGTTTTGTCTGCAGTCATCTGTTGAAGCAGCAGCACCACAGCCAGTGATGCTCAAAGATACTGAACAGATGTAGAAGGCTGGCTCTGATGGGACCTGCATTAGTTGCTTAAGAGTGATGCATGAATTGGAAAACATAATGGACAACACTGCAGACTCTCTACACTGCATAGTGATTAAACAATACAGTAACTTCAATCAGAAGCTTCAGTCTGGACCAAAACAGAAAACAGGATGTAAGTTATGCCATCTGTAAAACTTATAACAACCATCCACAATGGTTACTTGTTCTTTTTTTTTTTATTTATATTTCATAGTATTTCATAATGCATAATATTTGTCACGTCCCTCTTTGTAACAGAGATGACAGTGACCCAGTTATTGGATATATAAACTATATTTTTTCTATCCACCATAACCCATTACAATCTTTGATCATAGTTTAACATAGACGGGGCATTTCTGCCTCAGCTTGCTTTCTGACACTCTGGGTTGAATGAAATCCTCTTGTACGTTGCACTTGTAATCTCAGGATGCTTCATTAGGCAAAGAGTGTTCTGAACAGAAGAAGAAATGTGCTTTAAATGCAAAAATTCTTGACCCCTCCTGTTTTTTTCCTCCCCATCTCTTTCTGTATGGACATGTACAAATGCACAAAGCCAGGGTCCAAAATGGCTAACCTAATGATAAGGCTATTGAATGGGACTGCACTCATGCCAACTGTTGGGCTAGTGGTCAGACTGGGAATCTGATCAATATATTCTCCCTCCCTCTCACTTTCTTCTTCTTTCTTTTATCACCCCACAACAGTCATTTCTCTGTTTGTATACAAAGAAGAATCTCATTCCACTGTTTACCATGTACGGACTGATGCCATGAACACCCTTTATTTGAGTACTGTTCTGATATGTATTCAAACTACATGAGTGGGCATTGCAAGATGTCAGATGTTTCCTTTTTTCGTAACCACCGCCTGGAATAAATCAGTTATGAATGAAATTACATACCCCATATGCAGCAAATGACCTTTGCTCTGATTTGCACATTAGAGTAAAACATCACTTGATTTTATTACTGAGTTACAAAAATTTGAATATATTATATCATTCTAATTTATAATACACTGAGTATCTCAAAAAGACTTAATGTTTTGTTCATAGAGGTTTGAAACAGTCGAGGACAACCAGCAGACATTCCACTGGCATTTGAAGCACTCAGCAGTCTGGAAGCACACATCAAAGGCAGCCCGACATGAGGTCCATTTGGCTCCAGTGTGTTCAGAAGACATGCTTTTAATGGCCACCTCAGACGTCCATTATTACACAGATGTTATCTAGAGTGGATGTGAGCAATCTGGGGTCACATTTCATGTTTCATTGATGTATTTGTCTTGAATCAGTTTCCTTAATATTTTGAGAAAAAGATTTTTAAAAGGACTCTGCAAAGTTTCTTTTTTTATTTTGATAGTCAATATAAGCAGGTGTAGATGTGTTTTACAAAGTGAATGGAGAGAACTGGATGCTTTGTCCTACCTGTCTTAAAGAAAACCTAATCAGACTAAGATAAAAATAGTCACAGTTGATTATTTCTATCCAAAATGAAGATAGAGACAAATTTGTTCAACAATTAAATTCCAACTCTAAAATGACACAGATCAGCATGGCCATAACACATCTGCGGTAGATAGGGTCACATAAAATGAGGCTGGATTGTGAGTCTGCATGTGGGAGTGTGTGAAACAGGTCAGTTAGAGCCAGACTAATCAAGTTTAATCAAGTTTAATCAAGGCAGAGAGCATGCATAGAACAATAAACAAAAGCACAAACTGGAAGTTGTGATTAAATACTGTCTTCAACTGCACAGACACAGGCACATGAAAAGAAACAATTCAGTACCATGTGCCCTACATAAAGAAGTTTCTGTGTAGTATTTATTTGACAAAACAAGTCTTTTAAATACTGCATAGAAAAAGTCGTCTTCATCCCCAGTATAACGTACAGTAAGCGTTGTGAGTTAGTATTATGATTGTGTTATAAAAGGAACAAGAAGAGTTGGGAACACATATAAATGATATATGCATCATCAATGACAGTTCTGATATTGAAGAATATTGTTATTTCAGTATCTTAAAATATGCAGTAAATGTGCATAAACAAGAGTAATTCCACTGAATGCTTGTGTAATTATTTGAAGGATAAACGGCCCTCATTTCCTCCCATATTTAGCCTGCTCTATTGTGCTGAGGGAATGCTGCTGGAGCTCTTGGAAGAGAAAATCAATAAATATGCAGCAGTACTTATCATTGCCATAAGAAACACCCCCCCCCCCCCCCCCCTTCAAAAAAAAAAAAAAAGAAACTAAATAAATAAATAAGGAGATTAAAACCTAGTCTTTCTGATTTTCTATAAATACTGCATCATTTGATTGTGGTTGTTCAAGTGTGTAATAGTGTTTACGAACTCACTTATGTCCATGAACTGATGTGCTCTCATACATACCTCTCTCTTCAAGAAGCATCTCATGGGTCACTTGCAGTGTTGGGTGGGGTAGGGATTGATGTTTACCGATTAGATCAGAGGAAACAAGGGACTTGACCTTTTACAATTTGACAAGTGCGAATGCTGGTAACACAGTGGATTTGTGCCGTCATGTTGCTGCTTTGTAAAAATTACGTTGAGAGGCACAGGTTCTGAGCATTGGTGCAGGATGAGATTGCCTTGACTGAGGATTAAAGATGACAGCAACCATAAATAGTTATCACAGACACATTTGTGTAAAAGTGTGTGTGATTCTTCACACCTTTATAGAACTGTGTTGTCTTCACATGCGCCCATCAACATGATTTTAAAGGCAATTTATTTTTCTGCTTTTTTCCTCCTGGTCTCTGATTTCTTTGTTGATAGCCTATCCAGTATTCAACAAGTCATTCGCATGCACCTAATCCACTCATTTCTAATTTATGTACTCTCTTTTCCTTTATCAGATGTCATCATTACATCCACCAGTCTCTCCCTCATCGAGTTGTTATAACACCAGCTGGGTGCTGTAGTGAAGAGCTTTGAATGCTTAAGCAGAAGCAACCATCCTCTCTACACGTATAAATATTTCAGGGACAGATGGGCAGAATAAATTGGCAGTAAAAATTGACATTAAATCTGGCTTTTAATTCCCAAAGAAATAGGAACTTAAAGCTGTGGGTGAGATGATAGCGAGAACTATCAAGAGAGTAAAGGTCATCACTTCCATGTTAAAGTGGGAATATAACCTGAACGCCTGGAATGTGGTAAATGTATTCTTCACATTGCTATTGCAAATGTCTGAGCTGAGTGTTGTGTAAAATCTTTTGGTAGGTATCTAGGTTCTAATGGAACATTCAAAGTTATCAGTAGATTGTACAACCACTCCCGAATGTATTGTGTGCCATGACAATAACACCCAAGCTTAAAGTTAACTTGACATGCCAGATGGTTTGTTGCACAGAACCATCTGTGAAGCTGTTTGAGGAAAGTGTTTGGTAAAGAACGGACACTTTTAAAAAACTTATGATTGGATGTACCACCTGTCAATCATCATCCGCCATGAGGGAACTTCAAACATTTACATCAATAAAGCAGCATTGGTGCGCTGTATAAGTGCTCATTTGTGTGTTGCAGTCACACATGGATGGCTAGATGGAAGAATCCACATGCCTTCGCGTAGAGGGGCGCATAGTCAAAGTAGCAGAACAAGATGTCATGTGGAAGATGATTAGGCTTCTGCAGAGCTTTGATTCCATCACTGAGATGGCCTAAATTCAATCAACTGTGGCAACATTTTGCACTTCATCTCAAACACCATTTTACATTATTATTATGGTAATTTATTGAATGATCACCACCTTAGTAGCACCTCCCAGCATCAAGGTAATCAGACTGTAAGAGATAAGGGGGAAAAAAAAAGGAACTTTTTCAGTCCAGCAACTAAGATGTATAGACCGATAGCATTTCTCATTGGCACCAGTGATTTTCATCTAACATATTTTGTTGACATTGGACAAGGTCTAACAGTTTTCAGTCTGCACTTCAATGAAGCCTTCAGTTTGATTAAGGCTATTCTCACAGTACCCCACCCTGCTATCACAGTTGTCATCCGTCGGCTCTCCTTCACAGGGCAGGGTTTCTTTTTATTTATTTTCTCTTTTTTTCTAACATGGTGGAATGGCAACCTTGTTTGGTAACTGAGCTTCTGAACTATTTATGAAGGAGTCTGGCTTTTATACAAAACTATAGTTAAGAATAGAAAATCTTGTGGTGGTGTGGCACACCTATAAGTACTCTTCATTAATTCAGTTCAATTCATTTTAATTCAAAAATACTTTTATTAATCACCAAAGAGAAATTTAATAGTTGTTGTCGTAGTTGTTATTATTTAAGTCTGTTCAAAGATTCACTATAGAAGGTTATTGCTGTGGGCAGGAAGGCTCTCCTGTAGTGGTCTGTATTGCAGCAGATCTGAAGAAACCTCTGACTAAAGATACTCTGTTGCTGAGTCACTTTGGTGTGAAGAGGGTGCTCAGGGTTGTCCATGATGGGTTTTTTTTTTGTTTTTTTTTTTTTTTTTTTTTCCATTTTTACTAAGTTTCTGCAGATAACAGGACTTCAACATGTACTGGAAGTCTGAGGTGTACAGAGTGAAGAGGAATGGTGAGAGTACAGTCCCTTGTGGTGCTCCTGTGCTGCTGCATTTGATCAACTATTCAGTCTCACAAACTGTGGTTTAGTCAGGTAGTCATTGATCCAGGTGATTGTGGAGGCATCCACCTGTGTCTTTTGGAGTTTTTGTATGCAGTTATGCAGGCTGGATGGTGTTAATTAAACTGGAGAAACTGAAGAATATGATCATCACAGTGCTGCCTGCTTTGTCCAGATGACTTTGGGTTTATTGAAGCAGTTGCATGATGGCATCTTCAAGTTCAACAATAAGCAAATTGTAGTGGGTCCTGGAAGGTGCTTGTTTGCTTATTCAGGCTGGTAAATAAAAGTCTTCCCAGGACTTTCATGATGTGGAAGTTAAGAGCTATGGTCTCTAATTGTTAGGAGGAGCTGGTACTGGAACAAGGCAGAATGTCTTCCACAGCACTGGGACCTTTTCCTGGCTAAAGCTCAACTCCCACAGGATGTGGATTTAAAGTCTACACGACAAAGATTTGAAGCAGTTCTTAGAAGCAATGGTTATGACCATCATGACACTTAACTTTCTTGTTTATACGTTTCTTTCTATTATCACTTTAAAAAAAAAAAAAAAAAGATGTAATGCATAGATTGCTACACTATGTTTCATTATAGAGTCTGATTTTTTTTCTTAAATGTCATTTATTTATTTATTTACACCCGCTTTGGGGGAGAGAGGTGGAAAGAGGGTAGTTTGGATTCATCTTGATGTTCTGTTCTGTATTGTCCTGTAAGTTTTATGTGAAAATGACAAAAACAAAAAAAAAAAAAACATTGGTTATGCAGCTAAATATTAGCTCAGGGATTCAGTGGACAGCTGAATTTTCAAGTATTTCTCAGTAAATGTTAAAGTTTGGAAGGAAAATGCTGACACTACATTTTCTTAACAGCCTAATATTCCTTTTTTCACTTTTGTAAAATAAACAGTAAATAGTAACAAATTTTAATTGAATCTGCAGTGTCCACCGCATTAGTATATTTGGAAATAAAAGCTATTGTAAAGATTTTTATTATTTTGAACACAACTGTATATTAACATTAGGTTAACCCACAGAGACTGTGTGTAAACAATTCAGAGGGTTTGTGAAGAGATTTGAATTATGTATGAACAAAGGATCAGTCTATCAGACAAAAAATATTTTTCATTTGACCATGCTCAGCTGTTTTTGAATATACAATTCAAGAAAGAAAAAGACACAAACCGTTTCTCAATATGCATACATGTCTGAACCATTGACTGGGGTCTGCACTTGTGTTCTTGTGAAGCATCTTCAGTCTCGGCTGAAGTACTGTTGCAAGTCCACATCTAGACAAGTACAGTAGAAATTCCCAGTCATCTTCTTGCTCCACCAGTTTAATCAAGGATCCATCCAGTGTAGACTTATTTAGATTTGAGTGTCCCAGAGTGCATTTCATATCAGCATTTCACATCACAGCACAGCAGCAATAGTTGAGGAGAAATAAGTAAAAGAGAATGTTATTATGCTGTTGTTTTGTAACTTAAGTTTAAGACATTTTCATGTGTACACTGCTGTTCCAATTGCAAAAAGTCCGGACTGCGCCCCCGCGACCTAGAGAGTTCTTGAATGGCGAGTATAACTCAGGAGAAGATACTTTTAAGGACACAAGTCTAGACTCTGTGTACTTGGAATTGAGAAACTGCCATGGGGAAATACAAGTCTTTAAACGAGCATGCTCCTGCGCAACAGTCACATGATCTTGAAAACCTTCAGGTGAGTTTATCTCTTATGAATCCGGCTAAGTGGGCAGCGCTCGCCTGCGCTCCGCTCAGCTCCAAGTCACTTCCTGTGAGACTTGAGGTTGTGCCACAGCCACTTCAAACAGACTACAGGACTACAACAGAACAGTCCTCCTCTCTACTGAAGCTGACTTACTGTGTGAAGTTGGCAAAATGTAACAGAGAATTAATTCAATATTAATGTTTCTCACTCCCTTTTAAGTATTTTTCTTTTTTTTTATAAATGTGAGAATAACAGAGATAGCAGGAGTGCTGACTTTGAGTAAATGAATAGATAACAGACAAGTCATTTCTGATTCAACTTTAAATAAGAACTAATACATTATTTCATTAATTTAAGTAAGCAAAATCCCTTTGACCTAATAATATTCTGGACTCTCTTACACTCTCTCTCCCTGGCCTGACTCTGTTCCTTTATCCCTCTCTCTGTCAACATGATGGGTTATGTCCAGTCAGTGGTCAGCTTTGGTGTAATTTGGCCCACAGGGGCTTCTGGCAGGAGGTATGGGGATAAAGGAAGCAGGGATGGTGGGGTTTGGAGAAAAGCAGGCTTAGTGTGGGGCCTTGGATGGAGAAGCAAGCAAGCACATAGGAAAAGCATTAAATAAACATTAATGGAACTAGGTTGCAGGAGATTTATTAAGGAGACTTTTTGGGCCCTCACTGTAGGTTTTATGCAGCACTTTAATAACTCTCTCATGCACAAAGGTAAACAAAGCAGGTAATTGATTGCCATGCTCATAGGTGGCCACTGTAAAAAAAATCATTTTTGGTTTATTTTGATTCTTTTTCTATCTGATTTTTTTTTTTTTTTTTTGTAAGAGATTGAATAGTGTTGCTCTAGAAAAATATAAATCTGACTTGGATTTGATTTTGATGTCTATTTTTGGTGTTAGAAGTGCCCTTAATCGCAGATTACTAATGTTAGATGTAGACTCTCTGGCATGTCAAACATTAAAATAAATAGTGACTGATTAAACACTGTAATGAGGACAGTAGAGCAAGACAAAAACCTTCATACTGGATTTTTAGAACGACAAGCTGGGTTTTGGAAGCAACTGGAGATTTGAGAGAGAATTAAAAAGACGTGCAGCAAAGCCCACACTGACATTGCATTTTACATCTGACATTATCTCAACCACCACTCTGGGCTACAATGCTGTCAGAAACTGGTGTTGTGTAAGCCGTTGATAAGTAACTGCTGCTATGATGTAAATACAAATTATGTAATCTCACCTTCAATATTATATCAGTCTAGTAAATTCAGAGGTATAATAATTTGCAACATTAAACTGTTAGCCATGGGGTGATTCTCTTGCTCTGTGTTAGTAAAGTTTTGTTCACATGAAATGCAGGCCTCCTGTGAGGACAGTCAGAAGACAGGCAGCAAAGACTTCCAAACAGGGTTGGGAGCAACTGAAGACTGATCTGTTACCTTGAGACCCATCATGTCTGCTCCCTGCTCTGCCTTAAGCCCAAGTGAAGTGAATACCCCACACAACTCAGACAGGAAACTAATGAAAGTTCCCTCTGAGTATGAAAGGAAGACAGTAGTTGTTTGAGGGAGAAAATTGATAGAGAATACCAAGTAGTAATGTAAAAAAGAGAATTTTAATGAGTGTTTGTGTGACTGAGACAGTAGTGGACAGGAAGAAAGAGATGAGGAAGAATGTATATTAAAAAAAAAAGACAACTGAAGCTACAATGACTGAGTCACAAAGAGACAGTCAACGAGTGGTTGTGGGACCTGTACATATTCAATATGTGTAAGTCTGTGAGTATATTTATCTTTTCATTCTGTTTTTGCATGCATGTGGGATGAACACTCCACCATACAGGTTGTGTTGCTGCAGGATGGTGTGTGTCAGCCTCCATCAAAATGACATGTCTTTGAAGTGGAAATACGTGGAGCAAAAGCCCTGCAAGCTTCAGTCCAGTCCCCAGCGGGACACATCTACCACAGTGCATACGTGGATATTTCAGTGAGTGAGAGAGGAAGGGGAGCATAGAAAGACAAAGAGCCACAAGCCAAAACAAACACTGGGCGTGCCCAAATGGCTTCTGCAAGACAGTGAAAAGTTGTGAGATCAACATTTCCTGAGATAAAGACATCATGGACTTAATCAATACAGCTGAATCAATACTGTATGTAAATGCTGTTAATATACATTGCCATGCTGGTGCCAAAATACATCAGAATGTCCTTATTTTCTGATCTGACACAGTTACACTTGTTTCCTAGCTTGACACTGTTAATGATTCTAGTTTTCAGATTTGTAGGTAATATTTTTTTCATAATTTACAACATTTTAATTCTTTGGAGTCTGTTTTGCGTCATAACTAATTAGGCTTTTTTGAAAGGACACACTATAAATGAATCTAAGACTAACCACAGAAACTATAACTACTCAAGTACTTTTAGATTAACTACCAAAGCACAGTCTCTAATAAATGGCACCACACCATATGTTTGGTCATGGTAGACTGGACCCTAGAAAGTGTTTTTTCTTTACAAGGATCATTTTATTTCCCCTACTAAATAAATTCAACTGCAGTACCTCATTGCTCTTTCAAGAGTTTGGATCTTGCAAATATGTTTCACTTTTGCCAAGTTTTTACTTCACTTTATCCATCTGGTGGGGCAGTTAGGTTTCCACACATAAGTGAAAACAGAGGAAGGTGTACAAAGAAAGAGATAAAAATCAGCCTGTCTGAAGCAGTGCAGCAAACTCAGGTGTAGGCACACATGCAGATGGGGACAGGTAGAGCAAAGGCACAAGAACTGAGTCTGAAGTCTATCCAGTGTGCAGTTTATGTATCATTTCTATATTGTTGGGTAATCCAACCAACATAGTATCTTATGCTGGCCCCCACCCCAACCCCACTTACAGTCATGGAAAAAATTATTAGACCACCCTTGTTTTCTTCAGTTTCTTGTTCATTTTAATGCCTGGTACAACTAAAGGTACATTTGTTTGGACAAACGTAACGATAACCACAAAGATTGATCATAAGGAATTATTTAAGAGCTGATATCTTACCATTTTCCATGGTTTTTCTTTATTATAACCTAAATCACTTAAGTTTTTACATCAATAGCTATGGCGCTGTACTGCCAAAAACACTGCTTTTATGCATTTAGTGTTTCTTTTCTGTCTGTTTTAGTCACATGATGACGTTTAGTGGTACCAGGTATTAAAATGAACAAGAAAGTGAAGAAAAAATGGTGGTCTAATAATTTTTTCTATGACTGTATGTGGATGTATTATAAAAGGGCAAAGGAGGAAAAATAATGAATAGGTACAATTTTTTATGAAAAATTATCGCTTCCACATAATGCTGACAGATTTCTAAAGAAAGAAAGAAAAAAATATCTCAATAAATGTTTGACCATGGGAGTCACCTGCCACAAGCTGTGTCCTACACTAGATTCTACATGTTGCCAAGGCAACTGCACATGTTGCCAAGGCAAGTGCAAGGCAGCATTAATTACCTTTAAGAACATTCGTAATGCAAAAAATTTGAAACTTCTACCTGCTAGTGTGAGGGTCATATTATACCAGACCACTGCAGCGGAAACAGTAATGGAAACTTGTTTCCTTCCGGTACAGATTTGTCCTGCATATTTCTAGTGTCTTTGCATTTGAATTACAGCAGTA
Source organism: Hirundichthys speculiger (assembly GCA_018398805.1). Lineage (NCBI taxonomy): Eukaryota > Metazoa > Chordata > Actinopteri > Beloniformes > Exocoetidae > Hirundichthys > Hirundichthys speculiger. The sequence continues at coordinate 2,357,619 of JAGFBZ010000849.1, read as the reverse complement.
CAGTAATCTGAAAGTTTCTGACCAACAGGCAGCCCACAACTGTGATCACTGATTTGGAAGGTAAATGTCAAAATCCCAAATGCCCCTGTATGCACAGGACTTTTTCATGTATGTGCGTCTTTGTGTTCTCCTCCAGTGATGCAGAGATCTTTGGAATCTGCTCCATATTCCAACTTTCTGGTTTCTAAGTTTCGGATTTAATTTAGCCCTTCCAATCCAAGTTATTTTTTTTAGATGAGCATATATCAATAACTTTTCTATACCCATATGAATCCATTGAGTGGAGAACCAGGGGCTAAGTGGAATTACCAGCAAGACATTTCTTTCTTCATTTTTTGTTGTGTTGTCCTCATCCCGCCCATATCATGTGGATGCTGTAGTGTCCGAGTGCAGTTTCTGTGGGGTCAGTTGCTGCTGTGATAATGCTTAACTGATGCCGGCTGTCAATAGTCATTCACCAGGAGAAAAGTGCTCGGCCTGTTCAGTAAATTACACAGTGCAGCGTAAGCCGTGAGGTTCAAAACAACCTGACCCCACTGTTGTTGTGCGAGACAATAGAACAATGGCTGCAATCAGCTTTTTCAACAGCCATCCGTGTCACGCTGATGATTACAAAACACCTTTCCATTACTCCAGGGCTGCAACTATTAGCTCCCCCTGCCATTGACTCCACAGTGACATGCAAAGGTTATTATAATGGCATGTTAGATTGTCTCTGACCCTTCTTCTTTTGCTTGTTTTCCTCACCTACTGTATATATTGTTACTGTTTTTATTTAGTATAAAGCTGGTGAAAGTGACTATTTTTCACAGGTCTTATTTGTGTGTGGCCATATCCTTATAATTCTAATTAACATAGCTTTAAAACATGAATTGTCTTTTTCAAATTTCTTGTTTCTCCTTTTTCCTTGACTCCATTTTTCTTACGGCTTTTGTAAACATGCTCGAGAGCAGTACGAAAAGCTGTCCACCATGCACAAGAACATGCAGAAGCTCTACGAGAGTATAGGCAGTTATTTTGCCTTTGACCCCCACACAGTCAGCGTGGAGGATTTCTTCGGAGAGCTGGCGAACTTCCGCATCCTCTTCATGGTGAGTGTAAAATTATGCTTCATGTCACATGATTGAAACCAATCTTATGTTTCCTGTTACTTCAGCATAGACACACAGTGAGCAACGGATGCCACCACCCACACATGTACACATGCATTTGCACACATTTGCACAAACTGAGTGTCAGTGAAATGAGAACACATGCACACATTTTCATCAGACGTTTCATTAGGTTCTGATGGATAGTGACAACATAAGTCAAAATGATAGTGTTAGAGTATTCACAAATGGAACTGGATGTTCAAAGAGTAAGCAATATTGCACCTTAAATATGGTTTGTGGCTTTCTAAAGGGCAGATTAAAATACATTTGTAAAACCCAAAGCAACAGAAGCTTTATGTGTGGTAAATGCTTACATCTTTAAAATTCTCCAGACTGATTTAATAACCTGGTCATTCTCCTTTAAACATTGATTGCATAACCTGGACTACTTTCTATATATATATATATATATATATATATATATATATATATATATATATATATATATATATATATATATATATATGTATATATATATATATATATATATATATATATATATATATATATATATATATGTACACACAAATAATTGAACTTGTTATTATTTATTTATTTTTTAATCCACATTACAAGTCTGGCAGATATACAAAAAACAAACAAAAAGTAGTATTACAATCAACAAAATAACTCAGTCTGGAAATAATTTCTTATTATGGGCCTTTACAATCATTTGTCTTCCATTTTTTTACTCTTTTTGGTTGTGTTCATGTGCAGGTGGGTCTGGTTTTCAAGCAGCTCTTTGTTACTGCCCTCCATCAGTCATTTTTTTAAGCTCAGCTCAAATGTTACCACACTCACCTGCTATGTTGAGCACAGGTTTCCTTTTTACGAAATATGGTGCACAAAGAAGATTTCTTTTGATATCACCATGCATTCTTTCTCAATGAGTCAATGATATATTTTACTTTAACACATACTATACCAAAGTGGAAGTGCACAAACATGTAGCTGATGATTAATGTTGCAAGGATAGAAGCTCTTTATATGCTGATCATCCAAATGGGAAACAGTGCTTAATGGCTCCGTGTACACGACGGCCATCCAATTTCAATTTTGAAATGGAAATGAAAAACAGAAAATTGACCCCATTTACTTATTAACGTTTAAATTAATAAACAGAAAACAACCTGTATCATATGTTTCTTCTTAAAATTGAGAAAACCGAAAAAAACAACTCTTTAACTGACTTGAAGTTCTGTGTCCACGAATGGAAATTTAAATTGAATTAACAATATTCTTTTTTTTTATTTATTTCTGAAATAGTGGTCATTTTATGATTTAATTTTTTATATTTTAAAACGGAAATCGTATGCCAGCAACAACCTTAATTCCATTTGCGAGTGAGTGTAAGACGTTTAAACCTGGCATGCCCTAGCAAGACCTTTGTGTTTTGATATAAGAAGTTATAAAAGAGAAAAGAAGAGATTAAATTTAAAACAAAAAAAGTTACTGCTAAAAACCTATGATAAGTTCATAAACTTCTTAATCTGTTTAACAATTTCATTAGCTGCTTTCTGTGTGCCATTGTTAATGCAGATTTTATTGGATTGTACTGGCTAAAAAAATCTAGGGGAGCTTTCTAGGAAAGAAGCTTCTAAGAAAGTGTGTGGCATTGATTAAATTGTATCAGTGATAGTAACTGAACAGAGTGGCATACACGATTTCAAAAATTGAACTTGAACTGCATGTTCATTTGATTTGAAGTCGCAGGTATGATTTCAGGACCAAAATTGCGTCACACAAAATTAAATTACCACTTTATCATCTCCATTTTGGAATCACACAATAATAAATATCCCAAATAGATATTTTTATTTAACAAGCTTCCACTTTATTGAAGCTGGACTGAATCTTTAGGACAGAATGAAGATATATCTTTAACTTCTTCCCCTCAAAAAGTGATGGAGAATTCAGGAAAACCTGAAAGTAATTTTTGTCCAACACAGTCCAGACATCTGATTATCAGTTTTATTTAATCGCTTGCTTGTGAATTGCTGAAAAAAGGATGAAAATAGTGCAATTTGAGAATAAATAAATTGCACAGCTGTGAGCCAATCAGATTGTACAGATTGAGAATGATGTCAAAGTTGATTTAATAAATCATTAAACTAAAGAAAAAGTTTTAGTAAAACAAGGGCAAGCCTTCCTTATGCTGTGAAACACTGATCCTAAATTATAATTGGGCACTTTTTCCACATTGTAGAGAAGATATCCTTCGATTAGATTTATCTTTAGTGTGTTTTTTTTTTTTTTAAGTATATGTTTTAACAACTTTTGCCTAAAACAAGGAGACAAACATACACAACAATATGCTGATATGCAGTTGAAGCCAGAAGTTTACATGCACTGTATGAAAAAGACTTTTTTTTTTTTAATTATTTTTAATTTGATAAAAGCCAGAATAATGAGAGATGATTTTGTAGTTTTTATTACTTTTGTCCAAGCCACAAACGACTCACTGTAGTTTGCTGGAATTTTGGTCCATTCCTCCATACATAAGTTTATTTGCAGGCTGTCTTGCTCACAAACAACTTCACAAGGTCTTCCCATAGATTTTCTACAGGATTGAGATCAGGGGTTTGTGATGGCCACTCCAAAACATTGACTTTGTTGTTCTTTAGCCACTTTTAACTTATATGGCTGTATGCATAGGATTGTTGTCTGTTTGGAAGACCCATTTGTGACCAAGCTTCAACTACCTGGCTGATGTCTTGACATGTTGCTTCAATATTTCCGCATGATATTTTTTCCTCATGATGCCATCTGATATGTGTAGTGCATCAGTCCTCCCGACTGCAAACCAAACCCACAACATGATGCTGCCACCCCTGTACTTTACTTTACAGTTGGGATAATGTTCTCAGGCTTGCAAGCTTCCCCCTTTTTTCCTCCAAATATAACAATGGTCATTATGAACCAAACAGTTCAGTCTTAATTTGATCAGGACACAGGCTTGTCTCCAAATATTAAGATCTTTGTCCCTGTGAGCATTTACAAACTGTGGGTTTTTTTGTTTGTTTTTTTTATGTATATTTTGAAGGAATAATTTCTTAGCTGAGTGGCCTTTCCGCCCATACCAGTACAGGGCTCGTTTCACTGTGGATAATGACATTTTTTTTTTATCAGCTTCAGCAAGCATCTTCACAAGGTCAGTTGCTTTTTTTCTGGAGTTGATATGCACATTTTGCACAAAAGCATGTTCATCTCTGGGATGCAGAACCCATCTCCTTCCTGAGCAGTGTCACGGTTGGACATTCACATGGTATTTATATTGGCATATAATTGGTCGAACAGATGACCGTAGCACCTTCAGGGGTCTGGAAATTGTACCCAAGGATGAACCAGACTTGTGGAGGTTCACAATTTTCTTCCTGGTATTTTGGTTGATTTCTTTTGTTTTTGTTTGTTTTTATAATGTTACACAAAGGAAGCAGTGTGTTTGAGGTGTGCCTTAAAATACATTCACAGGTATGTCTCCAATTGACTCAAATATTGTCAATTAACTTATCAGCAGCTTCCGAAGCCATGACATCATTATCTGGGCTTCCTCAAATTCTCTAAAGGCTCTGAGTAGTCTTTAAAAGATTAATTCAAGTGTCTCTGCTTCTCTACCTCCTCCCCATCCATCCTGGTGCTGCCACAAAGCTCCTGGTGTCAGGATGATGACATGGTGTCCAGACGGTATACTCACTCTTCACAATTCATTAGTGTAAATGCAAAGGTCTCCGTGTCTGAATCCTTCTACTGTCTTTTCTCAGATCCCAATATAAAACCAACTTCTCATTCCCGCTGATCAAAGTGCACGAACACACAACACAGCACTCCCCGAAGGATTCCAGAGTTGCATATCTCTAAAAGAGGCATCCAGCCAAGAAAATAAATTATTCTCTCAAGCAAAAAGCTGCATATGAATATTTTATTACCTATTTAAGCTTTCCTGCTTTGGTTAAGGGGAGGGAAGTAAGTGGGATATAGTGTTGTTAATATATTCATACAAAAACAATCCTTTAATCACCATATTCCTCAGATATTATTTATAGTTTTTGGTACTTCAGCTCTGTTGACAGAAAAGCTAATCCCTTCTGCTTGGATAGCACCAGTATTTTTTTTCCTTTCTTTTTTTTTTATGTATGTCTTACCATAGGAACCAACCTGTCTAGCTTGTTTGCAGCAGAATGGATTATTTTATTTTATTGTATTTTATTACAATTGATGAAATATTGGAGACTGGTCTGAGATACTGGTGACCTGTCCAGGGTGTATCCCTGCCTTTCGCCCGTAGACAGCTGGGATAGGCTCCAGCAGATCCCCGTGACCCTTCGGAGGATGAAACGGGTATAGATAATGGATGGATGGATGGATAGTCTGAGATTTATTTATCTTTGAAAACGATGGCCTGAAACAATCATAGCTGATTGCTGTGGAAAAATGGAAAATCAAATGGGTGTAATGAGTTAGTTAACATTTAAACTGAATTTAGCCTCTTAAAATTAGGCTCTGGTCTTGCTAAGTGTAACTCTCAGTTTTGTTTTTGTTTTTTTGTTTACTGAAACATTGAGTTGTCTGACAAAGACAAAACATCCACACTGACGTCTGTCTGTGTTGCACTGCCCTATGTAATGCATTTACATCAAAAAAACATCACTAGTATTAAATAATCTCACTGCAATGCAGTCACCCTAAATTGCTTTTACTCAAAAGCTAGAGCTTAATGTTCCCGACCAACATAAGGCATTTGAGTAAACGCATTGACCAACAGTACTCACAGAACTGAGTGTAAGCGATAAGAGAATCCATTAACTCCATTTTCCTTCTGTTTCATTCTGTCTTTCCATTATTCCCACCCTGTTCTCTCTCTCTCTATCCTTTTTTCCCCACTCTGGCCAGTGAAATATGATTTGATTCCAGTACATGAAGTCGTTATTTGGAGAGTCCAACAATTTGTTAATTTAATGCAGCTGCCATACACTGTAATAGAGTATGAGTGAAATTCAATCGCAGGGCCTATGTATGTAACTCTGGCCAGACTGGAGGATGACGACGACACCCCCCCCCCCCACCCCCACCCCACCCCCACCCAGTAATGAGTTATCAAAGTTCAGCAGATGGGCCAGGCTGAGCTAATAGTCTTCATACTTAATTGAGTGATTTTCAAATGTGATCAAAAAACTAAGTTCACAAAGTAGCAAGATAGAACATCTACGAGACTGGCTTGATGGTTTATGTGAGGTGATGTGTGCGTAGATGCAGTCATCCACTTCTGAGTCTGTGATATTTCAGCAGGTAGCTAATTCCTTCATTATGGGAGAAATAATGACAGTCAAGGCAAAAATTATGCTCTAACAGAGACATTGCGCTGAATCTCCATTTTTTCGTAGCACCTTTACTTACTCTACTGTGGCACAGTTATTAAATTAATTACTTTAGATTTTGTACGTCGCAGATCAAAATGCAAAAACACCTATACCACAGAGCAGACGTGTAGTGTAGGCTATAACTTATTGAAGCCATTTCCCCATTTCCTCCACATCCTGGCACACAGTGCAACAGATGGCTAATAAACACATTTGCTGTTTATAGGCGTTGTACTGTTTGTAAAATTCAAATGCGAAATAGCAATGACACTCTGTGTGAGATCACTGGAGTAACTGAGAAGTTGGAAATTCTTAATGCTTTCTCATTGGATGAGCAAAGTCAAAGGCATGGGAGAGAAGCTGTGAGAGATATCTCGTAAAGGGTCAAGGAAGAATAGCAAAAACATTTCAGGAATCATTAAAATAACATACCTGACCCTTGTTGGTAGATTATAGCTGTGAGTTACACAAAATTCACTTTTCCAGGATGGATGAAAGAATACTTTTAATCACCTTCTCACGCACACCAGTGGCTGCAAGTTTGACATGTATTTGCTTCTATGTGCCTAAAAGCAAGAACGTGTCTCATTAGGACTTTTGGTATCAAACCTTCATACTATTTGGGTCCTATTATGCAAAACCATAGTTTTGTCCTTTAGGTTAAATAGATTCTATGTCTAAATGTACATTTATTAAAAGAATATATAATTTTAAATAAAATCCACATTTACAAAAACCAATAAAAAATACATAAATGTGAAAAAATTTAATTTGAAATTTTAATTCACATAGATTCATTACATGCTTAATCTCCAGCTTTCTGTTATGGAGGTCAGAGCACAGGATTACCCTTCAATAGGGCTTTCAAGTCAATTCAAGTTTATTTCCTTAGCATCTATTACTATACAAATGATCTGTAAGTGCTTTTCAGAAACCTAGAGTATCACCCCCAAACAAATATTGACTATAGCTAATATTATTAAAATATGAAATATATTTCCGGTAATTATCCGTTAGCTGGAGAACTAACAATTCTATGTACTTTTATTATGATTTATATACTGCTAGTACATATACTACAGAGACGACTATATAAGCAGGTGTAGGCAGGGTCCGACTGCAGGTCAGCATGTTAATCCGTGTGTCATTCGTTCTTTCCATTTTCAATTGTCAATCAAAAATTTAAAAATGTAAACTTTTTTTTCGTTTTTTAATCTAACACAAAAAAAACAAAAAAAATGTCTGGTTTTTCATATTTCAGTTTTAGACTTGGATCAAAAATATGAATTAAAAAAATAGGCCACAGGACTGAATTTGTTTTTAATATTTAATTGGTCCGGTTTACGTGACCTGTAATTAGCTTTTTGAAAATTGAAATATGAAAAACCAGGCATTCTTTCGTTCTTTTGTGTTAGATTAAAAAATGAAATAAAATGTCACTTTTTTCATTTTTTAATTTTTGATTGACAATTGAAAAGGGAAAGACTGAATAATGTATAGATTCATGTTAGTTTAGTGGTGCGAAAACTGTGGTACAGTACGTGCTCTCTGGTGCTACGCAGGGGGAGGTCAAACTGTCACTTTAAAACAATTTGGAAACATACAATGTATTATAAATAAGTTTTAAATTAAATGTGAAATTCGAGATAATTAAAATTGTGTCTTTTAAAAAATACTTGTTGCATATTCAGTTGCAGTGCAGATGTAACAACTTTTGAGTGTGTTTATTTTGCTCTGTATGAGAGTGTGAGTATTTGATTGTTGGACAGAGTTGTAAATGTCTGATTCAGTAAAGTAACAATTCAGGTAATAAATAACCACACTAAGAAATAAATATCTTTGTGTGTTAAAAGCTAATTGAGAAGGCATATATGGCTATATTTTAAAATTGGTCATCATGGTGGTACTCAGAGAGCTGAACAGTTTCTCAGGTGGTACGCAGTATTAAAAGTTTGAGAACCACTGTGTTAGTTGATATCCCAGAGACATCTACAGTATATAACAGGTGGACATAAATGCTGGGGGTGGAACTGCAGGTTAGTATGTAGCTCTGGAAATTCTGGCTTGGAAACATATACAGAACCAGAAAAGCACTCGGAGAGCGCAGACCTCCACCAAGCACAACAGTTCTCCCATATAGCGATTTACAGATTGCGATAAAATCCGTGTTCTGGATCAGATCCGGATCAGCCTTTAAAATTTGATAGAGGTTCCCATTGTCAATCCATGAGTCAAATTTCATGAGTTTTGGGCAATAATTAACAAAGATATTGAGAAACAAAATTTCCAGCCCCATTGACTGCAATCTTATCGAAAATTTGAAAGTGATCCAGAATCCAGGATTTCTTCCGGATAACACCCAAAATGAAATCAGTTCTTCCTTTTCACATTTCTGACAACTCCTGAAAAATTCATCAAAATCCATCCAGAACTTTTTGAGTTGTTTTGTACACAGACAGACAAATGGACAGACAGATAAATGCCGGCAAAAACATAACCTCCTTGTAAACCTCCAGTTTACAGCAGGTTCTTCAACTCCAGTTCCTCAAGAGCCGCAGCCCTGCATGTCTTGAATATTTCCCTGCTTCAGTGCACCTGATTCCAATGGATGATTCGTTAAGAGACTTGTGCAGACCTGGATGACAAGCTGATGGTGTTATATGGATCTATAGAGACTGACCCTCAGCTTCCAAAGCCGGCTCTGGGGAATAGAATGTCAGCTCTCTGGTGGAGGAGGAGCTTGAACTTGTGGGAAAGGTTGAGAGGTACTGTCTAGATATAGTTGGGCTCAACTCAATTTGGGTTGTGGAAACAGTCATCTTGAGAGGGGCTAGATCTTGTTCCACTCTTGAGTAGCCCATGGTGAGAGGCGCTGAGCTGATGTCAGTTTACTGATAGTCCCCCTGCTTGGATTTTGCATGTTTGGGTTTTGCCCAGTGGGCAAGAGGGTAGCTTCCACGCACCTTTGGGTTGGGGAATGGGCTCCAACTGTTGTTTGTGCCTCTGCACCAAACAGCAGTTTAACTGTATGTTCTGTACTCTCGGATGAAGAGGGGACCTGAGATGTCATCTGATCACTACCTGGTGGTGAGTTGGCATCAGATGGCAGAGGAGGATGCCAAACAGACCGAGCAGACCCAAACGGATAAAGAGAGTTATCTGGCAACGTCTGGCAGAATAACCTGTCAGATGGATCTTTAACTCCCACCTCCAGCAGAGCTTCAACTGTATCCAAAGGAAGGTATGAGACATTGACTCAGAATGGGCTATGTTCCATGCCTCCATTGTAGAGGTCTTCACGGGTCCACTTTCAGGGACCCAAACCCGAATGGACCTGTGAAAATTCAACCCGAAACTAACACAAGGGGTGTGTTCCAATCATAGGGGTATCACACTATTCAGCCTCCCTGGAAGTGATGCTGAAGAAGAGAGTCCGGTCGATAGTTGAACCTCGGATGCAGGAGGAATAATGCAGGTTCCACCCAGGTCTTGGAACACTGGACCAGCTCTATATGCTCGTTAGGGTCCTGGTTTGCCCAGCCAGTCCACATGTGTTGTGCGTACTTGGAGAAGGCGTTCGACTGTCCCCGTAGAGGTGTCCTGTGGGGGGTGTTCAAGGAGTATGGGGTACTGGGTCAAATGGAGTGAAGGTTTGGTTCACATCGCTGGTTTAAGTCGGGTTTGTTTCCTGTAAGAGTGAGACTCTGTCAGGGCAGCCCACTGTCACCAATTCTGTTCATAACTTTTATGGACAGGATTTCTAGGTGCAGCCAAGGAGATAATCTGTTCTGGTTTGGTGACCTCAGAATTACTTTTCTGCTTTTTGCAGATGATGTGGTCCTATTGGCTCCATTGAGCCATGATCTTTAGCTCTCACTGGGGTGGTTCACAACTGAGTGTGCATCTGGTGAGGATGCCTCCTGGACGCCTTTCTTAAGAGGTGTTCCAGGCATGTTCAGCCTAGAACCTCCTCCTGGGAGGAGGCCCCAGGGCAGACCCCAGGACAGACCCCAGGACACATTGAAGGGATTATCTCTCGGCTGGCCTGGAAACGCCTTGGGATTATACTCAGAAATTAGGTCGTGTGCGTATGTGATGCAGACGACGCAGAGATGCCCCCCCCCCACCCTACGCAGACACTGCGGTGCACCTCCCCAAAATTGTAGGTGACCGCAGAGTGCCGCAGAGAGGAGAGAAAAGAGGCCTCTGATTGGTCAATTCTACATCCACATACAAAAGAGCGCATCATCGAAGAAATGAAGAAGTACCCACATCTGTACAATTCTCGTTCTCCACACAACAGACAGCACATATTCTAGTAATTCATGGAGGGAGATAGAGATGAATGTGGGTCTAGATACGGCCGAGATGGTGAGAAAGGGGAAAACGCAAGAGATAAGTTTTGTAAGTTTAAGTATTTCGTGATTGTCCCTCTTGCGTTGTGGCGTGGAATAACATAGCACAGACCGCGCATCAAAATTAAGCATAAATCAAAAGTAACTGTGGCATACCGGTGACAAGATCACTGTGACACATTGCCACCAGAGTATACACAGCCCTTTAGCTGAGGAGAGGGAGGTCTGGGCCTCTCTGCCTAGGCTCCTTCCCCCTACGACCTTAATGTGGATAAGCGGAAGAAGATGAATGGATTATTTTATTTTGGATGAATGTTTAGATTCCATTTCCACAATGTCTAGTGCAAGGTTGAAAGAGGATTTAATTTCTGGCTGGAACATTATTATTGTAGTGGGTTTGGGGTAGTTGGGTGTAGTTTCACAACATGTCCTTGACAGTGTTCTTGTTGACATGAATTTAAGATAATTTTCACAGTTTGTTCTTGTGACCTTATTGGTGTATTGCTGTTATGAGTGCTCCTAAAAGTTGTAATGTTGCTAAATGTTTTGTTGTTGATGGAGATTCTATTGCACCATAAGTGAATGTGTGTACAGTTAGTGGAATCCCAATGCATGCTGTTACATTGGTTCAAATATAAACACAAATACTACAAATACAGCAAAGTTGTTTATTGAAGTAAAGGGATTCCAAACAAATCAATTCCTGTCATTACATGTAGTCATTAAACACATTGCTTGAAATGTAAGGTTTCCATTGAACTGGAAACAAGGGAAACCATTGCTCACTTTAACTGCTTATAATGAAAAATCACAACACAGATTTGAACAATTCAGAGGTCATTTAGAATTACTTGGAGGTGGTAAAGTTAGTGTGTGCTGTATAATGTTAGCAGATGTGTTCTTGTTGAAAGTGTTAATTGACTGGTTTTGAATGTAGGTTTTGGAGAAGCAGCTGCTCTCTTCTCTTACTGTAACTAGAAAAGCACTCAGAGAGCGCAGATCTCCACCAAGTGTAACAATTATCGAACATTTAAAAGTGATCCAGAATCCAGGATTTCTTTTGGATCACACCCAAAATGAAATCAGTTCTTCCTTTTCACATTTCCAACAACTCCTGAAAATTTCATTAAAATCCATCCATAACTTTTTGAGTTATCTTGAACACAGACAAACAAACAAACAGATAAACGCAGGCAAAGATATAACTTCCTTGGCAGAGGTAACAATGTTCTAAGAATCCTACTGGAAAGTAGCCCCAAGCCATTCTGTCCTACCTTCACCCCTGGTGGAGCGTAAAGGCCATGATACATCATTATTCCTTAGTCATCTAACATAATATTGTTGTTTTTTTTTATCTTTTTTTAATGTAATTATTTTTTTTTTTTTTTTTTTTTTTGGGGGGGGGGGGGGGTGAAGTCTATGTACAGCCTGCAATGACTCCGTAGAATGATGTCTGATATAATCAGTTGTTGCCTGTAGAAAGTGTGTGCTTCCAAAGAGAATAGTAAAGGGAGAAATTATAAAATAGTCAAGGCATATTTGGTACATGGATAATAAATGGTACTGTTTGATTAGCGCTACATAATTACGTTGCATAATCGTGTTTACAGGCAGAATTAGTTGTTTGTTTAAATAAGTTTTGCCAACAGGATTTTATTTGTAATCTGCATAATTTATCTCCCAACTCATGCTGTCGATGCAGAGCACTCCTGTTAGGTTGCTTCGGAAATAGTCCTGTCAGAGGATGAGGACATAAAATTCCATGCTGTCAAAGCCACCCATCACTTAAACAAAATGCACAACTTCACTGTTTCATTGTGGAATACAAAGCACAGCTCTCATCCACTCTAATTCAAAGCAGCAGCAAAGTGCATGCAATCAATATCCTGTATGGAGGGCAGCTGTATCATTTACGGGGGCTTAATGTGGTGATGAAATACAGGTTGATTTGTTAGTGAGTGTTCATTGACTTGCAATAGCCAGAGAGACAACACATTATATATTATTATATATGCTTAATTTTAAATCCATCAGTACAACGATATTCCTCCATTATTACTGCCCTTCTATTTTTCTTTGTCTCTTCTACTTTTGTCGCCTTATTCATCTGACAAGGAAGACATTGATGATGACAGCTCTTGTCCTTGGACATGGAGGGAAGCGCCATTATTGACTGGCATGATGAGCTGTTCTTTCCTTTTTTTCTTCCCCACAATCCCGCTAATCCCTCTGTTTTAGCTGCCAACACAGGGCACTCCATCAGAACTGCAGGGACATTAGTTGGGGGGCCTTCTGTCTGCACTTATCAAATCAGTACAAAGAGAGGGCTATGCCTTTGACACCCAAATACATCGATATGTTACACCGCAGATGAGCAGAAGTGCAAACATGCCAGTGGACTCCAATTCCAACATACACACACAGAGTCAAATTCAAATCACATTTTCATTGTTCATTCTCTTATTAATATGCATTTCTGCTCAAAAAAACAATGAACTTAAGGACTTAGTGTGTACATATTATTTGTGCATCTGGCCCCTGGACTTGTGCTTGCTATCATTTGCCTGATGCATGACCTGGTTTCAGCCAAGCTTCAGCATTTAAACCTCACCTTTGACTCTAAAATAGTTTTATATGCAGTTTATGGCCAACTCAATGACTACATGATCTCAAAGTCCTGTAGATGCAAAACAAACAGGCGCAGCTCATTACCCCATGCCACTACTATGGAAATGATGTGTACATGCTAAAATTTGCAGCTATCTGGACAAACTTCTTCACCTTGTTCTTGTTTGTTCAAGGAACAAACATTGTTCAACAGATTTTGTTTGTTCTGTTGCAACTTCATATTATTTTATTTTATTTTGTTTTATTTTATTTTGAACAATGCACGGTGTGACCTTGGGGTAAACTGTCTGCATATATATTAGTAATTAGTGCCCTAATTTGACAGAACCTTTGTTTGTTTTTTTTTAAGTCAGATATATAAGCCATTTGTTATATCAACAGGTGTTATTATTCATGTTTCATTTACTGCCTTAATTTATTTTCAGTTTTTTTCCACGCATTGCTTTTGTGTATTTGATTTACTTTTCTTTTGTTAAATAAATTATGATATGAAGCAATTTGTCTTAACCAAATTGAACTGACCTGTAGGGTAGCTAACCTATGATGGATGGTTTTAGGGCTTCAGAACAAGGCTCGGATAGGAGAACATTTTGTTGTCTCCAAAGGTCACACAGTTGCATCTCACTCTCTATTGGCAGTAGAACAATCTGACAGATTTGAAAAAAGTGGAATACATACCTTTGATTATCCCTCTTTTCCTGAATTTTCCGTGACATTTCAGCTGCTCAAAGAATGAGAAAAAAAAACAGTGCTGTCTCCATCGTCCAAGACAGGTACACTGCTGCTAGAATTTCTTTTCCACATGTCATGGCTACTTCATTCAAGGAAAAAATATAACAGGGTGGCGCATGCATGTGTGTGTGCGCCGCGCTGCCTAGATTCGGCACTCTATATATTCCTTTTGTTGCACTCGAAAATTTGTTGCAGAAATTCTGCTGCCCATGTAGAGTTTTATGTTAGGGAGGATGATGACAGAGCCATAGAAGTAGGAGCTACATTCTGATTTTGTGTGTGTGTGTGTGTGTGTGTGCGACATCAGGAAGCAGTGAAGGAGAACCTCAAAAAGAGGGAGATGGAGGAGAAGATCAAGAGAGCTAAGCTGGCGAAAGAGAAAGCAGAGCGCGAGAAGCAAGAACGCCAGCAGAAGAAGAAGCAGCTGATTGACATGAACAAAGGTACGCCACTTGTCCCTGTGCCACCACAGGGATGGGAGATGGGAGGAAAGGTGGGGGGATGAGAACATGACTGTGGAAAGGGGAGGTTTCATGGAATTTTGTTTCACAGAGATTTTAAACTCGGAAGCAACAAGGTCATGTAGTGAAGTGACTACATACTCATGTGGCTGCATAATACAGTGAAAAAAATTATTTTGTGGTTACACCTTGCATCCACAATATTCCGGAGAGTCTGACCCTTTAAAATGGAAAATATTTTATCCGCTGCCAACCGTTTTTGAGTTGTGGATGGACAAAACTAAAAAGCCAATGAGAAATCATCACGTAGTTGCACACACATCACTTTCTTATTTGCTTGTCTTTCCCCTTACCATTACCAAAAGATCAATACATACATGAGACACATGGAACTCTGGTTTTTGATTATTCAAGGAAAAAACAATTCCAGTTTAATTATCTTTCAGAATTTTACTACCACCAGCTCACCTGACCAACCAGAATAAACAATGTAATTCATGTTTGTACTCATGCAGACATGCCTAGTGAGAATGGATAGTCATGTGATATGCATTTATGGTGGTGTAGTGTGGATGTCGATTTCTTTTGACATGGCATCGAAGCATTAGTTTGGAGATGGATCGGTTTTAGATCTTTTTCTAAGTGTCTGGTGAGTGTACAGTCAAAATGTGTTGGTTGCATGTATAACTAGGAAATTAAGGTTTTGTTTGTTTAAAAATAAAGTGTGACTGTTGCCAAGCAATACAAAAACAGCAGTTCAACATGGTTTCCAGGCAGCATGCTAGATTTATTGTGAACTGCCACAGTGACTCCATTGTCCTCCAGCGATGCCAGTAAGTCTTGTATTGATCAGTGTAAGTTGCAATTGTTCACATGGAAAAATTAGGATGACAGAGCTGTTTGCTTGTGTCTAGTTATACCAATGACATTGGAAAAGGAATTTCAAGCCTGGAAGGGCTTTGCAGGCTGTCACTGTGGTTTTTGTCCATTATTTATTTATATTTTTTGACAAACAGACTAGAATTTCCACATTTCACCAGCTTCTAAATGTCAGTGACAGCCAAGCACCTCTCTGTAGCTCAGCCACATTGGGAAATGTGACAAGACAGTCTTCAGAACGTCACAGACTCTCCAAGATAATTGATGCAAGCTACAGTCACCCCCCCTTCCCACCAAAGCAGTGACCTCTCTGAAAGCTTTACTTTTAATAATCCAACAGGGTGGAGTTGATGGAGGCTGTCTTCGCCTTTCACCAATTCTGGATAACCAGATGAAAAAGGATAGAAGTATGTATGATATTAAGTATTTCTGCCAGAGCAGATTTTGATCTTAGTTTCTGAATGCCATAATATGACATTCAGTATGAATAAAACATGAAAGATGACATGAACAGCATTGCCTGCAGCTTTGGAGATAGTGGGGATTGTCCTTCGTAGCAGCACCTAAACCCCTGGACTGTCGCAATAACAGCGACCTTGGAAGTTATGGAATACACACTTTTAAATCAGAGATGTGCAGAGACGGCTTT
The DNA here is from genome assembly GCA_018398805.1 of Hirundichthys speculiger. Taxonomy (NCBI): domain Eukaryota; kingdom Metazoa; phylum Chordata; class Actinopteri; order Beloniformes; family Exocoetidae; genus Hirundichthys; species Hirundichthys speculiger. The sequence goes on along the minus strand of JAGFBZ010000849.1, from coordinate 2,341,404 downwards.
TTTTCCTCTTTTAAGGCTCTTACCTGAAATGACTGCATATTTTCATTAAACCTTGAATAGTTTCTTTTTGTGTCCAAACTTGTTTCGAAGTGAAATAAAATTTGAGGAAGGACAAACAAATGCAGAGGCCTGTAACTAGACCCTGTGGATGAGTGTCTGAGGCAGAAGCAGGTTAGAGGTTAGAGCAGCTCGGCCATTTAATCTTGTGTTCTCTCAGCTTTTTTTTTTTTTTTTTTTTAAGCTGTTTGGTTGTAACACATAACTTTATATTCAGTGTTTTCTTGTTGTGCCTCTTTCTTCTCTGTGCCTTTACCCCCCTCCAGTTGACAGCCTTGGCTAAGATTCTTGGCTCTTATCTCCCAGCCTGCTCTAAAATTCTGCATGTGCTTCACATATTTGAAAAGTTAGTTATTTGAGGAGATTTTAATATCAATATTTAATTTGGAGCATTGGTCTGTCTGTTTTTTGGGGTTGTCATGGTTGGACACATTTAATTCATCTTGTCATTAATTAATCATAGTCAAACAATGTCTACATTCATTTTGAATTTCAAAGGTTGAAAAGCTAAATGAAACATTGAAATAAGATAGCTTGGCTGTACCTGCTGTCAGGTTGATAAAAGATATTAACTAAAATATAGCACATTTTCTTTTTGTAGATGCATGCACTGGCTGCACAGATGGAGTAAACATATGTCAACTGCATTATTCGAATTATTCACAGGTCAATGTCTTAGCTATTTTTATGGATTTACAGATTTACTTTTTTTATTGCTTAACAGACTGCTTGATGGATCATAGTATTGTGTTTAATGCAATTTCAAGAGCCTATTTTTGAAAGGGGTAGATTTTATGTCATTTCATAAATTGCAACATAATCCTCTTCGCTTGAAAATGATTAACAATGAAATGCATATTTAATAAGAATTTAATTCATTTAGCTTTTGCCAGAATGGCACTAGGAACGGGGAGGGGGAACAGCCAGCTTTTAGGAAACTGATTTTTAAAAAAAAAGGTCATTTTCCACTTGATAAAACTTGATATTATACTGTGTCTGTGTACAATGACATGCTCGGTTTTTCAGCAAGCTTGACTGATACATGAGACAATTGTGGCACTAAATGCATTTCCTTTGTGAAGTATTAGAAATCTTAATGTCGGAAATAGCTTATGAAATCATTACCCAGTCAGTCCATTTGTGTTAATTTGCTCTAAGTGGATTTTTTGTATTTTATTTAACTGACCAGATGTTCAACATTTACAAAAACCCCTGGAAAAACTGTTGAACACGGATAAAATTATTTCAAACTAAGGCCTACAACTAACACAGAAACATATTATTCATTGCAACGCATGGGACTTATGTCAAAAACAACTTTCTGAGCATGTAAAGAGCTGGAGCATAGTGGAGCATCTGGACTCTGGAGAACTAACTTTTGAGAGAAATCTATCTAAAACCATTTAAAATTTTCAGTGAGAGAAGTTCCAACAGCTTGTGTATAAAAGTCACAGACTGAAGAATATCACATTTAGAAGCATAGTGGTTGTAAGCGAGGAGTTTTACAGCACCTTTTATGAGTTTACCTAGAGTGTGCTTTCTCAGATTCTCAGACTGCACACACTGAATGTCATCCAACATCTTAAGATACGTGTCTTGGATCTCAAAATAAGGATATCCGCAAGTAAAATATTTATTCTTGAATGATCCTACAGTTTCACTGAAACCCTAAAAAGACATGCAAACGTTTCCACAGATGTTGCTTATCATTTTTTTTCTTTTTTATTAAGTTTTGCCTGCATCATTTTTTCACAGAATAAACCCAGCCGCCTCAATCTATTGCAACAGCTTCCAGACACCAGCAGGATGCATATCCATACATAGGGCTGCTTGTGAGAATATTATTTGTGATAAATTAGTTTTGGAAAGGCATGTGTGTTATAACTGTTGAACACACATTTTAATCATCTTTTATATTGTTACATTTGTTCAGACACCATCTGGAAACTGCACATGTAGCACAAAAGCTTCTTGTGTTTGAAAATCACTGCACCCAAATGTTTGAATGAAGCTACTGAAAGTTGCACATCCACAGATATTAAGAACATTTTCTAATAATCTGAGACTGCACGTCAAGTTTTGTTTGTTTTTCAATAGCAAGTTCATCCAAAAATAGTGTCCCTGCAGTATAGTTGTCATTATAGAGTTATTAAGTGTCAGCCTTTGCTATCTAAAGCTCATCATTTTTGAGTTGGTGATAGTTGTTTAGGCATTCTTCACTTTCAACAAGGTCTGCTAAAACGAGGTCTCCGTGTCTCTATGATTCTCTGTAGAGAGCAGTTGGCATGTTGACAATGATGGGGCCTGCAGCTTTTATTTATGCATCCTTCTTGTCAACCTTTCACTCATTCAGGATAAAATAGTTGTATGTTTACATAGATAAAAATGGCTTCCTCTCAGAAAAGCATCAGTTTTACTAAATATAAGCAATAGAAGTCAGTGAGGTTAGTTGGGTTAGACCTCGACTACACACTACAAGGTTTGTATGCTTTATTTGATTTTATTATTTAGTGCAAGTCAGTAAGCACCACATGTCTCAGTTCTGTTTGATACAAAAGTGCAGAATCACCTAAAGGTGGTATTAAAATAACAGTGAAGGTAAAATGCATTCCTTAATAAGCTTTAAAGACTTACATTTGCAAAAAGAACATTTTCCCTTTTTAATTAGTTGATAAAAAAATAATTAAGACCACCTCATCACTTTATGCTTTCTGTTGAATTTCAGAAACTTTTTTTTTCCTCTTTTTTGTTTTGTTGTTAAATTCAAGTCTCTAGTAGTGGGGAATGCTAAACTAAACCAACATACTTCTAGGCAGCGGGCTGACTGCTTGTGGCTGGCAGAGCCCTGTCAAGAGTGACAATGTTGGAGCTGTGGATTGACAACTTTGTGTGACACTGACAGCTGCCGGTAGACCAGCGCGTACCTGCGACGAGCCATGCCAGGTAGATGATCACAGGCAAGCGCTGACATGCAGCGGCAGGGTAGACAGGTTGGCTCCCCAAGTTTACATAGTGGCTCTAAAGCACAGCAGACATGGCAAACACTATTACCAGGGGAGATACCTTTGGAGTCGTGAAGGTCAGACACCCAAGCAGATAAAAGAAATGTTTTTAAGAAAGACTCTCACTATTCCTCAGCTTGACTTGGGAAATAAAATTGATATTGGAGCCCCAGCTGACCTTCATGTTTGATATAAAACATAAATATAGACAGACCTTTTCACAGTATAGCAATATATGGTTTAGCGCTTCTGAATTTGTTACTTGCAACGATATAATTCTCCTTCCTGGAATTAATTCTCTCTGTCTCTGGTTATGTCCTGGGTCACAAAAAATCAAGGATATTTTCCTGCATTTGTATACGGATGTCAGTGGAGCGTACCGCCAGCTTCTGAGCAAACGGCTTCTTCCTGACCCTTGACTATCAGAGTGTGGAAGTAGTACAGGCCATATCCTGTAACTCCTGTGTATGGATTGGTGAATTCCGTAATTACCTTGAAAGACGTGAATAAGGGCACCAGGATTATCTGCTGTCGTATATCCAGCGTGATAAATAACAGCATATTAGATTGTGCTGTATCTCCGGTCAGAATCAGAATCTGCCCTCAGGCATTGACAGCACAGGTTTTCAGCAGTTGCATCTCAGCTCAGTCCCAGAAGACAAAGGATTGTGAGCTGAGACTAAAATGTAGACTTGTTTATAAACAAGGAATAAATACTTTTTTTTTTTTTTTTACTGCAAAATAACAGTCTTTCACTGCCAACACAAAAAAAAACTCTGAATTTATGACCTAAAGATTCTATCTAGGTTAAGAGAGTGTGACTGATTTCAGACATCCCTGCTCTCCTATTTTTGTATTTTTTATTCCACAGTTCTCTTTTGTTGTTTCTCACAATGTATTCTCTCCTTCCTTATTTCTTTCTCTCTGTCATTGCTTTCATGACTCTGCTTCTTCTTCCTGGTGAAATCTACTCAGGCACAGTTGAATCTCATTAATTTGTGGGTGGTTCAAGTGTCTGATCATTTCCCCTCCTAGATCTGGACCTCACGAGTCACTTTACAGTCAATCAAACCTAATTACCCTCACTACAAAGACCATCAAATCCCATTGTCAAATCCATTTAGCTTCCCCAGACAGCACCGCCTTTCACTGATGCAAACAGCCCATGTGGGGTTTGGTTCAGATGTTATCTTGATCTGTATTCCCAAACTCTGTATCTGCTAACCAAATGTGCCACTCATTTAAAATAGAGAATCAACTCTTAACTGGGGAAATGAAATGTAAAATATTTATAGCGACTCAATATTTTTCCATGGCCTCTTTGACATCTATAAAACATCAGATTTTATTAAGGTCGATTCATTTAAGTAACCTTCCTATAGACAATTACATACTGTATGCAAAGTCTATGTATAGTAAAGGTTTTTTTTGTCATCTTCTACTATGAGAGACAAATAAATTAAAAAGAAGTGTTTATTTGTTAATGTTTGATGGTTGATGCTTTAATCAAACTGCAAAAACTTAGTTACTGTGGCTACATTCTCATCATCGCACACTGAACTAAGCACAACATCTGCTGATTTTACTGAGGATACTTTTGACATTGTTTTTTTGGCAATGATTGAAACTGCATTTTTTTTTTTTCTCTTCTTACATTAAAAAAAAAATTGTGCTGTTTTGCACATAAAAGCATTTTAATGCAAAGCAGCAGCAGGAAGGATGAGGCTTACTTTAAAGCAATTAAAGGTGGAGGATTTAGCAACTCCCAGTGGTAGTATTAAGAAAGACACTGCAGCAGATAGCAAACCACAGTAAACATTATTCCCTCTCAAGGTTCCAATGTGAGGACTCTAAAATGTCAGGCTGAAATCAACAGATAGATTACACCAGCTACCAAATAGAAAATGAATAAATTATTAAATAGAATTATACACTAAATAGAATACACACTAAACAGCAGTTTCCCCTACTTTTTTCGGTGGTACGGCAAAGGAGATAAGATTAGCACAGCTGACACTAGAAATTGTTAGAAGAAATTACACTGGAAAATATTACTGATAAGAAGCTCCAAATAAAAGTGGCTCTTAATATTGCATACATGCTACTAAAAGTTTCATCCTGAGTCTTTTCTTAAATGAAACCCTCTGTCTTGGCTCTAGCAAGAACTTATAGTTGGACCACTTTTCTGTGAAAGCTTGGTTAAAAGGAAACTAATAAAGTATAGGCCCTGCTGGGAGGTGAGTGAAAATGAATATAGGTCAGGTCCTACCATATTGCAGCTAATTTTATGGAAAAAGGGAAATACTGTCTCTCTCTGCTGTAAGGACAGCATCCCATGGCCCTCCTGGCAACCTGACATCTTGACCCCATGTGGCCCAGGGAAAGTGTGTCAAGTTAACATCTGTCATTGCTGGGTTGCAGCTGCCTCCTGTGCATTGGTGGTGTTACTGGGCAAACTAGCCAAGAGCAGTGGGTAGATGGTAACCGAAGAGGCCCGCAGGCAGGAGAAGTAAATGATAGCAGAGGAAAGAGTGAGGTGACGGCTATGTTGCAAGGAGCCCTCTCTTCCCCTTCTTCACATTTCCCAGCCTCCCCTCCCTACTGTTTCTCACTTGAGGCTTGGCAGCATCCATCCAGATGGAGGGTTTATTTTTGTTTTTGTTTGTTTACTTATTCATGCATCCAGCTATTCGGGGCATCGCTGGGGCTTTCGCTCCTCCACAGAATGCAAATCGCCACGGCGGCTAATCCACTTTCATCTCTCCCTTGTCGACATCCAACTTTTATGCACGTTTCTCCCGGTCTCACGCAGTCGGGACATCTTGCTGTTTTTGTTTGGGATCAAGCTTGCAGTGACCAAGCCAGCCGAGCTCCTGCACTTCCCTGTAATTCATGCATGCCAAATGTGACACACCTTTTACCTCCCACCCACCTTTGCCATTTCCAAAATATTCTTCCCACTCTCCTCATCACCTCTTCCTCCTTCTTCTTACTTTCTTTTTTTTTTTCTTCTTCCCCTGACCCTGGCGCCAAACAGGGAATAAAGTCTTAGCTACACTGCCATTGGTCCTGGAATGGAGTGTTGTGGTAGCATTCGTAATTGAGTTAGGGAGGACATAAGTGGGTTTGCTCATCACATTTGTCTTTTTTATTTACCATTTTCCCCTTCCATCCTCATCAGTCCTCCTTCATCTGAGTTGAACCGGTATCCGTGTACACACATACACACATACTCCTCCATATTACAGTGAGAGGCCTCACTGAAAAGTTTCCCAGGTCATTGTTTTAAAGGTTTTTGCGGAACTGGGGGCATTAGACAGCAGCAACAATATGTTAAAAGAGAGGAGGTAGTGTAGAAAAAAAGAGAGAGAGAAGATATCTAACAGGTGTACGACTGCTGTGCTTTGGGCACTTGTGCTCTCTGTGCTCTCTGTGGCAGTAATGGTGTATGTCTGCCCAGGTCTTAGGAGCTTCTGGGGCTGCTGGGAAGGAGGGCGAGTGCAGGGTGCCTCTGCTCAAAGGCTAGACAGTTAGAGAGCAGGAAACAGAGCAGTAAGAGGTAGGGAGTGTTGAGTAATGCAGGTGGTTGTGTATATCTAGGTCGCCGAGGTTGAATTCGGGTGTGAAAATAACACAGAACCAGGTGCATACAAGTGAGAGAAGGGATAGAGGTTGAGATTAAAAGAAAGTGCAGTTGCTGCCTCTCCACCTGGCCATAAAGCAGCAACCCCCTCCTTCCACTCAGGCCTTTGTTTCACGGCTAATGGTCCAGGTTAATTGCACAGGTGACTGTCTGTGGGGGAACAGATGGGCTCAAATGTGTTCAAAAACAATCTTCAGCAAGCAAAAAAAAAAAAAAAAAAATGGAGTTATGCCTCTCCTCTCCATCTCCCCTCTGCTTTCTCATCTTCTCCACTGAAGCCATGGAGAGTGACTGGGGTGAGGTTAAGCTCTCACTGTGTTTTCCTCTCACAGTAGCTTTAATTCATCAAGCAGAAGGCCTGTAAGCTCTCATTAGATCTCATTACAGAACAAATTAGACCCAAGAATTAACTTGTGGATAGTGGTGGCTAATGGACCACATACGCCTGATTTTGTCAAAGGCTTTGATTTAGTTAAGGAAGAGAATCCTGTGATTACATATATTTAAAAGGAAATAGTCTCCGTCTGTGATTGATTAAAAAAAAATGTGTTCATGAAAAATTACAAACTGAATCTTTCCAAATAAATTGCCATTGATATGACAAGTTTTACCAGTGGTATAAAGGATGTCATAGTTTACCATTATACTGGAAAGCAATAAGTAGTAATAGGAAGGTTCATGTCTGTTTTCCCCCATGAATCATCAGTGAGCCATCAGAAAGTGAATTTTCTATTGATGCAATGTTTCTTTTCATTTTTTTTCTCTCTCTGTGTCTCTTTCTCTCTCCAGCAAAACATGCTGGGCATGACAGTTGACAGCAAATTGAATTCATGAACAGGCCTTCTTGACACTGCTGTATAATTATAGGATTGCTGTGCTTAAAAAGAGTGTCTGGCTTTTCCCATCAAATTTATTGACTTGGATGATTGAGTTGTAAACTCGGCTGTGGTTTAGAGATGGCAGTTCTTTTCTCTTTGTGATGTTGAGAACTGATTTTAGCTGAAGGAGCGAGAAGAATACACAAAAAGTGAGTTGATGTGTTTTGCATTGTGTATGATAATTTATCTTTGATTTCTGTTTGGAATAAAGTCTTAAGCCTTCAGTCGTTGATCAACTTGGCTAGAAATCTGCATTTCATCCGGTATCTCCAAAAGCATAGTTCACCCTGCTGACATTAGCCAAAGTCCATGTTCTCTCTCTTTCTTCTTCCTGATATCTATCCAGTCCTCTTATTCCTTTGGTTTGTCAAAATGCTTCACAAAGATGAGCCAAGAATCTCACTAAACCATGTAGATGAGATAAAAGGAGCCCAATACTCAAATACAAATAATCAGCATGCATTTGTATCATTCAAAACATGTGGAAGGTGAAACTTTAGCTGAGACTCTCTGTGTGTCTGTGCTTGCAGATTGGAATATATGTTTTAGAAATAATTAATGTCAGAGAGCTCAAGTCGCCAAGTATGGTCAAGATGGTTTATGACCTTGCCCCCTACTTTACTCCGCCAGTTCCTCTCAAAAACCTGCTCCACCGCGCACATCACCGTACCCACGGACGCTATTCACTTTCTTCCCTCGCTGCCACAAAACTGTATTCCTCTCTGCGTTCTTCCTCCCTCCACCTCATTTTTTTTCTTTACATTTTTATTCCTGATGGTGACACTTAGGAAAAAAATATGAACAAACACTATCTGTCCCTCTCCTCCCCTTCGTATCTGTCGACATTCAACACAGTGCTGTGGTGCTGGGATCGTTGAATTGTACATCACGGACCCTTTTTTTTTTTCTTTTGGTATAGTTTTTTTCCTCTTTTTTTCATAGCAAAAAACTAATCTGATGTGTGAAGTTTTTATGGCAATCCAGCTGAGAGCACATTGCTCTTGTTACCCCTCCTAATTAGAAAATGTGATAGTGCTGCAGCTTGTAAATATATCACAGGCTAAGCCAATCCCCAGGGCTCACACTTGGATGTAGCACAGCCTCGGTGTCTAGGTACCACTAGATATCCAGGTAAAGCATGTAGAGGAGGTGGAGGATTTAAGGTTAGAAGGAATCAGAGCAATGATACAGGTACACCTTCTTTCTGGAAGGTAGGAGGCTTTATCTCTCCTCTTAAAGGTTTAAGAAATTACCTAAAAGTGCAAAAGTCTCAACCATTTCCCACACTTCCACAAGTTTTAATATGATCATTAAAGGACCCAAGGGCTATCGGTTGAGGGTGCCCACCAAGGTATTTCATCACCGGGTGGGTCAATGTCTAAGGTTTTAACCCATCTTAACCCTTTTATAAAGCAATTTCCTGTGCACAGAGGGAATCTTTCCTCTTGAAAAAGATCTTTGGGCATAAAAGTTTAGCTTTTCTGTAATTCCTCACCTTGCAGTAAACCACGGCTGAAAATGAGAAGAAGATGAATATTTGGCTTAGGTTCAACAGCTCAAAATAAGATGAGCAATTCACAGGAACAAGTCAGAAATGTCTGCTGAAGTGGCTGATGTTACAATAAGTAATTAAGAAAGTTTGCTTGAGGATTTCTAGAATAAATGTAGTCAAATAACATTCTGTTTTGTTTCTTTTCAGATAAATTGCTTACATTGTATTTGCAGAAGGTTAAATATATAAACACAGTGTGGGTTTGTGAATAAATTCATTCTCTCTGAAGACTCAACAGTGAGAATTTCTCGCTACCCAGATTTAAGCTTTAGACAGCCTAAGATGCATTTAATTGAGCGCTGGGAAGTAACAGGGGAACATGCTTCCAATTTTAGTCATTTTGGTTTTTTTGTGTCTGTAGTCCTGAACCTCAGTCTACCAAGCCTCGCAAGTCCAGGCCATTAGAAATGATGAATAGTACTACAGTGAAGCTAGAAGTAGGACACATTGAACTAAGTGTCAGGTGCCCCCTGTGATGTTCAGGTTTACGCGAAGAAGGAGCTGTCAAAAAGTTTCTGTTAGCGTAGCAGGAGTGGATCAATGTTTACCTGGCACTTAGGACACTCTGCTTTCTGTCAGGCTCAAAATGTGTCCTCGCTAGCCTTCATACAAAGAAGAGGCTAAAGATCTTGAGATTGATATAGTTATAGAAGTGCAAGTTGTTCTTAAGGTCCACAGGAGGTGAAAACCAAGCACTTTCTCTTTTTATACCAATGAGCTTGCTGTGCTGCAATTTGAGATAAGCACTACTGTGCTCAGCTTTGGTTTTGTTCAGATAAAGTTGGTCTAATTAAGCTTGATTTAATCAGGATTGCTTTTAAGCACAGCACACAGCCGGGACAGATACTTTGATTTCAAAGTAGCCCTTGGGAAGGACTTGAGGAAGAAAGAGAAGGAATGAGATAGAGAGTAAAATTAGCGATTGTGGCTTAAGAGTTGCTTTTTTTCAAATTTGCATAAGACATGTTTCTATTCTTAGCTGTACTGTCTTTTTTTACTTGTGTGATTGATTGCAAGTCAGGTGGTTGGTTGCTGAAAGAGGAACGGCATGTGCACATTTTGCAGAAGTGGCGAAACATGCACCATTTCATTAAATTAATCAAGTACTATTCTTTGTCAGTATATTTTATTCATAGACTAAACTACCGTTTTTGTTTCACTTTTTTAAATCGCTCTAGTACTTGGATAAGTTCTATGTTCTGCAAGTAGCAGCTTTCTTCACTTGTGTTTGAAAGTTTCCCTTCAGCTCTGAACACATGGTAGAAACAAGATAGTAAACAATGGGGGAAAGCAAGTTCACTCATATATGCAAAAGAATTGATTGCCAAATCTCCAGCTCCACAATAACTCACCCTAATGATCTTGGTTTAAAATAATGTCTATTCTGGACCAGTATGATAAAAAGGTTACCCCTCTGACTCATTAGTTTGAGGGCGTAAAGATAGATGACCTAGATATGGAACATAAGCTTATTTTTGAACCCTGCTCCCACTGAGAGGTATGGTACATGCACACGATGTGGGAACAGCTACAGTAGTCACGCTGTTGGCCTTACACGACTTTAATTGCCTAATGTTTGCTGCCTCCACATATGTGGTTACATGGGTCCACAGGAAAGCTGGAAAAGTGGGCAAGGGGAATGTTTTTCGAAGGTTAGTCTCAGTATCATTGACTGAACAATGATAGAGGATCCTGAGCATTGAGAGGCTCCATACTAAATCTTGGTAAAGAGCACTTAGCTCCCCAATGTTAGCCACAGAAAGAATATCTGTCAATAAGCATCACTGGACGCTTTTGTCCTTAGGCTCCTCTAAGCTTAACTCTAAACTAAGTTTAGTGTATTTTACTCTGCCCAATTGGTTTACTGGGGAGAAAGCCAAAAAAAAAAAAAAGGAAGGAAAAGAAATAGACCTGAGGGATAGGCCTGTCTTTCATACTTGCACAAGAACTGCTTAGAGTTTGTTCAGAACAATAGCACTTAATTGTGATTTAAGATGATCATGTGTGCGTCTTTAATGTAGAGACTTCCAGAACACAAATTCTAAGATTCAGCCTTGAAGGAGTCATGCCAATATGAGTTTATGTGCTTACATGTGTACATGTAAAGTGTGTAGTCTTTCTCTCATAGATATCTACTTCATGTCTGTTCTTCTGCAGAAGGTGATGAGACTGGTGTAATGGATAGCCTAATGGAAGCTCTACAGTCCGGAGCAGCCTTCCGTGATCGGCGAAAACGGACACCACGCAACGGTAAGCCAACAGAATAAACACTGCCTTTACGAGCCAGTGCAGCTTACTTTTGTCCGAAGTCTTTGTTTTCACAGGAAATAATTAATATGCAATACACTGGACTGCATACTATTATTTGAAGGAGCTTTAATATCCAGTTTCTATTGAAATATTATGTATGCAGGTGCTTGTATCACTTTAACTTGTTTTGAAGATTCATGCACAAATAAAGCTTCAACATGTGTAGATACATCTTTGCATACAAACACAGATTTCATAGAAACAATCACACTTGTGTTCTAGTGAAGGGTGAAAGAAATCTATCACCCCTTTCCCATTAATAAAGCGCTAGGCAATAGGGCCGAGGTTGATTTAGTGTAATCCTGCTGTTAAAGCATTCCATTCTGCTATGATAAATGGACCATGCCCAGGGGAATATCACCCACCAGGAGTGTAAGGGTCAATTGATATGCAAGTCAGAGTTCTGCAAAGAAGCCACAGGTGCTTCTATCTCCATACTGGTAATAAAGTATTTTAAAAAAGGAGGAAAAAAATCTGTTTCAAGACTGCATTGTATGATTTTGTTGTGGACATCATAGACCCTGCTTAGCAAGCACTAAATAGGAGATTTTCTATCTCATCTAAACCAAACATGGCATTAATTAGTGCTTTTGTGTGCATATCTGTGTAAAAAATATTCACATTCTGACTTGTAATCTTACATTAATACACTTCACTTTTTCAGATAGGCGGGTATGAGTGTCGGTGTGTATTGTTGTCTGTCCCTTTGTGCTTGATGAATAATTCAGTGATACCCTGTATATAGTATGGCTGAAAGAAACATAGAGCTTGTTGCCAGCCCTCACACTTCTCTCTTGTTTCATAACCTATAATGCTGCTCTAAAAGAAACACTGGCCATTTCATTCTGTGTTTAGGTTTCCTATGAGCTTGTGTTTCCATGTCAAAATGGTCATGCAGGTGTGTCACCAAGCCTGAAGGTTTAGTTTTCTCTTTCTCTGGGAGCAGTTCCTTCAATATCTTAAATGTGTCACTGATGCATTTTCTTTCTTCCTTTTTTTGCTTTCTTCCCTTCTTTCCTTCCCTTTTTCTTTTTCACTGCCAACATTCTTACAGGTGATCAAAGCCCTTCCAGTCCAGCCTCTCGGTGGCCGGGTGCTAACTATGGTACAAGAACTCTAGGTGTGTGTTTATTTAACTGCCTTCTTAAGCCAGACTGAAAATCATGTTGCTTCACTTCACTGCATAACTCACACATCCTTCCTAAAAGAACCGAGCTGAGCTGGTCCACAACAAGGCAGCGTCATGTGCCGAGTCACTACAATTCACCCAGAAAGTGAAATGTTTAAAAGGATTACATGATGGACTTACCGAATATAAAGAAAGCAAGACATAATTATACTTTTAAAACTTGAAGTATCATTAAATATAACAGGCTCCGTTTCTAGAAATGGTTCAAAATGCATCATGATGCATAAGCGATAACACCTAGAGATCTCTACCACCAGCTTCATTAATAAAACTGACTACTTGAATGCATTATCAAGTCTCTTATCAAAGCCCAGGCAGGCATCATAAGTACTGCTTGTAGTTTATAATGTACTCTTGCTCATGCACTGTGTTAGATGACACTTCTCTTTCCACATAAAATCCGCTCCACAAAATGGAAAAACAGCATGTCATTTTGGGTCCTTGCTGCCTTACATGTGAATCAACAGGTAATGATTACATCAGTTTCTCTGGAAACACATTATAAAGCTATTGTGCTTTTGCTTAATGGCTGTAAGGAAAGATATTCACATGCAGAATAATGTCTGAAGTGTATTGGAAATAGAGATCAGAGCAAATGTTAAGACCAGTGAAACAAATTTATAGGAGACTGAGTCAGCACTGACAAAGGTCTATCTCTAAACAAGGGGAAAAATAGAGATAGGTGTAAGAACATTAATGCAGCACCATGTTTCATTTCCAGTAATGAGTTTCTTTTGATCGTAGTATCACATTAAAACATGCAGGGTACAGTGGATAACTTAACTGGAAAGACCATAGTTATAGATGTAGACATTATTAGTGGACATAGACTTTATTAGACTTATTAGAAGACATAAACATTACTGCTTTGAACACGGAGTGTCAAAATCTTACCCTGAATACCTTTAAAATCCATTATCATAAAACACCAATATGGAAAATTGGTAAACTTCCCTTCAGGTTGGCCCATGATTTAAAATGCATAATCTTATAACATTAATAACGCTTACAGTGAACATAAAACGTCAAAGAAAATTCACTCGGCACATTTCCTGTGCTGTGGAACAGCTACAGTTGTCATCTAATTTCCTGCACTACCACTTCATTTACACTATCGCAGCATGGCAGCACTTCCTGTCTCGTAGCAGTGTTTGACAAATATTCTGCTGGACAGGTCAGTGGACCTCAAGGCTTTGGCCTCTTACATTGCAGTTTGTATTATTGTAATATTTTACTTACATTTCTGGTAAAAGTACAGCACACTAGATATTCCCTTTTTTCCATTTTAAGTGAAGGATTTTTGACTTTCACATCCTGCAGGCTGAATTTTTGTTGCTGTTTATTGTTGTGACTGCATGTCCAAGTACCTGATGTTATGCTGATTTATTTTTGAATAAGCATGTATGTGAGGAATATGCATGTAGTGTGATGCTAAGACTTTGTTGGTTTCTTTCCCCTTAATCCTCAGAAGATCCATAAATTGTTTTATTGCAGTGTTAAACCAGCACTTATCAGAATAACAAATCTAGGTAACGTTACCAGAAAGCTTTTAAAGTTATGATTAAAAAAACCAAAGATCGACTCTGGCAAGCAGAAGCCTAGCTATAAAACTGCCCTGCAAAATATGGAATATTACTACTTTAGCAGGTAAAGTTCAGGTTGGTACTTCAGATGTACATGTAATTACATAACAGTTACAGACACCTTTTTACGCTATAGCATCTCAACTATCTGAGGTCTTCAGAGTGGAAATGCAGAGCATGAAATACCCAGCTTGCTCATAAACCCCAGGTTAACACTGTTATATCCTGCATTCCACAGCATAAAGCCTAAGATTGTTTCTATTGGGCTTGTTTTATATTAATGTCACAGAGTCTCTGGTAGGCTGAATGGGTCCCGGAAGGGCAGCAGAGTTCTACGGTGGAAGGATTGTCAGTTGGACTGATGGGGAGAAATGGAAGGGGAGGTCCTAACACAGAGATAGAGCTGTTTTCAGTCTTTGCTTATGGTCAACCGCCCATTTCAGCAGTACCTTAAAATTTAGTCTTGCCTTAATTTGTATAAAGCTAATGTCGCTCCAAATTGATAATATAAATGTAAGCATATTGGAATATATTTCATAACAGAAATTGAGATGTAGCATAAGGTCAACAGTTTGCTTCAGTGATGCTGGAAACATTGTAATCTGATTTCAAGTCAGTGTGTGTGTGTGTGTGTGTGTGTGTGTGTGTGTGTGTGTGTGTGCGTGTATATATATATATATATATATATATATATATATAGATATATATACACACACACACACACACATGCATAGATATCAAAAAGCTCACAAGTTCTGGTGGGGAACACAAGGCTGTGCTGTTTAAACCATTAGTACAATCAGCTATCTTTCCTGCTCTGAATTCAGTGTAAAGCCTTTATATATCCACAACATTCACAGTTAAAATTGTCAAGATGGAGACAGTGGTGAAAACTTAATGAAAGTGGAAATATATCTGTCAAGATTAGACAGATTAAAAAAGATTTTTAAAAAATCAGCTGTTGGTAGGAAGGGCATGTTTTGTTTACTTTTTTGTTGTTGTTTTTATTCAGAACTCTGGTTACAATCTGAGGTGAAGTGCACAGAGTAGAGGTGTAGCACTTCTGTTATGAGTGAGTTGCAATATCCTCTGGATTTACACTATTTTGCCAAAATAATTTGTTCACATATCCAAATTATCGGAACCAGGTGTTCCAATCAATTCCATGGCCACAGGTGTAAAAATTAAGCACCTAGACATGCAGACTGTTTCTACAACATTTGTGAAAGAATGGGTCGCTCTCAGGAGCTCAGTGAATTCACAAATGCACTTCTGGAAGAATGGTCAAAAATCTCCATGAACACACTCCTAAACCTTGTGGACAGCCTTCCTAGAAGAGTTGAAGCTGTTGTAGCTGCAAAGGGTGGACCAACGTCATATTGATTAGGAATGGGATGAACTAAAGCTCATATGTGAGTCAAGGCAGGTGAGCCAATACTTTTGGTAATAAAATGTATTTGGAATGATGGAGAGCAAACCCAGACTAGAAGCTTCTTAATATGGTATGCTCTATTTGACAAAGAAGCATTTCTGTCTGACTATCATGAACATTGTTTCTAGGGTTTGCTGCAACTTTGGCAATGTGCAGTTAACACCTATTAATAAAAGTTTCACCATGTAATATGTCAACGGACCAGTGTATAACTAAATTCTGCTTATCTATCTTCAGAAATACAAATTATGTTTTATATAGTTATCTGTTTGTCAACAAAAACTGATGATTGTCCCTCTTCCCGCATGGCGTAGTAAATCAGAGAGTACTTCTCCTCTTTGCACAGCTTTATTTATTATTTTTAATTTTCCTTCTTTTCATTTCCCAGTGAACACTGCTGCAGAGCTATTATCCACTGACAGCTCCATATTTATTGATAGGAAGCCCAATACTGATTTGACAAACAGCTGCATGGATTCTCTACTCGGAGGTGATGAGAGGAGAAAATCCGTTTGACATGCAGACGCCATGGATTTCTTTCATAATGGAATCTGGAAATTAATTCAACTGCTATAGAATTTAGAGGGGATTTGTCTCATCTGTTGTAGGCAGGCAAACAAAAATATTTGCTCACAGTTTTAGGGATTTTCTTTTTTTTTTTTTTGAGTGTGTGTAGATTTAAAAGAGAAATAATGGAGTTCTCCAGTTATGGACAGCTTGGTGACAAAAGGCTTCTGACTCGATTAAAAACTAGCAGTCTGAGATGGGTTGATAGCTATGTGTGAATGGTGAAGAGTGACTGCGTTTCTTTGGGATTTAAAGAATGAAGGTCTTGTCACCGAGTTAGTACAGCAGTGATAATGTTTATATATTTTCGTTTCACACATTCAGGTATTTATTCTGATTCAGGGAACTGACAGCACTTCAGTTCCTGCGTTTACTGGTTAAAAAGATCTTGTTGCAGTTTTATCAGACAGTGTGCCAAAATCTATTCAATCCGCTTCTTGTGTCAGTTGTAATCTCATGCTTTAAAGCTTGATTAACCTCCTGTCATCCTTAAACGAGCAGCATGCACCAGAGAGAGTCTGTCAGAGTCACACAAGATTCTTCACTAACGTCAAAAGGAGTTCGTTTAAACCCAGTGTGCCGTTTCTTTTCATCCTTTAGGCTAAACTGCACTTCACACTACCTCAAGTGTCGCGCTGAACACAATCGTAGACGCCGCCAGTCACAATCACACCCAATTCCAGAAGTATTTCTTATTTCTTTGTCTCCATTTTGTGTAAGATAGAAAATCTAACCCCAGGGCTCATAGTCATGTGTTACGCAATTACATCAGCCATTCCTAATTCAACACGCAAAAACTGGATGGATTGATGGAGACCAGAGGAGCCATGTTTATGGTTATGTTTTTCAGAAAATGATTCTTATTTTATTTTCTGTTATGGTTCGCATGTTAATGATCAATTTTTCCTGAATTTTAATGTACTGCATTCTGAAGTTACTAAACACCCACTCAAAAGTACTACATATTTTTTTATTTAAAGATCTTTTTATTTATAAAATGATTTTAGAAATCAGAGAGCTGATTTCTTTTTCTTCCAGTAACTCAGTAACTCAGTGACTCATCGCAGTACAGTGTCAAGTAAAAGATTTTAGTCCTAATGGTTTATTTTAGACAGACTATACATCCTGGATTATGACAGTTTTTTAGTCTTTATCTTATAATGTGTATATCAGTATTTTCTGTATGTGTTACATGAATCTACTTTCAGTATGTTTTTAAAATCAGGAATATGCCCTCTTTTAAAATAAGGGTTACTGTTGGAGCATGTCCCTGGTGAGGTTTTTTGTTTTCTTTTTATTTTGTATTATTATAATTGTTTTAATTTGATTCAAGTTTCATGTCAAAAACAACTTAACTAAACCATCCAGCTCATTGTTGCACGTCACATCACTATGCAAACTATTCAATGACTGTATCGTGTAAAGGGGAAAAAAAAATGAGAGAGAGAGAGGCGGGTTACCTGGCTACTTTATCTCTTATTCCCTTTCTTGTGAGACAGTTACCTGGGAATCTGGCAGGAGATTGGTGCGTAGAGAACAGGAGCCTCTCATACATCCTGGCTCATCGATTTTCGGTCAGGGATGAAAGCCACAGACTCAGTAGGTCTTTCATACTGGGGGGCATCCCAAAAGACACATCAATCAGATTTCAAAGAGAGCCAAGCCAATCTTATTTATTTACTGCCTTTTCAATGTCATTACAAACCAGGCGTTCTCTCTCTGCTAGTGTCCTGCTTCACCTTCACAAATCAGTCCATCAAAAGTTCTCTTTTGCGCGCTCTAAAAATTAGTGTATTGAAGGAGACATACAATGTTTGAACTTGTGTCATGCCATTTATATTGTATTAAAATGTCAGAAATTCATCCTAAAAGTGGCAAAAGCTCCAAATGATGAAGTAAACACTTTTATAAAAGTTCAGGCATCAGACTGAATCAGAAGATGAGGGGCAGTACCTTTTTTCAGCTTTTACAGTGATCGACCATCAGCACGACACCAGTTTGGTTTTTTGTTTTCTGTTTTTGTTTGTTTTTTTTTTAGAAGGGTCATCTCCTGCAGGCACTGAACAGGAGCAATGTAATCGCTCTGTTACATCGCTCTTGTTATAGATTTGAGAAATTATGTTATCAATTCACACACACGTTCATACATGTCCAAAGACATGCATGTTAGGTTAATTAGTAATTCTAAATTGCCCGTAGGAGTGAATGTGAGTGTGAGTGGTTGTTCGTCTGCATGTGGCCCTGCGATGGACTGGCGACCTGTCCAGGGTGGACCCCTGCCTTTCCCCCATAGACAGCTGGAATAGACTCCAGCAGATCCCCGTGACCCTTCAGAGGATGAAACGGGTATAGAAAATGGATGGATGGATGGATGTTATCAATAAGGTTTCTAGTTTGCTATCAGGACCTCTGTTATAGATACAGCAGCGCTCCAGACTGGGTGCTGCCCTTCAGCAGGCCTCTGGAAAATGATTATTCATAAGCAAAGTTTTATTGGTGTTCCACGATAAAGATATGGAGGTGTGTGTGCGGGCAGATTTCAGTTCTCTTTTGAGAGCATATTTGACCTTAAGTGTAGCAGTTAATTAGGTTGGTCAGGCCAAGACTGAGTCCTGTGTAAGTTAAAAAAAAAAAGATTAAAAAACTTATTGTCTTGCATCAAACTTTAAAGAAGGAAAAGGGTATAAGGTGCAAAGAGGCAAAAGGAAAAACCAAGAGGAAAGGTTTGTGAATTCAGAATTGTTTTCTCTGCAAAGTACCCTGAGATTACTCTTGCTAGAACTATATAAATACAACTGAATTGATTTAAATTGGACTGGCCTTTAAGGAGATGCTTGTAAAGATGAAGCATTCTCCTCTGTTCTCTTATATCCTCCATCTTGATTTGTGACGAGCACATTTTTAACACTTCTTTCCTGTTGTGGCTGCTTGTTATGTGGACAACCACAATATGTTCAGCCTGGCAGCTATGTTGTCGTCTCCCCTTTTATTGTGAGAAAAGTCAGGGGTTTGCTTCTCAAATGACATCAGAGGAAAAGATAGTGATCGTAATTCCCTTAGCAATTAATTTGCTCACACATATGTTGTGCCCATCATTTTATCTTTATTGTCTCCCAGGCTCCCTGCCAGTTAGTTTCCTGCAGTTCCTCATACACACATATTTAAGCTGGTGTAACCTATCAGATTGAGACTGATAGGTGCGCAGAGCACAGGAGCTGCCCATACATCCTGCAGGGTGCCTCAGAGTGGATGACTTTGTCTCCTCAAGCTTCTGGCCTCTACTCCAGGGTGTTGATAGATGTTATTCATTGGGGTGACCCTTGAGGCGCGCCTACAGGAAGTGGAGCTAACATGATTTGGGGCAGAGAGACCCGGAGGGTCTCGTGCTACAGCTTGGATGGCTTAGTAGATGTGAGATATCAATATAGCAAATGAGAAAAAAGCTCTGTAGAGACATGCTGCTTGAAATCTATCACCTGTTTCTCGTAGATAAGGATATTTATCAACAACCCCAGGAAAAGGCAGATGGGAAGAAAGTGAGGCATAGACAGCTCCTCCATTTAGGATTTGATGTCCTATGCCATAGACAAAGTCATTGTCCGTCCACTTGACCCAAAGGGCATTTCTCTGGACCTGATCATTTTTCATTTTTAGTAGTAAACCCATTGTTGTAATATAAATGAAGATTTTATGTACCATTTGAGTACCCTTCACGCATAACTGATAAGTTTCCTGATTCTGCCAAGAGAGGACATAAAGTAAGTGAAATGTGACATCGGCCCATTTTTAGAAGTTAAATCTCAGAAAAGGCCATCTCTCTAAGTGGACCCTGGTGATCTTTCACCCGCTGTTAAGTACCATTCTAAACACTTTGCTGTCTGAATTACAGTAAAGCTACTTACTTCACTGTTGTTTGGAGTATCATCAGGGGGCTGTCCGAATGCCCTTTTGATGATAGTATGCCCTTTCACAGCTCCCTATCTAAGAAGACTTGTCATGTGGAGCCTAGCTTCCAGTGGTCTCTTTCCTTTTTTTTTTTTACTTTCCATTTCTTTACTGTTTTGAAATAAAGTACCATGGTCTAGTACTATAATGGACTGAGCACCACGTAGATATCTTCAGCATTGCCTGTCTTTATTGGTGCAGAGCTTTGTTGATGTAAACTGCTCAGCCCTGCCGCCATGCGGATCATCAGCCCCTGAACAGAATTGTCTGCTAACTTATCCTATTCACTAACATCCCTGAGTATTTGCAATAAGCTGTGTGTTTTTCTTGCTCGCTCTTCAAACAATATTGGCTTTCAAGTATGTGGGCAGTTAAGAAAGGTCACCCCAAGTGTAAATTGTCAATACTAGATCAATTTTGGAGGGCAAATGTACTTTAGAAGCCCCATAATGGAAGGTTTTATCTTATTTTTACCCAGGGCACATTCACACAATAAGATTGATGCCACTCATTGTGTGATGTATTCCTAATAGACCTATAAACTTGCAGAGTTTAAAGACAAAGGAATGCCTGTGAAAGCCAAATATAAGAGAGGCAATCGGACCATCCCACCAGCTGAAAAATTACCCTCATATAATTCCAGTGGAAACTCGCCCAAGTCATCATGCTTAGTGTTGAAGGATGGGATACTTGCGTTGGTTGAATTAAACCTTATTTATCACTCATTAGGCATACAGCAGGGCCAAGTGATGATCAGTTAGAGAGCAAATAGTGCGGTCAAATAGGATGCCATCTTGCATGGTTATGTGTTCCTCTGACAAAAAGACTGTGCTACAATTAAATGCTTTTCTCTCTCCTGTCACACTTTTTTATTTTCCTTTTTTTTTTTGTAACTCTTTAATAAGATGTGACATTAATTAAAGCATAAGATGTACTGCCCAGGCTGATGTTTGCATTTGAAGTGCCAGGCATTATCTACAATCTGTCAGCCAGAATGTAGCAGAATTAATATTTTTCTTTTGTAGTTGGCAGTCTCAGAGTGATTTGTAATATCAAGGTATAGGAAAAGACAGTATACCTGGCAATGACTGACAATGGTAATTCCATAAATACAGACAAAGATAGCATGTATCAAAGAATGTTTAATGTTCTGTTCAGTAGGTCATATCAGTAAAAGTAATGCTAGAGGGAGGAAATTTAAAAAATATTCCATTATGTGTGACTCCCAGGTTTAACCACTAAATATTATAAAGTCCTTTATATTATGTCATGATGTTACAACATAAATTAAGCATGCTTACCAGCCGGCTTAATTGAGTCACCAACTTTCAGTGGTGTACAAACTTTTAGATTCCATAGTTTATATCGATTGCTATGGAAATAAAGTGTATATGTGAGGAAGAGGACATCAGTAAAACAGAGCAAGTAGGAGTACTGAGAAGAGATGGAGAGATGTATCAGTCCTGACATAAGTAGATTTAAAGAAAAAAAAAACAGACACTTTGACGGGCAAATGAAGGCACTAAGCCCAAAACCGTAGTGATGTACCCGTACTTTCACATATACACTGCTTCAACTCAGGAACACTCCATTCAAGCGTGATCTTGCTTGACATGGTTCCATCACTAATGCTGACTGATGTCCATTTGCTAGGCTCTTCTCATTTATTTATTTATCTATTTATTTGTGTCAAGTTTATTTATTGATGAGCTGAGAGTATACTATGAGATGGTAAATCTCCATTTGTCCACACAGGGTTGTGTAGAAACTGAGGGCTGTAAACCATTTACACTTGAATGAACAAAAGACGGCGAAAGGACAAAGTTCACCTTTTTATTTAGATTCCAGACATTAAAAAAGCTGTCCCTCTTTGGTACTGGAAAAGTGGTCTCCCATTTAGTTACTTAGTATTAATCCCAGTGGTTTAGCTGCTTCTTTCCCTCTTTCCATCTCCTACTTTTTGTACTTTTATTTGATGAGTCTGATGGAAGTATTTGACTAGGGTCATGTTACTTTTGCCTGCATAGATTTTCTAAGCTTTAAAAAGGGTTTCATCCTGATGAGGTGCAAGCGGCACTTTACTTTTGCTGTTGGCCAAGAAATGTCCATGAGGAATTTGAATACACATTAAATGTTCTTTTAATATATCTCATTTTCCCACAGAATTTAGAACAATAATACATGTATAATAATACAGATATATAAGGATTTTATGCCCCTTTTCCACTAGTACCTACTCGGCGCGGCTCGACTCGACTCGGCCCCGCTTTGGGGGTTTTCCACTAGGTCATAGTACCGGCTCGGCCCTCCTTTTTTCGTACCCATTTGGCTGGGGTTCTATCCGGGCTGAGTCGGGCCGAGAATACAACGTCACCACGCCGCGGGCCATTGATTGGCCAGAGAGCAACGCGACTCCTCCACACCCGCCATATTCAAAACTCAGCAACAACAAACTCAACAGCGATTTTACTTTACCTGTAATTGTCTACTTCACAAAACAAAGAATGGCCGGCAAGTCTACTCCATGGTCGAATGACGAACGACGTCCTCCATTGTTATGGTCGCAAACGTGACCAGAGTTGCCGCATATAAAACACGTCACTGCGTTTCAGGCCACCTTACCATGAAGGCCCCACCCACATCGAGGTGGTACTGAACTACAGTGGAAAACCACTGAGACCGAGTCGAGTCGAGCCGAGTCTAGTCGAGCCGCGCCGAGTAGGTACTAATGGAAAAGGGGCTTTAGTCCTCCCTTTTATAAGTTATTGTTGATATTGGTAGCTTATAACACTGTAAGATGCCCCTCTGCTTGTGTTTCTGATGATACAATTAGAGTGCAATAAGTGTAAATGTAATTGCTGTTTACAGTGATATACAGTATTTGTTGTTGTAAGCTACAGAGGATACAGCGATGCTAATTACCCACAAGTGTACAATTTAAGATCATTGGCTTTGAAAGCTAATATCTCTGGCGAGAGGTTTGCCAACGGACCTTTTGTTAACTCATGTACTAATACCAAGAAGGCCACATTGGACTCTGCTGAATAATTACTGCTGTGCTCTGCCTAAACTTAAGTTTCATATGAACATAATTTTCTTCTTAAAAATTGTGGAGATTTATTATTCTAATCATGAATTTTGATTAATAAAGGGTGATTATTGGATTGCCAAAGAAGAGATTCTGCAGTGATGAACTACATTGAAACATTTCAGTTGGAAAAAAATGATACTATTGAAGATAGATATATGTTTTTATTCTGTATCTTTGCATTTGCACCCTTCTGTTGAGTTTTTTTTCCAAGCTGTCTGCATATATATTAATGGTTAGTGCCATAATTTGCCAAAACCTATTAAAGTCAGATACATATGCATTTTAATTCTTGCAGCACGTTAGTTTTCTTGTGTGTGCATATGTGAGAGTGAATGTGTCCTTCACCAATCCTCCTTGACAGTCTGATCTAACATATTTTATTAACACCTGAAGACCTGAATCTGTCAGGGAGGACTAAAATCCCCGATCGTGAAAACACAAACAAACAGGACAGACAAAGAGACAAGACAGTGATGGTGTGGTGTGTGCAGCATGTGACTTTTGCAGTCTCTGTGTTATGTGTTATATGTAAATAAATGTGTGGTATATTTTGTTGAAAATAAAAGGACAGACATGCAAGTGCAAGACAAACAAGGTATACCAACATAATATAAAAAGAAGAAGAAAATTGGTAAACAGAAAAGGAGAAATGTTATGAACATAATTATTCAATTTCTGTGCACATGGGATGTGTGTTCGTCTGTAATGATTTTTTGGGTGTTGGTGCCTGGTGGGGGGGCGCAATGGTCAATTAAAAAAAAAAAAAAAAATATATATATATATATATATATATATATATATATATATGTGTGTGTGTGTGTGTGTGTGTGTGAATTAGGGCTGGGCAATGAGTTAACGCGTTATTATTGCGTTAACGCATCAATTTATTAACGCCGACGTTTATTTTATCGCGCGTTAATGCATGTTGCTTTTATTTTGAAAAGTCTGTTGCTGGCTGCTGCGGAGAATTGGCAGGTAAACACTTGGAAAAGCTAAAACAGACATAGAGAGCAGTAAAAATCTGTGTACTTTACAGTTCGGGTAGCAACTCAGGTAGCAATATTAACAATTCTGTCTGAAAAAAGAAATCTGGACTGCAACAAAACTTTTAAACTCCTTTGTTCAAGACGATCACGTCATTCTTACATTTATCATCAGATCTGATCCATGTGTTCACTGTCGTGCTATTCTCTAGGTGGTTACTTCAGTGCAGCTCCATCTAGTGGCACAGATGTGTAATGACGACAGAAAGTCTAGTCCTTTATTATAAAACGACCCCCATTTTTGAGAGTATGGCTTCTAGATTAAAATATCTTCCTATATTTGGGTCAATATGGTAATTTGATCAAGGACTTATTAAGCAACGGATGGGCAATGCTCAGAAATGAGCCTCAGGAGAATCTGTGCTCGTCATGATTTTTGATTCAGATTTTCACAATATTGCAAATATTATAGTATGTGATTCCAGTGCCACCATGCTACCTGAACTGCTGCACACAAAGCCGTTTCAGGGTCACTAAACTGGACAATTAAATATTAAAAACAAATTCAGTCCCATAGCCCCTCTTTTTCATTTTGTATTTGTCTAAAATTGAAATATAAAAAAAAACAAGCATTTTTTTTTTTTTTTTTTTTTTGTTAGATTAAAAAATGAATAACAAAATAAAATGTCACTTTTTGAAATTCTTAATTTTTGATTGACCATTGAAAATGGAAAGAACGAATGATACACAGATTGATAAAGTTACAGAACTTTAACATGGACATTTTCTTTTTAAAGTTTTCCCAGATGGAGGATTCAACAGAAACAAGATTATTTGTAACAACTGTCAAGTTGAACTCCCCTTTAAAGGTTTCTGCTGTTACCTCAGAAATTACCTGTTTTAATGTCCTGATTGTGGCCTCTAGATTGTAAGGATTTTGTTTGTAGATTTTTTTTATTTGTCATAAAAAAAACAGGATGACATTAATGCCCTGGCAGTGGCAATAAGCTTTATTTTATTTGACATTTTTTAAGATGAAATTTACTCTAAATATGTGTTACTGACAAGTGCTGATATTAAAAGTGTTTGAACAACAAATGTTCTGGCAGCTGAACATTTGAATTAAAATGCACTTTACTTTACACTACTTTTGAATTCATTATTTGATTTTCCATATACAAAGATTTTCCGTATACAATGCGATTGATCTTGATTTCAATCATTGCCCAGCCCTTATTATATATATATATATACATATATATATATATATATATATATATATATATATATATATATATATATATATATATATATATATATATATATATATATATATATATATATATATATATATATATATACATCAGTATAGTAATGATCATTTTACTTTAATCCTAGTGTGTAGCGGGAATTAACTAGGTTGTTGCCCGGACGACGCCTGGCATGGAGGCTTCTCGCTGCTGCTCCAGGGACTTATCCCTGCGACGCTGAACGCTGGACACTCCAGTTTGTGCCCGGTTTGTGGTGATCTGCGGTCGGATGTCGACATACTGTCTGCAGGGGGCGGATCGGTCCTCTTGCGGCTGGTGGAGACCTGCCGCCGGGAAAGCTAAGCTAAGCTAAGTAGTCCCGAACTGCTACCCGCGGCAACCACCGCCACTGGATCCGGGCTACAGCGTCACGGAGCCGGGACGGGAGCCCCTGATGTGGCAGCGGCGGCATGCTGGCCCCGTCCAGCAGTCTACACGCCGGATGGATCAGCTGACCTGACAGGGGCCGTCTGGTGACCCGGTGGGGCCCAGCACCGCCGGGGGAAACAACAACGGCCTGGTCTGGTCTGCATGATGAACCGGGCTCTGGGACGGTCGGCTCCGTCGCTCGCCGGACTGAATGGAGCTCAGTCTTCCCAGGGGAGACGGGCTGGTTTATCGGTGTTTCCTCCTCTGACCTGGAGATATCTCACTTGTCATCGTTTTGGAGATATACTGGTTCTAACAGGCTGTTAACTGTTTTAATGGCTGTTATCTGGAGTTAGCACTCGGACCACAGGACCGGGCATGAAAAGGAGCGTTGGACGCCGGCAGCTCCCCTAGTACACCAGATTTTTCCTGGTGTACTGAAACTTGAATTTCCCCCTCAGGGGATTAATAAAGTATTTTGGAATTGAATTTCAATTGAATGTTTTACCTTTATAAAAACAGTTATATTGCTCTTATCATGAAAGAGTCACGCAAAATAACCCCACTCTGTTGGGTAATCAGATTTTTTACATTACCTCAATTCTTTCTCCTAAATGCAGTAAAAGAAACCATGATGATGAGCGCAGTAATGGGCTTAATTATTGTTTGCAATGTCCTACAGTAAAACAGATTGAAAATACACTGTTCAAAGACAGTGGATCATGCAGGAAACAAACTAGATTTTATTTAATTAGAAAACAGTCTTAAAAACAAAAATGAGTGTTTTGAATGTTTGCTTAAGAATATTTTTTTTAAAAAAGAATTGCTTTGAGGCTTCTTATTAATTGGCATGATGTTTGATACACATTAGAGGTGTTGTAAACTTTATTTTATTCTAAAATCTACAGTCGCTCTGTGTCACAGGTTTCATCAATAATGTCCTTATATTTATGGTTTTCCAGGAACATCATTTACAAACCTAACCAACTATTATTTGAAATTTTGACACAGTTTATCAGTGAAGGGCACAGAGAGCATCCCCATGTCAATAATGGGAACACACTTACATTTGTGCACACAGTCAATAAGAAGGATGGCAGCATTGTTATTGCGCTTAAAAATGCTACTGTAATTAATTTCCTTCATTGATGTTTCATTTTCACAGCTGAGTATTGTCGATCTACAAAGTTAACATTAGGATGAAGTGCTGGCAAAGGCAGTTCGACTGACACACATTAACAATTCAGTTCTGCTATTAGCTATTTTATAATTTAACTAGAACCAGTGGGCCACAAAGGTTCATTTAATGTTTGATTAACCATTCACTGTTGTTCAGTTCAGCTCAGTGTCACATGTCATTGCTATAAACAGCTGGTTCCGAGGTGGGCTGATTACCAGAGGGGACAAGTTGAACAAAACCAAGTCAATGTTTTATTTCACTGCATGAGGTTTATTAATTTATTTAATTTAAACAAATGGGGTGTACTTGCTCCACTTGAACCATTGATGATGTACCCATGGAGGACGGGGGAAATTAAGAAGAAGGAAACACATCAACTTGGTACTCATGAATTCCATAAATTATAATGCTGTACCCCCAAGAGATGACTAATATGTCAGGTTTAAAAATAGAGTTTGCCACAGTACAGACTCTCTGCATCCAGTAGATTAGGATCAACCAGATAGTAGAGGGTAGAGATTCATTATTTGGTTTGTGTATGTATGTATATTGATAAGAGTGTGGTGTGTGCTTGGGTAATGATGCCTCTGTATATGCAGCGGCACTGTGTGTAAACTGATCAGGTTTGCATGATGAATCCATAAGGAGGAGGATATGGTGACAGAATGATGTCCTGGGAAGTATCTTAAGTGTATAGGAGCCATGCTTCAGTTCAAAGCCAGATGAGGTTGCTGAGTTTATAACATCTCCACCCTGAAGGCATAGCAAGTTGAGTAAAGGATGAGGCTACACATTGCATTACCTCAACTATTTTTATTTTTCTTTCTACTCTAGACAAGTTTCTTTCTGTGGCTCAGGTCACTGTTGCCCCAGGGTAGATTATGGCGGATGGGTGCTGTGATGCTACTTAAGATATCCAACAAGTAAGGAAAGGAGTGTCTCTCCGAGTCTGTTCCTGCAGACGTGGTTTTTGGGTGCATGTGTGTGTGTGTGCGAGTGTTTGTGAACATGCATGCGTGGGTGCATATGTTATTTTGTGTTTGAATTTGTGTGCTGTGTATATGTGGACATGTTTACTGAAGCCTAGAATTCCTCAGCAGGCCAGTGGTTGACCTAATTTCAGTGGTACAGTGTGACTAACATAGGTTCGGTTTTAAGAAAAAGCGAAGTCAGTGTATAAAGTAAAGTCAAATAATAACCACTAATTTACCCTGCATACTCCCAAACTCCAGCATAGTAGAATATATGTGCACGCTCACAAGCACAGAATGCATGTGCTTTAATATTCTGTGTTGGCTAAATATAGCTTTCCATCATTGTAAATATTCAGTCACTATCCATAATGATTTGTGAGAAAGCATGCAAAATCATTTATGGTCTCCATTATTAAAGTATCCTTCATGGTAGAGCTCTTTCTTCTTTCCTGATGCCACCATTAATATGTTTACGGTGGTGGCAAAAGTCTGTCTAAGAAATTGACTTTTCTTTTGCCAATTGTAAAACTTTTATGACAGTCAGTATGGCTGAAGAAGCAACCCTGTCATTATTTTACTGGCTCTGCTGCTAGTTCAATAGACGGCTCGTGCTTATAAACCTTGAATAATTGAACAGGGGAATCAGTCAATGAGAGAGCGAGAGGCACGGGGTCTTGATGACTTGATGGCCAAGATGACAGCTTGTGAAAGAGAAAGACAGCAGACTGATTAGCCAATGTGTCATATGTACACTGTGCTTTTTCATTTCTTTTCTGCCCTTTTCCTCTCACCACTCCCCATCCTCACTCCTATTCTCTCTTTCTCCCTCTCCTTCTCCCTCTGTTGCACCGCCTCACACCCCTCACCTCCTCTCTACTCTTCTATTACTTCACTTTCTCTCTTATCAACTGCCCCATTCCCTCCAGTACACTGTTCAACTCTAATGCCTTGGTTTCTTAAAATACTTTATTTTTTCTTTCACATCCTTTCCCTATCAATCCTATTGACCTCATGTCACTCTCGGCAGAATTATTACTCTTGGATGTAACATCAGCTCAGTGGCGCCATGTGCTGCTCGCTCCACCAGCATTATCCATTTATGGAGTATCCCTTTTTGTGGCGAGCCGTTTTCCTAGAGCCCAGTAATGATCGGAGTCTTGGCGACCCTGTGCATTTGCACTGTAATATAAGACATTCTCATTAGTCCTCATACTCATTGTGCTCTCTCATGTCCATTACATTAATTGCTGCACATCACTGCCTGATATGCCTCACAGTATTTTGTTACATCGCCTGCATTCTCTCCTGCATCAACTAACTGTGGCCCTCAATCACTTTGTCCGGAAAAGTAAAAAAGGTAATTGGAAAATGTAACATGGAGAATTAGATAAGATCTTTTGGACAAAACATTTCAAAGAGATTATCTGAATAGTTTGGTTGTGTTTTGTTATTCAAGTGGATGAGAAAAAAAATAAATAAAAGTTTTCAGATCAAATAAATTGAAGCAGTGTGCCCTCCACCCCCACACCATCCCCCTGTTGTCAGTCATCTCTCTTCATAATAGGGAAGCAGGCCGCTGCCGTAATTGCTTTGATGGTCCAGTCTGAACAAATCACTTCTGGGCATAAAGAGAGGCCTTGGAGATGGCAGCCAGAGAGAAAAGGTGCGAATGAATTAAAGCACTTTGTGTTCCTCTGGGCATGTGGCCCAGATTTCTCTTCAAAGAAAAAAGTAAAAAAAAAAAATAATAAGGAAATATATGAAGAAAGAAAGGAGGGGGAGGGTGGGTTGGGCCTCTTTCCTCATGGAATAAATGGCAGTAAGAGCAATAATGCACATCCAGCCTCCTTTATGCCAAACTGGAGAGCTTTATCAAGGAGGACACAATGGCACTGACATAGTTAACTGGCAGGTGGAGAAAGGAGGATTTCACTGGAAATAATTTGATTTTGTACGGGGCTCCCATCTATGGGAGAACCTCTGGTCAAACCTTTTGTGAAGGAACAAAAGTTTGGCCCTTTGGAAGCAAAGCTTTGAATGTTTTAGTAAAGCCGGGTGAATGGGCCATGTGGATGTCCCAAGGCTCTCAGTGCAGTAGATTTCAGCAAGGAGACATACACGACCTTGTACATCAGCTGCTTTGCTCTGATTGATCCTTACAATGACAGAGCAAATTCCTTATTTTATGACTATCCTTTTGTGACATTCTTAAACCTTGAACCAAACAAAAAGGTTCCACTTTGCTCCTATTAGTCACCTTTGAAGCTGATGTTCTCGCTGGCTTTTAGAGGAAAGTGCAGACACCCACTAAATGAGCCTATGAGAGCTTTGATTATCATTTCACAACTGCTTGGCTCTAGTAATCTCGCTTCATAAAGAAACTGCTGCCTTATAAATACCTAGACTTCTGGTTTGATCTATTAAACGGCAGAGGTAAGAGTTACTGATATAGCTGGAGAGATATTAACAGCACCATTCATGTCCCAACAAAGCTGTGTAAACATTTTCAAATTACATTTCAGCACTAAACAGCAGCCATGTAAGACAAAAACATGTGGGTACCAGTTACCTGACATACAGATGATTCAGATATTTTCATGATCTGTATCAGATCTGATTTTCATGATAACGTCTTGGTGGGGTGGATAGATGGTGAGCATCTGAGGACAGTCATGACTACATGCTGCACAGAGTAAGTAGTAAAGACTGACACAAAAGCAGTGCAGCCATTTGACTAATCCTTCTTCACCTCTGGAAAAATCTCCAGGGGTCACAAGCCCCCAAAACAAGGCTCCATGGGTGTCTGGAACATCATTCTTCCCAATGGTTTTGCCTTTTTTCCCATCCAGGCAACGGCACGCCCCTTGTTAGTTCCACCCTGATCCTTTTGCTTCTCTTTCAGTCTTGCCACCAACCCAGTCTGCATCCCCCAGTTTCTTGCTATCAAACCAAATCTCTGACCCCCCTTTTTTAGAGGCCATGGCTTTTGTTTGTGCTTGACAACCAGATTACAATCTTTCAGAGCTGCAGGTGCAACTCTTGCAAAGGAATAATTAATCCACAAAAAATGTAGGTTCTTGGCCTCAAAGAAACAACACATTTTCAGAATATCATTTTAGCGAAATATTAATTCAGTCAAATATTTGTGAGTTAAGGGCATTAAAACACAAAGATAATAAATGTGGCACTTTTCTGCAAAAAGAGCATGTTGATGGAAGTCATCATCAATGCCTAATTCTCTCCTCACGGATTTCTTTCATCTGTCATCACTATCACTTTCCACATCATCCAACAAGGATGAGTGCCGAGTATAATTGGTTTTTGTATAATCATTTTGCTGCTTTATTGTTGATAAGAGAACAGTTTTCCTTGTCAACTTGAGTTAAGCACGTCCATCTTATGCACTCATTTGAAGCATATTCTGTAACATAAGTGAAGTTGAATGCTTTCTCACGCAACATGGGCCAACAATTATCAGCACTGACTAGCTAATTAAGGACTCTCTCAGACTTGATACTTGCCAAGAAGTGCACACTGGGTCTTTTGCCATGTATCCAACCATGTGTTTCAGGGAAATGTCTAAGGCATTACTTTTGCCCTCTCTTCTATCCATAATTAACCTCCCACATTCATAATTCAGATGTGTTTTTCACACATCTTCTGGTGATATGACATTGTTGCGGTGACTAAACAGGCATAGCGGTGCACCTAGTGCATGGGAGAGTGTATGTGTGTGTGACATACTTCTGACTGGCAAGGCTCCGCCCAAGCCACAAGTGTAATGAGGAAAACATACGGTAGCTGTTGCATTGTCTAGCATTGTTTCCTTTCTTTGTTTTAGTAAACTTTTTTTCTTACCCACACACAAATATTTGTAAATGAATTGTACACCCAGTGTAATGCTCTCTTGATATTTATTTTCTAAATGTTTCATGCCCCTAAGTGTCAATTCAGAAAACGTATTGATATTCAGAAGTAAATGCCATCCATGGGTACATTCCTAATGCATAATTTTCATCATAAAGTATGCATATTAGAAAAGAAAAAACATGGATGAACTCATAACATGCTTTTCATTCCTTGTCATGAATAATGTGTTTGCCTTTCAAAGGACATAAAGAAGGAAAGATACAGTAAAAACGAAAAAGAAGTGCAACAGAATAGGATAAAAGGGATGCATGATGCCATCAGGTGGTGCAGAAAGGTCACGAGAGTGAAGGACAGCGACTTAGATAGAGAAGAAATGGCATGCCATTGCCAAAGCAGCACTCAATATTGTGTCCAGTCCTGAAGGATGTGACATATTTTTTTTCAATCTTTGTTGGCTGTTTTAATCAGCTTACAAATGTCCTGGATGAAAATTGAATTTGTCTGGAAGAGAGGAAAATACTATTGGCTCTACCACCGCCTCTAGATTTTGTGCGTCTGTTTCTGAGTAGCCTTTGTGTCTTTTTGTGTTCATCTGTGCATGCGTGTGTGAGTGACCATTGTCTGCACCAGAGCCAACCAATTCATAACAGCAATGGACTGTGTTTCTCCCATACATCATTGTCAGTGCAGCTCACCTCTGCAATGCCAGCTTATTTAATGGCCTGAACTGAACTCAGGATGCACAAAGGACCCCCACACCCCTTTTTCCATCCATTTGCCCTCTGGCTTTTAGAAGTGTGATTGTGCCAGTTACATGTGTGAAACTTGAGTACTGTTATATATGGGCAAGTATACAAGTTTTACTGCACACTACATGTAATTCACCAGACAGTCTGTGGAGATGTCTGGGGATTGGACTCAAATTTATCTTGGGTTTGCTGTACTGTATATGAAGGCACAGCTCATTAATCTATCCGTCTGCTGAGATTTTGAACAGTCTGCCTGGCACAGCCAGACTTTCCTCTGAGGAGTTCATCCCTCAAAAGATCGGCGCTTTATGGATAGCATCTTTTTCAGCCAGAGCAATCTTTTTCTGCAGTTATGATTGATCACAAATATCACACAGTACTTTTCTGACTTGCAAGAAAGATTTTAAACTAGGAAGTATTTTAGCTTTGAATTGTTCATTATACCGGAGTGAGTCAGCCAATCTCTCAAAAGCGAGACCAAGATTATTCAGATCTCTATGATACATGCTTGTCCTGCCTTTTGTCAATGTAAGTGGGTTATGTCAAGAGAAAAAAAAGGCAACAAAAGATGTAGTAAGGACCTGAGCTACTCATGGTTAGGAAATTGCTTCTCTCACAGATTATGTGTGTTCACATTACATCTATATGTGAATTACTTAGAAGTATGGTCCAAGTTGTATCTTCCATGTCATGTCACCACAACCTTGGATTTTACCCTTTTCAGGTATCATATTAACACAACTAATAGAACAGATCAGAGTTGCTCACAAATAAATACAGTGCCTAAAGAAGTAACTCTTTTTAGGTCACTTCATTTGCATAGGGGTGGATTTTTTTCTTGGGCGGGAGGGGAGGTTGTAAGAATTTCTTGATCCAGATGCAAATAGGGCAGTTATCAGCAGCCAGGACCTGATGAATGTGAAGTACAAAATGCACAGCCCTTCATAACAAAATGAAAGAGTGCCTCTTTTCTGCTCCACTGATTTCATTATAGACGCTATTATTGGCTTAGAATGGCAACATCTATTATCTACAGTCAGAATGTGACCATTTCTTTTCTTTTTCTTTTTTTTTTTGATGCAGACAATCTTTTATTACTGTCAATGTTCATCAAGTATAGCTGCCCTAGATAGGGAAACAGTCAAGAGTGTAAGCCTTGAGGCAGTGGTCAGATAAAGACTGTTTTTTTTTTTGTTTGTTTGTTTTGTTTTGTTTTTTTGCCTTGAGATGGAGCTCTTCCTTCACGATGGTCACTCTGCCATCCAATTTTTTATTTTCTTATTTAGAATTTCTGTAAATTGCTCCCGAGTTATTCTTCAATAAATTCCAAATTAAGATTATAAGACTTTAATCTGTAAACTAACAGAGACCCAAATACACAAGTGATTACAGGGTCTTTACCCAACTATTGAAATTGAGTCATACAGGTTTTTGCTCCTCCTCAACCATTTTCTCTACACTAGAGGTCTTCACGGGTCCACTTTCATGGACCCGAACCCGAATGGACCTGTGAAAATTCGACCCGAAAATGACCCGACCCGAGCTATTATCATGAGTCCGGAGTCCGAACCTGAATGGACCCGCAATATTTGGACCCGGAACCGACCCGACCCAAGTCTTTAGTTTCCGACCACGAACCGAACCGAGTTACCCAAATAGAACCGAGACAATACAGCCCAAATTTGCTCATGTTAAAAGTTGTCTAGCGTTGAATAAAACTTGATTTTCTTACCTAAAGTTGTCTTCTTCTACCCGGTTCAGTTGCTCCATAGGCTACGTGATGTAAACAACATTAAATCCAAGTCGCTATTTTCTTTGTGGATACATATGCTATTGGTAGCAACTGCTAACTCTAATAGCATACACCGGTCAGGACCTGCCGTAAATATGTTCTCTCATCCAACGTTGTCATGTTGGCCATCCGTTGTGCTTTACAGCTGCTGGGCATACTGGTAATAACACGCTACGGCAACACGATTGTTTCATGACAAACATGCCACGTTAATGAATAATTAATTAAACTGCCCCGAGTCCTGACATTGGCTGACACCACCAATATCTTTACCTCTGTCGAGTAAACGTGGACCCAGCCTGTCAGAGAGCACCGACTGGACCCGAGACTTAACTGTACCGATTCCAACCCGAACCCAAAATCACGTCTTTTGAATGGACCCGAGACCCGATTCGGGTCGAGTCGGAACCACGGGTTTTCTGGTTGTTCTGAAGACCTCTAGTGGGGGGTTGAGTCAGGTCATAAAATCCAGTGTGAATGACTCCATCACCTATTTGTGTTGTTTGAACTGACTATGACTTTAAAACTCCAGTACACAAAAGAAGGTTTAGTCAGCAGCAGTGGTTCTTAAACTGGGTTCGATCGAACCTAGTGGTTTGATGAATCAGTCTCAGGGGTTCGGCAGAGGTCAAGACACGCACCTGACTCATATGATTCATGATGACACGCCCAGCTTGGCCATCACTGGCTACAGGTTACATTGCTTGGCCAGTCAGGGAATTTTGCGTGCTCAATAGTCTACGTATGACTGTCGTGATGGTACATCATGTGATTTCTTTAATATTTTAATCCATACTAACTATGTCAAGCAAAAAAAAGAAAGTGGTCAGATAAAGCGGGTTCAGAAAATGAATGATAAATACATTAAATAATAAGTAAGATATGTAACTCATGCAGTTCATGCATTGTATTGATTTGTTTTTTGAACACAGTGATGTTAATGCACGGTTATTTTGTGCACCAATAAAATATATACCTATGTCTTGAATTTTAATAAAATAAATCTTTTTTTTTTTTTTATTTAAGAAGGGTTTAGTGAATGTGCAAATGAAACTGGTGGGGTTAAGTACCTCCAACAAGGTTAAGAACCACTGGTCTACAGCAATTCTAATGCATGTTTCATTTTTTTCTTTTGTTTTTTAGTGGCCCACTTGAAGTCCAGACCTTACCCCTAAATTTAATGTGTGCTTGATCAAGTTGTGCCTCCTGCAGGTTTTCTGGACATTACAATATTAATTTGAGGTAAATGAGGCTGTTAAGTCGTTAAATATCACTAGATGACATTATACACTAATTAACATATCCACAACATCATCACATTGCATTTGTATTGTACTACGTACGACATAAATTATACTACGTAAATCATAATAGATCATAAAAGTTCCCAGTTCCAGTCCTATTTGCACATTTTCTGATTCTTTTGTCAAACTATGAAACAAATTTGAACTTGTGACTGAAAAGTGGTTCATTTCAGACAGTTGAGTACATAGTATAATATCAAGTACATAGTATAATCCCCCATATAGAATGTAGCAATCTAAAACTACATAGAAGTATGCTGTGTACTTATGCATAAGCCAGATTGCTATGTTGATGCCTACATAGTGAATAAACCAGTGGTTTAAAGAACAACAGTGATGTGACAACTCAAAAATAATTATAGGATACAACTTGTCGTTACGTTTAGAGATCAATGCAGTCGCCTCTTTGATGTGCAGTGTTCTACCTGCCAAACCGAATTTCCCTTAAATTGCCTTTATTATAGGCACAATACTAAGGTTAAAAAAAAGTTGACCATGTGAAGTGCATGATCAAAAAAAAAAAAAGAAGAAAGGCAGTGTCAGAGTACAAAGGGGACAAAAAGGCAGGAGGATTGCCTGTGAATAAGCCTGAATGGAAATGTAACAACACTGAAACTATCTTCTCTGGACGTGTTTTTTTCCTCCTTTTTATTCTTTCTCAGCTAATGTTGTACTGCAGTCATGGCTGAATTTCAGTGTGGGATTGTGAGTAGGGTGCATATTTCCAAAGAATCCCAAAAAATGTATATTTTGGGGAACAAACACAGTGTGTTTAGTGATGGTCTGGTAGGCAACAGAGTGCAGTGCAAGAAAAATGCACTGAAACACTCCAAGACAGAGCAGATTTCATCTTGCAAAGCCCACTTGAGGCATCATTTCTTCCTGTATGTGCAAACATTCAAACTCCAGCTGGTACAGAATCTCTCTGTAACATCTACACAGACCAGTTTGATGTCATATAAAATTAATAAAATATTACATGAACTATTGCTATATTCATGCCTTTTACTCACTAAATTCAGTGTGCTGTTCTCACTTTTTTTTTTTTTTTTTTTTTTTTACATATTTTTTATCCAAAAAAGTATTTGTACAATGTATGTTGGTACTACAAATACACAAATACTTAATCTGGTCACTAACCTAAGAATTTATTTGAATCCTTGTTTAGAATTAGAGAGAAAACACACATCTTAGACAATCTTGCCATCATATAAACTAAAATTACTATCTTGCGTGTGATTACAACACATCTCCTGTCTAATCCCTAAATTATCCCACAATTGCTATCTGTCCTGCATAAATTGTGTAAGCTGCAACATAGCAGAGGAATAAAGTGGATAACAATATCTTTGCCAAGCACGGCATAGGACAGACACTTTTATCGGCGGGCCCCTGCATGTTGGGAAGTTAAGTAAATTGGTTCTGCTTTCTGTGAAGCGCAGTGTAGTTTAGGTACCTCATAAAAGGGTTTATGATGTCTCTTGCCAGCCTGGTAGAAACATTCTTTTCTTCACAAAAATATCTGGCTTTGGTTATATTCTATCTGTTCCTATTCCTGTGCATGGTGTGTTTGGGCTCAATTTGCCAGGCCCTTCACCTCTCAGAGCTTATTTTTAATCTGCTTTTAACGGAAGCCTAGAATATACGTATGCTTGGAAGCATTTATAAAATAAATTGTTTAAATGTACTTGATTTCCTTCGTTGACAGATTTGGATTTCTTTTCCCCTCCGTCTCTTAATAGGATAAACAAATGATCTGAGAGTATAGGGAGACAACAGCTAATTTAAGCATCTGAGAGTTCCTTATTGATAATCATACTTAATTTTTTTTTTTTTTTTTTTTTTTTTTTGTGGAGCTTCAAAGTAGTATAGGTCGGGTTTCTTGGACAAGAGCTTGATGTAAGTGGGATAAATTGGTGGGGAAAAAAATGCTACCACAAAAGGACACACCCTTGCAATTTTTCAGTTAAACATTCCATTTTAAAAATGTCCTTACTTACAAATCCTGAAACAGTCTGTTGCATTACACAGTTTTTGCTCCCTGTGACAGTCACTCCTTTTTCTTATTTGTTCATCTAATCTGAATGCATAACAGATTAATTAATTCCCTTGTTCTGGCCTTTTTCTCCTGACTTCTGCTTTCCTTTACTGTCATATTCAGACAACTCCTCCACACACACACACACACCATCCATTTCCTCTTCTGATCCTGTGTGTAGTCCAAGTGATTGGATGAATAAGTTGTGCCATCCCATATGGTGGGCTGTCCTGTTGGATCTGATCACAGTGTTGAATAAAGGAGCCCATGAGTCACCACCGGTTTGTTCTGCCGCACTTGCCATGCTCTGTTGTCGCAAACCTCCCTCACTCTCTCCGTCCATCCTGCCATCTAACAGACACTATGCCTTTTAAATTCTCTCGCCCTGTCGCTCACTGTCTCCCTTCTTCATGCACATCATAACTGCAGATTCTTGCGCTCCTCCTCCTCTTATCTCGCTCCCTCCCTCTATTTTCTCCACCCCACACACGCCCCCACACACACACACACACACACACACGCCACACACAAACGCAGGAGGTAAAGTCTGTCCCCTGTTCTCTGACTGTTAAAGCATCAGTGTGTTTCCCAAGCTCTTCGCTTTCAAATCAATCAGTGCCAACGTCTTTGTCATTTATAAACCTTTTATTTCTGCTCTGTAAGGTAATAGCTAATTTATCCCAGTATGCCACTCTTCATTAAAAGGTTTTTTTTTTTTTTTTTTTTTTTTTTTTTTTTGTCAGAACGTGTCCCAATCAAATCAGGTGTAGTGTTTGGACAACTTTGTTTTTTTTTGTTTTGTTTTTTTCCCCTCAGCATATGTATAAAATACACAGTGGTGTAGCCATGCTCACATCTTCAGAGAAAATACATAGCAATTGTTGCTGCCTGTCAATCTGGGAAGGGCTTTAAGGCGATTTCCAAATAACTTGCAGTCTGTCACTCACAAGTGGAGAACATTCAAGACAGTTGCAGATCTTCCCAGGAGAGGACTTTCCAACAGGTTCACCTCAATATTAGACTGTGCAATGCAAAACAAAGGAACATCTCAGACTCTATAGGCCTCAGCTGTCTTGAAAATTATTATTATAAGTATTATTATCATGAGAAAGAGGAGACATAGTATGATCTGATATGTTAAATCAGGGTGTACTTTAAGTATGACTGTTGCTGTGTACTGTATTTACCATTTGTATTTACGATATATATTTAGAATAGTCTGGTTAAAGTATACAATTTGATTCAGAAATCAAGTGTAATCATGTGTTTTATGTGCGGTAAGACTTGATTGAAATAATGGTTTTCAAAAGACACTCAACACACTTTATTTTCCTATACGAAGTAGTTAATTTCTTTCTGGATCTGGGCACCTCAGAGGTCATAACCATGACTAATGTTGCTACACTGCCACTTATCACAGAACATAATACAGCTTGATGGCATCATCAGCTACCCCGTTAAATAACAACAAAGACTGTGTTGAATAGGCAGTTGATGAGGACAACAATCGCTGAATTTTCAGGCAAGTTTAACAAAGTGGAAGTTCATTTTGACAATGAAATGACTTTTACCGTTGAACCTTTGTCTCAGTGTTCTCCCGTATTCATCACTGGATTTCTATGCGTCTCCATCTAAATTTTCCTTACTGGACCTTAGTAATGCCATTACATTTTAAATTTGGTCCCAAATTATTCAGATTTGTCACATCTTCATATTAAATTGGATATCAATAGTAGTAAAAAGAAAAAAAATCATAAAACAAATTAAAGTATTTTTCACACACTATGTACACATTTTTACAGAAGCTAACCAACCTCTTAACCTCTTAAACACTTACATGATGAACCTAAACAAGATGTCTTTAGCTTACGTAACTGATCCATGTTAAGGCCCCCTCACATGTCAACTCCATTGCTGTCCATTGACTTTGAATAGGGCGATGTTAAGAGTTGCCAAATTGAGCTCTGGGTAAGCTGCATTGTGGAGGAAAGCATTTCTCCCATCATAAATTGAGAAAGCTTTTAGGCCTTGATGCAAGCATTGTCAAATCATATTGCAGCTACACAGCTTGTGCCAACTAATGAAATTGTAAATGGGGAGAGAATTGTGTCAAATCACCTGACTTACTTGTGTACATACAAGGAAGAATTTTGATTTATTAGAATCATGAAAGCTCCTCAGGAACATCCACCATCAAATATTGCTGTTACAGTGGCGCTTAAGTAAGAGTTGTCATTGCGTCTCTGATTCTGAAACTTCACATAAAAAATTCTCCACAAAGTTCCATTTCCTGGCAGAAATGATTGAGGCAGATGGGTAAGAGCATGGAGACTTGGTGAGATTTATCAATTTGGAAATTGAGTGTTTGTGATTCTCAGCTGCAGGGGGCTACTGCTCAAGATGGTTAGTTGTTGCTCATGTTGCTCAGTATTGGGAAAATCAATGCATATCCAGGGGCTTCATCATTCAACACATTCTGCAAGGGTGTTGAGTGTAAAAATAACTTCTTGAACAATCTTTTATTCACATCTACTTACCAGTAACATTTAAAAGTCTTCATGTTTTGAAATATGTTCTTTTCTTCAGTGCCTTTCACCCTTTTTCCTTTTCTCTATAACTGTATTTAGTTTTCTTCCTTCTTTGTATTTACATTCTTTTTCTTTTTCAGTCTTATTTCTCAGAAATATAAAAAATAAAAATCAATAAAATCACTTTCTATGCCATAAAACAACAGCTAAGAAAGAAAACATTCACATTAAATCTGGAGCGGTATTTGTCTGTCCAGATTCCATTTCTTTTTTTCTTTTTTTTTATCAAAGTTAGTGAAAGTGTTTGCACAAGCTCTTTGTCTAATTATCTAGTTTTGTCATGTTGCCACAAAGAACCCACCAGGAGCTGGTGAGGCTGTTATCAGGATCATATCAGCGCCACAAAATCACTGCACTAGCAGTAGTATTAGCAGTGTCTAAATGACTGCTCACCGAGGTAAGGGCTGCTTTACCATCATTAGCACATCCATTACATAGATTGGTGAAGGAAAGATGCTGAGACCCTGGCAGGAGACCAGCTCAGGGTTGCTCAGGTTGGCAGGGTTGTTCAGAGAGTATAGCTTACTTCTGCTTTATACACAAACCTCCCATTACCTCTCCACTGAGACCTGGCTGCAGAAAAGCTAGAGATTAGGGATTTGTATGTGTGTTTTCATGCAACCTTACTATCATTACGAAGGGCAAATATCCTCACGGCAAAAGCAAAGGGAAAAAAAAATCACTGGGCTTGGTGTAAGGTGTCAAACTTTTTTTCCAATGCAGAAAATTTTTCGTTGTGAATTTATGGTCATGGAGTCCAAAATATGTGCAAGTGTGTGGAGTCAGAGAAGAGGAGGGGAGTGAGGAGTTATTAGTGCAATATCTTGCCTAGGGCACCAAATGCTAGCCCCACGGGCAGTGAGCAATCATTCTAGTTAGACTGCTGCCACTTCTATCCTTTCACAGAGGAATACTAACCCTCTCTTGCTATTGTCTCCTGTTGTACAACCACACTCTCAGAGGAAGTATGACCTCCAAATGTAACATTGCTTACTAAAGAAAGATTGTTAAACAGTTAATTGAGGCTAAGTTGTATTCAGCACAGCAATAATAACATGTCAATGGAGCTGAGCAGAGGTGTGTGTGTGTTAGTGTACGTGTTTGTATAAATGACTGAGCAGCAAAGATAAAATATGTCATGGCTCTGTATTTAGTCGATTACAAGGTTGATATGGGAGGGAGCCAGCACAAATCCATGCATAGCTACATCAAGAGCAGTGGTTGGCGTGGAGAGGGTTCACCTTGCCAATAACATGACATTTTCCGCAAGCAATAATGCAGGCTTCATTTGGGACTGAGAAGCATCTGGTGCGAATTGGACATAGTTTCCCTTCAGCATCACTACATGAATGATAGGCCTTCTATTTATACCAATCTCTGCTGGATGGTTTTAAATCTGTAGCCATGAAAGTCTGTTATTTACATGAAATGAACCAAATGTCGATTTCCTATGAATGTTAAGGGTAGCTGCAGACAGGAAAGGAAACTATGTTAATGCACACATATCAATACGTGCATGCACTTGACTTTGTGTTCAAATGTGTGCGCCTGTGTCAGCCTGTACATTTTTGTGCACATGGTACCTCGGTGTGTGTCGTTGAGGGCCACTGAGGAGGAGCATGCTAACCAGAGGAGCAGCCGGTCCACCAGATGTTCCTATTCCCTCTAGGCATGTCAGAAGTGGACCTTTACTTCTCTCCCTGCAGTACAAACAAAATACACAGGATTTCTTCAGCAGAGTTTACATTGTCCTGTAGTGAAGAAAAGAAAGACTTCCCATGCTGCCGCCAGGCTTTTTTCTTTCGCCCAGTAGCTTTTAAGATTTTCTCCTTAACAGGTTGACTGTCTATCAAGCATGTCAAAAGCATTTCATACGTGATCTGTAATACATGTTGTGATTGTAAGAAAACTTTTAGTGGAACAGCATGAACACCACATGTGGCAAACAGTTGCATTTTCTAGGGCTGCTGCTTCATCTTCACCCCCACACTCAGCTTAGTGGACTCATTCTCATCTTCATATACCATGGCTGAGTGACTTTCACGCTGCCATGATCCTAGGTGGAGGATGCGGCCATTTGGAAATGTCAAGAAAGGTCGAGAACATCATCCCAGCCAAGTTCAACAGGCTGATTTATGAGTTGCGAGCAAATGAAATATAGAACGGGGCTAGTGGAACAATCAGGTCCCTATAGGCACCCTAAAGGTCACCTAACTTAATTTCAATTAGGCCTTGGGGAGGCTAGTAACATATGTCACTGGTGAAAAGAGTGCTGTGGAACTTGTAATGATGTTGTGTTTGTGGGGATTAAGATGAGGCTAATCGGTTAAAGAAAGTGGCAGTGCTGTATTGACTGAAAAGTTAAGAAAGGACATGCCAAATGAAATAACCATTCCACTTAATTCCAAACAGTAGTGCAACAGCTGTATATTCTTTAATATTTACGCTTGGAGGAATAAATGCAAGTCTTAGTGCCTCCTCTGTTCTCAGTCAATCACGGGGAAATGTGCTGGGATTGAATTCCATCAATTACTGCCTTCTGTTTGACACATGCACCCAGACTTGGGATTAGCCAACAGTTCTGTGGAAA
The DNA here is from genome assembly GCA_018398805.1 of Hirundichthys speculiger. Classification (NCBI taxonomy): domain Eukaryota; kingdom Metazoa; phylum Chordata; class Actinopteri; order Beloniformes; family Exocoetidae; genus Hirundichthys; species Hirundichthys speculiger. The sequence goes on along the minus strand of JAGFBZ010000849.1, from coordinate 2,298,408 downwards.
TAGCAACACTTAAAGAACAAACTTCCTGATATTTTCAACATATAAGTAAGGGTTTACTACCTACCCCCCATCACCACCTTCACACACACAGCGACACACAAAATGCTTTAAAAATGAGTCACAAATTGTTGGCAAATGATTTTCTGTTCAGAGGGAATAACAGGGACCCCGCTCTGCCTTTGATTCAGGCTCTTTTTTTCATCCTGTCTTTGTTTACCCATGCTGTCTAGCAGACGCTCTGCTGGATTCCCTATTGATAGCTGTCTGACGGGGGGGCTGGGTGGCTAAGTAAACTAGAAGAGACAGCGTGGTGCGCCGTTTGTGGCTGTACATCATATTAATGCTGTGGTATGTGGTATGACTCTGTGGTATTTTATGTTTATCTTAATACATATTTTGCCTCCAATTGTGTGCCAATCGGCTTTTTGACTTGTAATTTGTGTAACCCTGAATCATCATGCATGCCACCTTGTTGTCAGGTGTGTGTGTGGATCTGTCTGTGCTGGGCACTGGTCTCTCTGTGTGCCTTGTGAGGTTGATGTGGCATGGAGGTCAGCTCTGTCAGATCCCATATCCAGGCCCATGCTGTGATGTGAAGGGCACTGTCAAGAGACAACCACGAGGCAACACAGGTACAGCTGCCCTCAGTGCTCTTTTTCTTCTGTGGCACAGACACGCACACATACATTAATGTAGATGTAGAGCCAAGCACATCCATGCTTCCTGTAAACACACGGTTGTGGGAACCTCCCCCCTAGGGTGAAAGCCCCAGGATTGTGGAGTTCCTTCAAAACAAACATTACCGCCTACTTGTTGACTGTCTGTTTGCTTGGGATGAGCTATGTGACGCTTGATTTAAATGGAAATATGGGAGCTATGGCAGACTGTGGCTGACAGGGGCTCATACAGAATATGTGCAGACAGAAAAAAAAATCCCTGAAGTGATTACAACTGTTCCTTTCTGATAGCGTTTGAATCCGAGTTTAATCATAGATATTATGACAAAGTGCAGATATCTTCTACAGTGTCAGGTTTTTCTTATGTCACAGCTTATTGGCAAGTTAATAACTGAATATTTTTTATTGGATTTTATAACATATACAGCTACACACACAGCACGAGAACATCTAACAACTAAAATGCTTTGCACACACACCATAAAATCCGTAAAAAAAATAATGAAAATAGACAATATTAGATTACCCAAAATATTACCGTTATTGACAATAAGAAAAATCAGCAGACATTATGACAAAGAAAAGAAATGATAGCTTAACCAATAATGCAAATCAGTTCAAAAGAAAAGTGAACAGAGAAAAAAACGATAATAAATATTAAATAAATAAAAATAATAATAAATGACTAAAAACATATGTAAAGAAGAAGAAGAAGAAAAAACACAGGGCCTTTGACATTGCCTATTTGACATGGAGCTTCTCAACATATAGTAGGAAGGGTTGCCACAGCTTTTTGAATTTTCTTTCCGAGCCTTGAGTTACATATCTCAGTTGTTCCACTGTGAGATGTGCCACCGTGTCCATCACCCACCGCCTATGAGAAGGGAGTACCGACTTCTTCCACTTAAGCATAATAGTCCATTGTGCCAGAAGTGTAGCAAAGGCCACTGCTATGGCATGGGTGGCTGAAATTTCACACTCCAGTGGCACCACACCAAATAAGGCTGTGACAGGGTTTGGTTGAATTGTTATTTTCCACACTGCAGTAATTGTGTCAAAAATCCCCTCCCAAAAGACTTTCAGCCTTGGACAGCCCCAAAACATATGGCCAAGGTGCCAGGGTCACATTTACACCTAGGACAATTTTCACTGGTTCCTGGAAACATTTTGGCAAGCCTGCTACTTGATAGGTGGAGTCTGTGCAGGACTTTAAATTGGAGGAGTCCATGCCTGATCCAAAGAGATGAATTATGTACCCAGCCAACTGCCCTCTGCCATTCTGTTTCAGAAAGAGCAAAGCCTAGTACTGTTATTGGCAAGTTAAACCCTACTTGCCCTGATATAACAGCAGAATTATGTATTAATTTATATGACTGTCAGTCATGGTGAAATCAGTTTAAGTGTATAAGGCTAGGTTCAGGCTGTAGCTTAACCAAGTACAAGTCCCATAGGTGCTTTCAGGTCTAGTTTTGGTTTCTCATATCCATTTGGTAATTAATTTTAGTCTGCAAACTAAGCTGCAAGGCACTAATTAGTTTTGCTGATGGAACACATTTGTTGAGTTACTCTTCGTCAAAGCCTCAGCTTCGTCAAAGCCTGAGCTCGTGCTGGTCAAACCAGTCACAAGTTACCAGCCTTAGCAGCAGTTAACTAAATTACCAGTTATCAAAAAAGAAAGATAGGAATAAAAAAAAAAACTCAAGCTGGTTCAGCAAGCTAGTAGCGCAAACTGCATTTTCCAGTGGTGTAGATCCAGATCACATTTGAAGTAGTTTAAAACACAGTTCATATCAGTTTTCCACAGATGCATCTCACAGATGTTGTAGAAGCTCAAAAAGGACTTTAAGTGTTTTAAAAGTCACTTAGCAATCTTGCTTTTGCTGCTGCAAAGAAAAGATGTTGAAGGACATTATAGACAACGACAATCTGTAGACAGACGGGGAGTCTTCTGCTCAACCAAAGATGTGAAAGTAGTTTGAGCTCATTGTGGACCTTAAATGTGGCGAGTATAGAGTTAAGGATGGAGAATGTTGCAGACTGCTGTTGTCTGCCTGCAGATCTGCCCCTCTCTTCACGTCTCTGTCATTCTCTTTCTGTGGCTGTTCTCAGGCTGTACCCCTCCAGTGTACACTGTGTCCATGCTACGGGAGAGCAGCTCTGAAACTTTAATGCTAATTGATCCCAGAGAAGAAGTATGGACACAGGTGTGCTGCCGCAGGCCCTGGCTCTGACATGGATGCCAAGGGATTCTGGGTAACTGTGGGGCTTATTGAGCCAGAGCAGAATTTGCCACTAGCTAGGATACTTGTGACCCATTTCCTTTTTAATCAGCATGTTTGATGTCCACACTTTGTGTCTGTCAACGCACACATCAGTCAGAGAGAAAGAAATAGGCCAAATAGTCCCAGAAAGTAAAGAGCACAGAAATAAATTCTTACGTGACTTTATTGTACTCGTGCCCACAGAAACATTCAAGAAACTGTATAGCTAATGAATATTTAGGATTATTCATTTATTTTTCTGTACCTGCTAGGCTGGAGGCTGTCCCAGCTGTCATAGCTAGCTCGAGCACCCGGAGAGAACCCTCAGACACAGGGAGAACATCTGAATAGAAAGATCCCAGCTGAGATTTGAACAGGGAACCATTTTTCTGCGAGGCAACCACCACCACACAACTTGTGCTTCTACTGAGCAAGTTAAATTAACTCTTCGCCCAACATTTCTCTATTAAAAGATCATAAGCAATTTTAGATTACTTCTGTTCGCTAAATACTTGTAAAATCCATATACTTTCTAAAAATCATTAAATCATTAAGTTCCTCTGATAGAAAAGATCCATGACATAAAACCCAAAATGGACTGCACTTATATACCGTTTTATCCACACCAAGGTGCCCTCAAAGCGCTTAACACTGGCCTCTCATTCACCAATACACGCTCACATTCACACACCAGTGGGCGGCTGCTACCATGCAAGGTGCTGCCAGACCCACTGGAGGCAAGTTAGGGTCCAGTGTCTTGCCCAAGGACACTTTGGCATGTGGACAGTTGGAGCCGGGATCGAACCGCCAACCTTACAGTGACTGGACGACCCGCTCTACCAACTGACCTACAGCCACCCATAATCACATACACACTGACAGTTAGTTTTTGAAAGTATGTGGTAATTATGATCATTTGAGCCCCAGGAAAAATCTTAATCTAAACCACACTTAAACTTGTCTGAAGTCTTGAGTGTGTGCGTGCGTGCGTGCGTGTGCGTGCGTGTGCGTGGTTGGTTCCATGTCTCTGCTTGTGTTGGGTGCGTTTGTTTGTCTGGACAGAAAAGAGACTTCACTCTGCCAGGTTGCAGGTGTGCAGATTAGGTGTGATCCCCTCTCATATTCTCAGTAGTATATCTTATGTGATGGCTTTTCTGCCGTGTAAATCTCATCTAAAACTGACTAACAATAGCACCATGTTGACAAGCGCCCAAGCATCTGGCGAGCCAACACTCTGAATGTTCAAACTGCTGTGAACAACCTGTCTCCAGAAAGAGACACGCAACTTAGAAAGTAACTCAGTTGGTGTGTTCCCGCTTGTTGATGTGTGTGTGTTTTTTCTTTGTGTGTGCATGAAAGAGGTGAGAGGAGAAGAGAAGGGGGCAGTGCATGTTGATAGCCTCATAAATCATGGAAAAGATAGTGCTGTATCTTAACCAGCAGTTGAGCTACGCGATGGTATGAAGATGATCTGACTGCACCTTTCCATCTGCGGCTTCAGCTACCTACTTTCACTTTGGTCTCTCATTCAGCTCAAAGATAAAGACTGAAAAAAAGGAACAAGGGAGAAAGGAGAGAAATAACTTGATATAGAGTCCCATTAAAGTGTGATGAGTGGCCTCAGTGAGGGGGTTTGTGTACGGCACTTTATTCACGAATGATCACTTATTTATAGGTGTTGGAATTGTGTTGTTTGCTTGTTTTATTGAAAACCTTGTGGGTAAAGTGGCGGCAGGCTGCCTGACATGTGAGCGCCGCATCTCTGGAGGGCATCCCCGCAGAAAAATCCTCCTTCTTGATGAATAAGTCAACGGGACAGTTGAATTTTTCATCCAGACAGAATCCAGTGGCACTTGAGATGTTTGGTCTATGGGAATGTGTAGTCAACCTGCAGCTGCTAGCTCATATATAGTGTATATTCACACACACACAAATGAGAACCAAGTAGTAGATACTGACTATCTGTTGTAGCTGTGGAATTTTAATTAAAAATGCTGGACCATCCTCAAGATGGGTTTACCATTATTGGCCTGACTTCAAAAAATTCTGTGAATTAATAAATGATCAATTTTATTTGGCGTTTATATGGTGTATGGTGTTTTCATATTCTACTGATGGAACTAAAAATAGCAAAAGAAACAAAAACTATCAAGCCTGGTTTTGTAAATCAATAAAAATAATCAAAATAATTGATAAAAAAAAAAAAGGAAATTCAAAAAGTCACATTACTGCTGCATCTTTAGCTGCTGTCGACATGTTCTGCATCCATCGTCTCTACTTTAAGTTTTGTCCACCAAAACTCGCACTGACAGTGACAAGGGCAATGCACAAGCAAAAACATGAAGGTAGCAAAGTGTAGCCCATCACAGGAAGGGTTGTGGTGTTTTGTGTACACGAGGGAGCATCTCTTAGCATGAATGATTTATATTAAAAGAGAAAGTGAAAAGTGTTTCTGGAAGCACACCAACCTAAATCCCCCTTGTGAACAGAAGGGAGCATCTTCACATGGCCAAATGGGTCTGATGGTGATCACAAGGAGGAAAGAACAACGCCACTCACTCGCAAAGCCTTCTGTGATCTCCACCTCACCTCTCCCTGTGAGTTGGGACACATCTGAAGGAAGATTGATAAATAAATAACACGCAACACCATGTTTTATTAAGTTTGTATTGCATCGTGGTGGGAAACTGGAGAATTCTGAGATTGGATAGCAGTTTAGGTTGTTGCTGGAAAATGCAGCTGTAGCCTAACCAGTTCCTTAACTTAATATATAATTATTTATTTCAGAACATGATTGTTTTACATTGAACTACGTTGAAAAATGTAATGTTGTTTCACACTGTCTATGCTGCTGTACCAAATGTTAGTCAGAAATAATAAAAAAGGTATTAATGGAACTCCCTTTTGCACATTTAACATCTGCTCTGTGGAAAATCTGGGTATTAAAGAAATTCATTACCAGTCTCTGGAAGCTTCAGGTGGGAGAATAATTGGGTTGTCTTTTTCACAAATTTTGCTGGATAAGTTGTTAAAGTCTGAACTAGTGTTTGGCCACAGATTATGCATTTAGTTGTTTTATGCAGTTATGTTTTTACATACTCATTAATTTATAAACTGTTAATAAATTAATTTCTGTTAATGATCTTATAACATTGTTTTATTATTCAATACAGTGATCCCTTGCCAATTTGCGCTTTAAGTTCCACGGTTTTAGTTATTTGCGGATTTTTCTGAAATATATCATATAATTAAAACCACGGAAACATCACAGGATGTTGTGTGCGTTCTCTCACTGTGAAGAAATGCTGTGAGCCAGCCTGGCCCCTTTAAGAAGGTAGCCTTATGGGTAATGGTGTGGCCTTATGGGTAATGTAGTGTGTGTGTCGTGGAACAGCAGAACGAAAACGGGGTTAGATGAAAAGTGGAGTGAGCATAAACAGCAGCCCAGCGTGTATAGATTTACATTCTCTGTTAACCGACAGGAGCCGAACAATACAACCTGTGTGATGTTACAAGTTCCTGCAGTGCCAGAATAAAGTGCCCGTTCCATGCAAGAGAAAACCGGACTGTTTCTTTTGTTGTTGTTAGCGTGTTAGCCGCTAATTACGAGCCAAAAGTAGCACAATACCAGCGGTTTGTTTACTACGGTTCAGAGACCAGAGGCTGTGAAGGTAACAGAAAGACCACAGTTGAGCCTTTGTCTTGGCTGGTCCCCATTAACTGTAAAAAATAAGGGATCACTGTATGACCATTTATTATTTATTTACTGCTGTGATTGACTGATTTACTGCTGTAATCATCTCTGAGGACACATTTAGCCTCCACTGATGCTGAATAGATCTGATGTGGGTATGGATGAATCCATTTCATGCTGGGTTTTGTTTTTAATAATAAAAACAGAATATATATCTATGTTTTTTTAAAACCTCTTTGGGTTCCAAGTCTTTCTAAGATTCAGGCCATTATTTAAAATTCTCATAATTTTAGTATGACTTATACTCCTGCATTTCCTTATTTTTGAACCTCAAATAATAATACGGGATGTAAAGCACATACATCTTGTTTTCACTTACCTGTGTGTTCATTTGCAATTCAATTGGAAATCTATGAATTCCTTTGTGAATTCCTGTTATCTCTGACGGATGTGAGTAACTCTTTTCTTTTTTTTTCCTCTCCCCATTTTACCTCAGGTACACTGGAAATTTAAACCTTTGTGGTATATTTCAGAGAAAGACCACGCTGTTCACCAGGAAGTTGTATCAATGAAATATCCATCCATCCATTTTCTATACCCGTTACATCCTTGAAGGGTCACGGGGTCAATGAAATATCGAACAGGGTAATAAACTACTAGCTTGACAATCTGTTAGTATACACTTAGTATATCTCTTGCCATATCAATATTAAAATCTTAGCTGGATAGATATCTTCCTGTTCTAAGCAGGACTGTTTTTGTGGGCGTTATGTTCACAGACCCTAGTAAATTCAACAGCACACTTGACTGAGCCACAGCAGCTCAGGATGAATGAATCAAACAGCACTACTGGAGGACTTATACTAATCCAGGAAGAAATTTTAAATTTTAAGTTCTCCAGTCACAAGTCATTAAAAGAAGCCTGGATTTTAATGAATCCCAGTTTTTATTTGAGGAAATACAGTACATATACTTGTACAGAGAGAGGAGGGATACGTATGTTGCTGCATACCAGGCTGTGCTTTGATGTGTAAACGGTCTGGTCCTCATACTGCTCTCGTTTGGTCAATAAAACCCCAACTGGTTGCTTAGTTACTTTGCCCACTGGTTGGTTCTGACAGAAATTCAACATAACTCCTAGAAGCTGGGCTTTAGTTGTATTTTTGTGTACAGTGAGAGTTGCTCTGCTTCCTTAACATGGCACAAGCAGATGTTTGCTTCCAGCAGCCCGTTCTTCTGGTGAATGCTGGGTGTTTTTATAGCCTGGCTTGTTTTATTCAAATTATTACTGTCAGCGTGATGCTGAAATTCCACTTGTCACGTATTATCTCCACATCGCAACTGGATTAATGTAAGCGTGTTGGTGCATGCATGTGTTTATGCGCGCAATTGTATGCCCACGCTGCCAAACTTATTTGTGTTTCTGAGGCTTTTCTGCACCTGTGAGCATGTGTGTTTGTGTCATCTCGAGCGCACCGTGAAGGTGTCATTGTGAAGCCTAGAGCCTGTAAGCTGTCAGACAGTGAGAGATGCTGCACCTCTAAAGGGCATGCGTTCTAGGCCTTTCCTGTCTATTATAAGCCCTGGAACACTCATCAATGCTGTTGCCGTGCACCCCCATGTCCCTCAAGCAGCCACAGAGAGAAGCCACCTTTCTAACTAGGAGAGCCCTTGCCTCTAAACTTCACACATCCTTGTCTTCCATTTTGACATGATAAACGTAAGCAGCAGTAATGAGGCATCAGGTTGTCAGTGCATTCATTTTGTTTTGCTCAAAACTGAGTAGAAGAATATTTCTCTTTTGCATTAGGCAACACAAAACCCTTCTTACAACAAGCTGCAGCTCCTATAGCTCAGATCCACGCTCATTAATTTACACCTTGACATGATATGAAATCCTGTGTAGATGTAGAAATGTGTAGATTTGATATGCTTCATATCACGGATGTGATAGTAGCATGGAAAGAGGTGCTAGCCATAAAGCTAAGAGACAACAGCAAAGCCAGCAAAAGATTGAGATGTGTCACAATCCCACCATCTGTAACAGTCACGCCTGGCGTTGTCGGAAACAGATCGCTTTGATACCAGCCACATCAAATCTCCAGTTTGCCAAGCAAATGGAATAAAACAATCTATCGATCTTGCCCCACCTCCCTGTGTATCAACACAATCCATCTGTGTTTATCAGGCTATCCGGCTTCCTATCTTTTGTTGTCTGCAGGCAAGCTTTTTTTTTCTTTTCTTCTCTTTTATTTTCTTCCTTCCTCCTCCCACATTTGTTTGGTGATCCATCAGCCTATTTACGTTATCACTCTGCCAAACCATCCATTTATGCTCCCATCTGTCTGTCAAACTATATCTTAGCTTCCATTTGTCTAACTATCTCTGTGTCTACTCATTCACCTGTCAATCAGAAAGCTTGCCTTGGCTGCCTCTGGTTCCAGCTGCTCGTCTGGCTGATACCGTCTCTGATCCCGTCTGCTCATCAGTTAGTCAGATAAAGTAATTAGATTCCTATCACTTCATCTTATGCTTTACTCTGTATTTACACTGTACTACGTGATTGTACTTACAGTTTTACGTCTATGTCAGAGCACTAAATAAAGTTCCATTTATGCACAGACTTTATGAATTATTTATAGAGGAATGACATTTCTGCTTCTGGAATGTTATTTGCTTAGTGTGCTCTAGTTAAAATGTTAAATATTAAAGTTTAGAAAGTATACTTTTGCTGAAGTAAAACAACTTGTTCAGTGTAGACTAATATCTTTGATCTACATAATTCCCTCCGAAGAATCCAAATGGAAGCAGGTCACTGTTTTGGCTCGGTGTAGTTCAACTCAAGCCTCAGTGGAGCGAGCTGGGCACTGATGTCCGCACTGTCAGGGGGTCTGGTCTCCCGCAGAGGCCCAATCAGTCTTATAGGATCAGTGACTGAAGCCCGGAGGCACCAGAGAGCCTTGGCCTGATGGATGACTTTCTCTCCTGGCTCAGGCCTGTGAAGCCCAGGCCTCTGCCACGGCCCCATCTGTGCTCTCCATGGCTCCTGCATGCATTGTGCTCACGGTCTCAGGCTGCTGGTAAAGCTTCAATTCAAAGTCCATTCCTCATCTTCGACAGTTCTACTGCCGTTCAATATAAAGTCGACGAATGAATTAGACCTTCATTGACCAGTTACTGATTAATAAGTGAATTAAATATTTTTCACCTATTAACAGCAGTCAAGTTATTTTCTTTCAGTTTTAGCATCAAGTTTTTTTTTTAGCTTGAACAATTTATGAAATGAATATTTTGGATTTTTATTTGTTTAATTTACCTTATAACCCTAGATGATATATATCAGCGGTACCTGCTTCTCTGTGTTTTACAGAGAAATTATATATTCAATGGCACATTCACTGGTTATAACTGGAAAGGAGGAAAAAAAGTTTAAATGTTGCACCTCCAAACGGTACCTTGTACTGCTACATTGTTTTCTCCAGTGGTAAACCAGAAGATAATGTCAAAACATTTACCAAATCCAAACAGCAGGCAAACAGGTAGGCGATCCTTATCAGGTATTTACTCTCCGGGATATTTGTTGTCTTTCATGGTTTTACTCGGAATGAAACCTGCCTCCTAAAACTTGACTGCTGAGAGGACAATCATGAATGAGTATTCTGCCTCAGAGGCCCATCGATTGGAAAAGTGTTTTCATATATAACTGTTCATTTGGGCTGTTTGTGTCTCTGCTGTATCCAACAATGCTGAGAGGCATTGTTCTGTGACTGAAGAATCAAGTCCAGCAGAGATACTTTAAGAAGATTTCAGAACCAGAGGAGTCTGGTGAGAAGTCACTGTTACCTTTAGTTTGTCAGCTGTGGTGTTTTCCCGTCAAAAATTGAACAAATATTAGCCGAACTTCAAAAGGAAAGATGGATTTTATTTGAGACAGTCAAATAAAAGCATAAGTGCTTTTATTTGTGGGTGAAGACCCATTTTATTTTATGTGTTGCTGTTTTGTCCCTGCTGAAACTTGTCAAAATGTCACAACTGAGTAGGCAAAGTAGTAGTTTTCATCACTCTGAAAATATAAGCATTTGTGTAAGAGCATGTGCAAGCGATTTCCTCCTCTTCTGAAACTTTTTTTTTCTTTTTTGTAACGGAGCAGTCAAGAGAAATTACTCTTTTCACAAGGTGTGAAAGGAGCAGTGTGGGGTAATAAGTCAGTGCATGCACATAAAGTGCCGTGGATATATGAAAACGTGACAGTGAAAAGGGCTCCATTTGTACACAGTACACACAATAAAAGGGAGATTGGAGTAATAAGGGTGGAAGAAATGACAGGTTTAAAAAAAAAAAAACTCAAAATCTGAAGCACTGTGCCATTTTTGAGTAAAAGTGCTCCTCCCAGTTTTGGTCACAGGTTTTCTGGAACTTAAGTGTAAGCCAGGGAAGGGAAGAAAAAAATTACTATTCAGTTTCTAGGCCACTCACCCCTATTGCCAAGCATGCACATCTCACCCACAGAGATAGAGTGGTGATAGAGGCATAGAAAGATTAACCACATCCCTGTGCTGTCAAAAGCAATTGCATGAGTTATGACCACCCTGCTCTGTGCTAACCTCTCCTTGTTATCATTTATCACAACATATTGTCAGTTAAAGTCATTTTGCCTCCAAATTCTGTATACAAGCTGTCAAGCAGGAATGTGAACTTGTAAACACACAGGCCATATCTGAATTCAGTGAGATGTACTGTCCATTCCAAGCTGAGCTTCAGTGTTAACGTTTAGCTTGTTCCTTGTGCTCCGTGAGCATGTAAACATCACAAGTGGCAAGCTTTTTTTTTTTTTTTTTTGGTTTTTGGAGTTAATGTCAGTAATGGGAAGGATTAAAAAGAGAGAAGAGGGAAAAACACAGTCAGTGGGAGAATTTCAGTATCTTGCCAAAGCATGTTTATCCAGGCCTGTCTTAGGCGTTTCCCTCTGTCAGTCTGATCACCTCAGCCTGATATGACATGCTTGAGAGAAGAAGAAAAAAAAACACAAAAACACAGAATGCAGCCCCCTCACTTTCAGATCTCCTGACATTCCTACAGCCCCCTCATTGAGGTAATACTCTGTGGAAAAAATATCAGGAGCTACAGGTAATTCATATTGAGCTGCAGGCACATCTCAGTGTTGAACTTGAAAGGAGTCTGAAAGATTATGACTTGATATATCAACATAGCAAATTAAAGGTTTGTGTGTTATTAACAGAAAAGATAACGTTCATTCCACATTTTAATAAAGAAATGTTGATGTAACCTAATGTGTTACTATGAACAGCTCAGTCACATGACTTCCAAACAAGATGAACTTTTGTACTTGAATATCTGTAGTTTCAAAATTGGATAAAAGGGACCCTCCATTGTCTGCTCCTGTTTTTATTGCAAAAAACTTCTAATTCCTTCCTATGCGTGAGCTGCCTTAAATTCTCTTAAAGATCTGTCTGCAGAGAAAAAATGTTCAGCATATTTCAGTTTGAACCATTGTGAGTTATGTGTTCTGCTTTATCTTGTTAGAAGTACCGTCAGTACCATCTTCCGCTACAGCTTTTGTTTTACAGATGTTCTGATGTTAGCCGGTGTGTAATTAAATCTCTTCTTCCCTCTACCACTGGCTGCAACACAAGCCAGCATTATCAATCCACCGTGTTCAGAGCAGCTGGAGAGCTGTTCTCTTAATTAAACTCTGCATCCTTTTTTTTTTTTTTTTTCATCCAAACATATCGTCGCTGATCACTGTGGAAAAGTTGGATTTTTAGATTTATTGGCCGAGGAAACTTACCACGAGGCATCAGGCTTGTTTTCGATGTTAATTTACAAACATGGGGTCTGAATTTTATGGGGAGGACGCAGAAAAGGTTTTCTAATGATGATTCATTTTGTCCAGGTGCAGCTGCACAAAACACAACCACCCCACAGTTGAGTCATTTTCATGAAGGCCTGTTAGAGTCAAACACAGGTTTAGATTTGCTTTTCCTCTAATCCTAGAAGCAGTTGTCTCAGGGTCATCAGGACTTGAACTTGACCTCTGCCTTTCACGTTGTTGTTCCAAACTGAGAGAAAGTCTGTCTGAGGAGCTACCGTCTCATTGTCTTTATGGTTCTCAGGTACTTAGCGGAGTCGAAGTCTGCTCACTGCCCAAAACAAGGTCTGAAAATTTGAAATTTGCATTGTCACAACCTAACTAGTCGATATCAAGTCTTGGTCTCAAATCACAAAGGTTTTTTTTTTGTTTTAAGCATTTTTTATGACACAGTGTTGTTCTTTTTGAAAGCAACAGGTGCTGATAATAGGAATGAGAATATGACAGCAGGTCGCTGCTCAGTAATACTGTGGGAAAAATAGTGTGAACTTGAATACATACAGAAGTTGAGCTTTTGTTACCTCGAACAAATCCACCGTCATGTTCACTGCACTCGGCTGAACTGCATTTTTGCAGAAGTGAGAAAGAACTTTTAGGAGACAGAAAACTTGAGTTGTTGAGCTTTTAATGCTTTAATCATCTACCTGCGACTGACGTGTGTGCATTTCAGCTGTTTGTCATGAATCAATGAGTTTCTTGTATCTGCCAAAAGTAAAGGCTCCTTGACGTTTGTAGTGCTTTGACTCATCACTTTTTTTTTTCTATCTCTCCACCAGCACTCACACCTTCTCCTCAGCCGGATTTAGTTTTCTCCGCTGTTCCCACCTCTGTGTGAGGGACTGCATTTGCCACAGCTGTAGTTTTGCGATACCCAGTCCATAACTTCCAGTGTGAAGAAATAGCTGTGCTCCCTCTGCTTTCCATTTATACATCATATCTTGTTTCTGTGTAGGGAGCTCCATTAGTCTCTGGCGAGGAGGCTGGTAGAGGAGAGCCGGGTGAGATGAAAATGGCTGATAAAGAGTCAGAGCTGATCCTGTTGCTAGAGCTGCAGACGTTATTCTCTTGGCCAAACACAACATGTTGGTGTGCTGCAAGCAGAGATTAAATCCATTTTATTTTGTTTTACCTCGTCACAAACTGAAATGACTCAGAGAGGAGTGAACATCATGCCACAACTCACAAGAGCGCTGAAACAAACTCCAACATAGCTGCAGCTCAACTCCGCTCACAGGCTGAAGCTGTTTAGTCTTGTGATTTTGTGAACCCGACCCTGATCAATATGAGCACTGTGTTTAGATGTCAGGCCAGAGTATAGAGCTACCCATATGATATTCTAAATAGCATAATCCCTCCAAAATCTTCCTGTATATGCAGGCCACTTAGAGGTAATTCCTCCAAGTATGCCACGCTGAAAGTGTTTGATCGATGAGTGGCTGGATTTCCTACTTTTGCAGATCACAGAGCCCTATTATGATGTAATTCAGTGCAATTAGCCAAAGCTGACATGAACACAAAGGACGTGGTGATATTTAATCTCTTTTCAGGAATCTCATAACATGAAATAACATGTCACCGGAGACTCTCGTAACAGTCTGGGAAAGGTTGGAGCTCCGCGTTGACTTAAGGCCTCTGCTTTAGCTATTTAGTAATCCTGGCATCCTCTCGTCCTTTTATTACCCATAGCCTTCTCAGAGCATCTCCCTCGTGGCTGGGATCATTATGATATACATGCAGGGATTTGCCTGCGTGTGTCTGAAACAGAGGGGAAGAGTAAGTGTGTGCGATTTCCTCAAAGCGATGCGCTGAGCCGTTTATCTGTGAAGTAGACCTGAGGAACAATGCATTTCCTTGTGTGTGTGTGTGTGTGTGTGTGCGCCAGCGAGAGCGTATGCATTTGTGCGTGAGTGCATATCAGTGACTTCCCCCTCCATCTGCCCACCCTCACTGAAATCCACAGTGCATTTAGTAACATTTTGAGAAACGATGCCAGCTCGCACTTAATTAAGTGCTGGGAAGCCAACGTCTCCCCTGCTGTAACACAGAATACCTGCTCTTATTTTGTCAATTTCTTCTCCTGTTCTTGTGCTCCTCTGTGTCGCTCCTACTCTAACTCGAAAAGATGTCGCCTCTGGGAAAAGCAGGTAAAGAAGCCATCAAAACCAATGCAAGTAGAAAGTTGCAATCAGTGTACAAAGAAACCCTAGTTTGTCTTTTGTGCGGATCTCTCTTCCTTCCCCCCGTCTCAGTTCTTCAACCGCTTGTTCCTGTGTGCACTTTAAGCTTTCAATTCAGTAGAGGCTACCTGTAATGTTCCTCTCCCAGTAGAAATAGCTGCTGTTTGTTCAATTGTTGTGATAGATTGATGTGAGGTGAGAAAAGATGGGTTTGTATGCACCTGAAGATGGGAGCAGAAAAGTCCTTTTGAGAAGCTAAAAGCTCTCCATTCAAGAATTCTGTGCAGGGAGACGGATTTTGCTGGAAATTTCTCCCCCACGTAGTGTTGTCTTTGATTAAAGATTTCCAGTATATTTAGGCAGTTAGACAAGAAAACCCCCAAAAGGCCACTTGTCATTTGTCAAAGCCTACTTACTCTGAGGCAGCGCCTCTGAAGGGTTTCAGCAAGTGGTCAGACTAATAGTCTATTGTTTTCAGTTTACTCGGAATACAAAGTCGTTGCCTCTTCAAATAATCAAGAATCACAAGGGCTTTCTCTGATTAAATGAACAGCTTTTATTTTTTATCAGTACATCTGTTATCTGTACTTTGAATATCTATCAAGGTTAAGAGAGTTCATGACTCAACATGACTTGATGTACTACTGTGCTAACTGGAATACTGGGAGGGAACTGTTCTGAAACCCTGTTGTGCCCAGTGGTCACTGCAGTAGACTTTTATTCAAAAGAGGTTTTCTGTTATATGCACGGAGTAAAAATACAGTTTGAACTTGTCATAACTGATTTGTGAAACGACCGCACGATGTCCCAAGGAGTGGACACGTCAGTAACTTGCTTAGAAATATGAATAAGAAGAAGCATGTCCTTTAATATTTAATGGATGGAAGGGTTAAATGTCAAACTTAGCTTTAAAACTAGTTTTTTGTGTGTATTCTATATGTAATATCTAGTGTAACATCCCTCACAGTTTATGCACTCTGATGGAAAAATAGTTTAGCTTTAATTCAACCCAAGTAGTTGTATTTTTAATTGAATTGCTTGTCGAATTTAGTTTAATGTTCCAGTTTGTCTTTCATGATTTCACTTTTCCCCCAGTGCATATCTGGTCTTTTCTGTACCCTTAGTTCCTTTTGATCATTCCCACCACCATCCTATTTACTGTACTAGGTGGGTCTGCAGACTGTAGACCAAGGGTCTGTATTCTCTCAGCTCTGATTTTCATCCTCTGAGAGGTCAAAGGCGACTGTTCGCCCAGAAATGAGGTTACAGCAGTTGGGACTTAAAATGATTGGCAGGAATAGATTGTAGATGATCTACTTTTTTTTTCTTCCTTTCTAACTGTCCCCATTTTTATCCCTGTGTTCTGTGAAAGCTTGATTTGTGAGTCATGGTTAAAGTGTGAAGCACAGCCTACAAGGAGAAAAAAAAATGTATAAAAGCATAGAGAAGAAGTCAGTACGTTCAGATGTGCTGCCAGAACACGGTAGCTTTCACTTTCATGTACACGCTATAAACCTGTGTTCGGCTAAAAGAAGCTCAGAATACATAACCTTTTTTGCATTTTTCTTAAACAAAACTTGATCTATTTTCCTGTTGCTCCTTCTGTCCCCCTCCCCTCCCCTCCTGTGCACCATCTGCATGATGTTTTCTATCCAATCTGAAGACGGTAGAGCTCTCTGTTCTCTGCTGTGAATGCAGGTTCTTGTGTGCACATATGTTTTTGGACTGTACATCTCCCAGCCGTCACTTCCACTCTCAGCTCATTACCTGAAATGATGGATGGAGCGAGCGCCATTAGGCAACGCCCAGCCCCGGACGCCTGGCACCCCGCAGCAGCCGCTGAGTGACGGGCACATTGGCAACGGGACATCAGGAGTCCCGTGTGGGTGTGCCCGCAGTCGTCTCCGTGGCTACGCTTCCTGGTTCCGTCCGGCCCCACCTGCCACCTGGCTGCCCGGCGGATGTCATGGGCATTTCTGGGCAGCCATGGTTGAGTAGCATTGGGGGAAGAACAGCAACAGAGAAATCCCAGATGCACCTATAATTGAGTTTTAATATGCCACTTTTTTTAAATTAAGTTTTTATCAGTAAATTTGCCAGCACAGTCCTGCAGAGCCATGTTCGGTTTCAGTAGTGCTGACCTTTTGATATGAAAAAGCAAATGCTAAGCAATTTGACTTTACTTAAGACAGCACTGACAGAATTGCTGTCTGGACTCCAGAGCTGTGTAGGAATGGAGACCAGGTAAGGAGACCAGGTGAGGCAGTAGGCAGGACTGCAGCTTGGTGACACCGAGCAGCTGGATCACCATGTCGTGGCCCGACAAAACAAGAATAAAATCCTGGGGGACCGAAAAATAATCCTACACATATGCTCTGTGCTCATTTTCTTTGCCCCTCGGTTGTTGTGCAGTGGTTTGTGTGCTCGCATGTGTGCATTTGCTTTATCCGCTGTGCATATGTTGCATTGTTATGAGAATAGTTGAGGAGCTCTTAAGTGGAAGCGAGGATCAGAAGCTAAATAGAGTTACTATGACACCAGACACAAGCACCTCCACTCCAGCAGCTCGCTCTGTTTCTCCATCCTCCCCTGCTGCTTTGTTCTCAATCAGCCTGGATTTGCTTCATGTTGTTTCTCCTCTGCTCTCCCTTCCCGCCTCTTTTAGTTTCTCTCTACAGTCTTTCATTTAGTTGAGCTCTTCTGCCAGGATGGATCAATGTAACACTTTCTTGCTCTTACTGATTCTTTGTCTTTTCTCCTTTTTCCGTCCTCCCTGAACAGACAACCGCCGCGCAGTCCTGGAAAGGTCTCGTTCACGCCACAACGCAAATCACCAAGCGCGATGATTACCCGCGTCTACCACAGGACGCTAGATAAGTGCCAAAGAGGCCTGCGAAGAGGAGACCATGAAGACATCTGAAGGAGGACCAGACCTCCCTCACTGTGGCACACACACTCAAACACACTCAAACACACACACACACATGTGCAACACCAAGTATTAAACACAAATTCCTGCAGAAACTATCCAGAACTGCAGGACCAGACATTCTGTGTCACGCTTTTCATCGCCTTACATATTTATTCAATAATTTCTAAATGCTTTGAAAGATTTTCTCCACTCCTTTTTGATTTATAGCTAAAAACAACAAAGGCTGTTGCTCTTTGAAATTAACGATTTTAATTGTATGAGAATCTATTTTATTTTTTATTTTTTTGCAGGTTTAAACTTCAGTCTTGTTTTTAATATAATGCTACAGCTCCCAAACACATTTGACATGAGACGTGCATTCAATATTGCATCGCATCGGAAATAGACATTCTGCCAAGAAAGACTGCAAATGATTCCACGCTTACACGCTATTACACACGATAGTTGTGATGAAGACGGGCAGCTCAGCAGCTGTCTTTGAAATGGAAGACGTGTTTATGAGCCTTGCACACCCTTTCTCCTGCAAGTCACTGAACTCTTACGTGAAGAGGAAGAAGTTGCTTTATTTTTGTTTCATGTCAATCCCACTTTAATACCATTTCCAGCAGTAATTATTTCATCAGACTCCAACAAAACACAAAACCTGTTGTACGCCAGTATTCTAGTGCGTGTGACTCATGGAGTTTCAAAATATATTCTCCATTTTGAAAAGATGCATTTTATTTTATTATTACTATTTCTTTTTGCTACATAATATATCACTAATATCACTGCGTGTTGATCTCTGTCCTAAAGACATTTTTGCTGTAAACATTAGAGGCTGATTTTTTTATTTTTTTTATTTACGCATCTAACTCTCAGGAGGGACTACCATAAACTCCACAGATCTTGCTGTAGGTCACACAGTTTCTCAGTCGGGGACCCGTAATTATACAAAGGTATACCAATATTTGTATCATTAATTCATTAATATGAATATTCTTAAAGATGGAGGCTCTTAAAGAAAATAAAAAAATCAGTCCAGCAGTAATGAATCTGTGTGGAGAGGAATGGTTGGGAGACAGAAAGAAGTCAGTGCCAGTCAGAATAATCACTGTAGATTTCCTGTTGATGTTCTTCCCCCCATCAGTTTCTCAGAAGTCTAATAAAATAAACTTTGTGGGGAAAAAGTGTGTGATATAATTGAATTTATATGGACATAACTGTTTTAACTGCATAAATACTTAGATTTTAAGTCTAATTTATACTGTCAAACACAAGAAAAAATGTTCTCGTCATAAATTAACCACAGATGTTATTTTATTAATAATGTGAAACTGTGGGGAGAAAAACCATTCAGAACCTGCTAAGGGGGCTCATGACTGAAAGAGTCCAGACTATATCACTCCACTGAAGACCCTGTTACCTATTCAGATCTGTGATGCCAGAGAAGTGCGTCTGCTCCACGGAGAAACCATCTGGTGCTTGGTTTTTAAGTACAGTAGAGCAGAAACGATGTTTCTTTGCATGGACCCACTGTTACACACTTCCACATGAACTATTTATTCATGTATTCATGCTTAGGGGCAGCCCTGTCCCCTCACCTCCCTAAAGTTTTAGCAGATGCTACTAAAAGCTACTGTTGAATCCACATGGACACTGGGAATGACCACGATAACAGACTGAGGGCCACAGCACACAGGACGATGCTTTTCTTAGCAAGTGAGTCTCCAAACACCTTCCAGTTCCCCAGCACTAATATAAGTGACCCTTTTGTCATAACACAAGTTTGTTTAAAACCACAGCTCTGCTTGAAGCCTGGCGTCTGTGTGTTCCTCTTCTTCAGTGACTGTATGTGTGCACTTCATGCCAGCTCAGTAATCAGAACAGGAACCATGGGAAAATGGGATTCAGTGTGCTTGACTCCTGGGCTGAATAGATGGAGATTTTTCATTTAAACAATCTGCCAGTGCTGCTTGTGATGTGTCTTGCTCATGAAGTCTCCTCTCGAAGCCTGCATGCTTCTAAAATGCAATTTTACACATCATCTCAGCTCAAGGTGCACCCACAACGCTCTGAGAAGTCTGCATATTTAAGAAGACAATAACTCTCCTCTGAATATCAGGTTCCAGCAGTGACAGAGAGAAAGCATTGAGAAGGAGTTTTCTGTATTAGGGAGTCTGCATTGATCAGAGTTTTAAAGACCTGAACAAAGCAGAGATAGAGATGTACCGTTAAAAGAAGGAATGTCATCTTTGGAAACACCAACCCTGGAGGAATCTTATACAGAGACCTGCAGAGATAGAAGACGTTTCCCTGGACGCTGTACCTGCCAAAACAAACAAGCGACTCTGAGTAATTGAAAATAAAAACTTTAACCTTTATTTAAGTAAGTTTTTTTTATATAAAATTTTTTGTTGTTTTTTTTTTCTTTTTAAACTGACAAAGATTGTATAGCAATGCAGACTTTGAGAAAAAAAATGTTTTATTTTGGCCATTATTTGATAAACATCAAACCATTTAATAAATAGGGAAGTAGTTGTACTATGATTGTCATGTGGTATTTATTTCCTAAAACAGTCAAACACCTGTAAAAAAAAAAATTTATTTAGAGGTAATTAAAAAAAAAAAATGCTCTCTTTTGTGTCGTAGTAGACTGAGCTAGAAGATACTGTGTTAGCATTTGCTGAACTTCCAGATCATGTCTGTTCCCATCAACAGTGATCACAATGACCATTTCTTCCTCCACAGAACTGCATCAGAATGAAGCATCATGAATCAAACAAGGCAGGAGAGTCTGGCCTTGAAATGTGGAACGTATAGTCATTTTAATTTCAATAGAGATTTCTACATTGAAAATATTCCTCACTGTCCTTGTGCTTGTGATATTTCTTCTTCGTCCCATTTTCTAGATTATAGGATTTTTATTTTCTTTTGACTTTAAGATGAAAGGGTCTGATCAGGTCCTCCATAGTCATGCTAAAAAAAAAGTCAATCATCCCATCATCATTGTGCTTGTGCTAACAAATATTAGCTGATGAAGTGACTTGTGCTCATGGTGATTGTAAGAATGAGGAGGCAGGGGTATAAAATATAAAAGGTGCCATTTCTTTGGTGACTGGTGGCAAGTGCATGAGTTAAATTAAACTTCCCCATGTTACTTAATTTACAGTGCACTTTATCTCACACGATAGTCTTCTCAGACAATAAAAGATCAGCAATGATTTAGAAATGCAACATTACCACTAACAGAGTCAACTATTTGCAAAGTCCTTTTTTTTGGGTAAATAGTTCCCTGCTGCCACATATCCAGTTCTTTCATACATTGGCAGTGTTTGCTGTTGATTTGAGAAAGATCAATAACGGCTGAATCAACAAGCTATCCCCATTTTTGTTGACAAACCCTGTCTGACCATGATGTGTAAGCTGCCATATCCCTGCCTTCCTTCCTTCCTTCCTTGTTGTCATTGAGTATGTTTAATTGTCTTAAGAAACATTTATATTTGTAACATTAAGTCTATTTGTATCCTTGGGAACATGAAAAAAAAAAACAAAATGGTTATGCAACCTGTCCTTCCATAGAATATCTAATGGAGTATGGTACTAAATAATAACCACTTTGTTACATAAACTGGTTTCTGAAAGAAAAGCTGTCTCTTTGTTTTGTGTTTACAGAAAGTCTCCAAATCAAATCATCAGGCATTCACATGTCAAAAGGGAAATTCTCATAAAAGCTGTAGTGTAAAAAAAAAAAAAAAAAAATAAATAAAAAAAAGAAGAAGAAGACCCAGCAGCACAGCTAAGGATTGCAAAATTGCATTTGAAACAAAAAAACAAGACATTTGGAACAATCTGCTTTGGACAAGTAAGATCCAAGTCGAGTTGTTTAGCCATAATACAGACCTCTACATTTAGTTAAAACCAAACACAGGATATCAGCACAAAATGTCAACCTACCAACTTTCAAACATGGTCACGGTAAAGAGATGAATTAGGCTGAATTTGCTACCACAAGACCTGGCTGCCTTCAAGTCATGAAGTTGACTATTGAGTTAACGATCATTCTCTGTATAACAAGGTAATCTAGAATCAAATGAGAGGCCATCTGTCCATCAACAAAAGCTTGATTCAAATTGGTTCACACAATCCAAAATACACCAGTAAATCAACAACAGACTGGCTTTAAAAAAAAAAAGTCATGTGAACCAAATGGAGAGTTTGGTCCACGTTGCCAGCAGTGAGTCAGGTGGGACTTGGACTTGCCCACGGCTGCCTTTTATTCCTAATTCTGTTCAGAAACTTTCTGGACCACATTTAGGAAAAAAAAAGGTGTCCTCTTTAGATTTTGGATGAAGTTTTGCCTCAAGTGGAAGAATTGAAGTATGTTGGGGTCTTGTTCATAAGGGAGGGAAGAGTGGGATGGGAGATCAATAAGCAGATTGGTGTGACATTTGCAGCCGTGCAGACTCTTGTACTAACCTGTTGTGGTGACCCAAAAGGCAAGTTCCTTTGTTTACCAGTCGACCTTTGTTCCTCCCCTCACCTGTGGTCAGGAACTGGGGGTAATGACCAAAAGGGATCACAAATACAAGCGGTTGAAATGAGTTTCCTCTACAGGATGGCTGGACTCTCCCTAAAATCTAGACCGAGAAGTGAAGTCATCTGGAAGAGACTCGGAGTAGAGTCCTTCTCCACATCGAAAGGAACCAGTTGAGGTGGTTTGGGCATCTGGGTAGGATGTCTGTTGGTTGGCTCCCTGGGGAGTTGTTTTGAGCATATCCAACACCTAGGACATGCTGGAGACATATTTTTCAGCTGGCCTGGGAGCATTTTGGTTGGCTACCAGAGGAGCTGGAAGTGGTAGTCTGGGAAAGGGATGTTTGGACCTCTGCTTAGGCTACTGCCCCTGGGACCTGAACCCAGATAAGGTAAGTTAATGGGTGGATTGGTGGGCCTTAAGAGAGCTGTGTATTAACAAATGCCTGCAAACTTAAACTAAGAAAAACAACAACAAGGAGCAGTCTAAACTTAAAGAGCACATTGATCTAATATTTATTATATTTTTTCTGCTGAGACATATGGGAAAAATCACACTTTTTTGTTGCTGCTTTCATTCTCATGTTTATTTAGTTTCTCTGCACACTACATCTATATATGGATATGATTAAATACAGTAGTATTTGCATCTGTTCAAGGCAAAAAATGGATGCCTGTGCATGTGTGTAAAATTTCATGATGGTTAACATTCATAAAGACAACCATATGGATGCAAAGCTTCACAAATCTGTCAAAAAAAAGGATGCATATGCAAATTTCTCCTTTTGAGCATACCTCCAGTTTCACACATCAAACTACAGTTTTATGCATCTGGCCCAAGATTCACTACGGGTTCTGGGACCATCTGTAGGAGTTTCGCTGTGTGAAACGAGACCTGTTAGAGGAGCAGTGTAGTAGTTAAGGAGAGATAAACCATGAACTGAGCAGGAGCTGAGTAGCACTGAGTCAGACAGTGACTGCTTTTTCTAATGTTGTAGAGAGCAAAGCAGCCAAGAGACAATGACTACATGGTGGGAAAAAGAAAAGAGGTAATCACTCATGACACCCAGGACTTTTTACAATTTTTACTGACAGAATAGTTAAAGTGGTGATTTTGTTTTGAACTAACGGCTGGGATAGAGAGTCTGTCGGTCTCAAAGAGGTTTATTTGAGGGTGACATTCTTTCATCATGAAGATGCATCAGAGCTATGCTGAGAATCATCTGGCAAGAATGATAAAAAAAAAAAAAAAACAGGTGAGTATCAGCTTTGTATAAGTGACCCCTCCCCCCTTAAATGTGAGTGGTTGTCCAGGAGGAGGTGGTGCATATTGTAAAGAAAAAGGGTCCCAACACTGTGGCTTGAGGCACCCCTGTGGAGAGATGATTAAAAGTTGATTATTGTTCTTTCCATGATAGCTTGAAAGGTTTCCTGTGAACTACAGTTTAAATCATGCCTTAGATCCGCGGTCTTCAACCTTTTTTGTGCCATGGACCGGTTTAATGTCAAAGCAATATTTTCACGGACCGGTCTGTAAACTTGTGCCGCAGATAAATACAATGAAATAAAAATCATACGACCAGCATAAAAGCTGTGGCATTTTCTATATATTATAATTAATGTAAATCTGTTGTGGATTCACATGCAACTTTATTAGAACCGTCCTCATGACATCACACCAACAACAGAACATCCTTAACATCTTCTCCGCAGAAAGACACTTTCTGAAGATGTTTGATTTTTTGACCGAGACACGGGATCTTGAAGTCTTGTTATGTTTCAAGAGTAAGTCATAGACGGGTGTTATGGAGAGAATCTGGTCATTTTTCAAAATAAAACATCATTTAGACTCGGATAATAATTCAAACAGTAATAATGGAAGTGATTTATTTTTTTCTCTACGGACCGGTACTGGACCAGGGGTTGGGGACTCCTTCCTAAGATGACCATCTCAGATGGTACAGATAGTAGGATACTATCTTTTCAGCACATAAGTCATTAGTCAACATCCGTGATGTCGGCCATCTTGGTGAGGGATGAGTCACTGTGACCTCGTCCGCCATCTTGGAATCCTCCTCACACTAGACACGAACTTAGTTTCTCTCTCACATTCACAAACACATTCATCCATAGTCTCCCAGCATACATGCATATAAGTTGATACTCCTTCCCATTTAATGTTTTATAGGCTTATGTTAGTCTAGTTGTCTTTTAGTTGGTAGATATCAGGATCTTGACTCAAGTGTTTGTTCATCTTAATGTAACCCTCGTTTAGTGTTGTTGTTGCCTGGTATTGTTGCAGCAGCATTGTTGTTAACATTATCCAGCGTCGAGCTAGCCTCCTCGCCATCTTCCGCCACGACGTCGTCCACAAATGAAGCCACAGACATGGCTGATTTATTTACTGTCCAACTTAGAAACAGACGGTAGAAAGGCTTCTGTGCTTTGTCTTGTTTTGTGTGTGGGCACTCCAGTCTCTTCAGGCTGTGGGAAATGATCAGGCTACAGGTGGGTTTATTCTTCTTTTTATTAACAGCCAACACGGCAACAGGTGCAGCATACAAAACTCAGCCACTGTCCAAAACCCTGGCGCACGCTAGAACTCGCGTGCCCAACATTAACGTCCCCCTAGACACACGTTACAGGTAGGAACCAAGATTCCCTTGAGGAACTGACTAAATAATAATAAATCATAAATCATCAGCAAATAATAATATTACAAAATATTATTAGTAGTGATATAACAAACATGAAATAATCACAATCCCCATAATGACTCCACATAGTCAATTAATAATGAAACATAAAATAATTCTACAACATAAATGTAGTGCAATAACTTAGATTAACATTAATACTTGTGTTAATAAATTGTGATATATTCAAATGAGAGAAGTTGTTAGTGGTTATTTTACACAGTTTTGTAACATTTGCTGGTTAAAGAGGTCTGTGCTCGGACTCACACCTTCTTTGTTGCTCTATAGCGCCACACCAACAGCCATTTTGAGACTGATTGTGCCGTTTAGTCTTTGTTTCCTGATTTATCAGGTTGTGGTTAACAGCTATCTCTTAAGACAGTTGGTAATAACCCCCTTTATAACTAAACAGGTACGTTACATGCACAACATAATTGGTGCACGTAAGAGGCTTTAAGACACCAATTATGTTGAGCACCTTATAGGCACAACAGGGGTAAAACCTAAGAGGCTGGAACTGTAACAGGCCCGAGCTGCTACTTAGCCCTTTCTGTTGTTGCAGCTCCATTACAGTGACGGACCAGTTTGGATTAACTGACTTAACAAAATACTATTTCATACCGCCTGGTCACAGCAGGGCACATTGAGTGTTTCTGTCTTTTATTATTATTATTATTGTGACTTCTGGGAAGATCAGGTCATATTTTATGGCAGTGCAGAAAAAAAAGTTAAATTAAAGGGTTTGAACATACATTTTCATGCCACTCCATTTTTATTAATATTTTTTGCCAAATATCCAAGTCTAAAAATCACATCTTTGTTTTATGGCAGCACTGATGATGAGTGCCCTGCATTGACTTATGGACAGAGCTGACTCAGAGTATTTGGTGTTAGCACATGATGGGTGGTACGGCTCCTGCCTGTAATGAACCTTCATGTTCCCACTGTTTTATCTTGCACAATGTCAAAGGGTGAGTGATAATGCTGTCCTTACCAACAGCAGCTTAGGGAAATCACTACAGGATTGGCTAAAGTATATCCATAAAAAAAGTATTTTTAATCAACTGGAAACCTTTACTAACATTTCCTTATCTCCGTTAAAGCACAGGAATGAAATAAGGCGATGCATTTAAATTAAATACAGTCTGGGTCTTAAATGAATTATACGGAGACATCATATTTTATTTTAAGCGAGGAACTGTGGGAAAACACTGTATTCAAATATGCACTTGACTATGTGAGATGACTGTCCTCTTTCTACACCCATGTGTTGCTCTCCATCTGGCGATCTAAGCCATAGTGGTTGAGTGTCAAACTGAAGGCAGAGCTGCTCCTGTCCGAGCCCGTTAGCGTGACAGCACCCACCCCCTCCAACCCCCAACCCACCCATCACCACCTTGCATTCTCAAATCCAATGGCATGTTCTCCCTGCATGTGCCATGTCCCACTTCCCTGCTGCAGCATGACATCATAGAATAAGAACTGACATAGGGAAGTAACCCCCTGGCCACAAGGGCTTCCTTGCTCTCTCCCTGCTTCCATGCACGCACACACACACACACACACACACACCATTATAAGGATCCTGGGACTGATCGTCTCTGAGTCTCTCCTCCTCCCAGTGTGCAGCCAGACAGATGGAGATTCATCTCTCAACAAGCTGTGATCTGTGTTTAGAGATGTGTGCTGCAGAACACAACTCTAATTAGGTTTATTGTTGATCTTGGGAGGTTAATTTGTACTTGGCTGCAAGTAAACATGCTGAAAGAGGCCAACCTAGTTCCTTACAGCACCTCGTCACTGCACCTATGAAGAAAAACATTTTTTTCCCCATTTTTCTTCCAGGTGATTCAGAAAGGTTGTTATTCTTCTGTATATTTGTCTGGTCTGGTGTAATGGCACTTGTCTTGGCTGGGATGGTCGTCAGAGTTGGGAATAAGATCGTGGAAGTGTGTTTGTCTTATGATTTTAGCGCTAGGGTTGTGTATTTTATTATTATTTTTTCAAGAAAGTACGCCTTGTCAAACTGGGAGAGATTAGTCAGGCCCACTCAAGTTTTGCTTTTTACTTTATATTATTCCTCCACCTCTCCTTCCTTCTGTACACGGCTGTGTTTTTAATGGGCTGGTGACAAATCAGCTGCCAGCCGGAGTACAACATAATTATGTTTCACTCAGCATTTCCATCCCACTGAACACGCAAACACTGCGGAGATGACACGAAGATGACGCCCTTTCCCTCTTAGCCTGAGCCAGTTCAATCAAAGGAGAAATCAAACAGCACTTTGCTCTCAAACATGCGGGTTGGGTAATTGCACGTGCGATTTTTGGTTGAATGGATGTCTCAGTGTCCGGGTAAAAATATTCTCCTTTCATGGTTTGCAGGTGGGTGCTACATGTAAAAAGAGCAAGTCTCCAGACATTTCTGCTACTTGAGCACCGTAACACGCTTCTACTGATGCTGTAAACTGTTTAGTGTCACCGACATCAAAGAATGTCACAAAATATGAACTTTCAATGCACTGTTGCAGGGCTGGATGGGCTGTGATCTATTTATTTTCTTTTCTGTGTCTGGGTTTAGATGAAAAACTGAAACCAAGGATGTTTCGTCTCATCTGAAGCTGTAGCTACTATTCTTCTGTGACCCATCCTAAACCATATATTGATTATATGTACAGCACTTTTTTAGTTTTGATGACCTCTCAAAGCCACATTCACCACTATAAAAGGGCCCTTGCCTTATTTTCTTTATTTTTTTTTTGGGGGGGGGAAATTAGGTAAATGGAAAGGAGCTTCACATTTGAGGATCTTATTATGCCAACATTAGAGTTCCCAAAGCACAACCCTCCAAAATACAATCTCATAGCTAACAATTACCAGTACCAGCAAGATTCCATTGAAAGCAAGGTGATGCTTTCAACTGGCTTCTTTTATTTGGCCAGAACTGTAAAAACTGAATTTCCTCAATTTTCAAATATATTAAACCAAGAGCAAGATGAAAATCCTTAAATTTAAGAGGAAAGAAACCAAAGGATCTGAGACATTTTAACCAAAATGAACTAATCTTGTCCTTGTTCGTGTCAGTTTACTCTTTCTATTCTTCAATATGTCTTGTTTATCATCTGCGTTTCTATACTTCAGCTGGTTTAATCTAGCCGGGGACATTTAACTGAACGGCCAGAGTTTGTGCCGCAGTACAGGTCAATAAACTGCACGCTCACTGATTGTTACGGTTGATGCCACTGCATTCAGTTTGGCTTTTCCATCATAACCGTTCAGATTTCCTGTTTATATCCTCTCTTCTCCTTTCAGCCTCACCCCACCCAGATCCATGAGACATGTCTCCCAGCAGGGTAGAGGGTCAGCTCAGATGAGGCTTCAACCTGTCAGAAAAAATTCACATCTCGCCCCTCTTGCCTTGCTTTACCTTCTAAGCCCTCTGTCTCTCACATCTCCCGTGTTGGCACCCATCACTCTTTTTTTTTTTTTTCCTCTCCTACCCTCCTTCCTACCATTTGATTCAGATCACTGAGTTAGCCTCCATCTCCTTTGTCTGAGGCCCCATTTTGCCTGGCAGATGGACAGGAGGAGAGACGATGCACTTACATCAAGAGCAGTATTGTACATGTGTGTTTGTTTATGAGACCATGGCAGAGAAAGGAAAGGAGAAGAGAGGCTGAAAGTTTTCTGGGAGGTAAAATGTCAAACAGCAATCAAGTGAGGAGACTTTTATCTGTCAATCCTGAGTGAGGTCTTGGCTCTCAGGCACCTGAACTGACGAGGCTGCAGTTAAAAGACAACCAAGATGTGAAACTGCGGACGACAGAGTTTAACCTCTTATTCAGTTAACTTGTCATATAGTATCAGCTCTCCATGCCGTCTGTGTACGCTATATTTGACTTCCATCAGCCCCATATCAAAATAATAATAATAATAATAAAATGTATGAACACTGAAAAAAACCTTGCTCTTTAAAAATAGTCAACAGAAGTAGGATTAGTGAAAGAGAACATGTTGTCTTTTGTTTTAAATGTACAGTCCTTTGAAATTATAATATGACAAAAAGTGGTTAAAAATGACTGACTCACTCTATGCTCTCTGACATGCCCTACATTGCTTACAAACTGAGCTTGTGCTCTTTGCCCATAGCAGTTCCTGCACACGCAGACCTAAGAATAGAGGCGGGATTGATGGATGTAAAGAGGGAGAAAGGGAGCTTCATAACTGAGTAAGTGCCCTTCTAGATGTGGAAGCCTGATCCCCCCCTCCTTTCTTTTTTTTTTTTTTTTTTTAATATAAACCATTTCTTAGGATCATTTCACTCAAAAGTACATAAAAGCTCTTTCAAAGTTTCCCTGTGTTCTTTGCCCTCAACTGAAATAGTCCCTGCGGAGAATGCAGAAACACACAAACACGCACTCTATCCTGAAAGACGAGGATAAAAGGGTTGACCCCACGAACGTAAAGTTGCAGGCATACACACAAATACACATCCGCATGAACACAAACACTCATGACAAATAAGTGCATTCCATTCAGGCCTCCATTTTTTTTTTCTTCCTAACCCAAGATTATTAATAATGCTCTAGTTGAAACACAGCAACTCATTTTATACTGAAAGGTTTAAAATCTGCAGGCAGCAAAGCAGACTTTTCATCTTTGTTGCACCCGGCAGCAAATAATGTTCTGTAACTGGAGGACTGGTCATCACTGATGAAGATGAGAGATAAACGTCTTCGTATTCTTTTTTCCCCCCGTCACCCAGCTCCAGAGGAGCATGAGGGCAACGACGTGAATGGTGACTTGGATCCAAACGCAGAGCATGATGAAAAATGCAGAATTACAATGTCAAGTGAAGATATTTCCCAGATGAATGAATCTACTTTTGCCTCATTTCAAGGTGGCATTTGAGGCACCACCACAAACATCTTTGTAGAGTAGATGTTCAGTTTGTACCAAGTTCTACCGATTATTATAAGCTGAGTTACGCTGCACTTTTAACTGTGATGAAATTCTGTAGAAATATTACTGATAGTACAGCTTTTAAAATTAAGAATATTCCTTTGGCACTGGCATGCAGGTGTACCTCAGTAATAATGACAGGTAAAGTATTATTGTTGCAGACAGAGGACAACATTTCAAAGAAAGAGTAGAGCCCTATGGAATCCGCGATCACGGAATCGCGGACGGAATCACGGAATTGGAGATTAAAAACGGAATTCACTTTAAATGCACAATATAACAGAACTGAACGGCAATTTGCATAAAAGTTTTTTCTTTTTTTTTCTCCCGGACTAAAAGGAACTTTTCTTTTGAGAAAATGTTCCAAGAGGGTTCCCGAAAAGGTGGGGACACTCTAGTTTCTCTGCCCCCGCTTTCCTCATCATAGAAAAAAAAAAAACACGTCGAAGCGGCACCCGAGAAACCGGCGAAGAAGCAAAGGAACTAGCGGTTTACTCCCAGGTACAGAGCAGAGCAGTTTATCCAAAATTATTATGTGTCTGGCGTTTCAAAATTCTGCAAGTTTTGCCAGCACGCGATTGAATGGACACAAAATATACGTGCAAGGATCAGTTCCATCCACCCATTAGCTCCCGCTTGGTCCGTAGTCGGCTCGCGGGGGCAGCAGCTTCAGCTGAGACCCAGACCTCCCTCCCCCCGGCCACTTCCACCAGACCAGCTGAGAGATATCATCTCTCCAGCGGGTCCTGGTCTGCCCCGTGGTCTTCCAGCGAGGATCATTTAATGAGTGAAAAGCACAAACGTAAAAAGGCGAGAGTCACTCAACGAGCTAAACACAAAGAGGCTGATAATTATTTATTTAAACGGCTGTCTGTAATGGATGGAACACCTAAAGAAAAAAAAAATACCCAGGCACACACTCATACACACAACCAGTGTTCAGTGTTCACTGCTTTGGATTTCATAGCATCTACATCAGCTGTAGTAAATATAGTTTTTTCTGTTATCGGACACAGTTTGTCATGACATACCTGAAAAATATCATGTACGTTATGACAAACTGTCTGATAACAGAATAAATCAAACAAACTAAAATTATTAGTTTACTGCTGTTGCAATTTTTCTTTTTGCACTTTAAATTGATTTTACCTATTTGAATTATTTTTTTCTTATTTATTACATAGAAAAAACTAAATTTTTTTTGTTAAAAAAAACAATGTTTTGTTGGACACAATATGTTTAAAAGTATAAAAACATTAAAGTTTACAGTTATAATTGGATAAATTGTCTATATTTCATTACTTTTATACTGTTTTGGGTTAAATTTGCATAAAATCCTTAAAAACGGAATTCTCAAAAATTAAAAACCGAAAAACACCGAAAATGAAAAAAATTAAAACGGAATTTGAGAAAAAATAAAACGGATTTCATAGGGCCCTAAAAGAGTTAATGCATGTTAAAGGTCAGTGATGTTGTTTGACAGACTTGGACATGCTGTAAATCACATCATCAGAGACAGAACTCCACCCTGAAAGTGACAGCGTGCAAAAAGGCCAGCTGATGAGCATGAACCCGTTCACTCAGTGGATTCTCTTGTGTATCACTGTTAAATACAGTCATGGAAAACATCATTAGACCGCCCTTGTTTTCTTCAGTTTCTTGTTCATTTTAATGCCTGGTACAACTAAAGGTACATTTGTTTGGACAACCACAAAGAACCACAAAGATTGCTCATAAGAATTTTATTTAAGAGCTGATATCTTACCATTTTCCATGGTTTTCTTGATTATAACCTAAATCACTTAAGTTTTTACATCAATAGCTATGGCGTTGTACTGCCAAAAACACTGCTTTTATGCATTCAGTGTTTTCTTTTCTGTCTGTTTTAGTCACATGATGACATTTAGTGGTACCAGGTATTAAAATGAACAAGAAAGTGAAGAAAAAATGGTGGTCTAATAATTATAGATTAATATAAAAATTTGCCCGATTCCAAGTTTTGGCTCTTTGTGTCAACAAAAATGTGCTCTTGATAAATAAATGGAAAAGCGTAGCGTGGTGGACCCACCTGCAGTCAGCTAACAGCGATGAAGCATGTTCACCTGCCGAGGCTGTTCTAGCAGCCTCCCTGTGTATCTGTATTCACCATCACACTGACACTGTCATGGCTGTTAAAGGAACATTCTTGAGTTAAAACAACCCTAGATCTATCATTAGACGGTAAGGACTTTCGTTGGGGACCAAAGCAGCATGAATCAAGTGAGAACAAAAAATGAGTTTGGAGCAAAAAGGCAATGAATTTTAACATTTGAATTAATCAACCTACATCAAGTTAAAGAGCTATTTTAAGCCTCTGAGTAATTTCAAGTAATTTTGAACTTTATAAATATACAAAAAGTGTATAGAAAACACCGTTTGTACTGGAATCTTCTTCTGGTCACTGCCACCTTTCTCTAAGTACGTTTAAGCTGACTACCAAAAGTTGCACAAACTGCCACCAGTGATGATGCCATCACCTCTACTCCTTTTACATGCATTGATAGTAGTTGGAGCAACATTCAGTAGTCAACTTGTAGGGACTTATAACCATGGGCGTAACCACGCATTCTTTGTGGGGGTCGTGTCCTCCCCAATACTGGGAAAATACCAATCTGTCCCCCCCAATATTATGTGTAAACATGTTAAATATTTCCTCCTTTTATGAAACCTGGCTCAACAGTCTGTCTCTTGTTATTTCCAAATATTTAACGATCAATTTATTTCCGTTTATAAGGAACACTAAAGTGTGTGACCACCCCCCACCAATTGTACACTTGGTTGCGCCCATTTAACGGCTCTCGGTTTGAAGCGGCTCCGACAGACGAAACAATAGAGAGCGTTGAATGTGAAAGGAAGGAGGGAGCAATGTCTTTACCCAAAAAGCAGAAAAAACAGGACATACGAAGTTTTTTCAGACAGTAAGCAACTAGATAGCTAAAGAGGAGTGATGTTGTCCTACTGAGTGTGTTAATTTTTAATTAATTTGAAATATTTAACTTGTTAAAAAGGGCTCAGTTTGTTAGTTGAACTAGCTAGCTTGAAGTGAAGAGACTGTATCATATGATATGATGTGTCTTCCGTGTGTGCTGCTGTTTTCTCTGTGTGTGTCGTGTGTATGTGTGTGTGTAACGCTAGAAATACAAGCAAAATATTCAATGTATCAAATTAAAAAGATCCTCAGGGTCAGTTACTGTTCTTCTGGTCCAATAATAATATCTGGTCATAATGCAGGCAGCACAGAGAGACAGGGAGAGGGATGCTGTAAGGACAGGCCAGACAGGGACAGTCTCTGAAAACATGGATGATCAGGTGAGACACTGGAATACAAGACTCAACATCTTGATGACATTTGTTTTAACCTAAGCCTACATGTCAGCAGTAAATAAAACTAGTAAGAAAAGCAGAATATTCTAAATAAAATTTTCCTCAGAGTCAGTTATTCTTCTGGTACAATAATAATATCTGGTCATAATGCAGGCAGCACAGAGAGACAGGGAGAGGGATTGTGTAAGGACAGGCCACACTATTTTTTTTCTAATGTCAAATGAATAAATCTGTATATATATTCAATTAACATCAATATTTTACATTTAATTCTTTGTACAAATCTATGATTTCATTCACATTAAACATTTCAGTGTAAATGTGCAGACATTCATTTTGAGACAAATCAACAAAATACAAATTAACTTGGAATTAAAAGTCCATCGTGTGCTATAGACTTTTTAAGATAAGATAAGATAAGCCTTTATTTGTCCCACAATGGGGAAATTTACATTGTTACAGCATTGTTTACATTGTTACATTGTTGTTCCAATCACAATATTTACATCAACATGTTTTAGGCATGTAATTTTTCCCAGCTGGAAGCTATCCTATTCGCTACTATCTCAGAGAAATTGCAGACTATTCCTTTAAATGTGATTTCAGATGGTCAATAAATAAAAATCACAGAACTGTGGGAAATGCACCTTTAAAAAAAATTCTGGGGGAGGGCTCTCATTTGGACCCCCCCAATGTCTATACCATGGTTACGCCCTTGCTTATAACAATGTGGCAGTGATAGTGAAGATGATGTCAGATATCCCTGCCTGTACAAACAGTCCTTTTTATACACTTTCTGTACACCTACCAAGTTAACATAGCCCTAGTCTGTCTGTAGGAGCCCTATCCACACAGTCACTTCAGTGAAATGACATTACTTTTTCAAAGGATGCAGCTGTTGTCCTAATTTCTAACATTCAATTTATGTCGGTCCCTAACAAAGGTTTACGCTCCTTACCATCAAATAATAGACCCAGGGTTGTTTCAACTCCATGATGTCCCTTTAACTGTTTTCAAAATTCTTCTTTTCCACCAGCACGTGAAGTAAACATGAGCTAAGCTCAATATTTTCAGATTTCACGCAATTTAAAACTTCAGATATGATCTCATAGCTTCCTTCTACTATTGCCAAGCAAAGAGCAGCTTCTCATTACTTGCTTAATTATTTTAGAATGTTCTTCTTCTTTTGTTTTAATTCTTTCATGTATTTTAAACCAACAAAATACTAATAACTTTTTAAAGGGTTAATACACAACTTTAGGAAACTGCTGTGACCAGCCACAATTCCAAAATAAACACTACCAAAACCAAAAGTCTTTTAAACAACACACAGATCTGTCTCTTTAATTTTGACTGAAATCTTATTCCTCTTTTGTCCAAACTCTCTTTAGCTGGAGAACAAACATTTCATGGAGTTAAAGATTTGTACGTGTTTGTGTGCACACAAGGTGTGTTTATCCGCATGTGGGCAACCTAGCAGGAAATATGAAGCAGAGAGATTGTGTGTTGGAAGGAAAATCAATACATCACTATATTGTCACATAGCTAGTAGATATTTTTCTTTTCTAATAAATATTGTACATCAGAACTTTTATTTTAATTGAATATTGTCTACAAGCCACAACTTTTATTCAAATGAAAGTCAGCTGAGTCAACTTAAAGCAATTGCTTTTTTTTTTTACTAAATGTCTTAAAGTGGATAGGGGATGCTAATGGTTGTCTCACCTAAGAAGTTGTAAGTTTAAACAAAGAGACAATGAAGTCTCCCAAACTCTGTTGTGGAAGACTTGATTTCAGGACTTCAATTAGTTACGTCATAAGGCAAAAAACAGCTTTGATTGGTCAGATTTGACCGCGGACTGAAGGGGCCGTACACGTCTGTGAGAAGGACAGCTTCCGGCTACGTGTCATTATGTCACCAGCCCAGCCAATTAGAAATGGTGATATGTGATAGTTGATAGATGGACCCTGCGTTTATTTTAATTGCAAAAGTTTTAGATTGCAGACCAAGGAACGGGTGATTAGCCTCAGCTTCTTAGAAACTATTTTGTTTTTGTTTCCATAATTTCTCAGAAGAAAAGTGTGTTTGGTTCTGAGGGCACAACAAATGTTTTCAGTTACCCAGAGACCAAGGATCAGGGGCGGACTGGTAATCTGTCCTGTTCAATAACCAAACTTTTCAATCTGTCAGCTAACAGCAGGGGGCGCTAAGACGATCATTGATCAGTTAATAGGCCTAAAAACCAACAAAGCAGACTAACGTTAATGTCTGTCAACAGAAAGTTGGGAAGCAGAAAATGCAAGGAGAAAGGTGGATCGGAAATTAAAACTAAAGACAGCCAAGTCGCTTGATGCTTCAAAATACAGAAAACTCACAGAGCTTTTTGGCAGCAGTGCAACTGCAAGCAGCAGAAGTAACGCTGATATCGACTTAGACGACGATGGTACCAGGTACTGGTAAGTTACAATGACATAAAACCATAGCATTAAACAGGTTACTGTTCTGGATTTGCAGTGTGATGATGAGAAATATGTGGCTTATTGCTGTCAAAAATGAATACGTAACTACCAAGCATGCCAGTTATTAATAGATAAGCAAGAACAAATGGCTGTAATTTCATATTCAACTCTGCGTAAATCATGCAGATTAGGCTCTTTACGTTCAAGAGAACCAAAAGTTTGAGGGGGAGAAGTGTTTTCCATTTTGGCACTATTTATCTTTGTCTTCTCTTTCGTGCATAGTGGTGCAATGTTTGTGGAATAGCCTACAAATGTTGTTTGAAGGATGATTGGTTGAATGGTACCCTAACTAATCACAGTAGCATTGCATGGGGCAATTTAATTTTAAAAATCAGTATGATGTCAGGGGCCTACAGTAGTATTTGT
The DNA here is from genome assembly GCA_018398805.1 of Hirundichthys speculiger. Classification (NCBI taxonomy): domain Eukaryota; kingdom Metazoa; phylum Chordata; class Actinopteri; order Beloniformes; family Exocoetidae; genus Hirundichthys; species Hirundichthys speculiger. The sequence goes on along the minus strand of JAGFBZ010000849.1, from coordinate 2,262,356 downwards.
TAGGTAGTCTAGGAATCATATCGGGGCAAAATCTTTGCACAATCCAAGGCCTGTTTTAATTCCATCTCAAAAATTCACTATATCGGTTGCATATCGGTTATCGGTGATTGCCCCCCCCCCCCCCCCCCCTCTAAAATCGGTTATCGTTATCGGACCAAAAAATCCCTATCGGTCGGACAATACTATGAACAAAACCAAAAACAGTTTTGACTCTTTAAATGGACAGATACTTATTTTTTTCCAATAAAAAACTATTGGCAAGCCTCTCAAACATTTTCGTAAAGCTATCAAACAAACCTATTTAATATCTCACATCAACTTAAATAATGTGCATTACTTACTGATATAAAAAGTAAAGGCTCCTTGAACTGATGGAAATACATACATCAGAATTACAAACTGAAAAAGTGCATTCCAGAAGTTTACAAAAAAGTAAATATAGATAAAAAAAAATGCACTGACACAAGTTAGATTCAAACATTTCTACCCATTTCACCTTTGCACGTGGGTCATCTTTGGCAAATTTCTTGGATTTTTCAAAAGCCTCACCAATGTGGATGAGTCCCGCAGAATTGTTTGCTGCTGACTTGCTCATGTTAGCATTAGCTAATGTTAGCTCACGTAAGCTCACGTTAGCTCACGTAAGCTCACAATAGCTCACGTTAGCACGATTTCAAAACTTTCAAATGCGATTTTTTTGTTTCAGATGGCTGATCGTGTTTGACGTATTAAAGCTTGCAGTGTTTTTCCCTCCTCATGGAATTCGTTTGGAGCATTTGTCACAAATAACCAGCAAACTATCTTCTTCGGAAAGTTTAACACAGTTCCATACAATCGCTGCTATGTTTGTTATCATCAGCATGCTGTGCCCCATACTGCATTCAAGGTGTAGCGTAAATTCCTCCCTTCCCTCGTTTGCCAGTCGTTCTTTCTCCCTTTCTATTTTAAAAATTTATCAAATATCAATTAAAGTGGGAAAATGCTACCAAAATTATGACCGAGTTAACAAGTTGTTTTCTGGCATAAGGGGTTATTCTTGATTTTCCTTATTGAGAAATCATTCTTCTGATTATGCCGACGTCACTTGAACATATCATTCACTGCGTGTTATTCGGGTCTTAGTGGGAGCGAGGCACTGCCGTGTTGACAAAATATATGTTATCGGGACTATTCATCATGATATTGGACTTATCAGAATGATGTCATAATTTCCTGTTATCGAGCCGATAATTATCGGCCAATACTTATCAGGCCAATAATTATCGTTCACCCTTAAGAGAACTAACAATTTTTTTTTTTGTCATTTGCTGCTAGTTCTAATCTACTGTATTGAAAAGAGCGAAAGAGAAAACACTGCAGTATTGTTAAGAAGGAAAAGGCTGGATTTGTGTAAGAGAAATAATAATAAAAATAAAAGAAAATCTACCATTTGCCTGTAAATTAATTTTGTGTTGTACGTGATTCAAATTGACCGGCGTCTGGCAGGGTGTACCCCTGCCTTTTGTCTGAGAGCTAGGATAGGCTCCAGGCAGGCAATAGATAATGGATGGATGGAGGGATAATAAGAATCGTGATTCGGATTGTATCGTGAACCCTGAATCGTGATTTGAATTGTATCGTGAGTTGAGTGAAAAGTGGCATGCCTAATGTTTACATATCAGAAAACTTTCATTTCAAACAGAAAAGGGATGTTTTAAATAAATGTATGGTTTATAAAGCTATGATATAGATATAGATTCTTTTTCTGTTTAAAATGCAAGCATAAAAGTAACTGTATAAAATAGCAGTATAAAAGACAACCTTTATGTTAACTTTTGTTTAGGAGATGCAAGTGATGTTTAGTCGTTCTTTAATATTAGTGTTATTGAATAAACAATCATAAATAGTTCGTATGTGTGGGTGTTATAACAATGACAATATACATTACCAGTTACTGGTGGTTCTACTGAGGGGGAGTAAGTCCAGGGCCGTTCTTCAGTCCCAGTCGGTCCCTGGGAGCAGTTAGCCTTTCAGGGCCAGCAACACAGTTGTGTGAATGTCCTTCTTTGTCAGCAACACTCCAGAGTTGATTGTTTAGTGAACAAGACTTAAAATGATGTTGGATGCTCAAGCACACTGAGGTTAATGGATGCTATTCCAACACTGGAAGGTCAAGAGTCTGAGCCAATAGCTGTAATTTAATGAAAACTGGTGCTTGATGTAGATCAAGATAGACACATGAAGTAAAAATCACAAGTATATTACTGGACTCTTTCACTTAACAGATGAACATCCTAGCTTTTTAAACACGTGGTGCAGATTAATATTAGATTAAGTAGTGGATGAAAATATGAAATCACAAACCACTTTGTTTAACTTCTTGTCAAAGACATTAGCGTCTGCATTGCTTTAGGCTTTTCACTGAGCTGATGTCTGATTTTTCTGATGCAGTTCAGCACAAAGTGATGAGCCACAACTCATCCCTGCTTGGGAAGTTAAGCCTTTGGTGGAAACCTCTTTGATACCCAATTGTGACACCCTCACTAGTCGCCAGTTTTAAATGTAGAATCTTCCTGACTGGTGTTATTTGTCTATTTATTAAACCTTTTCTATATATTTCTTTCTGTAAACTATTTAGAGATGGCTTCTGGCATTAAGTTCTATGTTTGTTCAAATTTTCTCATAACAAAGGAACATAGTTGGAAAGAAAGGTTCCAATGAACAACAACTTATGAATCAATGTTTTTGCATTTTAGAAAACTTAAATTTTTCTGTGATATGTTTAACACAATGAAGGCAATTGTGTTAAATTATAAAATTAAATTTATATAATTGTAATTTATACAATTATATTAATTTAATCTTATATATTTAATATTAAAATAAATTTAAGACACTGGTGTTATAATTAGGACAGGATTAAAAATCTAGCTTGCTTAGCTAGCTATGCTGAATTTTTGCTCTAACATCCTGCTCAGATTTGCCAACTATAATATGATGTATGATGCTATAGCATTCAATCATTCTACAGTGAAGTCTTCAGTTAAGGCTCTGCTTTTCATTACTTTTTTCTTGTATCATTGCTTTGAGTTTTTTAAAGCTGCCACAGTCTGACGACAGCGGATTCCTACAATGACCAAAGATTACCAACGCAATCTTGAGATTAGCATCGGGAAAAGAGTAATTCAAACACTTTTGCTGCTTCTCATCATGAATGAGTCACTAATTGTCACTATATCTACATTACTAGAGTTATATCTTGTGATGATTGGCGACTTCTCATAACACAGGGTTCCTGGTTACACAATGATTGCATCAGAAGAATATAATTAATGCTGCCAAACAGCTATCACACTGCTGAGATTAAAAAAATGAAAAAAAAAAAAAAAAAAAAGTCTGACAATGTAGAGCAAGCAAATATATGCTTTTTTTCTACTTCATAAATTATTGAATTTATCAATCATCACAATTGTCAGTTCATATTGTACGGCAATCATTAATTTCCTCACTTTCCAAGTTTCACCCCAGGCAAGATTTGCAATGAGACATGTGTCAAAAATGACTCACACAGTAACACACTGAGTGTCTGGATCTTGGAGGAAGCGTGTGGTGGTGACATGCTGTCTGCATGTGCCGCTCACCTGCTTGTACCTGCATGCCAACACTACTGTGTGCTCATACTCTGTCCATGATGTGTCCTTCTGAGGAGCAGAGGGAGTAACACAAGGTGACTGTTGATATTAGGATGTAGCATTTGCTACGCTGGGGCGCCTCCCTCATTGGTATTTCATGTAGAGCGCCATCGCATTCGTCACGTTTCATAAACTTCCTTATTATTCACTAGCGGGGAGTAATTTTGTTCTGCCGCTCGCAGTGAAAGCGAGCTAGCAGGAAAGAGGGGTGGGATGACACTCTGAAGTCCCTCTAATAATCATTTTCATTCTTCCTCGTACATGAGCTTGTTTATCAGAAGACCAGGTGGTCTAGTGCCACTCACCTCCCTCCGATGCCACAAAGCACATTAATTTCTGTGAAATCTGAGATGTGATCATCAATGATTCCCCACCAGGTTGTGGTACCTCCATCCCGTGTCTCCGGATAATCATCAGGTTTTCTGGAGCTTAGGCAAACAGAGTTGTCAGAGGAGTGACACACACAGTCCTGCCTAAAGGGAAACGCAGTCTTGAGGAGGAAAGTAATTCATCAGTGAGCTCATGAACCAAGCGATATCCCTTGCGTCCCATGGAGCTCTGGAGACGGCGATTTTCTCCCACTGATGCTTATGGCACAGATGAATTGCTTAAGTGCACACCATATGCAGCAGACAACCCTCCTCGCAAGGGTCTATGTGTATCTTTGTTTCAATGAAAAGCGTGCCCATAAAGCCCAGTACAGCAGCAAGGGTTTTTAACGCCAAGCAGGTGGCCGTGTTCTACTCGGCCAGAAAGCATAAAAAACAGCCTGCCCCCAGCAGCTGCCTGGTCATAAAACACATTTATACTATGATGTCCATGCCTGTCCCTAAAGTGTGCTCCAGGCCACTGGGCCAAAAAAGTGGAAACTGGATTATCAGATAAACTTGAGTCAACTCCAAGGCGCAAAACATAACAAACTTTGATCTTAATAGAAAGCGAGCAAGCGAGCTTTCGTGCATGCTAAAGCTCTCAGAGTCGTCCAAATATAGAGTTTTAGAGAGAAAAGTATAAAACAGTAAAAAGAGAAACTTCTCAAACTTTCTGTGTTACTTTTCTTTTACCCCTTTGACTATTTTCAGAAGATTTTTTTTTCTAGACTCCAGCCCTCTTTCCTTTCTTTCTCTTTTGTAGACCAAAGTGCCAGTGAAGTTTCCCCAAAGGCAGTGGATGCATTGGAGTGTAAAGTGTGCCACAAGGTGGACTGGCGTATTAATGGAGTCCAGTTAGAACGGCTGACCTGTGAAGCAGTACGGTCAGCTGTTAGGTGAGTGCGCCGCAGCTGTAAATCCCAAAAAGGCATCCCCCTGTCTCACTCTCTTTCTCTTCTCCGTCACGCCTATCAGCCACCACTTCCTGTCTCCTCAGCAGCCCCCGCATTGCCGCTAACACAATGTCAAGTCAAGCCTCGTTTCCGAAGGCTGGCAGTGTTGTCAAAAGGGTTTGGTTTTTTTCCAGGTTGAACTTGTAATCACCAGTTTTCCCCCACCTTTTACCCAGCAATGACAAAACAACCATTTCAGCTTAGAGGAAAACATTCATGTTCGCAGGCTGAGTCAAGATACAGCAGAGTTAGATTTATGACCGACATGAAGCTGGTGAATAATGTCGTGGCCCGCTGGGATGCTATGATCTCCCTAGCATGGATTTGTGGCCCTGTGGGTTTTAACCTTTAAAGTCTGAGCAGAGCAGAAATAAATTTGCATCCTGACTTTGTCACATCACAGAAAAATGTGTTTTTAACTATGCAGCCAAACATGAATGATTTAAACAATTACCATGTATATAAAATTTGTTTTCAAAATCATACAAAAAACAAGTGGGGTTCTGGTGCTGAGTTATAGACCTCAGGTTGAGTCAAATGAACCACAGATAGGAGGCAAACAGAGCAGAGTTGACTTTACCCAAACTAAACCGCCTGGGTATGAAATCACTGCAGTTATTAAACATCTCAGCCACCTTCCAGCTGTGGATTGTGTTGTCAACATTATTCATTTGTGTGGCTCACATTGCATTGACAGGAATGTCCTTCCACAATGCACCAAAGGCAACAATGTAGCACACTAGTGGGCGAAGGAGAATTAATCTGACTATGATAAATAGAAGCAGCGATGCATATGTTAATCAGGTTGCCTCTGGTGAAAGTTTTTTGAATTGCCAGATAAAAATGAGTTGATATAGTCATTTATCCTGACTTCTATATCACTGTGGCTCTGCCCAAAAGAAACCCACCAGTTGTTTTTTGACTGCAGTGACCCTTCTAAACTATGCAGTGCAGCGTTGGATCTTCAAAAAGCATAAAAACAATGCGACACTCACACATTGTTTATGTAACTACTCTAAGTACGTGCATGTGCAGTTTTGTAATAACCATGATATGAAATCATTAACCTGGCTCTTCCATCCACCAAGCATAATTTGATTCTGGAGTCCGGGACTCGAGATCACTATAAATAAATGACCCATCCTAAAAATAATATTTCTTCAAATGGAAATTAAACTTATGTTCATACATGTTAGTGTTGCTTTAAGAAACTGCTCTCTAAAACATATGCTTCTATGTTCTTTACCTGGATTTGAGACAAATATTCATGGTGTTCCCATTTGGGGTGTTTATAACTTTAAAACATTTTCATATGGATATGAAAAACCCTGTTGATAACTTGTGTATATGAATCTGCTCAGACATAGATGAGAAAATGTCTCTCTAAAACATTTACATGCTTCTTTAGTAACGGCACATAGAGACACAACATGAGTGTAATGATCACACCAAATGTGGCTGTAAACACTTCTTTGTAGTTCAGTCACGATATTTTTTTCTTTCCAGGCTGCCTCAGGTCACCTTTATACATGCTATGTATCAGTCCCTGTGCCCGTGTCTAACCCCACCTCTAGAATTTGCTTTTAATAATGTATAAAAGAGAACACTGACTTTGCATGTACTGTCAGTAGGAAGACATGATCCCTGACATCTGGAGCCTGCTCAGGGCTCATACTGAATGATAATGGCCTCGCCCATTTTTGATGAATTATTCAGTTTGAATTGTTTGCAAACAAAACATATTTGTTAACACATTGAAATCGGGGCTGAAAGCAGGAGATTTATCAATATTTAATTTAAATGTAGTCAATAATATACCCTTTGGTCAGTTTCTAGTACATAATTAATGAAATTGTGATAGAAATGCACACGAAAAACAATCAGTGTTGTCATATCAGTAGAGGTTGTGTTAATACCAGCAGCCATCACTACTTAAATGCTTTAGTGAAGGGTTTGCTAATGAGTTAAGATGAAGGGAAAAAAAATTAAAAATACATTTTAAAAAATCATTTAGAATAAACCCCATTGGATTGAATGATCATGGTCTTGCCATCATTACTTGAAACTTTTTTGTTCCTCTACTGTCTCATTTTCATCCCTCCATTCTTGGGATTTTTGATTGATAGATTATCAGTGTTGAACTCCAGTTATGGTGATGTGCCTCTGACTGGGCTCATTAATATTTTATTTTCTCTTTACAGTCCCTCTTCACCCCTTCTCCTGCTCTCTTTTTCCTCTGTCTACAGTGTCAGAGAGAGAGAACGGTAACCTAGCGCTGTGAATATCAAGTGGCTGATTGGGGCTGTCAGTGTGGACCCCTGGTGCACCTAAGTCTGCCAGATGTGCCTGTCCATTGGTGTCAGCGGGAGGATTTGTCTCCCAGGTTAGCGAGGGTTTGTCGAGGTGGACAGACGGAGGAGATTGCCGAGTAGAGTGTTGTCCTTCGCTGGGGCCTGCCAGTCACTTTGTCTTTTTCCTCATTCATCACCGCCAGTAGACTGCTGATGCAAGTGTCTAATGTCTGTACCTTTCCCAATGGAGCCATCTTCCACACCACATGTTCCACCTGAAATAAATACCCCATAGCCTTTCATGCCTTTGATTGGCATTATTCAATGACTTATTTTGTAATGATACCACAAACATTAGATATGTTTGCCACAGACAGCCTTGTTCATCCCTTGCGGATATATCCCTGAGGAGCACTCAGGTCGATAAAAGCAAACAGCTCTGGAATTAAAGATTTTCTACCCCCCCCCCTTTTTTTTTTCTTTGCTATTGATTGTGTCTGTTGCAGAGTGCTATTCAAATGCAGCACTGTGTGAGAGACATAAATAAAAAGGTATAATGCGACGGGATGTGAAGGCTGGAGCCTTGAGTTTTTTCATCTTTTCTTTGTCCTGTAACTCAGCTTTTCCTCTGGGTAATGAATAGAAGCTCTTCTGTTATGAAGCATTCTAGGGGCTCCTTCCTACATGTGATTGTGTGTTCAGACCTTGGAGAGCTCATTTAGACCCTACTTTTTTTACCACTCACAAGCAGTGAGGTGGCGCTTGTTGCTATGGAGGATACAAGTGTTGTGGTAATGCAGACAGGACAGGGAGAGCTAATGTGTGTGCGTGCATGTGTGTGTGCGTGTGCATTACTGAATCTGTCTGGGTACTGATGTATGCTTTATGCTCTATGTATTAAATCATCCTAGCTCCAAGGTTTTCATGAGTGTGTTTTGAGGCAGCCAGCAGAGCTGGGGGAACATCTGCACACAGTGGCACAGGCCTTCTGCCTTTACACACGGCTCCTGCCGAGCAACGCTTCACGGCCTAGCAGGCTGTGACCTCCCAGAGGCTCCAAGGGAGCTCTTCCTCTTAAAAGCCAGCTGTTCCTCATACTTTCTGCCCGCCAAATATTCCACAGTCCAGCTGTTCACCTGAGAAGCATGCTACACAACCCTCTTACGTCCTTCTTTTCATATTTTTGGAGAGCCATTGTGCAGGTTTAAGAGAGTGCAGAGTATAACACCTGTGATTCCTTTGTTGTTGCTCCCAAAACAATGAAGTTTGCCTCTTTTTTCCGCCACCTTTTGATAAGCTACAACATGTAGAACGATTTGTTGTTTCTCATGTGTGCTTTGCTGTATGCTTTTATGACTCCAGCTTAAGTTTTGGATGTTTAATCACTCCACCTGTCTTCCACACATCTTTTCAATCCACATTTCACTGCTTTTCATCTGGTTTTTGTTTTAAATGTCACTGTTTTTGAGAGGCAAGCATAAATATCTCTAAAAGGTGTCGCATTTTCTTTATTAGATAAATGTGTTTGTGCATGCGATGATGAGACTAAGTGAGTAAATTGAATAATGTGCGTTGGCTATTAGAGTATGCCAAGTAAACTTTGATTTACTTCAGAAATACACTGAAGGATGCACTTGGAGCATTAACGTTTGGCAACAGATAACAACACTTAACTATGTTTCCAGCACACCAAAAGTTTCATTTACTGAATTATAATTGCAGGAACTGTCCTGCATAAATCATCTCATTTGAGACTCCAGAGTGCATGTATCAAGCATCAGTGAGTGGAACTAATCTTCGAGATTGATTTTTGTGTTTGGAGTAGAGGATTGCATGATATGGTCATTTGTGAACATGTTCTGCTGCCTCACACTCCATCGAGGCTTTTAATCATGTCCATCATTAAGATGGTATAATCCAACATGTTAAAGACATTTTTCCACACACAAAATAGTTTAAGTGAAGTGTGAGCCAGGGAAATAGCAGGGCCTTATCCATCCATCCATTATCTATAGCTGCTTAATCCCCTGCAGGGTCATGGGATCTGCTGGCGTCTATCCCAGCTGTCTTCAGGTGAAAGGCAGGTGTACATCCTGGACAGGTCGCCAGTCCATCACAGATAGCAGGGCCCCAATATGTTAAAATAATAAAGTGCTCATTGTACTTTTAGTAAATGACATTTTACAACTGAACCCAACAATGTGGCCCCTGGGCCCCACTGGACATGGAAGCACTGCGGTCATTGATGAGAGGGGCCACGAGTCGTGACCGCTGGACCACAGAGCTGGGACCCAAAGTTACTTTAACAAACATGACATTTAATCTAATTCAAAAATACAAAGCCACATAACTGATGTGCAATGACATGATTTTAAGAAAAGGAAACTTTACAGTGACAGTTTTTCCTTGTTTGATTTCAAGTCTAAAATTGACTTAATGTGTTTGCTTTCCTCTTCAAAGAAGAAACTGAATCTAAAACACTGTTTATTTCTATAAAATCTTATATACGTTTCCTTTTTTAACTTCTTTTAAAGGAATTAGTATTAAATGTGATGGAAAATCTCTGGGTAAATTTTATTGGAGTGATACCAGAAGAACAAGCACAGGACATCTACTTTCTCTGACCTCAGTGGTGGCTGGCAGCTGCCTGTGTCAAATAGTGCAGTACGTATCATAGCCTTATCAATAATAATACACAATGTAGCTTCAATTGCGTGTGCATCCATACATGGGTATCTGAAAATACTTGGATATATTTTTTTGGCCTTATCACCCAAACTAGTGAACACGAGAGTAAGATTGTGTTTATTATAGAATCCCTCAGTTGGTATTTCTTCACAAATAAAAAGTGACATTGATTTACCGCTGACACTGTAGGAGAAGAATGTTGGATTGTTGCGAGAAAAAAAAATGCATAAAAAAAGCACACACACACACACACACAAAAAGCACAATGATTACAAGGATAAGTAGCAACAGCATTTTTTTTTTTTAACTTTTGTCTCCTTTTAGAGGTTTATAAGGCCGTTGTACTTCATGCTTTGCGCTTCAATATTTTATTTTTTATGGTTTCAAAAGCATGACATGAAACGCTGTTAAAATCAGAGGAGAGGGCAGTTTGCTGAAGCAGGGCTGTTAGTGACACGGGTTACTGGTCAGCTCAACTTTAACACCTCATTTCAAAAGAAAGGATGAAGACAGACTGAAAGAGCAGGTGAGAGATTAACCCTCATAGTTGTCTGTGAGAAGAGAACTCAAAGAATTTCAGCCTCACAATGACTTATGACTATTACTGTAATGATATATAGATTAGCCCCAATCGCTGTCTTATAATTTATGAGCAGACTCGATTTAATTTGTCTGTGGCTTAATGTGGCCCATATATGGGTTGCATCTGATAATTAATGACCTATACTCTGTAGCAGCGGTGGCTGACTGAAGCTAACATATCCTTTGGCATAGACACCTTCACTTTCATCTGTCCAATCAACATGACCTGACAATTAAGCTAATAAATGAAAATGGCACATTCCCAATGCAATTTTAATGAGCACTGTGTTGGGCAGAGGGCTTTGTTCATGAGGAATTGTTAATGGGCCTGAATCCCAGTGCTGATGAAGAAAACTAGTAAATGCACTTCAGGTTCAGACTCATCATAATTGGATTCAGAGTAGAACCAAGTTTAACTGTGGTTTTTACAATGTCAAAGTTTTGCAGTGAATCTTAATGGTTTTTAAACTTTTTTTTTTTTTCAAGTCGATCTTTGCATCTCTCAGTGAGGCAGGAATGCTTTAGAGCAGGTGTCTTTCAGGGTCTCTGCAGGCAAAACTGAGTCATATCCTGAAATCAAACAGTCTCGTTCCAGTCTTACAGGGAATGTTTAATGTTTGTTCACAAGTCTAAAGTGTCTTTCATGCTGCATGATTTTAAGCCAGGTTTGCCACTTATCAAGCTTGCTGACCGGTCAGCTGCAAATCGATGAGCATTTGGAAGTTGCCACTCGGCTCTCAATCATTATATGTGAATCACTCCGACCACAAAGATGCTTACTGACATATCATCAAACCACTGCCAACAGCCAACAGATATCCTGGCATACTAAATATTTACACCCATCAGATGTTCCTACTCAAGCTGCAGTCAATGAAAGAGCAAGGCATGACTCATGGGTGCCGGGAGGAAGGCGAACCCAGAACCAAAGCAAACTTGCAAAGCAAAGGGGGATACTGTAAATGTTTGAAATCTCACATACCAAACCACTATACAAGCAAGCCTTGCATTATTTTTTATCATTACAATTTTTTTTTCTCACCTTCAGGTCTTTCTGTTGCATGTTACACATGGTCTTTACCTTTTTTTTTTTTTTTTTTTTTTGGCTTGTGTAACCAGTTTCTTCCCTGGTTCCCTGAGTGCGTTTTCAAGATGATCAAGTTGTGTTTTCCACACTCTGTTATGCCTCATTCCCTGTGTGTGTTTTATTTACTAAACGTGGTTTGGAGACTACTGAGTCCTGAGTCTCTGTCAGATTGTTAGTATGCAAAGGGTAAAACCTGCTCAAAAAAGTGGGGTGACCTCCACAGACCCCCAGTTAAAATATCCAACTTAAAATCTGTTTTAAACATATTTACAGCCTTGTACAAAAAGCTGTTTTGGCCTCCATGGCTATATTTCACATCCATGGCAACAGACAGGCAGATTTTTTTATGAACCTCATCAGGTGAAATTATATAAAGCCACAAATCTACATATAATTAAGTGGGCTGTGTTTTTCTTTTTGAGTGACAGCTGCATCCCAGACTATGGTGTGAACCAGTAGCTGGAAAAGCTTTTGTAACTTTTGTAAGACTTGCTGCCACCGCCTCTGGGTTGGCCGGTGAAAGGTCAAAGGTCACAGAGACAGCAGGTGGGGAGCAAGCAGGCAGACTTCTATTGGCTGCATAGCACTTTCAATGAACTTCTCTTTTGAGCTGTAAATCAAGACCTAACAGAACATAATAATTCTTATTTTAAAGCTGATATGGCTGGTTGTGCTGTTAATTGTACAAACAGATCACCAGAACTCTGAAAGAGAAACTCCCATACTCATATTTGCCACAGGGCCGGGCTCTGATGGTGATATAGGCAACGAGTCACCAGCACTGAAGAACAGTGAATCTGTCCCTGAGGAGTTCAAATTTTGATTTCTGAATCAAAATTTTTCCTTACCCCTCCTGCCAAATCAGCGGCTTCCAAATCAGTGCATGTTCACATATTCGCTTTCAATTCTGGAAATTTATGTATCACGGAAGGCCCAAGATGCAGCAGTAACGACTGGTTTAAACAGGTGCTGCCACCCAGTGGTTACCATTTTCATGGTACTTGGGTTTCTCCGATTATTAAAACACATATTTTGAGAGCATAAACATAAAATCCCTTTCTATATTCACGAAACCTCTGACTTGTCTTAAACCAGACAGTGTTTTCAGATCATGGACGACACCAAAAATTGGAAAACACTGTGTTCAGCACATGTAGCTAATGTAGAAATGTTTATCGGTTACACTAGAAGCAATTTGCATGATCTAAAATAAAGAAGAAAAAAAGATTTCATAACTGAGTATTCAATATTTACTGTGCATTCATTATTGGATTATTTTGTGGTTTTTTTGTATTTGTGTTTTAAAGTGTTTTGAGTTTTAGAAACAACTGTTACATCAAAGCAATATCACATACTGCTTCAGTAACAAAAATGAAAGTGCATCTTTATTGAAAAAAGAGTGCAGTTAAACATGCTGCCTTTTAAATTCTGAGGAAAGTGCATTCACCAAAAACAGTTTGTGGTCCCTAACTGCTACTCTAAGTATAGCTCACTATTTTTTTTTTTTTTTTTTTTGCCCGCTCGGAGCTGGCAGAGCTTCGTGAAGCCCTGAAGTATGCGTTGGTCTGCAGCTGGCAGCTGACTCTGCTCCGTATCTTTGATCTCCGGGTGATTCCTCGTAACATCAGCCCGCGCATTTGTTGTGTTGCTGAAGTGCTTGATCTTAGTTTTGCAATGCTTGCACACTCTGTGCGTCATGTCCAGCTCGGTTTTTCCGAGCATTCGGTAAAAACCAGAAATGACGCCAAATTGTAACTTTTAGCTAAGACGGGGCCGGTTGGATCTCCTTTTCTTGCATCTTTGTTTTGGTGCTTTCCATGCGCTTGCGTTCGTTCCAAAGCCGGCTGCGTGGTGACGTCAGGACGTCCCGCGTAGTTACAAAATGGACGCGGACAGCCAGCAAATTTTATTTTATTTTATTATTTTTCAAAATTGATTTTGAGACATTTTATATCAATTATGAATCGTAGCAAATGAGAATCTCGATTCTTATGCGAATCGATTTTTTGGCACACCCCTAGTCAAAGGGGTCTGCAAATCATGTTTCCCTATGTGAAAGCCAACACAAAATGTATCCAGGTTTCTGAAAGACATAGGCTACGTCCACAATCCACATTCGTCCATTCATGATAGAAGAAATGTATTTTTTTTATATATCCACTTCAGAGGCCATATCTGCTTGTAAGTCTGAGGGTTGTGGTGTGATGTGGAGCGAAACTGAAAGCCTTTATCATTTATGCCATAATGCACAGGCTCTTTTGGGTCAATATAATTTTTCAAGCCTATATCATTTGACCATCACCAGAAAATAACACACACAGAGGTGCCTCAATGAAGCTATACACAACTCTGACGATGGAGCAGTAAGCTCTACTGACTTTTTTGTCCTTGGATTTGATAAATACTGCAATTGCCTACATGTGCAGGAGGCAAGCCACTTTTGCAGCAATCTGCCACAACAGAATTTTCAACCTGTTTTCACTCACACTTGCGTGACCAATAACCTTGGATGGCTGTGTTCACACGTATATGTCCACATCAGACTGATCCACATTCGTAATGGAAAATGCTATCTTAAAATGAAAGCAAACTAATTTGGACATAGATTTAGATGTTTACATGTTCAACACATAATCGTGAAATATTAAGAATTCAGTCATAATCAGATGTGAATTTAAAGTTATTATCTCTGGTGACGTCAGCAGCTGATCTGATCACCAGCTCACACAAATCGTTTACATGCTGAAAACTGTGAATGGAGATTCAGGACAACAGGAGCTAGACCGGGCATGAGCCATGTCAGTCCTCCAGGGCCGCTGTCCTGCAGGTCTTAGATGTTTTCCTGCCACAACACACCTGATTCAAACAAATGGATCACCATCAGCTCGTCATCAAGGTCTGCACAAGACCGTTAACAACCCATCATTTGATTTAAATGTGCTGGAGCGGGGTAACGCCATCTAAGTCATGCAGAACCTCGAGGATTGGATTTGCCCACCCCTGATGATAATTTGCTAGGTTGGTGGCTCAATCCCCAGCTTCTCTTCACATGTCCTGTGTCCTTGAACAGACACTGAAAAGTAAAAAGCCCGGCCAACACCCTACATGACACAATGGCAGCCAGTGTGCAAATGTGCACGTAAAGAGGTGAATACGAGGAAAGCACTGTATACTGGCGATGCTGTTTTAAAATTGTTTGAACACCGAGAGGTGCTATGTCATCGTGAATTATGTTACAGAGAAACAGCCTGCAGTGTTCATTTGCAAACTAGATGGCCCACCCCAATATGAGAGTATTTATACTGGTTTTCCAAGAAGTAATGTATATTTTCCAGAAAAACCCTAATATCAGTGTCACAGTAAACTGGCAACTTTGAATTGTTGCCTCACTTGGAAATTGACGAGGCAGCCATTGTATGTAAAGGCTCACTAATAGACCCCAGTGGGGCATCATTCCTATTCCACTCATGATGAAGACATCCTCTCTCTCTCCTTCTCCCTCTTTTTTTCGCTTCTTTTTTTTTCCTAACTCACTGTCTCTTTCTCAGATTTGATATTTTTCTCTGAGCGCTTCTCTGCTCTGCCTCTGGGCCTGTGAAATGTCTCCGTCTGAGGAGAAGGCCCCCACGTCCCTCTGGAAGCCATTAGAGAGCCTTTATGAATATGTGCTGAAAGGACGCTTTTTTTCGGGGGTGGGGACTGAGTGGGTGGGTTGTTCAGATGGGTTTATGTGGAATGCTATTATTTGCCTCAGATGCTCTCGCGAACCACCCATGAATGTTAGATTTCTGTGCAGTGCACTGGAGCACTGTTTTATTTATTCTGTGCCCCTCCTATTTTGAGTTGCTGCTGGGGTCGATCGTGTTCTACTGAAGTGCCTGCATATTTTTCCCTTTGCTCATGAACACCTGAATTACTTTAAAAAAATAAATAAAAATGTTAGAGCTCCTGGCTTTCACTAACAATGCTTTTTTTTTTTTTTTTTTTTTAACTTTTTCATCCATTTTCTGCTGCATTGTGTTGTTTTCCACTTTTTTTCCGGGGTGGGGGGGGATGACAGAGCAGTAGTAAGAGTAACTTGAGGCACAAACAGAGTGAGTGCATTGTTTTGGTAATTGCTGCTCAATATACTGTAAGGGAATTTTTCAACGCATGGAAGATGCAACAGGGTTCCAATTTTTGTGGCTTTTATGCATTCTGTCCCCATGAAAAAAACATCACATATTTTAAAAGCTTGTATGTAAAATTGATATATGGTTAAATATTCAGCATGTTCTTGAATAGATAGTGGCCTGGATGTACTAAGTGCACCACTTTACTTGTGGCGCTTATCGCTAAATCTAAATCCGGTTGGACTATGTAGTCATGTTGATCGCCTGTGGTGGCTTGTATGAGTAAATAAACAGCAACACTTATAGCTGGATCAGTTTACAGTTGCTGCTTTCTGATTTTGTTGAACTGTGCTCTCTGGTGAGAACATCTTGTGATGTGTAGTTGTGAATGCAAGCTTGAAAATGAGAGAAGGCAGTGGTGGTTGCCTTCTGCGTTTTTACGCTAATTAAATGTGGAGAGGGCAACTGTTTTGAGTGCTGCCTGATGGTTTGGACTGCAGGCCCACTTGGGTCAGCAGACAGCTCCAGTGCTCATGAATCATGCTGCTGGGAATGGGAGCCCTTATAAAGGTCCACAGAAGGGGGGGTGAAGCATTGCTACAAAGGCCTCATCCACGACACAAAGGTGCTTTAAAGGTCCGCCTGGCTCAATCAATCACAGACCACTGTAATTACAACTGCAATTACACCAAGGGAGTCATGGCACCGAGCTGTCCACACCTTACAGCACAAACCCCTTCCCTCAGTCCTGCTCTCCACCTCTTTTGCCAAGTCTGATGTTCTTTTCTATTCCCCCCAGCCCCTCAATCATCATCACGTTTCCCCGTTTTAACCTTCCCTATTTCTGCCTCTTGTTTTGTCATCTGTTTGCCCTCCGTTTTGAACTCGCTGGCAGTGCTTAGTGTTGCTGAGCACAAACTTTGCTCACGGAAACATCACAACTCGCTGCAGACGGCGTGGAGAGAATGAATGGGAGGTGGCCAGGATGGCGTCTGTGGAGGAAGTGATAGTATGTAGGGCACAGTGTGAGGATAAAGTAATGATTTCTCCTTCACACCTCCCTTGCTAATTAGTGCAGGCTGCCTGCTGCCTTGAAGGGGGCGGTGTCTAGGGAGCCCTGCTATTTGTCTTGTAGAATTACCGACAAAGAATTCACGTCAGCCCTTAATCCCACAGACACTGGACAGAATTCAGCGCCTACCTGACAGTAGCCACGTGCCAATTTGATTTAATGATTGTAATGATCATTTCTAGCCTCTACTCCTCTCTGCAACCACGCAGCCAGGATGAACCATAAGCTGCAGCCCACTTTGCTTCCCTAAGACCTCCTCAGGGCACCCTATTTGTGTGTCTCCACGTTGGAGCACCCTCCATGCAGATGTGCCCACCATATTTCCTCATCATCTCATATTTGTCCCCTTAGCATTTCCTCCAACTTCCTCATAACTGTTGTTTTTCAACCCCCGTACATTTGGTGCACAGTGGTGACATCACTCAGCCCTCTGTCAGTATACAGGACTAAAGGCAACAGAATATAATATTCTAATGATTTGTTTTTACCACCTTTAGTTTTAATTATGGCACACAGTTTATGGAATGGTGCAGCATTTACTGTAGTTCAGTCCAAAGATGATTTAATTTTTCAGTCTAGTCTTGATGATGGGAAAAGTATTTTCGAGTACACCCAAAAGACTCCCAGCGGGATTGAGGTCTAGACTCTGCGGTGGCCAATCCATGCGAAAATGATGCCTCTGTGTCTTTGAGCCACTCTTTCATAGTTTGAATCTAATGAATACCGGTTGTGTCGTCCTGGAATAAGCTCATGTCACCACTTAATCACTGCCATTACAGACTTGTGGGGGCACTTTTAAGGGGTTTTCTAAAAGCTACACAACTGTTTTGTCCCAAAACCTTGACTTTCTTCACCTTGTTCAGCTGGAAACGCTCCTTCATTGTTAAACATCACTGTGAGTTCCACTATTGATTATCTTTGATAAAAAATTTTAAGAAATGAAAGAAAAAAAGCCCTCCAGTCACTCCAGTTCAATTTTTTTTTTTTTTAAGAACTAATTTTTTTCCCTCAAAGATGATGTTTCATCACGATCCTTTCAGGTCTTAATAATCTCTTTGTCAGTTCTCAACCTTTTTCTTCGATGCAGACCAATAACTTCAAAGAGGGAGGAACCCACTAATGAGGCCCAGAGGTGGTCTACCTACTATGATTTGCGGTAATCCTTTTAAATGAGTTGAGTCTGAATCAAAACAGGGTTGTGACTTTGTGCTGCCGTAACTTAATGATAAAAGTCATCATGCAACGATTCACACATAAATAATCACCACAATTCAGAGTACTCACTCAGTAACGTGACATTGAGAAAGAAATGGATGACAGGAAGCTGGCAGTTCCACTGCAGGGAACGCTGCTGATATGACGTGCACCGCAGAAGTGGTCTGCGGGCGGTTCCACTGGTTCCCACCGGAGCTCAGGGATTCTGATTCAGAGGCAGGATAGCAGCGTGAGTGAGAGCTGGACATATTTTGATATGTACTGTTCCATATCAATCAAAACTTGCTGGCAGACTCCTGATCCGAACTGCTCACAGTCCTGCAGGTCTGTGAGCAGTTTGAGTAAGGAATTAGGTGTGAAGAGACAGCTGACAGGAGCAGCCAGCCATCTTCACAATGAAGCAGAGGTTAGCTGTTCTTTAATATCTTGTTGACCACAAGAATGTTGGTCATCTTTAATTTAGGATGTTAAAAGGTTGGTCTGAGTGGTCACATTTTCTCTGAAAGCAGTAAAAGTAACAACTTTTCCACGACTACAAGATATGTCTTCTGACATTGTTGTCTAAAGGATGAGGACTGAATCACTTGGGGTTAAATCACTTGTTGCAAATCAAAACATAATTTTCCAAGGGTATTACCTATTTGTTTAAATAAATCCTGTTGATTACTTTTTTTTTCTTTTTTTGGCCATACAGAGAGTGTAGACGCTTACAGTATACGTTAAAGCAGTATACAGTATATATACGTCAAACCAAGACACGCACACACACACACACACAAGGAATCGTTTCCATACATTTTCACACATTCCCAATACGCTGATACTTGAATGAGGCAAACACATGATGAGAATGTAGCATCTCTAGGACATGTGATGTGTACATGAGAGAATCCCATTAACAGTACTTAGCCTGGGGTAGATCTCATCTCCATAGCAGCTGTATCCCAAAAGCCTGCCATGGTATGACAATGAAAGCCAATCATTAATGTCAGCCAGAGAAGAGGAAAAAACAAAAAACAAACAAAAAAACATGTATTATGTTTTTCTAGAAGTACTCCTTAGTACTGATGTCTACTTTCTTGTATTAACTTCATTATTTTTCCCCACTGGGATAATAAGATGATATTTAAATCATGCTATTGACTATACTGTTGACTTTCATCACCACACAGTAACATGATGTGCCAAAAAATGTAGTTTAGATAAAAAAGCATAGAAAATATACAGTATTGTGCCATAACAAAAACAAGTTCTTGTAGTCACGAGGGCTCATAATAATTGATTTGACTTACATATGACAGGTGGTGCACTCTATCTGCAAATATAAAACTTCTCGCCACATTAGTGCATCTGTCATGTTCATAAATTCTCCAAGTAACAGGAGTTTGAGACCCTTGGTACTTGGTTCTGAGACGTTAAAACTCGTGGTAGGGATCCAGGGGTGGATAAATTTCACCCAGAGTTGCTTAACACGTGGACCGTGGGAACCCTCGTAAACATGGGCAGTGGTTCCCACTTTTCCACTTCTTAAGCCTGATTCTCACATCTGTGTAACATGGGCCCAATGCTATATTTGGTGTTGGTACTTGTGTGTTGTTCGCATCTCTCTGTAATTGCACCGCTACCTGTTAGAGGGCACTGCTGGTTCTTTCCTGCAGCTTCCAGCGCAGAGTTTCCTTTTGTTTACTTCCCTTATATAGCTCAAACGTAGCAACAGAGCAAACAAGCTACATGAGTTGGCACTGATAAATGTTAAGTATCAGTCATTTTTACAGACACTGCAGAAAATTATCATTCTATCTTACTTGAAAAGGACACAGAAAAGTAGCAGTGGGAAATACAAAGATAAGGAACAACAAATCCACCAAGTCGACCAGTCACATTTCTTGTGGTCGGTGTAGGAGAGAGGTGCACGTCGGGGTCCTGCATAGTTTACGGCAGAGGGTTTACACCTACAGCATAGGTATGCGCTGTGGCTTTGATGCAGAAGTATAAATCGGGTTTTTGTCTGTTAGATGATGTGTCAGTGCACAGGAAGGTTCTTAAGAATGATAGTCAAATGCAAAGTTCTCACAATGAGGCCAGGGTTTTACACAGATATTTTTAACTTGGACAAAACCTACAACTTGGTTCTCAAAGTTATTTGGTGAGATGTGCTTCAGGAGTCCGGGACCTGTATGAACAGGATTTCACGGTACGCCTACAGTGAAGACAGCTGCCACCGTAAAGTCTCAAATCCACTTGAACAGTTCACATAAGTGTTGTATAACTTCTTCAAATCAGAAGTCATGGTTCTCTCCCAGTAAAGGATGGCATGTTTCCTTCAGGTGAAGGGGAAGAGTATCCCAGGTAGAGGAGTTCAAGTATAACAGAGTCTACTTTATAATGATGGAGAAAGGAGCCATAGAATAAGATGGAGTGTAGCTGATTTTCAGATCACTGTACTTTATTTTATCTTAATGGTGAAGAAGGAGTCTAACCAGAAAGCAAAGTGCTTCAATTTTCCTGTCCCTAAACTTGAATTTTAAATCAAAGACTAAAACTAAACAGACTATTTTTGTCTATTTGGTGGGTGAGAAATAAGGAAATATGGGAGGAGATCAGAGGAGTAAGATGAGGTTGTTTAGACATTTGATACCAGCAGAGGCGCTGGATCGATCCGGACTGATTGGAAGGATGATGTCACTCAGCTGGTGTGGGAGCAGGTGGGGATCCCTCTGGATGAACTGAAGATGTGGAACCCAGGATGTCTCTGCTCCCCTGCTGCCAACCTAAATGCCACTCTCTCTGGATATGTAAATGAGTTTCTATAACTGACTGAAAACTATCGCGGACTGTTGTCAAGTACTTAGGAATTCTGCACAGTCTTTCTCTGGGTTGTAGAAGTTTCTGCGTGTTTGTGAACACAGCTCCTTTGTAATGCAAAGGGAGCAGAGTATTAATGCCCTCTGCCAAAGCCATATAAAATAGATGACACAGGCCACGTGCTAAGAGGCTTTGCCAAAGCAGTGGCTTATTAGTCTCCCAGGTGTTAATGTTCGCTCAGCCTGCCACCCTCACTGAGAAGGCCGGACACCTCATTCACTTCCAACAACCTGGTGGCTGGCATGAAAGTCATCACTTCTACCCTGTTCAACAATTATTTAGATGTTGTGAGAGATATTCCCATTCCAACAACAGAGGCTGATGAGAATCATCCCTGTGCCACGTTGAGTGAGTCTGGTTCTGTGCACTGAAAGGAGGGTAATTTGCTTTTATTGTCCCTTTTTTCTCCCTGCTTTTTTTGTTTTGTTATCTTAATAATAGTAGCTCAGCTAGTGAAAAAAAGAGAACAGATGAGAGGAGGGCAGGAATAAGATTTGTTCCTGTGCCCATGGTAACAATAAAATGAATGATTCCTCAGAGATCATCTTCAACAAAGCAGAGACGGGCTGGGAGGATTTATGGTCACTGTTGGCTTGGTTGAGTTTTTGATTGGGGGCTTAAAATGAATCTAAACACATAATCTTCATTTTTCTCTGGTGACATGACACATTCTCTACATCCAAAGCAGAGAAAACCCCCCTGAACAGCATGTGATTATTAGAATTGATCTTTTTATTAGCCTCTGAAAATCCTCAATCAGAATACTACACATCTTGCTTTTTTTGGCACCAATATCATCATATATCTTTTCCATTACTCACTTTCAGCCAAAGTGTTTATTGCTTGTGGGATTTTTCCTTTATTGCTAGAAAATCCTTGAAAACACAATTCACAATGCTAGCATCATGTGGGTCATAGCTTGTCTTGTGCGCATTATGCGTGATTTGGGGGAAATTTAAAAACTCTGGTGAAGTGGAATAGAAGCACATGATAAATGGGTTTATGTGGGAGGACAACAGACGAAAAAAAAAAAGAAATATTGCCTTTCTCTGTCAAGGCTCAGACCACTACAGAAATGCAGGAAAGAAATCCTGTAACTCAAGGTCATGGGAATTAAGTGCCTAGCATTGTAATCTATAAATTGTAATAATAATAAAATGGATAATAAATAATAAAACTAAAACTAAGCAACAATTCATATGTCAGAGTCCATACCACATTAGCTATTATCTTAGCAATTTCAGACAGTAGAAATATTATGGTCATTATCAAAATCTACAGAAGAAGGACTACATTGGCCTTAATGGACGTATCAATTCCACAAAGCACAACATAGTGCATTTAGGAGCAAACTGGAAATGCTTATTTAAATACTGGTGAGTTGCTCAGTGCTGCCAAAGGATACTGAACTTTAAGTGGAAAAGAATGAAATACCTCCCGTCTCTTCTTGGAAATGTGGGCAGACTGGATTTCAGCTCAATCGAAGCTGTAATTAGTTGTAATTTACGGGGCGACTTCCCCCCCAGCAACCCCGCTGTGCAGAATCCCCTGGACACTTGGAAAGATCATGTTTTCTTGCACAGTGCATGGCACTCAAATGAACCACAACACTGCCATAATGGCTTGCTCCCCACTGATTTGCCCACCTTGTGTAAGGTAGTTGAAAGTCACTTCCTGTAATGCTCAGTGGAGCGTACATGCTGCTATTTCCATCTATTAAGATGTGAAGGAGGGTGCTCAAAGCCACCATAAACACATCAATAAAGGAAGCAGTTGAAATGACTGGCAAAGGTGGTGGTAATGGGAAGATGTTTGCGTTGTGTGTCTGCACTATCAATGTCTGCAACCACCAATGTGTTTTTAGATTTAATGATGCATTTGCATGTAATTCTGTGCTGGTTATTGTTCTGAAATCAGTCCAGATACAATTTGAGTGCACCAATTTAGAGTCCAATATTACACAAGCAACTAATGGACTCACTCTCAAGCAAAATGAAAATTGCATCCTAATGATCTGACTAAGCTTGATGGAAGAATCTAAATTGATTAGGGTGCTAACATGAATGTAATATGGAATGAGCCTTTGAGAAGTGTGATCACATTTTTCTGTGGCTTGCTGACCTTATTTCATTCCAGATACAGCTTTGCACTGCATGCAGTTCATGCAATTTTTTTTTGTTTTATATTATCATCATTGTGCCCATTAGGAAATATATTCATGTTCTCATAAAGTCTTATTCTTATGTTCACGGCATGCAAACAAAACATTAGAAAGGCATATGAATGTTTGAGCGTCCCAGTAGCAAAGTGCACTCATAAAAATGTGGAAGTGACACCAAGAATCATTTCACTTTAGAGCATATTTCACAATGTATTGATCAGAATAATAATCACTGAAGATATAGAATAAGTAGCTGATGCTGTATGCAGCTTAAACGTGTTCTTTATAGTGGAGCTGAGATTAATCAAATACACTGATTAACCAACATAATGAGTCTCTAATCCAGCCAATCTACTATGTGCATTACAGTTGACAAATGAATCCTGTTACACAGACATCGTAACTTTCTCTTAATGCTCCTTGGCTGCCTTAACATGTCTATAACACTGACAATAGATCAGAGCTTACCTTATGGGTAAACAACCAATCTCTATCGCAGACTGTTTGGGCCTGTTGGCTTATTCTGCAACAGGTCATGAGGTGTCATAACTATGTTATGACACTCACTCCCTGTCCAGCACACTAAATGACATGTATTACATTTATTTGTTTTAATACTTTGAGAGTAAAAAAAAAAAAAACTAGAATAATTATTCAAAAAAGAATTAGACAATAATAATAAGAATAAATATGGAGGAGGAGGCAAGTATTTAAAAAAGGTCACTTGATGCAATAAGCCAAGATAAAAACAGTTCTAGGTAGATAATGACATGCAAGTGACCACAGAGTTTTGTCCAGTGACCACTTTTACACAGTTAATGGACTTTACTTCAACCTAATCAGTTTCAGCTGGTAGATGTATGACACAGTCAACGCTTTATTTACTCTTCCTGTTGCTGCATGAAAACTACAATTGTTAATGTTCTTAAAGAGACGTGTGGTTTTAGCCATTAAAGGGATATGCCAACATTTTGGACTTAGCTTATTCAACCCTAGAGTTAGATAAGAGGGTATAAACTCTTCTCTGTGCCTCAACCCAGTCTGACAAAGCCCCTGCTAACCTTGTTTAGCATGGTCTCTGGACATGGAGCTTAATCAAAGGCTAACGTCAGTGTTGTGGTGCAGAAGTTTGCCATCTGATGCTGACAGAAGTTGAATGTCCTTGCTGCAGTGAAAAGGAGCAGGTGCTGCTGTCGATGGCAAGGCTTGACAAATCTGGAGAAGAAGATACATACTGTCTGAGTCACGACCACAGAAGAATTTTCAGCTGTAGCCTGAAATTCCTGCATCCTGATGTGATAAAAATATAATGGGGGAAACAAAACACTCCACGCCAAGTGGACTTAATCAAGTCAGTGATTATGATAGTCATCATAATGCATTCCTCACAAAGTCTATTATACTCTGTTATATATTAAGATCTCTGTGTGTGATTGTGTGTGTGTGTAACAGTCCCGCTGCAGGCAATCAGTGTGTCTCCACACAAGGTAAATATACAACATGCAAACAGGAACATTTTGGATTTACTAGGAAGTTTGTTCTGGCTAGCTGAGGCTTTGACAGATGAGGTTATAGGATACATAGAGACAAGACTGGATATAAAATGCTTGTTTAGTCATTAAGGGGTTATTAACAAGTGTGCGAAATCAGTGATTAATAACACAAGAAATGTATTAACAAAATTATCCTGAATAACAACTAAAAGCCACAATCAGTCTGAAAATGTCTGTCGTTCCATGTGTTCCAGCCTGTTACCAGATGTGGTGCTACAGAGCAAGGAATGAGCCTGAACACAGAGCTTTTCAACCGCCAGGGTTACAAACATATCCAAAATAACCACAAAAACTTCTCTCATGAAAATATTTCAGAATTTATAAGCACAAGTATTAAAGATGAACAAAGAACACAGATTAAGATTCTGATATACTAAACTAGATGCCAGCTAACGTAAACATAAGCAAATAAGCATGAAATAGAAATATCAACATAAATACATTTGTGTCATACATTTGTGTCAGAGAGAACTGTAGTGTGTGTGTGTGTGTGTGTGTGGAATAAGATGGCTTCCAACCCATGTGGTGGTGATAAACTACAAAAATGGAGGATAAGGTCACATGGTGTCACACCCAGAGCAGCTGAGCACCAAAGAACAAAAGAAATCTCGAGGCCTTTTAGCCAAGATGAAATGCTGTTTGTGTGGTAAGTTAGAGACGAGAAGCAAGAGAACAGAGAGTAAAATCAACAGAGCTGGAATGGTTTATCACCACCAGCAACAGTTCCTCTGTCGTTTCCACACAGACACAGCAATGTGAAGCCAGCTTCACAATGCGTGGTCTAATTATTGAGTTGGGAAACGGAGATGCAAGTTGCTTTCTGTGATGAGAAAACATATCAATCCGATTCACAGACACAGCAGAACCATTAGGCTGGTTCTTAAAGTGTGCGACAGAAAAGACAAGGAAACTTGCAAAACAACGCTAAACTGAGCTCAGCACAGACACCAAGGTTTCTCATGTGGATCGTTCTGGAAGCCATTGGTGGCGTTGTGATGTCCGGGGAGATTTGGGGATGATGATCCAGACTCGGATGGACAGGGGAGGGTACTGTAGCTCCACCAATGGCCAGGAGTCTCTCTCTCTCTGGATGATGAAGAGATGCAGCAACAGCAGCTGGGCCGTCTTCCTTCCCGGGCTGGTCTGAAGCCGTTCATGCGTCAGGGTGCACACGGGTGCCTTGTCTGTGGCAAACAAAAGGGATTCTTCAGATGTGGCGCTGGGGAATGCAGACCCTCGGCTGTTAACTCATCACTCTAAGTAGCAACTGGGACAATGGAGAAGCCAGAGTTGCTGTACCTCCACAGTTGACAAATGGCCGAGGGCTTGGTCACTGTAGGCTCTGCTCTGTAGTTCAGATGGTCAGCATGAGAGCTGTGGTCCTAATATGTCACCAGAGCCAGAACGATGTTGGACTTTTTCTGGAGAAGGTGCGAGAGACTGAGAGGAGGGGGAACTGATGTATTTATAGTCTGGCCAGAGGTGCTTCTTATCAGCAGGGACTCCTGCTGGTTTTTTGGGGTTAAAAGCCAATGAGAGCCCAGCAACATCACTTTACCTGGTTGTAAACTAATTTAGCCTGCAAAGCCTTCCTGGGGTTTGAGTCATTTTGAGGTTTCTTTGTCTCAAAACCCATGTGCTCAGGCTTTGCTAGACCTCAGGCCTTTTTCCGTGATTATAAACACACGGTGGCCCAACAACACCCTCTTATCAAACTCTAGCGCTGACAGCAAATGAGCAAATTCCCAAAATGTTGGTGCGTCACGTTAATGTGAAAAACGTTTTCTTTATTAGCAACATTTTTCATTTGATTTATTGCACACCCACAATGCATGTTACGCCTAGATTTTAGATATTCTACCAGGTGGGAAAATCTAGAATTGGGAAGGGTGGCCCGGTGGGTGAATAGACAGACAGATGTAAGCCATTGTTAAAAGTTAAGATGTACACATTCTCCTGTGAGGACGGACTACACATATATTCCAGACAATAGAAATAGAAGCTCTTATTTTTTTATCTTTTTTTAATACACATTAGCTCCATTGAAAGATGAAGAAAATGCATTCAAACAAGCGAGATCACAGTGTAAACAGAAGTTTAAGTTTTGCTACAGTCAGTCAGGACGGTGTCGTGATTTAAATGTAAAACCTTAATGTATCAGGAGTGAAAGAAGTTTTCTCCTTCAAATGGTCTCCTTTGAAAACTGACCCCTGTACGTCTTTACGGTGTTACATTTACACTGTCCCATCCTGCATGCAGTGATGTAAATGTAATAAAAATAGATTCCACCGTTGTTATTGACTGCTGTGGATCTCAGCATGTCAGGTTGTAATTTATGATTATTGTCATTAATTTTCCAATAATTGTTTCAAATGATTGTTTTAGAGAGCTCAAGGAGACCCTATTACAACGCTCGCTTTTTCTAAGCCTCTTAGTGAGCAGGGACCAAAATAGCAGCAAATTTGGTCATTCGCAAATAATCCTATTTTTTCTTTTCTATTTTGTTATTTTAACATGAAAAATTACTTACTTTATTATAAAAGACAGTTTCTAATTAGACAAAATAAGGTGAGATAAAAAGAAAAAGAGGTACAGCTCTTTATCAAAGCACTACACAATATTCCTTAAGATCATTGCATTTTCTAAAGTGTGTTAAAATATGATTTAGAAAAGTAGCTGCTAAAGTGGTTAGAGTACAAGAGTACAATTTTTCTTCTGAAACACGGAGGATAAAAGGAACTATAATAGAGCCGAGGCACCCCCGTTCTGTAGTTTAGTGCTGTGCTTAATTAAACATAATTATACTGGTTCTCCGGTCAGAATGAGTTCTATACAAGGTGATTCATTAGTGCTCCCTGAGCAGAAACGGCGTATGAATGGAAACAGAACTGGTTTTCTGCTGCTCCAAACAGAGCTACTGAATTATCACTACCGATACTGTCTGTGTTAGTCCCTGGTTACCGCTAAAGAGAACAAGGCATGAAGAAGGCACTGGAGTGTGTGACCATAGCCAGGAAAAGCACTATAAAGGGCCAGAATATTTTGATCGAAATGTCAAATGAGGTCTTCTGTCTTGTATAAAGAATGGAGGGACCCTTGGATATTGGAGTAGGCTGGCAGCCAGAGCAGGGCACAACAGGAACTCAGCCCACCCCACATCCTCTTTATCTCACCCTTCTCATCCTCCACTCTGCTCTCAACCCTTTAGAGCAACTCACCTCTGTGAGAATGAATAATGAATGTGACTAGACATATGGGTCAGAGGTGACGTGTCTGTGCGGGAGCAAATTCCTCCTTGATTAGTACATAAAAAGCCAGGCCCATCTGCCTCTTCTCAGGGATTTGACAGGGGTCTGGCTTGGAATGCCAGGAGCCTAGGGAGAGCTGGGCAGAGACGAAGCGAGGGCGTCAGGAGGAGGGAGGGAGTCATCTGCATCAAGCAAGGAGAGACCCACAGTGACGGTACATACTTTATCATCACCTCACACCACGCAGACTCTGCAGCATCACAATGTGAAGAGCATCAACTTGCCTTTAGGCATATTCGTTTTAGTGCTGTGTATACAAATCAGGCTATCAACCATTAAATGGCAAGAACAGCATCAACTGTGTTGTGTTAACTCATTAAGCTTGAAAGCAAATTGTTCCAGGCTGTTACAGTACAAGAATATATCTCCTATAAGTTAGACATTAATATTTGAACATAGACATAAAATTGCCATTCTTAAATACCAGATTTAAAAATGTATAATACTCATAATGTAATTCCTTCCACCGGGGAATTCAGGTAGGTTTAAAGAGAAGCACTTGCTGTTTCACTTTACTTTCCCAAGTACGAGTCTGGTACATCCTTTCATTGAGCCACCTGCTCTTAACCTCAGTGTCTCAGTCTATATAGGACAAAAAAAGAGAGTCGACCGCAGACTGCCTTTGGTACAGTTTTTTTCCCTTTCCTTTACTTTCTTTTTTTTTTTTTTTTTTAACTCTGGGGTCTCTTGGAAAGTTCAAGGCCATCTGCAACACTACCGAGAATCCTCTGAACCCGATGCCCTCCCATGGGGGGCATTATTGATTTTATTAGTCTTTACTGAAGGATTAACAGTGGGAGCTCTTCTGTGGAGTTGTCCGCTCATTTACACAGATAGTCGAGGGCAGAGGGAGGTAAATTACCATACTGCCTCCAGAAGTAACACAGAAATTTGTACATACTCTTAACAAGGCCATAGCAAAGCAAACTCATTGAGAAGGAAAACATGGACCACGTTCACCTCTAGTTGAAAGAGAGAACATACCTTTTGGCAGTGGTTATAATTAATATTCTAAATTGAATTACAATAATCGACTAGGGGACTGGCCTTGTGCTCTGGAGATAGGATGATTAAAATGTTGGGCTCCAATGAAGGGGTGATTGGGACCCTAGTGAAATAAGGATTGGACTTGATGGGAGACAATGTAGCCTCCATTTTTCATTAATTAGCCTCAGATCCATAAAACTTGTGAAAAGACCCCAATTGTGTATTCCTCGAGCCTCTCAATTACATCTATTCATTAGCTGTGAATAGCCTCTGACAAAGCATTATAGCACATGTATATGAGAATAAAAGAGTGAATGAAAGACTCCGTCGACTACCTTAATGCCACTAGCTTCCATTATTAGATAGGGATAGTTTATGAAAAATTCTGGGATCCTTTGTCAAATGTCAAAAGGATGGATGTTACATGGCCAACAGCCAACACAATGGCCATTTATGTGGGATGTCAAATCAAAAT
Organism: Hirundichthys speculiger; assembly: GCA_018398805.1. Taxonomy (NCBI): domain Eukaryota; kingdom Metazoa; phylum Chordata; class Actinopteri; order Beloniformes; family Exocoetidae; genus Hirundichthys; species Hirundichthys speculiger. The sequence continues at coordinate 2,232,965 of JAGFBZ010000849.1, read as the reverse complement.
GACTCCCTATTAAAAAGCATTTGCAATCACATCCATGCAACAGTGGCTCCAAATACAATCATCAATATCAATTTTTGCATCTGTATGACCCGACCACTAGCTTTCACTTTTTGCACAGTTTCCATTAGGCATTCGGTCTTCCAGTGGGTGGCCTCCCTCCGCACATAAACAACAGCAACACTGCCCATAAACAACATAAATACCATAAAGAAAAGCTTCTTTATGGTCCTCATATATCCTTTAAAAAAAAAATAAAAATACTCTAACTGTATTTTTAGGCCAGACAGAAAAGTACATATCCCTAAATCACGAAAGCTCTGATATTCCAAAACACTGCTCACCCAGAGTCCATATGCCGTACAAACAGCTTTTATATGGGAACACAGAGTGCTTTGAACCTTGTTCTACCTGCCTTAGATATAATTCTCCATAGACAGCCAACAAAATTTGATTGGAATCTCCTTGTCATTTCTTGCATGACTCCAACTCAGTGGGTTTGTTTTTCCGCGCACAGCCAAAAAAGACAATTGTGAAGATTTACTACATTTTGTTTTGATGTTTACGTTTCCTTTAGAGGATTAAAAAAAAATGTTGCTATATATCCTGTTTACAGCTAGTCTCCCTGCATGTGTGTGTGTGTGGCAGAGGGTGAATGCTGCGTCTGGCTGTGTGTGCGTACATTCACAGGGATAGAGAGGTGTGGTGACAGCATGAAAGAGGTGCATGCTTGTGTAATGAAACCCATAATTACTCGGTGAGAGATGGGTATTGTTTGTGCGATTGACAAGTCTCTTTCAGTCACAAGAGCAGTTTTCTGTCAAACGCCTGTTTTTCTTCTGCCCCCCCCCCATCACCACCACCACCAACAAACAGAAAGCCGAGCACCTTCTGCTGCTGCATAAAAGGCATCACTCTCACGGATAGGGAGTGTGCTTTGCGATAATGCAGGATTTGCATTTAATTCTTGGATATGACAGGCTCTGTTATGGTACTGCAGAGCCCCGGGCCTAATTTACATCGCGCCCTTATCTGTTGGCACAATTATTTGTTAAGGGACAAACACTGGAAGCGTATGACATTTATCTGCGTGATATGGCAGGGATATGGTCAGCCAATGTACATGTGTATTATGACAATAAAAACAGACAGCTGATGTGTTGGGAGTGTAGTTGTAGAGGTGCTCTTGTGTAAGTCTGAATAAAGCCTCTGTGTATTTTTCTTTCTTTTATGTGTTTTTAAACATCTGAACAAAAGAAAATATAAAAATGAAGAAACACTTCTTCTTCCCTTGAAAAGACAAGATTTCACACTTTTTTTTTTTTTTTTAAACATTCCAACATATGACAAGAACATTTTGCAATGTGAACAAAATAATGTTCCAGCCGGATTGCTTTTCTTCAAGTACAGGCCCCCTTTCGCACAGTGTACACGATTTTACTGAGCAAGGGTTTTCCCTTGGCCCGTCTTCCAGGATACAAGTTGCAGACAGGAGAATCTAGATTGTCACACATCAAGGTCAGTACGTCTGGGTGTGCCAGTCCTCAGGTATTACATATTTTTAATTCCTCCTTATATGCCACTGGGGAATAATGGGAGAAATGGGTCCTTATAATTGAGTTATATTGTTGCTTAGCTTTGGATTCTTCTGGGACATGAGGCGAAAACAGGAAAACACATGCTTGACCCTGGAGACAGAGAGGCACAATCCTCTGTATATATAACTCAAACGCTGTACTCCTCCCTTCTACCGTATCATTGCACTCTCTCATTCTCTCAGCAGTGATTACTTTCTCTCCTCTCCCTTACTGTGGTACACATGGATAGTGCTAGGTCTTTCTTTAACATGTCACATCTGGCTTAGCATCATCCCTGCTCCTTGATGAGATGAAAAAAAAAATGCATGCAGCATATCTGTAATACCAGCGAGACCCTGTCAGCCGACTTAGAGATATGTGCTCACACTCAATTGCGGGGCCGCACCTGCCACCTGCATCGTTTCTAAAATGACTTTGTCACATATTTGACGACAAGAAACAGCACCACTGAGTGCCACCTCCATTTGAGCTTAGTGGTTCCAACATTATCAGAGGGGGACATGTCAAATATGGCACAATGTGCACTACTGCTTGTTTTTGCGACAGGGAGACAAGCCCCTCAAGGTAAGATATATATTCTTTTACATTACAAGTGTGATCCGAGCAATTTCTCTTTCACACCAGAGATGATTGGAAGTATTAGCCATGTTTCCAGTGTCTGGCACGTCTCTCTGTCATGTCCTCCTGTCAACGGACCGCTCTGGCAAATTAATTCCCTCTGGATGCAAAGCCATTTGTCTGTAACGCTTCTGTATTCAAGTTCAGAAGTGAAATGTCTTAATAATACTGAAATATTGTACAAGTGCTTTGATTGAGATGAGCTTGGTTGTGGCAAATACTCTGCAAATTAATTCCTAAAGGATTCGCAATGTGTCTCACAATTCCCTGGCCCTTCACAGTTTAATAACTCAATAGATTACCTGCCGCATTTTCCAAGGACATTAAACTAAGTTCTCCTTAGAATCGATGGAAAAGTGCTTTTTGGATATAAGCACAGGTCAATACTGCACACTTAATTTCACACACCAAACACGCTTCTACATTTAATTATACCTCATGGAACAACTTTAATTGCAACGTTGTAGACTTATGTAAAGTCTCTGTAACTGAGAAAAGGACAAGAGGACATTGTTGCAAAGAGAAAACGTCCATTTCTGTAAATAAAAGAGTAATAATAGAAGGGCAGATGTGAACACTAAGTAAGACAAATCAAAGTTTAAACACATTAAATAACTGAGTTGAAAACACATTCCTTTATAGGAGACTGGCTTAAGTGAATATGCAAGAAGAGTGCACTCATGTTTCTGACAAGCAGCAGGCAAGAAGGAGTTAGCGCACTCTACTTCCTTTGTCAAAGGCAAGAAGGTCTTTGGAAGGTCTTTTTCAAGTGTGATACTCATTGCGGCAGACTATTTACCCACGCTTGTGCTTTTATTTATTGCATGGTTCCACACCATGAATTATCTAATGTCTTATGGACTATAAATTTCCCTAATGCGGTTCTGTGCCCTTCTTCTGCACCCACCGACAAATATATGCATGTCCACACTCTACCACACAGCATAATCAAACACATATGTATACAATCAGAACATGACTGAAGTCGCCCTTTGTAGGACTACTTCCTAAATGTTATTAAGCGCTGAGGTAACACAATGCACGCATGTTTGCAAGTGGTAAGTGATAAAATCATCTGGTACACGATCCCCTCATGTTCTTTTGAGGCCCTTGTGAAGGCAGTAAAGCTACTGTCACCAATCAATCAGGGAGAATACAGCAATATTGTTTACTGGAGCAGCTCATTAAGCAATGCAGAAGAACATGCTAACTTAATTTAAAGTGAGATTTATTGTGGCCTGGGCTGCAGAGAACCATTGTCCCGGGGCTCAACCCTGTGCCATGCTGGATCTGGGTTGCTAAATTACAACTAAAGTCTTTGATAAATTGCCCAGTGCTCATCTAACCTACTTACTGGTTTCCAAATAGACAATAATGAAGAATCATTTGATGCTGTAGTGGAGCACGGTGAAGTCATTTGCTATCACACCATCAAGCCTAACTTGTGGATAAAACACACACAAACATGGTGGTTAAGTTAGAAATGGAAGTGCATTGGTAACATGTTGAGATATGGGAGGCTTTCATTTACTCCCCAAGGCAGGTAAAGTTGCAGATGAACCTTCATTTCACAGCAAAACTAATGAAGCAAAAGTCATGAAGGACAAAATGAATTGATTTGAACTCCAGCTTTTTGATCTCATAAAAATTAGTTTAATAAATGGGTTCTTGCCAAGGAATAAAACTATCAATAAAAGACAGAAGGCAGATCTTTTTTCTATAGCAATATAAAATCCTTTGTAGTGCACAATTAGCTTGAGCAGCCTGAAAAGATCTATAAATAACAGAAAAGAAATGCAGTAGGTTGACAACTCATTTCAGACTCCCACACACATCTTTTAACACATCTGTGGAAATGACACTGACACACTGACAAGCCTCCCACTGAGGACGAGGTCACGCTGAAGCCCAGTGATCAGGACTCTCGACGGGGTGCTTAAAGCATCTTCCCAGTTACTAGATCCAGAGGCATCTCTGTATCGGAAATGTCTCCGGGGGGAAGTCACACTTTTAAAAGATGGAAATTAAGTGGAAAAATGTCTGCTCACTCACTGATGTAATTATCTGTCCTGGATTAACATCTGTTCGCAAGCGTGAGTGCCAAGTCCACTTCAACATGTTCCAGTACCTTGTGGCAGTGCTGGTATGTGTGCACCTGTGTCCATTTCCAAACACTGTGTATCTTGGCACCATCTGCAGCAACTTTTCACTCTGATATCCTCCACCCATTCAGCGTCTGTGTATTTATGTGAGCATCTTGGCATCATCCGATATTGTGACACCATGTAATCAGTTTTTCCAATATAACGACGATGCCACGGAGATGCTTTTATTAGGTTTTAAGTAAACCACAAATGACTTAAGCTTCCCAATCACATGAAAAAATGTAATGATTAACGATTAACAATACATTTAGATAATGCATTTTTGCTGTCCATTTACACAACATAATTATATCATTTATATGTCAAATCAACAGTGACCATAATTGTTTTAGTATTTCCTTCGTATTCTCTTTCTTATTGAAATATTCAGAGTAGCAACAAGTCCTAACAGATTATCCTTTCCTGTTCCTGGAAAGTCTTCGGGAAACTCATTAGCATGCTTCATTTATCTATATCGTGTCTCAGTGTCAGGGTGGGCGTTCTCCTAGTGGCTTATTCACACCTTAACAACTCTGTTGTAATGTTACTCAGGTGGCCTGTGTGTAGTGGAGGACCTGCTTGATATTCAGCTTGCAAACCTGGGCTAATCCATTATGCATTGGCATTGTTATACTCCTTTTTACTCCCCCCACCTAATTATTAGAAGGACCAACTTTCTCTGCTTGTGCTCTGGGTGTGAACTAAATGAAGGCTTCTATTGAAGTTGTGGTTATTGATATGCAATAAGCAAAGGATTACACTTTTGTCTCACTTTAGAAATGTCATCCAATAGAAGGACACTGAAAACTATTTAGTTGACCCTTGGGTATACATGGAGACTATTCCCAAGACTGTTAAGGCCACTGGGACCAAATTATAATTGAACTATATCGTGGAAAAGAGAATTTCCTCTCCTCTTGTTAACTGGGCCCTAATTATCTTTACTCTTTAGTTATTGGAGCGGAGGGGATAGAGCACTGTCCCCTCTATTAGATCAACTGTCTGGGGATTTTTTTAGCTATAGGTTAATGAACTGCAGAATATCATGCAGGATACAATCACAGCTCAGTCAATATTACCAAGGATATGATGTTTCTGAGCATGTGCATCAGGGCTGGGGAAAGTCTGCCCTCTGGGGAACTTAACCCTCTACTTTCAAAAAAAGTAATAAGCAAAGATACAACGGTGGCTTTCTCTAATGGAACACTCAATATTTGAAATCATCTGCCCTAGTTGCTGCACAAATGTCTCAGGCTAAGAAAGATTTTCAAGTACTTTCATTATCATGCATAACATGCCTCCTCCAGCTCAGTTAGTACAAGATTTTTATAGCCTTTGGCTTGTCAAATGATTCTATAATTGATTAGATTAATACTGATCAGTTTTAATACTGAGTGCAAGGTGGACTGAAATCAGTGTCAATCAGATACCTGAATTTAGTGCGAATGCATTATTGGTGATAAAATCATTTGGAAAATGAAAATTTTCTAAAGGAAAAAAATAAATTGATTTAATTGAACTGTCCCTTGGGAATAAGAGAAGTAATATTACAATGTTATTTGGTATTATACTTGTCTTACGCCTTTTCTTTGCTTGATTGAACCAAAAATGCAGTTAAAAATAAATATATTTGTCACAATTTCCCATTTAAGCACTGCTACTTCAGCCTCTGGAAACAAACCACAGTATATGCTAATGCTACAAGGTACATCCAAGGTTATATGATTTTTATTTCTTGGGTTTGTTCTTTATCACACAGTCTTGACCCTGTAATTCTCGAGAGGCTCAGACGCTCATCCTGAAGAACAGAGAACAGAACATTTGCATAAGTGTATTCAGCCAATTAGGTTGATCCTTTTTCAGTTTTATCCTGACTTAACCCAATTATTTTTCACTGGCAAAAGTGAATAAAACATAGCAAAGGATGGATTTAATCAAAGATGTCAAACACTGCCAGGCTGGATTAGGTACCTTAGACAATCTGTGGCGCTTTCATATGCTACTGTGCTGCTGATCCCCCTCGAAGCCTCAGCATCGTTCTGGGCTGGTGAGAGCTTGACACCAGCGATGGCTCAAACTAAACATTATATCCACGGCTTTACTGTATGCCCCTTCATCTCAGATTTAGCAGCATTATGGGCTAGGTGATTATCACCTGTACCATATGGAGCTCAGTCCACTGGAAAGACAAAATAAACAAACAAAAAACCTCAGCATCCTTAATTAATGTTCACTTGGGATGGGTACAGAGAACTTGAGCTAAACTGATACTGGTTCCAGATATTGCTCGTACAGAAGAATCGATAGCTAAATTTGTTTAAAACAGATCATTACTTTCAAGTGATGTGGCGAAACAGATGATGCGGCAAAAAACAAATACACTGTTGATTAGTGAGAAGTTGAGATTGATTATTTTTATACGTTAATGGCAGTGCATAGCAATGATCACTGGACAAACCACATGGTATAGACCTTTATCTGGATCACTGGGGAGGAGAAGGTGGAAATGGATTTTGCTGGTCCTGGAATAAATATGAAGGAGCAGCAGAGAAAATTTAGAAAAAATTGAGCACACAATAGTGAGAGTGAATGCAAGCAAAAAAAAAAAAAAAGAAGTGGTTTGATATCACTGCGATGCACTGGCGACCTGTCCAGGGTGTACTCCTGCCTGGGATAGGCCCCAGCAGATCCCCGTGACCCTACACAGGACCAAAATGGGTACGGATAATAGATGGATGGATGGTTTGACATCAAACTAAACCACTTTCTTTTTTTTTGTAGCCATCTGTGGGCACAGACTGGCAAGTGAAGGAAGAATCAGTTTGATCATTGATGAACATCTCTCTAAAGGATGATGGAGTTTATTAGCGAGTTTTTGTTGCCCAGGTGTTGGTGGCAGAGCTTAACTAGTGGCTTCATTCTGTAGCACCATATACTTGGTTTGTTCATTATTTCTCTGAATCTGTGTTGTTGTTGGTGTAATCACTTTATGCTGATGTAGACTCAGTCGTCCAGGAGATGGTAACTCTCAAAGGTTTGGCAACTAGACTTCTTTTTCTTTGTTCTCAAAGATGTTTCACCTTCCATCCAGAGGACTTTGTCAATTCAAACTTGTTTGATAGGTTTTCACCTATTAAAGTTGATTTCACTTATTAAACACCTACGACCTTTGAGTTTAATTAATTTATTTACAGTGGGACTCTTTGTCTTGGTATACTTGACGCTACCTGTTATAGCTTTGACAGGTGACAATCAACAATCAATTGTACACAGTCTTTGATCAACGCCAGATGAGGGGAACAAACAAGAGAGCTGTCATCAATATTATTCTGAAAGTCACGTTTGCTAAGGTGGGCGGATGATAATACTTGTTAATTAATCCTGAACTGATAAGTTGTCATCCTGAGTTTTAACTATGTTTGAGAGCTGTGATGACCACAGATCACTAGTTCTCTAAAAGTCAGTCATTTTAAATGCAGAGACTCTGTGTTTAAATTATACCACATGTTGATGCATTTGAAGTTGGCCCACTCAACCCCAGTCAGTCTGGCCGTGTGATTATACACAGATATATTATCAATATCTTTATTCTCACATCTTGTTTTAATAACACTAAACGAACAGCCAAAAATGTCAAAACAGTGACTTCACACCAGTAAGTGCTGTCATATCAACTATGTTTATCTTTAAGTCGTACATCAGTAAGTAGAAAATATGTTTTACTTTTATCCCTCAGAAAGTGTCCATGTCACATTGCATGACAATAAAGCAGCAGACCAACTCTCCCCAGTCAATCCTGTTAGCATTTTCAAACACTGGCTGTTTGAACAGAACTTCATTTTAGATCCTGCTCTAATACTTTGCATGCTCCAGGTTCACTGGATAAAGCTGCATTCACTTCTTTCAAGATTAATTATTGATTGAATATCAATTTACACCATTTTTACACCTAAGTTAAATATTATTTCCTACCAAATCACCAATATACATAAAGGTTTTTTTTTTTTGGCAATTTCATTTTCAAACTTAAAGCAGGGATGGACAACATAACTTGTAACTTACACCAAATGTTATTATAACTTCTAGTGCATATTTGTTGAAAATTTGATAGTTCCAATTCAGTTTCTAATTTTTAAAATAACCCCCAACATTTTTGATTGTTTCCAGCATTCCTAAATGTTTTTTTCTTCATATTATAATTTTCTACTTTTTCTTTGAAGTGTCTACACTTGCCTGCTGTGTAATAATTTCCTAAAGAAAAACGTGTTAAGAGGAAGATTCTGAATTTGGTCCTTTGTCATTTCAGAGCAATCCTTTCAACTCCAGATTGATCATTTATTATTACGATGGAGGTGCACGCTTCCTCTGGTATTGGTGTGTACTTACGATGTGTGCAATAGAAATCAATAAGTTTAAACAAGAACCTTGGCAGAAATTCAGGCAACTGTTTTAGCAACACTGTCTGTATAAATGTCATAATTTGATCACCATGTGCCAGATACAATGGTCACATTTATTTTGACCAATGTATCCCCGTCATCACAACACACGCACACTGTTCCTGAAGTCACAGATGTCTTGATGTTCTGTGGCAACATTGTGCATTGCAATTCTGGTAAAGGGCCTGGGTAATATTCTGTGTGCCACCAGGTCCACTGCCTCTGTTGTTTTCATTTATTTAGTTCATCAGACCAAATCTCTGAGAACCCCACGCCATCTTATGGCGATCTCCTCTCCAGCTGGTACACAGGTGGCTAAGTACACTATGCTCTTATTTGTCTTGTCTGGAGGTTCAATATTAGCCATCCGTCCGTCTGTGAAACGAGCACTGATACTGTCATGAGAAGGGAGCATGGTGTGGAGCATGGAGGAGCAGAAATCCATTTGGGTGGCTGTTCCCACTTTGGCTAAATCCAGCTCCTGTTACGTGGGCCAAACTGTGTGGTTTCTGTTAGAGCACTGATGATGACATCGTTCCAGGTCTCCACCTGTGTCCTCCTCCTCTAATCAGTGCAGATTCCATGCTGGGAGGGGATAAGCAGCAGCAGGATACTCTCATCTTTTTCTAGTCTTTCCATGCCGATAAGCATCAAGGGATTATAAGGATTGCAAAGTGTTTGAATCTCAGTCTCTCATGCTTGACCTAAGATCAATGTACATATGTTTGTTAGACTGTAGTTCTTCACCTATGAGCATGCAAATTTAGACTCCAGTATTGTGAATATTTAACCTATTTATTCTTTAGAAAACACTTATCAGAAACTGATTTACAGTAAAATGATGTCTTTGACAGCATTTTTCAAACAGATTTTTATATTTGTGACTATTTTAATGTTTTTGTCACTTCAATAGACCTTTGTGTCAAACATTATTGGATTTGTAGCAGGAAATGATATGCTTCAACAACACATCTGAATGCACCTCTCTTTAAAATGTGCAGTATGTTCCCTCTGAGATGCACTGTGCTACATTTGCAACATGCATAGAGCCTCTAGCTATAATTGTAACTCTTAGCTCGCCAGCCTAGTGTTGTTACTACCTGTGTTGTGTTTATTCAAAAACACACAGAAATGCACTTTTTAAGCCTTTAATCAGAGAATGATGATGCTGCAAGAAACAAACTACATCACAACCAGCCTCAGTCACTGAAGCTACATTCACTTATGGGATACGGCATTCATCTGCTGGTCTGTCTGTCTGAATGCAAATGTGTTTTTAATTGAGTCATATCAATTTGGGGAATGTTGTCATGATATTAGGAAGGAAGCAAAAGGTAAAGTCTGTTTTGTAGGCAGATGAATGCTAGGGTGAAAGGATGCTGAAACAAAATTGAGGTTTGGCATGATGCTGGGGGTGGAAGACTTGGAGTACCTGGTCCAAATACCATGGAAGGCCAGCTGGGGCTTTTGGCAAACATATTTAGCACCAAGTGGCAGACCCTGAGCCCCCAAACTAATCCTGTTGCAGGTGATTATGTGGAGAGAATTTGAAAAATAGGCAGAAGGTTACATCCCCAGATCACTTCCTCCATACTTCCTGTATCCCATCATGAGAGAACGTTTAGGTTTGAATATGTGCAGAATATGAAAGTAACCCATTTGTTTCATTAGCCAATTTTTTTTTTTGTTTAAGATATAAATTTAGCAAATGTTTCAAACAGAAAGATGCTTTTGAAATTAATGGGAAACATTAATTTCAAACACTAAAGCACCAAGAAAGATTATGGATAAAAAGACAAAAACCAAAAATCAAACAAACATGTCTCAAAGAAAAGAAAGATAAAGACATTCTTAACAGCATGGTCTCCTCTTTAAGTTGAATAGGGTTAGAATTAGATTCACATCAACTTATTATCTTATCTACATGCTGAGATCATCATCTGTGGTGTCTGTTTAAATCAAGAGAGGAATAAAAGTCACATTTTTGGAAGCTTTACAGGAACAACTGACCTACTTTATCCTAGAATGACCCAACACTACAAAATGATGAGTTTATATATAAAGAGTTGAATTCAGGTTTATTAAGGAGATAGTGATCAGAGCTACAGATGGGTGAAAAACATGAGATCTCTAATGTCTGTCCTGGACCCTGCCTTTTCTTCCGGTCAGACAGAACAAAGAAAAAAAAAAAGAAAAGCTGTCAATCCAGAAATATGTTGCTAATTTTTGTCCTCCCAATCAATAATCTGACACTGTGACTTTGCATGCCCCTCCGCAAGCCTACTATTAAGATTTCAGTCATGACCCACTGTTTAGAAAGTTTCAGCCATCACGTCTAAGCAACTTATGGAAATTACAGAATTATTGCAGTATTTGTGTGTGGGTTGGCGTCTTTTTCAGAAAAATCAAGGCATGCCATTTATGCCCCAAGGGGGTCTTTAAAATTACCTCTTTTCTGGTTACCTAAAAGTCCCCCTCCCTCTCCTTCCCCCCTTTTGCCCTATTCTCTTTCTCTCCGTCGCTGTTTGAGTGGCAGGTACAGCCTGTGACAAACAGGGCTCGTAACATGCTCCAAATCTGTCAGGACTGATTGCAGTGGCCTCGTTTGACTAACAGCAACATTGTTGGGGAGAAAAAAAAGAAAAAAAAAACATTCAGACACCCCGCATGGCTGATGATGAGATTATGAGCTAAAATGTGTGATTAAAGATTAAATTTACTTGGCCTTGAAAAGCCACATGGGATTTCCCAGGGTTGTACAGTAACCTTTGTTCAAAATCCTAAACCTTTATAGGATTGTATTCATATTATATAAGTCAGTACCAACCATTGTACTGATGGTGTATAAAAATATGTTTTTATGTTGACCAGAGGGCTGCACTTCAAAGCAAAATAAATGGAGTGAAGAGCTTTGTGGAGTTTAAAGAACAGGGTCTTCAAGTGACACGAATTTGACTCCTTTAATCTGGCCCGATCACCATGGTGATTTGTGTTGCAAACATAACCTGGTCTGGATGAAGGGTTATGTTCCAAATGCTTTTAAATCGGCTTGCTGGAGACCGCTTGCTTCAGATGATTGTTGCACTTCAAATGGTACAGCGTCTATTAAAAAGGCAAAAATAAACAATAAAGACCCAGCAGCTGCATAACATGTTGGATTATGATTTGTGCTTTGTTTTGATTAGTTTCCACATTCATTTGAGTGTAGTACTGCGGTAGCTATTACGAAACCAATTACATAAAAGAGTCATCTTTCTTCACAATTAACATGATGAAAGTTTTAAATGGTTGAGTATAATGAGGTTAGTTTTGGGACAGCATTTTCTTACAATACCTACAGATGTCTGAAATAGAAAAAAACGGACGGGTTAAAAAAAATTATTTTGTTGTTATTCATACCACAATCAATTCAGAACTAAAGGCAAGTCTTTAACATTTACATTTTATATTTTACAGTTTACATTTAAAGCAGATGAATTGACTTCATCTGCAGTTTTCTGCTAGCACTCTTTTCTGGTTAGATTTTCTGCTGCAGTGTTGCTTCTAACATTTATAATTGATTACATTTTTTGTAGAACTCCATGATAAGGATTTGTTCCTCCTGGCTAAAGTACATTCATGTGCAAATACTTGGCACCCACGCTTTTAATTAAATTTTTTTAACATAATGTTTATTATGTTTTTCTGTGTAAACACATAATAAAAAAAAGTAATTTGATCCTACTGGGTCTTAGTATTAGGCGAATCCAATCTCAGACAAATGTATTTAACAAAAATAAAGCCAACAGCCAAAAATCATGTGGGGAATACTAAGTACCACCTTATTGCTTGCATAGGATTTAGGAAGATAAGCTGCAGCCAAGTGCTTCTAATCAAATGCACTTGAGGAATTGATCATCAGCAAGTGTGCAGACATTTTGGCAGTTTTTGGGTCTGGAGCATTCAGGTGTGTGTTAACAAAATGCAGTGAGGGAAAGACATAATCAATAGTCTTACAGAAGCAATTACTGCTGTACATCAATCTAGAAGGGTTATAAAACCATTTCCGAACAATCTGTATTTCAACATCAACAGTGAGAACGATTATTCACAAATGGAAAGCCCATTGCAAATCTTCTGAGGAGTGGATGTCCTAGCAAATTTACCCCAAGGTCAGACCGTGCAATGCTGAGAGAAACACGGACAAACATAAAAGGAAAAACCCAAAAAGTACATCTCAGATCCTACAGGCCTCTCTGAGCATGTTAAATGTCCTTGACAGCACAATTAGAGGAAAACTGAACAAGTACGGGTTGTTTGGAAGGGTTGCCAGGAGAAAGCCTTCTTTGATCTAAAATAAAAATGTAAGGACAGCTGGTGTCTACAAAACCATATCTGAACAAAAGACAAAACTTCTTAGGCATTGTTCTAGAAGTGTCCACCAATTTGTAGTTGTTTGGCCTGAACACCCAGTACTAGAGATGCACTTATCCTTGAGTTCCGATCCAATTCCAGTACACGCTATACCTGCTGTTATCCGACAGTGATTCCACTCTCGAAGGGCTGGTTGTTGCTTGTAGTTTTCCAAATGGAATATTTGAATAAAAGTGCAAAAACTGTAAAAAAAAAAAAAAATAGACGTATTTGTTTTCCAACCATTCAAATAAGTTAAAGACAGTGATTCATCTGAACAGAATAAATCTAGTAGGGCTATTAAGTTTTCAATTTGAACTGGACGTTAGATACTGATACTGGATCAGGTTGGTCCTATCTCTACACAGCACCATGTTCGCTGAGCCAAGAACCAACCTCCTATCCAAACTCCTATCAAACATGGCAGAGGAGAGGGGTGAGTTAGGGTTGTTTTACAGTCACAAGACCGTGGAACCTTGCTGCCAGCGAGTTATCCGTGTCCACTGGATACCAGTGTATACTGAGTAGAACTAACGCTCATAAGATAAGATAAGATACACTTTATTGATCCCCCAAGGGGGAAATTCAGGTTTCAGTACATCTGTCCAGCGAATACATACAGTAATACAAACAAACGAGCCAACATAAGACAAGGGTCAATGGTGTCCAAGAGCTCTTTTCCATAGCTTAGGAAAAAACGGTTACCAAGAGGAAAGAGGAGGAGAAAAAAAAGAGGAATTTCTTACACTGTGTCCAGTACTGGGACCCAGTGTGAGATTACAAAAAAAAAGACACCTCAGCACAATAATAGCAGACATTAATACAACAAACTCAGACCTGGAAGGGAAATGCCCAAAAAAATCCGCCAAAACCTCGATGGACTGAATTAGTGAAGAATGAGGCAAAGTTCCTTTACACTGACTTTAGCCTGTTCATAAAGTTATATAGGAAACAATTACTTGAAGTTATTGCTGCTCAAGGTGGATGTACAAGCTAGAACTGTAGGACAAGCCTGCCAAAACTAAGCAATAAGCTGTCGTGAGCTTTATCCACACATATACTTTCACATTATACATTTCATGTATTGACAGTCTTTTGTATACATAGTGCTCTCTGTATTTGATCGTGATGACACAAGATAATTAACCCTTTCTACCATTTGAATAATTAATGGAAACTTGCTAGTGGAGGCTGACTGCATGTAGCACATGATCATGAATGCTTTTCTTACTCGCTGTCGAGTGTATTTGGTTTGCAATGAAGACAGAGTCATGATCCTGAATTTTGAAAGCTGGTTTTTAAACAGGGCAACACGTGCACTGACTGTAATGTTACCACAAACGAACCACAAGGAGAAGTCAACAACAAAACTATAGTGGTGAATGTGTTTGCCCGAGCAGCGGCTTCAGTGATGATGAACATCCACTTTTACTAACAAAACTAACATCAGATCTAAAAATGTACTGCACGAATGTTAGATAACTGAGTGAAAAACATCAAAATTATCTAATACTCATCCTGGGATCAAATTACTTCCAAGTTAACTGAAACAGCAGATGAAGAGTATTTAAGATATGGTTCATGTCTGCCAAAATAAGTACATGTGATATCTGTAAAGAAGAGTCAAATAAAAACACAGTGTCAAGTATCATCCTCCCTGGAAGTAGCTTAACCAGCTCAACACTCATGAGCTAGATGTCACTTCACTCATCAAAAATAATCCTTTCCACACCAAAACCAGCCAAAACTCCCAGACAAAACATTTTTTCTCTCTTTCTTGGGCATTTATTCTTTTATCTCACTTTTATCTTGACTATCTAACCTTCTCTCAAGTCAAGTTTCAGTCAAATTTAAATCAAACTCTGGTAGTTTGAAGACATCAGCTGGTATTATAAACTGGCACAATAGGACTTGACCAGAAACACCGTTCAGTGAAGTGAGTAGGTTATCTGACATTATCCAAGGGGATGTTTTGCACAATCCATTACCTTTGCTGTCTATTTACTTGATGGTCATTGTTTTACTTGGCTTTCCGATTCAGTCTTATGTTCAGTATTGTGCAGGCTGCACTTGGCCCTTATTTTCTGCTTCATTGGGAGCCTCAGATAAGGTGAGTAGGGTTCTGTTTTAAAATGATATGATGGTCACATGGTGACATCGATCATGATGGATGAGATCGTGTCCCAGTCCGCCCCCACTGTACTTGATGGTCTTTTAGGTAAGAGTAAGGAGAGAAGAGGCATCTAGCAGCCACACAGGGCTTCTCTTTACAAGACAAAGTGGGAAATGTAGGGATTTATATGAAAAGGATTAGTCTTGGCCGATAATACATTTGGTCATTTTGCTTCATGAGATTCTAAATTTAAAGCTTCATATGACATCTCATGCATTCAGAATTCATTTTAAGGAATTTATTACTGTCTCTGCAGCTCTCTAACCCCCCCCTCCACACACACACACACACACACACATACACACACACCTCCTCTCTCCTATAGACAAAAGGTCAATGATTAAATGATGTTTTCGGTGGAATGCATCAGCCAGGTGCTGTACAACAGATCTATTGTGTTAGTCTTCCAGACAGACTCTTGCCTCTGATGCAAAATTGGTCTCAGCTGCCGTGTTCACATTTATTTATTGTCACCTACCGGACATTTATCCGTACAGTTTTACACGAAACACAAACTGCTTTGATACAAACACAAACACAAACTGCTTTGATTACTACAACCACCACCAGCTTTCCGGACTCCCCTTTTTGACATCAATCCACGGTAACATACGGCTGCAAGGCCTTGTGCACGTTCGCTGGCACTTTTAAAACAGGATTTTGAGACGTGTATTAAAAAGGTAATCAATTTCCAGTATGAGCACCTAAATATTGTGTGTGCCAAAATGTCACATTTTCTACCTGTTATGAAAACACAAGCAAGACACAAACAACAATAAAAAGATAAAAAAAAATTAAAAAAAAAAATGTTTTATATATTGTCTTTTCCACTATTAAATAATGATTATTATAATAAATGTTTGCAAATTATGAAATGTATTTTAAAATCCATTTTACATCTATACATCTATTCTGGACAAAATATCGTAATCAATAAAGAAGTTAAGAACTGCACAGATTTTAAGTCATTTAATAGTCCATCTAACAATAGACTTTCTTCACATTATAAATAAAGAACAAATATAACAAAACTCAAAATGTAAAAATTCAACATTTGAATTGTCTTGGATGCATGACAAATCTTTTTTTTGTAGATGTGTTTTATCTAGAGTGCATGGACACAAACATTTTCGGCACAAGTGACTTCTACAGTCACTTTTAATGTTTTTACATGTGAGCGAATGAGCATGCAGACATGTTGGCTTTAAGCTGCTGACATCACAGTCACATGACACCTGAGTTACTGCTGACATCACAGTCACATGACACCTGAGTTACTGCTGACATCACAGTCACCTGAGTACTGCACATGCACATGACACCTGAGTTACTGCTGACATCACAGTCATATGACACCTGAGTTACTGCTGACATCACAGTCACATGACACCTGACTACTGATGACATCACAGTCACATGACACCTGAGTTACTGCTGACATTACAGTCATGACAGCTGAGTTACTGCTGACATGACAGTCACATGACACCTGACTACTGATGACATCACAGTCACATGACACCTGAGTTACTGCTGACATTACAGTCATGACAGCTGAGTTACTGCTGACATGACAGTCACATGACACCTGACTATTGATGACATCACAATCACATGACACCTGAGTTACTGATGACATCAGAGTGATAACTTCTCAGCTACTGATGACATTGCAGTCACATGACACCTGAGTTACTGCTGACATCACAGTCACATGCCACCTGAGTTACTGCTGACATCACATTCATGACACCTCAGCTACTGATGACATCACAGTCACATGCCACCTGATTCTACTGCTGACATTACAGTCATGACACCTGAGTTACTGCTGACATGACAGTCACATGACACCTGACTACTGATGACATCACAGTCACATGACACCTGAGTTACTGCTGACATTACAGTCATGACACCTGAGTTACTGCTGACATCACAGTCACATGACACCTGACTACTGATGACATCACAATCACATGACACCTGAGTTACTGCTGACATTACAGTCATGACATCTGAGTTACTGCTGACATCACAGTGACATGACACCTGAGTTACTGCTTACATTACAGTCATGACACCTGAGTTACTGCCGACATCACAGTCACATGACACCTGAGTTACTGCTGACATCACAGTCATGACACCTCAGCTACTGATGACATCACAGTCACATGCCACCTGAGTTACTGCTGACATCACAGTCACATGCCACCTGAGTTACTGCTGACATCACAGTCATGACACCTCAGCTACTGATGACACTGCAGTCACATGACACCTGAGTTACTGATGCCATCAGAGTGATAACTTCTCAGCTACTGATGACATTGCAGTCACATGACACCTGAGTTACTGATGACATCACAGTCACATGACACCAGACTATTGCTGACATCACTGTCACATGACACCCCAGCTACTGATGACATGACAGTCACATGACACCTGAGTTACTGCTGACATCACAGTCACATGACACCTGAGTTACTGTTGACATTGCAGTCATGACACCTGAGTTACTGCTGACATCAAAGTCACATGACACCTGACTACTGACAACATCATAGTCACATGACACCTGAGTTACTGCTGACATCACAGTCATGACACCTCAGCTACTGATGACACTGCAGTCACATGACACCTGAGTTACTGCTGACATCACAGTCACATGCCACCTGAGTTACTGCTGACATCACAGTCACAACACCTCAGCTACTGATGACACTGCAGTCACATGACACCTCAGGTACTGATGGCATTATAGTCACATGACACCTGAGTTACTGCTGACATCACGGTCACATGACACCTCAGCTACTGCTGACATCACAGTCACATGACACCTGACCACTGCTGACATGACAGTCACATGACACCTGAGTTACTGCTGACATCACAGTCACATCCCACTTGAGTTACTGCTGACATCACAGTCATAACACCTCAACTACTGATGACACTGCAGTCACATGACACCTGAGTTACTGATGATATCACAGAGACATGACACCTCAGGTCCTAGGGTTACCAACCGTCCCGATTTGCCCGGGACATCCCGTTTTTTAGGTGAATTTCGCTTTTTTTCCGGGAATAATCGCTGCTGATTACTTCTGCCACTGCCTTCTGTTAAAGCCGCATTATCACTTTATTACATTATTACAGTTTTATTATTTCTGGTTTTGCACACTGTTTTTCTCTGTTTTGCACACTGTTTTTGTCTACTTACTTTTTATTTATTGTCTTGTTTTGCACACTGTTTTTAGTCTATTTATTGTTCTGTTTCTGCACACTGTTTTTTAGTCTTTTTATTGCCTATTTAATGTCTATTTATTGTCCTGTCTATTTATGTATATTTTTGTATCTGCTGCAACAAGCCAATTTCAATCACAAAGTATTTTCAATTCAATTCAATTCAATTCATTTGCCCCGTGAAGAACTGCTCTCGTCCCACATTTCAATCATAGTCTTGACAGCATTTTTTAATGGAATGTTTATGAAGCATTTCGTTCAGTGATAGACTGCTGATTGGTGACACATTATAAACAGGGATTTTTGATAGGCTAATATGCCCCAAAACTCAATGTTTACAAAGTATATTGTCCAATGATAACAGACTGGTGTATGATGACACATTCTGATCAGGAAACTGTGATAGGCTACGCCGACCTGAATGTATGTGTTGCTATGGGAGACGGTCGTAATCAGTGAAGTTTACTGAGGGAAATGGATGAACCGGCTAAAAAAAGAGGCTTTGCAGCTAAAACAAGGAATGGGAAACAAAAAGGTCATGGGTTAAAGCCACCACAGACCCTAGAAGAGCATTTTGTACTTTATGCCGCCGCGAGATATCGATTGGCCATGGTGGCGAGCACGACTCATCCCGTCATGAAGACACCGAGTGTCATAAAAAGGCTGTGCTAGCTAAAGGAGCAAGCAACATCACTTCATTCTTCGCCGCATCTACTGCTGAAATTGACAAAAGTTCTGCAAGCGAGGTGTCCTAAATATACCACACCATGAAACACGGCCACAGCTATAACAGCGCTGACTGCACCATGAAATTAAACGGGGCTTTATTTCAAGACTCGAGTGTCGCTAAGAAGATGCAGTTGGGAAGAACCAAAGCGGAGACGATCACCATGAATGTGTTGGGTCCAAGCACTGTGGGGAAAATAGTCTCCGATCTTTCTTCAGGTGATGGTGAGCCCCTTTATTTTTCACTCGCTAGCGATGCCTCTAACAAGGGCAACAGAAAAATGTTTCTAGTGTGTGTGAGCTACTTTTCCGCGTCGGCTGGCGTAATGTCCAAGTTGTTAGATTTCTACGAAAACATTTGCAAATGGCACATATAAGGCTCTCCTTTCCTGTCTTGACACATATGGTCTTAATGTTGAAAACATCACCGCATATGCCGCCGACAATGCAAATGTTAACTTCAGAAAGCACCATTCTGTCTACAAATTGCTCACCAGCGTAAACGATGGCATTCTAAAAGCTAACTGCCCGGCCCATGTTGCACACAAGTTGTGTACAACATGCATAATTAATTTCACAAAATTATCCTGAAATTAGTAGGATTGTGGTCTGGATAAGAAAACATCATCATTTCTGGCATGGGTAGGGTGGCAAGACGTCAGTCTTTTCAATGCCTTAAAATGCAGGAAATTGCATCTAAGAAACACAAAATTTTCTGGGGGAGGACCCCCCAGACCCCCCGTCCAAAAAATGTCCCTCTTTCCAGCTTCAGGGAGTTGGGGGTCTTTTGCCGTTCACCTTATTTTCGGAATCTGACAATCTAAATTGTACTAAAATTCAAAATTCAAACTCTAAATTTAATCACTTTAATCATTTTAACCAATCAACTGATTCCAATCTGAGCTGCAAACTCGTGAAACACAGCTGGGGACGGGGGTTTGGCCACTAGAGGGATCACATTCAATAGAGTAGACTGCGCTTCATTATTCCCTGTTTAGCTCGCAGTTGTGGGCAGGGCCCTTTGGGCGGGAACAGCGTGCTCTACTGCTGTGATCTAGATAAGCTTTTCATATATGCCAAGAAAATGGGGTGCAAAAACAAAAGTAGGGATTGTTATGTTAAAGATTGCATTTTGAGCTAAAGTGCTGTGTCATGAGTCCATGACTTCTGGTCTCGATTCCTGCGTGTTCGAAGGCCACAGTTTTGTTATCGTTCAGGCTCCAACGAGTCTGCCGAGTTTGACGTCTAGAGAACTTATCCAAGGTCCTGATGTTTTCATGTGATGTTTAAAGGCAATTGTTCCCTACTGATACTTTGTCATTCTGAACCATCCAGCATTCTGTAATGACCTCTCTGAATTTTGCATGCAGACTTGGAGAATAAAACTCCGTTTTGCACCTCCGTCAGGTTGTCAGTGCTTTGTTTAATAACTGAATTGGCTGCATCACCGGAACACAATTATGGTTGAATTTGAGTGTATGCTTTTGAGTGAGATATGCCCAAATTTCAACATAACAGCAACCCTACTGAAAACACAGTGGGATGTCTTCATTAAATTGGCTGTTGAGCATGGAGAGTCTACCTGTGGGGTGTATGAAGATGTTTCTAAATGCTACAGGCCATCTACTTTAGCCCTCATGCTACCTGGTGAACTTTGGCTACACCTGCTTCATGGTTAATGTTAGCTTAGCCAGCTATACAGACTGTTCACCATGACACCTGGATAACTATGCGATACGATGGATTACTAATCGTTTATGGATTATAAACAGACCCCCCCAGCATGATCAACAATGGTGAGCGCTGACGTACAGTTCTCAGATTATTAGCGACTACGTACATCCACTGTTGTAACGTTAAATGAACAACACTAAGATACATTCAGAGTTAGTGAACCTGATGAAACGCATCCCGATAACTGCACAGTTAACGCAACCTTATTTAAACATTACTGCTATGAATAATCTCGATAGTAATTTTACATTTAATGTGGAAATGACCGTGTTTTGTAGAACAAGAAAAGACCGTCTGAACCCATGAAACGGCTTCTTTGTAGCCAATAACCCAGTAGTTGGGTCAATAATAACAACACAGTTGGGTTAAAACAACCTGACTGACTGCTGACCATT
Organism: Hirundichthys speculiger; assembly: GCA_018398805.1. Classification (NCBI taxonomy): domain Eukaryota; kingdom Metazoa; phylum Chordata; class Actinopteri; order Beloniformes; family Exocoetidae; genus Hirundichthys; species Hirundichthys speculiger. Next base: position 2,211,491 of record JAGFBZ010000849.1, on the reverse strand, counting down.
ATTTTTCAATGTTTTTTTAAATTTTTTTTTTTTTAGATTTGCTATAGGTGTATGCTTATACGTGTTAAGTGGAGTGGTATGGTACGGTGTGGAATTGCTTAATGGCCTGCTCATGGACCTGGATCAGAGATTTATAAAGACCTGGACCTGGAATCATCATCACATTTACAGGGATGCTGTCAGTCATCACCACAATAGCTACTAAGACTATGTGAAGCTTGCTTTAAATGATATTAAAATGCCACAAAAGCAAGCTCAAATCCACAAATTATGTGCGCGTGCGTCTCTGTGTGTGTGCGCACGCGCTTCCTAGCAGTGATCTTCACATAAAGACAACTGGTCTGCTATAGTGGTCTTCAGTGCTGTGTGAATAATTACTGTAAGCTTCAGCACTACTATAGAGTTATTACCATAACTAATATGCAAAACAATTTTTTAAAGATAAAAATGAGGAGAAACAAATTTTGCTCATTGTGTCATTTGGATCTAGCCCCTTTGTCAGTTGTGAAATGGCTGCTTAAAGAAAGTTGATGATTTTAAAATCTTAAATGACTCAGCAGTTGGGGTTAAATTGACCCAGGGGTTGGGTTACTGTAGTCTGGTAAGATCACAAACACTGACCCAACTAATAACCCAACAACTGGGTTAGATTAAACAACCCAACAGTGGTTAAACTAACCCAATGAAAATACCCAACCACTTTAACCCAGTGGTTGGGTCGAGAAAATAACCCAGTATTTTTTAGTGTGCAGACTCCAACAGGTTTTCTTCCAGAATGGTCCTGTATTTGGCTCCATCCATCTTCCCATCACTTTTAATCATCTTCCCTGTCCCTGCTAAAAAAAAAAAAAAGCAGGCCCAAACCATGATGCTGCCACCACCATGTTTGACAGTGGGGATGGTGTGTTCAGGGTGATGAGCTGTGTTGCTTTTATTCCAAACATATCGTTTTGCATTGTGGCCAAAAAGGTTTGATTTTGGTTTCATCTGACCAGAGCCTCTTCTTCCACATGTTTGCTGTGTCTCCCAGGTGGCTTGTGGCAAAACTTTAAACAAGACTTTTTATGGATATCTTTGAGAATATGCTTTCTTCTTGCTACTCTTCCATAAAGGCCAGATTTGTGCAGTGTACGACTGATTGTTGTCCTCTGGACTGACTCTCCCACCTCAGCTGTAGATCAGTTCATCCAGAGTGATCATGGGCCTCTTGGCTGCATCTCTGATCAGTCTTCTCCTTGTTCCAGATGAAGGTTTAGAGGGACGGCCGAGTTTTGGTAGATTTGCAGTGGTCTGATACTCCTTCCATTTCAATATGATTGCTTGCACCGTGCTCCTTGTGATGTTTAAAGCTTGGAAAATCTTTTTGTATCCAAATCTGGCTTTAAACTTCGCCACAACAGTATCTGGGACCTGCCTGGTGTGTTCCTTGGTCTTCATGATGATCTCTGAGCTTTAAACAGAACCCTGAGACTATCAAAGAGCAGGTGCATTTATACGGAGACTTGATTACACACAGGTGGATTCTATTGATCATCATCAGTCACTGAGGACAACATTGGATTCATTCAGAGATCAGTCAGAGTCAGTTTGCTGCACTGAAAGTAAAGGGGCCCAATAATATTGCACACCCCACTTTTCAGTTTTTTATTTGTTAAAGTTTAAAATATCCAATGAATTTCGCTCCATTTCAGATTGTGTTCCACTTGTTGTTCATTCTTGACAAAAAATACAACTTTTGTATCTTAATGTTTGAAGCCTGAAATGTGGCAAAAGGTTGAAAAGTTCAAGTGGACTGAATACTTTCGCAACACCGTTAAACACCGTTGCACTGATTACTGTTCCAGCTGGTTGGTGAGGTCAGCATAATAAAAAGTATGTTATTATAAAAATGAAGAAATCCAATATACTACAGTATGGTCCAAAAATGTATTGCAGATAGCCAACAAATACCCAGCATGCACCCATGAAGGACACTCTGCATTATAATGCTTTGCTATTATTATGCATATGAAAACACTTTTTCCCCCAGATCACATCTATGTGGTATATACCAGTAAGTCAGCTACTGAAGAATTTCTCAAAGGAATTGGCAGAATAGAAATGATCAATGCTTACTGCTTGTAAAAAGTAATTTTACATGGACATGCTAGGACTGAATCCCTTTTCTTTTCTGTTTGAATGTAAGTTTGAGCTCAATTCATACTGAAGATTTGAACAAGAGGTCCACACATACTGTAAAAGCTGAAAAAAAGAGTGTATTCCACCCACTACTAATAGTTGAAAATGGAAACTTTTCGGTTCATGCATCACGTGAAGGTCACATTAAATAAAAATTCACTTTATCAAGAACCAGTTCCAAGCACATTTATTCCCAGGTATTTATAAAAAAAAAAAAAAGTCAAAGGTAGGTCCAAACAGAGAGCAAATGCTGCTTTTAATTTAAGTCCATTACCAATTTGGTCTTCTTTTATTTAATGACATTTACAACATTGCTTCATATGTTAGTTTACACATCAAAGAATTACTGTGAAGTTACAGATAGCATTTGGGTTATTGACAAATATCTGGCACATTTTCCATTTTTTCATTTCATAAAAATCAAAACTCCAATTCTGCTCTGCTGCACAGCCCATTAATTCCAATGTGTTTTACTGCACAAAGTTTTGGGAACCATAAGTGCTGACTTCAGTGCTGAAGTTAAAGCAGCATAAGAGTTTTTTTTTTTGGTTGAAATATCATTTTTTATCTAAAGGAATATTTGACTACTATCAGGAAACATTGCTCTGTCATTTTTTTTGGAAAAACTGCACATTGTCTCAAAGCATTATGTCACACATCAACAATGATAAAACAAGCTCATCAAGCAAAAGTACTGATCATGGCAGACACAACTAATGGCCCTTTTCCACTAGTACCTACTTGGCGCGGCTCGACTCGACTCGGCTCCGCTTTGGAGGTTTTCCACTAGGTCATAGTACCGGCTCGGCCCTCCTTTTTTCGTACCTACTTGGCTGGGGTTCTATCCGGGCTGAGTCGGGCCGAGAATACAACGTCACCACGCCGCGGGCCATTGATTGGCCAGAGAGCAACGTCAGGGATGAGCCTTAAGCGACTCCTCCACACCCGCCATATTTAAAACTCGGCAACAACAAACTCAACAGCGATTTTACCCACATCGAGGTGGTACTGGACTACAGTGGAAAACCACTGAGACCGAGTCGAGTCGAGTCGAGTCGAGTCGAGCCGCGCCGAGTAGGTACTAATGGAAAAGGGGCATAAGACACTCAGAGCAATGGTGGAAGAAAATAGCCGAGAAAGCAGCTGAGCAAAAGGCAAAACCCATACACAAATCTGATATATGGCCATATATGTACATATAGGTGACATATTTGCCAAAATATTTTATGATATATGTACATATATGTAATTGCAATATTTGATTTAAACTTATATTCTAAAATACATGTGCAAACATGTAGAACAGGTATTTGTTTTTGAAATATATTTTTAAAATATATGGTATATGGTCTAGATATTTGTATTTGACATATATTCCAAAATAATTGTTGGAATATGTAGTTTAGATATTTGTTCTTTACATATATGTCAGAATAAATGTGCAAATATGTAGTCTAGATATTTGTTTAGAACATACATTTCAGAATAAATGCTCAAACATTCAGTCTAGATATTTGTTTATGACATATATTCCAAAATAATTGTTGGAATATGTAGTTTAGATATTTGTTCTTTACATATATGTCAGAATAAATGTGCAAATATGTAGTCTAGATATTTGTTTAGAACATATATTTCAGAATAAATGCTCAAACATTCAGTCTAGATATTTGTTTATGACATATATTCCAAAATAATTGTTAAAATTTGTTGACTAGATATTTTTGATGGCTTATTTTTATATACAAGTCAAATACATATAATGAGCAATATATTGCTATTTCATATACCAACATTGATGCTATACTAATATATGTGACATATATGTTTGAAAAATATATGTGCTGAATATGCCATACATATATGTGCCACATATATTTTCCATATATAAAAGGGGCCATTTTTGTAATATTTTAAAATATATGTTCCAAATATGTACCAATGTATGTTCACATGTGAAAGACATATATGGACACCGATATTATATATGTTATTTAAATATATGGCCATATATCAGATTCAAGAGTAAATCTTAAACAATGCAGCAAAAGCAACTTAACCTCCACCCCAGTATGGGGGCCTGTTGAGCTCAAAACTGCAAAAGTTCCTTTATGTAAATTTTAACTTGGGTACAACACACTATGGCCACTGTCTCACGGTCGGGGCCTTCTGGGCACCGTTCTCTTTTATATCCAATCCCCTGTGTGTTGATTGCCCTTTATGGTTGCCAGCCCCGGATCGGTGGGACTCGCTACTTCCTCCGCCCATGCCAACAAAGATGTTCCTGGGCCCGGTGACAGTTGGCTCCAGCGACCAGGCGTACCACCTCCCGCTGACATGGAGTGGAAGAGGCCCCGCCCAGCATCATCATCGGCAATTCCTGACACCTAGAGCTGATGGTTTTAAAAAGGGACAGACTCCAGCATTCAGAGGCATTCAGAGGGGAGCAGTGTGACTGAGGCCAGCTCCCCCCCAACTGTTGTATTCTGTGATCTAGCCATCTTGCCTGGGGGACTTGTTAGTGACTTAGTGTTGTGTCGGTTATGGCTTGTGTAACTCTTGTTGGGAATACTTCATATTAAAGCTCCCTAACTTTCCTTACCATCTCAACTTCTTTTATGTTACCTCTCTCTTGCACCAGCTGAGCCAGAGTCGTAACACACTGTCACAACACCTCAGTGTCTTCAAATACAGAGATCGACCACATAATCACCCCGTATGACCATAAGCTCTGATGGCGTAATTAACCAAAAGTAGTTTGTTTGAGCCTCATTTCTACTCTCCACAAAAGCCTGTCAAATTGGTCCCAACTCAACCTGAAATACACCGTTGTTGCAGCTTCTGGACAAGCCTGAAACGTGTCTTGTGTCTTTGCATAGGGATAATCTCTCCTTCATCAACACTACTAAAGTCGGAGCTTTTTAGCTGATTTGTACAAAGACGCAATGTACATTTGAAGTCCTGAAGTTGAAAATCGAAGTAGTTAATCTCTGCTACCAGCTTCCTGGAAAGCTATTCAGTTGCCCTCCTCCAATGAGCTGCACCCAATCTCCAGAGGTACACAGAGAATACCACAATCTGTCTGGCAACCCCCTAAGGCCCTAATCTGCAGATATACTATTATACCAGTATCTATATTCTAGTCATGTACATCTCTTTCTCAAGCTAATATCAGCACTTAGGCTGAAATAGCTTCACTCTGAACCAACTTTACAGTCTTACCAGTGATTCACATGAACTCTTAGACTGACACTACCCTCACTGTTGTGTTGGAACACCTTTGATTTAAAGCACAACATAGATATAAGCCTTGAATGATTGTATGGCAGAGTTTATTCTGGATTTTCTCTCCATTCACAGTCGGTCCTTGCCACACAGAATAAGCATAGTGCGAATTACGGCGGGGTTTGGGGGGGTTTGACCCCCCCAATTACAACTTCGACCCCCCTAAATAAGGGACAAATTGTCATTTTTGTCATCTTCGACCCCCCTAAAGATGGGAAAAATTGTCATTTTTGTCATCTCATGAAAATGTTGACCCCCCCAATTGTCATTGTATAATTTGCACTCTGAGAATAAGTCTCCTTATTTCATGCATCACATGCATTTCTGTTAATATCCATGTTAGAGCGGGAATCATGCATGATTACTGAAGATAAGGAGATGAGGTATTAGGAAATATAAACACTTTAATCAGACAGTTTTGTTTATGTTGAACTACAGTACATCAATACATTTCATGGTGGACAACATATAACCAGATTTCAACTCTTACTTGTCTGAAAAAGATAAGTATGCAATTTTTGTGCAAGAAAATGCTAATTAAAAACACCTCAAAACCTTAATAGCTGTCAGAAACCTTGACAGATGGTGTAGAAGACCACAGATAAGAGGCTACATGCAATTACCTGTGTGTGACTGAGCTATATCTGGCCTCTGAGGACACCGCTGTATGTTTCTGTCTAATTGGTTACAATAATAGGTAAAGTCATACTTCTTTTGTACCATAATATATTTACAAGAGTGCTTACAATTTATAACTTACAAGGCTGAAGAAAGAGTTAAAGGAAAGAAAGCATTTTCTGTGATTTAGTAGGAAATGAAGCTGGAAAAGTCCCAAAAATGTGGCCAGATGAAAGTACAAAACAATTTTTTTTGTGGATGCCATACTATCTGTCTAGTTTTTAAAGCCATAGAATGAGATTATTTTATTTTTTAAATATATATTTCATAAAAATTACCAAGAGACTATTGGTTTTAAAGTGCAAACCTCTTGCATTTCTAATTACTTTATAAGCTAAGAAGCAAAAAAGGCATTTCTCTTCGCTTGTAGGTATAACCTACAATTTTCCTTCTTGTTTCCATAACTGGCAGCATAATGGTGGAGATGCTCCCTGTTCCTTTTTCTGTGTATCTCTAAGTGCACAGCTGCCGCCGCCCTGCAAGCAACAAATAATCCTGCATCCTGGCAGAGCGCTACAGCCTAAAATAATGGGCAGCACATTATCTTAGCTAACAACATATTTCTGTGTCAAGGGCAATTTGGCAATAGGCTTGATGTTTAAGGACTCACAATCATTTGAATAGCATTAGCTAAACGCCCCTTTAAGAATGTGCACGGAAGCATGCATGCATACACACACGCACACATACACTACCACACACAGCGTGGTCTGTGATTGATTAGCACAGTGGCAGTGGTACAATAGCTCGGAGGGGGTGCAATCCTTAAATAGAAGATTTGAAGGAAGAGAAATTCAAGCCAAGAATTCTGATCAGCTGAAAGAAAACTGCTCTGGATTGTGTTCAAGTACTGAGACACAATCCACAGAAGTGCAAAAAATTACCTTTTTTTCCACATCTCTACACGACCACAAGTATCTTAAACAGTGTCTATATTTTTAGCAAGACTGCTTGGGTATGCATAGAATATTATTGATACATAGATGAATATTCATCATTATCATCCTCTATGATGCTTTTCAACATGAAGTATTTTTGTATATAACACATGACATTTAAGCACTGCATTCCCTGCATTTGTAAACAACCCATCAATTTTGACTGACACTAAATACAAGTTTTGAGATCTTTGTGTGTATATGCCTGTTATATAAGAGTAAAGTGTTGCTTTGTAGCTATTTTGTACCCAAATCACATGGCCTGTTAGGCCAACAGTTATATAACACCGCTGCCAGGCAAAGATCGACAACATCAGTCGGTCTGCCTCCATCAAAGAGGATCAGCGGTGCGTCCTTGTGGTCAGAGGTGTCATATACCCACATCCATCATTATCTTATCACATTACCAGCTGATGTTTTTCAGAACCTTTAATTTTAAAGAAGCATCACTGAAGTTAGATATAACAGTTTTATATCTATACAGCATGGGTTTGTCGTCACTCACTGGTCACTTCCAAATCCTACGCAGAAGGTATTTTAACATCAGTTTTAGGTGCATCATCTTAACATAATAAATCTGGATTTCTGAGTTAATATTGCATATAAAGCCAAATCACAACTGTTATCAAACTCCTACCAAGTACTTTTGATTCCTTAAACCAACAAATTAGTTTTGTAAGTTAAATTAAACTTTCCTGAGAAAAATAAAAAATAAAATGAAAACACACTTTGCAGAAAGTCTATGAAGGTAGCAAAAGTTGTTAGGAAAATGGACTGCAAATATAAACCTCATTCTATTAGTGGCAAAGAAACATAAAAAGACCAACGGGCGAAGAAGGAACTGCTGCTGGATACCATTGGATAGGCGTACAATCAGAGTAATGAAACATGTGACAGTAGCCATCTCTTGATTATTTTGAATAGCAGCTCTTTGATGGTCCGACATGAATTATCACACAAAGCCCCACTCTGTTGCGATTTCGGTTGTTCTGTACTGGTGGAAATGGCTGTGACTAGGAGGGGGTAGCAGACCAATATCCTGGAGAGAATTTTGGAGAAGTGAATGAATGTCTGGCCAGCCTAGGGGCAACTGCCACATTAGAGATGTATGCAGTAATACTTTTTCCTCAGGTATTTCAAATTCAGTAAGTTTACCAACAACAACAAAAAAAGTTTCCAGACCAGTTTCAAAGTTGCTGTAGGACTTCTTGACTACTGACTAATCTGTGGAAATCATGGATTTACTGAAAGTAAATCCAACTTTGACCATCAACAAGGGATGTCAGCACCATAGCATAACCCTGATCATTTTTTTCCCATATTATGCCAAACATATACTATAATTCTATAAAGTTTGATGCAGTAATTAACTTGGCAGATCATTCTGTTCTCAAATTAAAGATTTAACATAAAGATTCTGTCTATCAACCCAAATCTATATTACCTGACAAGAAAAAACAAACAAAAAAGGAACACAACAAAAGAAAACAAACTACATACACAGTACTGTGAAAAAGTATTTGTGCCCTTATAGATTTCTGTTGCATTTTTTTTGTCACACTTGCATGTTTCAGATCATCAAATAGAATTTTATTTTTCAGAATATCAAGATAACCTGAGTAAACACATAAATAAGTTTTAACATTATTTTAATTGAATACAGGAAAAAGCTACCCAAACCAACCTCTCACTATGTGAAAAAGAAATGGCAGTCTAAAGCTAACCACTGGTTGTGCCGCCCTTGGCAGCAGCAACTGCAATCAAGTGTTGGTGATAACCGCCAGAGAGTCTTTCACATCTCTGTGGAGGAATTTTGGCCCAATCTTTATCTGTAGAATTGTTTTAATTCAGCCACACTGGAGGATTTGCATCCATGAACACTTTGTTTAAGGTCACAGCATCTCAATTGGATTTAGGCCTGGTCTTTGACTTGGTCACTCCAAAACCTTTGTTCTGTTGATGTTTTTTTTAAACCATTGGTGAATTTACTGGTGTGATTTAGATTATTGACCTGTTGCAAGATCTTAACTATCCATCCATTATCTATACCCATTTCATCCTTGAAGGGTCACGGGGAGCTGGAGCCTATCCCAGCCGTCTACGGGCGAAAGGTCGCCAGTCCATCGCAGGACCACCTGCAGACAAACAACCACTCACACTCACATTCACATTCACTCCTATGGGCAATTTAGAATTACTTAATTAACCTAACATGCATGTTTTTGGACTGTGGGAGGAAGCCAGAGTACCCGGAGGAAACCCACGCAAAAACAGGGAGAACATGCAAACTCCACACAGAAAGGCCCCGAGGTTCGAACCAGGAACCTTCTAGCTGTGAGGCAACAGTGCTAACCACTAAGCCACTGTGTTGCCAGATCTCAACTAATGACTGGACATTCTCGTTCAGGATTTTCTGGTAAAGAGCAGAATTCATGGTTCCATCAAGTATCGTCCGAGTCCTGAAGCAGTAAAGCAGCCTCAGACCATCACACTACCACCACTATGTTTGACTAACATGATGGCTTTTTTTTTTTTTTTTAATGATCCAACAGGATGCACATCTTCCAAAAAGTTCCACTTTTGTCTTGTCAGTCCAGTTTCTGGTAGTGCTGTTGCCTACCACGTGGGAGGTCCCAGGTTCAAATCCTGGTTGCGTTCAGGAGGCGTAAAACTTGTGCCAAACCAATAATGTTGATCACTTCCACTGTGCCGAGCCCGAACAGGGGGCAGCTGAAATGTAAGTCTAAGTACACAGAAAATTTTCTAAAACATCTTGGAAATTATTGAGGCAAATGTGAGACTGGCCTTTGTGTTCTCTCTGGTCAGACATGGTTTTTGCCTTGGAAGCAATTTTTGCCCAGTCTCTTTCTTATTGTTGAGTCATGAACACTGACCTTAACTGAGGCAAGGGAGGCCTGCAGTTGTTCAAATGTTATGGGTTCTTTGTGGCTGCTGGAGTCTCAAAGCCTTAGAAATTACTTTTTAGACTTAATCTTTACGGGCATGATATGCTTGGTTCTTATAGTTGTCAGACAGATTGTATTTGATTGACAGATTTCTTGATTCTACAGATCTGGCAGTTGTCGGTCCTGGGCGTGGCTAGTGAAATTTCCAAAAACGGTGGTTAATTACACTGAAGTCATGATCTTAGGGGTTGGACTTTTTCACATAAGGCCAGATTGGTTTAAAGTTTTTCCACTTAATAAACAAAATCACCTTTTGAAAACTGCTTTTTGTATTTACTCAGATGACCTTTGCCTGACATTGAAATTTGTTCACCAATCTAAAACAAGGAAGTGTGACAAAACAGCAAAAACAGAAGAAATCTGTAAGGGGGCAAATACATTTTCACAGCACTGTTTAGTAGTAGTAAAGACGCAGCAAAAACAGAATACTCATTGTCTAAGATGTTCAATTTCCCTCATCTGATTTATATTTTCCATTTAGAGAGATAACACATATTTCAGCATCTAAACCTGGAAATACATTTCCTGAAAAATATGTCAGGGAACTCATGTGATCTCAGAAAACTGCTCGGACAAGTGGAAAATCGCATCTCCTGTAGCAGCGACTCCCTCTCCTCCCCTCAGTCATCCACCATTAGGCTTGCACAGTAGCAAAACCTGTTGGCAGTCTAAGCCATGCTGGTACCTGCTGAAAAGTAACTAAGACAAAGCTCCTTTATCTGCCCTGCTACTCTGCTGTCCTCAGCACACAATTTACTATTCAGTCATTTAACAGATGCTCTTAGCCAGACAGAGACATTATAAGTGCATTCAAATAAGGGAGAGGATGGGACAGCCACATATTTCCAGCATGTCCTCCCAACTATGTGAGATGTGAAGGGCAGTGGTGCTGGAGGTCACAGGAGACCTGTCTGGATGGCAGGCTGCAGAGATGACTTACTTTATGACTCCCACTTTGGAATTCTCTCTCTCTTTCTCCCCCTCTCTCAGCTCTTACTGCTGTCCTCAGTGGATTTCTCATTTCCTGTGTTTTTTCTACCTGCATGCCACATTACATTTTGAAGGTGAATCCCACAAATGCTGAAAATTACGTTGGAGGATAAATTACCCAGAGGGCTTTCTTTTTGGCCTGATTGCCCTTTGTATGGAGTCCCTGGTTTTCATTTTCCATCAACTGTTTCTACCCCTGGATCCTCCTGCAGCAACTTTATACATTTTGACAAGGCTAACAGTCTATTTTCCATAAAAGATATTGGCTTGAAACAAAGGACAAATGAAGGAACTAAGAAATGTGCTGATTTATTTAATCCCTTTGAAATGTATGTCATTTTCAGATTTATTCTCTCTGTCCCATGTTTCTAATTTTGACTTTGATTTTATCTAAGAAAACAGGTCTGAAAAATTAATCTCCTCAGAGTTTTGACAGGGTCGTGTCCACGCCTACAGACATTCCTAGCAGGTGCTCCCTAGGTGCCTGTAAGCAATTGCGTGCGCAGGTTGTGTGTCAGCAAGTACAGTTGGAGGGTCTTTAAATATGCATGAATATATTAACTACAGTTGGTTTTTTAGGATTGCCTTTCACAGTATGCATTTACTTTCACAATGCTTTCATCTTAGCATTTTGATCCTCCTGGTGGAAGTTGGGTTAATATCTACAAAACACCCAGTTTAATATTGTGGATGTGATTAAGCCATAATTGAAACACATTAACACGATATAATCAGTCTGTTAACCAGTGAATGCTCTTACAGAAAGATGGCAGACTTGACAGTTGATAAGGCCTTGACTGTAGAGTTATATTTCCTGTCCTGTACTGCAGATAATGTCCTCATTACGCGAACAATGATTACAATACGCTGTGACAGAGCTTTTCTCTTTTCTTGTAAGAGATTTCAGATATCACGATTTGCATTTTTCTGGTAAAATACAGGTTAAATAAAGACAATAATGACTAAAGAGAGTAAATGTTATATGTTATGTACCTTAATAGAAGCAGAATACAAGACAAGAACTTCAAAAGGCTCTCTTGTGAATGTCACTCTGACAGTTCAAATGTAATAAAGCCTTGCTTCCAGAGTTTTTTAATGCACTTCGATGTTAAGGCCCCCAACAACTGACAAGGTGTGAATTTTATGTCTCAGATGAAGACAATGGCCCCAATTGTACACCTCCCGCTAGCCTGCTACCCGCTACCCGCAAATTGCGGGTTTAGGAAACTCCGCTAACCGCTATGCAATCTTCCGTTTCCCTAAAGTCGCTGTCCGCTTTGCAGACTCCCTTATTTACATTGTAGGTGTGGCAATGGGCGTGTCTTTTGCACTTTCCGCAAACTTGGTATCTCACGAGTAGTTTGACCACCCGCTACCCGCTATCCTAAACCCACGATCGCAGGATACCGAGTTTGCAGAAAGCGCAACTCGCATATCGGCGCATAAAAGAGCGCGTCCAAATGGCATAAATGTGCGTCCACCTGGTCACATGTGGACGTGCACAAACGGCTCTACCTCTCGATTACGCATCACCGTATTAATTGCATATGTTTTTATTCTCTTCAGGTCAGAGGATGTCTGGTCAGCAGTTGTGGTCGATGTTGGAATAGTCATGGCCAGACATGTCAGTCTGTACAGCTGTGGCATGATCTCATTCTGATGTCTGCTGTGGAGGAAACCAAGGAGATCTTTGTCTCTGGTGTCAAGCTGGAAAAGGTTGGATGTGGGAATTTATTTCCGATATGTCTGAAACTGTTGGTGGTCGAGGAGGGAAGGTAACATTAATTGTTTGTGATTTTTAAATGCGCATCCAATGATTCGTGCTGCAGTATTTTAAAAATCACATCAGCTGCACCAAGACGCACAGCTGTCCCAGACTCCCAGCACCCCCTGCTGAGAATATGTTCCCGCGGCTCTGCCTGAGCGTGTTTACTGGGAGCGCACCTACTATCTGGGACTTTCAGGGAGCTGATAGGAATTGTCTGTGTAAAAATATTTTTATGTATATATCAGTGCAGAGGAGGAGGAAGAAAGAGGAGGAAGCTCTACAGCAGAGTCCCAGATGAGCTGTGCATGAGAGCTGCTCTGATCTGGATAAAAAGACGCTCCATAGCTGTTTGGGGGTAGTGCAACCTGCTCTTAAAGGCAATGGCTACTGACGCAGTGATTGGTTTAACAGGTGGAACGGCCTAACCACTCCTATGCATAATATAGCGGGTAGCGCAGGTGGGATAGCAGGTTTAGGAAGGTGGAAGATTGCATTATTTGCAGGGAAACGCCCCTCCTGCTACCAGCTATCCCTAAATAGCGGCTTTAGGAGATCTGGCGGAAGATCGGCGCTACATCTCTCCCCTCTCTACACCCTCCATTTATTCACCCCCTGAAGTGACAGTCTGTACTATACTGGCCAACACTAAAATCTGAATTTTGTATTGCAGTTGAGATGGCTAGCAAGTTTTTCCGACGTTCAGAAAGAGCTAGTAAAGGCGTAACATATCTAAATGCCGTAGCAATGCTGTCACGGTTTGCAGCTACTGAAAGGACCAAGGTGCAGGAGATCTCAAAAAGGGCAAGGTTTATTTACAAACACAAAAAGTCCAGAATAATCCAAAAACACAAAAATAGCAAAAATCAAAACACCAAAAGTCAAAATGCAAAAAACACAACTAATAATAATCCAAAAAGACGAGAGGGAAACATAAAGCACTGCAAACGCATACTCACGACAACAATGACCCACAGAGAACAGGGGAAAATGACAGGACTTAAATACACAGAGGAACAAACGAGAGGCAGGTGCAGGGAATCAGTGGTAACGAGGGGAAGGAAGCAAAACTGAAAACAATAGAGACAAGACAGACCTTTCAAAGTAAAACAGGAAACACTAAAGACAGGGAAAGACGCCAACTTGACAGACACAGACACACACAGGGCTGCCATGGCCGACCCAGGCCATAACAAATGCTGCAGTACCACTTCTCATTTTAGTTTCAGACCAAAGCTCAATAATCCTGATAACAGAAATGTCTAAGAATGCTGGTGATGCTCACTGTGCCATCTTCCCTGTTGTGTAGAAAATTGAAAATGTGAGTGGGGGAAGCATAATGGATTTAAAAATTATTATTTTTTTAAGCTGTAAACAAGATTAAAAAACATGCTGATAGGCAGCTTTGTTTCTATCTTTTTTCCCATTTTTAAAAAGACGTTTTATTTACAGATATGGATCAACAACCAGATCAGCCTTTGGTAATATACATAATTCTCTTGTCATGTTCTGATGGGCATATAATGATTTTTTTTCCCCCCAGTGTTAGCACCATGTGGCTGTGATGGCGCTGCTTTACTTTGACATTACTTTTCTGAAGACTCTGAAAGCAGATGGAGTTAAAGCAGCATGAACATTTCTCTTCATGCTAGCATTTCATCTGTCAAGGTTAAAGTCGATTGTTAGAGCCATAATAAGTCACAAGTGCAATTTCATGAGTTGTTTGCCAAGCCTCCCGACCCATTCTCAATAAACATAACATCCAACGCCCTCTCACACCCCTTACACGCAGCGTCTCCACAGGCACGCCAGCATTGAGTGGTGCTTTCAACCTACAGAGCAAAGGAGGGCCAAGTAGCAACCAGGGCAGCTGGGGCACAACCTGTCAGGGAACTCTGCTGCCAAGCCTCAAATAACATTTAGAGGAAGCCTTGACTGAAAGTGCCTTTCAGAGTTTTCCTTAATCCTATGTCTTTATTGACTATGCGCTAAAACAACTTCTGCTTTTTTACCTCTTTTCTCGTTTTTAATTTCTCTATTGTTTGTTCTGAGATAAAATGACACTTGAGTTATCAAACATTACTTCAAATTATTGTTCGAAACATCTAGAGCAGTGTGAGACAAAACATTTGTCCCCCACTGATCCCCCCAGACCAGTAGGTAAGACTTTTACTGGCCTGGGGAAGCATAAAAACTTTAAAATCCTTCATTTCATACAAGGTTTTCCACATGGATGTGCAGTTGTGTTGCAGTAAAGCTGTCTCTTACCATCATATAAACTGTTTGTACACGTATGTAGACTCAGTTGTACATGTTACAACTGCATCTTACAAATACATATATTAAAAATGTAATTTCATATTAAAAAAACATAGAGTCTGACAGCCTGCTTGAGTTGCAAATGACAAAGAAATACCAAACAGCAAAATGACTGTGTCTGAGCTACAGCTCCATTCCTCCCGTATGACGGATACCTCTTATTTTGATATGGTCTGTTTAAGACCGTCTGCAATGTGTCTTACAGGTAGCTATGCTGTAAACAGTTTTCATTACCACCTGTGTGGGAAATGCAGTCCTTTGACAGGGGTTTTAATTTTTTACAGCCCAATCCTCATGTTGCTGCCATCAGCATTAGCGTCAATGCAGTCAGTGGATTTCTTATTATTTTTTATTATTATTTTTATTTTTTTGCTCAAACTTTTCAGCTTTTGAGCAGCAGCTTGTGCTGATGAAAAACGCAGTTTATACTGTAGTAAAAAGCCTGTAAACACAAATATTAGACCACATACCATTGTTGGCATCTTGATTGTGCTGCACTATGGAAAACATTTTTTTTTTTTGTGTGTGTGTGTTTAGTTGCCTCCTTCCATCCACTGGTGGAGACCAAGCAGTAACCATCCCACTTCTGGATTGAAGCTGACGAGGAATCATATTTCTGTAGCAGTACCTCGACTGAAAACTAGGAGTAAGGTCCAAAATAGAGCACATCCCAACTGACTGTCACTGCCAAAGCAATATTTGAGACCAGAGGTCCTGCAGCTGGGGTGACTGACTGTAGATCCCTGCATAATTCCAGCTGGAAGAGACCTGAAATGATTTTCCATGAGCAGCTCGGCTCCTTTCAGCAAAGGAACCGAGCTGCTCGTGTAAAATCCTTTCAGGATTCTTCTTAGCAGAATTATGCTGGGATCTGGTCGGTCACTCCGCAGTGAAGCCCACGCATCGGCTTATGCTCCTGGAGGAGGTGTGCCGAGCTCACCCACGGAGCTTGTATCTCATGTCTTGCAGAGCCTTGACCCAGCAGCACCTGTTTCGTTCCAGGATGTTCAGATAAAATGGATAAAAAATGAATATAAAGTAAAATGAATTATCATCCTAGGGAAGCGGGGGTTAACACAGCCAAGCTAAAAAGCTAACTGGTGGGCATGTTCCACCTGGCTTCTCAGTGCAGCTGGTCCTGCCTCTTTGCATCACGGTGCTGTGCAGCTCGAAGAAAAATGGGCTTGAAAAGCTCTCTGTTCAAATCTGTGGGTCACATGACCAGATACGTCGTCCATAGTTATTTACAGTCAGGAGAAGGGGGGAATTACCTTCTTCATGCTAGAAAGTCATCAATATCCTTTTCACATGTCAGTGAAGTAATAGTTTTCAGTTCTGAAAAAGTGATGTTAAATTGATTCACGTGAACCTCTTATGTAAGCCATGCGCTTTAAAATAGTCCCATCACCATGCAAAGCTGTGAAGCCATAATTTGACTGGCGACACTCGCAGTTGATTGTGCGTGGATCATAATCTTATAAGACTTCCGCTGTCTTGCAAGGTAACCAAAGTGGTAGATCAATTTGATCAAAGTGATACCACTGCCGTTGTTAAAAACAAAACAAAAAAACATGGGAAATAAATTTCATCAATATGAACTTTGCTATACCCAGATTGGACTTAATATGGCCTCTGCCTAAAGTATTTTGTCTACATACACAGATGTCTCCCACTATCTTCACACTTCTTTTTTCTACAGCAGAGGCAGGTGATTTGATCCCTGGTCTCCACAGTTCACAGGTCCACATGTTGAAGCGTCTTTGGGCAAGTCGCTGAACTCCACTGTGCCTTAGATGCACTTAGTAGTTCACCTGGGCCAGTTTTTGTATCATAGTTTTGTATCATAGAGGATGAAGCATGTGTGTGTATGAATGGGTGAGTGTGTGTAAAAGCACTTTGATTGATCAACAATAATAGAAAAGTGCCATATAAATGTAGTCCATTTACCAAAGCTTAACCCACAGATTACTTAAAAAAAAAAAAACGAAACGAAACAAAAAAAGGTCAGACAGCCAAGTGTGATAGAAGTTACACAAGACTCATGAAGACAATAAAGATATCTTGTTTCCTCTGTGTAGTATAGAATCTACGTGAATATATGTTGTTCTCAGTGTTATTAAAAAACAATACAGTAAAAGAGAAAAACAATAAAAGTATGCGAGATAAGCTCCAGGTGCTGCAGAATCATGAAATTAAATTCTCCGCAATTACACAGAGCTTCAGACACATGATTTGAATATCAACACATCAACGTGGTGTGTACAAACAAATAATGCTTTCATAAACGGAAAAAAAAATATATATATTTTCACCTCATCACAGAGCTGACATTAAAATAAACACAGGCAGTGTTTCATGTAAACTTGATTTGTTTTTCATATGATTCTCTTTTATCTCTAATATTCTTTACATGGAGGTCTGAGCCGAGATGTTATTATTCCAAGGTTTCTCACGCTTTAATGCCATTAAACTGGAGTGACAAGTCATGTATTATCCAGAACTGGGAACTTGATTTATGCCGTCAACAAAGTATTAAAAATTTTGCGACTCTGATGTGCATGAATTTTATTAACACTTGACAATTAACATGATAACAGACAAATGGTATTTAATTAAAAAACAAACGGACCATGCAAATTCAAACCAATGATGGTTCAAAAATTACTGTTTGTGAACATTACATTGGAATATTAAAAAAAGAGGCAAGACAATCAAATCAGGCTTTTTGGTCAGGTAGGCGTTTTCTTTGGTGTTTTCTCTGCAGATTCTAATATCACATTTAGTTCGGCTGAATTTGGAGTTTTTAAAAAGTCAACACTTCAAAATCTTCTTTGGCAGGTGAACTCCTACAACCTCTGATTTCATGAAACTAAAATTGAATTGCTAAACTAAGCAGCACAAAAGACTTTCTTTAGGGTTCAAATATCAATTTCATTTGAGGGAATTTTTTACATGCTTTAAGAAAGAGTTGTCTGGCTCTTGCTGTCTCCTGTTGCTGCTATTGACAAAAACCATCCAAAGTATGTTTGGATTTCTGCCCTGCTCGTCTCCTGCAACAACCTCTCATCGTGTCATCGCACTCTGTGACACATTAACCACATCAAAACTAGCTAACAGAGCAACAGTGGACATCACCTGTAGTTTTCTTCAAATGTTCTTTTTGCAATCTCTTCCTTTTCTCCCTTGCAGGTCTGTCACGTGCAATCTCTTTTAGACTGCAGACACTGCCCTTTGTCTTATTTTTAAAACCTTTAAACTAGCATTTTAGTTCATCTTCAGAGGAATTACTTATTCAGAAAGAAAAAAGGGAAGGATCTTTCTAAATCCACTGGCACACTCATGCATCCACCACCTCTTTTTCTCAAGGTTTTAGTTTGCTCTCTGGCATGGCAACCTCACACGTCAAAAACAATGATAACACCCCCCCTATATAAAAGAGGATTAAATGAGACTACAAGCCCTACGGAGATTTAATTATTGGCACCTAACCTGGTGTCCCTGATTCAAATGTTACAGACCCGAATGTGTGATAAATGCATGTGGGTGTACTTAGTGTTACTCAAGTGACTCACCTGTTGGAATAATTTATTCAAATCAGACACAAAAAAAAAAAAACAAAGATGTTAAAAATGTTCATTTTATGTTTCATTGGTTGGAGTTTATTACATTTCTGTTCTTTGCTTGTTGAAATATGTTACATTTTGCCAATGTTTTATCTTCGGTGTCTGCTGCTGTTTCTAGCCTTGTCATCTCCTGATTTCCCTTGAATTTCTGTGGTCCAGTCTAGTCTTTCTAGCCGTGCTTGGGAGATTTTAAGATTTTAATGAATGTGAGTGAGCAAACACCTTACTTCCAGCCTTTTCTCAGAGCAGCCTTCGTGTGTGTTGGTCTCTTTGCTTTTGCTTTAACCTAACCATCTCTGAGATGATTTATGGAGGATGTATAAAAGCAATTACCGCTATGTTCAAACCTGCTCCTCCACCATAGTAACCACAAGTGTCATATTAAGAACTAATGTATCAATAAACTGATCATAATAGCTTGTCCAAATGTCCTTTTCGGTGCCATTTCAAATGTCTTGTTCATGCTTTATCAACGAACAACCTGATTTACTTAATTTAGAAGAAAGGGCACACATTGTCTGTTTTGAATCTTTGTAGTCTCCGTGTCTGTGCTTCAAATACCATTTCATCTTATCTCTTATTAACACTCTTATGGTCCCAATGGGGGATTGCTGATGGTTTTAACTGTCAAAATGCTTTTTGGGGCAACAGTTTTTTTTTTTTCTGTGAAATGAGGATGGAAAAGTGATGACACAACAACAAAGACTTCTGATGTCCTCTTTCTTTCAGTGAGCTTCGTGCATGATGAGAGTGAGGTGTAGACCATGAGCAAAATAAACTATATTAATAGAAACATAATCTCATCTTTCATCTTTAATCTTTCAAGATCACATCAGAGCAAAGTAGCACTCATCTTCCTCTTAATTAGCTGTCATAATATGGCCGAGAGGAGTTCCAGAAAAGATGCTTCCCTTGACGCGAGACAGTAGAAAAAAAAAAAAAAAGGATGGGTGGTTTCTAGGATATTTCAGCAGTGTTTTATTTTATGGTCCTTTAAGGCTCTGGTGCTCTTGAGTGAGACAGCTGTAGAAAGGGAGGCTCGCACCGGTCTAGAGTAGAAATGGAAGGGGTGAAAAGGTGCAGCTTCACTGGACACACAATACATCACATATGACAGATGTCTGGTCGTGTCCCTGTGCCAAGAGTTCCTTCTGCACTTATTAGCTGCTCTTGCAGCCTCACTGTACCTAATGGGAGAACTAAACTTAAATTCAGATATTTTACTGTCAGAATAATTGCAGTAGATTTTACTAAACCTTTTCTATGCCCAAGGCAATAAAATTAAATATACCTTATCGTATGAAAAAATTGGCTTTTGCCTGTTTTCATTTAGACCACGGCAATGTTACAAATGGCATAATTTCACACTACAAACACAGTGTGCTGCATACGTGGCTACATCAAGTTAACGCTGCGTGCTGAACGGTGCTGTTTTTACTGGAAATGACAGGTGAGCTTCCTTCCTTTGGCTGTTGCCCCGGAGTAACTGTCATGTTACCACCAAGATTTAACTCTGTTGAATGAAAAGCCCAAATACAATGAATCTAACTTTCCTTGTCTTGGGTTTAATCCTTCCCCGTGTTTAAGGAGAGATCAAAGTTGTGCCGTTGTTGCCAAAGATGAACTGCCATATTCTTTCTTTGTAACTGCAAACGTAGCATCCCACCACGTCGGCTATATCGACTAGATGGTGAGCATTAGGTGAATGAAGTGTCCAGCGCTTCACACTCAGTTTTCTGACTGTACTTGTAGTGTTCAGCATGATGACAGAATTGTCGGTGTGAATGCAATAATGCACTCTAACAGTAAATCTAAGTTTGCAAGTTTCAACATAGTCAATGGCGTTTGTCACGTCTTATCAAAGTATTGTTATAATTCATCTCTTCTTTTGGGGGATTTTTTTCTTTACCAGATTTGGAAATTTTCACATCTTCTTGTTTTTTTTTTTCCTTTCAGCTGTTCCCTTCAGGGGTCACCATGGTGAATCAGCCACCTCCATCCAACCCTATCCCCTGCATCCTCTTCTCACACATTGCTAACTTTATGTCCTCTTTCACTACATCCATAAATCTCCTCTTTGGTTTTCCTCTAGACCTCGTGCCAGGCAGTTTTAACCTCATCATCCTTCTAGCGATATATTCACTATTCCTTCTCTGTACATGTCCAAACCATCTCATTCTGGCCTCTCTGACTTTCTCCCCAAAACATCTAACATGCACTGTCCCTTTGATGTACTCATTCCTGATCCTATCAATCCTCGTTACTCCCAAAGAGAACCTTTTAACCTCTGCTACCTCCAACTCTGCCTACTGTCATTTCCTCAGTGCCACAGTCTCTAAACCATACAGCACTGCAGATCTCACCACTGTCTACACCTTTCCTTTCATTCTTGCTGATACTCATTTATCATACATCAAGCCTGACGCCACTTCTTCACCTCTTTTCCACACTCTCCATTGCTCTGGACTGTTGACCAATAGGTACTTGGAATCCTCCAATTTCTTCATCTCTTTCCCATGTAGCCTCAACATTTCACTTGGGTATCTCATTCACACATATATCTCCTGTCTTGCTGCCACTAACCTTCTTTCCTCTTCTTTCCAGAGCCTACCTCTGCCTCTCTAGAGTTTCCTCCACCTTCTCCCTGCTCTCACTACAGATCACAATGTCATCTGCAAACAGCCTTATTCTCTCCACCCACACAAGATCTTACATGTTTCTGGTCTAGAATGGAGCTCCACTTCTCCACAGTCTGCAGCCAGACCCTTCTCACATTTACAAGATTATAAATTGCCAGAAATCATGCTGTAATTTTCTAAAGACGTATTTCTCTCCATGTCCTTTATAACTGCTAAAATAAACCTCTCTTTGGGTTTTTAATGGTTGAAACATCTTCTGAAAGTCTCTGAACTGTTTAGCTGCCACCTCCACTGGTGAAGGTTTTGGCATGCTCCAGTCAGAGGCCACTCATGGCAAATTAACAGCGTTTTCTATGCCATTCTTGTGTGTGACTTCCTGCTGGCTCAACTTGCCATGTGTAAACTGGTGCTAAGCTAAAATAATCAACTTGGTGCGTATCTTTAGTGGAGCAGTCACTTCTGAGATGCTTCAAAGCCATGCCTGGTTCTGGTGGGACCATTCTCATTAACTAGAGTGGCCATGTTTCACAAGTGCTGCTGCGACACAGCTGGACTCAGGTGCTTCCACTCATGGTGCAACCCAGGAGTAACGCTGCTGCTGTTGTTGGGAGATGGCAGTTAAAGAAAATATACATATACACTTCAGCCTGAATAGGTTAGCTTGATCTAATACCTATGATTTACTAAATTCTATTAATATGTTTGAGGCTTGGGCAACAAGTTTTAAGAATTCTTTCATCCCTACAACAAAAACGTGTTAATAAATTCGACTTTAAACTTTTAGTGTGTGAAACACATCTTACAACAAGCTTTCAGACTATTTAAAAAGCGTGAGTGCAGTGGAGTCGTACGAGTGTATGTGGAGGAAATGAATGGGAGACGTGTGTCTTGGCCCTCAGCTGTATTTTGTATGTGACAATGAAGTTGTCAGTTTTCAGTGTGCAGGTGTTACAATTCACGTCTGAAGAGTCTTTGCTCCCTCATTACAGCCTGATTGGAGTTTGGGCAGAAACAGAGGCCAGGATTTTAATTTTCTCCCATAATGAATTAGTCTCACAATAGTCCAACCCTTTTTTTCCGGCACAAAGCAGAAATGTGAGTGTTTTTGTTTTCGATTGCATTTGCATATTTTCTGTTCCGGCAAGATTAAAGTGATTTATTGTGAGTACATGTGTATAAGGTTTTGTTTCACGAGTACCTGCTACCAATAAGGTGTCAAATTTATGTCCCAACTGATTAAGCCCTTTATTTCTTTTCAAATTTTTCATTACCTTTTGGGTTTACCCTTTTTCACATTGATATGTTCTCCTTATCAACCCTAATCCCTCACAGCAAAATGTGAAATAGTCATGAAAAAGGAATCTTTTGAATTGTGGCCAGAGACAGCTTGTTTGCTTTTATGTGCCAACTGACTCAGAAATAACTACAGAGTTGAGCAAATTATGAAACAATTTAATGAAATACTTCCAAAGGTACAGCAGTCTCCAGCGTGACAGCAGATTAGGGGTTAGAGCTTCAGAACAAAATGACAGCAGCTGTAAGACGTTTCTTGTCTGATGCAGCTAAAGACAGTCAGATGCAGTTTCCCTTGATGGAATTCATTAGACCCAAGAACCCAAGTTAAGGTCATATGACCCAAAAACAAGGTGGATTTCAGGCTGGGCAACAGGAAGACAACTGTCAACAAATTTCTACTTTTCTAACTTTCTGTCTTCCATACGAGCTTCATTCTACTTCATCTTACTTTGCCTTACAACTATCACAACTGTAAAAGGATGACACATGTTCCACAGCTGGATAGGTTCCCAGTCTATCACAGTGCATGGAGCGCATTTAATTTCACTTAACGTAAATGGTGCATGTTTCATATGTAAAGTAAATGTCAATATTTACTTGTAAACAGCCAAACCCTTCCTGCTGCCATACAAATGTAAAGGCTTAGCAGCAGCCTGGGGCACTTGGGTAATTTACCATCAGTAAATACAACAACCCTCCACAAGCAGAGGTTTTGGCAGTCTGCTGGTTTGGAGCATTCAAGCATGTGTTAACATAACGCCAAAGAGGACAGATATTGTACTGTAAGACAAGGAAACATTGCTGCCCAATAATTGTAATTAGGCAGCAATTTAAAAACTGTAATTCTACAGTAAGAAAGATTGCTCAGACCAATCTTTGCATTGAAACTTCCATACAGATATTTTTCAGTTTTATATTTCCTATTCAGAACAGCTGTGAGTCTTAACAGGAAAAACAAATGTTGCTAAGCGAAAATGTAAACCCCCCCAAAAAACAACAACCAAAAAACCAAACGCTACATCAGAGTCTCTCTCTCTGTTGGGATGTTAAATGCTTCTGCTGAACGGGTCTCGTGACACCTGAGCGGGATCAAACGCAGTTGCTGATGTCTCTTCTCACTGGGCCGAGTGTTAATACTCACCTGAACGCTCACGAGCAGGAAAACAACAAAACGTCTGCTTCTATGCAGTAGCTGACTGTAACGTTCACCC
Source organism: Hirundichthys speculiger (assembly GCA_018398805.1). Taxonomy (NCBI): domain Eukaryota; kingdom Metazoa; phylum Chordata; class Actinopteri; order Beloniformes; family Exocoetidae; genus Hirundichthys; species Hirundichthys speculiger. The sequence continues at coordinate 2,187,603 of JAGFBZ010000849.1, read as the reverse complement.
TTAAGTCTCGTGGAAACAGTGATACAGTAATCCCTTATTTTTTACGGTTAATGGGGACTGGGCCCCCCCGCGTAAATCAAAATCCACGAACTGGAGCAGGAGGCCCCCGAGCCTCAATAATGTGTTTAAAATATGTTTAAAAACCGCAAAAAAGTAGCGAGGCACTGCAGCGAAACAAGACAAAGGCTCAACTGTGGTCTTTCTGTTTCCTTCACAGCCTCTGGTCTCTGAACCATAGTAAACAAACTGCTGGTATTGGGCTATATTTGGCTCTTAATTAGCGGCTAACACGCTAACAACAACAAAACAAAAAGTCTGGTTTTCTCTGCATGGAGCGGGAACTTTATTTTGGCACTGCAGGAACTTGTAACATCACACAGGTTGTATTGTTCAGGCTCCTGTCGGTTAACAGAGAATGTAAATCTATACACGCTGGGCTGCTGTTTATGCTCACTCCACTTTTCATCTAACCCGTTTTTGTTCTGCCGTCCCACGACACACACACTACAATACCCATAAGGCCACTCCATTACCCATAAGGCTACCTTCTTAAAGGGGCCAGGCTGGCTCACAGCATTTCTTCACTGTGTGAGCACAACATCCTGTGATGTTTCCGTGATTTTAAATTTTTTTTTTTATTATATTATATATTTCTGAAAAATCTGCAAATAACTAAAACTGCGGAACTTAAACCACGAATTGGCAAGGGATCACTGTAGTCAGTTTTTCACCCACTGTTTATCCACTCTTGTATAATTTATGTCAAATAAATAATAACAGTAAAAAATTGACATGTTGTTAAGTTGAACTTATACTTGTCTACATAGTTTTGAGACATGGTGAGGGCATGCTGGTTTTCTTTTATTGTGTCCTCATACATAAAACCTTAAGGTGGGTGTGCTTTGTTCCTCAGAGACCGTTGCTGTTATTTAAACAACCGAACAAATGAGACCAGTGCGTTTGATCCTAACTTGTAAGCTAAACCTTAAATGCAACTGCAGCAGGAGAGAACAGTAAACTTAATAATAAAAATGGCGCATACTTGTCAGCAGACATGGAGAGGAAAAAAGATGACAGATATGAGTTGAGAAGAAAACAAGTCGATTAGAATGTAGAGGTAAAGAAGGTCAAAACAAAATCAAGGGGTTATGCATTATACTGTCACTAAAAATAGGGAAAAAAATCAATTACACATATTCCACTACAATATAAAAGTGAAATCTCAACTGCATCTAAAAAAAGTAAAATTTCATATAAAATTAACAGCCTCTTTTAGCATTAATTTCACATATCCCTCCTGATATCACCATCCGCCATTTACATTTCTTTTTTAACTTCTTGTAAGGAAGCAAAAAACATATTTGCTCTATGACAGTCTTAATGTGATACTATTGTTATGCTAATAAGACCTTTGTAGAGGTGCACGTATGATTCAGCTATCAGTAGAAAAAAAAGCCATTTTAGGATGCAGAATACCAAAGATAGTTTGGCCAGTAACAATCAGAGACCCCACATTTCCATCTTAAACACTGTTATTTTAAAATAGAGGTTAATTCATAACACGAGATCCATTAAGATAAAATCATTACTATATATTGTATTTTCTACTTTTGTATGATTTCTATGATTGTCATGTGAATTATCTTCATTATGTGATGTGTTTAAATCAACAAGTTAAAAATCAGTGAACTGCATTTATTCAGTCGTGTGCACTCGTTGCACTTATAATTCATGCAAAATACAGACTGTACCGACAGTGAGGCTCGTCAGAGGTAGGATCTGTAGTGGCTTTAAATTAGGCAATTGATGTCCTCACTTGTACAAATAATGATGTTTAAAAAGATGTTCAAGTAAAAATAAGCTATAAACACTATTTCTTACATTTACTGTATTTCCAGTCTGTCCACTGACCTCTGAACTAAGACACAGTTTGTGACTGATTACTCCAGTTGGTTTGTATCAGTCATTCAATAACATTTCCATTTAGACATGTTTTTTTCCTCAATCTAAATTCAGCGCCAATATTTTCCGCTGGTTAGAATGAATATATATTCATATGAACATATCAAGAATGTGATTGAACTGACTGCCTATTCAAAGGTCTAGTGAAGAGTAAATGCAAAAGTAGATATTTTGCCTGACACAGTTCTTGCTGGGGGTTACTGATCAAGGTGACAATTCACAGTAAGTCAGTTCAGTGTCATCAAATTGAAAAAACATATGCGAGGAGGAGTGGTTGAATGTTGCTGGCTTTTTCAGTTCCACTTACATTTGCATTTTTATTTGAGGTTACGTTCACAAATTTGCCGCTCTATTTGTCACTCCTATGCAGTCTGATAAAAGTGACATTCAGTAAATCCTGTCTTCGTGAAGCCGACCGAATCAGGTTCAAGTCTGCAGTTGCAGCTGAACTGCTTTATGCTTCTCCTGGTCAAAAAAAAAAAAAAATCAAGGTCAACACTGACTCCCACGGAAATGTACAGCAGTGATTAACACTTTTTCAGCTGCGAACAGGTTATTTAAGTCCAGCATCACAGATGCAGGGAGTAGCTTCTCTCTACTAAAACAACCATGACCATGCTGCAGATAGAGATCGGATGAGATTTTATAGGTACTGATGTCAATATCAATTCTGCTCCTTTTCAGTGTCTGAGATTCAGTGATAAAGCAAATGTGTTTAAATAGGTTTTATAGCGTTCAATACAAATGCTCTACTGGCTTAAACTCCAGAAAGGAACACCGTCAACATGTCAGTAACGCAGCACCTCTGCAGGTTACAGAAGTATCTCCACCTCAGCTACAACTACACTGCAGCTACACACAACTGTGACTGTCACTGGATGTCAAAGGAAATGTCCTCTCTTTTGTCTAATGTCTCGTTGATTTTCTACACACACTTTCAGCACCTGATGACATCCATCAATGAGCTGATATGTTTTGAAGCGTGTGGCTCTGATGTGTCATAAAACATGGAACTGTTATAAAGGTGGAAGCGGTTATTAATTATCACCTCAAGCTGTGGTTGTGGAAAAGATGTTGTTGTTTTTTTTTGTCATTTATATCTAAAAGAAAAGCCCAAGAATTTAAAGAGTATTTTATTTTTCACATAACTTTACATAATCAAAATGATCTACCTTGATAGTCTTTGATCTTTAAATCTCACCACACTGTGTCCACAGATGGAGAGTGTGATGGGCTGAAGACTGCAGATTAACTGATTACTTTATGGAGCCAAAAGGTCCTCCACTTTTAAACCTTTGCTCATCGGAGGAAACAAAAGTGACTCAAGCGCACGGATACAATTTCCTGGATGCCTCCATCTGGTAAGGCTCCAGGCGCAGCTAACTTGGGTATGACACAGTCCGAATTAGAGGAATTTATGATGAGAAAACATGCCTTGTTGTTCTGCTGGCAGGGGCATCACAAGGAAACAACTTTATAAACATTTCCAATCTTACAATAGGCTCATTAAGATTGGATGGAATATGCAAAAGTAACTCTCTTTCAGACTTGTCATGCTTTTATCTCCCACTATGTGAGTATTTTCCTTTTAATCTAAAAACCTAAGGCCAGGTGGAATTTTTTTCCTGAGATGAACAGCATTAAAATATTAATATGATCTGTCTTTTTATATCAAATCTCAATTTTATTGAGTCCAACAATAGGACTGATTTTCCATTGTGAAACTACCTCGTATAAGAAGCTATAATCGACATCTAGAACAGCAAGTTTAAGTGAAATAAATGTGTCAAAACTACCATTATTTACCTGCATGACGACGAATGAGGATTTTAGAAGCTGTCACATTTACCCCATTTATTTTGGAAATTATTGAGCCATTATGTCAAACCAGAATCCTCATTAGCCACTGCACAATAGTACCAAATTGAACTAGTGGATAACGTAATTCAGATGTGCTTTAGCAGTCCCTGGAGGAAAACCTCTGATGAAAAAGACAAAAACTCTCGACTAACATATTTGAGAGGGAATTACTAACATCATTTTAAAGTTCAGAGTAAAACAAATAAGATAAAGAGAAATAAAGCTAAAATAATATGGAGAAAGTTAAATGCCTCAATAATAAGTTCATGGAATAGAATGATAATAATGCCGTCTAATGTTATGTTCATTTTGAAAAAGTGTTTAGAATTAAGGGATCTATACTGAGGAGTAAAGGGAAACTCATCATCAGACCCAACTGAATCACATGTTTCTGATATCCAGGAGTGTGTCGTTTGATGGCTGTGCTATGCTTCCAACTTCCTAACAGTTTATCAAGATCATAAAGACATCATTGCACTGGAGTCATTCTGCAGCTACTTTGTTATTGGCTGAGATAAAGGTTTCAAAGGAAATAAACTTTGGCAAGATCAGCAGCAGAAACAAAGGCAGCCCATCAGAGCCCGGACCTGTGTGGATAATATCGTACAAAGATCTGGATGATGAAGCAGCTGTGATAACAGATGTTCATGTGGAATCCTGTTTCTCATGCAGTGTGCTGCAATATGGGGACACCAGGGGGAATCTGTCTGTACTGTATATGAAGATAATTGCTGTTTCCTCATGGCCTGCTCTTCCTAATCTGTGTTGTCTGAAGCACTGTAAGTAATTCAGTTGGCTTAATTATTCATTAATTACTCATTATTAGTCTAATTACCTCAAGTAACAATGAGTTTCACAGAGTCCATTTACTGTATTTATGCAGCATTTTTCTTGTCTTGTTGACTATTTAGAGCTGTTGTCAAGCACAAACACTTTTTGTGAATAAGTAGTGGGATGGCTAAATTTAACTTGTTTGCCAACTTTTCAGCTTTTACAGAAGACACTTGGCAAACCCTTTCTGATATGGCAAGCTAACTGCGTTAAATACCAGCCTCTTGTCAAAGCGTATGATGTCTCTCAGATGCACTGAGATATCCTTCAGCGTTATGGTTCTGATGCATTTACTACGACAATATTAGACTCCAACAGCAAATTCTCAAATGGTATTCAGATGACAAGGTCACAAGGAACTGTAAAGGTTACAGAACTCACAATCGTGAGACCTGAGTTGCAGACCAATGTTATTTATTTATTTATTTTGCCCCCTAGTGCTCCATTTCCTTTTCACTCTTTGCTCTTTTTTGTTTAGTTTATTTTAATGTAAATTTGGTTGGGGAACCAAGACTACTTTGAATTTCCTAAATCCTTGTCATTTGACAGGGGTTTGAAAATCAATGACTTTACAAAATTAATCTGTTTGGCAAAATACAATATGCCATTTGCAGATTTTTTTTCCCCTCAAATTTAAGGATATGGTATATTTGCATTAGATTAAGATCAAGATTAGATTAAGATAGATTAAGTTATTTTTACAAATCACTGGAGGTCCTAGTATTAGTTATCAGTGTGAATAAGGCTGTGCTCAATATGTGGCAGGTGGTTTTAATCTTAAAGCTATATCTACAGAATATTTTCTGTTTTATCTTCAGTATTTTTGTTCCTCTTTTTCTCTTTAAACTTGTAGTTCATGTCCTCAAACAATAAAACAAGTAAAAATAGAATATATTTACATGATCTGTGCACCTGGTCCTGGTGTATAGGAACGTTTATGCTCTAAAATATTTGTCTCAATTCTGCGCTTGAAGCAGTTGGGTTAGCACAGCGAGGGGAACATCTAGATACTGTGCACCGCTTTATGAGAAGAGTGTGTCCAGAGAAAGATTCTCCATGTAGTGCTAAACCACAGTAAATATTGCTTATTTCCATGCATGTATCATATTCATATTCATGAAGAATTACTGACAATCACACCTACAGTGCAAATTCATTCATGTGCAAGTTTCGAAGATAAATAATTGAAAAAAAAACCTGATTGCTCATGTGATTAAGTGCACTTAATTGTTGTGTGGATAATTTACATATTCAGTGGTAGATGTGAGGATCAGAGCAAATCGAAATAGCTCCATCTGGGATAACAAGGTTAGGTCTGTTCTTTACATCTGGCAGACAAAAACATCTATCCAGAGAGGAATCTACAAAAGCAAGCTGGTTGAACAGAGGCTATTCCCAAGGTATGTTGTTTACTTGAGGTTGAGCTGCAGCAGCTGAGCTTTGTACATAAAATTACTCGAAATAGTCAATTACCCATCTTTGGCGGTGTACGAAACTGTTGTCAAACCCCAGAGGATGCTTGTAGTTTTGACACTGACAGAAACAAATCATGCCACACAGCCTAAATATAGGGTTTATTGTTTAAAGCTCCCTTTTCTGTCTTACTCGCTATGTTCTGATTTGATTTATGTGTCATTATGTCTGTCTGCCTCAACAGCTGTCAGTTTTTATGTCTATGAAAGCAACGGGAAACATTTTATGAGAAGTGACTCTAATAGATGGGAGAATTTGAGCATAAACATTGAAAAGCAAGAAGCAAGGAGACAACAATAAAATGATATACTTCTGAGGTGCTTTCATGATGTGGAGCCACTCTTGTGTTTTACTCTGATAACCTGGAAATCTCTGATATATCATATGTGGAAATCTAGCATATGGAGCATCTTCTGCAAAAAGCTTCAGTCAAACATTTTTTAAATACAGAGTCGGGTCATGGGCCAGTTAATGGTTGTGGGGGCACTGGTTTGTTTCAGTAATAATCAGCACAGCAAACAGAAACAGAGTCTCATTATCTGAATACAATGCAGGCTCCTTTCACCAGGTGGCATCGAGAGTCTGGACCCCGTCTAACTCTAGACTGATCATTACATACAGAGATGATCACGTGGCAGGGGATGTTTGCTTTAGTCTTCAATCCAAATCAAACAGTTCAAACTTCATTCTACGTCCTTCACATCATGTCTCATGTTTGTTTAAACTGTTCAACTGGTGGCATGAAAAAACATTTTACAAGCAGTTTCCAGACATCGAACTCTGAAGAACATATTACGAAACATCATCCATAAATGAAAAAACAAAAGTTTCCCTTACAATCGTTAGTTTTTTCTTGAAACTAACTCAATCCAGGGGTTCCTATACTAATGTATTTAAATATTAAAACTGTTTCAAGTTTGAAATAAAATGAAATGAAAAATACTTTATTTAATACTTATTAATCCCAGAAGGGAAATTCAAATTCATGTGTTTTTATCTTGTTAACACAAGTGTTTTGTGTAACTCTTATTCAGAGATTGTAAGTGAGAGAAAAGGAGGACATCTGTTTAGGGATGTGCTGGCCATCTGTAACTCACATTATAAAGCTGTTATCCAAAAGAAAAATAAGACAAGAGTAGGAAAAATAGATTAGGCTGTGCAACATATGCAGATTAAGTATTCATATTTAACATTAGTAGCACTATAACAATATAACTATTACAGTGATCCCTCATTTTTTCGCGGTTAATGGGGACCGGCGCGCCCCTGTGAAAATCAAGATCCGCAAACTGGACACAGGGCCCCCCGAGCCTCAATAATGTGTTTAAAATATGTTTAAAAACCCCCAAAAAGTAGCGAGGCACTGCAGTGAAACAAGACAAAGGCTCAACTGTGGTCTTTCTGTTACCTTCACAACCTCTGCTCTCTGAACTGTAGTAAACAAACTGCTGGTATTGAGCTATTTTTGGCTCGTAGTTAGCGGCTAACACGCTAACTACAACAAAACAAAAAGTCCGTTTTTCTCCTAATGGAACAGGCACTTTATTCTGGCACTGCAGGAACTTGTAACATCACACAGGTTGTATTGTTCGGCTCCTCTCAGTTAACAGAGATCGTAAATCTATACACGCTCGGCTGCTGTTGATGCTCACTCCACTTTTCATCTAACCCTGTTTTCTTCTGCCGTCCCACGACACTCACACTCCATTACCCATAAGGCTACCTTCTTAAAGGGGCCAGGCCAGGCCGGAAAAATCCGCGAATAACTAAAACTGCGAAACTTAAAGTGCGAATTGGCAAGGGATCACTGTATAGCATTATAACACAGTAATATCAGAGTCCAACTGAACTGTAGTTTTAGCAGAGAAAAACTAGGTGTTATAGAAGTGACAAACTAGAATTACTTAATGTTTGATTATTCAAATGGGCACCGTTTAACTTAATATACTGAAATTATTGAATTTGTGTCATTCCGGTATCCAATCAGTGAATTATGTCAGTATCAGCACCCAATACCAGTGATGAATTGGACTGGACCCATCTCTACGTTTTGGTTTTGGTTGTCTAAGAAGAAAATAAAGACAGAAAAGAAGGTCAATTCATCAATAAATCCACAAACTTAATAACCAGTTATGATGCTATGATATACATTTATGGAGGAATTGGTCAAACAGTTTACTATTTTTTAAAAAGGGGAATTTAGTAATTTAGTTTTTATCAGATAACAATGAGAAATCTGAGAATGTTCCCTTCAACTGTTTGACATTTTTGCTGCACCTGATCAAATAATCTGCAAATAATCAAGGGTGGCTGTTGCTCAGTTGGTAAAGCGGGTCGTCCAGTCACTGAAAGGTTGGCGGATCGATCCTTGCTCCAACTGTCCTCATTCCAAAGTGGCTGAACCCTGACACTGAACCCTAACTTGCCCCCAACAACCCTAACTGGTCACCAGCCACCCACCGGTGAATGAATATGAGTGTGAATGGGTGAATGAGAGGCCATTGAAAAGGGCACCTTGAGGGCACCTTAACGGTGTGGAGAAAGTGGTATATAAGTGCAGCTCATTTACCATCAACTACCAAACTAGAAATATACAAAAATAAATAAATGAAAATAATTCCTACCTGCAGGCCTTCTAGATGCACGTATGAAGAAATTGACATATCCCTGTGAAAGAATAAAGAGCATTTCTGGAACTGTAAGCTTACACTTTAAGAAGCCCGTTTTCAGCCTACACATCAAGTAAACGTGATCGATGGCCTTGGAGAGGAAATTAAGAGTAACAGAGACACACAGCGTGTTGAAATTAAGATGAATATTGGGATGAAAAGCAGAAATGGACTCTGTGTTGGATACGGTGCTGAAAGAATTCCACAGGGCAACCTACTAATTAGTTTTGCTAGCCTGAGGCAGTGCATTGCCACTGGCCTTGTAACATGCAGAGTTCCTGCAAGACCTTTAATAGAATGATTGACCGTTGAGAAACTTATGATAGCTATCATAAGCATAGCAATTGCATTTAATTACCCTGGGGTATTCTATGTACGATAAACATCTACATACATAGATCAATAATTGGTTGTTTAGTACATCAGCTTTGAGACCACCTTGAGGCCTTTTTGAAGTCATCATTGCTACCATACAAAATTTCAAAAACCTTTCCTCCATAATGAATCAATCTTTCTATTTCATTTGTTTATATGGGAGAATACTTTCATGCTGGAACGTGATGAGTAAGGCATTGACAACTGTTTCACTGTTGATAGCTTCATTACTTCAAGGAGGCACACAGTTTCGAAGAATGCAGTCATTTTGGGTCATGAGTTTGCAGGTAATCATTTCATCCCACCGTGGAAAAATAAAACAGGAGTGTGACAACAACTAACTTCGTTTGTGCTACTCCTTAATTGGCCAGCAAGGGAAATAAAGAAAAATGGTGTCACAGTGAATGCATGCTATCCAAATGAGCAAATGGTTAGGGGAACTTGTCAGGGGCCACTACCGGCAAATACGGCATATTACATCAATTAATGAATGACGGTATGAAAGAGCCGGTAAGAGGATGACAGAATATGAGACAATGTGTCCAATTAACTACAGGATAGCGATAGAACGATATGTAGTTTATACTAGAGCAGATATAAATCTTTTGATCATGACCACAATCAGAGAGGCAGTCCTCACTGTCAGCTATCATTAGCATGTAAATCACAAACATGTGGCTAATGCCAAAGTGACTTTCTTTAAATATCCAAACAATACGAGTTCACGCAAGTTCACCTCAGACTGTTCCTTTCACATGATACGGCCTCATTAATTCAGATTACATTCACACCTCTCAAAATTGTTTTCACACATTCTATTTTTTTTCCCTCACAGGTCACTCAAACAGACAGAGCAGCTCTGTGTGGTTCAGTGTGAAATTGTGCAGAAACTGAACATAGTCCCCCGTAACACATGTCTAGAAAGGTTGATTACTGTGAATCTAATTTTAAACACACTCATTGATATTTTTTTTATTTTTTTGCCATGGTAGGGCAGGATTGAGGCAACAAGATGTTTCATGATACATATACGTAGTCCTGTTTGGCAGTTTTCTTGGTCATCTGACTTGGACACAAAACATTGACCAACACAACATTTCTCTCTTTTTTTTTTTAATTTCTGCTATTTCCAATAGGGCAACAATACAAAAATATGCGATACATTAGATTAAAAATTACATGCTAAAAAAAAGCACAGCAAAATAATATTGCACAAAGCACACAACTAAGGCCATAGAAAGATACATAATTCCTTTGCATGCTGCAGTGCAGAGATTCAACAATCCAACTTTTTGAGTCTTGATACCCATTCCTGGGGTTACAGTTGCACATCTAACAATGTGGAATCAGGCTTGACCGCAGCATTTCTTTCCAAACTAAACAATAATTTCCCAGGACAAAATGTAACGAAAAAACACAGACATAAATGTGATGAATTGTTATTTATTTGTTACAAAGAATAAATCGCTGTGCACCAGCCTTCGAAGCCAAAAAAAATGGAATCAAACTTTTAAAGACAAAATAAAATCTAGCAGCTATATCAGAAACAGATTTAAAGTGAATGCAGGATCTATTTAATGTTATATATATATATATATATATATATATATATATATATATATATATATTAGGGATGCAACGGTACTCGGTAAAATACCAAACGGTACGACATGTCCTGCGGTATTTATGTTCCAATAATTTTGCATTGGACCTGGACGTGAGCGTGTGTGCTTTTTAGGCAACAGGTTCACCACTGCATGTCAATGTGCACTTGCCTCCGCTCACTCACAGTGACCAGCCTATCACACTTTGGCCGGTTGGCTGCAGCTCATTCACAGCAAATTTCAAAGGCTGATCCGGATCTGATCCAGAACACGGATTTTATCGCTATTTGTAAATCGCTATATGGGGGAACTGTTGCGCTTGGCGGAGGTCTGTGCTCTCTGAGTTGTTGGGAACTTGTTCTGAGAAGCAAAATAAATATATCATTTCAGAGAAATGAATTGTCACTTTATGCACAAAACACATATCGAAACCGTACCGAATCCATACCGAAACCGTGACACAAAAACCAAGGTATGGATACTGGGTACCGTGAGCCATATATATATATATATATATATATTATATTATATTATAAACACATCACACACGGGATGTTGTGTTGAGGAAATCATTGCATAACAGAATCCTGTTTTCCCACAGTGTGTGTGATGCACCACATGATCAGAGCCGTGGTCTGTATATTTATGCATCCATTGGGATCCACTAAGGGAATTAAACATACACAAAGCTGAGATACATGGAAGTAAATTTGGCCTGATGCAATTATACTGAATTCACAGTCAGCTTAGATCGAGTTCCAGTCCCGCTGGATCAAAACGAGTCGCAGCTTCTCAGAACCAAGTGGCTTTTAGGAACAACTATCTATGGTTGTACCTAAAAGGAACAGTTCTGCCCCTTTCATAATTATTATTATTATGATAATTATTATTATTATTATTATTATTATTATTATTATTATTATTATCACTTCACTTTATATGAACTTTTTCATGTGCACCATCACTTTAATAAGCATGCAGATTACAGGAGAAAAGGTCGTACAGGACTTGCACTCACACACCTTTTTTTTAATGGCACATCCCATTGGTAAACCAAATTGTAAATTGCTTAGTGTGAGTTTGGGGTAGAAGTTGAAGGCCATCCTATTTTTTGCCCTTTATTTAAAGTAATTAAAGGTGCAGCGATAGCTTGGGATGGACCGCAGGAAATTGAGACAATTTGATGGTCCACTAGTCTATCAGTGTGAAGTGTTGATGATTCCTTTAGACTTTGCATTGGGTCGAATTTTTGCAGGAAACACTAATCAGCTCTGGCCACACTACTTAACTGTACTCTCATTAAAGTTGGCAAGTGACATTTAGCTTCTACACCAGGGACTTCACAATGCAAATAAATGGCAACTTCAGTGTTGGGATTATAATGGCCTTCTTAGTCTACTTTTAATGACCCATTTTAGTTTTCAAAGTCACCTCTTTAAGAATAGGTAGCTTCTCTGCTCCTACAAACCTCCTTATTGGCTAATAGGGAGCAAATGATGTCAACTTTACTGTAGAGGGATTCTGGGTGATGAGGAGAGAGATAGAGAGAGAAAGAGAGAGAGAGAGGCTAAAAGCTCAATCACTTGCTTTAACGTCTCCACTTTTCCCATCTCTAAACTGGTTTTACCCATTAGGATATTTTCATGCTACATTTCATACAAGGGTCTCTCTAATCCCCAGGTCCACCTAATGAGGAGGTAATGAAAAGTTAATCCACATATCTCAACTCCACCTAGCCTTTAGCTGATGCTGCTTTTAACTCCAGTTCTCATTAACTTTTAAAACATGAGCCATTAACAACAGGTTGGTAGACTTCCCATCGGCTGGCCTCCCAAGCATACTACCAACCGCTCACTGTGTGTGAACTTTAAAGCACAACTGGGTGAGTGAGAGAAAGTCTTGGTACACATTGACCTGATAATTAGGATACAGTCTGGATTTTCTGGAGCTCAGCTGTCACTGTATTGATTCCTCCACTGGACTGTGGAGCTCATGCAGTGGTCACCTTGAGCACAATTGTTGTTTTATTTCTTGAAGATTCACAAGAGTTTAATTACAGTCTGTTATTTTTAGGCCTCAAAAACCTTGGGAAAGAGAATATGAAAATATTTTTCCCCTGACCTGCAGATTCTTTCCAAACGTTAACTGCAGCTAAACATATTGATTATTTCTATGCACTCCATTGTCATTGAGGAAAATATGAATTATTAAAGAAGGTGATTAAAAATTAAACACAGCCAGCACACATCATAAGCTGTAGAGGAAGGTCTAGTAATATAAAATAGACACCGACACCCCCCACTTCTCCCAGGAGTTTAATGTTGTCTCTAATAAGGACTGTCACTGTTGACACCCCGCCTATATATGACAACACTTGATCATAAAACATGCCTAACTGATCCAACGATAAATACTGATTTGATTACAAACAGTTAATGCAAGGGCAAACAAGTGCATAAATTGTGCATTCCTGGGGCTTTCTTGACAGCTCTCAACTGATTACCAATTCATCATTTGTGTGCTGCAGTGACAGATAGTTCTACAGCACTGTTGCTCAGGAGAATGAGAATGAGGTTAATGAATGTGGATCAGGCTAATTCCTCTGTCCTTGCCAGACAGAAGGCCTATAAAATACCCATATATACAGACCTGAAAAGAAGAGACGCTTCGTGACAAATTGGAAATGTTCAGAGAGCTCAGGGAACATTAGGGTAGAATTTTAAAAAATGATAAACACATGCTGCTTACATTTTTCCACTGTAACTAATGTCTATCACTAGTTAAAAGTGTTAGTAACACAAATGACACAAAGAGACATGTGATTATCCATTTTTAGGGAAGAGATGTTGCATCGACATCTTTTTTATCCTTCATACCAGTGGTCATAATTTTATATCTACAGACATTGCAATACAGTGACGACAGTAGGCAGGACTTGGAATGGGATATTGACCTCGACAATAACTTTTTCACCTCCATAAGCAATATTTGTTGCTACTAAACTGACAAACAATACAGTTAACAAGGAAGGTAAACTATTAGTCCTACATATCAACAGTATAAGCCTCTATGCAAAGTTTGATAACATTGAGGACTATTTATATAATTTCTCCTAAGTGTTTAATATCATTGCATAATAAGAGACCTGGTTAAGTGATGAAGAAGAGGCTAGCTTTGGACTGGATGGATATGACTTTATACACATCCTTAATCATACCTTAAGTGATTGGGAAGAAACATTTGTGAGGGAAAATTGCTCCACTTGTCTAGAAAGTTTTTTTTTGTAGTGCCACAGGGACCAGTGTTGGGACCTGAATCATTTATTCAGATAAATCATTTATTCACATTTATTTACATAAAGGACGTATGCAGCATGTCAAATGCTGTTAATTTTAATTGCTGATGACACAAATGTTTTTGTTCTGGCAGTGATCTTCATTCATTTGTTCAGCAGATGAAATCAGAGTTGGGGAAATATGAATCTGTGGTTTGATAAAAATAAACCATCACTTCTAATGCACAGATTGACATTAAGCTGGATAAGTTAATATCAAGAGTGAGTGAAATCAAATTTTTAGATTTGATGATAGATGATAAAATGAGTTGGAAATCACCTAGTAGTAATGTTAAAAGTAATGTTTAAATAAGTATAGCTATACTAAACAAAGAAAAACATATTCTAGAATATAAATAACTACATACTCTCTACTGCTCACAAGTCCTGGCATATCTCAATGACTGTGCAAAGGTCTGGGGCTATAATTTCAATATAACAATTCAGCCACTATTCATCTGACAAAAGAAAGTCATAAGAGTCATTCATGGGGCAGGACATATATATAGTCCTTATTTTTACAGTCTAAATTAATAAAACTGAAAGGTCTTGTGGACTTGCAGACATTACAAATCATTTTTAAGGCTAAACATAATCCGTTGCCTGTTAATGTCCAAATGTTGGTGACTGTGAAGGAAAGGTGGCTATAATTTCAGAGGAAAAGTTCAGTTCAGTGTCACTGTGGTGCACAATATAAGAAAGGGTTTCTGTATTTCACTTCCCGGGCTGAAACTGTGGAATAGCTCAAGAAATGTCCAAACATAAAACAATTTGAAAAAACACATAATGACATATATAGTAATGAACAAGGTAGATTTTTATCAGGTGTTTAACAAGTAATGTGTGATTAATATCTGTCAGGATCTTTTTTTAATATTGAAATGTACACATGATTTGCACAGAAGCACTATTGTTTTTCATTACCTCCGCCAAGGAGTTTATGTTTTTGCTGGCGTTTATCTGTTTGTTTGTTTGTGTGTGTAGAAGATGACTCAAAAAGTTATGGAAGGATTTTGATGAAATTTTCAGGAGTTGTCAGAAATGTGAAAAGGAAGAACTGATTTCATTTTGGGTGTGATCTGGAAGAAATCCTTGATTCTGGACCACTTTCAAATTTTCAATCATTGTTGTGGCTGGTGCAGGTCTGCGCTCTCCGAGTGCTTTTCTAGTTATCTTTTTTAATCACAGGACTGATAATAGGGAAGTATTTAAATATTTAAAAATGTAAACTCTCAGAGAAGAGTTAATGACTTAATGAGTTTGTACTTCTTGTCACTCCTTTCTGGGCATGTATGTTAAATTGAACTTGTTAGTTTATGTCATGTTTATTATTACATACTTGGAATAAACTACTACTACTACCACTTCCAATCAAGCAAGGACAGATATGTTTAATGTGCCCACATTAAACTACTATAGTTATTATATGAACTATGGATTTTTAGTAAAGATCACATAGATAATGCATTATACATATATTTATGTTATGCTTATAAACATGTATGATTAACATTATAAACACTCATAAAATGATCATAATGCTTTATATCAATAAGCATAACACACTATAAAGCATGTTATGATCACTTATAAGGTCAGGTATGTTAAAACTGCTGGTCCCTTGCTCACCAATTTTTGTTGCAAGGATCTAAGGGTATTATAATGATCATAGTTGTCACATATTAAAACTCTTTATTATGCCTTTTAATCACTGGTATAATGCAATATAATCACTAGTATAATGCATTACAATGTGATTATAAGTCACTCGTAATGGTCATTGGGTGCTTCAAGTAAAGTGATGAAACTGCTCAGGTATAGGCTGATATAACACATTACAAACTGGTCATAAGTCACGATAAGTGGTTTGCTTGAAGAAAAATACACATTTTTAATCTATTCAAGAACAACACAAAACATTGCAAAACTTGTTTTTATTAACAATGTGACTCCTTCAAAAAACTGTATATTTGTTGTACTTTCTTATATCATGAATAAGGCATTATATATGTATAATGCATTATCTATGTGGGCATTGACAGTGAGTTTCTAACAGTTATAACATACTATAATACCTGACCTTATAAGTGATTATAACATGCTTTATAGTGTGTTATGATTATTGTTATAGAGCATCATGATCATTTATGAGTGTTTATAACTATAGTTATACAGTGCTATAAGGTAATTATAACTCATTATAATTATAGTTATAATGTGTTCTAGAGGTAGGCGTCAAATAAAGTGTTACCATGTGCTTTAAACTATAATAACAAAAGATGTTGAAATTCTAT
Source organism: Hirundichthys speculiger (assembly GCA_018398805.1). NCBI lineage: Eukaryota > Metazoa > Chordata > Actinopteri > Beloniformes > Exocoetidae > Hirundichthys > Hirundichthys speculiger. Next base: position 2,171,201 of record JAGFBZ010000849.1, on the reverse strand, counting down.
TTGAAAGCAATGGCGTGCTGAATGCTTTTATCAAAAGAGAACCATCTTCCCCTCCCAACACATTTACAGCTACAGTTCTCCAGCCTTGGCTGCAGAGAAGGCAGCTGTTTTAATGTATCCGCTCATGATTTAAAACAGATTCTGTGTCTAATTTATGGGCTTATTTTGTAATTGCATGGACACTCAACACATAGAGAAGTAACCAATGAGAGAAATATTGAGTGCTACTGCCACCCTCTTACCTGAAAGTCAATTTCATCCTGTTAAAAAATCAATTTATAGGTCTTTACCTTTACTGTGTAGATGGTAATGACTTGCTCTGATAAATAAATAAAATGAAAATAAACTTTTTTTTTGGATTTCAGTATGTCAAGATAGTAGATTTATAGTAAGAACAAAATATAAATTCTGACATTTATGAATTTTTAAAAAGATCAAATTCCAATTGGCTGGGCTTGACAGCTACACTTTACATCAAGTTGTTAATTACGGTGGATAATTGGAATTATCAATCATTAATAGCCACCATTAATTATCTTTAAATCAAAGTCAGTACTTAGAATGATTAGCTTCTATAAATTAAACTTTTCAACCAAAAATTGTTGACTACTACAAAACAGCTACATCAACATAATAATAAAAATTATTATTATTATCATGGCAGTATATTACAGTTCTAAAGAAATAAAAATAATTTGGTCGTTGTTCAGTCACCCAGCATGCATGTGTTTGGACTGTGGGAGGAAACAAGAGCACCTGCAGAAAACTCAAGCAAGGATAGGGAGAACATGCTCCACACAAAAAGACTCCAGTCAGAATTTGAACCCAGAACCTTGCAGCAGTGAGGCAGCAGTGCTAACCACCAGGCTGCCATTCTGTCCTGAAACAGTACTTGATATTCAAGATTATTTCTTGCTCTTAGCCCATAATGCAGTATACCAGAGCATTCAGTAGGGTTGTAAAGATATTTCGACCAAATATCAGTTTTTTACAATAAAATTAGATATCTTTTTTAAAACAAGCATGACACAGTGCAGCAGAATACAGCTTTGATGATTTAAAAAAATGGGTCACATGTAAGCCAGAACCATGACAGCAACTTCCAGTAAGTGAGCCATGTTTGATCCAAATCATGAGGCAAATAATATATAGACACAGTGTTGGCAGGATAGCCTCAAGGGAGGATATCATACAAACCACCAAGGACTTTAAAGGGTATTATAACCCTGAAGCAAATGCTCCGTCATGTCTCTCTGACAGAATGAGGGAAGAAACTCTTCATGTGCATTATGCTGCAAGACAAAAACATTTTCTGTGTCTAGAACGCAAGCAACAGGCAAGTCTTTGGATTGATTAGTTTTGTGGCAAAGTGATGTAAATGTGAAAGGTCATGAGCATTTCCCAACCAGTCGTCAGTGCAGTGACCAAAGTCCTGCTGAGTAAACAAGCCTTATTAGAGAAGCATGATCTCTGTGGTTAGTGTGAGGCCGAGTGGAAGGAATTACCAAAGGGCTAATAGACTAGCATTTGCCTCACACTCCATGATTAATTAATTATCATTTTCTGCTTGATGGCTCTCTGAGGGCCACGGTGCTTCACCGCTGATGCAATGTCAGCATTTGAAGCTTATTACTCTGTCAACTCATGTAAATATATAGAACACTCTCCAAGTTACTTCACATCACAGAGTATTAATTCATAGTGAAATGTAATTCACATAGTAATTACCCTCCAAGTTAAAGCAATTCATAGGGCATCTGCAATTACAGCACCTGTAAACATTTTATGGAGTGCTTCTCACGCTGTAATGAGAACAATTCCATACTTGAATTCCATTCGGTAGTTTTAGTCCTTCCATATATGGATTTCATCATTTATTGTTCGAGTCTTGGCACTGTCTCTCCAAAGACAGGGCTTAGGACTATTCCCATAACTGTGCTTTGAGTAGAGCAATTAATTTAGTGAAAAATAATTTTGAGCCAGAATAGATAACACATCAACTGGGATTTAACTTTCAAAACTGTAATTACTTAGAGAAAAAAGAAAAACACAAAAGAGATTTAAATGCATTGTGCTGTGACTCCATGTGTCATGTTTGTATGGGACAAGCACAGCACAGCAGTAGGGGCACTTTTTTTTCTTACTTTTACAATACTAATATTTTATTGAAATTTAATGAACAAATGTAGATAAGTTTTTTTTTTTTTTTTTTATTTCATTTGTCTACTACATGACACAATGGCCACCTGGCTAAATCAGTGCTGTGTGTATTATTGTGTGATATTTGTCAACACACATTGTATTTGTTACAGAGAAGTGAACATCCAAGAGACTGGATGAAATACTTTGAAAACTTTCTCGTGCTCAAACTGAAAGATATAAATGCACATTTGTTTATGCGTCCCCACTGGCAGCACTTCAGCATATAAAAGCTATTTTTCTCACAGCATATTTTGGTAATTTCACCGGACCAGTCACCTAAACAAGTTAACAGACCCACTGAGGTCTGGAAAGAACAGCTTCACTGATACAAAGTAAATGCAAACCCTTATCTAACAGAATATCAGAGGCTTTTAATTTAAAAATACAGTATATCATGTTTTTGTGACATTACAGTCTCTGACATTTCCATTTGATGGCACACAATATTTGGCACACTAGTAAACCGAATGTTTTTCTGAGGTACCACAATGACGAACATCATAACATAGTTCCCATCTCACATAGTTTCCCACACTATGGCCCTGATTGTACACTTCCCGCTACCCACTAACCACTACCCGCAAATTGCAGGTTTAGGAACCTCCGCTAACCGCTAATGCAATCTTCCGCTCCCTAAAGCTGCTACCCGTTATGCCGACTCCCTTACTCACATTCTAGGTGTGGCAATGGGCGTGTCTTTTGCCCCTTCAGCAAACTCGGTATCTTGCGATCGTGCAACCCGCACGTCGGCGCGTACAAGAGTGCATTCAAATAGCATCAATGTGCGTCCACCTGGTCACATGTGGACGTGCAAAAATGGCTCTACCTCTCGAATTAACTCTTGTATTAAAAGCATGATTTGGCCTCAGTTGAACCCCTGAGAAAATAGCAGAGATTGTCTTAAATGGCTTGCTTGCCAGTTTAACCATAAACAATCAGAGCATGTTTACTGGAAGCGCACCAACTATCTGGGAATTTCAGGTAGCCGATAGGAATTGTATCTGTAAAAATATTTTTATGTATATATCAGTGCAGAGGAGGAGGAGGAAGGAAGAGGAGGAAGCTCTACAGCAGAGTCCCAGACGAGCTGCCCATGAGAGCTGCTCTGATCTGGATGAAAAGACGCTCCATAGCGGTTTTCAGGTAGCGGGTAGCGCAACCTGCTCTTACAACCTGCTCGTACAGGCAATGGCTACTGACGCACTGATTGGTTTAACAGGTGGAACACCCTAAACACTCCTATGCATAATATAGCGAGTAGCGCAGGTGGGATAGCGGGTTTAGGAAAGATTGCGTTCTTTGCGAGGGAACGCCCGTCCCGCTACCAGCTATCCCTAAATAGCGGCTTTAGGAGATCTGGTGAAAGATCGGGCCCAATGACTTTCAAAAAGCAAAAAAAAAAAAAAAAACAAAAAAAAACAACTTATTAACAGCTTAGTCTGTATATATTCACAAATGTGTGGGGAAGAAAAGAGGTCCTATTAAAGCAATTGTTGATAATTTTCCAAATATGCATTGACATATTCAAAATAGCTAGTATAGGGGCTTCTTTGAAACAGGCAGCATGGTTAAGATCAACATAATGATACTCTCCTCTTACCTTTAGATTTTATTAACATTTTTTTATCCTTGGGGTGAGTTTGACCCCAGCCATTTAAACCTCCAGATAATGATTATGATTAAAATAGTTACACCCCTTTATGCATCCGGAATACCTATTACACAACTTTGAATAAATATGCAGATCACCATAAAATCTCACTGATTGACCTAAAACTGCAAAGAGATATCTTCTCGGTAATGGCTTCATATTATTCTAACTGAATATTTCTATCTTTAACAGCTGAAAAACCATTCCTGTCATTATGAAAAGTTACATGTATTATGTTCAGGGTATATTTGAAAGCATGGCATGTGCTTGGAGTCATGGTGCCCTTCCAGTGCCAGCAGCCCAAGGGTTCTCTTTTTGACTTGTACACTCCAGACAAAATGACCCAATGTAGCCTGTAAGCAGGACACATCCATGTTTTTCCCACTCAAAGAAATGTGGCAACACTTCACTAACAGAAGATATATATATATATATATATATATATATATAGTAGGGGTGCAACGGTAAAATACAGAACCGTTCAGTACAACCTGAACGGGACAATAAACTTTTATGTCCCGCGGTATTTATGTTCCAATAACTTTGCATTGGACTTGCACGTGAGCGTGCGTGCCTTTTAGGCAACAAACCCCCCACTGCATATCAATGTGCACTCGCCTCCGCTCACTCACAGTGACCAGCCAATCACACTTTGGCCGGTTGGCTGCAGCTCATAGACGCAGGAAAAAAAAGAAAAAACAAGCAGGCATGGCCAGCAGTAGCAGAGAAATTGGGAAAAACACTTTTTAATTGCCGGTGTTGGAGCATTTTGGTTTTGCTGTTGAATACACCAGCGAGGGAGTGAAAACAGTTAACAGAATGCAATCTTCCACCTCCCTAAACCCGCGATCTTACCTGCGTAAGATCCAGTTGTTACCAGTTGTGCGTCTTGGCGCAGCTGATGTGCTTTTTAAAATACTGCAGAACGAATTATTGGATGCGCATTTAAAGATCACGAACAATGAATGTTCCTGTCCCTCCTCGAGCACCAACAGTTTCAGACATATCAAAAATAAATTCCTGCATCCAACCTTTTCCAGCTTGACAGCAGCAGACATCTGAAGGAGATCATGCCACAGCTGTACAGACTGACGTGTCTGGCCGTGACTATTATGAAATTATGATTTTGATTATACTGATGATCAAGGTTTGGGTCTGTCTAATGATAAACTCCCAACAAAGTTTCTAAGGTTATCAGTGGAGGATGATAATGACTGAAGTTCATTTTCATACAAAACTAGTGTTCCTTCAGCTTCAACAAGTTCCTCCCAATTTCATCTGTCAGCAGGCCAGTACAATGTGTTTTGGCCAGATTGTAACTGTAAGGATTGTTGACTGGGCTCAAAAAATTTGGCGACAGTGGTCACATAAAAGGTTTTATTCAGAACAAGTAAGTAATGAAGAATGTGGCGTTGATTCAATCGGATGAGGAGGTCGGGATCACAGGATGGATTTGGGAGCATGACAAAACTCCTGGGTTTAGGTGGATGAAGAAGATCTGGGGCAGGTGAGGTTGAATATACTTCCAGAGTGGTAGACGGGAATCTTGGGAGAAGTTGTACTTCTTCAGGAGAATGAAAAGCGGAGGACACTCAACACAATAATCCGATTAATTGTATCCAGTAATAATTGGTTGCAGATAGAATTAGAGATCCCTAAAAGATTCTTTCAAATACAAAACCAGAGATTCAACACATCAGGTAGTCAGCATCCAAAATCCATAATACAGAAACAAGAGTCAGTGACTGATAAACAGGTCAGGATCAGAATCAGAATCAGAATCAGAATGGCTTACTACTGAAAGGAGGCAGGGAGGAGTCAGAACAGGAAAAACAGTCCACTTCAGGGCTTTCCAGGAATCCACAGAAACACAGGCTGGAGAGTGCATATAGTGTTGACACAGCACAATCTGGCAGAGAGTGAAGGTTGCATAGCTATTTAAAAAGGGACAGAACAGATGAGGCTGATAATAGTTGATTAAAGTGAGCAGGGAGAGAGGCACATAAAGAGAGAGGCAGGGAATCAAAATATGATCAAAGTGTGAGGAGCAGAGGGCAGAAACTGAAACTGAAGACCCTGACAAATAAATTTTGTCTGTTTCTTGTCTTCACTTTTTTTAAAAAGTGCTCATCTAAATTAGGTAAAACTTGGCAAACAAATTATGGTGACACAAACCAAAGCAGCTGGAGTTTGTCAGTATTTGGAAAGTTAACCTGTCCCCTATTAGTGCAAAGTAATATCAGCTGGTTTAGTCCTGATTGATGCCTTTTAAAAAGGTTTCTCACCAGCAAGGTGTTATACAAGAAGCATTGCATGATGGGTAAAAGCAAAGAGCTGTCCAAAGACCTACGCAACCTTATTGTTGCAAAACACACTGAAGGCATTGGTTACAGGCGCATTTCTGAACTTCTGAAAGTTCCAGTGAGTACCATTGGGGCCATCATCCGGAAGTGGAAAGAACACGGCATTACCATAAACCAGCCACTGCCAGGTGCTCCTCGCAAGATTTCAGACAGAGGAGTCAAAACAATCATCAGAAGGGTTCTCCAACAGCCCAAGGACCACTCGTGGAGAGCTTTCAGAAAGACCTGGAATCAGCAGGTACCGTTGTTTCAAAGAAAACAATAAGTAATGCACTCAACCGCCATGGCCTCCATGCACGCACACCACGCAAGACTCCATTTTTGAAGAAGAAGCATGTTGAAGCTCGTTTGGAGTTTGCGACACTACATTTGGATAAACCCATGACATTCTGGGAGAACATACTCTGGTCAGATGAGACCAAAATTGAACTCTTCGGATGTCATAAGACACAACATGTTTGGAGGAAAAATGGCACCGCACATCACCCCCAAAACACCATACCAACAGTCAAGTTTGGAGGTGGGAGCATCATGGTGTGGGGCTGTTTTTCAGAATGTGGTACTGGTAGACTTCATATCATTGAAGGAATAATGACTGGAGAAAAGTATCGAGACATTCTTGATCAGAATCTGCTGTCATCTGCCAGGCTGCTGCAGATGAAAAGAGGGTGGATCTTTCAGCAAGACAACGATCCCAAACACACAGCCAAGGTAACACGCAACTGGTTGGAAAAAAAAGAAAATAAAGCTGCTAGAATGGCCCAGTCAATCACCAGACTTGAATCCAATTGAAAATCTTTGGAAAGAACTGAAGATCGGGTTCACAGAAGAGACCCCCGGAACCTTGAAGATTTGAAGGCAGTTTGTGTGGATGAATGGGCCAAAATCACACCTGAGCAATGTATTCGACTGGTTTCTCCATACAGGAGGCGTCTTGAGGCTGTAATCACCAACAAAGGTTTTTGCACTAAGTATTAAATAAATTTCAGTAAACATGTTCAATACTTATTCCCTATGCCATTTCACTTTATTACACATAACTTAATTTATGGACATAAATGTTTGGATTTCTTTGTATGTGGCCCTGAGATGGACTGGCGACCTGTCCAGGGTGTACCCCTGCCTTTCGCCCGTAGACAGCTGGGATAGGCTCCAGCAGATCCCCGTGACCCTTCAAGGATGAAACGGGTATAGATAATGGATGGATGGATGTGTGCATTACTTGGGTTGATGCCGACATCTGGTGAAAATTTCATGTCAATAGCTCGATTAGAAATATGTTTTTTGAGAGAAATGTTGACATGTTCAATACTTATTTTCCCCGCTGTATATATATATATATATATATATATAAATATATTTTTTTTTTTTTTCAGCTTAGATGGTCCCTGGTTAGCTGTTGTGGTTCCATCACTTTCATAACAGAGTCCTAGATTCACTCACGTTCGATTTCTTGATCATTTCTGTCTTGAGCCTCTTAGAAACCTCTGCCATGTTGTTCACCATAGCTCTGTGAGCGAGTTTCATTATTGTTGTGACATAGGGCCACAAAGCCATACACAGTTGTTGCAAGAAACGACCAAGGTGGACCAAGGTCCCAAAATTTTGAAATTTGGGACTTCAAAATTCCTTTGAGTTTTTCTTTTTCTCCAACGGTAAGTTGATTGTAAGAGCTTGATTAGATTCCAGCACCTTCCACCTACAATGCTACATGTGTGGATACAAACTGGTTTGCGAAGCAAGAGAGAAAGGTTACTGGTTGAGGCAGCATGATGCTCTCTGAGATGTCTAAATGTAAAAACTGTAGGGTCTGACATTTATTTGAATGCTGCTTCAATACATACCATCTACCTGAACATTACAACTGACCAAACACTAACTCACAGCAACAGAGCAAAAAAGATTTATGAGGGGTTTGAGAAACATGAAAGAGTTTAAAGTAGTAACTTGGCCACCAGTTCCAAAGATCTCAGTCTGATCAAGCATTTATAAATGTGTTGAAAAACAAGTTAGATCCATGGAGACTTTATCTTAAACATCAAAAAATCACAGCATGAGGACAAATATATATCTGGTTTTAATGTAGTGGCACATAAGTTTATGAGTCATGTTTGCCTAATGATTGTCAGTAACATATATGCAGTGAGAGAGCTATCAAAAACAATGCATGTACAAGTTAGCATTTGTGCATATTCATCTAAAGTTGCACATAAATAAAAAAGTAAATTAAAAAATATTAATTCTCATATAAGTTAAATCATATGTAAAACATTTAACTTATATTTCATCTTGTATTTTGTCTGAGAGAATGTAACTTAAATAGTTACAAGCTTGTAAAATTATGATTACAAAGTACAATTTTATGGTTACGATTTCTTCATTATAAATACAAAGATACAAGTGAGAATCCACTGTCAAAAATATGTCACAGGGTCACAGGCATCAACTATGGAACAGAGGATGCATAAATTCCTCAAACTGCACACACATTCAAAATTAGTTGAACTTATAGAATGTATACAAGTGTTGATGTATACAATGGAGCCTCTGGGAGCAAAACTTGTGGTCCACCGTGGGCTTCACCGCAGAGGTACCAACCAGGGCCCTGTGTAAGTCCATTTGAAGAGTCCTGAAAAGATTTTCCTTGAGCAGTTCGGCTCTGTTTGCCAAGCAGCACTGCTAATCTTATGTGAAACTGTTGCCCAACGCCTTTGAAGGTGCTCTCAGCTTGGAGCTGACAGAGCTTTCAACCAACAGCTCTGTGCCTCGGCTGGTACGCGTCTGAGACAAGCTGCTCAGGGAAAATCATTTCAGGACTCCTCCAGTTGGAAATGTGCTGGAACCTGCAGTAAATCATCCCAGTAGCAGGATCTCCAGTCTATTGTGGTGGTGACATGAAATGACTTCCATGGTTAGCATGGCTAAGCTAAGCTGCTTTGTTCATACTCAGATTCTTCGAAAACAACCACAACCAGTCATGGTGGTCTGTTACGTACAATCCACACAAGTGCAAGAAGACATATTCTCTTTAAAATGTGACCATGATGTGTTTTTATTCAATAACTGAGATGACAATATAATGCTCAGCGCTGGTTGGTAAAATCATAACAGCAATGGGTAGCTGCCAACAGCAGAGCCAATGGTGAGCTATCGACCAAACTACATCAGATGACGCATGGTTATCTAACTAGTCAGTTTTATTGCTTTTATTGCCTATTATACATTTATCTGATGTGGTCCAAAATACGTTCACCCCATGTACAGTCTAAACCGTGGAAGTAGAATCTATGCACTGATGTAAAAGGAAATTGATTTTTGTACACGGAGATGGATGCCACTTGCCGACTAATTTTGAACACACTCGCAGTTTGAACCCTCTGTTTCATGGATGATGCCTGTGACCCTGATGTATTTTTGACAGTGATTTCTCACTTGTTTCTTTGTATTCATAATTGAGAAACTGCAACCATAAAATTGTACTTCATATTCATAATTTTATAAGCTTGTGACTATTTGAATTATATTCTCACTGATAAAATAAAGACAAAATACAAATTAAATGTTTCATATATGATTTTACTTGCATGAGAATTCTTTTTTAATTTACAATTCTTTATATTTATGTACAACCTTACATGAATATGTATGAAGGTAAGCTTGTACACACACATTGATTTTTACAGATGTCTTACTCCATACATGTGGTAATAATGTGAGCCTAATGATAAGCTAGATTTTAAGTAATTTAGAAATAGTTATTTAATGTAATTCTATAGTTCAATGCTTGTACTCCAAAAATTTATTATAAAAAAACTGAAAAAAAAAATTAATGCATGCCTCTGTAGTGATAAGTTAAAATATGCCCCCATGAATGAAGCAGCAAAAATGCTAAAATACTGAAAGAGTTGATCACTCTTAAAATTATTTTAATAATATATTATTGTTACCAATGATTATTTAATTTTGCCTGAAATGTTATTTATCTGAAATTATTGGATTTGTTATTGTCACAATTTTTAGATTAATTTAGATTGAGTCAGAGAATTACCCTGGAGGGGGTTAAATAAAAAAAAAAAATGCTTGATTCAGAGAGCAAAAATTAGACCCATTCATATTTTAGTGCTGTATCTCTGGATAGATGAGTGTCTTTTGCTGGGTTGGATGTTGTTTTCTGCATAAAGCTAATGTAATGTCAATTAGCCATTAATACAAATGTCTTGCCCTTTTCTGTAAATGTCTGATTTGACTCAGCAGTTAATATGCAGGCACTATTCCTGCACACAGAGAGGTTGTTGAGGACACTGGCCTATTTTGCATAAAGTTAACAGCAAGCTAATGACCAAGCTGGAAGGATAACAGTCAAAAACTGCCCTTTTTTGAGTAAACCCATGACATCATACTTTCCATCTACCAATGCAATAAATATGCTGAGTCCACCTTGAAAAAAAACTTTATTGGTTGTTGCAAGAGTGGTGTTTCAAAAAGCTTGTTGCATGCTTGTCACTTTTAGTTCTATGTGTTGTAAAAACGCCATTCCCATGCTGGATAACACTGTATGGAGGACAGGTGGCAGCTGTGCTCATAAAAATCTGCACAATGGTGTGGAACAATGATAGAAGCAGAGTCATTGACCAATGGGGAGTACCATGAAATAGCCACCATGTCATTGCACAAAGCCACTGGCCCATTCAGCCTTTATGGCACCTGGAAGGGCAATCAGCCTTCACTTGCAAACAGAAGCTGAACTCAAGAAACTAGTCCTCATAAAAACTCTCTGATCATTTCTTGGTCTTGTGTGTGTTTTTTTTTTTTAAGAACCACCAGCACAGTATTCCCACAACTAAAACTAATGAATTTCAAAACATGGGAAATATTTAACCAACGTAAGGTCATGTTTGGAATGGTCGCTATTAGCACATAGTAATGTGACAGATCGAATAAAGGTCAAGACTTTGAATAGCGAATGAATTGCAATCTCCATCATCTCCTTCCTGCAAACTTTGTGCAAGATAACTGCAAGATAACTGCATTCTAAAGCTCTTTGAGTCATGTTGCATGTCTGTTACGCAGCAATGTCAAAGATTATCCACATTGCGCATCATTTATTCCTATTAGATTAGGCCGTCATTTAAGTCAATTAATCTTTAGATTTGAAACCAGAAGTTTACACACACTGTATAAAAAGATACATAACATTTTTTCTTCTGTCTGACATTAAATCAGACTAAACTTTTCATGTTTTTTTTTCTTTTCACTGTATGTAAACTTCTTCGTTTTAACTGTACATGTAATTTATTCAAAACATTTACTGTAAGCAGTAGGTTATCATATCAGATTCACAATCATTATGATCTAGACAGGCATTAGAAAGCACTCAATTTTTCTTAGGAACAGAGGAGAAGTTAGGTTACTTTAGGGCCAACACAAAGATCAAAGTGCTTGTCGAGCTGAAATACCATAAAGTAGTGCAACTGGCAGAAAACATAGTCAGTGTAAGCTGAGAATATCCCGCAGGACTCAGCTCATGTCAACCAGTGAAGTGTTTACATCCACAAAACTTGAGAAGCTTGTATCATCTTCTTTGCCCTATCAGGGGCCAAACAAAACAAACCACAATTTGACAATAATCAGAAGCATGAACTGTCAGAGCAACCATTAGAAAGAATTTCTTGTCTTCATCCTGCCTTTACAAAATGATCTGCTCTGCAGTTTCAGTGAGTATTTTGAAATACAGTAATCCACTCACACGTTGCGGTTAATGGGGACTGTGACCCCCCCGCGAATGGTGAAAACCGCGATGTGGACGTATATGTACATGTATATGTACATACAGTATACATGTACGAGCCTACGCAAAATCTCCGGAACGTACACTCACTTTGTCGATCTCTGTGCGTAGCTGACGAGAGCAAGAGATGGGAGACGCGGGACACTGTCAGCCAATCAGCGCACAGACAACCGACGGCACAGTAATGTATAGGCATGGGAGTCGATAAGATTTTTCCCAATCCGATTCCATTATCGATACTGTTTAACGATTCGATTCTTTATCGATTCTCTTAAAAAAAATAGTAATAAAGAAAGATAAATACTATCAAATACAACGGAACAGTGCATAGTGCAAATCTGCAAATACTATAAAGCAGCCGTTCCCAAACTTCAGAATACCAAGGCCCAATTTGAAATGTGAAAAATCTCCGCAGCCCACCGAAACCTTTAATCAGCCTTTAATCATTTCATGAATATTAACACAGTAATTAAAAACATATTTAAAAAAGATTGAGGATTTAAAACACATTTGTTTAATTTTAATGACCTCTCATGGCCCACCTGCATTCCCACGACGGCCCACCAGGGGGCCGCGGCCCACACTTTGGGATTCACTGCTATAAAGAATTAACAATTCTTTTGCAGAAAAATAAGCATGTCTTCCAGCCTCTGAGCCAGCCAGACTCTCTCTCTTGTCACGGTCATCTTCTAAATGTAATGCAGAAGGCATTTCGTTTCAAATAGCATAGCGTTAATGTTATAGCATGTTTTATAAAGAAGCACATAGGCAGCGGGATAGCTACTTACCAGAGTTGCCTTCCGTAGTAACTGCAGAGGTGATCATAGTTTGGCTACTGCTGCTGGGTTGAGATCCATCAGTCTGAAGCGCGTCAAAAACACGACACTCGTTATTGCATGTTGTGTGCGCAAATGTTTCTGCATGTTAGTCGTGTTCCCTCCCGATGCTGTTATCTCCACTTTACAATGACTGCAAGTTGCCTTGTTGCCATCTTTCTTTGGTGAAGTCAAGCCAAACTTTGGAGCGTGTGTGCACCTGGTGGGAGCCATTGTTGTTTACAACTTGAATGCGTGTGCTAAACCGACGTAACTTAATCACTTAAGTGCTTTCTGGAATTGACTGTGTGTAACTTGCGTAAATTACGTGAGATTCGTCCTGGTTGGAATCGATAAGAGAATCGCTAGATAAACTGTCAAACAATTCCATGGAATTCAAACACACGGAACCGGTTCTCTACGGAACCGGTTCTCGATTCCCAACATTAGTAATGCCCGTTGTAGCAGCCAATCACAGGCCTCGATTTTCATTCATCGGGCATCCCGTGTAGTCTCTTGTAGCTTCCCGCAACTCGTTCTTGATGTGATGTGTTTCGCTTCAGCCTCCCGTGCTTCGTTTGAATTTTTTACTCAAATTTTTTTTTCGATTAATATTTCTGAAACCTCCACAATGTACTGAGACCGCAAAGTGTGAGGGATTACTGTACAAGAATGTATGTGTATATAATATATGTAATACACACACTATATTGCCAAAGGTTTTTGTTCACCCATTCAAATGATCAGAATCAGGTGTTCCAATCACTTCCATGGCCACGGGTGTATAAAATTAAGCACCGAGGCGTGCAGACTGTTTCTACAAATTTTTATGAAAGAATGGGTCGCTCTCAGGAGCTCAGTGAATTCCAACGTGGAACTGTGATAGGATGACACCTGAGCAACAAGTCCAGTCAAAAAATTTCTTCCCTCCAAAATATTCCACAGTCAACTGTCAGCTGTTTTATCAGGAAATTGAAGTGTTTGAGAATGACAGCAACTCAGCCATGAAGTGGTAGGACGCGTAAACATATGGAGCAGGTGCAGCGGATGTTGAAGCGCTCTGTTCAAGGTCGAGCAGCTGCATCCAAGCCATACAACACCAAGTGCAATGCAAAGCGTCAGATCCAGTGGTGTAAAGCAGCCGCCACTGAACTCTAGAGCAGTGGAGGAACGTTTTCTGGAGTGAATGAATCACACTTCTCCATCTGGAAATCTGATGGAAGAGTCTGGGTTTGGCGGTTGCCAGGAGAACGGTACTTGTCGTGACTACATTGTGCCAAGTGTAAAGTTTGGTGGAGGGGGGGTTATGGTGTGGGGTTGTTTTTCAGGAGCTGGGCTTGGCCCCTTAGTTCCAGTGAAAGGAACTCTGAATGCTTCAGCAGACCAAGACATTTTGGACAATTCCATGCTCCCAACTTTGTGGGAACAGTTTGGAGCTGGCCCCTTCCTCTTCCAACATGGACTGTGCACCAGTGCACAAAGCAAGGTTCATAAAGACATGGATGGCAGAGTCTGGTGTGGATGAACTTTACTGGCCTATACAGAGTCCAGACCTCAACCTGATAGAAGACCTTTGGGATGAATTAGAGCAGAGACTGAGAACCAGGCCTTCTCAGCCAACATCAGTGTTTGACCTCACAAATGTTCTTCTGGAAGAATTGGTCAAAAAATCCCCATAAACACACTCCTAAACCTTGTGGACAGCCTTCCCAGAAGAGTTGAACCTGTTCTAGCTGCAAAGGGTGGAGCCACGTCATATTGATTAGGAATGGGATGAACTCATATGTGAGTCAAGGCAGGTGAGTAAATACTTTTGGCAATTTAATGTTTATACACACACAATGTCATAAAATAAAATAAGAGAAAGGCCACCTCATTAATCATACTCTTTTTCTATCCACACTGAGATATGGCGAAAGGGAAAAAAAAAAGAAATGCTGTTTTACATTAGTGCATCAGTAACTCCAAACTGCAAGTGAATTGGACATATTCCCCTTTGGTGGTCTACTTATTCACCCTGGAAGGTGAGTATCCTCAAATCACATGATTCAATCTGACAGTGGTACAAAGTCACTGTCATAAGTCACATATTACAGTTTTTTTTTCTCCAACTTTTTACTATGTATTTCAAGACTCATTTTGTCCTTTTCCTTTGTATTTCGGCTGCTGCCTTATTCACCTTTTAAAAGGTAGTCATAGTCAATAATTAGTATCCTTTTTTGTTTTGTGTCTGCATATATATTAATGGTTAATGCCAAAATCTGGATTTACACACAATTTAATCTTGCAGCAGATATTACTTTTCTTTTGTATAAGTGTGAGTGATAGTGAGTGTGTTCTTCACTAGCCCTCTTTGAAGGTCTAATCTTACATGCTTTATTCACTCCTAAAACCCTGAGTTTGTCAGAGAGGACTAAAATCACCAACAGTGGAGCACAAAAGGACAGGACAGATAAATACATTGAACAGAAGACATTGGACAGACACTGATGATCTGGTGTGTAGTAGGATAGTGTAGTATGTGTGTGTTTGTGTGCTGTGGTTCATATAGATGAATGTGTTGAGGTTTGTGAGGTGATCATTTTTGTCACCCAGCTTCCACATCAGAGCTAAACCAGTCCAGCAGGCCAACATAGAGCAGTGGATGTTGACCTCCACCACTTCCTCAGCATCAACCATTGAGCACAACCACAACTATAGGCTGGATCCTCAGTTGGTGCTGGTGTGTTAGGCCATTGCCATGCAACAGAATTCCACCAGTGCACAGGATTTCCCTCAAAGCCCAGCAGGAACCAGCTTGGCCTGCTCCTCCACCAGCAACAAGTCTGGGGTGTGAGTCCCCCACAGCCCAGAGGCAACAGAAAAGAGAAGCCTACCCAGAATACAGGAAGGCACTAACCAGTACATCTGGAGCACACCAGGAGTGCCGTGGGTATGGCACGAGGCCAGGGGATAGGGTGGTCCTCCAAGCTCCCACACCTGCATCGCCACCTGTAACAACACTGCCACCGCTATGATAACCCCCCCCCCCCCCACCTCCATGTTAAAATGCAACATAAAATGACATGTCATTTAATGCAACTTGCCTCTTCTATCTCATCATCACCCGGATCACAGTCCTCTCCTTCTACTTCTGACTCAAATAATCTTCCTTCAATAGTCTGAAGGATTAGTATGAAGGATTTTAGAAATGATCTGTGCATGTGCATGTGTTTTTTTTTTTTTTTTTATCTCAGCATCATGCTGAAATATGTTTATTTTTTTTCCAACTACAAACCTGCAGTAGTGAATATTTCCTATTTATTCTGGTTTATTCTCACTGAATACGAAAATAGGTAAAATAACTCAGAAAATCACAATGTTTAAATTATAGTAGGTTCATATTTTAGCTCTATTTTACTTTGAAATGTCTCTAGTAAATTGAGTGATTCCACCAACGACAACAGAAAAAATAACATCTGTTACAGGATGAAGCCAAGATAAAAAGAATTTTCCTGAATTTCAATGAGACAAATTATAGGATAGCAGACAAGCCACACTTGTATATGCAAGACAAATAAAGCAAAAGAAAAAATGTTCACAGCAATATTCATAGTGGTACTGAATGTGAGCCCCTGAATGCAAATTTAAGGAAAAAAAGTATTTCACATTCAAATCTAGATTAGTTTTTTTTTAAACATGCTTTTGACAACATTTTTATGACTTTTGAATATGTAAATAAATGCATAAAATCTATATTATCTTTACCTGAAATAAAAAAGCTTTAATAAGCCTGAATCTTCCATATTTAGTAAGTAAATGTTACATATCAAGAAAGCAAAAATAGCCTTAAAGGCTCTCAGAAAATACAGGGCACACATTTTTTTGTGTGTCTACTTCGGTTGATTCACCAGCTGTGCTGATATTATTCATCTTATAATTTGAGAGAAGCTCTCAATATTTGCTAAATTAAGGGTAACAGTGAAATGCAAAGCACAGCATGACAGAAGACACACTCTTATAAAGATAGGGGTTTTAGAACTAGAGGAGTGTTACAGCAGTTTTTCTTCTCACACGACATACCAGTAGTTGTAGCGAGGAATCCTGCTCTCCATTGATTACCGTCCCCCTGGGAAGGAGGTCGAGGCAGCAGAGGGAGAGGACACAAAGGTGAAGTTGCAGGGCCAGCACACAAGCAACACTGCATAAGGAGACACACAAACCATCACTTCCCAGCCCTTTTCTCATCAACACAAGATCCCTGGCTTATAAAATGGATGAACTGAGGCTACAGGCTGCAATGAAAAACATCGCCAGGGACAGTTGCATCATACTCATCACTGAGACCTGGCCACATTCACCCATCACCTATCAAGCTAGCTGCAAAGCACAATGTCATAACAGGACCAGCAGCATTCTGTGTTTACATCCATAACAGCTGGTGAACTAGCTGCCAGGATGGAGATGATGCATCAGCGGCAGATGAGGTGAACCTCTTCTTTGAGGTGGAGTCACAACAAACAGCCACACTGCACCCAGTGATCCACAGCAATCTCAACTATACCCTCACTGTGGATGAGTGAGCCGAGGTGCAGACTGAGGGCAACAGAGTCTTCGGGCACGTGCCAAAGGATTGTCCAGATCGGTTGGCTGGGATCTTCAGTAGGTCTTTAGGTCCAGCGCCATATTCCCTGTGTCCCCAAAAACGAGACAAAAAAAACCCCAAACCATCACGATCAGGCTCCCCATGCTTCTGAAAGGATCAAAGACAAAGGATTTCAGGAAAGAAAACAGACATTCAGCCTATAATCATCAGTGGAGACTGTGGAGAAGGTCACAGAGGATCAGACCAAGGGCTTGAACACAACAGAACTGGTAAAGAAGGCACAACAGAGAGGGTCCAGAGGGTCTTCCTGAGGGTCCTCAAGAAGAGAGCATTCTGATTCACTGCCTCTGTGTGAGGTATTCCACCTGTACTGCAGCACACAACAAAAGAGGTTTGGAGGGTCATCAAGACTGCGACGGTACCCTCTTCCCACTCTTGAGGACCAACACAGTTCCCACTACCTCAACGCCCATAATATTTTAATGACAACACTCTGGTCACTATCTGAAGTGCTTCTGTCAAACAGATGGCACAGAGCCTTTAAAACAAGAATTATTCAACTTTAAAAATGTTTTATCCCACAATTATCCCCCATCTGCATTTAACACACAGTTAAATGTGTTCATCAGGGGAATGTGGGGTTCAGCATTCTTGCCCAAAGACACTTACACATGTGGATCAAATCAGCGACTGCCTTGATTGGCAGCGGTCTACTTTACCTCCAGAGCCACAGCCACCCAAGGGAGGCCAAGGCAACGCCATCCAGAGCGAATCTACAACCAAATAGTGTGTACTCGTGATGTCCAGGTCCAAAGACAATGAGACACAAGACCTCGGTCAAGGTAAATGTTTAACAATATAAAGTATTCTCATTCCTGTCAGGTCTGAGTGCAGTTCCAATCTTTTTAGTGATCTGAATATGACACTCCATTTTCAAAAATGACAGTTTAGTAATTGCTTTGAGAAGTCATGGCTGAGCTTTCAAATGATATCAAAATACCAAAACTCTCCCCATCTCACTCGCCGCACTCACCATCCTGTCTATCTACAATGAAATGCTATTACAAACACCCTTCGCTCACTCAACCGTGGGGCCTGTTTGGAATTGTTCCACTACTGTCAGACCCACCGCAGTTTCTCAGCATGTTTCCTGATAAACAAAATCTTCCTTCTGCAGGTGTATAATCAAAGAGACACATATTGAGTGTGATTAGATACACATCAATTTTCAAATAACATCATGTTTGATTTCGTGCATGTCCTATTAGTAAACGGATGGAATAATCTTTTAAAATAATATTATTTCAATCCCTTTTGGAATATGAATTTGGGTTTCGTCATTGTTGAAGTTATAAACAACAACTTGCAAGATTCAAGCTTAGATCATTATTAAACTTACTTTTTTGGAACTACTAATTTCATCTAATTAAATAGTAATTAAGCTGTCTTATTTTGTTACTTGTAGCTTGAACCTAAAATTGAAAAGAGTAGCATGCATGATACTCATTGTTAATAGATAGTGACTGCATTGTACTGAAATAACCAACAATTTCACTTGATTTATCACTGACAAGAAGTATTTAATCTTCCTCGGTGCTATGACATTAATGAGGTGAGAGTATTCATCTGATATTCATAAAGTTTAACTAGGACACTCCCATATTTGTATGCTTAATATTTTTAGATCACTTCTCTGGAGAAACATTGCAACTCTGCTGAACTTCAAAAATAAAGTTCACCCACAGTCAGAGTGATTATCTTTGTCAGAGCAAAGCAGAGTACTGCCTGGAGAGGGTAATTTAGCTAACGGACAAAAGTTCCTGTGTTGAAGTGACAGATCATACATCAGACAACACTCAAATAATCTACTGCTGAATATAGCAACAATCTGTACCATTTAGACGTCAGAAGCGGCAAACATTTCAAAACGTTGTTTTCTGAGGACAAACATCAATTACAAGTTCTTTCAGTATGAACAAAAAATAGATATAAAAAATGAGCATCTGGGAAAACTGACATAGAACTTTGACACCAGTCCACCCAGCCGATGCTGCTGCTCAGCTCAAGAGTATTTAAAAACGTACAAGCCGTTGAGCAGGGAGTGAAAGCAGATCATAATATTTTCTGGTGAAGACAAAAGCTCGAAGTTTCAAGTTTTGTTTTTGCCTAATGGGAAACATGAACATGATTTAACTTGAGGAGAACTGATCATACAGAAACTCTACCACATATCTATCTCTCTTTATATATAGATATATATATATATATTATGTGCTAAATCTCTTTTTGCTGTTGGTTATCAATTGATTTGTTAAATGAAATCTTAACATCTGAAGATTTTGTCTGTCATCGCATAAATTACTGAAAGAAAGCCAACAATCTACTCAATTTGAGTCTGCAATTTCTTTTTCTTTCTTTTTTTTATTAGCATCTCTTTGGGCCCTGTTTTTTACTGAAGGGCTGGCAATGGCAAATGTAATTAGATGGAGAGAATTCCTCCAGGTGTTTAATGGCTGCTTGCAAGGTCAGCACAGCCATGTTTAGGATGCCATTCAGGCGTGACGAGGAAAAGCGAGGCCCAGTTGACTGTGGTGTGAGCATTGCCATCCCCTCAGGTGACTCACACGAGCTCCACTGGCTCCCCACTTCAATTTTTGTAAAGTTTGACAGCAAATCACAGGAGAGCAGTGTCTGTCTGAAGGTATTACAGGCCCGCATTGTTGGTTATTGAAAAAGACTGCATTCATGCTTTTTCCATAACATTCTCTGTGAGGTATGTGATCAATTCCTAAAGATGCACTCTGGCATATACAACAAACCGAATTGATTACACTTGAAATTTAGGGCTCAGCGCAGCAAGTGAGCATAAAGAACAAAAGTGTCAAAATGTCAATGGAAAAGGCCTGTTTGAGGGGCAAGAAGAGGATAATCCCTATGAGACTGGAGTGTGTGTGTGTGTGTGTGGGGTGGGGGGGTCTAAAATGAATCCTTAAGCAGTTTGCTTGGCTTGGCTCTGTGGAAGATGCCGTGCCGAGAGGCTTCCCATCTGTCCTGCTCTCACCTTGGTCACTGTCTGCCAGCTTGGTCTGCTTGTCACATTTGAATAGTTGCTATAGGACTAGTCCACTGAGACCCTGTCAAAGACCACAGAGAGCAAGGCCCTATCATCAATCACACAGATGAGCAACATGCACCACAGGAAGCTCCCTCCAATAATGGCAAAGATCTAAACTCCTTTGACATGGATTTATGTCCCGGGATAACAACGTGATTGTAATCAATTCACAAAGGGGCTACATGATTGTTCATTGGTGACGGTCATGCTGGGAGGGGACTTCTGGTTTAGCTTCAGTTATTCCATATAATACATTTAAAACCTTAACCCAGAACAACAAAGCTAAATGTCTCTTAAATGCTATGGCATGACATTTTAAAGGTTATCATGTGCAATGCCTCGAACTTATATTAAATTAGCGCCACAGTATTACAGATGTCAATCTTGCATCCTGATCCCTTCCCATAGAAAGCAGTCACACACATTTATTTGAATTATGTAGTGGTTTGTAGGAACTGAGGATGTTTTGCTCAGCTTTATATGAACCTGCAATCTATGATGAAAAAAGAAGCTCTAACACTTTATTTTATTTTTTTACTAATAGTCATTTCAGTTTAGACCAATTGTAGGGACAAGAAATGACTGAAAAGTTTTGCCAAAGAGTATATGTGAATTGGAAAACAGAATAAAAGTCTTGCCTATTTAAAAAAGAAAAGAAAAAAAAGTTTTATAATTGCATGTAATTTGTCCATTCCTCTTTGGGGCTTTTTAGTCACTTATAATACTATTCAGAATAGAGCATTTATTGAAAAAGACTTAATGTTTGTTCTTTGATATGAATTTGAATCTGCTCCAGTTCCTTTCACTGAGACTAGAAAACTAACAAGAGACCAGAGGGCTTGAACTAATGTAACAGCATTCTCTCATGAGTCTAATGGAACTCATGCTGAATCACCTGTGAGCATGGTGAGATAATTGCCATTTGGAAGAGCCAAAGAGCATGTAGTGATAATAAAGTCTTGGGAGCAGGAGGTTTTGCCTCTGTTGGGTAATTGCAGAGGAAAAATGTGACTTGGCTTGGGCACGCATCAGGTAAAGAAGCTAAAGATTTATTCACAGGAACCATTATAGGAAGAGTGAGCTTGCTTGGTTTAACAGGAGGTCAATTATAATGGAGCCATGCTTAGGTTGTCACCACAAAGTGCATAATCGAGAGGTGTTGCTTGGGCTAACCGCTAATCCATAGCTGTGCACTTAAGCAAACCAAGTTTCAAACCATGTAGTATTATTCCATGTGCACTGATGGTTTTGGTCTACGTATATGGACTTCTGGTTCTCAACACTGTGTGTGGGCAAATGTTAAGCATGACACCTTTGCAGGGAGACTAGTGATATGTGAGGCAGATTATAAAGTTAGTATTAGCCTTCAGGAAAGGCAAATGCCGTCATCATAGCATTGCCCTGAAAGCCCCCTTTAATCAGTAAGCCATCCTCTTAAAGAAAAGTCGGCTTTGATTAACTTCACTCAGCAGCACGCAAACAGGTTAAGCCTCTTGTATGAGGACATAAGACTTTTATTTAAGACTGCATCTTTCTTAAAGATTCAATACATAAGCCATCTTATTTTAAAAACAGTGTAGAACACTTGAAATGTTTTCATGTTGAATAGAATGTAATGTCATAAAGACATCAACTGTGTGTTCATGAAGTCTTTCTGAACAATTAAGTGCTATATACCTTCCACGTCTTTAAACAAACAAAGAAAAAAAAGCTTTTCTATGTAGCAAGTTCATTTATCTGTATATGTAATCAGTTTGTTGTGCCCTCATATTATATGCACTGAGTATCTGCATAATCTACACGGGGAGAGAACTCTTATCTGCTTCCATCTTTAATCTCCACCCTGCAGACTGGATTCCCAGTAGAAACCTACAGCCGAACTGGAGTAGCACATCTGCCCACACAGGACCAAGGCACATCTAGGTCTAGTTCAAAACCAATTTGCCAGCAGTGCTACATAACTTTCTACCTTTTACAGCATGGAAAATAACTTAAAAAAAAACTGACAGACAAAAAAAAGACAAGAAGACTGACATCAAATTTAACATAGATAAGAACAGTCTAAATGTGTCAAGACCCCTGCTTGAGATGAGGCTTTAGGAGCTTCAGCAGGGAGAATAAATGATAAATTATTTATACTTCCATGAATATGATAGCCCTGGATAATATTATAACATACGAAAGCATAAAGAAAAGCACTTTGGAGATTTTAGATGTGCCCCAAAACAAATGAGTTTGAGCAACAAATACATGGAGCCTGAAGTCTGAATAGTTGTGCAATAAAAGCTGCAGCCAGCTTTTCAGTGGTGCTTCTGATCAATGTCTGCACACTGACGGGTGTGCAGGTGGAGGGATGACGCGATGACGGTTTGTGTTCAGTAAAAGGTGATCCGGATTAGCTAACATCACACACACTACTCACACCTATTGATTCATCTAGGGTTTTGTTATTAGACGTTTGTAGTTGCCAACGTTCATCTCATCACCATTTTACATTGGTTTTTGTCCAAATGCACAATTTTCAGGTCTATTTTTTTATATATATATTTTTTGCTGTGTTGTAGAGTCTTATAAGTCAGCACTCATAATGGCTCGACTCAGACACATCCTATTTTCTACCATTTCGACTGTATTGATCTAACTGCTTACCCCCAGGAGGAAGACTTTAATTTGTTGGAATTCAGTGTTTAATTACATAGACATACGATTACTGACATAAGAATCAGAATCACAGTGAATGTAGGCAATAATAGAATTGCAAACTAAAAAAAAAGAAAACATGCATATTGTGGTGTGGGCAAGGAGTCTCTATTTTCTTGTGCTCATTTAATTTACCTGAAAGTACATTTCAAGTGATTTATAAAAAGTTTTTGGATCCCAAGAGCATGACATAAAGCTTACACTTTTCCAGTTCTCCTATTTGGGCTTGTATTTCATTAAAAGTTTTTTTCCTTGCCTTTTCTAAACAAGCTGTATATTTCTTAGCCCTTTAGCTTCACATCCCCCCTGACAGACCTTTAAAATTGTTCCTGCCTCCAATACAGCAGAGTGGTAACATTCATCAAGTATAAAAAAAAAAAATACAATACAGGTTAGCTGCATTTTTAAAACTCGTCCTAAGCCATCAGTCTTTCCTCTTGAGTCTTCACCACCTGCTGCTATTTGCTATTAAAATCTCTGACCTCTGATCCGTGAATCATTAGTCGCTACAGGTCTTACTTCAGTTCCTTATCAGATTAGCTGAACTATCTCTTGACCAATATGAGGTCTCAGTATCTCCAAAACCAATAATGAGAAAACTGAGATTGAATTTGAAACTCAGTGTGACCAGAAGGATTAGTGTGCAGCTTGAGACTTCTCTTGCCTCAAAGATGTCAGATGAATTTGAGCTGGATGGGGATGGGAGGTAGGTTTCTGATGATGACCTACATTTCTCCTAAAGCACTTGCAAGGCAGGGACTTAAACTGTGGCAATGTTGCCGCCTACAGAAACAAAACTAGAAGGATTCAGTCAGCACTGATTTACTATGGCTATTGAGGTGGAAACAATTAAAGTTTCTTATCAGCTTGTTTGGGTCAGCAACAACAACATTAACGCCACTTTGACTGAATCTCTCTCCCATTTGAGGATGTTTTCTCAGTTCTAGGTCTGTCTTACCTAATTATAAACATGATTTGTCGACGGCACACAGCACATCTCCTTTTATTCATTAAATAATAAAGTAGTTAGTGTTGCTTAGCAACCACATAATCAGTGCCTGTGTTGTTTTTGGATGCTGAATGACAGGCTACATGGCTAAAGCTCACAGCAGGTTTTAGAAATTGAAGGTTAACATTCAATTAGATTTCTGTTGTGTTCATCAGATACAACACCACTATTTTATTTTATCTTTTAAGAGCGAAAGTGTAGCCAGGTGTTGCTAATAAAATCAGTCTGATTAAACAGTGTGTTAACACAATGCCAAGTAGGAAAGACATCAATAATGGTATTAGAGAGGGAACTGTTGCTGCCCATCAATCTGGAAAGGGTTATAAGACCATTTCTATACAGTCTGGAGTGTAATATTCTACAGTGAGAAAGATTTGTCACATGTGGAAAGTCAGATAGTGAGGCTTAGAGATCTATAACTCAGACTTTTCAGGGCTCAGGTAGCATGTTAAAGTCCATGACTGTATGACCAGGAAGAAGTGAACAAATATGACTTGTTTAAGGGTTCCCTGGAGTAAGCCTTGTTTTGCTATTAAGAAAATGGTAATACCGCTTGGGTTTGTAAAGTTGCATCTGTTCAAACAACAATATTTTTAGAGCATTTGCCTTTGAACAGATGAGAACAAAGTAGAGATGTGAAGCCACAATGCCCAGTGTTATGTTTGGTGAAGACAAAAAAGAGTGTATCAGTCCAAACACAAGATAAACTGTCATGCGCAGTAATGGTGGAGGGGAACCAATGTGAGCTTGTTTTGGAACAACAGGATATGTGCGCCTTAGTTATTCAGTCAACTATGAGCTTCCATTATTAACAATATATTATTAGCTATGATAACATTTCAAATAAGACTGGGTCAAAATTTCTCCACAGTGATTAGAGAAATTGATATCATCATACAGAGAGTTAGTGCTACTAAAACTGGTGAATAATAGATTACATTTAATCTTGTATGCACTGTTTCTTCATTTTATCTTAGTGTATATCAAATAATAAGACACATAATAATATGTAACGTTTTTGTTAATCTAAGATTGTAGTAATCAAATTTTTATACCTAGGATACAAATATGTAAGCCCTCAAGATCTAAAACTGGTATAGAAATAAAATTCACAAATATTTCAGAATAAATTGAGATCAGTAAAAGCTGCAGTTTTTACACTGATCACATGACTTGTTGTCATCCTGCGCTTAAACATCACTGATGCATAAGAGCCACATGATGAAGGGGCATTAATCTGATAAGTATATAATTTGATAAGCATGTCTAATTTAGCGCATGATTTTCACCTTCTTCATGTAATACTCTGCATTAGTACCAGACTAAATGAGTAATTTTGCAGTATCATTCTCCTATTGCTTGGTTTCACTCTGAATAGCAGCATGAAAGCAGACCTTTGGCACTCTCTCAAATGCATCCTGTGTCCTTGAAAATCAAGAATGGCCTATTCTAAAATCAACTTATCTCCCAAAGTGAAGCTGACGTCTAATCAACACCTGCAAGCCTTTCCTTTGCCGTGTGTCCAAGTGAGACTTCATAAATCGGGCCAAACCGCACGCTTCACGCTGTGTGTGAGGTGGAGAGCAGAGACGAGAACCCCCCAGAAGCTAATGTTACTTTGCACTACTTCCACTGGATAAAACCTGTGATGTGTTCCTGGACCCTTATGTCTTTTGAATTGTGAGGTGGCTCATCTCAACCCTATTCTCCTCCAGTGATTGAGCCCTAGACTGTTAGATTGCACAGATTAGCAGCAAAGTAAAATAACCTGTTCTTGCTCTTGGCTTTTATACATATGAAGAATGAAAGTGTGGCTGTTTCAGTGTCTGATCTGGCAAGTTACTTTCGTTGAACTTGATGAAGTTATTTTGCCAGTGAAACACACTCTTGCTTTATAGAATGTGATGCTCAGTTGACTATGGTGAATGTTTGATGTATAAGACATTGTTGACCTAAGGTCAACAATGCAGTTCTGTCTGTATGTTCCTTCATATTTTGTCTTTGATTGCATCATAGTTCCCTGCTGTTCCTATATTGCTCTTGCCTGGGCTATTGAAGAAATACCCCTTCTTTGTTTGGAATCAAGAGTAGAAATGAATAGTCTTTGTCAAATAGACTCCACGTTAAGATGGTGAAAGGAGCTTTTCACTCTGCAGCTGCTTGCTTGTAATAATCAATTACAGGTGACTGACTATGAATGACCTTGAAACACACTGAATTTGCAGAAATACAGTGAAAGGATTTGAATTGCATCTGCTCATGTAATACTGCCATGGACTTTTGACTGAAGTGACTGAATGGGGCTGTGTAGATACATTTTTACATCTTTCCAAACCCAATATCTTCCTGAAAAACATCACCTCTCCTGGCGTTATCTCACTCTCTGTTCCCACAGCTGTAATTGTCAGTGAGATGCTTTTGGTGCTGCTCTTCCACCAGCAATGGCATGCAAAACATGTATCTATCAATCTCTACAGTTCTAACTGAGCAGTTCTCTCACCAAAATCTGTTTAGGGCTTTTCTTATTGAGTGGAGTGTAGTGGAGTCCTTATGTGGCTTCAGCTCCCTAACCTCATTCCCCCTCTGTCTTTTCAATGAATCTATTCCTGCTTGTAAGTATATGTGCTCTAAACATAGAAAAAAAAAGCTAGTCATGGAGGGTATCAATTTAATGTAAATATCCAATGTCACACACTAACAACTATGCTATACAAAGATAATAGAATATTCATTACATAAACAGGTACTGTGATGATGTAATCAAATACATACTCTCTTTTGCAGTTATAACAGTTTCCACTCCTCTCAGAAGGATTTAAACAAGAGTTTGCAGAGTTTCTGTGGGCATTTGTGCCCATCCAGTCTGTAGAGCATGTTTGAAGTCAAGCACTGATGTTGGAAGATAAGGGCTGGTCGCAATCTCCATTCCAGTTCATCCCAAAGCTACTTGATGAGGTTGAGGACAGGGCTCTGTGTGAGCGAGTTATGTTTTTCTACACCAAACTCATTAAACCATGTCTACACCAAACTCATTAAACCAAATCTTCATAGTCCTTATTTTGTGAGCTGGAGGTCTGTCATGTCGGTACAGAAGAGAGCCTTCACCCAGTTGCTGTTCCAAACACTGCTCCACAGCCCAGTGTCATCATGCTTTAAAATTATCCATCCAGCGGTTAGCGTTGGATTTGGTGATGTGAGGTTTGTGGCCAGACACTTGGCCATGGAAACCTACTCCATTAAGCTCCCACCACAATTTTTTGGTTCATATTAATGACAGCAGAAGTTTAGAATTCTTCAGAAATTGAATCGGTAGAACATCGGAGATATAACAGTAATCAATTCTGCAATGTGATTTTACATGGTTTTGGCTGTTGCTGTCTGAGTTGCTGTTGTTCCTAAATGCTTCCACTTTGTAATATCACTGGCACTTAACTGTGGAATATCCAGCAGGGAGGAAATTTGACTGTCTTACTACATACTGTAGGTGGCATCCAATCACAATACCACGCTCAGAAGACCCCATTTTGATCCCATCACAAATGGCAAATGAAGACTACATGGCTAGATGTTTAATTTTATATACCTGTGGTAAGGAATCTGATTGAACACCTAAATTCAATAATTTACAGGTATGGTAAAATGCTTTTGTTTATATAATGCATAGATGCAGAATTTAAATTGGGAACTTTTTGTGCATCTTTGTGTTTTGGTGTTGGTGGGGGCTCTGCAGTTTCTGCTGCATGTGTGCACATATACTACAGTATAAGTATAAGGGTTCCTATATGCGATTTCTGCTGCTGTATAATGTAACATCTCACACTGTACAATTTGCCTTTGCTTAATCTTGTGTAGAACATTCAAAATGGTATGCACAGACTATATGTTGATCAGTCCTCTTCTTTTTTTTAAGGATTTTGTGGCTCTTGTGGCCTTTATTCACAGTGAGAGAGACAGGAAATCAGGGGAGAGAGAGAATGGGGAAGACATGCAGCAAAGGGTCACAGGCCAGGAGTCAAACCCACAACCAGCTACAGGAGGACTGTGCCTCTGTATACAGGCCACCTGCTTAAACCACTGACCTATCTGGTGGCCCGATGGCAAGCCCTCTTGAATTGTAGGCTATGACTGATGTGTGTTGAAGTCTGTCATCGTGCCCATCGTGCACTGACAGTAAACAACATATGAAAATAAACCTCTCAGTTGCAGTTTTTATGTTTGCTAAAAATGATTTTAAAAAGAAGCGTTGAAAGAGAAGAATGCGGTCCTGGTCATGGCAGGGAGCAGTGTTGGGTGTAACGCGATACAAAGTAACGCGTTACTGTAACGGGATTACATTCGCCAGTAACGCAGTAATGTACCGTGTTACAGTTGTAATTTGTGTAATTACATTACAGTTACTTTTAGAACAAAAAAAAATGCGTTACTTTAGTAACTTTAAACCAGGGATGTCCAGCTGTTTCTCTGCTTCAGCGCACCTGATTCAAATGAATGGGTCATTAACTGACTTGTGCAGATGTGGATGACCTGCTGATTATGACTCATTCATTAGAATCAGATGTGTTGTGTCAGGGAAACCTCTATGACATCCAGGACAGCGGCCCTCGAGGACCGAGTTTGGACACCCCTGCTTTAAGCTGTTCAGCAATATGCAGAGCGGGAGGACAGAAAAAAAAAAAATCAAACATCTCTTTCATGCATGTTCACGGGCTGCGCAACACTTGTCTGACCTCAGCAACGTGATTTTACGTGACCTAGTGACGGAAGCGCGATTTCATGAAGGTGGAGAACAAATGATGGCAGAGCCAAGGTTTAAAATGTGGTGGCTGAAAGAAGAAGAGAGGAGAGATGCCTTAAAGACATTGCTGATCACTGAATGCCGTGCTCACCCCCACCACAAGCAGGTCGTACGTACGCCTCAGACATCCCCCTCCAGCACAAGTAAGAATGACTTTTTGACTTTGATGAGGTAGATCTAGCCCCCTACAACCATGAAACTGAAGTCATTGACTATTTGCAGTCGGGGTCAGAGATGGAGATCCTGCACCGTTTCCCCACAATAAAGACTTTATCACTGAAGTACAACACAGCCACACCCTCTAGTGCACCGGTTGAGAGGCTCTTTAGCCTTGGCAGCCTGGTACTGACTCCGAGGAGGAACAGGTTGTCCGACAAACGGTTTGAGAGACTCCTGCTGAGGTATAACCATTTCTTTGATGAGAATGTCGAGTAGGATGAAAAAAATCTACTGTAAAGCTATAGTTCACATAATTACAAATTACACTTCAAATTACATTTCATAGTTTTGACTTTTTACATGAACAGATATTTATTTTTTCCAATGAAAAACTATTGTCAAGCCTCTCAAACATTTTCTTAAAGCTATCAAACAAGCCTATTTGATATCTCACATCAACTTAAATAAGGTGCATTACTTACTGATATAAAAAAGTAAAGGCTCCTTGAACTGATGGAAATACATACATCAAAACTACAAACTGAAAAAGATTAACATTTAAAGGATTTTGGCTTGTGGTTCCATTTAAATAATACCTTTAATTAAAGTAAATGAGGTTCAGTAGTTATTATTTTAATCTCATGGAAGCTTTAGATGAGAGGAATGAGTGAGAGCAGAGGGGAGGAGAGGCTGCTGCTGGCTTGCGCATGTTAGCATTAGCTTCCGTTAGCGCAATTTCAAAATTCCATGGAAGCGTGTTATGTTGTAGGTGGCCGATCAGGTTTTACGTATTAAAGCTAATGCTTGTGCTTCCCTCCTTGTAGAATTCGCTCGGAGGATTCGTCACAAATAACCACCTAACTATCTTCTTCTGAAACTTAAACGAAGTTCCGCAACACCATATTTGTTGTGATCGGCACAATGCATGCTGCATTCAAGGTGTAACGTAAATTCCGACGTTTCCTCGTTTGCTAGTCGTTATTTCAGCCTTTTCTATTTTTTCTTTTTTTATGTGTAACATGTGGGAGAATACTGCAAATATCAATTCAAGTCAGCAACTACCAAAATTATGACCGAGTTAACGAGTTGTTTTCTGGCATGAGGGGGTATTCTTGATTTTCCTTATTGAGTAATCGTTTTTCTGATTATGCCGACGTTACTTGAACATAACATTCACTGCCGCTCATTCAAGGCTCAGAGGGAGCGAGGCACTGCCGTGTTGACAAAAATATATATGTTATCGGGGTTATTCGTCGTGATATCGGACCTATCGGGATGACGTCATAATTTCCTGTTATCGGCCCGATAGTTATCGTGCACCCCTAAACCTTTATTTATCCAGGCAAGCAAATTAAGAACAAAATTCTTATTTTCAACAGCAGCCTGACAAGCCAAGGCTCGTTAAAGGGAAAGGGGGGTGGGGAACCTAAAACAACAAGGTTATGTAAAAGTACACATCAACAACAGAACATCAATTATAATAATAATAATAACAATAAATATAAATTAAAAAAAATAAATACATAAATACAGTGCAAAGCAAAATACGGTCAGACAACAATTATGGCATGACGGGGCGTGCTAGCAAGTGCAAGAGTCAAGTGTGATATGAAGCAGGTTATGTTTGAAAACAGAGAGTGAGGTGAGTGTGGAGAGTTTGAGGGTGTGTTGGAGTTTGTTCCAGTCGTAGGCTGCAGCGAAACGGAAGGCACTACGTCCAAAGAGAGTTCGGGCTTTGGGTATGGAGAGGTTAATAAAGGCAGTAGAACGTAAGTTACGGACAGGTTGTGAGAATTGCAGAAGGGACGAGAGGTAACGGGGTGTGATTCCAAGGATGGATTTGTAGATGAGAAGAAACCAATGATGAAGTCGTCGGGTATGAAGAGAAGTCCAGTCAACCAGCTTGTATAAGTCGCAGTGGTGAGTGGTGAAGGGAGCTCCAGTGGCAAAGCGAATGGCAGAATGGTGAAGAGGGTCCAGTTTGCTGAGAGTGGACTGAGAAGCTGATCTGTAAATAGTGTCGCCGTAATCAAAAATGGGCAGAATGGTCAGTTTCACGAGTGTGTGTTTGGCTGCACGGGTGAAGGAGGACTTATTTCTGTATAGAAAGCTTAGATGGGCTTTGACTTTGGACTGCAGGTGCTTAATGTGAGTGGTGAATGAGAGTGAGGAGTCCAACCAGAGGCCGAGGTACTTGTAGCATGACACAAACTCCAACTCTGAGCCGTCAGCACAGAAAATTTTAGGGGCAGAGGAGGAGAGAGCGTGTTTCCGGTCAAAAATTATGCATTTGGTTTTTGTGGTGTTTAGGCGGAGGTGGAGGTTATGGAAGTGCTGTTCGACAGAGGTGAGACTGGTTTGAAGTGTGGCTGCTGCGGAGTGGAGAGAGGGGCCCTCAGAGTACAGGATGGTGTCGTCGGCGTAGAGGTGGATCTTGGAATTGCCAGCATTTTTGGTAACGTCATTGATGTAGATGGAGAACAGCGTTGGGCCTAAAATGGAACCCTGAGGTACCCCTTTAGTGATGGTGAGAGGGGCTGATACGATGTTTTCTGATTTAACTTGCTGGGTTCTATGATTCAGGTAGCTGGCAAACCAATTACATGCGTGAAACGACAGACCAATGTTAGAGAGCCTCTGAAGGAGGATGGGGTGGGTGACAGAGTCAAAGGCCTTGGAGAGGTCAATAAAAGCTGCGATGCTGGTCAGTTTGGAATCCAGGGAGGAGACAATGTCGTCCAAGACCTTCAGAGTGGCTGTGGTGCACCCATGGCCAGGCCGAAAACCAGACTGCAAGTCAGACAGGATGTTGTTGGAGGAAAGGAAGTGGCTGAGCTGTTTGTGAACCAGTTTTTCAAGAACCTTGGCCAGGCATGGTAGGATGGAAAAAGAAAGTGAACCTCAACATTTTAATCTCTGCTACCTCCAACTCTAATTAGTTTCTTTTCCGCAGTGCCACAGTCTCTAAACCATTCAACATTGCTGTAATCACCAGCGTCTTGTATACCTTTCCTTCCATATGTGCTGAAACTCTTTTATCACACATTACACTTGACACTTGTCTTTACCCATTCCAACGTATTTGCAAATGCTTCTTCACCTCTTTTCCACACTCTCTGTTGCTGTGTACTGCTGACTCTGAGTACTTAAAATCTGCCATCTTTTTTACCTCTGCTTCCTGAAGCCTCATTGTTCCTCTTGGGTTCCTCTCATTCACACACATGTTTTCTGTCTTGTTGCATCTAACCTTCATTCTTCTCCTTTCAAGGCATACCTCCACCCTTTCTAACTTTTCCTCCACCTGTTTTCTGCTTTCACTACAGATCAGAATATCATCAGCAAACGTCATATTCCGTGGAGATTCCTGTCTAACATCATCTGTCAATCTGTCTATCACCATAGCAAACAAGAAGGGGCTCAGAGCTGATCACTTATCCAGTCCCACCTCCACCTTGAACTCTTCTGTCACACCTACAGCACAACTCACCATTGTCTTACAGCTCTCATACGTGTCCTTCACAGCTCTAACATACTTCTCTGCTACTCCAGGCTTCCTCATATAATACCATAGCTCATCTCTTGGCACTCTGTCGTGCTTTCTCTTTAGGGCCCCGATCGTACACTTCCTGCTAGCTGCTACTCACTAACCACTACCCGCAAATTGCGGGTTTAGGAACCTCCGCCAACCGCTAATGCAATCTTTCGCTCCCTAAAGCCGCTACCCGTTATGTCGACTCCCTTACTCACATTGTAGGTGTGGCAGTGGGCGTGTCTTTTGCTCTTTCCGCAAACTCGGTATCTTGTGATCACGGGTTGCGGGTAGTGGCTTGCGTATAGCGCAACCTGCTCTTTAAGACAATGGCTACTGACGCACTGATTGGTTTAACAGGTGGAACGCCCTAACCACTCCTATGCATAATATAGCGGGTAGCGCAGGTGGGATAGTGGGTTTAGGAAGGCGTAAGATTGCGTTCTTTGTTGGGGGAACGCCCCTCCCACTACCCGCTTTCCCTTGATAGTGGCTTTAGGACATCTGGCGGAAGATCGGGACCTAGGTCTACAAAGACACAATCCTTCTCTATCGACATCCTCAAAGCAAATATTGCATCTGTAGTACTCTTCTTTGAGATGAAACCATAGTGTTCACCTCTCACTTCTGTCCTAGGTCTAGCTTCTACTACTCTTTCCCATCATTGTGTGGCTCATTAATTTTATTCCTCTGTAGTTACCACAATTCTGCATGCCTCCCTTGTTCTTAAAAATTGGCAATAGCACACTTCTCTATTCTCTCACTCTCTAACGATCTTGTTGAATGTTCTAGTCAAAAACTCCACTGCCCCTCTCCTTGACACTTCCATTATCTCCACAGGTATATCATCAGGACCAACTACCTTTCCACTATTCATCCTCTTTAATGCCCTCCTCGGTTCAGCCTCACTAATAATCTTTGCCACCTCCTAGTCCACAATGGTCACCTCTCCTAGTCTTTGTTCTCTTTCATTTTTCTCCTTCATCAACTCTTCAGAGTACTCTTTTCATCTCCTGTCACATTCCTGGCATCTCTCACTGCATTTCCATCTCTATCCTTAATCACTCTAGCCTGTTGCACATCCTTACCCTCTCTATCTGTCTGCCTTGCCAACCTGTATAAGCCAGTCTCTCCCTCTTTGCTGTTGGACCTAGCATACAAATCATCACCTGTACCTTCACTTTACACTACTCTCCCTGAACTCCTACTTCACTTCCCACTTCTTCTTAGCTAACCTCTTTCTCTGTACATACTCATTTGACCACCAAGTCTCCTTGTTTGTTTTCCTTCCAGATGACACGTCAAGTACTCTCCTACCTTTCTCCCTGATTACATTTGTCGTCCAGTCATCTAGGAGTACCTCCTGACCACCCAGAGCCTGTCTCCACTCCTCTCTGAAAGTCACACAAGATTGTTCATTTTTCAGCTTTCATCACTTTGTCCCCTGCTCTGCCTTTGTCCTCTTCACCACCATAGTTATCCTACACGCCACCATCTTATGCTGTCTGGCTACAGTCTCAATGACCACTACTTTACAGTCACTAATCTCCTTCATGTACATCATCTACACAAAATATAGTCCACCTGTGTGCTCCTACCTCCCCTCTTAAAAGTCGCCCTATGCTCCTCTTCTGG
Source organism: Hirundichthys speculiger (assembly GCA_018398805.1). Classification (NCBI taxonomy): domain Eukaryota; kingdom Metazoa; phylum Chordata; class Actinopteri; order Beloniformes; family Exocoetidae; genus Hirundichthys; species Hirundichthys speculiger. The sequence continues at coordinate 2,136,855 of JAGFBZ010000849.1, read as the reverse complement.
AAGAAAGTATTCACTACAGCCATTTCCATCCTTTTTGCAAAGTCTACCACCATCTGACCTACTGCATTCCTATCTTAAATACCAAACCTGGCCATCGCTTCCTCATCACCTCTGTTCTTCTCCAACACGACCACTTTCTCCTTCTATTCTAACTCACATCCCACCGTTGAACATCACACCTTCAGTTTCTGTCTTTAGGCTCATCACACAGTCTGACACTATTTTCGCCTCCAGAACATTCCTAACAAACTCTTTCCTCAAGATAACTCCTACTACATTTCTCTTTCCATCTACACCGTGATAAAAGAGCTCAAACCTTCCTCTTAAGCTTTAAAATTTTTTGCTTCCTTTCCACCTGGTCTCTTGAACACACAGCATAACCACCTTCCTCCTCTGCATCATGCCAACCACCTCTCTTGCTTCCCCAATAAAAGGTTTAGTCTGAATTAGGAAGGTAGAAGGGCATGTGTTGGCCCACAGGGCAGGGTTGCATGCTGTGTGTATGTGTGTGGGCTGTTCTTTATTCACAATTTATTCACTCCTCTTTTTGCCTTTTTAAGAAAGTGTTGTGAAGATTGGATGTCAGAGGGGAAAAAAGAAGGGGTGACTACTTGACATTGGTATGGGATGTACACTGGGATGTAGACTTCTTTAAAGTACAACAATGGAGTTCATTTTGTTTTTTGTTTTTTTGTTTTCTTTTAATGACTTTAAAACTATTTCCAAATGTATGGGGACCAACAATTGCTTCTCTAAAATCTTTACGGATGTTCTTCTTTCATGGCATTGTGTTTACATAAACCTGAATGTTCCAGACCAGTAAACTGTCTCTGGTTTTATAAATGAATCACGTGCTTTTATACCTATGAAAGCAATAAGGGTGGTCTTAGAGTTTCAGACACTGCTTCTGCATTTTAGCTTAGCATTTTTAGCATTGTGTTTACAAATAATCAAAACTTTATCTTCCCTCAAGACGGAGAAAAATGCTAAACTGCATGCTGTCAGGCAACGTTAAGCATTCCATGATGAAACAGCACGTTTCCAGGCAGAGCCCTTGCCAAATTTAGCTAATGTATATAGACATTAAGAATTAAGAGTTTTTTTCCAGAGTAAATAACAAGCCATTTCTTAACGGCAATGTGTTTCAGAACAGAGGAAAATAACTTGCATTTCAACAATCTCCTACCATTTTTAACAGAGCTGTTGAGTCTCCTTAGTGCACCTCTGACAGATGACAACTGCAGTAATTGGGAAATAAAATGTTAACATGGTGGTTGTTGGTAGAATATATTTTTCAGGAAAACTACATGTTGAAACAGCAGACAAAGCTGGCTGTTCAGAGCTACTACCAGTTCTACAGCATAACTGGTGTGTTCTCGATTGTCATAGCTTTCAACATGTAGTGAGACAAATGTTGAATAAGCTGTACATATGTGAGTAAAATGCAGGAATCTGTGCAATCAGAAGAAAATTTGTACATAATCTTTTTTTACTTTTTACTTATTACTCAAATCTTAGCGACCAACTAACAGGTCTTCATGTAACTAGTATGCTGTAATCTATTCATTTCCGTGTAGCAGCTGTGTTTCCATTCTTCACTTCAGTTATTCCTAAGTAATCCAGTGTGCACGGCCAAGGTCTTAGAAAAACAAAAGAATGGCAAGAAGCACAGCAGAGGAAGAAAAAAGTGACTGCATGATGTACGAAACAGTGTGTGTATCTTTGGATTTACAGTATTATGCTAAACTAACTGATGTGCAGCCTTTTGTAAAAGAAATTTTTTAGGCCTAATACGCAAGAAATAGCAATAATGTAAATTAGCTGCTTGCATGGTATTGCAAGGTAAAAATGTTAAAAAGGGAGCTCATTAAAATTGCTCCGATACTGAGGCAGAACAGTTATAAGTCTTGCAATACAAGACTTTGATCCAATTAAGTGTGATAACAGCAGACCAAGGTAGCGTTCTGAGCAATATATGAAAATAAACCTTCCTCCATAAATTGTATTTGTCCCAGTCTTTGTAATCAAAGGAGGTTTTGTACATGTGCTCCCTGAGTCTGAAAAGATGGTAGTCTCTCTTCCATCTTAAAAGAAATTTTTGAAAGGTGATGCATGTTTTTGCAACACTTTGCAATAAACATTAATCAATCACAAAGAAGAGACTTTCTGGAAAAAAACAAAAAAACAACAACAAAAAAAAAAAAAACAACTTACTACCAGGATTTTACAATGTAAGTAAGCAAGAGTGTCCTATTGTCAAACTACTGCAGTAATTAAGATTTCTTGTTGGCAACAATTATTTAAACCTAACAGATGTACCAAGCAGATTCCTATTCTTTAAACAACCATCCTGGAAGATGTGTATCCTGTAGTTAAAAAGTGTAGGTTTTTTTTTTTTTTTTTTTTTTTTTTGAGATTCAATTTATTGGTTTAAATCAAGCAAGCAGAAGAACAAAGATGCTTGCTGAAACTAATAAAAGTGGGTTAAGAACTTTCCAACACATAATTAAAACCCGGAAGGAAACTGGTGAACCATTATTTGTGGAAGACATACAGTATGACTTTACTGTCATTGTAAACTTATATTTAAAATGCAAATCTTTTAGTCCAAACAATGATAAAGGTTACTGAAAAGTGCTTCCACTCTGTAAAAATTAAAATGTTGTAAAAAGTCAAACTTTCAAGCCAATTTGCCACATCAAAAAACAATTATTTTCACCTTTTTGGAAGTCAGGTTTTACTTCAGATGAGACATGCTTGGTAGGCAGGAAACAGAAAACTCCCTGCAGAGTAACATGGGAGATCCAATTTAGCTAGCCTGGCCTAAATAAGTGTTCAACCACAACAAAGACAATGCCGACATTTAACAACAAACTTCAAATCAACTGATTTGAAGCAGTTACTTTGATGGAACAGTGCAATCAAATAACAAAGTTTCTGTTTTTACAGTGTATACAGCTTATTAAATGATTTCCATGGGGATCACTTAAATACATGGTGAAATCTCATCAAAGAAGATTGACAGTAGAAGTCGAGGCATATAATAGAGAAAAAAAAGATAATTTCCACATGCACAATGCAAAGACATTGTGACAAAGCAACTGTAAAGTCTTAACTTATCTGTGAGGCAAAAACAAACACAAAACAAAAAACAGTGACCATAAAAACTGGACTCCAGAGAAAAGGAAAAAGCTCATGTGGTCTGATGAGTCCAAATTAATTCTATTCCAGAGTAAGTGCATCAGTGTATGAAGAGGAGATGAAGTGATGCACCCATCATACCTAATGAATACAATACAAGCCTCTAGGGGCAAAATTATGACCCGGGGTTGCTTCAGTGAGTCGGTTATAGGTTAAGCACATGTGCCCAAAAATTAGGTCAGCTGATTGCCTGAATATAGAGAGTCTATCCATAGATGTATTATTCCCTGATGCTACAGGCATATTCCAAAATAACACTGAGAGCATTTAGACAGCTCAACCTGTGAAGGAGTTCTTCGGTGCACAAGAGACATCATTATCAAACATGTATTTGCCAGCACAGAGCCCAGATCTAAACCCAGCATAGAAATTTTGGAACGTAACATTGCACGATTCTCAAAATAATGCCACTGTGTGTGTATGTGTGTGTATGTGTGCTGTAATCAAAGCCAAAGGTGGTCAAATAAAATATACAAGTGTGTGACATGTTTTGGGGCCTATACATCGTTTATCTGGCTACAGTAGTTTTGATATTCTAATACACCCCCTGCCAAGTCTAATAACTGACCTGATCTTTCAGCTAGCTGTTGCAAAACAACCTATAGCAAAATAATAATAATAAAATAATATTAATAATCAGTTATAGCATTCTCTTTATTGGGCCACAGGCCATGAGTTACAGACACCGCATGGTTTTCTGAAACAAATGAGACGAAAGAAATAATAAAACTCAAATCCTCAGCATGCCTGGCGATTTCAGTTTCACACCTGTCTTCCTCCCCGGACTTCACAACGCCATCAATCGCTTCCAGAGCAATCCAAGTAAGAGGCTTTTGTGTCTGGGCAGAGCTATTTAGCTATTTAGTCCATGCCATGATCACCACGTGATCATGGCATGGACGCTTCTCGCTACTGCTCCGGGACTTATCCCTGCGACGCTGAACGCTGGACGCTCCAGTTTGTGCCCGGTTTGTGGTGATCTGTGGTCGGATGTCGACATACTGTCTGCAGGGGACGGATCAGTCCTCTTGCAGCTGGTGGAGACCTGCCGCCCCGGACATGGACGGTGTCGCTGGAGGCCGGTTTGGTAAAGCTAAGCTAAGTAGTCCTGAACTGCTACCCGCGGCAACCACCGCCACTGGATCCGGGCTGCAGCGTCACAGAGCCGGGACGGGAGCCCCTGACGTAGCAGCGGCAGCATGCTGGCCCCGTCCAGCAGTCTACATGCCGCATGGGTCAGCTGACCTGGCAGGGGCCGTCTGGTGACCTGGTGGGGCCCTGCACCGCCGGGGGAGACGACAATGGCCTGGTCCAGTCCGCATGATGAACCGGGCTCTGGGACGGTCGGCTCCGTCGCTCGCCGGACTGAATGGAGCTCGGTCTTCTCAGAGGAGATGGTCTGGTTCATCGGTGTTTCCTCCTCTGACATGGAGATATCTCACTTGTCATCGTTTTGGAGATATACTGGTTCTAACGGCTGTTAACTGTTTTAACGGCTTGGGTCGGCGGCCATCTTGGTGGGGGACGAGAATAACCCGTGATCTCGTCCGCCATCTTGGTGAGGGACGAGAACACGTGATCGCGGCTGCCATCTTGGAAACTCTTCCCACATTACCACACACACACACACACACACACACACACACACACACACACCACACTTACACTCGCACACACACATACACATACCTATAGTTTCCAGCATACATGCAGACATATGGACACTCTTTTCCCTTTTAATGTTTGATTGTGCTAGTTTAGTTATCCTTTAGTAGTAGATATCGGGAATTTTGTTTCAAAGCGTTTGTTCATTTTAATACTTGTGGAAATAAATTCTGATATATTTTAATGAGAGAAGTTGTTTGTGGTTATTTTACACAGTTCTGTAACATGTGCTGGTTGAAGAAGTCTGTGCTCGGACTCACACCTTCTAAAATAAGATAAGATAAGATATTCCTTTATTTGTCCCACAATGGGGAAATTCATGTTGTTACAGCAGCAAGTGAAAAAAATGGACAAATAATAATAAAATAAGATAAAAACAACAATAAAACAAACAACCACAATAGAAAAATATATAATAAATAATAACTTTATTTACAAGGGAAATGTTGGTAATGATTAGTTTACCAGAGATAAGTTATTGCAAATGTCAATGAATATGTTTATGTATATATTGCACACAATAGAAATTAGTCACATTGTCCAGGTTCTGGGTTTATGGGATGTTGTGTGTGTGTGCTGGGGGGATGGGGGGATGGGGGTTACTGAGAGCGGTGCTGATTGTACAGTCTCACAGCAGCAGGAAGAAGGACCTGCGATATCGCTCCTTCACACACCTGGGGTGAAGGAGTCTGTCGCTGAAGGAGCTCTCCAGTGCAGTCAGGGTGTCCTTCAGAGGATGGGAGACACTGTTCGCCAGAGAGGACAGCTTAGCCATCATTCTCCTCTCTCCCAGCACATCCACCGGGTCCAGGGGGCATCCCAGGATGGAGCTGGCCTTCTTAATAAGTTTGTCCAGTCTCTTTCTCTCCACCACTGAGATGCTGCTTTCCCAGCAAACCACCCCACAGAAGATGGCTGATGCCACCACAGTGTCATGAAAGGTCTTTAGGAGTGCTCCCTGCACTCCTAAAGACCTCAGTCTCCTGAGCAGGTAAAGTCTGCTCTGGCCCTTCTTATAAAGTGCAGTGGTGTTATTTGTCCAGTCCAGTTTATTGTTCAGGTGAACACCCAGGTACTTGTAAGATGTCACCATCTCAATGTCCTTTCCCTGGATGTTCAGCGGATGTTCCAAGTTGCTCTATAGCGCCACACCTGGTCACAGGCTGGCACGCATAGCCACTTTAAGACTGATTGTGCCATGCTGCCTTGTTCTTTTATGTCTGGCTAGAAGATGTTCAAGTATAGATGTTATGCGTTGCGGAACAGAGTGTCATTGCACTAGATCGCCTTTTTCCAACTTTCAAAGAACTATTTTAAAGTGGAGTCAAGGGATTTTGTCAATCAGAAAAGCAGCCGTCTTACAGCAGCCTCTACTGCTTCACTTTTCTTCCACTTCTGTGAGTTCGTGTTCCCCTAGTGTTCCTCTGTGAGCAGCGGGCCCTGTAGTGCTTGCTGCTTTCTTACCGTCTCTCCATTAGGCGCCTAACAGAGCGTTGGGCTGCGGCTGCTCTCTCCCTCAATGCTTCCATCTCCCTGTCGCCCTTCAGGTCTCATCGCCCTCGCAATGGAGGATCCTGTCCGCCATGATCCCAGGACACATACCGTCCTCCATTACCCATCCTCACAGGCCACTGCATTCAGATCTCACTCTTAGGGCCCATATATGTGCACAACCCCATGTTTGCATTTGTGTGTATATGTGCACCCTCTATTTAGCCAAACCAAGGTTAGTTAGTACTAACTACACAAAAACAGAAAAGGTGTGTGAGAGCATAACAGACCATTTTAAAGGGTTTTACTTTTAACGATGATGAAATCCATCGATAAATTCCTTGCACATTAAAGGAATAAAAGACCTTCAGCTGTGACAACACATACTCTTGAGTCATCATGTAAACATGGAGCATCTGCCATCAGCACACCCAAGTCTGCTATTAATGTTCTTGGATTGTTTGTATTTTTTATTTTACCCCAAATAAAAACTAATTAAAAACTGAACACTGAACATATCCATATTATTTCAAAAACTTCACAGCCACTGAATGCCACAAAGTAGGAGAAAAATGTCAAATGTTTCATGTTTGAATTATTCTATCCAGTTCATTTTGGGGAAACTAAAAACATTGGAATTTTTCAGAGTTTTAGGCTCAATGATTTAAGTGTAGATGAGATTTCAGTATGTAAATGATTCATAATTGACATTGTGATTCGTTATCTTTTAACACTGTCTTGACATGCGCTGGCGTAGACTCTCTGTCATCTAGATTATGATATTTCTGAAAGGCTTGAATCAAAGCTACTGAACTTTCTTTTCTCAAGGGACCAAGAAAAGTCCATTTGCCTTGATTTGATACTTGTGAGGATTCTCTTGATATCAGCATATAGATCACAAAAAGAACTGGATTTATTTTTTTCATCTGTCTAACATGCTATTCTCTTCTTCGATGCTGAAAACTAAAACAGAAATGATTTTCGTCAGTTCCTGTCCTCCTCATTTCTGATGCTCTGCATCTATAGTTTGCGTTTTACTCCAGATGTACTGCATGTATGGATGTAGTATGTATGTTAATGTCCCTCTTTTGAGGAATCCTGAAACATGTGCCAGCTCAACACTGCTTTTCGTTTTCAAATCAGATCACACAGTCTTTGCCTCGAGTCAAAGACACCCCCAAAACAGAGATAACAAATTGTTTTATCCACAGCATCCAATTAAAAACTGTGAAATCACTGAAAGTCATTTGGTGTCTTGGATGCTTATCTTCCCTGAGTGCACAAGTTATTATACTCACCAGTGAACTCAAAGAAATCATGGTGATGAGGAGCCAGAAACATAACATCCTGCTAGTTGAGGAAAAGCACACTGATCAAATCAAAAGTGGGAGTCATAACTTAATCTTCAGCTATTCCAATTCACTCTGAATCAATTTTGCTGCAGTCATGCAGAGACATACTGTTCCATGAATAAGGAAAATGGATAAAGGAATTCTGAGAACAAAATCAGACCTAGTTTTTTCTTCTTTTTTTTTAACAGTAGCAGCTCCAGGGATGGCGGTGTGGGTCTGTTGGTCGGTCAGCCAAAGTGGTTCCAAATATGGATCTGCGCTGTGGAGACACTGAGCTATTAGTGTTGAGCATTGAGTGCAAGCAGAATTTGCTCTTTTGTTTTGCAGCACACAGCAGGTTATCAAAAGGAAAAAAAAAACATTCAAAAACATGACTCATTTTAACACAACCTGTACATTCAGGTGTCTGCAGCCACATTATTTTCAAAGCCATAGACTCAACCAGTAAAAAACCAAAACTGAAATGTTGAATTACTTCATAAAGTTGAGGAAAGGAACACACTTTCAGAGCAGTTTGACATCAATGAAAGTTTTAGAGGTGCTCAACATCAGTTAATTACCACCAATAAATGTTTCATCCAATCAGATCACATTATTTATTAAAGGCTTCAAATTAAAATCAGCATCGTTAGTGACAACCTGAAGAGCAGTAAAAAGCTAGAGAAGAGTAGCAAAGTTAAAAGCTGTAATACACTACAATGGAGAGAACCTCTGTATTTGCTGTCATGCACACACTCCTTAATTTTGATATGGTGACAGTACAAATATTTCTCACCCATTTTGAGAGCCTAAATTATTTTAAGACTGCCTATCTCCAGCAACTTTTTTCTCCTTCTTTCTTGAGACTTTAAGTTTTGAACCCACCACGGAATTTTCTTTACATATATTTATTTCACCAAGTGCATTGCATATTTGAGTGTAGGGAGTAGATCTCTGTCTTCGTGAAATATCTGTAGACATATTTAGCATATAGGGAATCCTGTATTCCTTTACAGCCGTCTTTACTGCAGAATACTCGCAAGCAATTTTCTTCACTATCTCCTCTGGAACTGTGCAATGTACAGTATCTCAGCATGTTACTACCTCACACATGCCATGTTCAGAGTAGACTCTCATCTTAACACTAGGAGTCCGTAGAGTCAGCTCTTACTAGTTTTCTCAAGAGTCATCCACTAAGCTGCAGAGAAACTTTTAGTGAGGAACAAAGACAGACCTCATGCTAATAGAAGGCACTATGTTTTATTCTGGTTGTATTTTTATGTTGGGGAGCAATGTCTATTCTCCAGAGGCCCAAACAGTTGATCTATCGTGTGACCAGTCATGTCAGTAACATTTTGACAATGAAAGAACAGACTCACTTTAAGCTTTTCCCTCTGCCCTTGTGCTTCATTATTCTTCAAGAGAGGAGTAGAAGAAGGGAAAAGAAAAAAGAAAAACTCAAGCCAGCATGTAAGCTACTTTTAAAAGTGTTTTGAATCTTGTCACTTATGTACATGGTACTTAACAACTTTCAGTAAACTCCAAAATGGACACCATCCATTGACTGAACATACCATATGTTGAGTCAACATATGGTTTCTTATACTGATTGAACATTGAATGCCAGTTATCGTAGATTTAAGTTTCATAAATGACCTGCAAACATGGTATACCTTCTCCAGGTCAAGCATGAAAGTATCTCAAGATCTTTTTCACGAGTGAGGGAAGAAAGCAGGAAATTTAGGAGCGTAGTAGGAGTGAATGTGAGTCTGTGTGGTTGTTTGTCTACATGTGGCCCTGCGATGGACTGGTGATTTGTCCAGGGTGGACCCCTGCCTTTCACCCAAAGAGAGCTGGGATAGACTCCAGCAGATCCCCGTGACCCTGCATAGGATTAAGCAGACATAGATAATGGACGTTTAATTGGAATGTTGATTTGATGTCATATCTCTTATGATTATTTATCATATATCTGAAAGGAGGTGATGGAAGTGATGGTGGTGATGATGAAAAGCAAACAATTAAATTAACAAAATAAACTTGATAGACAGACAAATGGTCCATGGTCTAACTTTACAGGAGATCAGTTACCACTGTGGTGAACACAGATCCCTCTGGGCATTAGTGTGGTCAAGTGTATTTGATGTGAGAATTTTATATCTAGCACATTGCTTTTACCAGATTATTGTTTGCTCCTCCACCTGAAAAATTCCACGATGTTGAGTAAAATGAAAACCTCAGTTCTAATCAAGGAATGTCATCAATCAAAGAACAGGTTTAAACTTAACATGGCCACAAGCATGCTGTATGCTAAACTTCATTACAGGACTTAATGGACTATACAGTTGCGATTTTGTTGTTCTTTATTCAAAGTCAGGTGTTTACATACATTAAGTTCCACTTAGTGATGTTTTTACCACGAGATGTTTCTAAGAAACTGACATTTGAGTTCAACAAACAACAAAAAAGACCTTGACAGATGCTAAATGAATGCTCAAGCCAGTAAGAGAGTACCATTATCCATATCAAAATACGTTGACATGAGCTGAATGGCTCTGCAGCAAGAGAAAGCCACCACTCCAAAACAACCATTCATTAAAAAAATTACAGCTTGGATCTAGAGACATGTCCTGTGTTTTTGATTAGACTGGAATTTGACATCCCATGAAAAAGGTATGTGCGAACATGAGGCCTACGAAGTTGACTAACCTCCACCACTTCTGTCAAGAGAAATGGGCCAAACGTCCAGCAGAGTAATATAAGAAGTTTGTGGAAGCTCGCCAAAAATGTCTAAACAAATGAACAAAATGAGACTTATAAGGCTTATCTTATAATGTCTTAAAAAAAAAAAAAGGTTTTATCATTAAAAGTCAGTGTGATCTGCCAGAGCAAAGCCTTGGTACAAGTTTGTTTAAAAAAAAATAAAAAATCACAATGCCAGCTCTAATTTTGGGCTGAAGCTGGACCCTGTGCATGCAATCCCAGAGAAAGGAATATCAAAAGTTTTCAAAACTTGTCCGTCATGGAAGAGTTCGAGCTTGCCAGACAAGCAAGTTCAGCCAAAAACTAATGACGACATGTTCTACTGAGCTTCATGGGAAGATTTTCTCCCCTGACAGCTTCTTTTTTGGTTTCTGTTTTTAATTCATCCTTTCTCTGAAAACATTTTTCTACCTAATCTTGATTGCCTTTAAACATTGTTTTTTTTTAAAATTAAATTCCAGCCTTTGCAACTTCTATTCCTCTATCCTGATCTCCAGTGAAAAGGTTATCTCATCTCAAGGGATTTTAGTAGTGGTGCCCTGTTTTAAACAACTTTTTTGAGCACAATGATAAATATGAAAAAGCTCATGTCTTTCTAAAACATGACCTTGCTCCTTTGTGTCTGTTTTTCATGTTGAAATCAAACACTCAATTGCAAATCAAAAACATCTTTCTGGGTGGAGGGGGGGGCTGGTCGATTGGATTGTGGGGTGTTTGGACTTTCTTCTGCCAGGGTGACCTCGGGGGGCCTGGGTCATTGGCGTGTGTCATGGGCCTCCCCTGTGGTGGGGGCTTTCTGGGGCTGGTGCAGGGCCGGGGTATGCCCGGGCTGGATCGAATGCTTGGGGGGGGTCATGTGATGGGCGCACCAGTCAGCAACAAGCCAAGTGTGTGTGCACGTTTATATTCTTATAGGTGTGTATGCAAGTTTTAATATATGTTTCTTTGTATATTTACATGTATGTATAAATACTGCTATTGATATTGGTATGAATTAACCATGAATTATCATATACCATAAATATAGGACGATATTTTTTCTAGAAATCACATTCTCAAAAATGGGGGTCGTCTTATAATCAAGGACTAGACTTTTCTTTTGTAGTTACACATCTGCACCACTAGATGGAGCCCACACCGAAGTAAACAGTAAACGAATGGAGCGTCACAGTGAGCGCAAGCGAGTAGGACCTGATGTTAAATGGAAGAACCACGTGACCGTCTGGAGCAAAGGGGTTTGAAAGTTTTGTTGCAGTCCAGGATTTGTTTTTTACAGACTGAATTATTGAAATTGAATATAACTTGACTTTGATGGTTATGCAGGTATTGACATCATTGCTGCAGTTATTGAACTACATGGTTGTTGATTATTCACGGAGTCATAGTCTCAGATTTTAAGAGAATAAAGTTTATTAAACAGTACTATACCTTGATCTTAAATAACATGGAAATCTGACACGTACCTTACCTTAAGTATAGTACCATACTTTCTAAAAAATACAAAATGGTAAAATAATTTTTTTTGAATTCAGAATCAAGGTTTCAGGGGTAATAAAATGTTGGATTACTCTGTCAGAGACAACTGGTGAAGAACACATTCACTCACACACACACAAGAAAAGTAATATCTGCTGCAAGATCCAAATGCATATATATCTGACTTTAAAAACATTTTGCCAAATTATGGCACTATGCAGGCAATTGTTAAAAAAAAACAACAACAAAAAAAGAAAACAACCCAGAAGCATCTCAATCTTTTCCCCCCAGTATGCAGCCATGTTTATAGTCAGTCAACACTTTTTAATGATGCATACATAACATTCATTTATTGATGAGACTATCATCTCACTCTGGTAACGGCAGCGTAGGGAAAACAGATCATTTGAATGTAGCAAACCGCCAATATCATGAACAAAACATAAAATCAAAAAGTGTCAGTTCTGTTACTATGAACATCAAACCTTGTGCTTCGAACCAGACAAATGGAGACATAAATAAACCTAAGTGGGGGAGGTTGAAAATATGAAGATGAACAGCCAGACAACAATAAGAAATTACATATTGGCTGGAAACCAAAAGGGGAAGGATTCACATTTGTGTGTAGAGGGAGCATCCTGTGAATTACAAGCTACATTTATGAGGTACTCCAAGAACAGCATAATAATGAATAACTTGATACGAGAACAGGGCAGAAGTCAAATGCAAGTCCTCTGCATCGGAATAATTTCACCAAACCTCTCTCAATATAAGAAATGGAAAAAAAAGGCCTAAATCAAAACAGGGCTACATATTAAATGAGCACGACTGATTAAAGTCTTCTAAGTATGAAATATGGGCTGGGCTGATTCATTGAGGAAATAATAGGTAATTTATCTATGAATGCTATCCCCCTCTTGTATCATCCATGTGTAAATAGCTCCAATGTTGGTAGATGATCAAGGACATAAAACATAGCTGAGAAAAATCAATACCAGTGATTGAGGCTGTTTACTGTTTCATTATTCTGGATTCATGACCTGCCACAGACCCATGCTGTTGTTGCCCCCCAGCTAAAGCTCACTGTCACTTACGTTTGCTCATTAACTGTAAATCCCACAATACTCCAGGCTATAATTTTGCCAGAACTTGGTGGCACTGCAGATGTCAAATAATGATCTCCCGCCTTCTTTCTGCATAATTCAATATAGATGCCGTCGACAAAAGTTTAACCTTGACAATGAACTCTGTTACTGTGAAAACTGATGGTCAGTTGGGTCAGAATCACTTTTTATTTTCCTTATTCTTAAAAAAAAACACATACATATATATATATATATATATATATATATATATATATATATATATATATATATATATATATATATAAAGGGTTAAAAAGAAAAAAAAAGGAAATATTTTTTTCTCATTTGTGAGAAAATAACTTTCTAACTAACACCAGAGAGGAATTGCATATTATCATTAAATGGTTCAGGGAATCAGAACTGCTGACATATTCTGTCAAAAGATACAGGTATCACTATCTGCAAGTTTTTACATCTATGCATTTGGTTAAATTTGAAGAATGTGTGGATGATTGTAAAAAGAAAAATGCAACAATGACATCATACTGCAACACTATCTATCTATCTATCTATCTATCTATCTATCTATCTATCTATAAAACTGTACATGTTAATGTCTTAACTCTTTCCTTGTCTCCAAACGTTTCTGAATTGAGGTTGTGCTCTTCTGTTCAGTGTGTTATTGTTTTGTCTTAAATAACATCTCAATTATAAAAACATTAAATGGATGAAACTCACCACTGAGTTCCAGCTCTGTCTTCTCAGTCCAAAGGACATCCCATGGACAGACTTCCAGGACTTTGTGGCCTATTGTCATGCTTTTTAGTAAATTATTATCTTAATTTTTAATTATTTATTTTTATTTGATTTTTCCTCCATGAAATGTATTATTTTTCAACGGATGGTGTGATCGACGAGTAACGTAGCTCACCCTTGAGTGTCTTTGAATGATTTCCTTGGCTCTTTGTCTCCCACCCACCCCGTCCTTCTGATCATGCTGGGGTTGCAGTTCCTCCTGCAGCCATGTCTTGGGAGGTCGGCTACCTTCTACTTCTTAACGTGCAACTGCAGTCACCAGAACATGAAGCTGCTTGTAGGTGGTCTCATAGGCTTTACCATTAAAATCTTTATTTTCTTTTATCCTTCTCAGGGTTCAGTGTAGTGCAGACAGACACCAAACTGCTGCGTGCACAAAACTATCACTTTACAAACAAATCAGTCCAGACTATTTATGAATATTCTTGTAAAATTAACAATAAATCCCTTTTTACATACCTTTGTTGATTTTTCTATATCACATGTTAAAAAAAATCCAACTAACTAACTTGTTTTACTTTAATCACTTTTTAGGAGGAATGAAACATTGTTATAAAGAGTTCTAAGTCTACTGGAAATGTTCCTACTTTTATATATACCCAGAACATACACCGACATAGATCTTCTGCTTTAATGAGTACAATCTCGTTAGATGACAGCTTCTCCTCTGTGCATCACGTATAAGGGTTAGGTCAAATGTGCATTTAATTTCCTCTTTATATGCATTGCTGAAGGGGCAAATATAAGCTCAGCAATGATATCACGAGGGAGGATAGTGAGAAGAAGTTAGTACACAATGGTTGATATTGCGTCCACTTAGCACTTTTTGTACGAGGACTTGGAAGTGTTGCTGTAATAATTCAGATAGTTTGATCCAAAAGACACAGCACAGTCAAAATGTGGCTTCAAAAAGGATAATTGAATAAAGAAAGGAAAACAGCAGAGTCTATAACAACACAGTGCAATTTAAATATATATACACACACCCACACAACGTATATTCAAGGCTCCCATGGACCGCAGAGATTAAATATGAAGAGAGACCCCAGCATGGCAGTGATAGAAATGGAAAGTGTCATGTGTCAGTAGCCGTGATCCTGACTTTAATTGACAAGTTGTCATGGTGCAGGCATCTGGGAGACAAATAAATCATTCACCACCCAGAGAAACTGAGACCTGAGACAATTCATGCTTCTGCTCCATCGAGTTAAAAACACAAATTTCTAAACGAAAGGCGCGTAAATATGCTGAAAGCACCGTGCCCACACAAGGACACTGTTTTTTTTTTCTTTCCCCCAAGATAAAAGATCTAATACATGAAGATGACCTATGAAGGTTGCAGTATTTATGTGACAAATTGTGATACAGAATGGAAGCAACTAAAATATTCTAATTAAAAAGAGTTTTGAAATCAGTTTCTTTAGTCAAACTAATCAAAGTTACATCAAATATTTTACAAAATTTTAATTTTCTTGAGAGAGAAAATTGAAAAGATGATACATAAATACTGTATATCCTTTGCAAAACAGTTATTTTCAAAGGTGAACAGGGCAGTTTAAAAGGTAAAAGGCAAGGGCAGCAACGGATCACAGATAAGCTGTGATCTGCGCCTGCAGATCAACCACACATTGATTTATTTTTTTTTGACTAAAAAGAAAAAAAAGAATTTGGGACAGCATTGTAGATTGTGAGTGCTTGGATAGCAAGCGGTAGTGGTGAACATGCAGACCAGGAGGAGCTTGAATAGCTTTATCCATTTAAGTCATCAGTATGGGAGCACTTCATCGACATAGTTCCACATCACATCTACACGTAGATTTATAGTCATATTTTTGGTTCGGTGCACGTCAGGCTATGGCGGAGCTAACAGCTGCAGCACATACACTATACACCATTGTTCAACCGCGAAGAATAAATCACCAAATGTGTGATTTATGCTTTCTTTAAGGGTAGTAAACAAAACTATCATGGTAGGTTGGCATTACCACAAAAGGAAGCCATATGAACTTGGCTATTTGTTGAACACAATGACTATGGCTGGGTATCAAGAGCTGATACCTTTCTTGTATCAATGTCCCTTTCTTTGAATGTTTTCATCTTCTTTTTTACACTTCAGTTACTTCAAAACAGTCCTATCCATGGCTCAAAACCATGATATGATCCGTTGAAATGAAACCGAGTATATTATATTTGACGAGCACAAGTGCAGAAGGTTGTGTGTTTAGCCTGATCCTGATTGAGAAAGAACTAATTCATGGTAGTAACATTGTGTCTCTTCAAAGAATAGCCCAAACTAGTTAGAGATTCCAGCTACCACAGCTCAACACATAGTGTCTTTACTCTGGAACATGTCTGCTCTAAGAAAATAACATTTATTAATATGCTGTAGACAAAATAATTAACAACTGAAGACAATAAACTAGGCAGTACTTAATAATAAAAGTAAAGTTATTTGTGAAATTTGTAACATTATTTCTCATTATTTAATTTTATCTTATTTGATTTTTAGATGATAAAAATTAGGGATGCAACGGTACTCGGTAAAATACCGACCTGTTCGGTACGACCTACACGGGACAATACACTTTTATGTCCCGCGGTATTTATGTTCCAATAACTTTGCATTTGACTTGCACGTGAGCGTACGTGCCTTTTAGGCAACAGGCCCGCCACAGCATGTCAATGTCCACTTGCCTCCGCTCACTCACAGGTTATCACACTTTGGCTGGTTGGCTGAAGCTCATAGACGCAGAAAAAAACAAAGGAAAAAAACAAGCAGGCATGGCCAGCGGTAGCGGAGAAATTGGGAAAAACTTTTTTAATCGCCGGTGTGGGAGCATTTTGGTTTTGCTGTTGAATACACCGGCGAGGGAGTGAAAACAGTTTACAGTTAACAGAAAGCAATCTTCCACCTCCCTAAACCCGGATCTTTCCTGCGTAAGATCCAGTTGTTACCAGTTGTGTGTCTTTGTGCAGCTGATATGCTTTTTAAAATACTGCAGAACAAATCATTAGATGCACATTTAAAGATCACGAACAATTAATGTTCCTGTCCCTCCTCGACCACCAACAGTTTCAGACATATTGGAAATAAATTCCCACATCCAACCTTTTACAGCTTGACACCAGAGACAAAGATCTCCTTGGTTTCCTCCACAGCAGACATCAGAATGAGATCATGCCACAGCTGTACAGACTGACGTGTCTGGCCGTGACTATTCCCACATCCACCACAACTGCTGACCAGACATCCTCTGACCTCAAGAGAATAAAAACGTATGCAAGTAATACGGTGATGCATAATCGAGAGGTACAGCAGTTTGTGCACATCCACACGTGACCAGGTGGACGCACATTTATTCCATTTGGACGCGATCTTTTACATGCCGACATGCGAGTTGCGCTTTCCACAAACTCGATATCTTGCGATCCCGGGTTTAGGGTAGCGGGTAGCAGGTGGTCTGAAACTGTACCGAATCCATACCAAAACCGTGACACAAAACTGCGGTATGGACCGTACCGTGAGCCACCTGTACCGTTGCACCCCTAATAAAAATGTATAGTAAACCGTATAAAGGTGGTTTCAGTTACCTTGTTGTATAGATGTGAAGATTTTTTAAAATGGTACAAAATTCAAGCTAACGATGAGTCTGACAGTGTTACTAAGTGCTTGACAGAAAAGATCCTTATCAGGCTGGGAGAAAGGAAACATTTTATGCCCCTTTTTTTCCCTCAGGTTGACAATTTCCTGAGGTCTTGATGAAATGTGTCTGACATGCTACGTTGATAAAAACACAGAGACAGAATTTAACAGCTCTCTTCACACCTCTGTTCATAGCAGTCAGTTTTATGATATAACTTCCAATATGCCTGTACGCCAGCACCGTTATTAGCTATTTTCCCTCTTAAATCAGGTGCATAACTGATGCACAGATAAGAAAGTAACAGCAACAGAGTTTGGACTTCCCACTTCCAGAGGACAGTGACTGCATCATTACCTTATGTTGTAGTTGGAGATGAAGATGAAGAAGCTGGATACTTCTACTCTGATCTGGGTGTGTGATGGCAAAGAGTCATGGAAAACTGAGCAGCTATCTAAATTACACATTTTCCAACCCACGTGGCCTGAAACAGGGTTTTAAGGGTATAGACACTTCAGACACCCAACTAGATTTGTTCTCAAGCACATAAAATGTATGCTTTTTTCACACTGTGTGTACTTTATTTTTTATGAGTTTGCCCTTTAAAGCAACTAAATTAACTTAATAACTATTACTTAAATAACACATAATCACAAAAGAGATCAAGTCTAATCCTCATGAGTTTAAGCTTTTGGATTTAAATTTATATCTAAAAATGTGAGCCTTAAAGCCCTGTTAGATAAGGAAGCCTGTTAGGACAGAGCATCAGGTACAGTTCAGAAGAACCGAACCTTGGATTATTCAGATTCATTAACCTCAAAGTTCTTAACCAAAGGTTTTGCTGTATGGGGCTTAAAATAAGTTAATTTGAAATAAATCATGTGGATCATACTGCAACTAATAATGTCATTTACATTACGTCCCATTTCTGGTGACTGCTGTCTCTCTCTTCTCAGTTGAGCTGTGCCACACACACACACACACACACATTTGCCCTAACTTACCAACCAGCACACATAGCCGTGGGTTAGCCAGGACCTTTTCATTCAAAGCACAAGCTCAGCCAATCTCTGGGCTTCAAAAAAACAACAACAAACAAACAAAAAATAATACAAACAAAACAACCATATCCAACTAGGATTAATGGAAGAAAATGTTACATTTTATAATTTTTACATCTCCAGTGGACACTGTAAGCATGTGGTGAGTTTGAGTTTGGTTTTTCATTTAATAATAATTCTGGAAGCAGCAGTTGCCAAATGAAAATCTGTCAGAACTGTAGCTGTCAATCATCTTCCTTTGTCCCTCGCAGCATAACAACACTCAAAGCAGAGGAACCTAACAAGCAAACTGCATGTAATTAGCCTGCAGTTAATAAAACAGTGAAACAAATTGCACTGGGGGCTGTCATGTGACGATGCTGTAAAGCCAAAAAAAAACTTATACTCACAAATCAGTCTCGTAGATGGATTATGACAGTTGTTCTTTTCAACAACAAGGACTAAAGATTGCTATAGTCATCTAATAAGAAATGCAAGCTTTATTGACAAGTATCACTTGATCCAATTTTGAAGCAAAGCCCAAGGATACATGTAATTTGTGGTGACATTAAAGGTTAAATTATATTTACCTTCTGTAGGAATTAAAGAAAAGTAACTGCCACACATACAAAACAGTGCAGGATTGTACATACATTCTGTTGTTCTGGAACAGTCTGGCCTTTTTGAAATAATATAAACTGATCATTCTAACTGAAAATGGAATTTAAATGAATGCTAAATTAATGAAATGAAAGTAAATGAACTGCACTGTGTAATAAACATTCATTTTGCTTTTATTGAAATTAAACTTACTTTTGTGGGCATAGATTAAGTGCTAATCGTATGCTGCCATTTTAACTTGGAAAGCCTAATGTGATCTTGTGAGTGTGTGACTAAAGGGTTAACGGACCCATGTTCCAAGCTGCTAATGATGTCTGGAAGATGTTGATTTGTTTTAGTGTATGCGTTCTTGCTGGTGCATCTGTGTGTATGGTTTAACTTTAATGTTGCTGCAGGTGTCAAGGCCAACTCCATGTGGCAGAACAGGTGTCGGGGCTATTGGGGTCTGCCAAGTTGCTGCTATGCCCTCCACTTCAATATTTGTGGGTTTTTTTTTTTCTTTTCAAGTATTCAGGATCCTGAACTAGTCAATACATACAGAAACTCTGTTTTTTATGGATAAGTTTCCATTGTTTTCCAAATTACTGTACCTGTGTGTGTTTTTGACCTCCCACTGTACGATTTCAGTGATAACTTATTACAAAAATGCAAACAAATAGGTGAACTGCTGAGAAAGCTTAGTGATAAATTCTTCCGTACACCGTCAGTGATTACAAGCCACACTGACAACAACTCCAGAAACACAGACAGGCCAAGACTTTTTTAACTTCAACATTCACTTAATGTGTTCGGCAGTTTTACAAATCACAGCAAAATGCCAAAAGTAGAATAACTGTGATAACTGTAAATACGAGTCTAATGACAACATCACAGAGTTTCGTAATTTCTTGACCTTGGTAGGACTTGCTTTAAGTAACCAAAATCTGTGTTTGCATGTGGATGAAAGGCCTTTCATGTCAAGCCAAAAGAATTATCAAATTTATTTACATATTCTTTATATTCTTTACACGTACAAAAACATTGATACTAGAAAAGCACTCGGAGAGCGCAGACCTCCACCAAGCGCAACAGTTCCCCCATATAGCGATTTACAGATTGCAATAAAATCCGCTTTCTGGATCAGATCCGGATCAGCCTTTGAAATTTGATAGAGGTTCCCATTGTCAATCCTTGAGTGAAATTTCATGAGTTTTGGGCAATCATTAACGGAGATATTGAGAAACAAAATGTTTGGGCCCATTGACCGCAATGTTATCAAAAATTTGAAAGTGATCCAGAATCCAGTATTTCTTCCAGATCACACCCAAAATGAAATCAGTTCTTCCTTTTCACATTTCTGACAACTCCTGAAAATTTAATCAAAATCCATCCAAAACTTTTTGAGTTATCTTGTACACAGGCAGACAGATAAACGGACAGACAGGTACACGCCGGCAAAACATTACCTCCTTGGCAGAGTTAACAATCTGTAGTTTAAGAAAGCCTGTATATGTGAACACCCAGTTAAAAACTCCTACAGTATATACCTGCAGGTAACAAGTGAGGTTAAGAAATGTATGAAAAACTAAATAAAAACAACGGTAATCTCCTGCTAGCCACCAAAAACAGTTCCATGTCGCTCCCTTAAAGGCAGTTAAATATAAGGGTTTAAAACTGTTTACAGCATTGAGACTAAAACTAAAACATCCCATTTCTATTCAGATTTGATTTCAATTGTGAACACACTATCCTGCAGCAGAGACACTTCAACAATGTTGCAAATCACCACATATCTAGAGGCACTTTTTAATCCCATATGCAATCAACTCAAATTCTTTTTTTTTCTTTCTTCAGTGTCTCTTCTGGCCTTTTTAAAAACATTTTCCTTACTCAGATAAACTTTTATAGCAAATTTATTATTGCCTATATTGCTCATAGAGTTCTAGTTTTTTTTTTCCTTTCAAGGACTAAAAATAACAGTTGTAGTTTTGTGAAGTGATTCAGTTATGACCTAAATGAATCAGAAGTAATGTATTTTTCTTTTATATTTCCTATCTATTCTTTATAAATACAATAAAAAGGAAGAAGAGAAAAAAGAGTCAAAAACACATATACGTGCGAGAAAGAACTGAGACTAATGACTGATGTGTGAAAGCTTGAATTCAAGGTCCCCCACTAAAAACTAGTCCCTACTGCTGTCTAAAAAAAGCAGTTAAATGTGAGAGTGAAAGATCTGGTTAACAGCAATGAGGGCTAAAAATCCCATTTTCATCTGGATTTGATTTAAAATGTCAACACACTCTGTTGCGCCATAGAGATTGCAGCAGTGTTGCAAGTCATGACACATCTAGAGGCATTTTGTAATCCCAGATACATTCAGCTCAAGTTGTTTTCCTCCTCTCGAGTGTATCTCCTGGCCTTTCCTTCTGTTATTAAACATTTTCACTACTCAGATAAATCTTGAATTTGAAACCAAAAAAAAAAAATCCATAAGCATTCCACAGACCATAAACACACTCCACTAATGAAGGGGGTTACAGAAACGATCTCCCTTTTCGACACTCCTCCGGGATTTGGCTCAGAATCAAGGCTGTTTTTGGTGATTAGGTCCTTGATTTTCTCAGTTGAATGGCTCTTTTATCAGCCACTATGGCTTTCTTCTCAGTCTCGCCTCCCAGCTCAGTGTGAGATGGCTAGGATACACCCCTGCACCCCTCTCATCCACCCTTTTCCCATGCTCCATTTCTCCCCCCTCCCCGCTCTTCTGTTCTGGAGGCGCCGCCATCCACACTGTGTATACAGATGACCCGTGTTATCATCTGCACCACAGCAAATGAATTTACTCCCCTCCAAGTCTCCTGAGATGCAAACCCAACTCATCCTTGTCTGTACAGTGAAACGTGGCTGTCTCACTTCCTGTCACTTGCACTAATGCGTGCCACGGGGCCAGCGACAAACAGTAGAACACGACTGAATTATTGCATTTGACGTAAATATGAGCGCATACTAATTAGAGGCAAATATGAACAGTTTGCAATGGGACAAACATTGTTGAATCAGTGGCTACCTTAGGCTGTGCTCGCCCTGCAAGCCCAAATGCAACTTTTAGCAAATTTGATCAGAATCTGATCTTTCAGGCGGACTGTTTTACATTATATATTACAAATGCCCAGAGCCGATGTTTAGTAGATTATTTTGTGCTCAGTTTATATACTTATACACAAACATACAGACTTTATGTATGCATAAATCCAATACAATTTAAGAGGCGAGTCAGAGTTCTGATTGAATGTTGACTCAGAGGAAGTTTCACACAATGTTCTGCAAGTTTACGGTAACTAAATATTTTCCTATAAAACTGAATTACTGAAAATTCCAAAAGTGTGTTTCATGATGGAAAAAAAAACAACTTTTTTTTGCAATCATAGAAGGAAAAAAAAAAGACTCATCTTGACTCATTTCATGCTGATTTCTCAATATAACCTCTCCCTCAAAGGGGGACGCATATGAAAATAAATTAAAAAAAGACTACTCTGATCTATTTCTAGACCCACATGGCCCCTAACAACAGAAACTCTGTTTCCTGTTCAGATTAACAGCATTCTCTTGCATTACAGACCCAGCTCAGAGTTATTCCCATCTTTACAACCCACAGCTGCAACTCGTTTGTACGTACAGTACTTTGGAAATAGCAGCTCAAAACTATTTTGCTGTTGCTTTTCTGCTTTACTATTAATTGTGAATAAGAAAGTAATGAGCCCATACTCCTGTTTCATTTTTCAGCTAGGTAATCTGTGCTGGTTCAACACATGGCTCATTAAATAGTCCGAATGCTCCAGTTGCAGAAAAGGGGAATGTAAGTATAAAGGAATAGTCAGTTTTATGTGAAATTGTGTGAGCCTGGTTTACTCATACAGCACGCAGTATCTAACTTCACAGACAGCATAAACTGTGAGGTTAGATACTGCGTGTGTGTCTTTTTTTTTTGTTTTGTTTTGTTTTCTTCAATATGAGATAATGTGCTTCAGATGTTATTGAATGTAATTTTTGTGAAAATCACATGGTTGCACAAATCTACAGTTCTAAAATATGGCCCACGCCCCTGCTGCAAACAGAGGTGTAAAGATAGGGCTCAGAAGGAAGCCGCAGTACTGTAATCCTGTGGTATTTTGACCAAAGCATGTCACAGACATTTCATTAAGACCTCGGGAAATTGGTCTCGGCTTCTGAAAAAAGGGCATGACATGTCTTCAACTGCAATGCACCCTGCATCTGTTTCAAGTTCATCACTGACCTCCAATTTTTTTTCCATTCAGAAAACTAGACTCACATTCTTTGTTATTGTGCCACATGTTCACATCTTGTAAAATAATGCACCTTCAATCAACCGTTAATATTATTATTTTCTAATTATTAGCTTAGTTTACAACAGCTATAGCTCATCCAGAGGTGCAAATTCTGAAATTCAGCTTAATTTAAACTTTATTCTATATACCTGACAGTACAACCAACTAAGTGGGATTCATCAACCTCATTTTTAAAACGAAAATCTAAAAGCAACAGAAGCTGCCCTGATATGTTGAACAGATGTAACATAACGTGTAAAAGTAGATCATTGAATATTCTTATCATTTGCTTCCCTTTCAAAATGCCTAGTGAGACAAGAGTAAAACAAAATATAATAATATGAGACTTTGTCAAGTATAGAGGTCTTTTTTTTAGTTCTGACAGATCAATTGTAACTGAATTAAAAGCTCTTTGGCATGAGATACAAAGAGGGTTCACGTTGATGTGAAAAGCAAGATTTGCCAGAAAGCAAGTAGTTTGTGTCCCTGGTTCTTTTAGAATAACGGTTTTCCCAACAATCACACAGTCATGGCAAACTTCCAGACCGATGGGATCAGGAATGGAATTTTATCCGTTTTGATCAGTGTTTCCCAATTCTGGTTCTCAGGAACCCCTCCCCCATATTTGTACCTGCTCCAACACACCTGATTAAATATGAATGGATCTCATCAGCTTCTCATCAAAGTCTGAAGAAGGTACTTAATGACCCATGAATTTGAGACGGACGTGTGGGAGCAGGAAAACATCTAAATCACGGAAGACAACGGTCTCGAGGAAAACACTAGACAAAGGTAACAACTTTCTTGATACTCATTAATGGTACTTTATGTATTTACAGAAAAAAAGAGTGTAAAGAGAGGAAATAATTCTATTGAATTTAGATCATTTTTAGAGCATCTGTTAGCATCAAAATACATTTCAAAGCACTGTTATTAGAGACTGGATTGATCCAATCCAGCATCAATATTGGAAGGTGAAACTGATATAGTTTACTGATCATCAGAATACATCAGAATGACGACATTGATAAAAAGAAATTCCGTTCAAATCCAAACCTTTACGTTTTTTAACACAAAGTTTTTGACAGTTTTTGTGCTTTTATTACAAATATTCAGTTTAAAAACAGCAGCCATGCTTTGATTCCCGACAGCTGCCTTGCCATGCCTACTAATGACAGTGCTACCAACATCAAAAACTTACACTGACTTACATCTGGGTCTCACTGGAAGAAGAAACACCAGGGTCCGGCTGTTGGTGCGACCTCACGTCCCACTGGGAGTGTTTCAGAAGTGAAGCACCTACAAGCTCCGCCTGCTTGGCTGGATTTGTGAGATTACGAGTTTACCCAAAGCTTTCAAGTTTATTTGAGAAGTAATCTGTAATCTGTTGGTTTTGTCCATTCTGTAAATATACATGTTAAAAAGATGAGTGATGTTAAATAAAATGTACTTCTAAAAAAAAAAACAACTCTCCATGTACGTGGTTCAAATCTCATCTAAAACCCCCCACAGATAAGTTGGTGATCTAAATTTTTTAAGAGGTATTATAATTGTATAAATGTAAACATATTAAAATACAAGACACAAGGTTTTTGCTTGTGTAAACCCATTTTTCAGGGGGCCTTGGTGCACAGTGACATCTCCAACGCTTGGATTGCTCAAAGGTGCAGCAATCTTGGCTCTTTTGAAAAGAGAGAGCAGCAAAATGCTGCATCGAAACCAGGTGCTTATTTAATGCTTCTTTCTCATCTATGAAAGGACAGCTATTATTGAAATGTCACAGAAGAGTAACCACAGCATTCATGTCCCCAAAGTAGGACAAGCTGTAAAACGTAGTTGGTGTTTCGCATCCAGCCTCGATCCTTTGGTTACCTGTTTATAATTACCAACGAAGCCGGTTGACTTTTCTGCACTTGAGCTGCCACCTAGTGCACTTCATGCAGTTTAGAACATAAATCATTTTTAATTGATTGGAAATGAGAGCGGCACACCTCGATGCATTGCTGAAATGTGAGAAATTGTAGGCAGTACATTTTCAGGCTCCTCGGATGGGAAGTAAATATCTTCAATATTTCATTTCAGCTCAGTTGATGCTGCATTTGTCCTGCTAGTCCTTGCAGTCAGAGGGTTAGCATAATGCTTGAGCTATCTGCCACTTAAGATGCTGGATGAAAATGGAAGGATGGAGGAGCAAGGGATCACTGTTTACCCACCTGGCCAATTAGAAGACAGAGAAACCTACAAGATGGAGTCTGCCTCCAGGAGCAGGTAGTAGTCACTCGTATGGCATTCGGCAGTTGCTAAGCAACACCATCTATCTGTTATTGAGCAAATTTGTTGTTGCTGTTACTCCATATGTATAAATCACTGGTAATCTCTCCACTTCAGATAATGGGAGGAACTTGCACTGGAGGGGGAAAAAGAAACGGTGAATGTGGGATTTTATCTTTTATTCCAAAACTATCTAAAGTTGGTCATCTTACACTTGCTAATTTGAATATTGCCAATACAACAGATTCACCTGCACCTTCTAAACTGTCCAGCAGTCCAGAGGTAAGAGATGATTATGCAAAACTACAGGTAAGAGTGTGTGGTGTGTTGTAGTTTGCTGAAGGAAAAATGAGCTATGGGGTTCAGAGAGTATTTGATGTATGCGCCACTCAGCGAGGGATGCAGCGTAAGCAGAAATGATGAGAGCATTGACAGATTATAGATCACATACAAAGTTGTAACAACCAAGAGAATCAACCTCAAATTAAATAACTACTTCACCACTTTTAGGCCAAAACTGATACAAAGGACATTAAACTATTCATACACATAATACATTTTTTCATTCATTTCTTTATATGTATATGATAATATCAGCTAAAAAGATGGTCAACATGTGTTAGCAATGGCTGCAGATTATTTTGGAAACATGACCTCAGCTAACAAAAACTAGCAGAAGCTGCCAAAAAGCCTTTAATGCAACAATATATCAACCTTACAGCACCTGCTTTTAAAGTGAATATAGTTAATTTAATATACGTAAATGTGAATGCAAACAGAATTTAATGATGTCTCTGCAAGAATGCTGACAATGAAACTTTACGACATAAACAAATAAAATTAATGCAGTCATATATTATCAACATTTAAAATTCTAACTCTACGCACAAATCTTAATATCAGAGCTGCATGATGCAATATGCAGAGAGAGGGATACAGAGGCATGGGCAATGAGCCAAATCCTGTGTATTAGTGCGGCATTTTCCCAGATCCTCAGGATGAAAAGGTACACTGCCTAACCAATGCATTTTTTCCCTGTATGTGTAGTTATTTAATTAAATATTATATCAGTCTAGCAGCCCACAGCTGCTTGGTTCAAAGGAAGTTTGGTATCATGGCCCGAAGCCCAACTTGCATACACACACGAACATCTCTCTCCTTTGCTTTTTCTCACTCTGTCTTGCTCTCCGCTTCTCACTCGCTCAGGCACAGTCCAGCAGTGCCAGCACTGCCCCAGGCTGACTGATCACAGGAAGGAGCAACATTTTTGAATTCCAGGGAGGATTGAGTCACACAGTTCCAGCATCAGCCTCCATGTGTTATCCAGCTTTGGTATTTTTTCACAACTGCAGACCACTATGATTCAAATTGAATTTTAATGGCCTACTCTGCTTAAACTGTATCACTGTCTTTTCCTGTTCATCCCCTGCCTGATAATGTTCTTTGAGCTTTGTTTTTGGTCATCAGGGATTTGCTGATAGCCAATTCCTAGCTTGCTCGCTTGCCCACGCAAAACAGCTGCATCATTTGAATTTTGTGATCTGCAGCAGTCTGCAAAGGTCCACCCATGCCTCTGCAGTTGACCATGTACAACCAAAACATTTTGGATGGTGAATACTTAGTACACAGGTTAAGCATGCACCTTGATCCATCTCCCATTCAGAATAAAAGCAGCTTTGACTTTTACCCACATTTCTGCAATGTGCTTTATTAGGTACACTTGTTCAATTGCTTGTTAACTGGCTAATTAGCCAATCACTTGGCAGCAACTGAATGCATTTAGGGATGTAGACATGTTCAAGACAACTTGCTGATGTTCAAACAGAGCAACAAAACACCATTCTCATGCTCTGGGGGAAAGGGGATTTAAGTGACTCTGAATGTGACGTAGTTGTTGATGCCAGATGGAGTGATAAAACTGATCAAACTGGTCTGAGTATTTCAAAAAAATGCTCATCTACTTTCATGCACAACCATCTAAGGTTTACAGCAATGCTCTGAATAACAGAAAATATCAAGTGAGTGGCAGGTTGTGTGGACGGAAATGCCTTGTTGATGTTGAAGGTCAGATGAGAATAGGAACTAACGTGAACCAACATATCCAGAGTTCAATTCAATTCAATTCAATTTATTTGTATAGCGTCTGTTACAATGTCAATTGTCTCTCGGCGCTTTACAGGAACCCAGAGCATGACCCCCGAGCAAATATCATTAACTAAAAATATAATATTGAATCCTGAACAAGGATAAAGGCAGGTAAAAAACTCCCACAGTGAGTGAAAAAAAAAACCTTTAAGCCAAACAGTGGCAAGGAAAAACTCCACTTTAAGAGGAAGAAACCTTGAGCAGGACCTGGATCATATGGAGGGACCTTCCTGCTGAAGACCAGCCGGGTAAAGAAAGAAAAGAGGGGAGAGAGGATGTAGAGGATGTACGACAGAGAGAGGAGAGCACACAAATGACTAAATATAATGACCACATAAACATAAACAGATGCAGGTAGCAGCACTGAGATGTGATGAGTTCCATGTCTGAACATACAGCAGCAGAAGACCACAGCAGGCGCCACTCCTGTCAGCTAAGAGCAGGACACTGGGGCTACAGTTCTGTTTTTCACACACACACAATATATATATATATATATATATATATATATATATATATATATATATATATATTTACACAAGCACCCATTTGTATCTTTTTTGAAAAATCCACTCCAGTCCACAAGTTTTGATCTGTTGCACCGTTATAAATTCCAGAAACGAAGTAGTGTAGAGGACTCGATAATCAAGCCAAAATTGATTTTCTTTTTCTTTTTTTTCTCTCCCCCATTACATCATAATGTTGGACATAGTAAAGCAAATGCAATCACTGAGGCAGTTTAGCCAGCATCAGAAACATTACATTTAGCCTGGGTTATTAGAGCAATTGATAAACAATTCTACTGACCATTGCATGAGGAGATGATATTAAGATCATATTTCAAACTCCCCCTGAAAACTACAGCTGTTTTAACCTTTACAAATTGAATGAAATTACACCTCCTGTTTAAAGCAGGTATTGACATTCTCATCCAGGCAGAGCAGGATGAGTTGTAATACCTTCAGGAGCTTACATATTTATATTCATAGTTGTTCTTGTGCAGGAGAGTCCAGTGCAATGAAGCTTGGTTACTTCAGCCAGTAAAGGAATTCAGTTAGGGATACTGAAGGTGGATAAAGTGAAAATTTAAACCCAGGGCTTATGCAAACAGAGACCATAATCCTGACAAAATCTTCTTCCACTATCGTTCACATCTTACTCAACCTTTGGATATACTTTTGGTCAAAATCTCTATAGTTGAGGATGTGCTGAATAAGTAGGTTAATCAAAAGTTATACATCAGTTCCAGAGGTTTGTAGCACCGAGCAAAAGAGAGGTTATCTAAATGACATCGAACAAAATTAACAAAAATTTCACACAATTGCCACTTAATTTGGTGTAAGATTGATTACAGTCTTCTTTTCTCTGCTTGTTTTGCATGCTGTTTTAATGCAAAGTTAGAGGGGAGTCTTGCAAATGAGCTTCAAGTGTGTTATGCAAATCATTTTATCTTACATGAAACTAAATTCTCTCTTTCTTCCCTTCTCTCCCACAAACAGACATATGATACCAGAAGACCGAACATGTTTCTTGATTGCACACACTGATTCTTCTTAGTTGTGGGGGCGAATTGAGCATCACTACTTTAAATGTTTTGGGAGAGCCCTGCATCATAGTTTCTGTCCTTTACTTGTCTCTAAAGTTTGACAACTCCAAAAAGAGAACAAAGGTGCAGACTGAATCTCATATTCTCCACAGGATTCCACATGACACTTCACATTTCTCTTAACACTGATACACAAAGTTAATGGAGAGCTATTTCATCACAGGAACAAAGAAATGAATGTTTAAGTGGCAGACAGGGCATTTAAGTGCTAGATGCACTCATTGAATTTGTATGAGGGCTCTGGTATCCTCCTTTTTTTTACATAGAATCAACCCCCCCCAAAAAATATGCCTTTTCTGTTCAAAGCAGCAGGGAAGTAAGGTGAGAGGCTGTATATGGGCCAATCACAGTTTTGTGATTCGCAATTAAATCAGGTCAGATGGATGCAGTGGTTCCTCAGTGAAGAATTAGATAGCCACCACAGGACTGTCTTTTAGTAATACATTTATAAGACATTCAACTAATTACCCTGCATTTACTATAGAACTTGATAGGTCCTTGATAGTGTTGGGTCTTAAAAACTATTTCTGTTGTAGCGATCCACGTCACCAGAAGCTTCTTTTTACTTTTGGGGGGGGGAGTGAAAAAATCCCTCTCAGAATCATATGAACCTTCACCCAGTTCTGACTGAACCCTCAAACTAAACTCCTCCACATCTGGGCCATAAACCAGGAGATAGCTAACGTCACCATGAAGACATTAATCCCAAAACTTTTAGCAGCCACATACCTCTTGATTTGATCCGGCTGGAATGCAGCTGGAAACAGGACCAGACTTTAAATGCACGTATTGACTGGACAGGGCAATACAGCTGCCATGCTGCCACGTTCCAGAAGAGGGCCAACGGACCGGCGCATGGAAGCAGGCGAAGACAACTGGGTGGCCAAAAAGGATGCTGGGTTCTTCTAAACCGGAAGTTATAACTGTGAATGAAGACAATACAAAAAAAGGAAAACAAACAACATAAGAAAAACTATCAAATTGAGTTTGGAATGTTTATTGTTGTATTTAAAATGTGTGCCACTTTAACTTTCTTTCCCGAAAAGTACTTTCGAAATTTTAAAGTTTATTGTCCTGTTGACTGAAACCAATCAAATCTCAGTCAGGAAATAGCACGTGTCCTCCCAGGGCACCTATTGGTCAGTTATGGGTTGTTCAGGGCGGGACCCTGAAGTATAAGTGATAAGTTTTTCTTTGTCTCTTTCTCTTTTTGCCTCTCTTTTGCTTTTTGCCTCTTCTTCGCCTCCTCTAGTTTTTCTCCGTGTTATCTCTGCCGTAAAACCCCCTCCCTTTTTTACTACACGGACCTTGTGTATCTCTCTTTGTCTCCATTTTGTTTCCTTTATTTTATCAATTTTTGCAGCTGGTATCTTGGATACCAAATGTTTAAGCTGATCCGCTCACTCTCTCTTTTAATTTTGGCCTTACTCCACAAAAGCCTCGTATTTAGTTACTATTCGTTTTTTTTTCATCGATTTCCTGTGATGTGGCTTATTCGAATCTGCCGCCAGTTTCCTGAGCCATCTGTTGGTTTTGTCCACGAGTTAAACATAGACTCATTTTGCTGATTTTATTTTTGACCTTTTATTTCCTCCCAAGGTGTTATTTTCTTTTTCATTAGAATAATTTTATCGAGCCAGACTCCATTTTTCTCTACAAGAGATTTTTATTCGGCACTTTAATCAAAGGTTTTTCTCTCTCTAATGCGTAGTTTACTTCATCGTTTTGGCTTCTCTTTGTGAGTAATTTTTCATCTCGTTTTGTCTGATCTTCTCATAATTTTTTGAACGTCGTTAATAACTAAGTTTCTGTGCATCTGGAGCCATCAGAATCAATATTTCATATTTTTTTGGACACTTCTGTAACTCGTAGAGACTTGCAATTAAAACATTTTGTTTTTGTTAATTGATATAACTCTGTTAAGTTTTTTTTTTTCCTTTTCGTTCTCTCTTTTTTTTTTTGGACCTAAGATCAATTTGTTTTAAACTTTGAAGTGAGCCTAACTTGTGACTGTACGTGCATTTTGGCTGGTGCAGAACGTGTGTGACACACACATCACCACCAAAGGACCCTTGTTTCGAGACTCGCAAACCAGTGAGTCTCTTCACCCGGCCTGTGACCGACCCAAGAAAGGAGCCGACTGGGTTCTGCCACCGGAACCAGTCAATCGTTCGGATCGAAGGAGCTACGGATAGTCCACCGCAGTTCACTTGGAATGACCGACGCTGTAATGCTATATATATATATATATATATATATATATATATATATATATGTATATATGTATATATGTGTGTGATTATAGCTGTTATGTTTGTGTGTGCATCTATGTATAAATAAATGTTGTTAAAACGTATTTGTGACTCCGAGATTGATCTTCTCAGCCAGTCCAATGTCCACAAGAACCTACAGAAATAAGTGACTCATTTTCCTTCTGATTTTCCTTTTTTGTTTTTAAGAAAAAATGTAAGCTCTTCCACTGCAAACTCAGAGCATAGTGATGTAAAAACTTTCTTTGTTATGCTAAAGAGGATAATTCACTGCTCTACAGTCTAGTGTCGATGTGAATTGACTTTTTGTGCTTGTACTGATGCCAATAGCAGCCCGGAACTCTTCATCTACGGGATCAGCAGAGCACTGATGACTTTTATGAACCATGTCTCAAAAGCAGTCGTCGGCTTCAGGCTGAGTTGATGTTGTTCCTAAACGCTTCTATTTTCTGATACCATCATTTAGACTTGACTGTGGAACGTCCAGCAGGGATAAATTTTGACTGTGTTACTGCAAAGGTGCCATCCTTTCACAGTACCACGCTTGAGGTCACTAAGCTGCTCAGAACTATGCATTTTGTATCACAAATGTTTTCAATTAGAGACTGCATGGCTGGGAGCTTGTGGCAATGGATCTAATTGAAACATGTAACATTTGAAGAAGAACAGGTATGGCCAAACACTTTTGACTATGTATGTGAATGGCAAGATGTTGTGGTGGTTAGTATTTTCACCTCATAGATGGAAGGTTTCCAGCTTGACTGTGGGGTCTGTCTGCTTGGTTTCTACTCTAGTTTTCTCCCAGTCCAAAAGCATATGTGAGAGGTGTTTTAAAGTTATCCACGGAAAAGAGTGCACATGGTTATTTGCCTCTGTGTGACCCTGTAATAAGCTGGTGACCAGGTCCAGGGTGTACCCTGACTCTCACTCAATGACAGCTACAATACCCTCTCGCCCACAAGTCCTGAATTAGATAAAGCAGGTGGGTCAGTCAGAGAGATGGATGGGTACACACAAAATAATCACACATAAACCAAACTGTTATTTATTCAATTGATGCTACGGAAGGTTCTCTAACACTTGCAATATGTGAACCATGGTTCAGCTTTACACCAGTTGCATGGTGTGAATGTTTTGGATTTCATTCTTGCTCCTGTGTTAGCCCATTTGAAAATGCACACCAGCTCTTTCACGTTGAGTGTCTGTGACATGGTTCAAACCTTATTGCAGTTGTATGCCATGCAAAGCTTTGGTGTCGTGCTTGGTGTTTCACACAAGACAAGAATCAAGAAAGCAGATCCTCATATTAGCAACAATTCCTCTATCAGTCTGTTGGAAACATGTTATTACATGTAAACATGAACATTGCTTTTAATTTCTTAAGTTGTGACAATTGTCAAGTCACAAGACAAAGACTATTGGTCTTCACTTTTTAAATCAGGTTAAACATGGAATACACAAAACTCAAAAACAAAAAAAAGGCACTGCCAAAGATAGTGTTGTACATAAAGATTGTTCAGGTACAAACAGTGTCACAATGGAAAGGTAAGTAATATGAAGATACACCTGCACTCACAGCACACAGGGTTCGTATACATTTGTAGCAAAAATATTTCCATGACAGTTCCATGACTTTTCCATGATGTTTTGGCACTATTTCATGACCACCCAGTCCTGAAGTTTTTTTGTATACATCACTTCATAAGACTGAATTTCCAAGTTATGATTTACTACTCTGAAACAGAATAAATGACACTATGCAATTTGAAACAGAATAACAGAGTTAACAGGCCTCACAATGAACAGTTCATACCGCCAGTTTCATAACAAGGTCCCTGCCACTCTCTCCAGCCGCTCTTGCCAAGAACTATACGACTTCTTTGTTTCTGGTGCGTCGGCCACATCCATAAACTTAAGCTTAAGTACTTAGCAGCAGCATTTTTAGAAACGGTAGCTATCCTTAAAAAAGAAATGTCATTGTTCTCATCATTGTAGCGCTCTGTGTCATTGCAATCTGCATGGGACAAGAACATTGTTCCTTACAGGTGTTTGACAGCCAACTTAAAACCAGCCGCAGTAGTCTCTTAGTATGTTACCCTGATTAGTTAAAGTTACAACAGGTAGCCATTGGCTTTGCTAGCCATCAATCAGAAGACTACATCTCTAATTATGCATATATTTGGCACTTTTCATAATCGTACCTGATGTGGTAGATAAAATTCAGTCGTGAATTATGGGAAATTTAGTTATGAAGCCCAAAACCGTTTCTTTGAATCAGGCTGTAAATATGCTTATTTCTGCTGCATAGTTGGACCCTTTAACATTTAACATTAGAGATGGTCTGCTTCCCAGTGGTCAGTCGAGTAAGTGTGATTTTCTGCACTACCAGTTTAGCTTCAGACTAGCCATGTGGCCATTTGAGTGGACCTTAGCTGTGTTTGGAGTCAAGTACTTTACACATTTATGTTGTTGGGTACAGTCGAACAAGAACAGATTTCTTAGGCATTGCTTGCTTTCTACTTAAAGAACAAATAGATGCAGTTTTTAAAAGGATACCAAAGTCAACTTCTGTTCTCCTGCTGGCCAAAGCAATCCATCCATCCATGCATCCATTAGCTCCCGCTTGGTCCAGAGTTGGGTCGTGGGGGCAGCAGCTGCAGCAGAGAGGCCCAGACCTCCATCCCCCCGGCCGCTTCCACCAGCTCCTCTGGGAGAACCCCGAGGTGCTCCCAGGCCAGCTGAGAGATATAATCTCTCCGGCGTGTCCTGGGCCTGCCCCGTGGTCTTCTCCCAGTTGGACATGCCCGAAACACCTCTCCAGGGAGGCGTCCGGGGGGCATTTGTGGCCATAGCAAGAAAAATAAAATTTCTATTATTATTAGAGAGACGGTTTGTGATCAGGGAAATCACAACACCAAAACAGGAACATAGAAACAGTTACATTCTTAGACTGCTGCAAGGCCTCCACAGTGCCTCTCACCCGGTGCATACTGTGATATGCTTCAGCACCGTATGATACTGAACAGAATAAATGGAAGGAAACGGATGGATAAATTCTAGGTAACATGCCTCTCTACCTCTCTTCCTTATTTTCTCCAAGTTTTCAAGTATTGTAATCATCACAAAGCTGCGGTATTGTCAGAAAGGTCCTAAACTGAGATACACCATCAGTTCATAGGGGATCTAGTAGCGTTTTCCTGAGCTTGAGTCAACTAGGTCTTATCCTTCATGACTGCTGCCTCAAAGGGAAAACCCAGACAAATCGACATTTGTGGAATTACTGTAAATTAAGGTTAACAAGATACTTTTGAAGAAATGTAACCTGCTGGGTTTCTCTTCAAAAATGTAATTCATATTAAATGCCATTAAAGTGAGAATGTTGATATGTTGACCCAGTGCATCACTCAAGCTATGAGCACTTCTCCCGGTACTGGATCAGCCAGGAATATATTTCTGGTCATTTAAGTGAGAAATGATGTGGTAAGCTGCAGAAATTGACCAGGTTGGGTAGATTTGCTGGCTTCAACAATAGTGAAGGAAAATAATTCTGGAAATGTTTTGCCCAGAGGTGTTCTGAAAAATGCCATTTCCTAAACATAAAGAGCCAGAGGGAACATTTCTAGGAGGCAGTTTCTATGTTGTATCAAATTCTTATGGTATACTGCTGAATTTGTTACCATCACCAGAGGATCGTAAACCCACTGAACAGTATTCCTATCGGAGAGACCCTTATGGGCTTCTACATTGTGCTGTAAATCAGTTGCATTAAGATTGCGGCATATCATGCAATTCCATGAATGATTGCTATCATAAAATGTTACTGAAAAGCAGCAGGATGCTCATTCAAACATGAATCTGACATATTCAGTTGCAGTCTAATAGAAAGCAGTGCATGACTAAAAGGGGCTTCAATACGAAAAAAAAAGTTAAATTTCTGTCCAGAAGACATTGAGGATATCAGTTACTTAAAAAAAAAACAAACAAAAAAACACCTTCTTTCAACTTTGACAGAATTACTCAAGTAAAATCTCATTACAAAGAGCCATTACATTTTTTTCCTATCAAAAGTTTTAATTAAACCTTGGTTTTAAATGATCTTTTGGTCTCTCACTGGCTCCTCATTGACTGAAGACAATGCCGGTGGATTTAATTGAGGACATCATGCTTTGGTTACCCAAGTAATGGAACACTGATGAGGCTCTTAGTAACCTTTAGGCAATGAAACCTGGACAAGAGTAAAAGATCCATTACTGGTAATAGACAGAACTGCAGACACATTCAGCTAGTAAACAAATTAATAATATATCAAAGACTCTTTTTAAACATCACCTGATGCAGTAACTCTGAAGTAGGAGATGATTAAATTATCTCCAGGCTTAGTTTATCTTGTGCAGCTTGAGTAGAGCCATACACATTTACCCTCCTTTTAAAAAAAAATCTCCATTTATATTATCAGTATTACAGTAGAATGAGATTTGGTAAACTAAAATGATGCTGTATAAGATTATGGCGTTATTTTATACACTATATTCTATGGTTTTCCTCAACTTCGGTCCTCAGGGCCACTTGAGCACTTCTGATTGAAATGAAGGAGTCGTTAACAGTCTTGCACAGACTTCGATGACAAACTGATGGTGATCCATCCATTTCAATCAGGTGTTTTGGAGCAGGAAGAATCTGAAACATGCAGGGCAGTGACCTCTGAGGACAGGAATACATAAGTACAAAGTGGTTAAAATAATTCTTGTGAAAAAACATTATATTACTAAATGACAGCTTTCACATGTCTGTAAAGATGAAATCTGCTTCTTTTCAGTACTGTTAAGTGATTAATTTGAGTATTGTACATACTCTAAGTTTCAAACAAGGTAGTCGTATACAAGTATACAAGTCCACAAGTCACCTACACCATAAAGATGACTTACAGGTAGGGGAGCAACTAATGATTATTTTGGGAGTCGATTGTTTAGTTTTTTGACAAATCAGAAAGTTAGTGTTAATTTCTGCCTTGTTGCAATGCTTCTGTGAAATCACAGTTGTGTATCACAGCTCACCACTAGCGCCCTGAATCTCGAAGATAGTTGGGCCGCATCACACAGGCCACT
The DNA here is from genome assembly GCA_018398805.1 of Hirundichthys speculiger. NCBI lineage: Eukaryota > Metazoa > Chordata > Actinopteri > Beloniformes > Exocoetidae > Hirundichthys > Hirundichthys speculiger. The sequence goes on along the minus strand of JAGFBZ010000849.1, from coordinate 2,100,003 downwards.
GAAAAGATTTAAGCCATCTGGTGATGCTGATTGTCCATTACTTCGCTCCAAACCTCTTTCCCTTATTGCCTGTTCATACAGTTGTCTTCTTTGCTGGGCTACTTGCAGTCAAGCCTGACAGGTGATGCAAGCTATACTGCTCCCCTGCTCTTCCTGACCTGTAATGCATTTCCAAATGAACATTTACCACTGTGATAGAAAGACCCAACTGTCCATGACAGTTATATGATTTCATACAACGTGCATTGACACAATCAATTATGAGGACTAATCATTGCGACCCTACTCACAGGGTCCTTTACTGGGGCTTTAGTTTGGCTGCTGAGTGCATGTAGCCTTTAAAATTAAGTTTGTGATGCTCACCATGATGTACACCATGATACCATGGCTTCAACAATATCCCCACCATACACACACACACGTACACACACCAAGAGAGTCCAAAATGAACAGATAACAGATATTGATTCCGTTATTGATTACATTCCTGTACCTCTATCAAGCTTAATCTGCTATCTCGAAGACTGAACAGAAATTGTACTTAAAGAGAATTCACATCTGTTTTCCAAAAAAAAAAAAAGATTAAATTAAGACAATGGAAAGAAACAATATATTTGGTATTATTTTCTTTCTCTGTTCTCCAAAAACTGGAATCAACAAAACAAGAAAAACTGGATTCTATGACATAGGGGACTGGTGGAGCTGAGTTACTAGAGCAGGCCTACTTTTAGCTGCTTTGGGGCTTTCAAATGCACAAAAGAAAAATATTTCCATATTAATTCATTCAGTACCAGGTCTTACATAATTAGTCCTATTTGAGATGCGAGTTCAAGGAAGACAAGAGGAGAGTTAAAAACTGATTTTTATTCTCCACACTTTATGGGGACGGTGTTGCAAGCAGAATTTTTGTCAATAAAAAGGTAGACTGCACATTTAGACTATCAAACATTCCAGCAGCACCAGTGTCAGCAGTTAATGGACAATATCAGCGTATTCATTCACTTTAAGATGCATACAGTGAACTGTGCATAACTGGATGAGTATCAAGAAAAGCCCATTAAATCCTCCAAAAACCAACAGTATGCATATTGTTCATGACTATACTGTACCCAGCCATTATGAGCTATCCAAGTGGGCTTATGTAATTGACAAAAGTGTCACATCTTGACAGGATTTAGTACCGAGCTGATCTCATGTAGCACCAAATATTAAACAAACATAGAGGTGGCCCAACATATGGGTTTGTTGATCTATGAGTTAAACTGGACTTTCACTATGAAAGTCAGCAGTATGCCCCCCACAATAACTTCCTTTCAGATCCCCCCCCCCTCACCCTCAAAGAAACCCCCAAAACAGCCAGCTTTCCTTTATTGATTTTCTCCTCTGGTTTTGATGATAGTTTGTCTCTGTTTCTCTTCTTCATTCTTCCTGCCAACAAAAGGGTGTGGAACAGGGAACCGGGTACCAGCTAAACTCTCCCAATATCTCAGAGCCATGACCTGCCAGCAGCAATCCACCCTCCCGTGCAGCAACACACAAAACTAGACTGAACATTCCCCTCATATCCAGAGCCACCTCTGTGAACCCAACAGCTCGTCCTCTTGTGTGTTACATCAACCGGTCAACCGTGTTCATAAAGAGCATGTAAAGGTTGAAAAATCTTTCTTTCCGAAAATTTTTTTTATTGGGCGGTGTAGTAAACGGACTCAAAACGCTATTTTTTATTGCACACACAGCACCATTGATACATTGATAATAAATGTCAACTCTAGAAAACGTTTTGGATCACTGCACCAGCACCTTTTTGCTGGCGTGAGACAGGGAAGTGGGGCTGCAAACGCAGCAATGAAGCTTAAGTATAGTTTTTGCACTAATTTGGTCCTGTGTTTTGAAAAAAAAAACAAAACAGAAAAATGCGAAGGTATCACTTTGAAGTAGAGCTCTACTCATCAAACTGTTGCACAATTAATCAGCTCAACCTCTGCACCCCTACCCTTATATTCTTTATTCCCTGCTACTGTTGAGACAGAGAAGTGAAAGGGGAATATTTGAGAAGGTGTGGTGGAGAAGGGTAGGTTAAATTCTTCACCCTCAATACATGATACATTTAAGTGGTTTGATAAGAAATGTTACATTCACAGAGGAAAAGCCAATAACCTCAGGCTACTCTGGAACCGTGCTCACAGTGAACCTTCAACTGTAGCTCTGGTAGAACTGAGTATCAAAACCAGCATCAGGCTGCAAGGCTAAATGATTAAAGAATGTACTATTGATAAGCTGCAACGTCATCAATAATTTAGTTTTCTGTGCAGCACACATGCTGCAGCAGCATCATGTTCACACACAAAGCTGCTCTTCGCAATGAAAAACAGAAAAATGAATGTTCAAAAGTACGATTACTATGAGTTAGCTTATGCTGATACAATTCACCTGGTGCAACAAGTGAGGGAGAAGACATGAACAATTTTATCAAAATATTCAAAATACTATGTTGTACCTGGCTTTACTGAAAGTACAGTATGTAAGCTGTAACCAAAGTAACTGCCTCCATGACAACACTAGTGGCCTGTGTAGTTAACAGCATAACAGATACGGGCTGTAGAAGGGTGTATTAAGAGTAAGCTAAACTTTTTGCAGCCCCTGTATTATTCCTACTATTAACCATCATCTGCCCCAACATATAGTCAAATTCCCACAGTCACCTGATAATAATAATAAAGAGACATTATATATATATATGATATATATATATATATATATATATATATATATATATATATATGATATATATATATATATATAGATGCTTTTATGTTGTCACTTGTTATTATGCATGTAAATGTTGTTAAAGCTAAATCATAAGCATAATCCTGTCAGCCAAATATTGCAGCAGAAATTTAGACACCTGGTTCAAACTGTCACTGGACCAGAACATTTAGTGGTCGATTCATGGACTGGACACTTGTTGGGATCTGTGCGGTAAATCACCTCGTTAGAGAACACTGAAACACTAAACAGTCAGTCATGTGCCTTCAGAAGTTTGGAGAGGGTCAAATTAAGTTCACCTGTAAAGGTCATAGTGCATTTTACCTGCATTCTGATATTCACCTCTTATCTGGTGCCCTTTTCACGTTCAGCATAGAGAGAAAAACATTTAGGAAGCATAATCTGTTGCACTAGTTAAAAAAATAATTCCTTTTATTCCTTTTTATTTACGCAGAATCTGTTTGGTAACCTGCAGTGTTTTATTTTTAGATTCTCAGAGGCAAAGGTGAACGTTCTCCATCCTGCAGTGCTTTGGGAGAATACGCAGAACTTGTTTCTAATGTGTGGTTTATGAACACTACAGACGTCACAAGCAAAGTTTGGAAAATACATAAATAAGTGAATAAATAAATATATTTATATCAAACTTAAGAAACTATACTGCTCTGAAACTTAGCTGATTCATTACCAATATTTTGTTGTTGTGCAGCAGTTAGCCAAGCTGCCAATTCTACTAGCAGCGTGGGCAGAGTCGCTCAACATTAAACATCCATCACCATCATCTCTGGGCTTTGCCTGTAGTTTGCATCTTACATCAGTCGTCTTACCCTGTCATTAAGCATCAATCCAAGATTTTCTCTCCCATACTACATTTCACTGGGGTAGAGCAGATCAATAGTAGAGGTACAAGCCTCAAAAGGGTCTGTCAATGCCGGCACACCGCTACATGAACACACTTATGATCTGATATGCACTGCACAGATGAGCATGCAGAATAAATGCATGAAGATAGGACCATGACCATAACAAGAAGCTGTCTGCATTTGGAAAATACACTTGTTCCCTGTACACTTGTGTCACATTGATCTGAATGTGTTTCTATCTAAGAGACAGCAGAAGACAGGACAAGCACATACTGATACTTGTGTAGGAGATATCAGTTTTGGGGAACACTACTTGTCAATTTGTGTTTTCATGACATGGTTATCAAAGCTATGAGAAAGAGAGAAACAGTCGGAGAAAGCGATTGTGGCAGCCAATGGGGGTCCTAGAGAAAGTGTGATTAGTGTATACAGCGCGCATAAAAGCTGCTCCAAGCTGCTCCAAGCTGTCTCGGCGGAGGCAGGACAGCTAGATAAATAGCTTTAATATCCCTGCAATGCGATGCCAAAGCAACAGTTGTTTCCTTCTGATAGCTTAGGGGAACAACCCCCTGTCCTTTACCTCCCAAAAGCTTGTGACCCATTGAGGCTGTGTGGACAATGAAACAGCAGCACCAGAGGGAAAAGCTCATCTATGCAGGAGGAACAAAGGCCGGCTAATGCACTGCTCTCTCTCTTTGTACGCTGTTGTGGAAAAGCTGACCTTCTGCCAGTTGTTTCAACATGGTGAAAGCTTTAGCGTTAAGACACTGACCTCTGGATCCTTCTCCCCACCCCCACCCAGTGAACACATGCACTTAAAAATTTACATGCCCACACACACAGGCAGCAAAACCCGTGTGGAGCTAAGTGAAACACTGCTAACCCGTTTAAAAAGAAAGGAAAAAACAACAACATATACATCAGGGTCTTTTGTTTTGTTTTGCACACATTACACAAATGTTGTCATAAATTATTTTACATTCGGAAAATAATAACTTCTGAACAGTATTGCGTTGAGAAACACATACACCTGTTCCTCAAATTTTGCTCTTACGCTACAAGATTTTTTCTTTTCTTTTGCAACAAGACCTTTGTACCACCACAGCTACAATCAAAGAAAGTTATATACCTCAATCTAGTGGCTTGCAAGGCTGTACTTTGTTTAAACTTCAACAAAAGAAATCCAAATGTACCAATAAACATCCACTAACCAGGTCTGCAGCGTCGCCCAGTGCTTTAAGCCGATGGTCCATGTACGGAGGCTGCAGGCTCCTTCTGTAGCAGTTGTTGGTTTGACTCCTGGTCTGCGATCCGTTGCTGCGTGTCTTCCCCACTCTTTCTCCCAAAAAAAATTTTACCTAAAAGTTAACTGCAGAAAAAACCGAGTAGTCAGACTTGAAATGGACAGCAGGTGACATCAGATGTTCATATCTCTGTTTCAAAATTGACGCGGTGAGACTTGCTGTCAGCACATTTTATGTGTGGCATGAAACAAGATGAAAAGGTTCTGGTATCGCAAACCAGAGCATCTCATGCTTGGCATTGTGTATTTTTGGCTCAGGTGTTGTATCAAACTTCTGAAAGCTCCATCTTCAACAACAGCAAAATGAATCATCCAGTGCCAGAAAATCCATGACTTTCCTCACAATGACTTTACTTTTTTCACTGCTGATACCAGAGTTACAACAGAGGCTGCCGGCTGCACACTCTGCAAGTTGAACTTTTAGCATCTTTGTTCAGCCTTTGTTCAGTGGGGTGAAGCTGTTGTAAGTGTTGAATCAAGGTTTTTGTCCCAAACATGTAAGTGTCACCATGTGCCATGGTGCATTCACTGACAGTGCTCTATACGTGATGCATTTTCTTACCACAAAGGAAAAAGGAAAATAAAATGCATTTGAGCTCAATGCAGGTGCTGCAATTAAAGGTTTTTGCATCATAGCAACTACCTGTCTAATTAGTTTATCAAGTAGACATGTTTACAAAAAAAGCTTTATTTAATCAAATCAAACTTTATTTATATGGTACTTTTCATATATTAAAAATGCAACACAAAGTGCTTCACAATGAAATAAATAAAAAATATAAACAGGATCACAACAGAGAATAAAAACCCATCCCTCTCACCCCCACATATAGACCCACGCACTCACCCACAAAGCACACACACGCACACTCGCAGTACAAGGTAAATAGTTTCGTAACATGGCAGGGCACTGAGGATCCAGGTGAGGAAGAACTAGTTTTCTTTAAATAAATGGAACCAAAATTTGTTTACTAGCTGCCCTTTTGAATGGATGATTGGAGACAAAGGGCTGTGTCCAAAATCAGGCTGTGCTCACAACATAGTGTCCTACATAGTGTGGATGACATTTTGTAATAAGGCTGGGCGGTAACTCACTGCCATTTGTACAAGACACCCGCACCCTTAAAACACAGAAGTAACCCCAACAGCATCATTTTCACTGCAGTGTCCCTTATGATAAGAAGACGGCCTGCCGGAAAGACATTATACATAAGATAGGGTTTTATATCACTAAAGATATAGTGCCTACTTAATACCTAAAAGTCTGGTTTCATACACATGTTGAAGAGCGATTAAAAAGATTCAATTTGGATAAATAGCTGTGGTGCTTTAAAAAACTAAATAGATAAAAAATACAAAACAGAAATGTTACTTTGGGCTGCCCTATTTTCTAGTGCTTTCCAAACAGACAGTTGAAATTGTTTCATCCCATTTAGTCTGCTCAATGTATTTACAAAAAATAGTTGTGCAACCATTTGTCACAACCTTAGCTGGAGGCAATCTGTTATGCTATCAGCACTGCAGCAGTAACACAATGAAATGCACTGACAAAAATGATGGTGGTCATATGTGAAAGGTTGTTTTAGTGATGGGCTCAGTTCAAAGTGTCTTACATAGAACTCACCTACATAAAGACGGGGGAGTGGTAGTGAGTAAGGGGTTATTTCACAGCCAGTGACACCAGCTAACTTTTTACTGTATGTCAAATATGCTTCTTTCCACTTACAGTTTGAATAAGAAAGCTATAATTACACAGACTGCGCAGGACATTTACAGTTCTAAATATCGTGTTCAGTATCATTACAAAACAACTAACACTGGATTATTACATTCCTTTTTTTCTCCCCTTCCTTCTATCATCTCATTTTGAGGCCAATCACAGCCAAGTAACTAATGTTTTAGAGCGCAGTGACTGGAAACCCCAAACCAGCTAATGCAACTTTTATGTACTTTCACATTCAAAAGTATAAACCATCTGGTGATATTCAGTGAGAGATAACAATTTTCAGATGCTTCTACTATAAATGTTGAAATTCCCCACCATTTTAAATACAGAGCGAGCATGTCTTTGATTTATTTACTTTGCTGTGAACTTCCACATTAGCTGAAGAACTGTTGACGCTGTGCTATAAGTGCACAGACGTCCTTTATAGAACAACACAATCTCACTTCAAACCTTTACGATGAGGCCCATCATGATGTTTCTTTTGCGCAAAAAGAATTCAACATGTGTAAAGGAAATGGATTGCTCTTTGTTCTTTAATGCTCTTTATTAAGTCTTTGTATGTAGACATAACCAACGAGAATAATGGCTGTCTCTCTGATTTTTAAAAATAAACCTCCTCTTTGAAATCCATGGTACTGTTGAGTAGCTGCCAACTTGCTCATGCCATCAAACAATTAATGGATGAACTACTCGAAAAAGACACGATTAAAAATAGATCAATCTGATGCAAGAAAAAAGCATTTAACACAAAATCATCTTGTATTTTCTCTCTTTTTACCAACTGAATACTCCAATTTATTTTAATTAAAGAATAGAGAATCCTTTTATCGTCACTATACATAGGTACAATGAGATTAAAGGGAATGAAGTCTTTGAAAGAATGCGTAAAAGGTGCAATTTCAGCAAATAACGACAATAATTCAATTGTATTTTTATACTTCAGATACATGTTTAAAAATTCATAGTCCACTGACAGAGAAATGTGAAGGGTAACGAGTCTTCACTTTTCTACCGTATGTGTCCAGATATTGAAGCTCAAAAATGGCAGAAAGTAATCTCAGTCATCTTTCACTTTCTATGTACCCTCTATCTCTTCCCATCTACCTTAACAAAAGGCAGATTTGAGCTGTTCAACTGAGCTTGAGTGATGGTCATCCTGGGAAATGAAATATCTGAAGAAACTCTATGTCCTTGAAGCTAATTCTCAAGCACTCAGAGGGCCTGGTGGAAACAGTCAAGAAGAGCAGTAATGAGTTTCCTTGCTTTAGCTACATGTCTTTGTTCTCTTTCACTCTGCTATACAACTGAATTTGTCAAAAAACTTTTTTTTTTTAAAACAGACATTCAATAAGTATATTCCTTATCTTTTATAGTTAAAGTGAGAGTGGGCAGCAAGACCAGATATAAAAGCCTTGTAGCATCTCTCAGAATGAACCAATACACAAGCTAAAAAGTTATGGACTTTCAGCAGGGAAGAGCAACTATGCCATCCAACTAAAAGTAATGATTTTCAGTCAGACCATATCAGTGTCAATAATCATGACAGCATAGTCACTGGGATGCATGTTAATGTAAATGCATGCTTTTTGACTATAAGTCCAGAATACACCAACAAATCAGCCTGCAAGAAAATTGCAGTATTTTGTGAGTTTAAGGTCATAGCTGTTCCGTCAAGTGTGGTTGCTTAAAAGGAATATTTTTTGAAAATTAAAAAACCAAGGTATCTTATTAAATGGCAAGGAGTGCAATTTTTTTGCTAGGGACCAAAACAATGTGAACCACAACAGTTTTGAGTTAAAACTAGGGCTGGGCAACAATTAAAATCTTTAATTGCGATTAATCGCATGATTTCCCCGATTAATCGCATTGTATACGGAAAATCAAATAATGAATTCAAAAGTAGTGTAAAGGCCATTTTTATTTAAATGTTCTGCTGCTATATGAACTAAAGTGCCATAACATTTGTTGTTCAAACACTTTTAACATCAGCACTTGTCAGTAAAACATATTTAGTGTAAAACTAATCTTTAAAAATGTCAAATAAAATAAAGCTTATTGCCACTGCCAGGGCATTAATGTCATCCTGTTTTTTTATGAAAAATAAAAAAAAAAGTCTACCAACAAAATCCTAACAATCTAGAGTTCACAATCATAACATTAAAACAGGTAATTTCTGAGGTAACAGCAGAAACTTTTAACGGGGAGTTTAACTTGGCAGTTGTTACAAATAACCTTGTTTCTGTTGAATCGTCCCCTGGGAGAACTTTAAAATGGAAATGTCCATTTAAAAGTTCTGTTACTTTATCAATCCGTAATTATCCGTGAATCATTAGTTTTTTTCCATTTTCAATTCTCAATCAAAAAAAAAAAAAAAAAATTAAAAAGTGACTTTTTATTTTTTTCCCCGTTTTAAAATCTAACACAAAAAAAAAACAGAAAGAAAATGCCTGTTTTTTTATATTTCAATTTTAGCAAACAGGCCACGGGACTGAATTTGTTTTTAATATCTTATTGTCTGGTTTACGTGACCCAAAAATGGCTTTGTTTTATAATCAAGGAACAGACACTTGTCATTACACATCTGTGCCACTAGATGGAGCCGCACTGAAGTAACCAGCTAGAGAATAGCACGACAGTGAACACATGGAGCAGATCTGATGATAAATGGAGGAATGACGCGATCGTCTTGAACAAAGGGGTTTGAAAGTTGTTTTTTTTTTTTCAGACAGAATTGTTAATATTGCTACCTGAGTTGCTACCTGAACTGTAAAGTACACTGATTTTTACAGTTCTCCATGTCTGTTTTAGCTTTGTCGCATGTTTACCTGCCAATTATCTTCCGGTTCCGCAGCAGTCAGTAACAGCCTTTTTTAAAACAAAAGCATGCAAGCAACATGCGTTAACGCGCGATAAAATAAATGTCGGCGTTAATAAATGAATGCGTTAACGCGATAATAACTTGTTAACTTGCCCAGCCCTAGTTTAAACATAATGTTGTGGCAGCAAAAGGGCAATTAATGTTAGCACTTGGAACAATGGACTGATGCTATTGACAAGCCTCAAAAATGACATATCACCAAAGTGTTAGTGTGGATAGGGTCCTTAGAAGCGAGAAATACTTTGAACGTGGCAAGTGTACAGAAAGGGTATTAAATGGACATGTTTGTCCTTTCAGCGGACACCTCCGTGCAAAATGACAGACTAATGTTGCACAAACTAGTGTCAATAGACATGAAAGGATTTGGGCTCATGGCTTCTGCTTCCTATTTGTCATAAATATCTAAGTACTAATCCAAGTTAGTGCTATGAGTGTTCACATTAATTGCCATTTTGCTGCAAACACATATTCCATTCTAACTCAAAACTGCTGCAGTTTACATCCTTTTGCTCAGGAATGAAAGTTTACACTCCTTTTACCTAGATGAAGTGAGAGCTAAGGCTTGATTTAACTCCAAAATGTTCATTTTTACTATCCTTTCAACAGTTACAACAGCAATTTAGTTTATCTAATCATGTGACTTCTACAGATATCTATAAATTACAGATTTCATAGTTAAAGACACCAACCTAGTGACTAACAACTCCACTTCATGTGTGGAGATCATTAAAAAGTCTACTGCTGTTTTTTTTTAAAGAGCCCTTATCTCTAATTATCATCTTACCTCACAAACCACGAGACAAGCTTGGGAGAAAGATCTAGGTGTCGCCATAGATGGCGCTGACTGGTGGGAGGTCTGGTCTCAGGCCATGAACATTTCTGTATGTAACTGCACCAAATCCACACAGCTCAGAATTGTACATTGCACCCATATAACACCTGCTGTCAAGAAAAAAAGGATGCTAATATTTCCCCGACTTTGTGGAAATGCAGCTCTGAGACTGGCCAGTATGCTCACTGCCTCTGGTCATGTGTGAAGTCACAGAGGTACTGGACAAGTATCGTGAATGAACTGCCTGCTGTCTTTGGCGCCTGTATACGGATGGACCTTACGTGGTTGATTGTTGGTCTCCAGGATGGTCAGGTCACTGATAGTAAACACAGGAGACTTTAATATACTGACTTTTGATGCCAGAAAGAGCACTCTACTCTTCTGGATCAAGAATGTTGTCCTTAACAAAAAAAAAAAAAAAAAAAAATTCATGGCACAACATTGTTAAGGACAGCATTCTGAGTGAATACATCTCATGCACTCGTTCACTCCAAAATAGATGCTTTCCATAAAGTCTGGGACTCTTGCTTGCAGCATATCGGGCCCACGCTGTTATCCTCCCTGTTTCGTGGATTTCCTAAATCAGTTTAGCCTGTCTTTGTGACTTTGTTTTAAGTGCTTGCTATCTAACAAGCACCTTGTCGCCTTGCTATGGTTGTACATCCTGTACTAATTCTTATCTGGGTGCTGCCTTGTCTTGCTGCAGGAGATTGAAGGGGAGAAGGTTGAATGAATAATATACCCCCTGTCATTTGTCATTTATTTCCATTCTCGTATTTACTGTACCTACATGCCCACATTCTGCTATTTTTTTTTTCTTCTCTCTATCATGTCTGAGCAGTTCTGTATGTTTGGTGTTTAAGAAAATGTAATAAAAGAATAAAAAAAAAAAAGACCATGATTCCTGCAACCTGCCTTCAAATTTTTTTGCCACTACGATCAAGAAATGCCCTGAGATAATCACCTTTTTAACAATTCACTGCTTTCACAGCAGCCACCGCGTATACATCTCGCAGTGCTTAAGCTTAAAGATTATTTTGAAAATACATACAAGCTTTTTTTTTTTAAAAAAAAGGTTCTGCCCTCTGTAAAAGACTGCTCTTTTTCACCTTGAAAAAATATTACAAAATCTCAATTTCACAGAAGTGAAATACATAAGAAAAAAACCTTGGGGTCAATGTTACTTCCTATTTCAAAAAATAGGATATATCAACCATTTATCAACTAAAAGGTATTCTGAATATTACACTTCAAATCTTTAACAATTCTTGTTTTTCACTGAAGAAAAGCTGATCTTGGACCTCAGTGGGGTTTCACACCTGACCCATTCTTCCCTTTCTAGACGACCAATTCAGACTACAGACAATGTGCAATGAGCACTTGAGCAGCTGGTCAAAAGTGTTAGTAGTGCATCTGAGCCATCTCTTTCTTTTAATGTTTTTCCAGCTCCTGCAAATGATTCGGTACTGTGGTGTCTTGTGCTGTAAACGTACGAGGTGAAAGGGCCGAGGCTTTTTGTGAGGCACCTCAGTGGCCAACAGGTTACTGTTGCTTCCAGTGTTTGGAAGGTAAATGGACCGCATTTATATCGCACCTTTCTGGTCTTGTTGACCACTGAAAGCACTTTACACTACGACTCACATTCACCCATTCACACAACACTTCTAGGTCTAAAAATTTCATTTTAATCTGTGCACTTGTCATCTATAAACAGATAAACACATCAGGGCTAATGTGGGATTCAGTGTCTTGCATGAAGGCGTTTTGACATATCCACTGGTGCAGCCATCCTGATTGACAAATGATCACTCTAACACAGAGCCATCTTTGAAAGTGAAGCTGTTCTAGACAGGACAGGAGCTTCTGTGTGCCTTGTGGAAAACATGACAGAGGGCAAAGGTCAACCCTGTCTGCACTCATTTCTTTACTAAGACCTAACAGCAAATTGTCACCATGGAACACACCTCAGTGGCAAATAGATGTTTCAGGGACTGCGGCAACAGAGACCTCTGCAAGGTTGAACAGTCATTGCCAAAGGGGAGCTTTGAGTTGAATCCAGCACTATCACAGCTTATGGTCTCTGGGCACAAGACTTTAAACTGATGTGGCTCTCTTTTTTCGTTTGCTAAATTAAGGTGTGAAAATTGCCTGGAGTGGCGATTTGGCTCCATCGATGTTCTACTGCATGCTATTTTAGGTTATGTCAAGTACATCATCTCTAAATGTATTTATTTGGTTAAACATACATTGATCTCTTTATTCACAACAGCTGACTGAATACATCCTAATAATAACCCTTCTCACATAACGTGAACGCTTGGGTGGGCCGCCCACAAGCATTTGGCAACCACATCACATAATTATTTTGTAATATTTGATTTTTTTTTTTTCATAAACCAAATTTGTAATGCTTTTTGTCTTTCCATTCTGGCTTGTTGTGAAGCTGAGCACAGCTCAAGTAAGCATAAGTATAAGTATTTAAACACAAGGATTCTGACTAGAGATGCACCTATTGAACGGCTGGTGATTGACTGATTTCTGTCTGATCAGCCCTGATTGGTGTTGACCAATATTGGTTGCTATTATTGGCTGACACTGGTTGATCTTTTTTTTTTTTTCTGTCAGTACACGTATCATATGCACAGCTTTGAAAAATGTATTTATTCTATTTTGAGGAGGATGGAGGCAGTAAATGGATCATCTAAAAATACTGAGAAATCTCAGTAGAAAGCAGTAAGGAAGCATGAAGGCTCCTTGGACAACACTTTGGCCACCTGAGAATTTCTGTGCTTCCTTCTTGGATTATTTAAATTATTTTATTCACTTCATGCTCTTTTATTACAATTGATATTCAATCAAATGGTCATATGAGCATTCAACTTCAAACTGTTTGTTAGTGGCTGCCGTCATTCACCACTGAAGTGAATTTACACACACTTCATGTCTTTCATGATACAATTTTTATCCCTTAAATGGCTCTTTTGATTTGTCAATCATCTGAAGAGCATTGATGTGTGCCAGGCTGAAAGTAAGAAATGAGAATACATTGTCTTGTGTGAAGAAGTTCTGCTGTGCTGGCCTGAGTCCAGGAAGCTAATCACAAACAGCTATCTAACACGCCTGCACGGTATACTCGTTAACGTGATACTTAGCATGGCGTGTGTTGCTGTTGTCTGGATTATGCTGTGTTTTTTCAGGCATGAGACACAATAAAAAAAGTATGCAGATTTGAGACCTCCTGGGGTTTCCCGGATCTCTCTGTGCCAGATTTTTCATCTCTCTCTCTCTACTGTATATTTGGCAAAAACAAATTAATTTCTTTGGGAGGGTTACACGCTCCTCCTTTATATGAAACGCGATGTAAGCACATTCTCAATTTTGGCAAATCCCAATCCTGCTGCAGTGTAATTGTAACCAAGCAACCACAAACTCACTGTGGCTCGACCTACTGAATCATTTCTTTTGGACCAGATCGACCCTTCAACACCCATTTGTTCTTTACTTGACAAGTGAGAGTACAATAAATAGCACATGAGAACAATTTTTTGCATTATACTGAGGTAATATTTAATAGAACAACAGCTTTACTAAAAAAAACCACAGAAATCCTATATTCTTTTAGTCTGTAACTCTCAAGAGTAAAGATTTCATGAGCAGAACTGAAGAAGCTGTCCTATTAAGCTTTCTGAGCTTAGCAACAATATATTTGTTTAAGCAGTTAAATTGTCCTTCAGAACCAGACTGTTAAAGGATGTGTTTTTGCTTAAATTGCGTCATCTCTCTTTATAGACAGGCCATGTATCACAGGCCTTTAAAGTTGCAGTAATGACACCTCTACTTTAAAAAACAGCTATTTATTACACAATAATAGACCATGTCACCAATTACACCATTTACATTTTCTGAAAAGTTTCAATCAGGTTTCAGGCACAATCTGAAAGATCAAGACCAAGGCGATCAAAAAGACCCAGCTGATGAAGGTTACTCTCCATTCACTCAGAAAATGCACTAATGTTCCCACTTGTCCTGTTTATCTCGATGCTACATTTGATAAAGTTAATAACATTCTATTACAGAGATTTGACTGTGTTATTGGGATTAAAAGAACAGCTTTAGTCTGGTAATGACACATTTAAAAGGTTCTAGTTTGTAGAGTTTGTCTTTTCACTCTGTCTAGACATGCAGTTGTGTTCAAAATTGCAGTGTATTTAAAGAAAAAAAGTGAGTAAATCTCAAAATCCTTATAATGGGTTTTATTTCCATACATGCTAATGCACTAGGAATACCATGCATTCTACTCCAAATCAAAACCGTGAAGAAGAAATGTTACTGCTTACTGTTTACAAAAAGTGAAGAGAAAGTGATATTAGCTTGTTGAAATAAAAATAGCAGAGTGATGTTTACTTAGTGAGGTCATTAATTCTGTGAAAAAACAGGTGTCAAAACAGATAAACCTTATTTAAGGACTACTGGCTACTGTAGCTTTCTTTGAAAATCTGAATAAACTGGGTCATTCCTGACAATGTTAAAAAGAACAGCATAGTTTGATTAAAAAGTTGATGAGAGAGGCGAAGTGCAGAAAACGATAGGCTGCTCAGCTAAAATGATCTCAGATGCTTTAAATTGGCAACCAGAACCAGAGAGAAGTGGCAGAAAACAGAAAACTAGCATTTGAATGGATGGCAGAGTAGCCAGAATGGGAAAGACTCAGCCAATGATCAGCTTCAAGGTGTTCAAAGAACATCTAAAGTTACCTGGGAGAACTGGAACATTGAGAAGATGCCTGTGTGAAGCCAAGCTACCAGCAAGAAGCCATTTTGTTAACTAAACAAATGTGCTACATCTTTCCAAGGAACATGTTGACTGGTTTAAAGAGAAATAGTGCAACATTTTATGGATTGATGAAAGCAAGATTGTTCTTCTTGGACCTACAGAAATGTAGTTATGTAAATTATTTTTGACCAGAACAGAATGTGTCTGGCCATGATACAAGTTTCTGGGACAACCTCCTTTCACCCATGAAATATTGTAACATCCCATCTCAGAGTAATGCAGAAAAAACTAGCCCATATATTTGTTACTTCAAGACGGGAGCGCATCATCTATTAACCTTTCTCTGAAAAATGCTGCATCAAGAGTTCTGAGGAGAATTATTGAGGGAGATCTTGTACTGTGTCTGCAAATTTAGATTCTTTTCACTGTCTTTCTTTTAGATAAACAGTTTAAAAACCCTTTTTCTTTATAAGGCTGTAACAAATCACGGATGGTCCATCAGGACCACTCTCCAATTTGCAGAATGTTACATGAGCTTTGTGCCAAAAACAGTTTGGCACTGCAGTATGTGTTGTTAGTGCTTTAGATGGTGAGCGGAGGGTAACACCCGGAGTTGGAGGAACTTAAAGAGCTTCTACTACCTTTTAACCTGACAATATGAGTGTGCTTTGGCTTCCCTGTACTATATATCAGTGATGGTCCACAGTAAACCAATGTGTACGTAGTTACAGGGTGCAGCGGATGTTACGGTGCAGGGACCCCAGCTGAAGTGGACACAGGCCATGTTGTTGCTTCAACACAGAAATATAATTCCCCTATAAGGTGATCCCATGCTATCCCATACTAGGTATTGGTGGCTTAGTGTTTTTGTGTTTGTATCTTTGTTCTGTCTTCTCACTCTGCAGTCAATCGAAGCAGATGATATACCCCCCGGACCTGGTTCCAGTCTCAGTCTCTTTCTCTGAACGAGGGAAGTTTTTCCCCTCTCCTCTGTCAACTCATGCATGTCCCGGATGGGGGCTGAAACAAAACTAAGATTTAAAGCAATCTGTAGGTTTTATTGGCCGGTCTACTTTTTATGAAACACCATTAGAATAATTACAATTATATTGAAATTAATTACTTTCCTGAGATTACTTTTTCTGTGAACTGGCACCAAACAGGTTTAATTCATTGAGTTTTTTTTCAGAAGTTTAGAAATTCTGTTGTAAGCAGCTGTATGTTTACACTTAAAATGCCAACACACAGCTATACCATCATCAAAGCTCAGACTACAACTAAGGCTGAATGTTAAAGGGAAAAGGAAAAGAATGTATTTAGTTTTTGATGCAGACAGCTACGTTTGGTGCTGAAAATACAATTAGACACTGAAACATAAAACTAAAACTGACAGAGAACTACCATAGGTTTATACAGAGATACGGCTTTTCTATTAATTTTTCTTCAGCCCTCAGGGGGCGCTCTAGCAGGAAGTAGTTAAAGGTTATTCTGTTTCTGTTAAGTAGTCTATGTTGGCTATGCTACTCTACATTAATTTTGTGAGCATCAATACCTATTATTATTGGACAAACTGATTAATCCAGGTGTGTCTGACCATTGTGGCTACTCAGACACACCTGGATTTATCAGTTTGTCCAGTCAGTTTGTTGGTTCCCCAGCAGATTTCCGGGTTCTGAGCGGTTCCGCCACAGAGGTAAGGTTTTAATCGCAGATGCAGACCGGACGCAGCGTGGAGCCAGCAGGTCCGCGATCTGGCTCCAAAGCGGATCCGGCACTGAGTCCAAGTGGACCCTGATACAGGTCGGTTTCACGGGTCCATTCCGGATGTCTTTGCTATGTGGGGTGGTTTCAGTACACAGGAGGAGGAAAAATAAAGCAACTTGTTCAGGAGGAAAATGAATAAAACCATCAATGACTTTTTTTGTTTTGTTTGATCAACTCTTTTACTGCCGTGTTCAGGTATATGAATAAACACTTATGGTACAAAATATTTCAAAGTAAATATCTTATTTCTCAGCCTGGATACCAGCGGCTTATATGTGACAAAATATATATTTCTTTCAAATTTTAGTGGGTGCGGCTTATATTTAGGTGCGTTTTATAGTCTAGAAAATACGGCACATAGATTTTGAAACTTTTTTTTTTTTTTGTTAATGCTGACTCATAAACATACTTACATAAACAATTTTGTCAGTGACATTGGTTTTCAGTTTTTTTCTCTGTCACTGTTTTGGCTTGTAGGGGTGAAGCTGCAGAGCAACTTTCATGTATAATGTGCATACGCCCCGCGACCTGCCTAGCAACACCTTTCAAATATATATTGGCAGCTACAAGCTCAGCTGGAACTCCTAAACTGCAAGTAAGTCTATTTCACAAACCTTTTTTTTTTTGTTTGTTTGTATGTTTCTTTGCTATGTATTTTGAGCCTAATTTATAAATGTTGTGAACACACAAAACAGGGCCAGAGAGCTAAGCACGTCACTTTCCACGCATCGATCAAAAAAAAAAAAAAAAACACCTGACGGGAGAATGTGTGCACCTGTACGTAATTCTGAACCTTGTGCATGTACATTTTGGAGTCCGGGGAAACTGACAGCGCAGATGGTGAAGTGGTGAACTGGTTATTATGCCAGTTCAGATTTCCTACAGCGGTGGTCTTGGGTCTACGTGCTGCGCTATGACCTGGGTCCAGACCGACCCGCCATCCTGGTGCAGGCACAGATTAAAGTGATCAGTTGATCACGATGATTCAAGATATTTTTCCGACTGCATTTCTTCCTGGGAGACCGTGGGTCGCCACTGTACTTCCAGTTTTTAATAATATGTTGGACAGTTCTTTACCCAATTTTAGTAGTTTCAGCAATCTCCTGAGATGTTTTCTTTGGTTGATGCATGCCAGTAATTTAACCTTTCTGAAACAGAATAACTTCTTTTTCAAAAATCTTCTGACATGGTTGTTGAAAAAAATGAGAAGGTGCTCTCTGTTGTTGCCAGCTGAAACATCCATGCAGTATACAGGAAGTGTATATTAATGGTATATTAATGGTAAAATATGACCAGAGTGCAAATTATACAAAGACAATTGGGGGGGTCAACATTTTCTAGAGATGACAAAAATGACAATTTGTCCCTTCTTTAGGGGGGTCAAAGATGACAAAAATTACAAGCTGTCCCTTCTTTAGGGGGGTCGAAGTTGTAATTGGGGGGGTCAAACCCCCCCCAAACCCCCCCGTAATTCGCACTATGTGTATGACTTTAAAAGGCTAAATCTTTTAAAGTCTCTAAAGTATGTAGTATTTCAACTAGTCTTATCCTAGTATCCAAACCAGAGAGTATAGTTTTTCAGAGAATGTTTAACTTGTGTGTACAATCTAGCAGCCGGGGACTGCCATCTTGAATCTTGCATCTTCCATCTTCCCATCTGGTCTCACGATCACGGGCTCATCATCTCATCCATAATTGACAATAGATAATGTTATATTGTCCGCCTAAAGCCTCTTTTGGGTTTGATATCCCAGGCATCCCAGAACATAAAAATGGCTGCTGCTGGATGTCATTATTAACATGACCAGTTACTGCTTCCTTTCATCAAGTGTGAGAGAACAGACCAACACTAAAAGACAATTTACAGCAATGACAGGTTTCCTGAATGTAACAGCCCAATTGAATCTACTCACATTGCTATAAGGTCTCCGAGTGAAAATAAATTTGTCTATGTAAATGTAAAAACTGTGCATACAATCAATGTACCAGTTATTTGTGACTCAGACATGGTTCTGAGAAATTTAGTGGCACGGTGGCCTTGTGGAAGAGACTGCAGGCGCTGCGCATGATGGCTGGTAGCGCGCTGATTTACATGCAAAAACATTCAAGAGGTACTTCGGGCTGACCGTTTATGGTCGAATGTGGATGTGTACAGGCTGGGATATGAGGCAAATTCATCTCCACAAACTAAATTAATGAAGGGAAAATTGCTTGGATTTGTGTGTACACATGGTTTTATAAATCTGAATTTTTTTTGCCGCATGTCATTTTTGTTTTTTTGCGTGCATGGAAACCTTTAGTAAGGATCCTAAGCACAGTGTTACAAATGAGCAGCCTGGACTGATGGCTTATTAAGTTAAGTTTTAAACAAGATCATTACTGTATGTTATTTGTAAAAGGTTTACATGAACATGAGCTTTCTTGAGCCACAACTGTTGCTAGCTAACCTATGGTTTATAGTTGCTCATTCTCCTGCCCTGTGATGCTTTTGCCTTCCAAGGAGTATGGACTGACAACCTTACCTCAATTCTGATCTCTGCCAGAAAATCCTGGTAGAAAATATCCAACCATCAGTTGGTGACCTTAAGAGCTCATGTACGCTTGGATTATGCAGCAGGTCAATGATCCGAAGCACAGCAGCAAGTCTGAGTGGCTAATAAAAAAAAAAAAAAAAAAAAAAAAACAGAATAAAGTTTTGGAGTGACTTACTCAAAGTATGGGCTTAAGTCCAATTGAAATGCTGTGGCATGACCTAAAACAGGCAATTCATGCTTCATAGCAATGTGAAAGACTCATTGCCAGACACGGACTCTTAACTCTGGCCAGGTTGGTTAGGTTGGACAGCAAGACAGCAAAAACAGAAGAAATCTGTCAGGGGACAGTTACTTTTTAAAAAATGAGTCAGCGTAAACAAAAACAGGGTGAATGCAGAGAAATACTATCAACATTGATTGAAAGTGTTTAAACAGTGTTATTTCAATATCAATGTTTGTATTTTATGTGTCAGTGAAACTTGTTTTTTTTAGTTCAAAAATAGTTTTTTTACTCCATGTGCTTTAATGTCCATTGTATTTGTTTTCAGTTAAATTTTTTTTTTTCAGTGCCAAATATTATTTTCAGCTCCAAAATTAGCTGTCATCGTTTGTGCCTCATCCAGTCTACTACCACTTCAGCTCTAAGTAGTGCTACTCCACTCACACAGGTAACAGGGTGTCAAAGAGCAATCACACCAGCCACCTGAATATGTTAACTGGCTAAAGTGACAGTTTTACAAAAAAAAAAGTGAGGCAAAGAGTTCTTCCTTCACAAGAAACCCAAAGCAGAGAAAATTCCAATGAGATGGAAACTGTTGCAACAACCAGCATCACATGACACATCATGGAATAGATTACATTCTTACCTTTGCAATGTTTCCTGCCTTGTCTTTGTAGGTGGAAATGTATTCATTGTTAGTTCCGTCAATTATATTAGGTTGAACTCCACCGCAGTAAAAAAAAAAAAAAGTCAGCTTAGTGCTGGTGATAATAGTGTTAATCAAACATCCTGACAATGGTTGAATAAAATCTTCTCTTGTGAAAGCATGGTTAGGAGTCAGAAATGAGCCAGTTCAATGCCAGGAATTGGTTTCTCAAGAGCCAGTGCCCTGCAGGTTCCTCAGGTGGTGTCAGTGTTATTATGAGCACCATTTCTCCCAAACCTCCTCCATCTCTGAGTGTGTGAAGCTGCCGCTCGCCCAAATCTGCCTCTGTCTTGTGTTGACTTCCAGCCAGTGGAGTGGTCTCCTATCTTAACTTTATCTTTCCCACTAGAGCTGTCATTTACAAGCCTTGCCAAGCAAATGCTTCTTCCATTGCTGATGATAACCCTGATGTTGGCAGTGGAACTAATGTGTCTGCCCCAACAGCACCACTATCACTATCTTTGCTCCAGATATCTGCCTGTTGCTACAGCTGGCAGCGACGTTAAGTGACGACAACACCTGATGCTCATGATGGAGTCCGGAGGTCGTTTCTGCGAGCAGTGTTTTCACTGAGAAACCTGGCTAAAATGTTTCATTCAACCTCACTACGTTGTCAAATATGAAGACTTAAAGTACAGGCTGCTTGATTCAAGGAATATCACTCCCCGGGTGCGACTTTAATGCTCAAGTAACGGAACAACAGCTGACAACAGAACAACAGCCGACATCAAGAAATGGAAAACTTAACATGAAATGTTACCAAAACCATTTATCAAAAACAGATGTCTCAAAACTAATAATAAGTGCTTACTTCATCAAAGTCCAGATAAATAATATTTCCATAAGCTTAAAGTCCAAAATGGGTGCCCCTAGTGGACAGGGGCTGTATTGCAGCAACATTAGGCAGCTGATGGAGCAACTTTCTGATCATTTCACTTCACTGCTCTTCAACAAATTTTGCTCTCATAACGTTTAACAAAATATAGTCTTTGCTGACATGAGTATAAATCAGGTCATTGGTGCTACATTAGAAATATATATATGCTTTAAATTACATTCCCATTTAGCACACACTAAGATAGAGATAATTGGAAACACTTTAGTATAATGGAGCACAGTAAAACCTTCAACACCGTATATGACCTAATTTCATATTTAATGTCATTGAAGTTTGAATTTTGAGGCTCAAAAAGCCACATCACAGCTATATATACAGTCATGGAAAAACATTATTAGACCACCCTTGTTTTCTTCAGTTTCTTGTTCATTTTAATGCCTGGTACAACTAAAGGTACATTTGTTTGGACAAACATAACGATAACCACAAAGATTGCTCATAAGAGTTTTATTTAAGAGCTGATATCTTACCATTTTCCATGGTTTTCTTGATTATAACCTAAATCACTTAAGTTTTTACATCAATAGCTATGGCGTTGTACTGCCAAAAACACTGCTTTTATGCATTCAGTGTTTTCTTTTCTGTCTGTTTTAGTCACATGATGACGATTAGTTGTACCAGGTATTAAAATGAACAAGAAACTGAAGAAAAAATGGTGGTCTAATAATTTTTTCCATGACTGTATATATGTATATATATATATATATATATATCTATATATATCTATATATATATCTATATATATATATATATATATATATATATATATATAGTATTATCAGTACTCTCAAATTTGAAGACCTATTTAGCTATTTACTTTACTATTACTGTAAAGTAAATAGGTATCTGTTCATACATCTCTTATGCTACTATTCAACTTGACAAGACTCATCGGAAATGCGTAAACGGTTAAGTGAACATTTACAGTAGTACTCAGGCTCTGCCTAGAGGTTTACACTTGGCTGAAATCACTCTTGCCAGGGTTTTATTTATGGTTATTACTCGCTATTCCTTACAAGCCAAGAGCAAGGTGTAATTACCCATAGCTACACTACAACACAGATTTATCATGTGGAAAATAATACTTAATTTAGCAAAGCACGACTGTTGTTCATTTTAGTTTGATGCTTCCATATTTATATAAAGGATGCAAGTGCTTTAAATTGTGTTACTCTTCTGGCTTATTTTTTTCATCATGGCAAAAAAAAAAAAAGTAAAATATATGAGAGAGCAAAGAATGAATCTGCTTTGAAAATGAGGGTCTGATTGTCTTCAACAACAACAAAAAAAAGTTTTGCCTCAAGGCCCAAGCCCCTTGTCATGTTTTTCAAAGAGATACAAGAAAAAGCTGTCTCTAGCATTTTCTTGACATGAGCTATGACCAGTGCCTGTGAAAACAAAACTTCCGATAAGATTCCACTGTTTGATTCTCTGCAGTAACCTTGGCAAATGCTTCAATCACAGAGAATTAATTCCAGTCATGTCACTTCCTCCCCTGACTTGTATTGGGCCCATGCATCGTACGACTGCTCTAATTCAGCCTCGATATCAGCCAAGCTCAATGATTTCCACGTCCCCGGGCAGGTTTCTGTCTGCCTCTGCTCTCATGGTGGGCCACGCTTTTGTCTGCATTCACATTGTAGCTACCAGGTCGTGACAGATTCTGTATTTCTTTGCACACCATTGCAAATTTCAACCTTATAATCCATATGAAAATATGCTGAAAAGCATAGCACAGAGGAGTTTTTGTGCAGTCTTCATAGAAAAAGTTTTCTTTGAAATGCAACTTGTACAAGTGACACAGTGTGTTGATGCACAAAGCTTTTGTGAGCAATTTGATGTGTTTGCACAAAAACTGAAAACATATTTGCCCATCATAGCAGCAATAAAAGGTCATATGTCTCCTGCCGAAGAAATTATATTTGTGGCATTTAGGCCAGAAGTGGCAACATGCAAATTATTTAAATTTATGACAGTTTAAAAAAGCCGTCTTTAGTTGGGCTCGAGCTCTAAAGTAGGTCAGAATTTGACAGATCGTGTTCATCTATTCACTTCACGTTACATTTGATGTCGACATGGACTTTGGGACCTGTTCTGAGAAGCTTGGTCAATAAACATTACTCTCAGTTTCAACACAAAGTTTAGAAACAAACAGCATCTGCTGTTTATCTCCATTGTGGTGAGGACTGCCATACCACTGAGCCTCCCTATTTAATGTAGCCGTGTGTCTACAATGAGGGATGTTGTGAATCCAGGCAGGTATCCTGATTTCCATTGCTTCGATGCTGTAATGCACAATTAATTAGTCTTTTCACAGAGGAGGTATTTTTTTAAGGAGTCCTCTTATTTTCAAAAAGCTGTATTTGTCTTGTTTTTTGGCCTCCCACAGAGGATGAAATTATATAATTTTTAGGCAATTTTATTGGAATGCATATTTTAAAGTTACTCTGTTGGAATGTTTGATGGGATTTAATTGATTGTTGCGATTGTTGATTTTTGTCATCGCAGCATGAAGGTCATGGTTTCCAACCCAGCATAGTGCGGAGCGTTTCTGTGTTTTGAGCTGTGGCGTTCTCTCCTTGTCTTCTTGTGTTTCCATTAGGTTGCCAAAAAAAAAAAAAGAAAGAAAAACTGCAGATTGCAGAGTAGGTAAATACGAAAGTGAAACAAAATTGTGTTTAGGTGCGCTTGTGTGTGGCACTCATCTGCATACTGCAGATTGATGACAACCACATGGTGTGCACAGCCTTCTTTCAAGGTTGAATACTCAATCTCAATGATCCTGAACAGAAATTAAGATAGAAATTGGATAAACTGGATGGATGACTGTAAATGAAGTAATGCCTCTGAGTGGTTTGTTCATTCATTCATTAATAACACTTCCCAAACCCATTCAGGCGGTTCAAGAAAATATGGGATGCTGGAGCCTATCCCAGCCAGGTGAGAGGACTGGTCACCAGTCCACAGGTCCAGAAATGGAGGAACAATTTGTTTTTCTTATTTTCATCACTTATTCTTTTCCTTTTATTGCCTCTTATTGTCTGTTGTTGGTGGACAGTTGAAACCATCCTAATTTACAGTTTTTGTGAGAGAGAAGTGATGTATGTATTTGAGTGTAAGGAAGCGTTGGGGGGGAGGGGAGATTGAGTCCACAGTTGGAGGTTGTCTTATACCACTGGCATATGTGTGGGAGTGGCTGTAATTGGCTGCAGTGTGTCTCATTAATATGTGGCCCAGGGGAAGGAGACAGTCGACTTCCTCCCTCTGTTTGGTTGTTTGACTGTATCTCCATTGATGCTAAATGCAGAGTTCCCGGGGCACGCCATGCTTGTTGCCTGCTTTGCTAAAACCAAGAAAATGAATATTAATATTAGAGAGGCTGGAAGCTTGAATAGTAAAATGGGGTCACCAATTTAGGAGACGGCACCTTTGGTTTCTGCATGTCTTTAATAGGTCTTTTCAATATAGTGTGGTTCTGCAGGATGGTGTGCTCAGTCAACCTGCAGAGTCCCCCTGACACCTTATTTTCCTGTCTACAGGGTATCACGGCACCAAATTAACCCAGGACTCTCTTATGGAAGATGGTCATTGATCAATTTGAAGTATCTGTCTTAAACATCTTCAATTCAGTCCTCAGTTCTCATACTCGGTGGCCACTCTGCAAGATATAGTGTATAAAAAATGCTTTTATGGAATTCACTGGTGCAGAGCTGCATAAAGCAACCAAACATGAGTGCATGAGTGGTTGGAGAAAAGAAAAAAAAAAAACCTTGATCTGAGAAGGCTGTAAATTGCATCTGTAAACAGGACAATGCCATTTATAATGACTACTGCTCCCTGTTTGCCTTTATACCACAGACATCAGCCAGCTGAGGTGCCAATTCATGTGCATATTTTTGTATTCAGCCACTGAAAGGAACGACACACACTCAGTCTCTGGCTGGTGATCTTGCTGAAAGAACAGAAAATAGATGGAAAAAGTAAAAGTCTTGGTGATCCTGTTTTCTTTTTTTTTTTTTTTTTTTTTTAGCACATGTCTGAAAAAACTGAAAAGATCCTGGAATAGTGCTGGAACTACTCAGATATTTGTGATGATAGGAAATATTTCTTTCTTGTTCAAAACAGGAGGGAAGACTGTCTGTTGGAAGGAAAGCTACCCAACTCCTTTACAACTTACACATGACAAAATATTCTGATAATAGTTAAAGTCCTGCCTTGAATATTTTACTTCAGTAGTGTGTCAGTGTATTTCAGTATCATAAACTTTACTAACTTCAGAGCATGTGCTAAAACCGTTGTAGCTAGCTCAAGTTAAAATCATTTTAAAATCACCAGCACCTAGTAATTATTTAAATTTACAGATTAATCTGGTGATTAACTTCGCTGTACTGCCAGATGTTTCAAAAGCCAATGTGCTTTCAAATACCGTCAGAAGTGTTATAGATTTTCAGGCAATTTCATAATGTCTTCATTCATTTCTTCAAATTCTTTACAACCAATTTCTTCATATGATTGTGGATAAAAACTGACTTTGTAAAGTAAAGCTTCAAGGTAAATATTGTGTTGTAAATACTACAATATTTCCTGCAGTGATGTTGTGCAGTAGAAGTGGCATGAAAAGATTTACAAAAGGAAGAAGTATAACACATGAGTAAACGTTGTAAGTTACAGTACTTCACTCCTTCTTTACTTTAAGATCGACAGTACAGTCAGGAGGACAGAAGACTAAATCTTACCTCTTAGTTTTAGCTCCAGATGTCATTTATAGAGTTACTTTCCTCTGTTAAGTCCTGTAATAAGACAGACAATACATTTACAAACTGTGTATTTGTTCATTGTAATTCTGGCTGAAGTTGTGCAAACTTGCTCTTTCTGCAGCCTAGTCTCACAAGGATACTGAAAAAGGAAATGCAGTGAGTACCTTCATGAATGTACTGATATGAGAGGAAGCATCGCCTGCCCTGCAGAAATTACAACAGAGCAACAGCTGACATCAAGAAATAGAAAACTTAAAATGTTTTGGTAACATTTCATGTTATCAAAAACAGGCATCTAAAAACTAATGATAAGGACGTACAGTGGTACCTCAACTTATGAAATTAATTTGTTCTGAAAGCCGTTTCGTAAATGGAAAATTTTGTAATTAGAAACACATTTTACCCTATAAATGGCCTAATCCATTCCATGGTGCCCAAAAGTCGGATATAATTTTTAAAATAAATTATAAATAATACATGGAATGACATAAAAACCTGTAAGAAATACATGTTAGAATTAGATTATTGCACAATTATACAAATGTAAAGAATAAAGAAGAAAGAATAAAATACATTAAAGAATAAAAATTGTTAATTTACCTGCATTGCTGGGTTACGCTCATACAGACAAGGGGCCCTCCTAGCCAATAGGATGCCAGGAAGATGCTGAGCAATAGCCAACGGCAGAGCAGCTCGGACGTACTGCTTTCATACCGAGATACAGGAGCCGACAAGTATGTTTACGTTCAGGAAACTCTGGGAGCTGCGAGTAGCAGCACCTATTTCGAAATTTATCGCCTTCGTAACCTGGAATTTCTTTTGTATATGGATTCAATATTTTTCCGAAGAGGCCTTTCGTTAGCTGGAAATTTCGTTAATAGATACGTTCGTAAGTAGAGGTACCACTGTACTTCATCAAAGTGTAGATAAACAATATTTCCATAAGCTTAAAGTCCAAAATGGGTGCACTGCATTGTCACCTCAGCGTTGTCAACTGCCTCTAGTGGACAGGGGCTGTATTGCAGCAACATTAGGCAGCTGATTGTGCAGCCACTTGCTGATAATTTCACTTCACTACCCTTCAATAAATTTTGCTTTCATAACGTTTAACAAAATATAGTCTTTGTTGACATAAGAAGAAATTAGGTCATGGGTGCTACTTAAGAGACCTAAGCTACCTAAGATAAAGATAATTGGAAACACTTCAGTATAATGGAGCACAGTAAAACCACAACACTGTATATGACCTAATAAGTACATTCATGAATGTACTGATGTGAGAGGAAGCATTGCCTACCCTCCAAAAGTCATGTTAAAAAGATGTTTTGACAGACTTCTCAACTATGTTGTGACATGGCTGACAAGCGTAAGGTGTAGAGCCATCAACTATATGACATCTCTGTGACACATTTTCTTTGTCATTTAGAATTAAACCACATCAGGTTGGCTGAACAGCACAGCTGGGCTGAATTCGTTGATATTTAACATCTATTTTTAGGCTCAGTGAGGTACCAGTTTGATTTCGCTACATGGATGACCATTGTTTGGTGAGTACCGATAACCAACCATTTGAGCCTGTCTTAAGATAACTTACTCAATTTATTTTTTATAGCACACTGCAAGGAGTAAAAATGCTTTTCTGAATGGTCAGATTGTTGTTTGAGAAGTAGTAATTTAGATTATTTAGACAGCAGACGATCAGGGGAAAGCCAGTGCTGTACATACATAGCTCGGTGACACAATCAACTGTAAACACTTCATTAAAGTTGAGTGAAGAGACTGGCCCAAACTACTAACGTGTCAGGTCCTCCAACAGACTGCTATCTGTTTGCAATGAGCGGATGAATAATTAATTAGAGAATACACAGAATTCTCACCAGGGAGTTAGTGTGTATCCTCAGAGCAGACAACCACAGAGGGACACTCAAGGTCAGATGAAATAGGCTTCTATGCCAACTGTGTAGGGATAAAGACACTGGAAATTGCCTATAATTGGTTTTAGACACTGCAATGTGGAAGACTCCTCACTAGCCCTGCGGTCAAATCGACTCTTTTTCCAGTTGAAATTCAGCAGCATTAATGAAACTTCAATTAACCATCAGGGGTCCAACTTTCGCCTCACCTTCCTAATCTAGTGTGATAAAAGCAGTTAAAGAATCGGTAGAGCCAATTTATAACACTCACGCCCCAGTAGTGAGGGAGACTATTAGATACTGATAGTTATAATGGTGACAAGCTTTTACTGACAAAGTGTGCAATGTTGCGTCGTGCAGTGTCACACTGTTTCTGTTTAGCTTCTCCAATAATTCGTACCTCTATAAACACTGCCACATTACAGGCCTGATGTCGCACTGCTTAATAGGATCTGACCCCTGATGGTTAAATTATTTAGGTGCTTTAAAGAGAGGAACCCAACAAGCCTTCCTAATTGATACGCCCGCGCACAAACAGTCGCACTGCTGTGAAAGGGTGCGCAGGCCATTTTGGGCACATTGTCAAAACTTCCTCCAGCAAAGTCACTTCTTCAACATTTTCTGCAACACAGCGATCCACAGCTGGACTTCAGCTTCCATTATGCTTCCTCAGTAAAACAGATCAACTACAGGAATAGACTTTCTCTGTGTCCCACATCACATCTTACGTTTCCATTTTCCTTTCAGTTTTCTCACACATCATTTACATGGTTACAAGATTTGGCCAACTTATCTTGAATAGAGTTAAATTGTTATGACGCTAGACAGCATGCTGATGTATTTGCATCTACAGGTTCCTAGTCTGAATCTTGGCTGGGGCTTTTCTGTGTGGATTTTTGAGGTCTTCTCGTGTCTGATCAAAAGATGAATTCTTTGTACTGAATGAGAAAGGAATTAGGATAGCTGGCCAGGCTCTGCCCCAGCCTTGTGTGACATGAAAAAGGATGAAGCTGGAGCTGAATAGACTGACCTTGATTGCAGCTTATTTAAAAAGGACTGATCAAAACAGTTTTGGATTCGGGAAATTCTTAGACTTCAGGGTTGACCCATCGCTCCACAAAGCGACACCCAGTGTGGATTTAGTTTTCAAAACATACAACATTCTGTTAAATTATATATTTATTTAGACAATAACATTTTAAATAAAATGTATTTCTTATTTTAGTCATTAGAGGCAAATGTGCTTTTTGAAAAAAAAAAGGTTCCCTTGTCCAATTATGTTTCTGCACAGAAACAAAAATATGCTGCGCAAAATGATTGTGTTTGTCATTAACACAGGTCACATGTTTGCCTCTGACATCACTGTATGACTCCATCCCATGTTTGTCTTCTGAGACTAAACTGAAAGTATCTGAAGGACTTGTGACCAGGAATGAACTGATTGCCCCTTTAAAATTGTTTTCAAGAAAGTGTAGAAATTATGTTGTTATGTTATTACCTGCACAGCACGGAGCTAACAAATGGCAATCACTGACAGATATCACATCTGAGCCTAACTACAGTCTCCACGTTATTTGAGTGTTGTGACCGCTGTCATCAACAGGATGCGTTTGTGCAAAATGAAGCACTTTCAAGGACCAGAGATTTGATGTCTCTTTTTAGATGATAAAGAGGACAGAGTGTTTGTAGGGAATCAAAATGAAATGATAGATAAATAACTGTGTCTCACAAACCTTTCTGCTGTGCTGGTGTGTTCGCTTAGAGGGAAAGCTGTGAAATCTTTATTTCCTTCTTCCGCATACTTTACAGTTACATGCACACCTGTGTAACCATTTCCAGAAACTAATTTGCTCAAGGAAAATCTGTATTTTATTAGGTTTTATCTGATTAGCAAAGTGTTGTGATACTTAAACATGAAGCACAACCACTTTAAGGAAATTTCCACCATAATGAACTTAACCAGTTCTGATCCATATCTCATTAGCTGCTCCCCTCTCCCTCTTTTTGTTATTTTCCAGCTCATGCAGCTCCCCAGTATGGCCATTCAAAGGTTGGTTTCCTTTTTATGCTCACTATTGAGCATTCATGGGCTCCTGTCTGTTTACATGTGTCACTGTGTAAATTTGTGCAAAATAAATAGCAGCAGCACCTCATGGATAGAATGAAAATGTCTCATTTGAATAAGAGTGGAGCCTCTTCACAGGATACAACAACATTCAAGAGTTTACCAATAATCCAGTCATTGAAAATAAGCAGCTTCGGTACTGTTATTATACTAGTCAAATTAAACCCACACATGCTTGCCCCTTCTATGTAACTACTTTAATGAGCATCATACTCCACATTATTATTATACATGTATTAATTGAATATGAGGCTCCTCTATAGAATAGAAAGATAAGAAAAAGCTAAAATAACCACATCGTGAGGTTTTGCTCAGTTTTTTTAAAGAATAAAAATATGTTCTTGATATGTGTGATGATATATGTGTTCTCCATCTATAGTGATGTGAGTTACAGTCTGCACTCAGATGCTAATGTTGTTCATTTATTTAAGCTGAATGGGGAGCCAACCCAAACATTCCATCCATCCTAGGTGGGGCACAACCTGGATAGGTTAACAGTGGTTCAAAAATACTGTATATTTCTGTATATTTATACCGTGTATTCAAAAATATGTGTAGAGTTAAATGTGGTCCTCCAGTGGAGTCTCTTTTTTCTGCCAAGTCCCTGACAATCACTCATCTGGCTGGGGACAATCAATGATTCGCTGTCAAGTTGTATGAAAAATATATCCACTCACAGTTTTGGTGTTAAACTAACAAAGTTAAGTAATACACAAACTGCTATTTTAATCAAAAATACGATCCATGAGCTCTATATATAAGGAAAAAACGTGACTATCTTCATGCGACTGTCAATTGTTGACCGTTTATGCAATGTTAATCTATGAGTTGATGCTGCAACAGGGCTATTTATAGCTGTTTAATCCAGGATTTGAAAAGGTTAAACTTTTTTGGTGTGTGAGTCAAACAAATGAAATGTCAGAGTTGGTACCCCCAAACAAATTAAATGTCAGTGACAATGCCTCGGCTCAAGCCCTCCCTCACCTGGCCCATCATTTTCATGCAGTCAAACCAAAACAGTCGGACCACATAGGCCTCCTTCAACCGAGCTGACCTGTTAGCACCATATCATGCAAGGATCTTTTCACCCAACAGCAGAAGGTTAAGGACTCAACGTCAAATTCTTCTGTGCTTTCCTCTATCGTTTGGCTCCTAGCTCTGTTTATTTCTCTGGCTGGCACAGTGCCTTCATTCCTCCCAGCGTGGACATTTTCCCATGTACCAACTCTGACTATCAAAACAACAGTCATTAGGCAAATTTGCTTTGGTGCAGGATTACGTTAATTATCACGGAATTATCACTTCATTAAAGTAGGCAGAGATAAATTATCTCTGATGAAACAAATGCAAAATGAGGAAATAATGATCACGCAGGGAAAAAAAAATAAAAAAGTGAAGAGACAATTCATTGAAGGAAATCAAGTCATTGCATTCCAGAGAGCTTGATCCCTAAGAGGCACTGCAGCGTGGCACAACATGACAGCGCAAGTGGGACTTCACAGAGAGAGAAGTTAGGACCACCCACCCCTTTACCCAGTGTGATCCAATTTTCCCCTACCAAGCCTCAACAGAGCCTGTGCTCTCCCTTGCAAATTGCGAGTATCATTAATCATGCCAAATACCACTTTTAATGAATGCCTCCTTATACCCAGTAACACTATTTCCAGACAGAGAGGCTCTGGTGCTACAGCAAAAACCAGAGTGGGATTTTGATGACTGTAAAGAAAGAAAAGTACTTTCATGGTCACGAGCTTTGCTTTGTTAACTGCTGTTGTCAGCCGCAGTCATGGCAGGATAGGGAAGCAGACAACACTACCCAGCATGGTCTACTAAATGTATTTGTTGACAACAAAAATCACTAAATTATGGGGAAAGTGTAGCTTTATTCTTTGCTCATTTGTGAGGACAGCTGTAAACAGAAATCTTGCAAATTTATACCAAGATGTAAAAGCCACTGTGGGAAATCTTGTTGTTTAATTAAATATTTAGCATCCTTGTTTTCCACTTTGCAGAGAGGACTAGTCAAGATACATTTAAGGCCTTTTTATTTTATTTATCTATTTTTTTTGGTCTTTACAAAAGTATTGAGAGTTTTGTTTTTAACAGCCTTGGCACTTTTACCATGATCTTTAAGTCACTCGAGAGAGATAAATAGCATCCCTAAGAGCTTCTTTCTCCAGTATTTTTTTTTCATTATTTTTCCAACAATTGTATAAATGACTGTATTGCAAGGACAGTGGACCGAATTTGATTTACTACTGTAAGAATAATAATATTTCTATGGCAGCAGTAGCAGGAGTCCAGTCACTCCACTGCCAGGTATTCATGGATCTGCAGTGCCCAAGAAATAAGGTGGTCTGATCACGGTTCATCCACTGGTTAAAATAAATGCATTATGGATTGCAACAAAGTGAAAATATTACCTGAAATTATGCTAGACCGTTTGTCTCCTGGGTAATTTATTTGTGCACTCAGTCTTTGCTGGTATAAGAACATTGTTTCCTCTCTTACTGCAGCTGTGGTGATCAGTTTGCTGTCTCCTCCTGAGGCTTCAGATTGCAATTTGTGATTTCATGAAGACAGATTTTTGCTGAACAATCCAAAAAAAAAAAAAAAAAAACACACTCTCAGATGAATAGTTAAATATTGTTGAAGAACAGGGCAGCCACTGAAACAGTTCCTCACAATACTAGCTTGATTACTGTCTTCAGCATCTCCCTGCCCTGCAGCCAACGGCACCGAGCCTGCTGCGGCCTAAAGCCTGGGTTTAGATGTATTCTCATTGTCAACAGGTTTCCCTGTTCCACAACAAATGTTCTTTTATTTTGTTGATCTAGGGACTTGATAAAAGTAACCACTGAAGACATAAACCAATCCCTGTTGGACCCTCTTGAAGTGGTGGCACTTTGTTCCATAAAAATACTAGTTTGCTTTGGAAATTGAAGTGGAAGTTCATCAGAACTGAGCCTGTTGAATTTGAGATTAAGTTAACATGTGAGTTGGAGGAGGTAAGTTTTGAATACTCAGTTTTTTTCAGTGAATCTCTGGTAACGTTTAACTTCTTCCCCTTCCCAGCAGCGATGGTGTAACAGCCAGGCTCTCCGTTGTTCAAGTGTTTTGGGGGAAAACCTCACACCAGGCTATTTATTTTTCAAGAGGTCATTATTGTACAGAGACAAACTATTCTATTATACAAAGAAACATTATACCAATGGGGAGCCAAATTGGAAGGGTTTTCTGTGCCTTGCAAAAGCACTGCATGACCAGATGGAGCTGCGTTGGATATGTGAGCAAGATAACTTTCCAAGACAAAAAAAAAAAAAAAAAGAGAGAGAAAGATCTTTACAAATTTGAATATGGAATATTGAAACTCGGACACTGGGATTAAAGAAGCAAGGACAATAACAGTATGTCCAGTAAAAAATTGTCGATGAAGATGTCTTGCAAGGACAGTAAGTTACTGGTGGGCTCTTCAGACAGTTCCAGTGCATGGAGACATACATGCTGTTGACTGGTTGTCCTGATGTCTAGTAACAAATTACATAAACCACCCACAAGAAATCTGTGAAGATGTATTTGTGATGAACCAGCCACTCACCATGATAGCCAGAGTTCTCTGTGTCTCCACAAAAGCTTAATTCTAGGCAATATTAAATATTCCTCTTTTGTGCTGAGGAGAAATCTGTTTAGATCAATTTCTACAACTAAGGCTCAAAAGCAGGGAGAAAGAGAAACATGTCCAATTTCTTACACCACCTGGACAACAAACTACACACACCTGTAGGCTAAACACCTCACAACCCGTTTTCCTTTGTCCTGAGATTCATATAAATAGAGAACTATAAGTAGCATGCACCCGTCTAATTGTTCCAATGTTCTTAATTCTTTTTTGCAGAATAGTGAAATCCACCTTTTTTTATTTTGTCACTATAACGACAGTGGCATCTATGTGTTGAGTTCCGATGTAAACAGCCTGCTTATGTGCATTTGTTAACACGTTGCCTGCAGCCGATGATCTCTCTTTGTTATAATTAGACTCACACTTTGTATAAGTACAATGTCTTTCTGAATGTACATAAACAGATGATGTTGTTTCACATTTGACTGAGTACTAGCTAGAGGAAACAAACACAAATTAGTTATTAAACAGATTCAATAAGTGAAGAGATCAGTCTCTGTGGTTGAAATAGAGAGAATAGATTTTAAAATAAACTGGAGGAAATACTGGAAGGCAACATTTTGTGTGTACAAGAAAAAACAATACGCCTCAAACAGATGTTACTTAGTTTTTCACCTTACTGTGGCTCAGACACTAAAGTCCTTGTCACAATGGGACATCAGAGGGAAATTAATTAGAGGACATGCAGACAAAAACAACTGTTTTTTCCTTCTTTTGCTGTTTTTTTTTTTTAAATTATTTTAGATACTCTAAATCACTAAATCACTGCTTTCACTGCTGGCAGAAAAAAGCGTTACATCTTTTCACCAATGTTGATTACCCTTCTTTGGGCCTCACTCTAGATTTGGATGGTTGAATATAGGGGAAAGTATTTCTTACTTTTTACACACTTTATATTCTCAACTTACCCTGTTAGCCTTTTGTGTGATCGTAATCAACTTCTTCAAACCATCTGCCCGACTACTTCTGTAAATTATGTTCTTTTAATACATTGGCCAATTATTTTATAAAATGTTTTTGAGGTTTTACTTTCACCCATTAAATATGTCACTTTTCATCTTCTAAAAATCAAGGTTACGTCAACAAATACTTTTAGAAATGACTGTAATTATCAACAGCATACCACAGATACTGCAGTTTCAAAAGGACTACATCTTGGTATTACTGGTTGGCAAGGTCTCTGTAAAGAAAGCAATATTTAAGAAAGACATTTTCACTGTCCTTTGTGTTGTTTAAATGTCTTGCACTGGGGATGGAAAATAGCTGAGAAGTATATCTGTGCTTTTTGTATGTGTTCATTAACTGTAGTTTTTTATGAAACTGGCAGGAGCCATAGTAGAAATGCATGTTGTGGAAGTTCACGTTCCAGTCTCCCATTTCCAAGTTTCTCAGACATTACTAAAGCTATAGATGACTAAGGCAGCCCGGTCTGATGGTAAAAAGTGAAATAGGCATGAAATTAAATCATGAATTGCTGTCAGAGATGGTTGACTATAGGTAACGACACATCTGACAGCTCATCTCAAAGCGCTAATGCAACCAAAGACAGAGTCCCCACAGACTTGTTTAATTCTCGATGAAAATAGCCAGCGAGCAGCTGAGAGCAGGCATTCAGGGTGTTTTTCACCTGACTGGTAAAATCTATTGATATTGAAAAACTCACTGTTGGAAGACCAAGAAAGCAAATGAAACCAAGAGTCCACTTTTATTTGAAATATCTGACAATGATTATGCTACAGAAACATTGTTAGCATTGGCAACACTACAACCAACTGTTTTTGAGCAAACGATCTTTTCTTTGCTCAAATAGAAAAATAAGGCAGATGTGCATACAAGGGAGAATCAAATCCTTATTTACATTTCTGTAAGACTTCCAGCCCTCCTACTTGATGATGTTGGGTGTAATTGCATTGCATTTTGAGCATAAAATGTTCATATATGGGACTTCAGAGGCAGTGCCAAACTCAGAACTAGTCCTTTGTTTTTTTGACAGCCAACCATAAAGAAAGCACCAGTTCATAGCTGGAAAAACTAATTACACTTATGCACTCTGATGATGATGATGATCATGATAACAATAATAATGATAATATGGTTTTATTTTATTGCACATAGGATACAATGAAATTCTGTTTAGGCATCACACAGTTCAGCAGTAGTGGGGTAAAGTAAAGTGACAAATACAATAATAGATAACACAAGGAATTATTGTGACTAACCAAAACGCTGTGACTGGCATTGTTATGACACTTCTGTCTCAAACTGGTAGAGTAGAAAGAGAATTAATGAAAAAAATGAGTGAAGAATGGACACTGAAATCAAGCAGCAGTGGTCTGTGGAGGAGACTGGCTCCTTGTACTGTGGGTGTTGACCGAAGTGCAAAAAAGATTGATGGCACAATGAGATACTGTCTTTGGCTTCTAGTCTGCTTAGATAAAAAATAAATAATATTTCAAAAAAAGATGTGCTTTTATGAACTTTATGGATCCAGCTCACAGTGGGTATAAATCCTCTGTGTAGCAGCGATCAAAATAAATACCAGTCAGCATTTGGAAATGCCAAGAAGTGTTCACAAATGCAGACTGTTGTGTACGTTAACCTTCATAATTAGAGTGGCAATATAATGACACTGGTTTTATGGGACAACAAGATAAACGCTAACCTATGGCTTTTGTGCACTGTAGTCCTCTCCACAAATTACACAAGAGTACACTAAATAGAGGTTGAAGCAACAGTGGAAGAGACATAATGATATAATGGAATGGCTCTGTAAAGGTAACCAATTCTTACAACTATCCAGCTCTGACGTGGCTCTAGTAGAGACTGTGGTCCTGAGGAAAAGACAGCAGACACAGTTGGAGGTAGCAGAGGTTAAAATGTTGAGGTTCTCTTTGGGAGTGACGAGGATGGATAGGTACAGGAATGAGGGACATCAGAGGGACAGCACATGTTAGATGTTTTTCAGAGAAAGTCAGAGAGGCCCGACTGAGATGGTCTGGACATGTACAGAGGAGGGATAGTGAATATATCGGCAGAAGGATGATGAGGTTGGAACTGCCTGGCAGGTCGCCTAGAGGAAGAGGAGATTTATCGATGTGGTGAAAGAGGACATGAAGTTAGTTGGTGTGTGAGAAGAGGATGCAGAAGATAGAGTTAGATGGAAGCGGATGATTCAGTGTCACGACCCCTGAAGGAAAAAGCCGAAAGGAAAAGAAGTTGACTAGACCAGGAAAAGAAGACTAGCCCAGCCCAAGAATCTAGTTCAAGTTGATCAGAAAGTTATAATACTTACCTGTATACTGTGTCCGTTTCTGGAAAATACCAAGGCATAAAACCTTGTAGAACTTCCATCTTAATATCCTGGCTAATTTAAGCATCTGGCAAACTTAACTGTACAAGACTCAACAGTTATCTGGATCATTTACTTTGCATTTCTGAAAACATGCATATGACAGGCACCCATACTTGTTCACTTTGCAAAAATTGTCTTTTATGAAAAGGGTCCCGTACCCCTCCTGTTCACAGTAATTTTTACGTGTACAGAATGTACCCAAGCAATAGAGGCTACCGAGTACCACAGAACGTGACGTGTAAAGGGGGCGGCACTCACGCTCAGATTTGCAGATCTGTGCCTTTCCTGTCCTCCCTGCGCTAGCGGCTTTCCTCTGGCCATTCCTGGAAAAGCAGACAGGATCACCACTGGTGTAGACATCAGTGCCAATCCTTTCTTTATCAAAATGAACATAGACTTTCTTGTGATGTTCAGCATGGTGACGTTCGTCTCTGTTTTGTCCTTCTTCTCATGCCGAATCAGTACGTCCCGTCATCTCTGCGCAGAGAGATCTTTCGGCCACTTTACATACAACACTACAACACATCAGTCATGAGGATAGCTGGGTGGCGTCTTTGCTTTGGAGCTATGTGATGTACACTCCACACCATCGCAGTAGTAGAGCATGGTTGCTTAAAGGTTGAAGATGATGAATGATCTGTATCAATTGTTTAGCTTGTTGCTTTCTTTACTGGAGGTGGTCGTGTCTGCAAAAAGCCCTAAATGCAAAGCATTTCTACCAGCTATCAGATAGAAATAGCACCATTTCGCAGTACTCAGGTTGCCTCTTCTTTGCAACAGAGCTCGAGCAAGCTCAATAGGAGGACTCATACAGGAGTTTCCGAGTCAGCCTTCAAAACTACCAAGATGGCTCCAGAATTGCTAATAATGCCTGCAAAACCAACCACTGTCATTCTCCAGTGTTTCTAAACCACAGCTCGCCATTTTGAATGGCTTTTGCTGATACTAGTCTGGTAATCACTCTACATCAGATGCTTTGATTCTTTTATTTTGTGCCTCTCCAGTGGTGTCCAGAGGCAGTTTCTTCTGCATTCATTGGTAATGCTCCCTGGAAATCAAAGTTGAATCCAGAGGAACCAAAGAGAAAAAGAATTATAATGGTTGGCCAGGCTAACCATTACACATATTGACATTTAATTAAAAACAAGTTAATTTCTGCCTCAACATGTTGAAAATGCCACTTAAAAAAGTGCTGATGAGAAGAAAGAACAGTACTGGACCAAAAACCGGCTTGTGGTGGCTAATGTTCTGATCATCATTCACTATTTGCTCAGAAATATGAACACAATGAAAAATGTACTGCTTGATGGTTTGGATATGAAAGGATTTGTCATAGTCTATGTGAAGCCTTCCTAAATTAAATTTCTCAGTTGGACAAACGTCTCCAGATAATGCAGTTGGGAGTTAAATCAGTTCTGCATTCGTAAGTTAGTTGTTGCCAAAGTGGTCAAACTGTTCTCATCATCTTCCACTGGTCCTGCAAAAGGAGCTGATATCGAGAAGACGAAGATTCCAGTGTATTTTTGACAGTACAGCAACATCCGAGCTCCAAACAAAAAGTTAGAGTTCATGCTGTGTCACCTGAAAGAGTTTAAAATTTTAAAAAACATAGATGGTTGTGAAACAGGAAATATAGGCATGAAAAGCCCAGTGCTAACAAATTAAAGGGGGCATATCACCACCAACTGGAGCGGAGTCAGACATGCTTCGGTCAATAAATCAATTTTCCTCTTGTGCATGTGTACTGGGTAGGAAAAGAAAAGAAAAGAGAAAGGAAAAGAAAAGAAAAGGAACGGTGTCGCTTTGCTTGAAAACACATGAGCGCACTTTATATTTTGTATAAGAACTTCATTGTCAAAGAGTGTCTAGTAACACTTATGGGGGGGGCGACCTCTTACTACTACAGAGATTTTTTGAAGATGTGGCATATTTTAGAGAACTGCTTTCTTGTCTGCAAGCAGTGAGACAAGAAAGTAGTTTTAGCCGTGGGAACTGACATCTGATGTGACATGCTCCTTTGGTTTTAGCTTCTCGCAGCACATTTTGGTCTCACTCCGGACTGCAATCCATCTTACTGGATTACAGTGGCAGTGGAACAATTGATCCAATCTTTTTAGTCCCCAGAACACTACTGTAAATGGCTGAAAAAAAAAAAACAGATTGAGGTGGACTAAAAAATTTGATCAGAAAAATGCTTTCTAAAGAATTTTCGAGGTATTTATGCCACTTATGATCCAGAGTTCAACACAATTCCAGTGTTTGCTTTCACTCCGAAGGGTCAGAGAGGTCAGAGATTGTACCTGTGCCAGGGTAAAATAAATCATTGGCAAGCAGAAACTTAGGTCAAATAATCACCCCTCTGATAATGCATGTCCATGGAGAGCCTGGTGAGATTCATTGCTTTGCTCCGTCTGACAATAATGGTGGCTTTCAAAGGCCAGAGTCTTTAATTTCTTGTCCCAGCTATCAGCGTTTTTATCCTCCGGAGAAGAAGAGGTCAACTGCCCCTGCTCCACAGCCTAAGAGCCAGCATTTTGGGCATTAAGGACTGGGAGAGGTGACTGAGGTCAGGCTGTGATTGCTGCTGGAGATGGCAGGCTGGCTTGTCCCAGGGCTCATCAGACCCTTTAAAGACAAAGAGGCTTTATGGAGCAGATCCCAGGTCAGTTTTTATCAGGGCATCACTAATGGTTATGATATGATCTGTCTAGCATCACTTCCAATTAAAGCTTGTTGGGAAATGTGGCAGACGCTGTCTCCCATCTCACTGAGAGTTCAGCAGTGTTCAGTCTGTGTAGACTATTGTTTGAGCTGCTCAGTTCAATGGCGATCAAAGTTCCATTGTTATGGCTACAAAGGGAAGTGGCTATTGGCCAGGCCTATTAGATATGTAGTTGTGGTGGGGAGATAGGAAGGATAAGAGAGGGTAATCAGTCTTTTTAATGATGGCAATGACCACTGTGACAAAGACTAACCTCTTCAACATAATATAAAGCTATAACAAAAGGTTATTTTATTTCTCTTAGTCTTTTAAGAAGTTCACCATAGTCTTCTTTCTAGAGCTCACCACTTTTAAATGACTATGGATGGAGCAAAACCTTAACATTCAAAGTTTGAACCTATCATCCATGGTGCAGGGCGGCTGGAATCCTCCATGGATTCAGATCTCAATCCAAGTTAAAATTGACAGCTGTAGGAGGCAGAGCCACAGTCTTGCACACTTTTCTACAACTTTTCCACTCCTGTCACTTTCCAAGAGTCCCTTCATGATTGTGTCTGCTTCCTGACCACCTAAATTAAATAAGTAAAGGAGGAAAAAGAAACATATTAAAATGAAAAATATTAAACTGTTACATGTGGTTTATTGAATATTACATTTCTCTTGCCTGAGCCTCTGCTAGTAAATGACTAGATTGGTGATCATCATCTGGTTTTAATCAGTTTTATGAAAACCTGCCTTAAGCAGCTGGACTGTGTTTGCATCAGTGAGTCAACACTTCCTAGCTATTTAAATGTTCACATTCCTTGAACCATAGGCCAAGAAGGAGGAGAAGCAGCTGCAATCATGTGAGCACTTTCTCTAATCAGTTCATGAACCAATGTTAGTTATATCTCTTTTGAGTGTTTGGCTCAGTTTTTCTCACCCAAAGTATTTTTCACATGGCACTTACTCTTGGTTTCTTTTTTTTTCTTTTCTTTTTCTTTTTTTTTTTTTAAGTACACTCAGTACTGAACACGTAGAGTAAATATAGTAAGGGATTTATGTTGAAACTGATAGCCTGGATGTTACCTTCAACTAGATTCTACAATCAGGAAAATGTATGTGAACCCATTAGAATTATCTCTATTTTGGTTCTAATTTGCCACTAAATCCGATCTGATCTTCTCTAAGTCACAATATTAGACAAGCACAATGTGCTTAAGATGATAGCACCCAGTTAATTACAACTTAATGTGTTTTTCAACACACTCATTAAACCTTCATGGTGTGAGAGTTCAAAGCAAGTGAACCCAGAGAATGAAGTCAGTAGTTTGCACACCGTGAGTCCGGTTAATGAGATGAGTTTGGAGGTGTGGTTTAGAGCTACTTTGATAAGACACAAACATTTTAAGGTTGCTGTTTATGAGGAACATCAGCTGATATTAGCCATGTCTACTAAAAGGGTGAAGATCATCGCTCCCCTACTTTACTGCATGGAGCGTGTACATCACAGCCACACTCAAGGTTTATTTAACCCTTGCTATTTTGTTGTAAAGCATGAATATACACACCAACTTTAATCAGATAATCTCAGCAAATGACAACCTCCTGTTTTCAACTGCCTCCATCTCCTCCATACAAGTCCATATGGATGAATGAACGGCATCCATGCGAGCGATTCATCGTGTGTTATAGACACAGGCTATAACAGCTAACACAATATTGAGCTGGAATATCCCTGTTCATAAATCTACCGTGTGCAAGTCATTGAATAGATAGATGTGTATGGCAGAGTATCACAGAGGAAGTCAATGCCCTCAAAAAAAAGAAGACACTGTTGCATGCTTGAAGTATGTAAAAGAGCACTTTGGCAATCTTCTGTGAAAACGCATTATGGATTGATGAAACAGAAGTTGGGCGCAGCTTGCCAGTATGAAAACATCCTCCTAGCAGTGAAGTATGGTGGAGAGAGTATCATGATTTGAGCTTGGTTTGCTATGCCAGTGCCTAGACCATCATCACTGACACACCGAATTCCCAAGTTTACCAAAATATCCTACAGGATAGGTGGCTGTCCACCAACTGAAGCTTTGTAATGGGGTGGTGCGGCAGGACAAAGAGGATGATCATCAAAGTAAATCCACCACAGAATGACTTTTTAAAAAAAGAAACCCTCCATTTGGGGTGGTTCAGTCAGAACCTCAGCCATTAATCCCAGTCCACTGAACTGAGCTCAGTATAGCCGTCCACACTAGACATCCTATAAATGTGAGAACAGAAGCAGCTCTGTTCAGGGAAATGGTCAAAAAATCCTCCTGAACTTTGGGCAGCTCTGATCCAGAGCTACCAAAAGCATCTGCTTGAAGAGAATAATGAGCAGGATTTCCTCACAGCCCATGAAGTGTGCATATACTGAATAATGGCTGGATTCCAGTATCAGTTTGCATAAATACAGCCACCTAAATCTTTCTCGCACAAAAGATTTTTATATAGTTGGCAGTGATATAGCTTCAGTATGTCAAACATTTTTATAATGTTGGCCCTCTAAAAAATAAGATTATTATTTAGAGAAGACCGGCTGCAAAAATAAGTTCATTATTTAGAGAAAACTGGCTGCTTAGTGTAATTCACATACTTTAAAACAGACTTTGAGAAGGTTGGAAAGGAATTGGTGTTCCAATTATTTAGAAGAATCTCAGTCTAAAAGGGGAATAGAAATAACTTGTAAGAAAGCCCTTTTCAAAGAAAGAACTGCTCATTGCTAATCATCAATCAAGGAGAACAAGAAAAACCTCAGGTTTCTTTTCAACATTCAAGGCTGACTAAGAGTCATAGCTCTGCTGAGCCATGTATTCCTTCAGCTCTCTTTAAAAGTAAGACAGTTCATATCAGAGAAGAAATTCATGGCAGCCTTCCTAGTACTTCCTCTGATGTATCATCAAGTACAGCAGCTTTAGAAACAGGTGTAGAACTTGATTTATGTTAAGTCTCTCTCTTTTGTGTTGAGTTCTCTTTCCTGCACCAGCAAAAGCTTAAGCTGAACCACCAACTTATCTTTCAGAACCCAGAGACATGCACAGGTAGACTTCTGGAGGCGCTCAAGCACCTTCAACTTTTACCCTCCAACTTGACAAGGGCCTTTTCTGCAGATTGACCACTAAGCAGCTCTTTCGAGATCAAGAGTATCAGTATTACATCAAAAAGTTGGGATTTTGCTGAAGTTGCAATTTTACAACTAAATCCTTAACTTTTGGATCAGCAATGTGCAATTTTACAAAAGTAGTAAACTCAGAGACAAAAAAACACGGGAAGTTTTGCCAAAAAGTTGCAATTTTGTAATTGTCATAATTTTATGACAGAAAATTGTGATTTAATGTTAAAAAGTCATGATCTGAGGAAATGTGGAATTCTAATGACAAAACTTTGAATTTTACAACAAAGTCTCAGTATTATGAAGTCTGCAGTTTTATAATGTAAATTTCTGATTTTAGGAAGTAAAGTCAGAATTTTGTGTCAAAAAGGTATGATTTTGTGAAAGTTGATGTTTATATGACAAAAAGTATTAAGTTAAAAAGTCACAATTTTTCCAAATTTAGTGATTTTACAATAAAATACTGTCATTAAAGGATTAAAGTTGCAGTTTTATGAAATTTCCATTTTTTGTGACATAAAGTCATACTTTTGTCAAAATGTCACAATTTTGCGAAACTGGTGACTTTATGACAACAATTTGCTTTTGACAATGAAAAGCTGCAAAATTCTAAAACTTGTGACTTTATAGCAAACATTTTTGATCGCTATATAAAAGACACAAATTACAGAATTGTATGACATGAAGTCGTAATTTTATATTAATATAAAAAGTTACAATGTTTACAAAGTTGCCGTTTTAACAGTTTTGCAATTTTACATCAAAAAAGTATTTATTAAATGTGCTGTTTACAATAAATTTGTAATATGGGAACATATATGATTTTAAAATATGTCTTTCTTATGACAAAACATTTTTAAAAGATTTGCTGGGTATCTTTGAGATTGCATAACTGTGTAATACTGTAGGTATATACATTATATCATAACATAATATAATATATTGTAAATAAGTGTAATTCAACTGAGTGTGTCCTTTTCTTTTGGCATGCTCACAAAATTGTCTGTGCACAACCCTGTTTAGAACCCATCTGCACTGTTCAATAAGATTCCTCACCTTAATTAACATTGCTACATTGGATCTGATCAATCTACCTTTAGTGACAAACTATGTTCTGCAGGCCCTTAAGGTTTCTTTAATTAAACCTTTACCTAAAATAAGGAAAACTTTTATCCAGGAGTAGTTGTCAGTGATTAACCTATATCCAAATTCCCTTTATTTCTTAAGTTCCTTAAAAAAACATGTTGCATATCAATTATGTGATCATTTTCAGTTTCAGTCAGCTCATGATAGTTACCAATGAC
This sequence comes from Hirundichthys speculiger, assembly GCA_018398805.1. Classification (NCBI taxonomy): domain Eukaryota; kingdom Metazoa; phylum Chordata; class Actinopteri; order Beloniformes; family Exocoetidae; genus Hirundichthys; species Hirundichthys speculiger. The sequence continues at coordinate 2,055,758 of JAGFBZ010000849.1, read as the reverse complement.
CTCCTCGTGGCCGCTGTGTTTTTCACTAGTGCTGTTAGATCTGTGTTGTGTTTGGTTTCAGACGATTGCAGAAATTCTATTACAGACGCTTTAAAGTGTTATTGGGGTAATGGAACGTCACTGAGGTGGTTTATATCATATTTAAAAGATAGATTCCAGTTCTTTTAATGTGAACAGTCTTTTATCCACGGTGTTGAATAAAATTCTGCATTTGGAAGAATAGTTTTTATTTTATGAATGCCTTTATTAAGTAATTATATTAGGCATTCATTTCCATGACTAAATTGCACTCTTCTACTTATCCAGTGATTCAGGAACAATGTCTTCATTCAGAGGCTTCTTCATATCTGCTGCAACACAGACAGCTACAGATATCCCACAGTTATAACCATCTAATAGGAATCTTTGAAGAGATTTAAATCATGACAGCTACTGTTTCCCTATGGGGATTAATAAAGCATTTTTGAACTGAAGTGAATCCATGAATTCAGAGAGCCGATCAAAAGCCGTAAGTCAGTAAAGTTAGACTACAAGCACATGTAAAAGACATGAAGGTCTGGATGTCTTGAATTCCTGCAACTAAGTCAGATAAGTCTGAGGTGTTTATCTCTCAGGAGTCCCTCACAATAATATGTTTTTGCCATGCTGTTACTCTGGATAATGTTTCTTTGTCTTTCAGTCCTATTGTGAGGAATCTTGGGATTATTTTTGTCCTTTAGCTCACAAATAATATCAGCTTCTGGGATAACATACTTTTATTTGTATTATATTGCTAAGCAGAACCCTATTTCTTGAACTTAAGCATCTCTTCGTTGCATTTAAAAAGAAACAAAAAAGCATATAAGTAAGCAGGGGCGCCGCTAGGGATTTTGGGCCCCATGAAAAGAATCTTTACAGGGCCCCCCAACACAGCGGCGAAATTTGGTGATGCTATTTTTGATCATCATTAGGGGCCTCTCTGGGCCCCCCTCAATCATGGGCCCCTATAATCCGTATCCTTTACCCCCCCTTTTCGGCACCCCAGTAAGTAAGAGCTGGCTCAAGTCATTGTGAGTGATCCATTTTGTTATGCTGCTGTAAGAACAGGCTGCCAAGTAACCTCTCATCATTTACTGGTACCTGTATTCACTCTGTTGTGTTTACTGTCTTTAAAAGTACAGTATAAATCATTATTAATGTAATCTACATTGTGTTTCCGCTTTCCTTTTTTACAGCAATGATGCTGCCTTGATATTTCAGGCTAGTGCTTGGATTCTTCTCACTCTCTAACCAACCAAGGCAAATGGTTGCCCTTCCTCAGTATAGTTTAGCTGGATGTTTCTTCCTGTTAAGAGGAAGTTTGTCTTTTGTGCATGCACAGGATGGCGGATTAAATCAAACTGGAAAATTTTGTGCAATTGACTTGTTTCTTCAGCTTGGCTACTTAATATGAATTGGGATTACAGGGCCAAGGCTAGTAACCAGTCTATACTGAATTTATGTACTAGTCCACTACATACAAGAGATTATTTTCTGAATAAAAACACCATCCTGGTAATTTTAACATAATAAAAGACATCCGCAAACATGTTTATAAAGTTTAACATTTAAGATAAATTAAGTTTACTCTTATTTTTCTCTTTGGCACATTCAAGAATGTCAATGACAGGAAAAAGCTTTGTATAAAACAAGGTAGGTTGCAGCAGTGCATCAGACAAGCTGGCTGTCACCTAATCCTGTGATGAACTTCCACCAGAGGTTAGTGAATGGAGTTGTTGGTCATAATGAGGCGGCAGCAGCTGCAAACCCTTCTGATAGAATGAGGTCACTGGAGCAGGAGCTATCGGTGGGACTGATTGGGGGTTGGTTGAGGGAGGATCTTTCAAAAAAAAAAAAAAAAAACAGGCGGTGAACAATTTTGTATTGAAGAGATGTCGAGCTTCAGGCCATCTTCTTGTTCTTTGTCAATGCACATCAATGTTTGAAATAAATCTTTATAATTGCACTGTGTTATCCCCTCCTCCCATTTTACACCATGATAATTCAAACATTAATATGATATTAGTGGGTTGTGTGTGTTCAAGTAACCTTTGATATAAATATCGCCATAATGTAGCACACTTCAAGACCACCATGAATCCAGAGTAATTAAACTGTGCACGCACAAACACCAGATCGGGGATTCCCAGCGTTGCTCATGAGGTTTGGCCAGTGGGGATGCTGGATTGTGAAAGAACACAGAGCTTTTCACACGCGTGCATAACATAGATTAACCACAATACTGGGCTGCCAAGTCCGTTTCTAACATTTCCTGTAATGGCGCTGCTTTATTAAACATTCTTTTTAAAATGCATTATTTTTGCTTCAGTTAGAGGCAGGAGTGTACCTTTTGGTTTAGGCAAATTTGTGATAGAAACCCACGGGTCTAAAATCTGTTGAAAAGGCATTAGTAATTCTTCTGAGTGGGGTAGGGGTAGGATGGTGGTATTGCCCAGGAGATGAGAACTTAGCTGGAAGAAACAAGATCCTCCTTATAGACTAATGGATGTGTTAGCAAGTGCGCTTTCAGACCAGCTTTCATGTTGGCTCCACCAGGGGGTATAGAGAGAATGGCAAATTAATTATAGAAATGAAGCCAGCCTCTTTTTCTTATCATAGAGGGCAGCTGTGTGGCAGCTGTGTGTTTCCCCTCACTTGTTTGCATTCCTCCCTTTCTGGTGCTGGAAGATGTCCTGTTCCACATTTTTCTCTCTGCTTCTCTTCATCAATCCATACAAACTGACTCAAGAGAAATATCTGCTGTCTGCGAGGGAGGTGAAAAGTAGATCTTTTATTGAGTGCAAAACTCATTGAAAATAATGTCGAATCCCACAAAAGGAATCTGACCCTGTTCTACCTCTCAACAGATTTCTTAGGTTTTAGAGTCTTCAACTCAAAGTCGACTAATAAACCAATATGATATAATATGATCTGGTGTTTTGATGTCATTGTGCTGTTGCCTGCAGAAGCCAAATTAAACACCAGTGGAATGAGAGTCTTGGTGATAGGCCGATGTTGTTCTCATGCTTCAGAATTAATTGGAAAAAAAAAGATAAAAGCGTTTATGCTTAATTAGAACAAAAAGAAGGATTCTGTTTGTTTTTCCACTTTTTTCTGCAGAAGCTCATCTCCACATTTAGAGATTGCATTGTTCAGAATCAAAGGTAGTGTAGTGGTTAGTGATCAGTCGTCTTGCTAGTCATTCTCATTTTTGGAAAAGAGTTCTCTTCTATTGTGCTTTCTTAATGTATTTTCAGACATGTTCTCAGGGGGATTTCAGCATCGGGGGGGCACTGACAGTGTGCTTACGCTGGCTCAGTAACTACAACTCATTTCACATCCACACTAAGATGTTTTCTCTTTTTAAAAGAAATGCAGTCTGTCATGACAATCCTTCGATATTTCTATTAATCGTGTATATTTGCTTTAGATTGGTGCAGGTTGTTGGTATAGATTTGAATCCTTTTTTTTTTTTTTTGACAGCTAATAACTTCATATCATCAATTGTATTTTTGGGTTGCCTAAGTTGCCAACAAAGTAGTGATTCTGCTAAAAAAAAAAAAAAAAAAAAACCTCTTATGATGAACCTAGATGAGTATTTTAAGGGGTTTGCACACCACATGGGTTTATTTTATTTATGCATTAATTTTTTCAAACTTATATCACCCAAAGCAGCCTTTCACATCAATGATGTAATTTTTATGAGCGATAATGCCATTTATTTTTTTCAACGGAGGTTGATTTTTTCACTTCCAACAGAAAGACATTTGACCAAGGCCACCCTCATATCCAATAAAATGAATGAACCAAATACACCGTTTTAAAACTGACAAGACTGCTTTACCAACATAGTTGTAGCAAAAATTGTACGTCTTGAACCGACTGCAATACAATTTGAGCTCCTGATCCAAGCGGTGGAATTCATCAACTTGGCCTCTCTTCCTGAAAGTATTTGATTCTGTTTCCTCGTCTCATTTAGAAATAAAAGCAACGTGAGCTCATCCTCACTTGATGATGATCATTTTTCTGAGATGAGATTTGTTTCAGAATCTTAATACCTTATTCAGAAATTTGCATCGCATTTGATGCGAATTGCAAAGCATGTTGATATTTCACCTCCCTATTATTTACAATTTCATGCAGCTTCACGTTTAGTGTGCAAAGACCTTAATCAAGACGAAGGAACAATGACTAGATCCGCTCAGGATCAGAGCACTCAAACACCTCACACAACAGGCAGATGTAGTCAGAAAGGCTGCTGTTTGTTTTATCTATTACACCGAGAGTTGTGTTCAGAGGTAATCAGTCTAGATGAAACTAACAAATCTCAATGATAATCCAGAAGGTTTGGGGTGCAGGAAGAAAAAATAAAATTTGCAGCCAGGTCAGAGACTGGTTTAGCAGGTGTGGGACGTCAGTGCAGCTGAAGCAGACAAACAATCAGGAAACATGCAGCAGGAGAACGGTGAGGAGAAGAACCCAGTGAGGATGACTAGAATAAAATCAGAGAATGAAAAGAAAACAGAACCCAGACACTGATGGTTGTGTGTCACTTCAACTTTCCTGCGTAACCTCTAACCTTGATGTGCAAGCAGCAAGTGAAACTGAAACAGAAGACAAAAATGAAAAAAAAACGTCCATTCATCTGTTTTCTTATCTCTGTTTCATCCTATTCAGGGTGACGGGGATCTGCTGGGGTCACCAGCAAGATACGGCATACACCGCTTACAGTACTTGTGTTAGACATTTGATCACAACAACAACAACAACCAAAAATACCAGTTTTTCCAAGTGACCTACTCAATCCCCCTTCCAAAGTTTAAAAAAAAAAAAAAAAAAAAAAAGGTTGATTGGTGACTCTAAATCAACCATCTGTGTTTTGGGTTGAGGTGCACATCTGGCTGCTCTCTGGTTTCTGTGTGGCTTGACTGAAATTGACCTTCCCTGGATTATTCTTTCTCTTGCTCCTTAACAGCAGAGATTACCCGAGCTGGAACCAGAGTGGCTTTGGTGCAGGATGGATGGGCAGCATGCTGGTTTGGTTTTTATTACTGTTGCCTGGTACAAATCATGGACAGTACGGTGGTCAGCACTGTTGCCTCACAGCAAAAAGGTCCCTGGTTCTTTCTTTCAAGGTTTCATGTTGCCAAACCTTGGGGGCCTTTCTGTGTGGAGTTGCATGTTCTCCCCGTGCTTTCATGAGTTTCCTCCAAGTATTCTGGTTCTCTCTTGCAGTCCAAAAATCATGTACCTTAAGCATGGGCGTAACCACGCATTCTTTGGGGGGGTCGTGTTCCCCCCAATACTGGGGAAATACCAATCTGTCCCCCCCCCAATATTATGTGTAAATATGTTAAATATTTCCTCCTTTTATGAAACCTGGCTCAACAGTCCGTCTCTTGTTATTTCCAAATATTTACCGATCAATTTATTTCCGTTTATAAGGAACACTAAAGTGTGTGACCACCCCCTCCCAGTTGTACACTTGGTTGCGCCCATTTAACGGCTCTCGGTTTGAAGCGGCTCCGACAGAAGAAACAATTGAGAGCGTTGAATGTGAAAGAAAGGAAGGAGCAATGTCTTTACCCAAAAAGCAGAAAAAACAGGACATACAAAGTTTTTTCAGACAGTAAGCAATTAGATAGCTAAAGAGGAGTGATGTTGTCATACTGAGTGTGTTAATTTTTTAATTAATTTGAAATATTTAGCTCGTTAAAAAGGGCTCAGTTTGTTAGTTGAGCTAGCTAGCTTGAAGTGAAGAGACTGTATCATATGATATGATGTGTCTTCCGTGTGTGCTGCTGTTTTCTCTCTCCGTGTGTCGTGTGTATGTGTGTGTGTAACGCTAGAAATACAAGCAAAATATTTAATGTATCAAATTAAAAAGATCCTCTGGGTCAGTTATTGTTCTTCTGGTCAAATAATAATATCTGGTCATAATGCAGGCAGCACAGAGAGACAGGGAGAGGGATGCTGTAAGGACAGGCCAGACAGGGACAGTCTCTGAAGACATGGATGATCAGGTGAGACACTGGAATACAAGACTCAACAGCTTGATGACATTTGTTTTAACCTAAGCCTATGTGTCAGCAGTAAATAAAACTAGTAAGAAAAGCAGAATATTCTAAATAAAATTTTCCTTAGGGTCAGTTATTCTTCTGGTACAATAATAATATCTGGTCATAATGCAGGTAGCACAGAGAGACAGGGAGAGGGATTGTGTAAGGACAGGCCACACTATTTTTTTTAATGTCAAATGAAAAAAATCTGTATATATATATTCAATTAAAATCAATATTTTACATTTAATTATTTGTACAAATCTATGATTTCATTCACATTAAACGTTTCAGTGTAAATGTGCAGACATTCATTTTGAGACAAATCAACAAAATACAAATTAACTTGGAATTAAAAGTCCATCGTGTGCTATGGACTTTTTGTTGTTCCAATCACAATATTTACATCAACATGCTTTAGGCATGTAATTTTTCCCAGCTGGAAGCTATCCTATTCGCTACTATCTCAGAGAAATTGCAGACTATTCCTTTAAATGTGATTTCAGATGGTCAATAAATAAAAATCACAGAAATGTGGGAAATGCACCTTTAAAATAAATTCTGGGGGAGGGCTCTCATTTGGACCCCCCCAATGTCTATACCATGGTTACGCCCTTGACGTTAAGCTGGTTGGGGACTCTAAATTGACCTTGGGAGGGAGTGTCTCTGGTTATCTGTCTTTGTGTGGTCCTGTGATGGGCTGGTTACCTGTCCAGGCTATACCTTACCTTTTTCTTTTTTTCCAGAATGACGGCTGACCCCATGACCCTGAATGGGGTGGAAATGGGTATAGAAAACAGATGGATGGATATATGAAACTTCCCACTGCCCATCTTGGTTAGTATTTTTAGTTCTGTCTCACTTTCTCTTCTGTTTATTCTCGACAATTCACGCAAACACATGAATCAGATCCAGTCAGTTAGCCTCTTCAGTCCATCCAGAGCTACACTAGTGTGCCTTTGTTGCGCATTACATCATCAAATTGACAAAGATGTTATACATTGATATATTTATGGTACGTAATAGTGTAGAATAGGACTAAGCTTCAGCTGTTGTCGTTATCATGCCATCAGTTTTTAAGAAAGGTTCATGTTCACCTCATATTACAGGTTGTGATCGTACAAACGCAAGGACACTTTTATTTCATAATGGGAACACTGATACTTGTTACAGTCACTTCCCACATTGTCTGAAAGATTATTCAAGTTAATTAACTGTAATTTCAGTGCATATTAAACATAAATGGTAGCGCTGATCTGAAATGAAACCTTTCTTGGCTGAGAATTACTTAGAGTCGCTTGTCTTTTTTTTTCTGCTGTTCTTGTTCTGATTTGTGAATTTTATTCTCCCAGCTGTGACGGGTTTTCCTACGCTACCCTTAGTGTCATGGTACTCTAATTCATTAGTGTGAATTCTTAACATGACTCACTTAATGCACGCGATGACTTTTTGGCCGATGGTTCAGTTCATGTTAAGTTTTTGCTTGTGTCAAGAAAAGACAAGGAAACAAAGCAGAGAACATTTAATAGTTTAATTATAAGCTGCTGTATACATTCAGTGATTATTCCGATTTTCATGTTGCCAGAAGCCATGGGTGAGACCAGCAAAACATTCAGCTACAAGATCTAGTTTGTTGAATGCAAGTTGTCCATTTTCATTCAAACATTTCCACATTGTACATACTATTTACTGCAAAGCAACATCAAACCACATCTCCGATGGGCAGCAACATGGTTCTTCCAAGACTCAGTTTGTTCAAACATGATTCCACCCAGTCTGCTGTGTGATGCTTGTGGGGGGGGGGGAGCCCCGTTTCTACCTCTGTGGTCTCATCCTTATCTTTGACATCAGCGGGACACAAATGGTACAGGGTGACAGCAGTGCTGAGTAAAGCTCTTCTGCACATCAGAATGCCCTCAGATGAAGCTGGAAAAAAAAAAAAAAACCTTGTTTGAAGCTGACTGGGTCCAGTAGGAAAGCTGACCTATTTGTGGAACCCCGTTACAGCCCGAAGAACACTGGAGGCCGTTCTGTCCCCTTCCACAGATGCCCCAGTGCAGCAACGTCCTGCAATCTTTACGGTTTTGTTTACATCTCTTTTGGTTTCTTTTGCTATCTCACTCTAAGCTCATTGAACTGACACACTAATGTTGGTGCTGAAACTGCTTTTTTTTTGTTGTAGTAGTTTTTTTTGTTTGTTTTTTTGTTGTTTTGTTTTGTTTTTTTTTTTATGTCTTTTTAAATTTTCTATTAGCCCACACAGAAACTGGATGGCACAAGAACTGACCAATAAGAAACTCTTTACAACAAGGTAGACTGCAAGTCAACATTTGCCAGGGATCACACAATAAACAAATCATAATCCAAATTCATTTTTAAAATAAAAAAAGAAAGAAAATAAAGAAGAACAATTAGGTTCAATATAAAAGCAAACGACAAATGAACAAAAGCAAGTTAAGTTCAAGTATAACTTACTCATAAAATAACTACACAGCATTAAATATTCTCATTATACATTTTAAATTATTTATAAAATATATTTTGGCATATATGTTTTTTTTCTTTTGTGTTTGTGTAACAAACGCTACTGTAGCTTCAGTTGAACACCAATGTTTATTTTTTTTCTCTTGAAACAAAACATTAAAGGGATTGTCACATAACAACAGGTTATTAAAAATGATAATAGCAAACCCTATACAGAGTTTCACATAGCAAGACATGAGTGACGATCCCTTCTATCCTAGCCCCATAGTCAAAAGTCAAAAAAAGTACAAGACCAAAGCACAAAGCTCTAATTTGTGCTCCACTGGCTACAATCAAGGTTGGGCACAGGAGATTTGAAAAGCAGTAAGTCTTTTTTTTTTTCTATTGTTTTCCATACAACTTGTTGTTAACACAAAGATCCCTCTGTCCCACTTCCACTGTTTTAGAGCGACTTGGCAGAAAGCGAGAGTTTGCTTAGCTCCATCTGTGATAAAATATAAATACTGGACGTGACCTCACAGTCCGATGACGCTGGGAAGTCTCCAGAGAAGAGCAGAGAGGAGAGGAGGAAAGCGAGGCCGAGAAGCTTTTCGTTCCTTCTCCTGAATGCACTGAAAACTGCTGAAGGAGTGAAGTGACCATATTCGAAGATGGATCCTGCACTTATCTGTGGTTGCCTCTTACAGTGACAAAGCTCACTATACAAAGGAACAAAGAGCGATTTTGGCAGCTAAAACACACTGCAAAACCAAAGAAGGCAAAAGTCAGACTGAGATACAAAAGTAGTTCAAAAGGCAAAACTGTAGAATGAGTTGGCACCTCAGGTGTCCAAACATGTAGTGTCCTGCTTTGGCTCAAGGGCTGGAGAGCTCCACTGGCCGTGTCCATGCAGTCAGCAGCGACCTGCCTGTTCACTCATTGCAGACTGATAGAAAAAAACTGAACAAAAGCAAACAAGGAAAAAGTACTGCGACTACAACAAAGCCACATCCACTACCTGGACTTGAGCACACAGCGTTGCAGCATACTACAGTTCATCACCATCAGCCCAAGCTGGTTCTTGAATTTTGTATTCTGCAAATGAGTGTGTCTCTACACGTCCATAGGCCGAACTTCTTCTGTGTACACACATCTATTGCAGAGAGAGTGTGTGTGTGTGTATTTATATATATATATATATTTATATGTATATATATGAGTTTACACTGTATATGTGTATAGATGTTGGCGTCATCGAGAAGCTTGCTAAAGCACAATGTCCTTCAGGCGCTTGCTGCTGGGGGATTCCTTGTCTCGACCATCGTGGAGAAGCGTGTTGATCTCCCTGACAGCTGGCTCACTGTCCTTTCCCTCCGGCTGCCGCAGCAGACTGTGGTTGGCAATCCGCTCTGCGTCGCGGCATTTCAGTGTATTGTAGGCAGATGACGGCTTGGATACGGGGCTCTTGAGGTGCACGGGGGAAGTGATGGGGCTGGCAGCCTCGCGCCCGTTGCCAGCTTCACGAACAGCCCCTCCATTGGCCTTGGGGCTACATACCTGAGACTCCTGAGTCCGCTTTCCTTTTAGCTCTCCCCTTTCCACGTCCTCATGCCCGTCCTTGCCAAAGGTGGCAAAAGTCCTCTTGATGGTGCCATCTTCATAGTGTGGCGCGTCCACTGTTGTGGCCTCGATAGACAAAGCAATGACGTTGCGGGCATGCTCAGGTGACTTGGCGCGTGCTGGGACGGGAACACGAGGCATCCAACAGCGGTCAGAGTGACCGAGGATGCGGCACTCGTCCTGGCAGTGGAAGCCCTCACTGGTATCTGTCAGGGAAAAAAAGCAGAAGAAGAAGAAAACAAAACACATGGTTAGTCTTGGCTTTAAAACTCATTTCCAACACCCAGAATTCTTTATGACAATTCTCCTACTGAACCTTGATTTGATTTATGTGTGTCAAGCCCCACTCATCTAATAATAGAGGAAATGGATAAAAAGTCATGCATATTGTGTTATTGCAAAGAGGCAAAGTTATGCACTTTTAAATGATTTGCTTTTTGCTTACTGAAATCGTCAACATCTACTCAAGGCTGCGGTCCCCATAACACAACTCAACGATAACTGGAGCTAGATGTTTGGGGCACATCTAATGTGCCAATTAAATTATGCATTGTCAAATCAAAAGTCCATTTGCAGCTCTTGCATAATTGGGTTTTCTCTAGCAACATTAGATAAAAGGCAGTTTTACAGAGCAATCAGATATCTCAGAGAAAGACACCAGATGAGTTGCGTTGTTGCTGCCTGGTTCGTATCTCGCTCCATCTCCGTCTCTGTCATCTGGCGCCGAGTTATAAATATGTAATGATGTTTAACGCCGGAGTGGGAAAAAAAAAAAAAAAGATTTGTCTGAATCTGTATAACTGCGCTGCGCTCTACACTAAACTTTTAAGAACGTTTCTGCATCATCACTTACAACAACAACAAACAAAATGTCATAATCTCTTAATTAAATTTAAATGCATTTTTTTTTGTTTGTTCTTGTCCCGTATGTGCTTTTTGACAATCAAACGGTTCTGTGCGTTGGATATGATAGAAAATGTCGACGATGACAACATATTTATAGCACATCAGAAAATGATTTCACATCAGAAGAAGAAGAAAAAAAACCCTCCCAACCCCCCCTCTGCAACTGTAGTGTGTTTACCAGCAGCCCTAATCTGAATGAAAATGTGCCACACACATACACATTGACGTATTTCTGTCCTCCCTCTCCCGCTTGCTTCCCTCCTAGCGGCAGCCGTCCTACGTTTCGGAGGCCCGGGATGACAAGAAGGGATTGTGAAAGGGATTGAGATCGACCCAAATGCATACGCTTACAACTGGCAATCACAGCTTGACAGATCACCTAATTAAAATCACTAATGATCTGTTTTTCTCCCTTCTTTTCCGCACTCATGAGAGGCACCTCTGCTGAGGCTCTGGGGATCGATATTTAAAGATTGGAGACAGGCTTTGCAGGGCCAGATATGCCAGAGCTGTCTCTCATAAAGTATAATCTGATGGGACTGACAGATAACACAGCAAGTAAATGACTGAATGAATGAGTGAGCGAGTGAGTCAAAGAGATCAAGGCTTTTCTCAGTCCAAATAACTGATGTGGAATTCTCGGTGGAAAATATGAGCACCAGCACCAAGAATGCAGGCCGAGAGCGACACAATGGAGTCTCATGTTTTATGACAAGGGGAGGCTCCATAACAAGCATCTCAGACTGTCTACATTTCAACATGCTTGGTACCAAATGTTACATTTGTGAAATATAGCCACAGTTGAAAATATTTCCATGAAGTTGAAAAGCATGACTCGTCCAATTAACGGCAATGGAAGTTATAAAGTAGAAGTGTTTAAGTGTGATTTCCAGTCAGAGTGTAATAATGCAATCTGAGTACAAAGATTTCAGTCATGGTGGCATGAAAAGATTAAATGATGATACATACTTGTAAAGACTGGACTTCTGTGTGTAATATGCATTAAGATTGTGTCACATAAGTTGAAGCTATATTTAAGTAACCTCCAAATTCTTGCAGAATCTTATTTGAATATCTGACAAAATAGATCTTTTTCTCTGATTCTAAAGCATCTTAGCAGTGAATGCAATTTCCTTCCAACACTTGGGCTTATTTCTATGGCCTAAAGCTCTCTCTAAGGCACAAAAACCCTTGCGGCACAAAGAAATATACACAAGTTTCAAATTCTTTACTTAGCGGTGCATGCAAATGCAGTGAAAGCCATTTTTTCCATTTCCTTTAGGGGTCTATGGGAGAGCAACTGGGTTGTAAATGACATTGTTATGAAAGCCAAGTGCTATCAACACTCACATTTCCTGCCTCTGCTCAGAGCTTCATAAACCGCAGATGTTGATAGAAAAGGAAAAAAAAAAGAAAAAAGAGGAAATTTGAATAAAAAAAGGGACAGGCCATTGACCTCGGATAAAACCTAATTTCTTTCTATTTCAAAAAACCAAAAATGTAACAGTAAGAAATGAATTAAATGCTCATACAGCAGCACTGATGTCTGAAAGTCAACAACTTTAGAAAAGAAGACTTGAATGCACCTCCTGTTGGGAACGTGTATTCACAGTCATCAGGAAAAGTCAGGAAAATGAGCTTGCCAGTCAGTTCCATGAACAGATTTAAAATATGGAACAGAGCGGGATGTCATTGGGAACATTTCCGATTACCAATTAACTACTGAGGGAGGGGGTTCACTGAGAGGTGGGGGTTGCTTATTTGTGTTGCACATTTGGAATACAGTCCATTTTAATGGTATTGGTGCCCAAAAAAAAACCACATATCTGCAGCAAAGCGCCGCCATCAAATCAGACATATTGCACTTTAATACTGAAATAAGGTCAAAAGATTGGTGAAGGCACACAGGAGTACATTCAATATGTGCGCGGCACTGGAAAATAATAAATACTGAAATTTCAAATGCAATAGCTAAATCCTCCTCATAGAGCTGCTCATGTTTTTCTGTTTGCATTTACCTTGGACAGCATCAGTTTGCATGAACTCACATGTTCTATTCCATTTCATCTTAAACGTGTAGCCTGCCAACAGCAGGTTCACATCACCTCTTCTCAATCAAATAAACATGTCTGAACTTCAACTTAGAACAGACAGTTGTTCAGCTTCAGTGTGCATCCCATAACCTGACTAGCTCAATACTGAAATTACCCATGTGTACTGGATATAATGATCCCGATGTTTTATACAGCTGCAGGTGCTATTGGTTTGTTGCTAATGTAGCAAAAAAAAAAAAAGGGGTGACTCAACAAAAGAGTTAAATCCTCAGACACAAAAGCAAAGGGATGAGAAAAGCAACCTGTGTAAAGCTCCTCGAGCTATCTCCAGCTATTTTGGGCTCCATTTAGCTAACATGAAGGCTGCGGTTGGAAAATACGGGCACTTTATCCCTCCACAAGTAGCAAAAGCAGCCGCAACCTTGATATAATCCTGCAAAATGAGTGTAAGCACTCAGATTGGAGGACGAGAGACACCGCTGAGCTCATCTGGATCCAGAATCTTGCTTCTGTCACTTGAATGTCGTAGCATAGCTGGAACCACGGGGCCACGGTTACTTGCAGTATGACACAATTCAGTCACTTTGACTTTAAAGCAGATGAACCCTAAAAAGAATGTGGAACAGCAGTGTGGCATGATAAATCATTCTACAAAGAATGTCTGCCACTTTTGGCTTAAACTACTTTTTATATTTCATCTGTGCGCTGACATTTTTTGTTGTAGCGGCAACAATAAATGTCCCGATTCTGTTTGTCATATGAAAATACATAATCCTGAGCAGACAGCCAGCCAGACATTTTTGTTAATTATTTTATGATGTAGATACAAAAGGAAATCATTTAGAAGAATTGAGCGCAGATATATTTTCTTGAGTCCTACTTAAATAGTAGCCCAAAAGACTTCCTGATTTCCTGTTATTTCATCATTGTCTTGGACATTGAACCCCATAAAAACGCAATGACAAAGCAATCAAACATAGACGATATACAGTCTGAAAAGACACTTTGTCTTTGTCGACTGAAACGGCAAAAAGAAAATTTGTCATATTGTGGATTCCGTTAAAGGACAGCCAACACTTCCTGCCGTATCCGTTTTGTCTGCAGAAGGTTTTTATTTGCTGCAATGAGGCTGTTTTATTTTTTCGCTCTCAACTCAGTATTCTGGAGTATCTTTGACAGTGAGATAGCTGTTTTCTAATTGCTCTCCATATTAATTTTCCATCCTGGCAGTCACATGGCAAAGATTGATTAAATCTAAATTGTTACTTCAGAGACTTGATGGAGCTTGTGATGCAGACGCTGATGAAAGTATCACAGGGGGCAAAAAAAAAAAAAAGAAAAGAAAAAAAAAGAAAAACCTGAAAAATATGGCTCGGGTAGAGTAGAGGCTGACTCCCTGAGGTTGGTTGGCATTCAGAGGCACAAACATCCTCAAGATTGAACATCTGCAAATGAAGCTTCATGTCTGGTCTGTCCTATCTGAGGACAGTTCTGCGGCCAGCTGAGGCAGAAGCTCGGCCAAGCAGCCTTCTACACTACTCACTAGGGAGAGTCCAAGCACTGCTGTCATCCCAGCCAGCCAATTCAGTCTGTGGGCCATAAATCAGCCTGGAGGCTTGGCTCCTGCGGGAGCGGCAAGATGGAGTGTGATGGTCTTGTTTTTACAAACAGTAGAGGGGCACCCTTACTGCGCCACGTAAGCCATCATTCTCTGCACAGCGCAGAGTCCTCTCCTTCTCCCTACAGCATCTGGCTCAGCCACATCAAGCTATCTCCCCCCTCCTCAGAAACCCCCAGATTCATCCCTTACAGCTCCCTGCACAAGGCCATCCTTTATGCCTCTCCTCCTTCTGTCCTCCTCCCCCATCTAATCAGTACTGCTGGCTCACGTACTGTATATTGATGTAATTAAACGAATCCTTCACACAAAAATCACTTCTCATTTCTGCCTATCTGACCAGATTTTTTTTTTTAAACTTCACAGTCAAATATTCATTATCAGGAATATTAGACACACTGGGTGGCCTTGTTAGTGCTGTCGTATGATTGGACAAGCCAGGGTTCATACAGCCCCGGTTCTGTTTCTAAGCAGACATAGTTAATTCATCAAGGACAAATTTCCTGCCTGATATGTCCGACACTTTGCACACTGACGTTTTATCACTAGTCCACCTGCATCCTCCCAAAAGATGATGGTTTGAGCAACTTACTTCTCTGAGAGTACATGCCAACGGTGGTTTTGGAGGCTAGTTTGAGCCACATTCTGCAAATATTTGCAGAATGTGCTCCCTTGCTGCTCACCCATCCAGCACAGCTAGTGTATTCCATAACGTAGCCCCGGTATAAAGAATGAATTTCCAAACTGCTGTTGACAAACAATGCACTAGCTTCTAAATTGGTACAAACAGCATCTGCTTAACAGCTGTGTAACAGCAGCGGGAGGGAAAAAAAAAAGCTATCGCTACACTGTATAAATCACTATGTCATCGGAGAGCACTGTTTAGTTGGAGAGCTAGCCAACGGACTGCCTCGTGTAGTGGAAACAATCTGAGCGGGCTGTCCTGACGGCGCACGCTGGTGGGCTGGTTTCAGCGCAACAAACATGAATTTGCAGAGGTGATTCTTTCACCCTATTGTGTCCTTCTCCCACGATGACTGGCTCATTAGGGTCATGGTGTCCCAGGAACCATTTTTGAGCCTCAAAAAAGGATTACCCTTGACTCGTATCATGACATATGGAACACTTCAGCGCTTAGTGGTGATCTGTTGTTGTTTAGACCGGCCATTATCATAATTCATGCCCTGGGTTTTCATACATTACACGAGCCAGCAACCATTTAACTCTGTCAACAGGCCCTCTGAACTGGATTTAACCCAGTCAGAAAGGCATAAAGAGATAAGCATGGCTGCACAAGGCTAAACGGTGTTAAAGGGGCAGCGGAGAGGTTCTCAGCATAGGCTCCAGCTTCACCATCAACACACTTACGCAGGAACAGGACACCAGAAAGCCTGCGTGAAGGCAGTTCGATCTCTGCCTGAAAAGCGTCCGACTGTTCAGCCACGCTGCCAAGCCAGCAACACACAGAGATTTTGGAGGAAATTACACATTTCCAGCGTGCATCCCTTAATGGGCACTGAAATACTTTCTTTTTAATGATAAAACACTAACAGCAGTCAGCACAAATCACGTCAAAGTCTTGCTGTCGGTGTCCTTGCGGCTACTTAGAGAACTGGTATTTACAAATCCTTATTTAATGCGATTTTGGGATTTTGTTATGCAGTTGGATGAGTTAGGCAATAAGACAAAATAAGCACTTGGACAAAAACATTGGGCTTATTTTCAGTCACATTTGCACAAATGATCAAAATCCAATGATTAAATGCTTTTGGAGAATAGGTTTCTCTTTTCTCTATTTAAAGATGATGGAAAGAGGATCATTAAGTGTGTTTTGGTCAGTTTATAAAGCTAACATCTACAAATTGTAAAAGAACTCATGCTTCCTTTTGCAACAATAATGATTCCCACCTTTTAACTATCACTGGAACAAAAAAAATCAGCTTAATAACTTACTGTAGCAAATGAGATAATTGTATGGCCATACATAACATCGGGGAGAAAAACTAATCAGGGATGTAATTCAGTGATGAAATTCACAGGAGAAAACTCATCTTTGAGTTTGGAGTGTTTTAAACAGACAATTATTTTAAATCTGAAAGATAGAAGATGAAAAAGGATGCAATTATAGTGCAAATTAAACTGAAACTTGAGCTCACCTTGTTCAAATAATTGGATATATTTCCAATTAAATGAGACATTCGTGGGGGAAACATCTTGCAGGGTGGAATCTATTAAAAATGTCTGAAAGGAAGTTGGACAGAACTCTAAATTCGTTTGAGGGAGGAACATTTTTTAGTGATTTTTTTTTTTTGTTGTAATATTGTACAATTGTTCCAACATGAAACACAAGTAAACCAGAGGTCACCGTATGGGTGCGATTCTGCTGGTTTATTCGTAAGGATAATAGGTTCTTCACATTCACAACACTTCAGTAATATACAGAGGATGCCATTTAAAACACAGCGTTGAATTATTTCAAATGTATTTTCTTGCTCCTCAAGGAATAGATCAATAGATATGACTGTATAATTTTCAAACTGATTACACCAATCACCCACAAATTACAGTGATTGTTTTGACCAATGATGTGATGTGATCACTGCACAGCAAATGTCAACGGTGCATCCTAATTTCCCCTCCAATGATAAGCTTCAATTAAACCTCTCTAAGGCTCTTCAAGCCCGCAGCAACAGTGAGCTCCTAAACTGCAGCACAGAAGGCTGCTGGCACTCCCACCACCAGCCCGCTCCCCCACCACCAGCCCGCTCCCCCACCACCAGCCCGCTCCCCCACCATCAGCCCCCCCCCCCCACCCACCCACCAGCTCGCTCCCCCCCACCAGCCCGCTCCCCCACCATCAGCCCGCTCCCCCAGCACCAGCCCGCTCCCCCACCACCAGCCCGCTCCCCCACCATCAGCCCGCTCCCCCCCACCATCAGCCCGCTCCCCCACCATCAGCCCGCTCCCCCACCATCAGCACAAAAGGGAGTTGGGGAAAGGGTTTACGCATGACGTTGCTGTGAACTTTAATCACCGATGCCCAGGTGCGGTACGGTGATAAAGTCTTAGGCACCAGTCATCTCTTCTGACAACTTTGTAATTGCTTTAACACTTCAATATTTTGAGATATTAGATACTCCAAACCAAATAGATTTACACGTGTAAATGTTTCTGCAAAATTTAACTGCAACGGTTTCGGAAACGTCTGTGACAATCTAAAACCGTTTCATATAATCAACATGAATGATGGATGAAACCCTCTAGGGTGTTCTAGGATGTGAAGCTGATGCAGATGTTTCTTGAAGAGCTTTAACACTATTTATCAGTGGGTGCTGACTCTTTAGCAACTCCTGCTAAGTCCAAAGAGAAAAACACTTTTTTTCCACTCAGCTTTCAATGATCACTCTTAAACTGAACCCTCTTGTATAAATGTGGCCAGTTCTGGCTCCAAAGACCAACGTGCCAACGGCTGAGTGCCACATTACCAAAAACACCATAGGAGACAATTCAGTCATAGTATATAGAGCCTATGGATTTTTCACCAACACCAAGATCTAAAAGATTTTCATTTGGTTTGTTTCCTGGTTGATCCCTGGAATAAAACCAATGATCTACAAATTCAAGACAGCTTTGGTGAAATCGATTTAAGTCTTTTATTTAATATTTTAATAACATTACAATGTTTCATAATTAGCCAATGAATAATCCTGATAAAGACATAACTACATTCTCACATATTTGCCATTAGGAAACAAATCTTTTCCCTCTCTTTTTAACGCTATTTTGCTCAGCCATCAGAATTTAATGCAAGACTTCAGCACTTGTCACCTTCTCCAAACAACAGGGGATGACACACTGCAGCAAACTCATATCTAAGGAATTCATCTCCTGCTGTGAACTTTGCCTGAAAAATGTGGCCTTACATAATTAATATAATACAGCTTCTGATTCAGTCATGTTCATTTTATGTAAGCCGGGACTATGTGTTTTATATTCCTTTTTATCTTCTCACTAAATCACCAAGAGGATGCCTTCCTTCTCCCGTGTCCTTATTTTTTCACTTTTTTTCCTCCTTAAGAAAAAAAAAACTTGTCTCTTTTCTTTAAGAACCTTTGGAAATAGGACACTGTAGCATGGTGACTGTGATAGTATGTAGAATGATGGACAGATATAACTCAGCGTGCAGTCAGGGGAAGCGGGCCATCTTAGGAAACAGATCATGGGCTTGAAAAAGCAATCCGCTTGGTTCCCACTGAACCACACAGACAGCATCGCTTAGGAATGAGAGGCAGATAAAAGAAATAAGCAACCCCCCCCCTCCCCCGACCCCCACCTTCCTTCTTCCCATCCTCCCCCGGTGTGTGCAGATGCATTAGATTTACACCATCTGGGTGGGTCTAACACTTTCTAACACACTTCCTATTGCCCTGTCACAAAGACCAATCTGTTTGGCAACTGAGAGGCACTCTGATTCACCGCCAGGTTCTCCATTATCCACCACAGTGAGGTCTGTACCGTGATACCACTTAATACAACACAGTCAGAACCAATGTGCGCAGCATTAGCCACCCACTAGCCAGTGCCACACTATATCGAGGATTGTCAGCGGAGAGAGAGTCCAGGAGAAAAGCTGCAGCTTGTACCATAAGACAAACAGATTAAAATGGAGGAGGGAGACCGGTATGAAGAAAGGATAAGAAACTAACAGGCACATCTTTTCTGATTTGAGGAACATGACTGCAGCGTGCATAAGGATGGCGGCTGGGGTCTGACCAAGTTGTCGTAATTGGATTTCTCAGGCCCTGCGCCCACTCATGATGGCATGCTGAGCTGTGACATGAAAAGTCCTTATGTGTGGCGAGGGAGCAAGGTGCAGCAGACTGGAAGTGACAGGTGTCAAAGATCCAATTCCCTTGCTCTTCTTGATCCTTGAGCTCTTTTTTCCTCATGAGACAGCCGAGGAACAACCTGCCCTGTGGTAAAGCCAAACACCATGCTTGACATTCAGTTGCAAATCCGAGATAGTTAAAGTTATGTAGGGAGCAGCGGGGGCGGTGAAAGAGATGGCGGAGCCTGTAAGCACTGTTGAATAAAGGGTCACAACCAGATTGCCCCCTTTATTTACAGTACTTTCTGATGCTAATATGAGCTGAATACAGGGGAAAGAACAGGAGAGCACACAAAGGAGACTGAGACCCCTGCTGCATATCTCAGCGATGGTGCAGACAGTGTGCAGCGTCTGCATGGCCTCAGTCTCCTCCCCGTCCTCTCCAAGCATTCTGGCCTCGTCTTTAACGACGAGCGCATGAGAAGAGGCGCATCATTAAAAAGAGCCATTCCAAGGTTTTCCTGTCTGCCATTAAACTTAACAGCCTACCTCTCTCATTACCTTTCATCCTTCCTTTTAAGATCTGGGGACAGAGGGGTTTAAAAAAAGTCACATTTGGTTTGAAAAAATGTATGTGTTGACTGAATTCTGTCCTTCTCAAAACTCTTTTTTCTGTAGTTATTGTCCCACATAAGCAGGTGGACGTTGTAATTACTGTTGCATTTACATGTTCGACTCTGATTTTACATAATAAACTAATGCGATATGATAATTAGATTAATGCCCACAGAGATAAGTGGTACCCTAAAGGAAACATCTTATTTTCTACACAGTACAAAAATAAAAGTCTTTTCTGAATGTGTTCTAATGGTGATGAACTTAATTTGATTATTCATCACCGCCAGCTACGCCACAGCGTGGAAACTCCACTCCGGATCCAGTTCGGCTCGTGACCTTTTACACAAATGCTCATGGCACACAATTAATTCAGACTGAGCCGTGGCGTTTGGGCTATGCACGCTGCAATTTAGTACTTTATTCAGCAAGAATGTGTGCTGGGGAGGCTGAAAGATAGATCTCAGGATGGAGAATCTGAAAAAGAAAAGAACATGGGGTTGAAAGACGAACCAGAGGTGCTTCGGTATGAAGATGTGTCGACAGACAAAATGCAGACAAGGTGGCCAAGAGAAGGGCGGGGAAGGGGGGGATCTCAGGGTCCTCGCATACCTCAGCAGGTCCCTCCTCCATGTTACTCTGCCCTCCGTCTCTCATCAATAGTTTATAATGTGCAGCCATGAGGTTGCTCCCACAAGTGAGTCTGACTCAAAATCTTGAATTAAAACATACTGAGCTCATCTCTGCAAGGTCATGAGGGGGACAGCGCAGCGAACACTGACACTAATTGGTGAATGAAAGATAGTAATGATAGAGATGGTTTGGATGACTTCTCTTTAACCTCTTTAACGTCTTCAGAGTACAAATTCAATGAGAACATTCTGCACGGCCTCTTCTACAATACATGCAGCCAGAGGAACCCTGCATTCCTGTAGCTTTAAAATGTAACAGAATAAATCATTCTCACTGATTGCGCGCGAGGAGAAGAAAATATGGAAATATTAGAGCAATCTGCCTGAGGTAGTAACCTTTTGTTGCCAGTACTGAGGAGGATGGCATAACTTTATATGTTTCTGCTTCATATTCCATTTGAGTAATAATGTTGTCAGGAGAACTAAGGTGATGGGAGCAAAGATAAAAAACCAGGATGTAGATGACAAAGGTATTTGGGTAGACAGTGAAATAAAAAAAAAGAAAAGAAAAAATCAAACGTGGGAAATTTCAGATAGATTTAAAAGGATGTAGGTAAAGTATTTTTCCCACACAGAGGAAGTAATAAGGGTTACAAAAAAAAAAAAAAAAAAAAAAGATGCACGTTGCTGCAGCACAGGAGACTCCCCCTCGCTCTCTTTCTTCCTTCCTTAGCACAGCTGCAGTGATAAATGTCTCTTTGTATTCTGGACAGAAAACTGCCGGCTACAATGCACAATGTCGGAAGACAGCTGATTCGTTTCCCTTTAAACATGGCAGAGTATATTTTTAATCTTTCCTTTCACAAAAATGAAAAAAAAAAAAAAAAGAAAACAAACACCTTGTGCCAAGACACACAATGCCCTGAAAATCTCTCCCTATTCACAACACGTTTGTGCGGCACGTAGCTGTGAATGTGCTCCTGTGTGTACGTTGCATGAGTCTGCAGCAGGTGTAGCTTGTGCAACTGCATGCTATGTGTACTTTTCCTAAATTCTGCAGCATCTTTAATTCCCGCAGTGCAGCCATAGTACCGCGATGAGAGCTCCTAAATGGGCGTCAGTACTACAGGTAATGGAGCTGATTATAGCTATCTGGGCTGTGGGCCAGCTGCCAGACTCTGGCCTGCCTGGAGGGAGCACAGGCTGCCTGGTGTTTGATATCCTGGGATCCCTGTAATACAAGCCTTGCTTTGGCAGTCATTCTGTGACAATCCTGCCCACTTCCAGCCACACACTGAGGTCCTTTGAGTTAGTTTATGTGTATAGTATGTCCTCATCAAGTTGTTTACCGCACACAGTATCAGTCCACAGTTCGAACCATTTCATCAATAGCGCCATGATAAGTAACACTTTTGTGAAGCAGTTTTATGGGTTCAAACCGCCGACAGAGGTTCTCTGTATTCAGGCAGAAACTTTGAAAAAGCTACCGCAACTGCAACTGAATGCACACAAAATACATTCCTGACAAAACAGGCATCATTTGGGGATGAGTACCCTCAGCAGTGCCCTATTTTTTTCCATCAGCTTCATAGCAGTCATGAGAGTCGGTCCTGTAATGTTCAAAATAAGGATGTTCAAAACAAAGAAGCCATGTTAGTGCTGTAAAACCTCTATAGCCAGACCGTAATGTGATTCACAGCCGTGATACAAGCCCTCCAATCAAACAAAATTTGACAGCACAACACATTCAAGCTTCCTCTAATTGATTTACTCGAGCTTTGTAATCACGTTTATAATAGCAACCTCTTGGTTAAAGTGAACCCACACTGATCTCCGAGCTAAAAGTCAGCAGGTCCGAACTCAACCTCCTCCCTTCTCACCTTTCTAGCTCTTTGTTACTGCCAATTTACCATGGAGCCTGAAGGGCTCTGTCACTGAACATAATGGGCATTGGCTGAAACAACATTAACTTAATTGGAGTGATGTTGTCGTTGTCCTTGGGAGGAGTGTCTATAAACGGCTCGGTAAATGTGAAATTTGAACACACGTGCAAACATCACAGTGAATTACATTCTGCAGCAGTACTTTTATAATGATATATAGCTGCTTTGGCTCACTGCTGCACATACCTGTGGTGCAGAACTTTGTAAATAAAGGGAGGACTCTTTGTTAACATCTGGTCATACTGACTTTGCAGCAGATGAAGGTGAGATTATCGCTCTGGGGAGTAAAACTGTATTCAAATTGTGATCAACATCCACATGAAGACAGGTGGCACGGAATCATAAAAATGCGCAACAGTGAGATCAAGTTTTTAACATATAGGGTATGAGAAGTAAAGTTAAAATCTTAAGGGAAAAGGAAAATGACTTATGTATATGAAAGGAGTGTTAAAATGTAAACAAAAGAAAGAAAAAGAAAATCCACAAAGCTTTTTTTCATTTTCTGTCTTCGTTTTCCTTGGCTGACAGCTGTGCAACGCTGGAAGGGATCCAATCAGTTGTGTTGCTATGCATGTGTACAGTAGGTCAGCCAACAAGAAAGCAGAATGCAGCATTTGTGTTGTGGAAGTATATACATTACATTAAATTTGTGGATTAAAGAAAAAAAAAGGATCAGAATAACATTACACCAACTGGTATAATAGCTGCCTGTCAGATGTAAAGACATCTATAACAACTGTGAAGAAGCTCAGCACAACTCCAACACTGGCAGCTGAATATAGATGCTGCGGCACGGCAACAATTGGGGGGGGGGGGGGGGGGGGGGTGTGTTTTAATTTATTTATCGACAAGTTCCTTTTTCTTCAGGTGTTTGTGATTTAAGGGAAACATTCCTTTTTTTTGTTTCAAAACTTATCAAAATCGTATGAGACCTTTTATTAGATATGTTCCATGTTTTGTTCAAACTATCACAGAGATCCAACACCCAAAGCTCCTTTTTCACAAATGTTTTTACAGCTCTGTTCACAGAGGGCAGTTTTAGGGGGTGGAGCCAGCCACATCAACCGCTTGACTCCACCTACCTAAAACCCACTAAAACCTAAAACCTGAAACGATTTTTTGCTACCAACTTTCAAGGTCCAGAAAATGCAGCATGATGGAAATTCGGCATTCAAAAAGCAAACATCCAAAATAAATGTTCTGAAGCACAGAGAAGTGGTAATAGCACTAATGTTGCAGCTTTCACCACAGCCATGCAGACGTCTGTTTTAACCCGCAGTTGGACCACATTCTGCTCGGTATTTCATTGGAGAATGGGTTGTGTGCAAGCTCTGACCTCAGAAGAATTAAAAACGCAATGGTGCAGTTAGAAAAATGGCTGCTGTCTCAGTTCTTCAGACAAGAATCAGAATCAATCAGAGGCACAAAAGGCGAGCAGACTGGAGACAATGCTGTAGCTCCACTTCTTGAATTTCACTCCATTTTCTCCAACCCACAGAGTTTCTCTCTCGCACTATCTCTTTATCTTCCTCTTCGTCTCTCTCTCTCTCTCTTGCCTACTCCATTTTTGATTAACCTCCATAGGCAGACTATTGCAACCAGACACACGCGCACACACTCAATATAGTGTGTATACACTCTAAGACATTTAAAATTCAGGTACTCTCTCCCCTCTCGTTAAAACACATTTGGTTCCCATCAACTTCTGCACATTACCTGCTCTTAATCTCCCTCCCCCTGTCTTAGATCATCCTGATCCCCTTGTTTTCCCATCTGCTGCTGATTGGGACCCAGCTTGGCTATGGTGTTCAACAAACAACTGTGATTCACTTGGTTTCTGCAGCGATTATTAACACACCTAGCATGCCACAGCGTCATGAATAAGCAATGGAGATCCGGAGCCCTATTTTCTGTCTGCTCCTCTGTTTCCTTCCCCCTCTCTCTCAGTCTGTCTCTCTCTTGCCCTGCCGCCTTGTGAACTGAATGCCAGGATTGTCTGGAAAATGAGCTGTCAGCGGAGGGTCTGCAATGAGATACATCAGACTCATTGTGAGCCCTAGAAAATAATGAACTATTCCCATTTCTCTCTCTGATATGTTCAATACGCTATCCATGACAAGTGCAAAGAGATAAGCAGTCCCCTCTTGAGTTGATTAAATACACTGAGTATATTCAGGAGAGCTTTGGCAGAGTGAGGGTTCAAGGGATGCCATTATGGTATTAAAGCATTACTATATGTTTTCAGTCTCAGCTGGACATGGAGAGCTTTCGTGCACAGCTCTGTTTTCTGTCTGCGCTGGCGTCCACAGCTGAGGCGATGCTCGCAAGACAACTAGTCAGAAAATCAAAATGCGTCAGATTTGTATTAGTTCTCCTTCAAATCTTTTCACTGAAGTCAACTTGAATGAACTTGCGCATTTTTCACTCAATTACTTGTCAGTTTATCTATGAAAGTCTGGAAAATGAGGCCCATAAGGCATTTTCCTGTAAATATGAAGAGAAGTAAGCTGTAGAAGATTTTCTTCACAGTCTGTTCTAAGAAAAAAAAAAAGAAGAAAAATTATCTAAAATTATCAAGTAAAAAAGCTTTTTTTAATTCTCTATATTTTCCAAGACTCTATATCAATATCAGCCAGCTCTGTGTTATTATATTAGATGTAATTTCAATATGACAGAAGGAGACAGCTTGCGGTGTACCAGTTTCATTCTGATAAGCACAATAAAAAAAGATGAGGCCATATGGACACACGCTGAAATGACATTTTATTTCCTTCTTTTTCCTCAAGAACCTCATGGAAGCAAAATCTGCATCTGGGTTGTTCATTACCGACTCTGCTACACCTACGAGCAGGTAATCTCTGGTGTGTCTGAGCGTGGAGTGTGTTGAACGCTTTGTCACTGTCAGCCATTTTACCTCCACCGGTTCCACATTAAATTAGGCAAATCCAAATCAAAATGGATGATTCTAGTCTGGAGATAAAAGTTAATCTAATCATCAAGTATCACGAGGCAACAAGTGCCGTTGCCAGCAGGAGTCACAACAAGAGTTTTGATGCTTAATTCAATCAAAATGTTGTTTGAGAATCAGTCACATCCTCTGGCAAATTCACAGTTACTTTGGAGTGAGAGAAAGGAAGGGAAAAAAAATCCCTCCTACCTGTCACAGAGATTGTTTTCTTCTTCTCCTCTTTTTATTTTCTCTCCAAGACTGCTTACTAGACTCTCAGCTCATCTCTCAATCTCTGTCTGCCTCTCACATGCACGCTCTCCTCCCCCCGTGTTGTCAGCACAGCCCTGTTCCTGTTACCTTCCTGACTCTGACACCTGTCAGCATTTTCGTTAGCAGATCAGAGAACTGCAAACTAGAAATGTTCCCGCGGAGAATTTAGGGCAAGTTTGCAGCAGAAACATGTGAGGTGCCTTTATTTTTTTTCTTTAATTCAACAGGGAAGGGGAAGTGCTTGACTGGCGAAAAGTTGGGAGATGTGGGTTGGAGATGTTTGCAGTCAGTTGTTGGAAACAGGGGAGAGAGATTATAGAAGCAGAGAGGGAAATGGAAAGGAAGAGGTGGAAGAAAAAAAAAGGGGGGGGGGGGGGGGTGCGCCGAAATCAATTAGGAACACTTAAACCCTGCGGATCTGCTCATGGAAAGAGGGAATATGGTGAAATCTCCAGTCCGCGGAGGGGGCTTCCATTCCTGGGCTACAGCTTCAGGCACACACCCACAGGGAGCCAACAGATAGATGAGAGATATTCTCCAGAGGTGAAGGCCAACGAATATGTCAGAAATAAAAGAGGTCTGTTCTCCGCTCCGGTTGAGCGGTCTCGGATCCCTTTGAGTCTAATATGCCAAGAAGGAGGGATTTTATTTGATTAGCACTTACGCGTTGACCTGGAAACGACTCCAAAAGAAAGACCACCAGCATCTGAAGCCACAAATCGGACACAGTAAAGACATGATGCACTCCTCTCCCCTCCTGCAGAGACAGCTCGGGCAATTTAACAATACATGAATCTTAATCCGTGAAAACCATGGCTCATCCATATCCGCGAGGAATTACAGTGTGAGCTATGACAATCAAAGAAAGTCGAAGGAATAGATAAAGCCCTCTTTGTCACCAGCTTCCTCTGAGTCTGTTCCTTTACTTCTCCCTTGACACTAATGGCTCCACAGAGCTAAAGCTAGCATGTCACACATTTCAACCAAATCCCCCTAACTTCACAGTCACGCCTGCAAAGGTAAAGAAGAATTCCTCTTATACGGCTCTTCCTCTCAGTTTATAACCACAGCGATATCATCCATTTTTATTCTATTGGCAGATGTGGGTGAGCCATTACATGTTAAAGATATCCACTCCTTTATAGATTTTAAAAAGATTTAATGTAATTTGCTCCTCTGATACTTTCCTAATCTAATCCACTGGGCGAGGATATTTAAGGTCAGGTTTTCGAAAAGAGCACACGCGCCTCTTTAGATGCTTGGCAGGGATTCCACAAAGAGTTATTCACTTAGATATAAGTTGGAGATCTCTTCACGAGCACTTCAGTGGAAGTTACTGTTGTAGTGGCTGCCGGAGGAATAATGAATAGCATTGCAGAAACTGCATCACTGAAGAGAAAAGCATAACCCATGGACATGAACCAAATATCAAACTCCTGAATATCTTCAAAAAGGACCAAAAAAAAAAAGAAATGCCCACTGTGATGTAGCGCTGGGCTAGTTAGCAGCTGAATGTCGTCACACAAACAGATTCTCACATGAAAGGCAACAATGTGACGGGGAGGCAGGGTTTTTGTGTAAAGGTAACAGCTTGTCTCCTGGGCAAACAACATCTTTACATGGCAGTGGGAATGGTAAACATTTGTGCTGCAGAAGCCCGAGAGTTTAACCCTTCCACCCTCACTCTTCCAGATTCCTTTTGTTCTCGGCTCTTATCAACACAAGAAAACAGAACACTAAAAAAAAAAAATCACAAAAACAGAAACACTAAGCGCCTCCATCCTCAGTTTGTGCATTGTTGTTGTCCTTTGGCAATTGAAGTCTCTCAACTTGTTTTCTGCTTTAGCTGGCAGGACAGGCGTCCAAACAGCAGAGCTGCTCCCAGAAGACATCTAAACAGCGTGGTGTTTAGTGAACATCCCTTTTTGTTTTCTGAAAATCTCCATTCACCGAACAGAATGGTGTCCATACTTGTCAATTGAGACAGATGCCCTCAAAGTAAAACCACATCATCACATCAGTGCAACCGCTGCACCTCTCGTATTATACAAACCTCAACTGTTCTATTTCTGCCGTTGCACTCGAGCCAGTTTCCTGAGAGAAAAAAAGAAGCAGCGTTCTGCTGAGGAGCTATCTGTCAACGTAAAAACCCTCATACAACAGGAAAGACACATTTAATTGTACGTCATTTGCCTATCACTGTCATTTAAGTCATCCCTTGACATTTCTGCATGCAGTCCAGGGTCAAATCATTTAACAACTAACGGCGTGACCGTTAGCCGACTGTCTTTACCGGGCCGAACGACAGTCTGCAGCAGAAGGAAAATAACAAGCAAACACATTGCAATTCCAGACAGATATTTTGTTATCATCTATTTTGTTCCGGTCAAAAGAACGGACATAACTGTGAAATAGCCCCTCGATCTGTTTACTAGCAATGTGGGGCAGCATTACACATTCAGGAGGCATGCATCCATTTTGCTGAAACAGATATAATCATTGGTGGTGTTAATGAAAAACACACTGCCTCAGAGAGCTCTCCTCACTTGTAATATTCTTCATTTACATCACTTCTAATTGCCTCCAATAATGAGATCCCACTACCAGAAGACCTGTCAGCATGCATTTTTTTTTCCTTTTTTCCTTTTTTTTTTTTTTAGAGCCACTGAAATTCAAGTTGTGAAGTAAGTACAGCAGGCAACCACTGGACAGCCAGTTCACTTTTCATTAATCACTACAGTGTGACATGGCTGGAGGGGGGTGGGGGGGGACGGACATCCAGGACAAGCTGATTGTAATGGTCACCATTCTCCCTGACTGTGTACCTTGATCTCCATTTCTCAGCTAATTTGTTAAAAAGCGAGAGCAGCTGCCCGGGAAGACAGATGCCTTTGTATTACTCTGTTCTTGATGAACCTAAAATGTTATTATTCCCCAGTTAAACAACATACACAGCGAAACTGCTCCAAGCTCAGCATCTGGTCAGTTAAATATGCCAGGGACTCGACAAGAATGAGCCAACATATATCTATTATCTGCTTTTCCAGCCACACCCACACACTTCACAGTCCACTGATAAAAATAGAGGGCTAAATAATTTAAATTAATCCCACAATTTTCATTCTTTATGCCCTTTTTCTTAAGTAGGATTTCTTTCTGTTTTCTCTGGCTCATTAAAATTCTCCCCTATATGAGCAGGGGGAGAAGAAAGTGGAGTGTTCAGAAAGTAGACAGCCTTTCTAGGGCAGTGTTAGTAAAAGGGAACAAAAATGATGTTGATGTTACCTGAGAAAAGGAAAACCTAAATTTGGTACAAGCTGCAAACAAATGGAGCATGGAAGAAATGATAAGTTTAGATACAGTGAGCGATAGTGTGCTTTCGAAATAAAATCCCAGTGCTTCCTCTGTGTGCTGAAACTAATTGCTAATGGTAATCATCCCAAAATGCCTGCAATTTTTTACACTTGGTGACTCATACTTTTTTTTTTTTTTTGAAGCCACAGCACCTGTGCATATGGTGTTTCCTTTGCGCTCAGTAAATACCCTCAGGTGCATGCAGCAACATCCTGGTCCTCTCCAGACAGCTTTGTCCTGATTTCCTCCTCCTCTCTGCCTCTTGCTGAGTCTGACTGGCAGTAGTTAAGAATGAACATGACCCTTGCACTGACTTCTGCCAACAAAGTGGATGTCTTTTTAAACGCCGAGTCAGAAATGAAACATCAACATTAATTCCCTTCTAAATGATCCCTCTGAATAATGGATGAGGGCGCGTGGAGATATGTAGATTTCCGCCTTCTACCTTCATGAGCCTAATTGCTGCCATTCAAGCACATCTGAAGTCATCTCGGCTTCAAGAGTCGACATGGCTACTATCAGTCAATAAAGTTGCCTAAGCCTGAATCAAAGGGTAGCCTTAGCTGTCAGAGATCCCTCACATTAGCTGCATGACCAGGACATCAAAGACAAAAAAAAAAACTGCAATGTTATTCATGCTCGCACATCTGAGATCTGCAATGAGCATAATGGATCTTAAAAGACTTTCTCATGCACACACACAAATCCATATTGGTCTTATCTTGAAACTGACAAAACATACTTCAAAGGATGTTGCAAGCCTCTTAACGCGCTCAGTCCTCATACAAACACACAAACACCGGCTTCCTTACCTTGTTCTGGCAGCTGGCAAACATTAGGGGGGACGGTCATGTTCAGCATGTCATTGACAGCCGTGTCAACATAGTGTCCTCTCTGAACATCGTGTTCGCTGTCGGTCTGGTCGCTCTCCTCGTGTCCACTGTCCTTCAGACTGTTCCCCTCCAGGTCTTTGAATGTTGATGTGCTACATGGGGGCCAGGAGGGAGTAAAGGGAAATGTTGATTAACTGTCACATCACCTTCTCTCACATGCTGTCCTTCATCCCTGTGCATCTAATGCTTTGTGACAAGCTGCCTTTCTTTCCCTGTCCCTTTTTTTGGCTTTTCCAAGGAGTCTTTGCCCTTTAATATACTCCATTTCAACGTATTGAATGCGGAGGAATATCCATCTATATTTCTCCAAGTCTTGATTAAACACCACACCTTTGAAAACAACAAGGACATTCTCCAGCTTAGCAGTAACCATAGGATAAAAAGGAAGTCTGACTCTTTTGACAGCTTATATGGAGTAAATAAACATTTTTGAGCCACAAAAAACAGCTGTGGGATGTTTCAGACAGGGACAGTTTAGATGGATGCACAGACTTCAAGGACACCACAGCAGACAAACAGGAGGCACTCTCTCACTACAATCAAACAAATACTGCAGTAATCAGGAATTCCTGGAAGGAAGATGGATGGAGGAAGTGCAGGAAGCATACAAACTGAGCATCTGTCTTGTTGGGGCTCGCAGTCAATAAATAGGGTGGGGTGTGGGGGCACAATCAACAGCTGCACAGTAACAGCGTGATTTCCCTTCATTTGATTTCCATTCCACTGGAACAAATTCTGCTTTACAAACAACACTAAATGGGGACGAACGTTTGGCATTGCAGACTTGTAGACGGGGGGGGGGGGGGGGTCTGAATTCATAGTTGAACTCATAACGGTTAGAGAGGAGAGAAACAATAAAGAGAGGAGTAAACAAAAGTGTTCAAACAAAGTAAAAGCAGAAGAAAAGGATGTGAAGGACAGTACAAGGTAGCTGCATTCCACAGCTGAAGCCACCAGTCTCCGGCCTGGGAGAGAGGACTGCAGCGGAGGTAATGCTGGCTCTCTGATGTTATCACTGTAATTGCACCTGTCTCAGACCTATAGGCTCTCTGGCTCCAGAGGGAATTTCTTTGTAGTATCCCTGCAGAAGGCCACACTTGAATGCTTTTTGTTTACATTAATGCAAAGAATCTTTTCTTTTTCTTTTTTTACCCCCCCCCCCCACTCCCTTTTTTTTTCAGGGGTGGGGGGTGTTGCTGTTGTAATGGGATTTTCAAAAGGCTAGATCAGCCTCAAACAAAAGAAAGCCTGGAATGTTCTACAGCTGCAGGCGAAAAACTGAGGGCTGCAGCAAGCCGGGTTACAGAGACCTCGATGGCTGGAGGGAATTACTAAATGACCCCCATCACCAGCCCCAAGCCTGAATTCCTGCAGCCCTATTAAGTATCCTGCTTCAGGTGGGCTGAATAACAATGCACGATAAAAAAAACATTTATCCTTCACGTCTTTACTTCTTTACATAAAAGAAAAAGAATCTTGACTGTTCTCGAAACAAATTGCCTTAAACGACAGTGGGCAAACCTTTCCAGTATCATTTAATAGTTGAGCTGTCGATTTAAACCTTAACCTGATGCAATTACAGCTCCTAGTGTTGCTAATGAGCTACATTACAGAAGCGGAAGTTTATTTTTAAATATGGTAATTCTTTCTGATACAGTCCACATCTGTGCGTAATTGAACAATCTGAAAATAAAACTTATTGCAACAAGTGTCTACTAAATACTTCATGCAGTAATATCCTGAAATCTTAACCTCCCATTTCAATTAAACTGAGTGGAAAACATGCAGGTACACATGCAAACTGCAGCAACTGTGGCTCTGCACTCATTAGATAAAGCAATTACAGATAACAATGGTAATGAGGGGCTGGTAACAATTCATAATCAAGACATACCTTTTAATGAGGTGGGCTCTGCTGTTCACGTAACTGGAATCAATGGAATAATTCTCCGTCTGTAAGAGAGCAACGGAGGGGGTTGGGGGGAGCAGGTGAGGAGGGGGGGGGGATTGTGGCGGAGGGATGACGGAGGGGGGCAACAGAGAGAGGTACTTTTAATAATGGAAGCAACCAAAATAATGTTACCAGTAATTGGCTTTCAGTAGAAATGTTATTTTACACAAAGGCCCCGGTGAACAGCCTCAGCTTTCAAAGAGCTGAGCCCTGTTCTCTTTCAAAGCACGCACACACACACACACACACACACACACACACACACACACACACACACCCACACACACACACACGCTGGATGACTGGGATTTGAGAGCTACAGGGAGTGCTGCAGTGAGCACAGCCCCTCTCCTCTCGTGCCCCCTCCCTGCACCGCCGACCGGCCCGCTGTCTTTAAGATGGAGTCATTAGTGTGGACAGACTATCATGCAGACAGAGGAAGAAGAAAAGTTTCCTCCCTCTTCCCCTCTCTGAACTCTTCACTTTTACCATGTTTGAGAAGACGCTAATGTAGAAATATTAAATAAATAACTGTAAGAAGAGTAGATGAAATTACGAGGGTACCAAGGGAATCTTAACTCTGCAATTGCAGATGAAAAGGCTTTCAGAGTATGCATGCAATAGATCTCTGACCCACATTGGAGAGCACAGTTCAAAGAGATCCTTCAGTCATTTTTTTTTTTCTTACAAGATTTAATCAGATAGGACAGTGTCTGACAAGAGGAGTGCACGGACAGCGGAGTTGTGTATACTGAGCAGGTAGCCCATCTACGTTGCGTCTGCCAAGCGTTTACCCACAGTTGGAGCGAGCCGCAGCATGTCAAAGCTTCTCAGAGGACTTTCCCAGTTAAGCAAGAGGACAAGATATGACTCTTCAGACAGAGTTTGATAAGACGCCAGTGTTTCTGTAGCTAGACCGAGCAGTTTTTACTTGCAGACACGGTGTCCAGCTAGAGGATGGCTGCCTTTCTAAACAAGGTGAATGCTGGCATTTGGAAAAGAGTTTCTGGTGATGGGGGGGACTACATATTCAGGCGCATTGCTGAGGCTTGCACAGCTGTATTACACTGTGGCCAAACATATGGATGAAAGAGGAGTGAGCGACTGTGCAAACACTCGCCTTGTTAGATCTAAAATGTGATTGAACCTTTTGAGCTTATTTAGAAAGCACATGGAACTGAAACAACAATGTGGAGGAATCAAAGCAGCACTGAAGTCCCGGTTTCCTTGATGTCTTTTTTAAATAAATGAATAAAGATATATATCGGGTAAATACGCTTAAGTGTGTGCCCCTATGACCTGCTTGCAGCCTATAAATATATAGGAGCTTGTGCACGCTGCCAAATGCTTGTTCTTTTTGATAGTGATGCCATTTTCATTCCGAGAATAACAACTCACAGCAGGATAAACAGCATTATCCGCTGACTGAAACTAATACCAGCTTTGTCTCGATAGTTTCTGCAAATTTTAATGAATTTATCTGTGTATCAGAGGTGTAGTCTTCTTCCAGCGTTCTCAAATGTGCATGTGTCTAGCTTAAATTATCAGATAAGCTGTCGTTTGTCTGCTCGCCGACTTTACTCATTATTTTATGAGAGACTTCGATCATGATAAGCAACAACGCAGCGCTGTGATCTGATTAGGGGTTTGTTAAATTATCATGACGCATTTGCGCTGAAGGTTAGCATCATTTCTTCTCCTTCTTTCATTTACCGCTAATGAAGCTTTTTTTGTGTGTTATGCAGAGAATAATTCATAAAAATGAATTTGATTAACATTTTAATATTATTCTGTAATTTGGAGAACGCAGCTTTTGTTCTTTCGTATTACCTCTGACTCCTTTTGTTCACATTTAGCTTGACTCAATGAAAAATCAAAGGTAACAGTTGTGGCAACATGCTGCAAGTCAGATTAATCATAAATTAAAGATGTACAGATTTATTTGGTAACTTTGAAAATCAACACACATTTTTGATATGCAGCTGTATCTGGTGTTTAGTGGAAAAAGCTTCTTTCTGGCAACATATCTATAATGCACACTACTATATAGATGGAGAAATGTTTATATAATACAGAAATGATGCACAGTGTAATGCTTTTGATCCCAGCACACACAATTAAACCGCCTCATCTGCCACGGAGACTGCACACCCACCCAGAGACTGATGAAAATGGAAAGCAGGAGTAACACGAAGAAAACTTCATTTAAAAGAACAGATAGAAAATTTGGATGTCACTCCGGCTGCAGTCTGTAATTGGTTTCATTGGCATGTTCTGGGCAAGAACAGCCTGGAGAGGGAGGCAGCGTGCCCCCTGGTCTCGGCGTGAACCTGTCCCGAAATGGAACTCAGCTTTCAATTCTCTGTCGGCGGTTTTACGTGGAGGCCACTGAAGGGGTCACAGCGGTCGGAGCCTTGAAAACAGCCCTACTCTGCATGTGCGCCACCATCTCTTCCAGTTCTGTTCTTCCAAACTGCAGCTCATCATTAATCAGAGGATCTGGTCTATTTTTCCTTGCTTATCCAATTGTCAGAGGAAATAAGCAACAAATCAGCGTGTTAGGGCATAACCTTGGGCATTGATGAGTCATGACAGACTGCATATTCTGAGGAAGAATCGGATGCATTAGCCCAGGCTTCCTGTAAAGAAATTTAATGTCCTCCCCCACATTTCTGACCGACCTCAAATAGGAGGACATGTCAATATATCTTGCTGGGAGGTCAAGTTTCAAGCAAGAGAATGAGGACTATAGAGAGGATGCCACAAATGGCTACTTAATCAGGTTGGGAAATGTGTTGTTGTGATTTGAGCGGCCCCAGTTTGGTGGCCTGAGCCACTCTATCCCCGTAATTATTGTTCCGTTTCATCTCAAGACCTGGAGGCAGGAATGTAGTCCCTGGTATTGCGGGTGACTGATAGGTAGTGTCAGGAGTGAGTGGGGAGTGCAGTGAAAAAAAAAAAAAAAAAAAAGCAGCAGCGCGCGAGAGCTGCTGAGGATGGGAGGAAATGGATGCGACTTGACCTGCGAGAGGATTGCAGTCCAGCTGCTGCGGCCCAGCAGCTTTCCACTTTTCACTACTCTCTTCTTTCTCTCCGTCAGAACCTCAGGCATGGGGAGACTGGACTTGCTCCTCTGCGACTGAGAAAAGCAATCTCCTCGCCTAGTTTCTGCTTTAAGATTTGATTTGCCTTCCTCTCAGCGTGACAGTTGGTTCTGTAGTCTGGATGCAAGTGTATTCATTGCGTGGGGGCAAAGGGAAGCGCTAGAGAGGAGGAGAGGAGCTGGGGGTTGGGGGTTGGTGAGTGGTGGGTGGGGTTGCAAAGACACCAGTTGTTGCACCAGTAAACACCCGACAAGTTCAGCAGATGTCATGGGGGGTGGGGGGGGGGGGGGGGGTCAAACAGCTGCCCTACTGGATGTGTCACTGAGGCGGATGCAGCATAGTTATATATAGACAGAGAAAAAAAAAATAATAATACATAAATGTATAAAAGTGAAATAACGCAGTATTTTGAAATAAAACAATTTATAGCCAGAGTTTTATTCATCTTAAAATGGCCTGACATGAAACCATAATACTGAGATTAAGGCTGCCATTTGTCATTTTCAAAAGGGTTTAGCCATGTGAAAACAACAATGCATATGATCAATCTTTTAAGCAACATTAACATTCGAGATAAATTGCATCTAATACAATAGAGGAGGAGGATTACTGAGTGTAAAGGGGGATAATGATAATAAGCATCGAGAAGAAGAACAACTGATTACTGGAATGAGTGGCATCTGTCATGTGTGTCGCTATTTAATGTCATTAATATAGCTTTTTGTGGACTACAAATGCTCCGACTGCCACATGAAGACGCACAGTTTAAACACACAGAACAGCAGCCTCGACAGATTCAATTAAGACTGTCAAATCAAATTTTGCTGCTTCATTTTGGGGTTGAGCAGCAGGCGGCTGGCCCTCATTGCTGCTGCACAGACACGGACTCAGCTCAGACCAGGAAGGAAATATCACACATAATGTCCTCTGTTATTGATATCCCATCACTGAACAAGTGGATGAGGACGAAGAGGCCCAGAGGGTGTACAGGACTTAACAGTCACAATTAGAGAGTAAAAAGGCTTTCATTATC
Organism: Hirundichthys speculiger; assembly: GCA_018398805.1. NCBI lineage: Eukaryota > Metazoa > Chordata > Actinopteri > Beloniformes > Exocoetidae > Hirundichthys > Hirundichthys speculiger. The sequence continues at coordinate 2,019,447 of JAGFBZ010000849.1, read as the reverse complement.
TCACCAGGTTGGGTTGCGGTATAGCTAAAAGAGGCGAGATGGGTGAAAATGCTGCAAGCTGGTGCAGGAAATTGCAGCAAAGAACCTACAGAGATAAAGTGTGGTTAGGGCATAAATGCGGCTGTTTACAGATCCATGAACTCCTTTTGCTGTGTGAATGCAGAGCAGTTGGTCAGTATGCAGGTCTGCAGGTGACTTTCTCAGCCTATACACCGCGGCTTTGAAATGAAATGCTTCACTTTCTGCCTTGAGCACATCCACATTTCCTGGACACACAGACTCCCTTTCCTATTTGCCTCAAAAGCACCGCTCCAACAATCCCTGACTCTCAAGTCCGCGCTGGCGCCCAGCGTCCTCGCCTCTGGGTCTGCACGCAGCATTGCCTCTAAGCAGCTCAGATTCAGTCAGCATGACACCCACGACCAAGATGCAGACGGTGGATGCACCTGTTCAAGGGTGGGCTTATATATTTGTTCGGCACGTAAGAGAGGAGAAACATTCTTCAACCATCAGCTATTCAGCTTTTGCACTCTACCCCGGTGACCACCATCAACACTTTCAACTTGATAATAAAATTTCCCATAGACCTTCTTCCATCTGCTAGATTATAGATTTCCCTCTTCCTTTGGAGAGGGCAAGGTCCCAGAGGGAGGATCAGTGGTAAAAAGGGTGAAAGAGTGCCTGAGGCACAGCCGCGGTTGTGGATGAGATTACATTTTCTATTTCTGCCTGCTAAAAGAAGTATGGCGTGATGAATACGAAGACTTGTTACAATACAATATCAACTGGCTCGCCTGCAAACTCAAATTATATCAATTATGACAGAAGGGTACACGTGTGACAAATAACCTGCCAACTTCTCTGCATCCCTTCACTTCATCACCCAGACGTTCCCCCCAAACCCAGTCCCCCCATTTGGAAATCAATCATGCCATGAAAGTGTGTAATTCTGTGGAGAGAAGGTTTTTAAAAGATTTTCTTGCTCAACCGAAGTTTGCACATTTCTGCAATCTATTCAAGCTGATGAAAAAAAAAAAAAAAAGGTTCTCTGAACTGAATGCTATTATGAGGTTATGAGGTCACTTGTGTCCCTGACCACATATGTCAAGTATTGAGTATTGTCTCAGTGCACAAAACAACGACTTTCTGAAACACAATGAAACAGATACATAAAGCACAACAGCACTTCCTGCTTGCATTTCCTCTTCATTTTCCTCGCCTTCCCGTGTGAAATTGAACAAATATTTGCCCATTCAGACCAAAACAATCACCCGCTGTTCAATGAGGAAAAAAGGCTCAGGTCCTGCGGCCGTCGTTCGCTCCACTTGTGAATCACACCCATGTAAAAATCTGCAGATCATGCTGCTGTCTTTTATTCTGAGGTGGAGACAATAGTCCAGACCCGTCTCCATGTCACTCAGGACTACAGGCTCCACAGAAGTCCTGTTAGTCGAGATGTGATTAATTATACATACATTGATAGAAACAGCATTCATTATTCATGAGCTTCTCAACGTCAAACCTATTTCCCCCCCCTTTCAGCATGATGAAAAGATTTTAAATAATAGGGCCCGTTTGCAGACGTCTGCATTCCAGCAGAGACGACTGACGCTAAAGAGGCTTAAGTCAGAGCTGCTGTCTTACAGGGAATCACCGCTCGGGTCCAACGTGCCTAAAACTGTTGGTGGCTGGGTGGCGTCCCGAGTCGGTGTTTCTGTTTTGTCTTTGTCTACGGAGACACGGCTGGTGCTTTTAAGCCTTTCAGACGGAGTTATAGTGTCCATTAGAGTGAATAGAGGATGTACTGCTTCACCCAGGAACGTACTTTAAGAAAGGACAGGGTTTCATTTAACACCTGTTCAGCGTTCAGACTTATTCTCTCTACAGGTCAGGAAGAAAACCAGTGCATCTCAGTGTCATTAGAATTTGTGGCTTAACATGGTAAAAAAAAAAAAAGAGGGGATGGAGGTAAAAGACTTGACTATCTACGCTGTTTCCTTAAAGAAATCGGCTTACTTTTCTAGAAGCCTGTGGAGCCCAATCAGACTCAAATAGCGGGAACTTCCCCTTCAGGCAAGTCTTGAGGGATTTTCTTTAATTTGGATGTCAAACTGAAAAGTCTTCACACTCCTCTCATCCCAAAATCCGTTAATGTGCGGGTGGTGCCACATGAGAGGTAGGTGTTGATTTTTCATGAATTGACGACGGAAGCGGTGAGGGGAACATCTAATCCGGGCAGATTTTGTAGTGCCCCAGGGTATAAACGTTACAAGTGTGTTTTAAGCAGTCATTTAATTTCTCTGAGAGAATTACTAGATGGCAATTTTTCTTTCCTGTTGTGGCCTACATTAGCCAGTGTTGGGGGAGGGGAGGGGTGTTAAATTGGAGCAAAAGATATTCCCAAAGGTTCCCCTTACCTCCCCTGGGCCGGGCCTTAAAAATAAACACTTAGATACACTGCAGATTATGTAAACACATTCCCCTTAAATGCTTACAAGAGAGCAGTGACTGAATAAACTGCGCGAGTTTTAGTCACTTTTGAAATCCGTAAGCAAAGGATAAATTTTTAATAAACTCAATGCACATGAGAACAACAGAAACCAAAAACTGTAAATCTGTGAGGAAAGCTGATGCACTTGGCCTCTTCTGCGAGCAGGAGCGTTGCTTGGTGAAAGGGAGGCTGCCAGTCACACCGCTGTAGCTGTTGTCTGTCCTGCCCTCCCTCCCTGTTTTTCTTCTTTTGCTCACTGTGACAAGGCATCTTTCCAGATATTTTAGTTGGATGGAGATTTGCAGCAGCTCATTACAGACTAGGAGGCTCCGTGAGCGGATGCAGTCACTCGGAGATGGATTGAGTGGGTCTGTTTATTGACATGCCTTAATCTGACACTGGGTAAAGGGAATGAGTCACCGCCTCCAGACACACTACCACATCACAGCCACTCCAGCAAATAGGGAGGCAGCACCTAGGATACAAGTGGAACTTCATCAGCGCTCATTAATCCAACAGCCCCAGGCCACTCGCTCAAACAAACCGTGTTTACACTGCGCGTTGGCTGGATGGGGGGGGTGATGGAGCTTTTCAAAGGGCATGTGTGCAGGTGCGCCGATCTGCAAAACACACACACGAATGTGCAAACTGTGGCCACACACACATGCATACAAACTTCTACTAACCTAAAAACAATATCTGTGCCCAGCAGCTGCTGAGACTCTGTCACGTAAATCAAAGCTAGCGCTTAAACCGGGAGTGGGAGAGCTTCTAGCTCATGTCACAACAAGGCAACTCCCTTTAAAGATCTAACCTTGGAAGCCTGGTTATCTTTTTTGATCCGGTTTGCTGGTGCTTCAATGTGAAGCACATCTGCCGCTCGTATTTAGGATGGTCATTCCACGCAGCTGCCAGAGCTGGGATTGACAGGAGAGTATTAGCTGCTTGCAGATCACCATTGCATCTGTACATCCAGCTTGTTAACAGGAATGTGACAGACTGCCATCAGAGCTAATGCAAAAAAAAAAAAAAAAAAAAAAACAGTCCGGTATATTCTGGTCCCGCACTGCTGCTCCCTTTCAACCAACACCAACACTGCTGCTTTTCAGCACACAGTCTGAGGGATGTGAACATTTGCATTCTCTGTATCTTATATTTAACTGCAAATATAGGGAAGGAAAATCACAACAAAAAGAGGCAGAAACAAGAAAAGAGGTTGACATGCACAAGCGAGTTGCAAACAAAAATACATCTTTTTTGAAGAGATGCACAGGCAGAAACACAGGCAGAAACAAGCAAAAGAAAAGAAACTCTATGTGAGTCAGAAAGAGAAAAGTGCAACACAAATTTACAGTAGAATGTGCATTTTTATACACACACACACACACACACACACCGCAGTGGGGCAGAAAGTCTGAGGGCGGCAGGCTGTTGTCTCCGCCAGGGACCGGGAGTCTGGCAGCTTGAGAGCAGGGACAGTGGATAGGGGTCCAGATGCACTCATTCGTAAGGGAAGGTGGGGGTGCTTCAGCAGCTGAAACATGCAGGGATTAACCGCGCTGACTTCATTTAATTTAATTTGTATTAGGGCTGTCTTTGGGGGCCAACATCGTTTTTCACTGCGGGGGACATATGGGGTCACTGAAAACAGCAACAGACGGCAGAGCTTTTCCTGCTACCCCTACAGTGGATCCACAGGGGAAGCCAGTGCACTATATTATCACACACACACACAATTACTCACTTCCACACAAACAGGCGCATGAGCAGATATCTTGTTTCCCCCTAATCTTAACAAAAATATCAAGTCAAATCCGTTCAATTGACATGCATTTTAGACCAGGCATCCACCTTTCCATGCCTTGATTTCTTGAAATGAAGACCTTGAATCCTTTTGTTCTGCCTCCACAAACAACATGTGGTAATTTTTCGTGCTTATCAGAGCTCTACTCTGTGTACTTGTCAGCCTGTGTTTCTGTGTGTTGCAAACGCTTACACTAAGCTGTTATCTACCGAGAACATATCTCAGGGCTGGATGTTTATCTGTGCTGATGCAGATTGGCGGAGCTCTCTTTGTCTCAGTGCTGGGGTACATAATATTATTTGTCTTTAGTTGTTTCATCATTTATGTCTCCAAGACTGATATAGTTTGATGTCCTACAGTGCAGAAATCCTTTTACTAACCCCAAGGCAACTAATATGCTTTTACTTGTGATCTGGAAAAGGCAGAGGAAACATTTTGCAAGCAATCAAATAATTCAACTCCCTTTTGTATTCCACACAACATGATACGCACCGTCAAAGAGCGAGAGGGAGAGGGAAAAAAAAAAATCACTGCAGTGACTGAGTGAGTACCCAACATGCCTCTACACAATTTACAAGAGCTCTGTGGAAAATATGGTGTCGTCAAAGCCTGCGGACATATGAAAGGCTCCTCTCTGTCTTGTCCAGGTGACATACTCTGTAAGGAAGCTAATGCATCATACTCTAGAAGAAGGACTTTTATTACAAACACATCCAAAATAAAAAAAAAAAAGAAAAAGAAAGAAATGTGTTTGAAAACATTGCCTTGTCTCTGCGAGACGGAAAGAACTGTACTGCTGGAGTCTGTTCAAGACTATCAGACTCTCACTGGCAATCGTTTTATTCCTCTATCCCCCAGCCCCTATCAAAAGATGTTACTGTGTAAAATGTCAAAGAAAAAAGAGGCAAGTGAAGTAATCTCCGTCTCCGTTTTGATCGCAAGTGGAATAATTGGAACCCTCTTAGGCTCATTACACGAGTTGCCCGCCAGCCAAAAGACGGCTCCAACTGCCCCTCTTTATTCATGTCGGAGCTTTGAAAAATATTGCTTCCTCTAGTTAAAAACTCTTTATGAGATGCAGTGACTAGAGGTCTTGGTACCTACATTAACAGATAATCCCACAATGCCTTTGAAAATACATCTTTCTGCTTTCCACTGTCAAGCATCGACTCTGAACAATGGGAAGGAAACAACAACAACACGGCTCGCTAATAATGTCATTGTGCATGTTGTACCGCATCCCTCACTCTCTCTGTTTTTGGGCGATGCCCTTCTTCTCAATTACATAAGGCGCATACGTGCAACGAGTCCATCTGGATACTCATTACTAATGGGCTTGTCTTTATTGCTATTAAACTATGCTTGTAATTATTGTGACTCTAATTACAATTACCGTATTATCTGAATTAACCTTATTCGTGGTTTAGATCACCCGCGCTGACGGTAGCCAAGACACGCCTATGAAGAATGGCACCACTGCCCCTTCAGATAAATTCAGCATAATTAGCTGTGTGCCTTACAGGGCCTGTGTGATGGTAATAATTAGAGCTACTGTAGCAAAGGTCATGCAAAAACAATTTAGAGAGGATGCTGACTGCATGGATAATGGAGGAGAGGGGGGGAGAGCTCGGATGAACGTGGCAACGCCTTTTCCTTTTCAGAAGTGGAACATGTATATTTGTTACTCTACCTTTTGCACTGGGCTTGTTTTTAAACCAAAGCCCTCAAAAATGTAAGAAAATGTGAATCCATTTCAGTGGCAAGTAGACTTCCAGCTAATGCAGTTTAAATGGATCCATGATTAGATTTCAGGAAAGTGCTACAGGGTTTATGTGTGAACTGGTTTCAGCTAAAATCGATTCACTGCCTTTGAGGTGTGATAGCTGCCGTATCTCCCCACTGTTGCTTCTGTTCATTAGCTTGAGTTTAATGTGTTTATTCATATCTTTAGTCATTGCTAGTAATTGTGAAAGACGTTGAGAGGAAGAGACACAAAACCAGGGTTGCTCTGATCCACCCAGGTACACAGGTTAATGAGCTGAGTCAAAAATGTTGACACGAAGATAAACAAGTACTCACTGCAAGGCGCTTCTATTTCTATGCTCTCCCCATGTGGCCTGGCTCTCTCTGCAACTCCCAGATTGCTCCTAAGCTGAAAGCTCAGGGTTCACAACCTGAGTCCACCAGGAATTCACTTTGCTCCCTGATGTCAGCAACATCACACCCCAATGACATAAGTAACAACCTCAGAATCAAATATAGCATCTCAAACAACACATAATCTTATGTGAGGTAGATTGTTCCCTGCTGAAATGCAACACCTCTGCTGACCCCCCCACCACACCAAACTGCAATTTGGTGTCGAGGGATGGAAACAAACCTGAACTGGTAGGATAAGCATTTTCTGTCATTTTTACCTGCGACATGCTTTCATCAAGATACCAGAGATACACAAGCATGGCTCCTTTTTTAATGTGGCTTTACAGCACTCTTCCCAGCAGCCTGTTTCAGAGGATGGAAAATTGAGCTTGAATCTGGCAAAAAGTGAAAACACATCCCATGGGCTCCTCTAAATCCTAAAAATCTGATGGTATTTTTTAGGCTGGCTATATTCTACAGGATCTCTAAACCCAGATTTTTAGCCCAATTTGCCCACCACAACAATCCTGGGGGTGTGGCATGATTTAAAGCTTGTCAAGATCCAAAAAATCCTCAAGTGTGAGATGAGAAAATACTGAAATGGAAAAAGACCATCTTAGAATAGTGGAGAACTAAAGTGTGCCTCCCACAGTGTTTCGTGCAAAATATACCAACGACTCTTTTTCTGAAGTCTGGTTTGATCTCATGACTTTCAGTGAAATCTCATGTTTGTGGAACCACCGCTGTAAGAATAATTACCAGAAAAGTTAGTTGTGTGGTCTTGGAGTCTGGCTGAATTGTCTTGCGCGGATCCCAGATAGCAAAGAATATTTGGGCCAAACGTGGCCAATATCTCAGCCACATCATCACCAGACATGGCCTAATTCTTCATTTTCTATGAGCCTTTGGCTTCTCATAATACTTGCCATATCTGATGTCAATACTAGCTTATGAAATTTGGGTCACATCTGGCTCATAAAACACACGCCAAAAACCCAAGTTTGGCCCAGTTCATTAACCTTTGGACACGTCTGGAAAGCATAGCTCTTCCCAGTGGTGTAACTGAGCCCTGAGTACCAAAACTAGCCCAGATTGGACCCAAATGTGTCTGCTACCTGGGGTGTTCAGAGGATTATGATACTTAAGAAATTAGCTGTGACTGTCATTATGACTGTGGTCTCCCATGTTTATAAAAAGGGTTACAGATTTGAAACTCAAATAGTCCTAGCTATAAAGCTTTTAAAACAAATAAATAAATAAATTCATGGTAACAAGAAAAATGCTCTTCACTTTTTTTCTCAGCCAGGGCAACATTTGGATAGTTCAATATTCTTTGAAAAGCTTTTGGCCATCTTGGTAGAAATGGCGAAACAAGATTAAATCTAAATATGAAGTTCTGATTAGTAGAAGGTTTACTTTATTTAGTTTAGCTTTGCATAAAGGATAAAAACTGGGGGTGATCTGTCCAAAAATGTGGCCCATCTATTCCTCTAAATTGTACCAGTTAGATGATAGCTCACGGTTAGGTATTTTCAAAAACCTTGTGTAAAAACTACAAGTTTTAAAGAGAGTTATGTGCCATTTTTTTTCTTGGTCAGCACTTTTCTACTCATGAGCAAGCACTTCTTTGTGTTCCTGCTGGGCCATCTGGAAAGCCCATGAAAACATAAAAAGCCAAAAAAAATCTAAAGTCAAGAACAAAATGAAAAGCCAACATTGTGACCCTGCACTAAAAATATTTTAGTGATTACTGTTAGTGGAACGTACATCCACATCATTTTTACTGCCAAACTGGGAAGATCCTTTTTTGAAGAGATGAAAAATCTGTCTTAGCAAATACTATCTTATTTAAATTGCAAATGTGGAACGTCTCTTTAAATATAGACACGTTAGGAGTACGTTTATCATAGCTTTGATCACTTCATCTCGACACAAGCTCAGATGTGCTCCGAGATTCAAATGGCCTTAAATTCACATGGTTTTTTTAATCAGCCACAAAAACTGAAGCCTTTGTGTCAACCAGTTAGCGCATGTAGGTAAGAAGGTTAAACAAACAAGTACAAAAGTCACTCAGTGCTCGTGAACATCTACTTGAGACATTTTTATTCCATCAGATTCAGTGTACTGATGAAATACAGGGTGAAAGCATATGCAAGGATCCATATGTGTGTGAGGGTTTAAAAAGCGTAAACTGTGATTATCACTGATCTACAGTTGTCAGATGTCTAATCTCTGAGTCACAGCCACACTGGTCACGTTGGGTGACGATGGACTGTCCTCCCCCACATGTGAAGTCCCAAACAAGTGTTGAGGGAAGCAGTGATAAGCAGGTCCTTATCCTTTTAAAGACACTCCCGTAATCCAACGGCGGTGGCGGGAGGGGGGGCTTCAGCTTTAAGGGACTTAGTCTGGATTATAGCTAGTCCTCCAAATTAAACCAAAAGTCAGCTTTCTGTAGCTGCTCATGCAAACTGACGACTGGCTTGTTACCAGCCCTACAAACGGGGCAAATGATGAGGGTCTGCCATTACAACATTCTCACATTTATCCAGCACAATGTTTCTTCATAAATCTGACCCATCCTCGCCTTAAACATATTCCAACACTCTCTACCATTTCACTTTTTAACTGACCTCATGTAACAACACTCAAATTGTCTCCCGTTTTTGTGTACCTACTGCTGTTGCCAACCAGCTTAGCTGCAAGCAACCTTCTCAGCCAGGGCAAGGCTGCTCTGTCCCCGCTGATGCAGCTTCCCACAGCAAAACAAGGCCAAATCTGGGGCTTAGAGGCTAAAATAATCATTACTGGGTAGCGAGCAAATGAAAAGTCAGAACACTGCTCCCCTGCCTCACCTCCCCCAACACTAATGCTTTTTTTTTTTTTTTTGTCTGCTCTTCTATTGCACACCAACAAAAAAAGGAGGAGCCATCCATTAACATTTCGACTGGACGATGTTTGGTCTGAGACTGAGAAGAAGAAAAAAACAAAACAGAAAGATCAGCTGGATTATTAGATAGGGGGAAAAAATATCTGACATTTAAAGAGTTGTGCTTATTTAATAAGAGAAATAAACAATTACCCACTAATATCAGTATGGCGAATGTGAAGCTACAGCCAGCAGCCGTTAGAACAAGGACTGGTGAAAAAAATACATGAAAGTGGTAATTCAACAAATTCTCTACAAGCTCTACTTCCAATTTGCAGATGCACATGACAGAAGTAAAAAAAAAAATGCAAATGAATAAAATAAATAAATAAATAAAAGTTTACAGCTGTTTCCTTTGTGGAGGGTATTCATGTCTGCTTGTAGTGTTTATGTGCCGTTGTGTGCCAGCATGGAAATGTGCATGTGCTATACATGCACATGCATTAGAGTCTGCTTTGATGTAACAGTCCCTGAACTAGATAAAAGCATTATGAACTCAGCTCCTTGGTGACTCTCCTCGCTGTGCTACCCAAAGGAGAAGTCAATCTGTGTTATTAAAGCTCAGAGATTATAAGCAATCTTCCCTTTAACAAGTTCAGACATGTTGCCTTCCTGACTCACTTGCTCCCACAAACCTGTACTGGGATGGCTAAGCTTGAACTAAGGAGGTTACTGGGGAATCTACTGCACTCAGACCAGACTGACAAAAGCCAAGGGCTTTTCATTCATTAACTTGGCTGCCTGCGCTTTGCTATGTCAAAATATAGACATGAGATGAAAGGCAAGGACTGATATCGTTCTGTGCCCTACAGCCAGACAACTGAAACCTCAATATTGTTTCCTGATCCGATATGAGAGCACAAAGATGTACGTAAACTTGTTATCAGCTACCTTGCAAGGGAATCGCATCGCTTGTAGAGTTTTACCATCCAAACCAAATCCACAGTATTTATAATCTATTCCTGAGCACATTTTTGTCTTTCAAACTTGACCTGGTATTAGTGGAGAAAAGAAATGGTTTCTCACCCCCCTGGAAACCAGATAAGAGTGTAAATAATATGCCTGAGCACTTTGTGAAAAACCCTAATCCCAGGAAAACAAACCGGACTGAAACAGGCCCACCTGAATTGCTTTCACAAAAACTAGATAATCAAAATGCAAAATAGCCTTTGATAGAAAAATGAGCTGAGTTCTAAAAACAAATCTCCCACAACTTACATCAGCAAATTCCCCCCCTGAACTTTTATTTGTATTCACTCTTTGGGTTTTTAAATGTAATCACACTGCATTCGGGGCTCCGTCAATGAGCTATTCTGATTTATGTCAGGCTGAATCAGACTTGCCGCTTAGGGGTTTAGAGACATCATGAATGCGAAAAGGAGCCACACAGTGAACACATTAGGGGTCCCACCATCTCCTCAGACAGGGGTACAATGGGGAAGGGAGCAGAGATAAAGGAAGAGAATAACAGGGGTGAAGGAATGGTCGCTGCTGATCGGGCAGCGAAGAATGGGGGAAAGAAAGAAAAGAAAAGCAGAAGCCTGAGACACTAGCCACACAGGGCACGGGGAACGAGGGGGCTATGAGGGGTCTACACTCGGTCATAGCCCATTAGGCTGGCTGGGTGAAAATGCTACAGCTCATTACATGCTTGCTTCTGTTCTGTGGATGAACAATGCACAATTATGCTACCCTGCTGCTCCACTAGCCATACTGCTGCATGACTCTGAGGCTCCTGATATTGCTGCTGTAGTGGCTGGCCTGCCAACAGCCTCTGCGCTCATCAAACAGCCCTCCCTAATGCAAATCCAGGTTTATGTCTTGAAACAAAAGCACTGTATGAATTTGCTGAAATGAAAGGAGAGGAGAAACAGGAGACTCGTCTACCACAGGAGTGAACAAAACAAAGGTATAATGGAGCATTTGTGTGAGGAACACAATGGCGTTTGTTCCCTTTTGTCTGCTCAGTCCCCTTTACGTTCTTTAAAAAGGTAGACATGTAGCAAACAGATCATTCTTTTTTCCTTTTTTTTTTTTACAGCTGGATTAAGTTTACCCCGATGTTATAATTATTGCAAAGCAGGTGCAGCCCAAACATACACATCCAAATATAACAGAGAACATACTACTGAACATACTGTGACAATCTCTGCAGTGTAGAGAATATATCTGCTCAGACTCCATCTTCCCACCAGCAAATTGGTTCACTTTAAGTCTTCCTCCTCTCCGCTCCACCATTATGCATGCAGAAGTTGACATTTAATCTGATGGGGGAAATGCTAACTAACATCCTCCTGCTCCTTTTTGTTTTAAGCAAAAAATCAGGACACTTGGAAAGGTCACTCTTCCCTGGTGTCAGAGCCGGGTGCCTGGAAAAGTTTCTGTTCGCAGTGAGTATTGTTACGTCTCCCCCCATCCCCCTGTCACTCAGAGATGCATAGCAGAAGTGCTCAGGAGAAATCCCTGGGAACACTTTTAACAATAATGTGGTAACAAGTTTGGCCAAGACAGGACAGAGAAACACAATTACAAGCCTGATATCCATGAATTCTAATTAATACCTTTTCTCTCTGCACATTTGGATGAAATTAGTTTTGGGCACACATTATTTGGACGACAAGAGAATTCTAATTACTTTTTTCTCACTTTATTTTCTGTAAAGCATTTTTATTTATTTATTTTTTTTAGGGATTTGTTTCATAATAAATCCAAAAGAAGAAATAGAAAAAATAGTTCCATGAAAAGGATGGCTGTTCCTTTGTTACTCTTATCTGCAAAGACGGGCAAAGAAGTGTCGCTATTTTCTTCCTCTGTATGCCAGCAGACATTATACAAATGCTTCTGTTTTAATATCCCTGAGCCACAGGGAGAGAGGAGGGTATACGACTCTTGGCGCACACCGAGTGCAACAGAGATACTTGTACTGTGAGCTTCCCCTGTAAATAGATTTCCCTCCTGGTCAAGGAGTTAGGGTTTGTATTTTTGAATGTGTAAGCTGACCTTTTCTATCCTACATAAATGTAAATACAGGCATTTAAACCACAGGAAGCAGCATTTACATTCATGAGAAATAGTGCCCCCCCCCCACCAAAATTTTCTTCAAGCTATTTCTTGTCAAAAGTTACCCTCATTGGACGCTGTGGTTCACTTTCCTTGAAACTCCAGCTCAGCTGTGCGACGATGCAACGGCGGGTCAGTGAAACCGCAGCAAAATATGAGAAAGGCTGGACATGACCGCTTCAGAATGCCTTGAAAAATCAGCATTTTCACACCTTTGCATTGGGATTCGAGCACTGAAGGATCTCCATTAAAGAAAGGAAAAGTGTGGCATATTTGTGCCAGGGTTTAATTTAAGGAATAAAAAAAAAAAAAAAAAAAAAACAACGCTGCAGGAACACGTATTTAAATGGGTAATTACGGCCACGCGGCATTGCTTGCAGGGCTTAACAAGGTACGTAATGATGTCCCCTTCCCCAGCGAAAAACATCATCACTGCGTCCATTTGCCTTCACTCCATTTAGCTTTTTCTCATTTGCAGGTGCACCCATCATCCTTTTAGCCCATTGCCATTATACCCTTTCGTGCATTTAAATTCACGTCCAATAAAGATCCAGCAACATAAATTGATAGCTGACTACAGCCATTGATAGAGTAACTATTTTTGATTAAACAAAAATCCTCTTGCTTTGGTGTTTGATGGGTTTACAGACAGCTAAAGAAAGCTTCTTTCAATTTGATAGAGCTTTGAAAGTAATTTAAGTGCTTCTCCTCTTTTAAATACTGTTGTTTTAAATACGCCGTATTGATCTCTGGAGTAAGAGGACGGCTGTCGCTGCTATGAGTTTACTTTTCTTTTTTAGTCGTGCATCTACAGCTGCAGTAGATTGATTATGTCTTTGACTGCTAAAATCTAAGGAAAAAGTGGTACAAACACTGATCCACAAACTTCTTGTTTGCACCACCTCTTACATCTGCAGGTACCGTGAAATAATCCTCATATTTGCTGTTTACTTCAAGGGAAAAAAGAATCTTGTAACAGCAAAGATTCATTCCTGGTAATTGTTTTCTGTATATGTTAACGCGATTTGCAGAAAACGATCTTGTCTTGATCTTTATATTGCACTTTAAAAAGAAAAATAGTACGTTTGAGGCTGTAGAAATACGGGCTGAGGAAAAGAGAGCTCATTCTGCTCTTCTCTCCAACCCCATCTCTCCTCGATCTGTTAGCCGTGCCATTTTCATTACATGTTCCTCCCTTTGTACAATCTGTCCAAGTCGCATGCAGTTAAGGACATCCACAGTGACATGTGTGCATCAGATGCTGTCACTCATGTGTTTTGACTGTTAAGCTCTTTTGGTTGGATGCTCTGATCTTAACGAGAAGGTGGCAACCCAGCGGGCCGGGCCGCCTCTGACTGGCTGCTAGCGGTTATTCTGTCATTTCATTGTGCCTCTGCAACATCAAAAATGACACGCAGTGATGGGGTGTTGTGGGTTAGGGTCAGGGCTATAAAAATCCAACGGAGTGTTAAACTAGCACTGGTTGCACATGAACTGAAAACCATCTTGTTGAGTAATGTCAGTCAATCACCCACGGCAACACCAGCGCTGTGTGTAAAACACGATGGGAGGAGCCAGCTGACGATGGCCCGAGGTACATCATTGTCACACTGTTAATTTATTTTAGACAGACGGGGCTTTATTTCACTTTCCAAACGCTGACACTTGAAAAGCACAGCATTTTCTGAAATCTAGCCTTACAAATAACATCTCTAAATAATTAAAAGGTTCATCTGCCACTCAATCTGTACGCATCTGAAGCTGTTGGAGATGAGGCAATTTTCTTTTAAGTGCTTTGAAAAGAGGAGAACGTAACACACCTCCCAAGTTTTCAAAGCTTCAAAAAGTGAATTAGAAAATACTGACTAAAAGATCAAGCCCTTATGTATCCCTTCATTTATTTCAAAAATATCTGTACATCTGTCGTAGTATCATTCTGACTTTGATTAGCTTTCATCAAACTGTTGCGAGACGAGTTATACTATAAAACTGAACCCTGAAAGTTTCTCTCAATACACCAGCTATTTGAAAATCAACATGAATATCCTTTAATTACACCCTCTAAAAACCCGAAGATATTGGTATATAAGTACCAAAGTATGTCTTTAAATCTAAATGATAACATATATTAAAAAAAAAAAAAAAGAAATATAATTATTGGACAATTTGCTTCTTTTTTCTCTCATCCTACAATCTTCATCCTGTTGTAAATGTGTTCCCCATGAGTCAGTTCATTTAATGAAAATGTCACACTCATTAATTCCTTTCTCTTTCAAGATCCACTGAAACCCCAAACTGAGAAACATGGCAAACTAAGAGCAAGTGCTAAACATTGACATTTTGAAGGAACTTCTGACTCCAGTAGAAGCACCTGTATTCAGCCACAACGTCAATGCTGAGATGACAAAGAAGGGGGGGGTATTGTTTTTCTTTTTTTGTGTGTATGTTTCTCCATTTTTTGACGTTTTCCTCTCAGTTACTCTGTCAACCAGCAGTGATGTCCTCCACTTTCTGTCACTCACAGCCTGTTCAAGACGACAAACAAAGCTGAACAGAGACGTCGTGCAAAGTTTAAACGATCTGAAATCTGTTAGACTACACTAGATGTCCAAAACCTTAATGTACTTATTTATTTTAAATATGAAAAGCTGCTGAGATAAAAGGAAAAAATATCTATTACTGTATATGCTGTAAAACTACACTGCAGAATAAAATACGAAGAAAATTGAAGTGCTTTAAATATATGACATTTTTCATTAAAATTGAAATGAGAAAATGTGCTTTGTACACTTCAGCAGCATGTATATATTTAATGTCATTTTAAGCTCAGCAGTATTATTCTCACACAACTCAAAGTGTTGCAAATGCAGAATCCCAACAGTGTTGGATTGTTGGAAATGCTGGACTGTGCCTCTCATTTCTGAGATTCTATGACACGACACATGCTAACGTTGATGGGGATGAGATTGTCCGGATATCCTAATAAAGAAGACACTACTGGGAAATACCATGGTTGCAAGCGTATTCATAAGTAAGTATGTAAGGGAAGACAGGCAGTTTCAGCAGATGCGCAGTGTGCACTGACAGCGTGACATCCACTTTGCGTGGTCAATATGACATATTTGAGTGCTCCCATGCATATTGTTGTGATGTAAAGAGATAGAGGAGGACGCACAGCCTCACTCAAACCACTCTCCTGCATCAGTATCAAAACAGTAAGACTGGTGCAGGGAGATGTATTATCTACTATTTTCTTTCAATTTGACTGGTCATGACAGATGGATGTTCTTTATTTGTGTCGGAATATGGACCGGTAAGTGTGGCATCCAATACATACCAACATTATAAAGACTTTTGTACATTTAAAGAGGGGGTGGGATGCGCATCTGTAGGATGGATGCTTCCCTTATTAAATAACTTTTACCTGTGGGATGCACTTTTAACTTAATTCAAAACATCCAATACCATGCAATGCAGTGTTCAACCATTTTTTTTAAAATATGTTTCATTTATCATCTATTTCACATTGATTTGTCATCCATCTAAAAGAAAAAGTCATCATTCTCCCACCTGAATAAGGCTAATCAATGAACTAAGATAGCTCATTTTCGTGCTGCGGTTATAAACTGGATTCACAGGTGTGAGAAGGCCTGATGCGCATTACAGATTCAAAAACACATTCTAGCCAAAGGCCATTCCTTTACTGTATAATTTTCTCCCCCACCAAGTGATTCACTATAATTAAGCTATGGAAGACAGCTCTGTTCTCCTGTGAGTGTTCATGTTGGTGCTACAGACAGGTCGAACAAACATCTTGCAGATGGAGCTTTTCAAAACAGTGCATAGTGTTTAGGAAGGTAAAGACTGATGCACATTCTCACAAGGGATAACACAGTATACGTAATGCAACTGCGGGCACGAGGTCTTCAGGGGGACCTGTCACTGTTATCTTAACTGTCTGCAGCGTGTGTGCATGCGTGAGCATGTGTGTACACACCAGCCTGTTTTGGTCCGTAGCAGAAAAAGCTCGACTTTAACTGCTTTGACATAAGCAGGATGACCACTGCCGAACATTACTAACCATTAAGAAGGACTTTGTATCGATCAAATGCATAAATCACAAATGCGCACTGACCCGTATCCTCCTGCCCCCCATTAGCAAAGCAAATGTGACCACGTTCTGATGACTATGATCATTTTAAACTTCCCTTTTTAGAAAACAAGCAAAGACGGGGACCTCACTGCGCCCTGGTGTATAAACAAAGGGCTCCTCTGCTGAGGATAAATGAGTCACGGATAATTATGAGGTTGTCCTCAGGATGAAAATAATTTTTGGGGGACAAAGCAGCTCCAGTAATCAAAACATTGCAGCCACTCGTGTGTCCTAACCAGTCAATGGGATACGGGTTGAGGACTTGTGGAGTCAAGTGGTTTCAAGCCCATGCTTGCTCATTGGAACAAAGCAATTATCTGTCATTTCACTGCTGTTTGTTTTTGCTATAAATGGCATTATAATTAAACCAAACACATTTTTTATTTAAGAGCAACATCTGCACACACCGGATAGCTTTTGTCTCTCGCGGATGTCACAATGGGGTGGAAAGAAAACAATGAGGACTGTTGTGCTGGCTTGCACTACTGGAGGATAAGTCAAATTCTTGCTGCTACTGCTCTTCCCCGATGGTTCCAAACTCACACACACATACTCTCTTTTCTCAGTCCAGGAAAAAAAATATGCAAAGACTGGGTCAAAGAGATGGTTGTCAACATCAAGTGCAAGAAGGAGAGAGGTGGAGGCTGCATGCTAAACAGCTCTGGCCTCCATCAAGCCAATCAACTGCCTCGAAGAAAAAAGAATGAGAAAATGTGATCTAGGCTGCGACACCTGGTGCTAAGATTCAAGATTCAGCCTCGTTATCTGTCGGTCTGCCCTCACACCACTCCATCAAGACAACTCAGGGCTTTGCATAATGAATCATCACAATCAATCTTCCTCCCTGTTTGTTTCCCTCTCCTCTTTTTCATTTGCTGAAACAAACAGAGGTTATCCTAAACTTGTAAAGATGCTTTTACTAGATACTCCAGTCACAAGATGTAGGGGGATTTATGATATCTTTCTCTGTTTGCATCTTTATTCCTTTCTTTGCTTGAGGAAGATTGCAAAGCACTGCATATCGGCAAACACAACCACAGCGTACCGGTCACTGCATGGACCTGCTGAATCCACCTCATCCGCTTCAATCCTCCACCACATTTCTCATTCTTTCCACCTTTGTTTTTCATACACACATATATACACACTCCCAATAAACAGCCCGGGCAGGCCCAGTAAATCAGCATGCCTGTAAGTAGGTCTCATTGACCCCTCAGGATCCGATGGTGCCTGGATCTCTCTGGATCGTCCAGTCAATATATCAATATCCATCTTGTGTTTCTTGTTTTAAGACCCCCACTCCCAAGCCAACACCTCCACCCTCTCCTCACTGAATGTCAAACGGAGATTGGACTCATCAATTACAGGAGTGTGTGCACGCCGAGCTGGAGCTTATTTGCTGCTGTCTATACGAGTGAGCATGACACACATTCTCATGCGAGCACTCACACGCTAATTCTCTCAGCCTCTCTGTCCCCCCCCCCCGCTCTCACGCAAACATAAATGTCCCTTTCTCCCACGAGAGAAGTGGGTCATGAACAGAAAGAGGGGAGATTGCCAAAAGAATCCAATAGACGAGTTCATACATACGAAAATCTATAAACTAAAGATCAGCTGGTCGGCATACACCTGTCAGCTTGAATAGTCTTTCAAGTCAAACCTTCACCGCTCTGCTGGAGCCACACTCGGTATGTCAGGGTAATTCAATGGCTGACTGTGCAGAGCAGCCATGCGGCAACGCCGCAGCCAAATGGACCACATACAGATTTAAGCAATGATTATTCTTTCTGTTAGCACCTGAAATTATGTGTGGTGGAGCTGATTAGCCGAGTCAATACATCTGGCAGGTGCACAAACTCCTGCTCATTTTGCAGTAACTCAGCACACACAAATAAAAAAATAAAAAAATAAAAAGAAAAAAAAAGGAAACAAGTGCAGTGAGAGAAGCCAAATAATCCACTTTGTCAGGCCTCCAAATTCTGCTTGGCAAAGCGCTCTCAACGCAGGTCAGCTCCAGCGTCTGGGCACCTTGAAATGCCTTAAAGGATTCCACTCAACTAACACAAGTGCCATTTCAAATAGCTCAGCTTTTCCATCAGAACAGACAAATATTTAACTGACACTATAGACTCTGATGCAATGAAATCCTCAACATCACGAGGCCTTGTTGAAAAGAGGGCATATTGTAACTTCCCTCTGTTGAGATTTAGTTGGATCAAGGAGATTTATCATTAAAGAAAAGCTCAAGAGATAAGTACTTCTTTGCCGCTACTTTGCATTAAATCATGGGAATCAGTTTTTTTTTATAAATCAATTTCCCCCTTTTATTTTACTCCTGACAGCCGAAGCAGCCCAGCCAAGGATCAAGGACAGAGCACAGTGGATTGTATCTCACCTCTGGCAGTGGCATGCCGTTGATGATGAGGTCTGGCTGCTGGTGACCCTGCCCTGTGAACGGATGCTGATAGCCATGGTTGGGAGCTGCATTGCGTGAGTTCTGGTTCTCCACGTTGAGGAAGGTGCTCTCGGACCGCCTGCAGCCCAGAGGCAGGCTCTGCTGGTGGTAGTCGAAGTAGTTGAGCGAGGAGGTGAGAGATGAGCAACTCACCACATTCATCTTGTCCGTCTCCTCGACGTCTCGCGGCACCAGGCGGATGTCGTTCTTGCTCAGCTTCTTCTTCTTGCTGGACTTCTTCTGGTTGCCATATGAATACTCCGCCACTCTGCGCAAGTAGAAGAAACTGAACAGACTCAATAAAGCAGTGTTCTGCCTTCCCCTCCCCAACCCACACGGTCAAAAAAGCTTGTCCGTTAAGCCACCTGGGGCGCTGTTCAACCAGAGCAAGGCTCAAAGCCCAAGGTCAGGGGTGGAACAGCACACCTAAGCGACTTCCCACACCCAGCTTGCAATGGAGCTGTCACCTCATGTTTGTTTGCATTTGCATGCTCAACAATCCACATATAACAAACAGGCAGACAATATGCAAACATGACAAAACCACAGGCGCAAAGCAAAAAGATACACAGATACTGAGCAGTACTACTGGTATGCAGTCATATTCAAAGCACACAACCTACACGATTTTTTTTTTTCTTTCATTGGCAAGCAAAACCACTTGCAAAACAGATTTTAGGAGAACTGCAGATTCAAGTTAATTTAGTTGCTCTCAGTAACTTTTGCAAACTTGAACTGAGTATTTTGACGTTAATAAGAACAAATGAGCAACACAGCCATGGTTTATCAAAAGATCCTCCGATTGGGGGAAACATCCACTCAGTGCAAAGCCCTGCAGTTTCTTTTTTTTCTTTGGCAGGAAAGCAGATGCTTAGCGCTCTAGTGATCACTACAAACTTCTCTAGATCTGGTCCATATCATGTAGGATGTTTCTCCCCCCCCCACTATCTTATTACTTCAAACTCTGGGAGAGGTCAAATCTAACCTTATGAGATAAAGCTTATGGATTATATCCCATATAAAGCTCATATCAAAACTATCGATGTCCATGAAATTGCTCCCACTGGGACATCTCTGCTCTTGCCTTTTGTCTTGTCTGAAATGTCTCTGCTACACAAGGCCCCACCGGCCTCAGTTCTTCACTAAAATTCAGCACTAATCCTCTGTCGCCTCTGAAATCACGACTGTAGTTTGTCTTTTAGATTGCATCTTGAAAACAGCTCCCACCTCTATTCTGTTCTCCCTTGATTCAGAGGAAATAAAATGGGCAGCTGCGAGGGAAGAAAATACTGCATCTCTTTTTCATTCATCATTTTAACATGATGTCTCTCTGCACTGCCCAAATTGAAGTCTGGGAGGGGAAAACATCACAGTCAGGCAGACTGACAGAGGACAAGCAATAAATTGGAGATAACTGCTCCTCGTATTCGAGGTGGCGACTGAAAAACAGAGCACATCAGTGCTAATTAAGGTTCCCAGCAGCGAGACGGGCTCATGCGAGGAGAGTAAAGTACTGGGAGCAGCTCTGAATTTTGAATTTGTTGTTGTCTGTCAGGGTTCTTCTCTGCACAAATGTCTGACTGACATTAAAAATGAGGAAAACTTTTTTGATAGTGATGTCAGCCTACAGATTCCTTTCTGCTTCCAATCAGATTTGCATAGCAACTCGTTTAGAAAAATATTTATAAGCAGGTGATATGGGTTCCTGAGGTTAATAATATATATGGCGAGATGGTGGAGAAGCAGTGTATCATGACGTCTACAATGATTTTCCTTGGAGGCACAATTTGAAGGCAATTAATAACGTACTGAAAAAACATGTGTTGATATTCAAAACAAGTAGGGTAATGATAGAAAATTAACTCTGACAAATACTAAGATTAAAAAAAGATCAATATTGAGGGAGGTTGAGTACACTTTTTCATGATGCCTCTGCTTGAAAAATGAAGTTAACCTCAAAATAAACAAAATTACGTTTGAAGAAAAATATGATTATAGCTTCAGGTTAAATTTTCAAATCCAATCTCTATGTAAATTTACAGTGGTAATATAACACACTGGGGGAAATCAAAGCCAGAGCTGATGAACAAAACAGAATCTTCATAAACCCAAGATCAGAAAAATAATAATCTGCTTCTTCCCATAAAACTGTCTTAAGAGTAATGACTCTGAAGTGACTCTGCAACTAATCTCTGAAAATGTATTTCATTGCCCCCCCCCCCCCCCTCCCCCCTCCCCACCTTGATGCACCTTGGTGTAGCCTAGATGAAAACAGAGGGGAAACGGAGTGATCCCAGAGTTATGTTCATAATCACACTAGATTAAAGCTGATAAGAGCCAATCAGCCACGGTGGACGTTAAATTATAAACGTCTGGGACCGTCATTGAATCAGCGGGACGCTAATTGTCCGGCAACACATCCGCAAATTGAACATGACAGTTGAACCGTCGTATTTATGAGTCAATTCGTTTCAATGGAAGGATTAAATTCATCTCTCCCGTTTCCCTAACGCAGAACAGTGGGCCTCGGCAGAATCTGTGTGTGTGTTTAAAGTCTGGTTCATTTTGGTATTTCTCAGCTGAGGAGCTGCGAAAATACTTCAAATAATAAAAATAATAACATAAACAATAGTAAGAAGAAAAAGAAGAATAAAAGGATCTGCAGTCCTCATTCATGGCCTCCAATGCTGTATGATAAAAGCAAAGCGCTTGCAACTCGGAGGTTCAGGCGCACGGGCGCGCACACACACATACACACACATGCGCGCGGATTTAATGAGTACCTGCAGTTGTACGTCCGGATCTCCTTGTTATCCCTCTTGCACTTGACCGCCACGAAAATCATGGTGATGAAGAGGATGGCCGCGATAGAGCCCAGAGCGATGATGAAGATGAGAGACAGGTTGACGGGTCCGATGGGGTCCTGTGCGTTCAGGTCTGGGGAAAGGTACACCACGATGTAGGCCGAGGCGGACAGGGAGGGCTTGCCGTGATCCCTCGCCACTACTGTGATCTCGTACGTGGGTTTGGCGTTCTCTCCAAACATCCTCGTGGAGCGCACCTCTCCGTTCACCTGGTCGATTTCAAAGAAAGCCCTGTCCCCCTCAGAGATGGTGTAGGTCAGGCGCCCGTTCTCCCCCTCATCGTAGTCATCAGCCTTCACCTGGGTCACCAGGTAACCCAGCCCCGCGTTTCTCGGGATGGAGATCTCCGCGGTGCCGTTCACCAGCGGCGGGTTCGTCATGACAGGTGTGTTGTCGTTGACGTCCAGCACGACAATGCGCACCGTGGCGTTGCTGGACAGTGAGGGGTTGCCGTTGTCTCTGGCCAAAACTTTGAAATCAAAAGTCCTGGTGTATTCGTGATCGAATGATCTCATGGAGTAAATGCGACCTGATGGGTTGATGCTGACGTACGTGTTTACATCCATGTGTTTGATCTCACCGGGAACTATGGAGTATGAAACGGTGCCGTTCATCCCGAGGTCGGGGTCTTCTGCAGACACCGCGAGCAGACATGAGCCGGGGAGGTTGTTTTCCATCACCATCTCTTGATAATGGGGCTTAAGAAAGTGGGGCGGGTTGTCATTTTCATCTGTGACTTTGACGACTAAAGACTTTGTGGCGCGTAAAGGAGGGGTGCCGCTGTCTTCCGCTTGGATGGTCAGGTTATATGTGTCCTTTTGCTCTCTGTCCAGCCTCCCATCAACAAGTATAGTTGAGAAGCTCTCATACTCTTGCAGTCTGAAAGGAACATTACCCTGTAGCCTGCACTGCACTTTCCCGTTCGCCCCAGAATCCTTGTCTGACACTCTCACCAGCGCAATGACATATCCGCGCTGTGCGTTTTCACTGACTTCCACCATCTCTGTGTTTAGTGAGAGCAAACTGATGACAGGTGGGTTGTCGTTCGTATCCATCACATTCACGGTAACTTTGCAGTGAGCCGGGATGGAGTTGGGACCTAAATCTTTGGCCTGGACGTCTATCTCGTATATTTGCGTTGTTTCATAATCCAAAACCCCGTTGACAGTGATGATTCCGGTTCTGGAGTCAATTTTAAAAGCCTCCCTCGTTTTCTCGGTGACGTAACTGTTAAACGAGTACACAACCTCTCCATTAGTGCCCTCGTCGGGATCTGTTGCATTCAGGTCTATGACTAACGTATTGATGGGGGAATTCTCCATCACGTTAACGGTGTACACCGGCTCATCAAAGACGGGGTTGTTGTCGTTAGAATCAATTACTTTGATATTTAACTGCACCGCGCCTATCTTAGGAGGGTCCCCTCCATCTTCGGCACTGATTTCATATGTATAGTGGGACTGGGTCTCTCTGTCTAAAGATTTTTGCACAACAAGCTCAGCAATTTTGGAACCATCCCCCCTGGTCTTTATTTCAAGCCCAAAAAGCTCATTTGGGGTGATGGAATATGACTGCACTCCAAAGATGCCAGAGTCCGGGTCGCTTGCCCCCTCTAGGGGAAACCTGGTACCAGGGGAGGCATTCTCTGAAATCTCAATGTCAATGTGGCTCGTCGGGAACCGGGGGGCATTATCGTTCAGATCCTCAATTTCAACTTTGATGACACAGATCTCCATGGAGTTTGACATCACTTCTAGGGAAATAATGCACTTGGGGTTTTGTCGGCAAACTACGTCCCGATCTATTTTCATTTGGGTTGTAAGGATTCCGGCTGGACTGAGTTCCACCCACCGTGGTTCCGAATTGGAAATAACTCTCAAGTAAGGGGGCTGCGGTGCAATCTGAAATCCCTGCTTCAGTGCGTCCTTTGTCACGTTTCCGATCACTGAGCCGGGCTTCATCTCCTCGTTTATTCCGTATTTCAGGTTAATAACAGCCTCAGTCCCGACCCAAAATAAGAAAAAAACAGCCGTTAACTGTATTAATTCCATTTCCTTACTTTGCATTGTACCTGTTGAGTTTTTTCTTTTCTTTTTTTTGTGCCTAATAAAGATCTTGATAATTACGCACAAGGATGAGGGTCAGAGAAAACTGGAAAAATCATGCCAACGATTCATCTCGATTTAAAAAAAAAAAAAGAAACAAAACAAAATGTCCAGAAAAAAAAGTGTTTGGATGAAGACTCCTAAAGATAACAAGTGCTTGAGCCTATTTTACTCTTCCGAGGCAGATCCTCCGGTCTGCTGCAGCGGCTGAAACACTGGGGACGACGGGTTTATAAAGACATGCTGAATCTTTTCACAGCAGCGGTTTAGCCGTATAAATCCGTGCAGTTCCTAAGAAGCAGCAAACTGGTCTTACATATGACTCACGAGAACAACTGTCCATTTTTCAAGTAGGCTGAAAGGAGGGAAAGGGCTTGGAGTGCATAGACTCAGAAACGTGAATTCCCGTCAGCAAGTCCACGAAAATTCTAATCTTCCGCTCAGATGAAAGTGATGAGGCTCAAAAGTCCGTATTAGATTCTCCGCCCTGATGCCAGTCAACATCTAAGTCGCAGTTTGGATGAACATCTTGTTCTGTGTGATACATTAAAAGCGGTGATTACATTTCCTCTTTGGATAGGCTTTCTTTTTCTTAAAGCACATCTCATGAAAAGAGAGAAAAAAAAAAAACAGAAAGGATCTGTAGTCACAAAAATATTCAACAGCCTAAGTCCAGATATCTTTGCCTAAAGCAGGGTGCAGTTGCAGGAATGTCTCATCACATCACTCAAGTCCCGATTACCTTTTTTATTTCCAGTAGATTTGGTCTCTCGTCCCTCCGCAAGTTCTGGAGCTTCTACTTACTAATTAAATTCCTCGTATCTCACTTTAAAAAAAAAAAAAAAAAAGGCTACTCATATCCCAGTAATTAGTCCATGCAACACAAAAAAGATCCGTAGAGAAGCAACGTTGCCAGAGCCTACTGTTTGTTCAAAAGCGTATTTAATGTTGAGCTGCAGCGAGCTGAAGCACAGAAGCCTATATCCAGTCAGGCTGAGGCAAAAAAAAAAAAAGAAAAAAAAGAAATCACAATTCCTTGCCAGTAGGCTGTCTAGTTGAGTCCAACAAGCGCTCCTCTCGCTTCACTGGTGCACACTGGCAGACGCGCAGCTCCGAGCTGAGCGCTCAGTCTCGAGACCCGCAATCCCTCCAGCCAATCAGGGGTTACACGGGAGAGCTGGAGCTGCTGGTTCTCTGCAGATGGACGAGTCAACGAGCAATTACAGCGCGCGCGCACGTTGAATCACGAAGATGAGTATTAGACGGTCGTTAGAGCTGCTTCCTGGAGGAGAGTCTGGGGGGTCCGTGGGGGGTCTTACAGAGGCCTCCCATGGGTGCCACAGCAAAGAGTGTAGCTTTCTAATTTCCCCTCAGCAGAGGCAGGGGTGGGGGGTGGGGGGGGTGCTGTAGGGGCAATTTTCCCACAACTGTGCTTGTTTTTTTCTTCTTTTTTTTGGTTTTTTTTCTCCCCACTTCTGCAGCATTCACCAGTTATCATTTCACAACACGCATTTTCACTACACAGATCATCAGATCCGAGACACACTCGTGCACGTTGAGGTTTGGTATAAGCCATGTGCAGAGCAGATAGTATCAACGCACAACCAGAGAGCATTTCCTGCCACCGTTGGCATATTTTAAAGTAGAAACATGGCTCTATTGATCTGAACTGCTGTTGCAACTGAACCTATCAGG
Source organism: Hirundichthys speculiger (assembly GCA_018398805.1). Taxonomy (NCBI): domain Eukaryota; kingdom Metazoa; phylum Chordata; class Actinopteri; order Beloniformes; family Exocoetidae; genus Hirundichthys; species Hirundichthys speculiger. The sequence goes on along the minus strand of JAGFBZ010000849.1, from coordinate 1,993,752 downwards.
TTACATCATTTACACCCGAACATGGCTCTGATCCGTTTAGACGCATTACCAAGATCGGTTCAAATGGGTTCCAAGAAGTAATATGGTCGGAGGTGGGACCGCTCGATAGCTCAGTGGTTAGAGCAGGCAGCCCTGCAGTGGCCGCAGGTTCGACTCCCAACCTGTGGCCCTTTGCTGCGTGTCTTCTCCACTCTCTCTGCCCTGGACTTCCTGTCTCTCCGTACTGGTAATAAAGGCCGCTAGAGCCACCAAAACATTTAAAAAACGTGAGGAAATGTCACCACAGGCCAAATCAGTGATAATCCAGTTCCAAAGCAGGCCACACAGAGCTGTTTGACGCAGTCCTTTAGGGCAGTGATTCCCAAAGTGTGGGCCGTGGCCCCCTGGTGGGCCGTCGCGGTACTGCAGGTGGGCCATGAGAGGTCAATAAAATTAAACAAATATGTTTCAAATCCTCAATCTTTTTAAAATATGTTTTTAATTACTGTAAAATATTAACGACATGATGTAAAACACATTAAGAAGTAACAAAACAAACCAGTTAAGTGTTATTCTACCGTCATCTTAACTTAATATGACAAGTGTCACCTTATTTGTTGACCCCTTGCATTAATGTCAGAACATAGCTTCTAGTCCTGTATGTTGATCACAGTTGTGATTAAAGGTTTCGGTGGGCCGTGGAGATTTTTCACATTTCAAATTGGGCCTTGGTATTCTGAAGTTTGGGAATGGCTGCTCCTAGGGACTGCCCTAGGGCCTAGCCGCTAGGGGGCCACTGAGCTGTGGAGTCAACAGTGTTTTGGGAGGATCAAATAAAAAACATTTTTCAGGTTAAAATAGCATTTTCAGTTTCATTTGAAGGAATGTTTGATTACTTTTGGGAAGCATCATCTACCTCTACTCCCGTGCATCGCACTACTATCAGCTACAGCTAGACGAAGCTTTGCTCTCCCATCCCAGTCGTCATCACGCACCAACAGTGATGAAACTGGCTCCCGCAGCTACGGTGGCCGTCATGGCAGAGGCCACTCAGAGAAAGTAACGACAGAATAGAAAGAGAGCAAGAGACCAAACAAGAGGAAAAACATAGAATGTGTTGAAAAACCAATGTAACCTCCACTATTATAGAGGGACCGTTGAGCTTAAAAATAATAATAAAAAAAAACAACAATAAAAATAATTAGCAAATATTCATGTCACTAAGAAATGAATTATTTCAATTATGCAGCCAGCAATGAAGGCTCCACAAAAGACATAAGTAAACGATATGTATAGGCTAGCTTGCTACCTCAACTTAACATCTTTATTTAATTTTGGATTCACAGATCGAGCAGGTGGGCCGTGAGAGGTCATTAAAAATAGACAAATATGTTTTTTAATTACTGTAAAATATTTATTACACTAATTAAAAATATTTAGAAATAATAAAACAAACCAATTGACTGTTATTATACTGTCATCTTAATATGACAAGTGTCACCTTATTTAGTATTGGAATGTAGCTTTTAGTCTTGTATGTTGATCACAATTGTGATTAAAGGTGTGAGTGGGCCCCGCAGGGATATTTCACATTTCAAATTGGGCCTTGATATTCTGAAGTTTGGGAATGGCTGGTATATATGATATGGTATATATATATATTACAAAGTTCATGGGATTTAACTTAATCCTAAACAAGCAACTTTTGGATAAACACATCACCCACGGACCATTTATGGCGTGTTTAAGGGGGAAAAAAAGATAATTTTCCTATATCATATGAAAGATAATAAATGAAGTGGTTTGCTGATCAGGTTAATAATGAGGTGGGTTCTGATCTGTCTGCTGCTCATTGTCACCACAAAAGAAACAACCCATTATTCAAAGTGTCTCTTGTCTCTTCTCTCCATGTAATTCAGGGCGACATTATAAGACTCCAGAGATGTGAACTATTCACGTCGTTCCATGACATCCTCTACAAGTAAGAAAACTATGGTGGCAATGGGGGAAAAAAAAATACTTTGCACATATTGCAGGCTGCCATCACCCACCCTGAAATTTCACTTTTCTCCTTCAGACAGAAGCGACAGTCGCTTAAAGCCACCCTCCTCACACACACTGCCAGTCTGACCGACTCTCACCGGCGCGCGGAGCCGCCATCACGTCCTGGAGGAGGAGGAGGAGGAGGAGAGGGAGGAGGAGGAGGAGGGGAAGGCAGGCCGATTTCAAAGTCACAAGGGTGACACCTAGCGTCAGCAGCCTCCGCTCCGGCTCCGTTGCTCCAGCGTGTCCATTTTGCCCCCCAGACTGTTTCACTCCGATGCAAAACAGTAACCCGCCGCAGGAACAGAGATGAAACATACCGGGATATCAGTTTCCCCTCTTTATTGGAATAGAAGTCTGCAGTTTGACCACAATTAATATTCTGACCGTGACTCGAATTAGTCCTGAGCCATATTCAATCACTCTTAATCAATAGGAAGTGAACTCTGTAGCCTGTGGGAAGGAGGGTAAGATCACTGTCTTGCAATATGGATGTGTATCTTATCTTATGTGTTTTTTACTTGAAAAGCTGAAAGTCTGAGTTTAACAAACAGGAAAGACAAGGCATGTTATAGTGGGCTTATTGTTGTGAACACGCTGACATAAAACTGTGAAGAACACATGACAGAACATTTATGTAAAGGCCACAATTGTTAAAAGGCCCAATGATTACTCACCAGTATCCAGATGAAGGTGTGGCCATCCTATTTCCTCAAAAAAAAAAAATCACCTGATGCATTTCTGTCTGAAGGAATTTTTTTTTTCCTATTCTCCTCCATTATGCAATCACATCTTGACAAACAAGCAACTATAAACAAAACATCTTGTTTGTTCTGCCACAACACTTTCCAAGACACGTTGCAGTCGCATAAGGAGAGCGCCAAAAGAATCTTTAAGCTCATAAATTCTTAATGTCAGTGAGTTAAACAACCGTAGGCAGCAGCAGGGGACTTTTCTTATCCTCGGGGCTTTCTCGCAGCCATGTGCACACCAGAGTGCATTGTACATTTTGCGTTTCTCTCAGTCTTAAATGATGTTGCAAGCGCTGGCTTTGCCCGCTTGATTGTATGAACAGGTGGCATGCGTGAGCAACAGTTACCAACAAATGGGCATATGGACTTGTGTTAATGCGTTTTTCATGTATTTGTGCAGCTATTCTCATTTCTTCTTTTATAAGCTGTCAAGACAGTTTGTGTTTGTGAAAAAAAAAAGGGTAGAGTTAAGGCTTTTGCCATGAACCACAAACACTGCTGGGGTGTAAACATATGTTAATAAAGCAATAAAAATCTGAAAATTTTTGGTCTAATTTGGAGACCCAGAGTGCAGGATGACAGCCCAAATCGGTGAACATGTGGGAGATGTGTTTTGACCTGCAGGGTTCATCATCAGCTACTGAACTCATTTAGCCAAAAATGAATTTCTTTCTCTCTGAATTCTTGCTGTTGCCATTCCTTTTGGCCATACCTTTTCTTTTCTGTCTTTTCCGATCTCTAACAATAATGAAGTGTACTGTACTGTGTTTTTTTTTCGTGATGACAAAAATAAAAGAAAAAGCATTGTTAAAAAAAACTAATTAGATACTTGTCAGTGCTATATATTCATCAACACAACTTTTCTGTCAAAATAACAGAATCAGAACAGAAACTATTACTTTACTGGAGTTTGGATGCTTTGATGAGTGTATCTCACACTTTCTAATCCTAACATACTTTTAATTTAATTTAATATGTAACTCCAAGGGAGATGCTGTGTATAATGTCTATCATTCATTGATGTTTTGTAGAAAAGTCAATTTGTGAATTTTGGCTGTGATTTGTCACTACCTTTCATTTACAATCAGCAGATTATCCACAGGTATTTCCTTACACATATACAGTACTGTATTAAATGAGATTTAAAGCCCCGCAGTTCTTTTTTGTTTAGTTTTGTTTCTTGGAACGCTTGAAGACAGGAGCAGGCAGAGCTCTGCTATTTAAGTCCATGAGAATTTTAATGACCTCACATCAGTTTCGAGCATACTTGAAGCATTTGTGGTGGGAAGCTTGAACCAGTGCGGTTGAAAGTACACAGAGAATGACTGATTCTATTTCATGTCAGTACTTTTTTTTTTTCCTCTGCTGCCAAGGAATGGCACACGTCTCTAGTCTATCCCTGCTGCTTGCTTGGAAAGGAATATCTAAGCTCCTCTGACAGATGTTGGCGTTATCACCTCTAAGTCTGCGCCTGGCTCTGAGTCTTGGTCCTTGCACAGACATGGACTTAGAGGAGTAGCATAAGACAGCAGAGACACTGGCACATTGATCCAGAATGGCCAAGATGGTCATGCTTGTTTTGGCTGCAGCTGAAGATGATGTTATTACTATGGTCCTTGCACATGCAGCTTCTCAAAAATTTGATTCCTCCTGAGCACCCCTTGCCAGAGGCACACAAAAGGAAGGGGAACTGACAGGCTTAATCTATGGGCTTCTTGTCAATGACGATACGCCCTCTGCTCCATTCCACACTTTGCCTTTTCATGATACATCAATTAGTATCAAGTCTTACCATCCATCTAAGGCTTCCCAGAGTCCCCAGGGCTTCCCAACAAGGCTTAAAGTGCAATTTAATGTCACAATGGCCTCTTTTCTGGCTTTTTCAGCAACTATTTTCTGATGCACTGGTGGCTGTTGTGTCACTTTTACCTCAATCCTGTTTTTAATCCTAATTTCCCCAAAGCACTGGCTTCGGACCCACATGTAAGTTGAGGAAGGAAGTAGAAAGGACGCCCCCTTAGCTTTGTTTTAATATGACTTAATGCCATTTTAGTCCCTCTTCTCTGCTTCTCTGCGAGTTTCTGAGTGGAAATCAAGAGTATACCCTTGTGTCTGTTTATGGTACTGTGCTTCCTTCCATTAGCTACCAGTCCAGTCTCAGCAATGAAATGGAGGCGTTTTATTCTTGCTGAAGGGCAACAAATTGTGCAGTTACTTCATAACTTTCAAACTAACACATTTCAGCTGAAGGGTTTTTTTTTTGTTTGTTTGTTTGTTTTTGTTTTTCTGCCTGTATAGTGTTTATGTCTTCGGCAGATGAGGTGTGACTTGTCAAACCAGTAAGACAAAAACTGGAGATGCTGCGAGCCAAAAGGTTTTCAATAAAGTTTTTAATCTTCTTTAAGGCCTGAACCTCGTCAAGTAGTGCAGACGCCTAAACCTGATGACGCGATGTGATTGTGAGGGTTAGAACCAAGGTGTCTTAGGTGACAGGCCTGGATTTGTCTTTTCATTTACAACTAAACTGATCTGATGTAACACAGTGAACTGACAAAGATTTTCTTGATTAGCTGGGGTCAGATTGAATAAAACGAGGGATGTGGGATCGTGCTTTGTCCAGCCCAAGCAGGAAACAGATGCAGATGGCCTCGTATTAGAAAGGGATGTGAACCTTGTTACATACAGATGCAAATGAAAGAATTGATGACGGTGGCTGTTTGAAGCTGCATGGGTGGTGGTGCTCCTGATCATCAAACGCTGCGTTGATTTAATATGCAGTTTGTTGATGTTTAAAACAATTAATAATTTGTAACCCAATGACCCATTTGGTTCTGAAATGAAATATGTTTAAGATAAGCTTGTTCTATTTATGCATAATTTGTTTAGCTATTTATGCTGTTAGAGGGTAATTATCAGAATTTGTGTACTAATGTTTAGAGTCAAATGCACCCTAAGTTTTTATTCAAAAGTCTCTGTGATACATAGCAATTTAAAGTCTAAATGGCAATTTGGTTAAGTTGTCAAACACAAACAATTAACTGCAATGTATATTTGGGAGGTTTTCTTAATTTGAAAGACTGCAATGAAAGAAAGACAAACATAACCAGTTCGTAGTTATGTTAGGACAATCACCTGTTGAGTTTCAGAAATGTATGTAATCAGCCCAACATCATGGAAAATAGACGAAATGAGGAGTTACTTTATAGAGCTGAAGAAAATTACAATCTCACTGCAGTCAATAAAATTTAGTTATAATTCAGAGAATAACAAAAAAAAAGCACTGAAGGACATAAAGTTAAAATCTGGTTCATGCATGGAATTCATTTTGTTTGCCCATGTGGGTGCAGTTAAAAAATAAGAAGGAAGAAAGTAAATCAGGATATGTTTTATAGATTGTTTGTTGAGCCTTGCACCATACCATGGTATTTTCCATTTACAGTACAATCTCCCCCACACAGCCCAAACAAAGTGCTTCATTTAACACATTTAATTTTCCCCTTTAAGGGCTGACCTCACAGCAGCATTCTCTTAAATATCCCAGAATTGAGAAATCAAATATTTCACAGTAGCTGTTAATGCTTTAGGCAACCTAAACTGGTTAAAAAAAAAAAAAAAAAAAAAAAAAAATCAGGGCTGTTAAGAGCAAGCCTTGCTGTACTGACTGCACATCTGCACATTTCTGAATGCTTGACTGTTAAATCCATGATGTTTAACATCCTTTGTTGTTCCATTGCATGAAGAGCAATCCTGTGCTTGAGATTTCACTTTGATCTGATCACCCTGTTGGAAATCAGTTGCCTTTAGGAGTCCTGGATACATTCAAGATAAAAAAAAAATGCAAAAAAGCCACAGACAATAGACAGGCCATCAGAATCAGATTCTGTTGGCCTGGACTGTGGTCAATAAGCTTTGTGCTGTCGTGTTTATTCAGTGTCAGCTCTGATTAATAGGCGCAACATGGTGGATAAAACACCTGAAAATGTAGTGCGGTGCCTGGGTGGGACACCGTTGCGTTCCGATACCATCTCAACAACATGCCACTTATCTTGTCAGTCCTTGGGGGGAGCCAGGGGGGAGGAGTTACAGCTGTTTTCTCGTCAAGACAAATTAGTGCGCCTGCATACCTTTTTTTACTCTCTTGAAGTGAAGCAGTGAACAGAAACGTCATGGTCGTTGCTTCCTGGTGCACGTTCAGCTGTGCTGAGCCGAGCTGGATAGGTGGCGACATGTGTCACTTTTAAACAAATGTGTTCATTGAGCTTTGTATTCATAACCCGGGGAGCCAAGAAGATGAGAACATATTGTTGGGATTTTTTCCTCCTCTCTAATCTGTCCATCTAATCTAATATCCTAAATGTTATGAGCGGCTGTGTGAGGTTTAACCGTGGTAATACTCTAAATCCTGACTAGCCTGACTGGGCTGTGTGCTGTTAAAAGAGGCAACGACGTTAGGTTCACAGATGACAACACCCATCCCCACATACACACACACACACACACACACACACACTACCCATCCCTTCTGCCTCTGTATGACTCCATCTCTCAAATACTGCTTTCAGGCATAAATCGTTCAGACGGACCTTTAAAAATCATTAAAATAATGCTAGCCATTATTTAGACTCATTTGTACTTAACGGGATATGTCAGAACCTTCTGGCTCTTCATTCTCGGGGGAAGCCAGCTGGCGGCTCCTGTCACCTGTGTCTTGAGTTGCTGATCCTAAATCCAAATATTTCACAGAAGATACAGGTTTGGCTGATCAGTTTCTCCATATGAAAGTGCACAAAACACAGTATATCCCTCCATCTAATTCACTGCAGCTTTGGAAACGATGGTCATCGGTATCATGATTTCTTAATGAAGTTATTTCACTTCACAAATGACTGCATCTCGTACAGTGCCACATATACTGAGAACCGTCCTTGGTACAAGCAGGCAGCAGTTCCTTAACTTTGACGTCTTTCTATTTTCCTGCGATCGGTTTTTCCAAATTTGCCACATTTCTGAATGAGTGCTCCGATAGACCGCGATGCTCTCATGTCTCAATCATGCATTATTATATACATCTCTGCAGCGTTAGGTCATGACATGCTAAACCATCTGCCTTGTTTTGGGCTCTACACGCTTCGAAGGATGTAGGGGGCTCCAGGGTGCCCCTAACTGTGCCTGCTTTACATTGTGGACACATTCAGATAGACCACCTCAGGGATATATTAAGGGCTTCTGCCATTTGTCTGTAAAGGGTAAAAGACACTTGGAACAAAAAGAGTGCTCATATTTTAACTTGGAGTTAGACCTAAGTGAGACAGCTAACAGTGACTTTGTGTTGGTGAAAAGCAGTTTTTCTTACCCAGTTGTTACAAAACCCCAGGAGGGTGAGCACTGCCACTACCCTACAGTAATCATATGTCCTCTGTGATACATGCAGAAGCAAGGGTGGGGTGGGGTTGGGGGGGGCTGTTTATTGCTTTTCATAATGTGCCACCAGTACATTCATGGTAATGAGGACTCTGCCCTGTGATTGTGCCAGTTTAAAATGTTACACTTCATCACCTTAATACCAGGCCTCAGGAACATTTGTTGGCACAGGCTCCATAAGGCTGCCCGCAAATTATTGGGTCTAGTTATTTCAACATTAGCTTGTCAACACCTCATCTTAATTTCACAGCTGAACCATATAAATGGAGATCCTGAATGCTTTGGCTGGTTGTGCTGAGAGCAGATAGGAGGTGAGAGCGTGCGTGGGTGGAAGCACACAGGCGCATTTTTGTCTATGCCACCGCGTATGGATGTGTGAGCGTGTGTGCGTGTCAGCATGTGTCGAAAAGGCATTCTCCTCAGAGAGATATGAATCCAAAATAACAGACACAGAGATAGAAATAGAGGGAGAGAGTCAGTGAGCGTGAGCGCGAGAGAGAGAGAGAAAATAATCTCATGCCATGTTATCCCTGCAAAACCTGACAAACCACCCCCGAGACTGATCTGGCTTAGTATTCAGTATGGTTAGGGGCTTGTTTGTGCTCCTATGATTGGAGCAGGCTGGCTAAGTTGGCCTCATAACAGTCCAGTCACAGCGGAGCCCCGGTGGAGTCACGCTGCCTGGGAATGGCAACCGTGTCTCTATCTGGCTACAGATATCAATAAAGGCAGCAGTGCCGTCTTTTGGGAGGCTGGACAGTACAGATTTTCTCCTCTGACGGACGGTTATTAATTGTCTCCATGTTGCATGTGGTCTGCTTGCACAACATGAATGTTTTTTTCTTTAATTATTATTTGGTTCAAAAATTTTAATTTCAGCCATACATCCTGGAATGCAATTAGTCCTCTGCCATTTGATCAAGCGACATGTGACTTGTTGCCTCATGCCTGGTCTGGAATTACGGTGAGGGGAGGGAGAAAAGAAAGAAATTAGTATGGAAATTGGCTGTCTTCAAAGCCTTTGGCGTTAAAGGTGACATAAGGTGCTACAGGAGGTTGGCAGCTCCTTTTGCAGATACCGACAGAAAAACGTAGGGATACGGGAGGATTGACTTCCTTGGGAGACTCAAATCCCTCTGCGCAGTGAGCGATTAAGTAGATGGGACTTGAAAGGCGCATCATGCTATTTAGTTTACTCTAATTGTGCATTCAGTACTGGGTGGTCTGGGGTAAGCTGATTGTATTATAGGATCACACACTGATTTATTTATTTTTTTTGATCCCGACTGAGTTAAAGACCCTTTACATTCTGAAATAAACATATTAAGATTGGTAATCTTTTCCAAATATACTTGGAATATGGCGATTGTGATCCTTTCCTCACTTTTCCAGGCATTAGAATTGGTGACACACAGGCACGTGTTTAAGCCATGATTAACATTTCTAAAATTTAGCAAATGCCATTTTCTTTTAAATTAATGCATATTAACCATTAACTGTAAACAGCAATATATAAAACTTGAAAAAAGCTGACAAACGGGGTAGAATTTCCCTCTAGGTGTGTCGAGTGAGTCACGGCTTCATGACTTCAGCCTCCATGACAGTATTCAGGGCACATGGTGCCCGTTAAAACACACACACAAAAACAACTGGACTCCAGCTGAGTTATGGCCAAATTGCCAAAGCAACAGTGACACTGCACAAGTACGACATTACTCATATTTACCCACAAGGTAAAATTGGAAACTTATGCTGAGAATCCCCACTGAGAGGCTGACATGGACGAGGAAAAACGAGGATTTAAAAAAAAAAAAAAAAACCTTTCACACTTCTAAAGGAAGAATTGAAAAAAAAAGTATCATAGTTTTGATAATCCATTTATGATTTTTTTTATCCAGCATCATGTTAGATCTTCCTTTTATTTCCTGCACCATGCTGATTTATTTACAAGCTGAGTTACTGGTGCCAATAATTTGTTGAGGTCAATGCTTTTTCAAAATGTGATATCAGCTGCGCTGAACTGTTGGCAAGGTGTGAAGAGTACAATAGCTTCTTGGCTTACCATTCGCAGTGCGGTACAGTATAATTCCAATATTTTCTCGCTGTCACTTCTGTTTGTGAAACCCTTTCTCATTTTACAGGGTAATAGCTGGTCGTTGACTTGTTTACATGACCTCCAGGTAGCTGGTGATGGAGATAATGGGTGAAGTCATTTGTTTATACAAATTTGTTGCTCACTGCATTAATTTAAAATGAAGTGGATACAGTTTCTACTTTACATATAAAGACAATCTGTTCATTTGAACCTTTGGTTAAGCAATAAAAGCTTTTCCTGTTGTTTTTAATAGGAACCAGTGACACCTATTATACTGACTATATACATTTGCTACGATAAATCCTCTGATCAAAACAACATGAGGGTCCAGTCTCACCAGAAAATGTTATCCACATCCCCAAAACTTGGTAGTTTAATAATCTATGGTTAGAAATAGTGAGGTGACAATGGCTTCCATGCCTGTTGTTTTGTGTAGAGCAGTGGTTCTCAAACTTTTAATACTGCGTACCACCTTTTATTTCTGGTCACCATAATGACCAATTTTAAAATATAGCCTTATATCCCTTCTCAATTAGCTTTAAATGCACAGGAGAGATGTTTTTTCCTTATTGTAGTTATTTATTGTTTACTGAATTTTGTTTGAGTGGTTACATCACTTGGTCCTCAACTGCCGCTGCCCTGCATGTTTTACGTGTTTCCCTGCTTCAGCGCATCCAGCTCAAATTCAATGTTCATTGACAGACTTGTATAGATCCGGATGCCAAGCAAATGAGGCGATCAGTTCATTTGAACCAGGTGAGTTGGCACAGGAAAACACCCAAAACATGCAGGGTAGTGGTACTCTAGAAACCGGACTGAGAAACACTAATCAAGATCCCCTTAATATTGAGGGGACATTGTGCTACAAATGAGGAAAAACTAAATTATCTTGAATTCATGTCAGCAAATGTAAGAAAACCTGTTCTCTTTTATTTGCATTTTAATTTTACCCCAACTTTCTTATTTAGAATTATTAGATAAATGTACTTAGAAGAACCTCTTGGCTCATCATCGTTTTTTTTTACTACGTAGTGGTGTGGTGCTGCTTATTTTGGCAGGATGCAGTGTGGCCCTGAGGCTATGGGGATTCCTTTCCCCCATGTGTCAGCTAATGTTTACCGAAGCCTAAGGACTCAGGACGGATCACAGGATTTCATAATTCACTGTCCGTACAGTGGAGCAAGGGCAAGAAAATAATTATTTTTTGTGTCAACAGTTGTTTTATTCATGGGTAATTTCCCCATAGCTGACTTCATGCAGCAGCCAGAGAAGAAGAGAGAGAGAGGAAGAGATAGTGGGAGAGATGTTCACAGTCAAGTGCTGTGCTTCCTAGGAAACTGCTTCATGATTTGGTTGAAAAGCCGTGCTATTTGTATTCCACCAGGACTTTTCCTTCTCTTTCAAGTGCCGTAACCACGTATTTGAATGTATAAGAGAGCTGCAAGTCAAGTGATGCAGATGGTGCCAGAAATTCCTCCCTGGGAGGGGGGGGGCGTATCTGGAATCACTACTCAATATTTTTCCTCTTGCTCCTCGGGCTCTGGCTATTTTCCAAAATGTAGTTGAGGATCAATGCACTGTGGAAGTGAACTGAATGACAGCATTGGAGGTAAAACTCAGTCTGGCCGGAGCACTGACTCTGGATCTCTGACATGGACGTGCTTTTCCAATCTTGTTTGAATCCCTTGCAGATAAGTATTTTCTGTTAAAGGATGGCTTTTGATTCTCTAAATTAGAGATGGCCAATAATCAATGTGTGTATTCTTGACAACAAACAAAAATAGAATGGAATTAAGTCATTTCACATGGGAAGGTTTTTTTTTTTTTTTTTTTAGAATATTTGAGATTCTTCATGAATGTCCTTGTTTACTGGATTCCACTTTTCGTCTTCCTCACGTTTTAAATTGCTGCAAAGCTGCTTTGAGGAAAAGCATCATAAAGCAGTGTGCTTTGCAGCTACTACATACCGCCCTTGTTTCCTACCACTGCCCAGCCGATTAAGTCCAGTCAAACACAGGGACTACAAACGGCTTCCTCCAGCCTCTCCTACAGCCACGCTGCTAACCTTTCCCATCAGTATGTGTTTCTGCTGCTGTCAGTACAGCAGCCTACCGATCACAATGGTGGAACAACCCTGCAGCGTTTATAAGGGAGCCACCATAGCCCTTCACAGACCTCCCCTTGGCTCTTGACCGATATCTGTGCTGCATGGGATTGCAAAAGCAGGAGTTTTCACTGTCACAACCACATGGACCAGCTGGTCCTTTGTCTATGCTGATATCAAAGTGCATCACTTTGCTGACATGAGGATGCCAGACAGGGTCAAAGAGTTGTTCAGGACTGTATCACTGTGACCAGGAAACTAATGGTGTTTTTTTATTGTTTAGTTGGCCAGGAACAGTGGCTGCAGCATCCATTCAACACTTTTTGATCAAATGAAAAAAAAAATGTGTATCCACTTTTTGCAAAAAGGAGAAGAAACAAAGATCATAGTAATATGGACTGAAAATGTGTTTTACTATGCTCATTCCATAAAAAGCAACAATAAAGCAATACTTTCTTCTAAAAAGGAAGCAGAAACAACAACCTGTGCTTCTTAAGATCACCACTTGCAGCTGGTACTTATATACTTCTATCACATACTTTCTTCTGCATTCATGCCATATTCTACTGACTGCAAAAGTAAGGTTTCAAAGGTTTCCCTTTGTTGAAACCTTACTTTACTAGCTAAAAAAAAAAAGAAAACAAAATCCGCCCCTGTAGTCACAAGTATGAAAAATATGGCATTTTTGAAAGCTGCAAAATCTGCTATTTACCAGGGAAAAAACAAACAAACAAACCTTGACACACAAATACCAGCACTTTATAAAGCAACATTGTTTTGTCAGCCAGTGTAAACAGAATCCAATATTAACACGATCACAATTGATTGGTTAATACAAGAAGAAGCAGCGCAGTTTGTTTATATCTGGTTTAACTTGTCAATTGACAACTTTGTAACTTAATTACAACTGCTGATTTAATTTTCACTCCTGTTTACATGGTGTGAGTCTATGGGCTGGTATAGTCAGTGCATACTTGCTGTATATAAATTTTTGTTACTTCTAATTTCTGATTTAGGACTTCCTCAACAAATGTGTGATGTTTCTGAATTTCCAACCATGTGGCAGGTTGTGCTTCCTTGTGAAAGTCCTGATGAAGTTGGACGCCACCAGGAGGTGGAAAAGTGACAGCACTGTCTTACTTTTGCAGCTTGGATGAAGCTGTGTATAAAAGTGACCTGTCACCTGATGTGGCAGCCACACTGAGCTGGAAGCAGAACCTCGTGACCTTTATTGTGGCGTTTATGTTGTGCTACTTCACTGCACCTATATATAAGCTTTGCTTAAACTAAAGTTGTAAGACGGCAACATTTAGTTTCTAGTTCAGCATGCTAGAATGATGAAGCATGAGCTGAACAAATCTTTGTTCTGTTTGCAAAGCGAAATTTCCGCGTTTTGGCATTTATGAAAATCTCAGAGTGTGAACAAAATCTACTCCTGCCTCCTACCATGCTTGTTTAAAACGGGAGTGCACATAACTATCGCTCATCATTATCAGAATTTACATCATAAAAACATTATATGGTCTGTTATTTTCACTGTATGCAGTTACCTTTTAAAACATTCGGTTCTGCATATTTAAGCTTTACGTTGCTTAAATATAATCTTGACCTAGTGTCCGGTCTGCCACTATGCACAGAGATATACAATATAACAAGTATAAGTCTACCTTCGGAGTTTGCTGTTGACTCTTGTAGCGGTATGTAGCCGTTTCCATCAGGTAGGATTCCTGATAAAGTCTCTCTAACAGTGAGATGTGCCAATCAAATTTGGGTTTTGTGCAGCATATGTGGGTCCGGAGAAGGTTTTTAGGGAGGAGGTTATTCACGTGCAAAGTCAAGAACTGTCAAGAACAATACTCTGGTACTTCCTGTTTACATGTGATACTTGTGAAATATGGATCTCTGTTGTGGCATCAAAGGGCCTTTGATCAGAACACTTTCTTTGATTTAGCTCATGTGTTCTCATATGTTTCATTAACTTCTGCAGCAAAATGATTGATTTTAGCAGTATTAGATCAAGTTCAGCTGGGGGCAGTGTTGATATTAAATGTAGCCTCCTGTTGATTGTTTATTTATAGTATGTACACTACGTGTGAGTTACCACGTGAGTGATAGTGTGCGCGTGCTTGTATATCTAACCACGTCAAAGCCAATAGGCATCATCCCCTCTGAACAATTTTTTTCAGGAGAACTCACCAGCTGCAGAAAGGCCAGGTTTAGCTTCACTTTCACCTGCTTTATTGAAACAGGACCGAGAGTGACTCACATTTCCTGCAGCAGATACCTGGACTAATTCATGCCACTTCCTCTGACTCACGTCGTTACATTATAATCAAAACAGGCTGTAAATCAACAGCATAATGGACAAATCATCCATTGTTGTGTACAGCAATGTTATTGAAAGAAAGATTTAATTTAGGCATTTTTTAAGCAAGCAGCATTGCCCAGCACAGCTGCTGCCTCGTCTTAAAGATCACAACCTCTCAGTGTTAGATAAGGTTGTAATAAGATATAGTCAAAGCCTAGGAACTAATCTGATATTTCACCTCAGTGAGAGATAGAAAAGATAAAAAAGCATATTAGAAGTGGGCACTAAGAGGATTAGAGTATGGAAACGGATGTGTGCCGGCATTTTAATCCACTCATGCTTAACCCTTTCAAGCTGCCCAATCTGCTATACACAAACAATGATTATTTGGCCTTGCCTTTGATGGCATGGTCACTCTTGTTTCAGACAACTTGGACTCTCTTTTTACACATACACACACCCCCACCCACACTCCACTTGCACATTCAATTTGATTTTATGTGGAAAAAATGTGAGCAGTGAAGTGACAGAGCTCAGGTTTGATTAAGATTCTCTGTCCTGTGACAACACTACATGGGTTTGTCTCCAGTGAATTACTCTGGATTGAAGATTTGGTGGTTGGTTTAGCAGCTGTGTGCATGTGTGTGTGCATTTGGCTGTGTGTTGCATTCGCTCAGGTAGAACCTGTGTATGTTTGAGTGGAGACGTCTTAGTTTGTGTGTTTTATTTTCTCACTTATTGTCACCTTGGAATTATGACTCCCTGAGTTATTCATGTATTCTTATTTGGGACAGCTTTTTTACAATATGTTATTTTTATGAGGTTCTTTCTCCAATGTGGAACTCAGACTTGGTTCAACAGCATTCTGTGAGCCAATCAGTTGCAGAAATGCTCATAAAAGTACCAGTCAGCTTCTGCTTTAGCTTATGCTGCTACATTGACATCAGTGACATCAGGACAAGGATCAGAGAAGCTAAAGTAACGTAGCCTTGCCAGTCATAGCTATTCACTTTACCATAAGTTCTCTTGCATGAAATGGGTCCGACACCCTTCACATTCACAGCCATTTCTACTGGCACTGAACGTACTGTACTGAATGTCAAAATGCAAAAAGAAGAAATGTGAGTGAGACAAAGAAAATATTTGAGTAAGCAATCTATTGCAAACTAAACTAAAATAGGCTGTTCATCAGCAGATCAAAAGTTTAAGACCATAGCTCAAAAAAAAAAAACCCTAAAACAAGAATAAAAGTTTCAAAAAAGGACTCAGTAATGAGAAGCTCCACTGTTCTTGTTGATCACTTAAAAAATTCATTTTGGTATGTTTGATCCGAATGTTTCCAGGGGGCTGGTAGGAACGTTGCTCAAAGTGGTGAAGATGGCTTTACAAAAGGCATCCACTGTCTGGAACTGATGTACACTTTCCACACTTCCCATGCCATCCATCCCCAACTGAATTTAGATCAGGGGAACACACAGGATGGTCCAAAAGAGTGATGTTATTCCTCTGGAAGAAGTCGAGGATCGTCCATGTCTTGACGGACCCTCTGGCTCAGCACCGGTGAAATTCTTTTGGGTCTAGCACTAGCACCAATAATAAAATCCTTTCTTTCCAATTAATAATATAATTTCAGCATGTCCCGTTCAAATACAGAGATGAGATGCTCCATGAGACACGACTTCACTGGGCTACTTAGTGGATGCTGGAATCCCTCACATACTGTATTGTTATGTGATGCAAATAGTGTGTCACTGTCCCTTTGTATATTGCAGATAACATGTTTTCAAACACTGTGATTATATGCTCTGTCTTTCCATAATCTTGATAATGTGTAAAATGTATTTCTGTAACACGTTTAGGCTTGGAAATTAAACATAAAACCACAAGAAAAAAAAGTCACTAGATGAAGCAAACAGTACTACTGCCTCATGGCAGAGGGCGCCGGTGAGCCCACAGATTCTTGCACTACCTACCACCTTCTTTGTTCTTGTTTATATTTCCTTTACAATCTGCCAGAATGGAAAACTCCATTTCCAAGCTGAGAAAATTTACTTTCATCAAAAGCAAGCGGTAATAACAAAAGGAAGAGAAACGCCAGAGATGAAAGGTTTGCTAAATTAATTTGGACGTCAAATAAAATATCCCTCACGTGTTTGTGTAAAGAATGCTGACATGACATATAAAACTGATGAACAAATAATGAATAAGATACTGTCATGGTTTGCAGTTGGAGGTTAAAGGGAGGACCCAAAAATGCAGGAGTTCAAGAAAATGTTTATTAAACAAAAACACAAAAATTCAAACTTGACTCAAATCCACATAAGGAGAATCCGGACGGGAGCCAGGAGACGAGCAGAGAAACCCGGAGGGCTACAAACACAAAGTCGACTAATGGACCAGCATGGACAGGGGAAATGACAAGACCTAAATAGACAGAGGGACAAACGAGAGGCAGGTGCAGACAATCAGGATAACGAGAGGGAAGGACGGAAAAACAGAAAGCAACGAAGACAAGACAGACCTTCAAAGTAAAACAGGAAACACTAGAGACAGGGAAGAGATGCCAACTTGACACAAAACACAGAACTTCTGCCATGGCCAACCCAGGCCATGACAGATACTCTGGGCTTCATTTGTATTTATAAATCTGACTCTTAAAGAGTCAGTGCCTCACCAGCTGTCACCACACCTCACTGTTGATATAGATATGGATAGATATAGATATGGTCTGGCATTCTGTGGACAGCAAAGAGAGAGTTTCATTAAACAGGGGAACATGTTTCTTTACTACTCCTCCACAGCATTTCGGGTGTCTTTTATTGAAATCAGTCTGGTTGTGGCTCTGCCACCGTCACATGCTTCTCTATTTGTTTGTATGTTTATCATGTGGGATCCTCTGGTACCACTGCACATGTCGAATCTCAAACTTTACTCTTCTTTGTATTGAAGAGTAAAATAATTAGTTCATTTTGAGCTAAAACACAAGCCAGCTGTTTGCAGCTGGATGACTGGAGTCAAGTGGCTCAATGAAATTTTCTTTTCTATTCTGGAAAAATACAATTTTTCATAAACAGTAAACAGTTTGCATGTTCTCCCCAAGCTTGCGTGGGTTTTCTCCGGGTACTCCGGCTTTCTCCCACAATCCAAAACATGCATGTCAGGTTAATTGGTGGTTTTAAATTGCCTGTAGGAGTGATTGTGAGTGTGCGTGGTTGTTCGTCTACACATGGCTCTGCGATGGACTGGCGACCTGTCCAGGGTGAACCCCTGCCATTCACCCAAAGAGAGCTGGGATAGACTCCAGCAGATCCCTGTGACCCTGCATAGGATTAAACAGGTATGGATGGATAACAACTGTGCTGTTCCTTCAATGCCATTAAATCTGCTTAAAAATATAGGAATTAAGTTATTGATTTTTGTTAATACCACCAACTCTTCATTAAAACTCACATGTTAAAAAGTGATTCTTTTAATTTTTCATCCTCTGTCACTAGTTTCACATAGCCACTCTGTGATTGACAGGTTAAAATTAATTTCTATGGTGATCCAACATATGAGAAAACTAAAAGGAAATATGGAATTTGTTTTTATGCTTTTATCATTTTACTTTCTAATCTTGCGTGAATAGCATATATTTTGTCCAAGCACCATCACTCTCTCTGCTATTTACACAAGCAGGTCTGAAAGAAGCTGTCGGAACATTAAAAGAGTGAGCGAGGATGGAATGACTGAATCCTATTTCATTTAGCAGGATAGAACGATTTTACTCTGAACAGAAAGTGAGTCTTAAAGGTTCCCTTTCAAATTGATTTTTCTTGATATGAGTTAATGATAAGATTGAAGAGGACAATTAGTTTACTAAGGGCAGCACATCTTGCATATTTATAAAACACTTAAAGAAATCTAAGAGGATTTTCTTAGTTATGTTATTTGACTTCATTCATTTTTCTATGTGGATTGCAGAAACCTTGAAGCTGAATATTCAAACCAAGTCAGATCTCATACAGAACATCATTGCACACTGACAGCGTGTGAGCTATTTTCTTGTCCTTGGTAATACCAAACATTTTGGAGTCAGCCTTCTCTCACACAGGCAAACTCAGTACAACTAGACTTTAGAGGGCAGTTAATCTTTTTTCCGCATCCAGACAGCAGCTTTCATTTTAGTGTGGGCCGATCATTGCCAGAGTGTGCTGTGTGAAAGGTGAAAACACACGTATTTGACCTTTTGACATATGTTAAAGTTGATATTGCTTTCAGGGGCCAATAATGTCGAGGAGCCTTTGAGGAGGCATTTCTAGCAATCAAAATGAAGCCATCACTCTGGGAAAGACAGCCGTTTCACGGTGTATGAGAACAAGAACAAGAGCGGTCCTATTCTGTCATCTAAGTCTGCCCTTAAGGGTGGCACCCTGCAGACCACTATATCCTTGCTGGGTGTTGGAACACGACCCTTTTGACAGCGAGCTCTGAGGAAGCTCCTGCACCTTGCAGAAGGGCACGGCCATTAATAAACTGCAGTCAGTGGTGGGTGGCAGAGACGAGGAAAAATAACAGGTGTCAATCTTCATTAAATGAGATATGCCACCTTTCAAAATTCCAAATTACTCCTCAATTAAAAAGAAAAATGAAGACAAGGATGCTCCTTGAATTTGACATCCTAATTAATTACTTCCTCCATGTGAAGAATTGACTCATACTTCATGTCACCTTGGAACTCTCTTGCGTGTTCTAAACTATGTAATTAACCAAGAGAGATAAAATGAAAGTTTTAAAAATATTTTGACAACTTCTAAGGCTCTGAAGCAATCATGCAGTTTATGTTTGCACTTTAATTTTGAGTAATATCTTCATAACAAAAAAAAGGTATTTTCAAATTACACCATCAAGTGACAGATGACTTACTGCTGGTTTTGAATATTTCAGAGTTGATAGGGAAGCATAAAACTCCAAAAGCCATGATGACTGAACTCACTGAAGACTTAATTGGCTGTACGGTGAAATGGGCTTCGGTTTTATTATCAAATCAGTGGTGGTGAATTAAAGCAGTTCCTTTCATTCTGTCCTCTCATTTGTTATTTAGTTCCCTCGTGCCATCCCCCCAGCAGTTCTATCCTAGATGGTAACAAGCAATTTCATTCTTACAATCAATTACAGGTTGATTGTGAATGGTTTACTGTGAAGGGAAAATGTGGAAAAGATTGGAAATGAGATTTGACTTCCGTGGCTAGCTGTGGAAATGTGAAAAAGGGCCTTAACAACAGTCTTTTCTGTCCCTTTCTACGACACACACATTCAAAAATCAGCACAAGTGGGATGTTCTTTACAGGCAACACAACACGACAGATTTTTGCATGAATTTAACTTTTCAGAGTAATTCGTGTCCTTGTGAGTGGCATAGCGATAGTTTACAGCATTGCAGATGGCTTGATATGAAGCACACAGGGAAAAAAATCCCTCATAATCACGTCTGAAACACGACAAGTGGAGGCGAACACAGAACATCATTAGAGGACTTAGCCCTCATCAGTTAAAGCATCTCTAGCTTACAACCAGGATAGTTTTCTGGTGCAATTTCTTGCACTTGGCGAGATGATTAAAAACTTGTGTAATGCACTAGATCCGAGTATCGAGTAAACCACAGTGAGATTCAAAATCTCTCCTTCGCCTTCTGGCTCCTCAGACTCAAAATGTATATTTCTGGATCTGTTTTTTTTTTTTATAATCACCTCTAAAAATATATGTAGAAATAACAGCCATAATGTGTTATTTCAAGTTAAAAACTTGCTCTGTGTTGTCTGTGCACTTGGTGCCTCACACTGTCTCAAATCAGAGATTGATATGTCTAGTTACTGCATATTGTGATATATGAAATTTGAATGGATCGCTTAGCCTTGCAGAAATGTTATAGAGCCTCTTGTGCATTGAACAGTAAGTCAGCTACAGCACTTCTTAGTTTTCCTGTGTCCCTGATTCAACTGCTTAGCAAATTGTCAGACGACCTACAAAGAGAATTATGGGCCCTGAGGGGTCTTAGGAAATTGCACCACAGGCAATTTTATCTGGGGAAGCTTCAGGGCCTAGACAAAGCTCCACTTAAGTATGATGACAGACCAGAGGGGATGTACCCAGGCCCTTTCATTAAATTTAACAAAACCCTCAAAGCTGAAAACCAAAGTTTCTGACATCTCTTGCTGAATTTGTCACCATAGGGCAAAATCTATACACTTCCCATAAATTAAATCTACCATAAATTTAGCTCATCTGCCAACTTGAAGACAGAAAGCTCATAATATTTTTTGAAATTCTTCCATTAGTAAAGTAATGTTAGAAACTGCCAATCTGTAGCATCATGGCATTATACAATTTTAATTTTTTTCCCCTATTCATTTGCATTTGTGACAAGTATCGTTTGGCAGGTTTGATGAATACTGTGCAAGGATATCATCCATCATAAGTATGGGCTTCTGCATTAAGCCAAGTCAGACTAAAACTCCAAACCGCTGACATACATGATGACAGAGTAAAGCCAGAAGGCTAGCATGCATTTGGCTTTGATAAGTTTACTTGCAGTCTGCTTTGGGGGTTCATAACAGAGGAAGATGGGCTACTAAATTGATGCACAACACATTCGGGGAAGCATATTCGCTTTGAAGTGTTTATTAATACTCAGACAGAAAATTCCAGCAGGGATCTAGACGACACACCACAAAGACACAGTAGCACAATGCTGCTGGGCACAGGGTAGCTCGTTTTTCTTCCTTTGCTAGGTTAACATGTTGGGTTGTTATTTTTTGCTGCTTCAGTGTAATTTGAATTTAACACTGCGTATGATATCAACAGAGAGACAATAGATATGAATGAATTTCCATGGAGGTGTTGGAGTATCAGCTTGTTTATGAGGTTGTTTCTTGCATGTCACATCACCTGTCACATTTGTGATGAAACTCTGCCCGCAGCTCTTCCAATTTCCCTTTTATTTGTGGAATGTGTGCTCTGTGCCGTGGATGCACAGGTCTCTCATTAATAAAGAACATGCGAGGTGTTTTATCAAAAGCAGGGGAGGAGAAGTGAACGAAGCTACACGGT
The DNA here is from genome assembly GCA_018398805.1 of Hirundichthys speculiger. Lineage (NCBI taxonomy): Eukaryota > Metazoa > Chordata > Actinopteri > Beloniformes > Exocoetidae > Hirundichthys > Hirundichthys speculiger. The sequence goes on along the minus strand of JAGFBZ010000849.1, from coordinate 1,971,961 downwards.
CTCACCTCTGATACAGAAGAGACAGCTACACAAGCGAATACAACATTTCCCCCCTCTTTTCAACAGTGAGAGTGAGAGAGATAAACAGGAGAAATAAGGCTGACTGTGTATGAGGTACGAGAGGAGCCTCTCGCTGCCTGACCCGTCCATGGTGATGAATAATGAATGAGCAGGACAGAAGCAGTTACCATTTGGAGACAGTTTCCTGATGAATGATTACTGGCTCCATTGGGTCTGTATTTGCATAGGAGATGAAAATGTCGACAGGAAGACACATGGGGGTTACAGTCATGGAGGTTGTAATACTTTTGACTGCTGAGCATGCAACTCTTCTAATGTTATAATCAACTGGCATGGCTAGTCAAATAGACCACACATAAAATAGAGTAACTGAAGATGGGTGAGGAGTGCATGAGGTGACAGTTCAAATGAGATGTATTTATCTGCTGTGCCATTAAATGGGTTGTCTGCTGCAGCAGAAACTCCAATTTATGTTGGTACCATTCTGTACAGCTGTTCCTTTAATAACCACATTCATTACCAGGCGGTACTTAATAACAACGCACACAAAAAAAAGGGAGTAGAAGAAAAGTTGTGTGAGGGGAGGGGAATTTCTCAGAGGAAACGTATAGTAGATTAAAAAGAATAATGAGGGGAATGATAATGATGATTTTTTTTCTGAAAATTAAACAAATCAAGTTGATTCATCCTTTTACCCACAGATAAAGCCTGACTGCCATTTATTTTACTGTAGCAGTCAAGCCACTGTGCAGCAATATCTGCTCGTACCAACGTGTGGCAGATAAGGATTGCATGGTCATCGCACCACCTCACAATGTGGTCGTGGTGCTGCAAGGGAAGGTATGGCCCCCGTCTGGCCCTGCGGGGTGGGACGAGAAGTGTCCCCCTTCAAAGTCAAATCTCTGTTTACACCTCAGAGTAGCCACCTCTGCCACCACTCCTCGCCTCACCACGCAGAATCCTGCTCTGTTTAAACAGCTTTTTGAGTCAGCCTAATCTCGTCAGGCTTGACAATGAAGGCTGACCACCTCTGTTCTTCTTACCGGGGGAATTAGCCCACCGCCCACCCTGTTCAAACAGGCCCAAGATTCCCTCAGAATCCATAATCATCTCTGCGCGGGAATTCTGGATGTATCAAGTATTCCCAAGTTAAAGTACTGATCTGCATTAATTTCTAACATCAAATACTGAATGGCCTTGCTAAATTCTGAAGTCCCCCACCCACCCCTAACATTTCCCAAGATGCCCAGAGGGAGTAGAAAAAGAGAGAATTCATCTTCTTTTCCATTTCCATAAAAAAGATGAAGAAACAAGTGTCTTTTAGTGCTCTCAGGGTTGGATAGAAGGAGAGGGGAAGCAGGAGAGTGTAGGGGAAAGCAGAGAGAGAAGGTGGGAGCCATCATTACCACAAGGCTACTTACAAATCTTCCTCTGAGGGCACTTAATAGAAGCATTTGTAATAGAGGTTTCCTTTCAGTGTTCACTGTCTGCAAAGTAAGGAGATGCTATACATGTGGGTGGAGTGAGCACTGAGTGGATGTTCTGCCTCCCAGATGTTTGCCCTCTTTCATAGAAAAGTAAGTCAAATGCATTCCAGACTGTATTCTTTTCCGTCTCTTGGGAGTTTAATGAGCATTGCATGTCTAAGCCACAATGTGGACTACCCTGCTGTGCTTTGGATGCACCTGCAGGTATAAATTTGATTGCATTTATCGTGTTTAAAGATAATCTCAGTTTGAACGCCTTAAATTAAATTGGTTAACATACTTTTAGCATAAAACAGATTAATAATAATTTGTTGAAGAGGTAGTTTTGGGATGCTGTAATTTCAGCGACCTGTTTTGCACACAGTACATGCAACTCTTACATAGCACAAAAGCAGTGGCCATCACACTGTACAAACCGCATTGATTTAAGGAGATTTTATCAAAGTAGAGGTATTTAAACCTGGAAGTAGATTAACTCAGGCTTAATCAGACTCATGTGTGGACAAGTGCCAATGGTCAAAAGTGACCCAGCCACAGAAACAAAGGTATTTTCTAAAGTTGGTTTCTTAATGACCTTATCAAGTGAAAAATGGAGCACTTGTAGCAAACAGAGCATGAGCCAAGGAAATTCTGAAGTATTATCTTCAGTGTGCATTGTTGCTGGATGAGTCTGGCTTTAAAAACCACAGCAGACTGGCTGAGTCACTCTGAAGCATGAGATGTTTAATTGATCTGTGCAAGATATTGTACCTTGAGGCGCTTTCATTTCCAAGGATGCAATTACACTAAGAGACATCAACAGAATGGGCAGATTTCTGCTACGCAGTCAATCTGTTACAGAGGGTGTGCTAAGAATAGACAATCATGACAATGACAATCATAGACAACGATGAAGTCTGATAGGTTTGTTCTTCACGATCATTTGTGTTTTCAACCAGTTGCTAAAGAGTGCCTCCGTATCCATGGGCAGATGAGATACATAGATGTCATTTGAGCCATTTTTAAATCACACAAAGAATGACACAATATGCAGAAAAATCTCCCCTTTAATCTTCTGATGACATTTTCTACCTAAACAAGACACAAAATAAACACAAAAAATCATAAAGACGAGAATGTGGCCGGCTACACAAAGCCATCACTAGTGTCCAGCTGCTACATGCTACAAAATCCATTAGTCTGTTATTGACTTAAAGCCAAGACACCACAGATTGCATGTAAAGCTGACCACTGTGTGACAAAAGCTAACTGAACAACTTCACTTTCTACACTCCAACTCTGAATTTCATTATTAGGAGAGGCTTTAGTGTGGATTTAGAATACAAATAAGTGTCTCAGCTGTTGAATAATTTACTTTTTCTCAAACAGGTGGCATTCTGTTCAGATTTGGAGGAGTTTTTGACCTGCCATGGGGTGGCGTGGACATGGGTGATCACCTCTCTTGTTCATTCTACTCCTCATGCTAATTGAATTTGAGATCTACCGCTGGGCGATGTCACCTTCAGGACTGTATCTTTCTTTCTATTATGTCTGAGAAGGTTAAAAAAAAAAAGGAGAAAAGACAATAACATCTTAGTGTCTCTTATTTGATATCTCATGACATAATAGAGAAGAGAAGATAGTTCATTTGCAAAGTATTTTCTGAAACTACTTTCCCTTTTCCAAACAGTTCCCAGCATGAAACTTTTATGTGCAACAAATAATCAGTTGCACACCACTTTATGAAATTTTGCCCAATTTTGAAGGGGCTCTGATTAACACTGATGAAGAGTGTTTCCTCAGGGTTTCCCCAGTACAAATGTTCCACAGGCTGCAGTGCTGGAGAAAATGTCAAGATGATGCATTACCTGCACTGGTGAAGACGGTGCACCTTATTGAGATGATCTATTCTAACAATGTTTCGTTTTGACTTAAATCTTGTGCATTTTGTACAATTAAATGAACATCTTCAGCTGCATAAAAAGCATATTAATACACTGTACCAGTACAGCTAATACATATCTCAACATTGAACCACTCTCCATGTACATTATGTACAATGCCTACTCTTATTTTCAGTAGCGTGTACCATATGCAGCCGAATGAAGAGCAGGAGGATGGAGACCATGGTGGTAATTTATACTGAGGAAAGCACCTAATCCCAGACCTTCAGGAAAGTTTTATTTTTATTTTTAACACCACAATCTGTGGTGTTAACCTCAAGCACGGGTTTTGGTTATCTAACCTTGTCTTGAACTTCCTTTCAAGAGATTCAAAAGAGAAGCATTTTTTAACAATATGCTAGTATTTGGTAAAAGTTAGATAAAAGGTGTCCAGTATTGAACAGCATGCTGATACGGATCTGTGTCATTCCCTATTCCATGAATTAAACTCTAAAATAGTTTTCCTTTAGCCTTGACATTAGACAGATCTGTCAGAAAATGTATGGATACACTGAAGATAAACATTTACAGTGGATTGCTTCATTAATCGCAGCCACAATTACAGAAGCTGCTTCGTACAAATGCTCTCAGGTGTCATCAGGCGAGAAGCCAAAACAGGTCAGTCCATCCCAGAGCCAACACAGTGACAAACAAGACAGTGCCAGTTCCATCTTTGACACAGAGGACATGTCATATTCACTCATATAATGAATGATTTTGACATATCATTGGCTGTTTAGAGAAATCCAGCCGACTGCATTATTTAATAGATAAACTAGAAAAGCACTCAGAGAGCGCAGATCTCCACAAAGCACAATTCCCCCATATAGCGTTTTACAGATTGCGATAAAGTCAGCGCTCTGGATCAGATCCGGATCAGCCTTTGAAATTTGATAGAGGTTCATGAGTTTTGGGCAATAATTAATGGAGATATTGAGACAAATTTTCAGCCCCTTTGACCGCAATATTATCGAAAATTTGAAAGTGATCCAGAATCCAGGATTTCTTCCGGATCACGCCCAAAATGAAATCAGTTCTTCCTTTTCACATTTCTGACAACTCCTGAAAATATCTTCAAAATCCATCCATAACTTTTTGAGTTATCTTGTACACAGACAGACAAACAAACAAACAGATAAACCCCAGTGAAAACATGATCTCCTTGGCGGAGGTAATAAAAGTACTGACCAAAATGTCCTTCCCCATGGTTCAGTGTCCTGCTTATTGTGTGATTATTTGTCAATATCGTTTTGGTGGTGTCGGGCTTTCATCTCTGCTTTTTGTGGATAATGTGGTCCAGTTAGCATCATTGAGCAGGGATCTTCTCCTGCGAAGCAGTGGACAAATCTGATTAGGTTATATTCTATATTTTTTTAATCAGTCAATCAAACTTTTATTTATATAGCAATTTTAATACATTGCAATGCAGCACAAAGCGCTTTACATAGTAAAAACAGAGTAAAAATAGTCACTCCCACCCATCTGGTCACCCCTTTCCCCTCCACTCCTAATCCCTATCAATGATATGTAATCAAAGATAAAAAGAAATGAAAATATGGATATGGTTGGGAAAGCAAGAACCAAAGAAGGAACACTTTCACAGTATCACAGGGAGCCTACACCCAGGAGCCCAGCTGCCTGATAGGGGACCACAACCGTTTCCCAGGCAGGGCAGAGTGCCAGACATCACCGCTGTAGGGTGAATGCATGGACCACATCACAACCCACAGGAGAGAGGACCTCAGACCAGTGTCATGGTAACCAGAGCCAGCAGCCACCCCCAATACAGAGGACTCTCAGTGAGGAAACACTGGAGTTTAAAAAAAAAAAAAAAAGTAAAAAAAAAATAGAAAACCTAAATCAGGATAAAAGGGGTCAAATGAAACAGGTGGGCCTTGAGCCTCCTTTTAAGAAATATCAATATTCTCTGCAGCCCTCGGGTTCTCTGGCAGGCTTTTCCAGAAACGTGGAGCGTAATGCTGGAAGGAAGCCTCATCCAGGATTCTTATATTAACATTAAGAATAATTTAAAGGGCGGTGCCAGGGGGAATGAGGTAAAAGCAAATCAGCATTATTTTGGAAGGCCCAAGGTCATTTAGACTTATAAAAACCATTGAAAGAACCATAAAATCGATATAACACAGGGAGTCAATGCAGCGATTTTAAAACCAATGGAACGTGGCCTTCTGCTCTTTGTCAGCACACAAGCAGCCGAGTTCTGATGAAGCTAAGGGTGTGAAATTTTTTTTTTTTTTTTTGGGAAGACTAGAAAGCAGGGCATTACAGGAGTTACAGCGACTGAGATAAAAGCACGCATCAGCATCTCCATGTTGACCCAAGAGAGAAAACGGATGGACTCTGGCTATATTCTTAAGATAACCACATGCCTAACATGTGGATTAAAACTAAGCTAAGTTCTTTTGCACAAGAATTGGAACAAGGCAACGTTTACCTTTGTGTAGCATCCCCTCTTCTTTTAACAACCGTCTGTAAATGTCTGGGATGTGAGGAGACCAGCTCCTGGAGTTTTAAGAGAGGAATGTTGTCCCATTCGTGGATCATGTTCACATGTTTTTCTTTGCATGATACAGTTTTAAGCTGGAACTTGTGGCTTACACAGTGAACTGTGTTCACAGACAGTGATTTCTGAAAGTGCTCCATGTGAGTCCATGCAGTGATCCCGTAGAGCAGTGGATCTCAAACTTTTAATGCTGCGTACCACCTGAGAAACTATTGAGCTCTCCAAGTACCACCATGATGACCAATTTTAAAATTATAGCCATATATGCCTTCTCAATTAGCTTTAAACACACAGGAGTGATGTTTATTCCTTATTGTGGTTATTTATCCTTACCTGAATTTCATTTGAAACGTTGTATTTATAATGCATTGTCATGCATTGACAAGTCATGACGTTCCCCCGCGTACCACCAGTGGTACGCGTACCACAGTTTGCACACCACTGCCGAAGAGAATGATGCCTGTATTTAATGCAGTGCCTCCATTTGTTTTTGATTTTCGCAAATTACTTTTCCAGTGCTTTATTGCTCCTTTCAGATGTGTTGCTGCCATCAAACTCAAAATGAGCGAATAACTTTCATGAAATGATGAAATGTCTCAGTTTCAAAATTGGATATTTTCTGATCAATCACACTTCACAATTTTTCCTTATTCAGGATAGATTTACATATCTAAGACATATTAGACACATTTGATACTGATTGCCAGTCATAATTTAGACCTCTCTAAGTCTATGAAATAGCAGTGATTCAAGATTCAAAATTAAAAAAATTTGTAATTTTCAAAGCCATTGTTGACAATGAAATTCTTCTTCTTCACACTCCCTTTTATAGAGCAAAAACATATTTGTATATAGGTCATTGCATGGAAGTGTTGTGGAAGTGGTGCCATCCTCTAGGATAATGATAGGTAGTTAAAAGAGCAGGGTAGTAATGTGGAACACTTCGACTCACTTCTCACAATCACAGATTTTAAAATAAGTGTGCTTTGTAAAAATGAATACGGAACCAGTCCCTCTCAAGACCTCTCTGGAAGAACTGTTCTGCTTGATGAATTGATCGAAATCCCCCACCAGTCACTGTCCAAGACTCGTATGTCTATTCCCTGATGGACTGAAGAAGTTACAGCTGCTAAAAGCGGGCATAGTCAATATCAATTAAATGTTTTTGTTTTTTTTAATAATGCATTTATTTTGCCTAGACCCCACAATAAAAAATTACATATGGACAAACTGTACAAAAATTATCATAAAATTGAAAAAAAAAAAAATGTTGAAAGTGAATGATCATAGTTATTACCAGAGATCATGAATAGTATATGCTTTTCTCATTACCTTGAAAACTCCAGTTTGTTGAAAGTGCAACTACAAAAGCTCTTTCAGCAAAAAGACAAAAAGAAAAATGACACAAAATTCTGTGCTCATAAGCTGTATGCCTTGAATAAAAAGTGAAATATTAGTTGGCTTGGTTTGAGTAATAAAACTGAGTGCATTCCCATTTGCTATTCAACACATTTTATCAAAATGGGTTTTTTTGAATTTTCTGTTGTAAAACTGCTTCTCTCCAGGCTAAAACTGTTTCACACAGCCAGCCGAGACAGAGGTGTGTATGCCACAGGTGATTACTGGAGCCAAGGGGTGTGTCAACATTTCTTCCTCAAGTTCAGCGCTCGTTTTTGAACAAGCAGTTGAGGCAACTAGCGGGACTTGGTTCCGCGGGTTAAGAGCAGGGGTTAGATGTCGGAAGCGAAGGGGCCCATCTGGCTTAGAGGCGTAGGTCTGCGGAGCCATGCAAAATTGGCTGTGAGTTCAAACAGAATTTGTGAGAGAAGAGAGTTGAGGTGAAACCTGTTATTTCACTCTTTTTCTCCCTCTGTCTGTTTGATTCCAGCTCCCTCTCTCTCTCAGACCTATTCTAATGATGACTCTATCTGCCTCCCACTGGTAGACGGAGCAGCAGAGGCCTCGGGGTCTGCAGCACTAACGTATCAGCACCACAACTCATGCTTTCCATCTCTCCTTCTGCTTTTCAATTCAGTTCTCATTTATCTATTTAGGCTTGAATGTGCACAAATGGAATAATTTGAAGATATTCATTTTCAGAAAATTTGCTATCTTACTCTCACTGATGAGTTTCATTTAAAAAAAAAAAAGTCTATTTCTAGAGCTGTCAAAGACGGGTATGCTATTTGGAAACTTTGGCTTATGTACGATTTCTAAAACACAATGTGATTTGGCGTGTATCCACGAGATGCGTTCTCCAGTTCATGGTCTTACGAATCAGACCCCCCCCCCCCCCCCCCCCCCCAAAAAAAAAAAAAAAAATCCTCTTTACATAAAAGCTGACATTTGCTATAGGTCAACACTGCAGGATTTAAACGTATGCCTCTGTATTATGTTAAGTTAGTGAACTTTCACCATGTTTCTTTCCACCTGCCAGCAATTAGTTTCATCACAGCAGTGCAACAAGCACATCCCGTCATATTTAGTCCAGGTGCCCCAATCAACCAGTGCAAGCCACAAGAGCAACAACGGGGATAAGAGCCCTCGCTGGCTTCCCACCTCCGAGTGCTTATCGGAGGAAATAATCAAGCCAGTCTTTCTTTGCGCCAACCACACGAAAGGAAAACAGTGATGCCAGGACACGCTGACTGACTCTGCTGTGGGTAATAGAAGTTATTCATTTACGTCTCCTTTTATTGTCTTTCAAGAGAATAGTGTATTTAGCAATTATTTGATGAAACAATGCAGAGGATTATTCGGTTAAGGTAAGAGAGCAATATCATCCATGCAGAATTGGCTAATTATGTTACCCTTGATGCAGCACAATTCTTTGTCTTGAGCTTTGGTCAAACTATTCATTTGCTCACTGTCCAGTCCACTATGTAACTACTGTGTAATTCATTATTGTGCATTTGGTTATAAAAAGAAACAAAAGCAGGATTAAAAAAAAAAATAGATCCAGTTTGGCAATTTGATTGAAGGATGCTGACATCAGTCTTGCTAATGTTAACAGTTAAATCCCTCAGAAAGATTATTGGAAACATCCGTTTTGACCCAACTAAGAAAACATTTTCAATCTTTTTAGGTCAATATGTTTATTTGAAAAATAATCAAGCTTATTTTACAAACCCTTCAAAAAACTTGAAGAGTTCCCAATGTTTCACTAAAAAGGCAGTCTGTGATGGGTAATACAAAGTATCACAGCTACAATATTGAATTTTCTAGGTTTTATCTAGGTTTTCTGGATGGTAACTATTTCTTTGTTGGTGCTAATTTCAGTGCTCATGTATAGTTTTAGGTGAAAATGACTGGATACCTCATGCAGGACCTCTGTGCACTAGTCATAAATCTTTCTGAATGCCATTTACCTTTGACTGCAAAAGTTGTTCCTTTAAAATCAAAAAGGGTTTTCAAAGTGATGGAGAAAAAAAATGTTATGCTAGCATGGAAAATGGTATTAAAAATGTTTTTTTTTTCTGTTTTGTTTCAGAAAGCAGGTTAGACTTAAGGCAACTCCAAGGGGTTAGACCTGTCCTACAACACTCCATCTCAAAACCTAAGACTGAAAGCTAGAGAATACAGCCCTCATCAGTGACTTGACTGAAATCACCACAAAATTAGCCATTTCTGATCAACTCCACAATTGGAAATAAACATGAGCTATTGATCACATTTCTGACAACAATATGAACGTCAACATTTATAAAGGCTTTTATAATTATCGTCTTTATGGACTATATATAATGATGATCATAATGCTTAATTACAATTTGTCCCTAAGATATTGATGCAAGCTGATAAAAGTGAAGTAACACTCAGAAGGTCTTCAATTGTTAATTACATTTATTTCACAACAGAATGACAGCTCACAACATGCCGAGCTGAAGGACTGAGAAATCCTGGTTGTTAGCATGATCCCAGCCACGCCAGCTGCACAGAATAAATTTCCATGGTAACTTATCAGCCCTTGCTTTTGTGGCATATCCCGGCTTAATCCCTTATCTTAGTTTCATGCAACAGCCGCCTGATAAGGACCAGATCATTTTTGGTTTGTTGGATGCAAAACCGATCAACTGAAAGAGGATGTAATTTCTTTATCACATCATTTTACTAAATAGAAAACATTATATAAGAGCATGAATGAATGTGAGAACAAATGAACAACCTCAAAAGCATTCATCAAATTTTTTTCATCTTTTTCCTATACGGCTTGTATAAGTGCATTTAGACCTTCATGTGCATATTATGTCTTGCATATTGCAGCAAGATAACCCTTAAGAAATTGTTACTGTGGTATTCAAACATTTGTACTCCTACTGCAGGCTGGAAGTTAGCAGTTAGTCTTACATGTTCTTACTGAAAATAACTGAAAGGATGTTATGACAGGAAGGAAAAATACAATAACATAAATGTAATAAATCCCACACAAAATAACTTAAGGTCATTGTTGGATTAAAATTTTAAACAAGAATGTTAACATTTTTATGTGTTCAATGAAATAAAAACATAAATCTCAATCAAAAGCAGTTGCAGAATTTAAAGCACATATTTGCAACAATGTTTTTTTTCTTACATGTCTGACAAAACAGCATCAGTTAAACTCTTGTCTCACTGTGCCAGAGGGGGTTGCTGATAGCAGCAGAATCTTCATTTCAAGCCAACTGCTAATGGCAGAAAAAAAAAACAACCTTTATACAAATTAAAACTTAATTGAATTAGATCATGGCTAATGTGAGCTATATCTTCATATAATACTAATACAAAGTAGTAGTGCAAAGTGTGTGACTGTAATTTGTGGAACGGTTTGATAAGAAAAACTCTTCTAGCTCTAGTTACAAATGGTATTTGATTCTGTCACTGAATACACTCTACAGTGAGGACTAACCTCAGTAAATTGGCCTATTAAGATGAGTGCAAAAAGACATTTTCAACAAGACATAAGAGTGTGTTTGTATTTGTGTCCTTGCTCCAAAGGGCTGCTTTAGCCTATTACTAACTTTATTTGCAAAATGCTTGTGGGTTTGAATTTAATTGGAACCCAATTAAAATCACAGCATGAAAACTCTTGTAAAACTGGAGGGTTTGTCCTAAAGGATTCAGGTTTATAGAAAATGCCTCATTCCCTTCACTCTTCCTATTAAGTCTACATTCTGATTTAAAAGGAGTCAAGTGACATGAGAGGCAGGAAAGGACAGAATAACATACTGATGAGCAAAACACACATGCAGGTCAGAACAACTTAAACTACAAAAATACTTGATTCATATAATAGCCTTTGTCAGATGACCTTGCCAGACTGACAAATTGACAGGCGGGATGAAAAGCAGGTTCTCAGCTGTAATATACAAGTGCTTACAAGAAGGCATACTTGTGTTCTCATTTCCACTATGACTACAGCTTTTTTTGGTTCAGCAAACAGCAGTTATTTGATAGGTCGCACTTATTTACGGGCTCTCAGCTGGGCAGTGACCTGCTGGCCGGGCAACGTGTGTGCTCATTTCAGTCTACACTCCTGACCTGCTCACTCCATCAAAGGAAAAAAGGGAAGAAAAAACCCCCTGCCAACATACAGACAGACAGTGACATGTCAAGAAACTCTGAAAAGCAAAAACTGTGTGAGCCAATAGCCACAGAGGAAACGTTTAGAGATCTAAGGCCAGTACTTCTGCTGCAGTCAGAAAAAGCAATCTATATTCTGAACAAAACAAACTTGATGCTTCTGGCTTAGTTAGACATTGCACTCTTTTTATTACAAAATCTATTATTTTTTTGTGCATCACATAACAGTTTTTCATTGTTGAGCTACAATAAAGGTCATTTTGATGGATTTAATGTCAGGGTTTTGTCAGAAATGGTGATGTGAAGAGCCCAAAGTGTTACGAGTCTACTGCCTTCTTGTACGTACAGGGCAGTAGATAATCAAATTCACAAGCTGCAGTATTTAAAAAAAAAATATATCCAGATGGTATCTGATTTCTGGAAAATTTCCAGGATACAAATGTTCAGTCTTCCTCACACACCGCATCCTATAATGCAGCTGAATACTATATCAGACACTTAACACAATGCTCATGTGGACTAGCAGTATTTGTTTTACAAGAATATACAAGATCACTGTTTTCAAAACACTGTACTACTTCTGGCATGTGTGATTTTGCCAAACAATGGTATGCTTTATGAGAATAACTACAATCTACATTAAATAAACAAATAAAAAAAAGTGTTTTAGTTCAAGGAAACTTCCAGGTTGCAACTGACCAGTCTACCTGACATACTGTATCCCATAATGTGGGCCACAAGAGTGGCAGGTAGTCGCAGTGGTCACATGACCACCTTTGTGTTATGCCATAGTTTCACTTTGTTTATGATGGCATCCTACATTCCAGCGATGACCACCGTACCAGCATTCACCACATACTGTATTGCAGTGGTTCTCAAACTGGGCGGGGGCAACAAAACCAAACTACATTGCTAGCATGGATGTGTTTGCAAAATGCCACACACTGAAGTCTCAGATCTTTAAGCTCAAGTGCCGTAGGTTGTGGAAAGGAAGTGGAATAGAAGCACTAGCTGCTTTGAATCAGTGCCAGCAAAGTCAAAGCTGAAGTTTTGGACACACTACCCCGACGCCCTTGCATAGGCAACAAACACACCTCGCCGCTTTCCCTAGAAAATGAATGGGATCCATGTGATGCCAGTGATTACATGCATGTAATGGACACTGGCCGTAAGGCCGTTTGTCCACTGTACACAAGTGATTTTGCATGCAGTAGCATTGCTCAGCCTATTTTCTTTGTGTGGATGTGTGTACATTTCAGCCACATCCAAGGCTTATTTGGACCTTGCTATGTTGTTGCAAAGCATAAATGTAAACATCTTCTGCCTGATAATCTTAGCAAATGACATCGCTCCCCTTATTTTCTCGCATGGAGGCGTGTACATTACAGCCACGTCCAAGGTTTATTTGGACCTTGCTATGTTGTTGTAAAGCATAATTAAAAATAACATCTTCTGTATGATAATCTCAGTAAATGACAGTAGCTCTGCTCTCAACCTCCTCCATGCAACCTATTTTCACCACCCACTTTGCCGATAGTCAGACAGTGAGGGATGCAAATAAATAGGAAACATGCATTACCTCTATCAGCTTTCTCTGCAGGGTTTTTAATAAAGACACAAAGTTTTCATGTTGTTTTCATTGATGCAACAGACAGAAGGAGAAACGTTCCATGGAATGCAACACAGAAGAGAACAACGTCTAATTTTATTGGATAACGTCCTCATATGCATAATGTTGAGCTATATGAGGGCGAAGCTCAAGAGAGCAAAGCTCAACTTTTGGACACACTGTCCGGATGCTCTGCCTTCCCAAGATCCCTTGCATCCGTGACATATACACCTCCCTCCTCACTTTCCATTGAAAATGAATGGGATCCGTGCAATTAGAAGCATGTGATGAACACAGGCGGAGTGGTCGCACCCTAAATGGCTGTCCACACTTCTCAGCCAGAGATACACCTCAAGTCTATTTTGGCGCTTGGCCTGCTGGTAAACCATGTCAATTTACACACAGCACAATGAGCTGTCAGGAGGTCAGACACAAACATGGCAGAGAGAATCCAGCAAAATCAAAAAATCAAGCATCACCAGACTTGTACATTGCCATCATGTTAACCCACGGAGCCTGTGTGTAAACAATTCAGAGGACTTTTAGAAGAGATTTGGACCACGTATGAGGCAAAAGGTCAGTCTATAAGCCAAGAAACACTTTATGTCAGAGCATTCAAACTTTTAAATATATAATTCTAGAAAGAACAAGACATGGCGAGATACAACTCTTTAAACTATCAGATTCCCGCTCAATGGTCATGTCATTATGAAACCTTAGGGTGAGTTCCTTATCAATCACAAATACAGCTGAGTGGGTGATGGCCACCGGCACTCTGTTCCAAGTCACTTTCTGTGGAACTAGAGGGCATGCCACAGTTGCTTTAAAACCAGTGCCCAGCCCTTACTGCATACTGTGAGACTTGGTCTTCATAAATTACAGACAGCATTTGAATGATATTGTACTAAATTGTGTTGGAGATTTCAAATAGCTTGTCTTGGGGTGTGGATTTTGTGCATCTACTGTTTGGAAACATTACTTTATTGCTATAAATGTAAACTATGCATAGCATAGTATTACAAATGGCAACTGACAAACAGTAAAGGGCTAACAAGACACAGGTGGTGACAGCAAGACCAAAGCAAAGGCAGTCACACACCAAGAATATAAGTGACCAACTTTTTTTCTCCTTTTAACTTTTAGGGCAAAAAGGCAGATCATCATGTTCTGCATATTGATTTGGCATAGGCTTCATGTTGGATGCCCTTCTTAACACAGCCCTCCCCATTTATCCAAGTTTGTGATCAGTGCTGTGAGAACACTGGCTTGTCACATCTAGGTGGCTGAGGCAAAGGTGGGTTCAGTGTCCTACACAAGGTTAACTTCCACATGTGACAGGTCTGGGAAATTGATCTAGCGACCTTTCGGTTGGTGGATTACCCATCTACAACCCATTTATTTAACAGTTGGCAACACAGTGGAAGAAAGAAGATGTGACTTTTAGGACAGACCTTTAAATACCAATAAAATAATAATAAAGCGAAGGTTCAGACTCATTTCCACAAACAAGATACTGCAGAACTTCTAGCGTCTTGTAGCTGCCTCTCATAAGCAGTTTAGTTTTTGTGTCATTAGGTTAATTTCTTACTATTTTCCTGTTATTTGGTCTAAACGTGCAATAACGGTAATTGTAGGAGTGGAACCAATCAGCATTACACTAGGTTCAGACCTGGAACTAATATAGGGAAACACCAGACAAACAAAGAAAAGATGCCCAGAGAGAGAGAGAGATTGTAGGAACACGCCAAGACAGCAGATGAAGATACAAGCTAATAGATACAAGCTAAAAATAAAGAGTACGTAATAGGACAAAGACAAGAAGATCAAATAACAAAGCTTTAGCCATTTCTAAGAATAAGGCAGCCAACAAGGTATGTGGGCCTAAGTTTACTAAATGAGTGGTATAATAATTACATTTACAACACTTTTTTTTTTTCCATTTAACCCTTAATCACCGGAATTCTTTCAAGGAAATATATAATTTTGATATATAAGATTTCAAAAGACTATAACTTGAAAGTAGTCTGAGATAAAGGTATACGGTCAATGAGAAAATTGTTCAGTATGACTCAAAGTATGTGATGGGAGTGAAATTATTCATATAATTCATATAATGCCATGTTACTGAACTATTTTTACTTTGTGCTGTGAGTGTGCATGTGTGTGCTGTTTATGTGTGGGGGGGAGAGGGACGGGCTCTTATTATCTGTTATGACCCTGTTTTGTTTTATTTTGTGAAGCACTTTGGGTTGGATTTTTAATGTATGAAAAGTGCTATATAAATAAAGTTTGATTTGATTTGATTTGAGTTTGCATATTATGACGTCACAAGGTGGTGGCCATATTGGAAAATGTTCAATTTTGATATCAAGGTTTCAATAGGCTATAACTTTAAAGTGGTTTGAGATAAAGGCATACTGTAAATGAGAAATATCTTCAGTATGAACCAAAATTTGGAATGGAAGTATATTTGTCATCTAATTTGATTATTGTGACATCACCTGCCCAAAGCTCCCCAGTAGTCCTCAATTTCAGATTTTTCCTCAAGCCCCATGCACAATGAAAGCTTTCATTTCAGGGACAATCACATCATAAAGTCATGAAATCTGGAGTTTGGTTTCAGTATTTCCCTTTCAAAGAACTAGTGGCCATATCTGTTTGTTTGATTGGTGATGAGGCTCCAGAATTCATCATTTGGAAAATGGATGTAATCAATGGGCTCAGAATTTGTCAGATCGTCTCCACAAAAACAGGCTCATCAAAATTTAGGCTCCACTTTCGATACTCTTCCTCTTCTCTCAAGAACTCTCAGCTGCCACCATCATCATCACCGTGATTTCTGCTACTTTATGTGACCAACAAATCAAAACAATCTCTCATTTGTTTTTTCAGTGCAAATATACAAGCATATTTTGGACAAATGTACAGTATTTTATTAGCCAGAATATTGGGCAAAATTCATTTTACAGAGTGAGATGTGATATTGTATTTTGATGATAAAGATATGGACAAAGACTACATTGACTTCATCCAGCTGATACTCTTCCTGGGAAAATTTCATATTCACAAGGGACAAAGGTTAGACTTCAGACCGAATATGGATCGCTTCTGCCAAGAACTCTACCACTATATCAGCACAATCAAAGAACTGGAGGCTGAAAAAAGGCAGTTAAAGAAAAGTTTATTTTTGACAAACTAAAAATGAGTCTGAGGTAATATATATGCTATATAGATTTTGTTTTTTGTACACTATGTATACCCCTGGCCTAGTTTTTGTTTATACTGTTAATTGTTTGAAGGCTCAATTAAAAAAAAAAATAAGCGGACGGAAAAAGTGAGGGAGCACTTGTTAAGTACCGTAACTTTTTTCTCTTAGGACATACATTTTCATTAGATAACACTACATGTCTATGTCTATGTCACTACAGGGCTAATTATACATTTTCACAACTAACTGGTTTTATTTGTAACTAAAAACATGTAGGGTTACTGAATAAAAATTGACGTCCCAAAAGAAAAAAAAAAGTTACTGTACTTAACAACATCTCGCTTACCTTCTCGGTTGTTGTCACGTCCCCACTGTTCTTCTTATCCTTCTTATTTTTTCATCTTCTCTTTGCCAAGCTGTCACTGGATTTGAGCTGATAGTTCGACCAAATCAGATCCATCCAAAGGGTTACTGCCCCAACTGACAGGAACACCTAGTAAACTCAGAGAGCGAGCAGAATTTTTACGTGAAGAGCGTACAGCTGGGTTGAGGGTGTGTGTTTCACGGCCCCACATTAAGGAAACGCACCCGCGATAAGAAGGTTTGCACTCTCTCTACTAACAGATGTGCTGTTGTTATTGATTGATAAGCTCCTCTCTGTGTGAATATGCTCCCCATAGTATTTTGGCAGATATAACGCCATACTTATACTTAAAACAATCTTAACATGCATACAAAAGTTGAGACGTATGTGCATTCCTGACCATTACATGCCACGGAGAGTAGACACCTGTGAAGCAATAACAAGGATGATCATTGCAAATGCAAAAGGCCATTTAAATCCAGATAAGGCTGATAATTCAAGGAATAAAGAAAATGGCGAGGAAGATCATTGTTCAAGTCTGCACCCTCAGACAAATCTCACTGCACAAAATCTTCTACTCACAGAGCAACTGGAGACATTGAAAAAGTTAAAGGTTGCACAGGTATGGCAGAGCATATATGAGCAGAGCGAATTCTTAAATGATTAAATAGATGAACTTCTCCACCACTACTCTGTAAAGAAGGAGGTAGAGGTTAAATCTAAAATGACCCTGGCAGGACAGTACTCTCCACCTCAGGTTTTGACAGAGGCAAGGCGGGAAGAAAACATAACAGTCCATTAATGCAAGTCATCTCCTAATACCTGAATCCAAAACATTCAGTGGTGACCCACTTAGATTCAATGACTGGAAGATCTCCTTTCAGACTCTCGTTGACAAAAAAAAGCACTGGCTGAAGAGAAGATACTTTACTTGCAAAAATGCATGAGTGGGCCTGCCAGGAAAGCCTGATGTTAAGATGACATAGAAAGGTCATAGAAGTGGAAGAGAAAATTCACACAGTTTAAAATTTCAGTCAGTTTGTAAAACACATGAAATCAAAATTGCCTGCAATCCAATGACATCCACTCCATGCTCTCAAACCAAGTGAAAATGAGAAGATAAAAGGTCTCATAGAAAAGAGCTCCAAGAGCTAGGATACTGACAACATATCTCAAATGACAAATTCACTGCTGCAAATTGTGTTTACTGTGATAAGAGAATTTACTGTCTTCAGAAATGCCATAAACTTCTGGATAAAACAATCGTTGTATGAGATGTCACTACCATTCAAAAACTAAAGGCCCAACATTGCCAGACAACAAATTGTGTGCTATCCACCATGTCAAATGCTTAGAAAGAAAACTAAAAAGAAATGAGTAGTACCACAAGGATTGCAAGGCTTTTATGGAGGAGACTAGTCAATGGAAATGCAGAAAAGGTTCCGGAGGAAGACGTCAAGGAAAGGGTACCAGTATGGTACATTCCACACCATGGAATATATCATCCATTAAAATATCATAGATATCAGTGACTGACTGTCTTCTTACTGGCACCTTGGTTGGAGTCTTGTGCCGTTTCCGAAGAGGTCCTGTAGCAATCGTGTGTGACATAGAATGCACGTTCCACCAGTTCCATGTGAGTGCAAATGATCAAGACTACCTATGCTTCCTTTGGTGGGGAAATGGAAATCTTGAAACCCACCCCTCTATCTATCGGATAAAGGTCCATTTGTTCGGTGCAGCTTCCTCTCCAGGTTGTGCCAAGTATGGACTCAAGCAACTTGGTGCTGAAGGACAGTGATGACACTCTCAAGTTTATTCACACCAACTTTTATGTTGACAATGGGTTATCAAGCGTAGGAACTGTTAATCAAGCAATACAGTTGGTGAAGGAAGTGAGATAGATTTGCAATACAGTCCAGCTCCATTTACACAATTTACATGTTCATATCAAACTGCAAGGAAGTCTTAGCCACAATTCCCAAGGAGGAATGTGCTGTGGCTACTGAATACCTAGATATGGCACTGAGTGAACCACACATTGAGAGAGTACTTGGAGTACAATGGTGTGTGGCATCAGATGAGCTCCAATTTCAGTGTGGTTGTCAAAAAATCTGTTCACCCAAAGAGGAGCCTTATCTACAGTTGCTTCAATGTTCGATCCATTTGGATTTGTGGCACCCTTTGTTTTATTGGAAAGGCAGATCCTGCAGCAAATGTGCCTGGACAAGCTCAGCAAGGATGACACTTTACCTAATGATCTTTGACTGCTGCCAGAGGTTTGGCTTCATGATCTACGAAACTTAACTGACGTAAGGATTCAGAGATGCTACATTCCATCAAGCTTCAAGGTTCAGTATTACGAGCTCCATCATTTCTCTGATGCCAGTATGTCCGGCTATCAGGAGTGCTCATATTTCAGAGCAGTCAGCACACAGCGTGAAGTCCATTGCTCCTTTGTTATGGGGAGATCAAGAATTGCCCTTATTAAAACCACAACCATACCACAACTCAAGCTGACAGATGCAGTGGTAGCTGTCCACACCAGTGACATGCTAAGGAAAGTGCTGATGGCCAAGTGCTCAAAGGAAATTTTCTGGACTGATTCCAAAGTCGTACTGGGAGTCATAAATAATGTAGATTTCTTATTTTCATAGTTAACCGTGTTGAGAGCATTAGGTAAAGCACAAAGTCAGCACAATGGAGGTATATGGCTTCTAAATTAGACCATGCCTCAAACGGTCTTACTGCTCATCACTATAGTGTCAAACTGGCTTACAGGCCCCGACCTTCTGTGAAAGAAGTACTTGCCAATTGAAGGTGTCAAGATGGGAGAGATCTCAGATAGTGACCCAAAGGCCAAGAAGTCTTTAGTTCATGATACACAGGCAAGGGAAGGAAGGCAATTGCCAGATCATTTACAGAAGTTTTCCAACTGCTCAAGAGTGGTGAAGGCTATTGTCATACTTCAATGCTGAGCAAAAGAAACCAAGGGCCTTCAATCAAGCTCTTGTAAAGCCAGTAGCTTAGAAGAAAGGAAGGAAGCAGCACCGTTCATTATCATGATGGTTCAAAAATTAGCCTTTTCCCAAGATATGCAGTGCCTTGAGCAACATAAAGTGATCCAAACCAAAAACAGAACCAACAAATTGCACAAGCTGTGTCCATTTCTTAGTGACCAAGGTATCCTGCGAGTTGATGGTCACTAAATTCATGCTGCTCTGCACCCACATGTAAAACATTCAGTTGTTCTCTCAAGAGACAGTCATATCTCAGCATTACTAGTGGAGCATTATCATGAGAAGGTTTCACCATCAGGGATGAAGAATGACTATGAATATGCTCCATTTTAATGGTGTATAGATCCCTGGATGCAGCAAGGTAGTATCATCCCACACCTACAAGTGTGTTAAATGCAGGAAGTCCAGTAGATGTGCAGAGTAGCAAGGATGGCAAACCTTCCAGAGGAGCTAACAGAAATTACCCCACCGTTCACTTGCTGTGGGATGGATTGCTTTGGGCCATTCTATTCGAGAGAAGGTGAAAGGAGTTAAAACATTGTGGACTTTTTTTTAAAAACCTGCATTTGTTCCAGGACAATACACATCAAGATGCTTGATGATTAACCAATGCCTTAATGAATGCAGTGAGTTCATTCATCGCCATCCAAGGAGCAGTCTGTGAAGTAAGATGGGACCAAGGGACAAACTTTGTAGGTGCAAGGCATGAGTTTACTGAAGTATTGAAGGAGATGTCACAAGAGGAGTTCAAAGGATTAGGATGTGAGTTTGTCATGAACAGTCCAGCTTCCAGTCATATGTCTGGGAAAGGCAAACAGATTCACACCATCAGAAGTGTGTTGGTGTCAGTTCTCGAGCAGTCAGCCAAACAACTTGACTGCTCCTCTTTGCGAACATTCCTACGTGAAATTATGGCAATAGTGAACAGCAGACCTCTGACCACTGATCAACTGAGTGACTCCAGTCCAGAGCCCCTAACCCAAACCATATTCTAACCACAATTATTGCCCCACCACCAGGAAGGTTTGTCAAGTAAAATCTTTATCTTTGTAAGAGGATGTGCAGAGTTTAGCTCTAAGCAAACAACTTCTGGGTGCAATGGAAAAGGGAGCATCTACTAAATCTCCAACACAGACATGAGGTGACTAAATTCTGGATAACCATGAAAGGTGCATCTCCAACCCTGTTCACTTGGAGAGGCCTATTAAGAAGACAGTTACGCTGTTGGAAACAGAGTGAAGACTTCAAATCTCAAGCTCACACTATGTCATTTTATTAGTAAATTCATATCCCAAATTATAATTTCAATAATCTCTCACAAGTATGTATGTCTCAAGGTTATTCTAAGAAATCACATGTGATTTAGGGGGAGTGTATTTCTTGTGTCATTCGGTTAATTTCTTACTTTTTTCTCATTATTCGGTTTGAATATGCAATAACAGCATTTGCAGAAGCAGAACTAATTAGCATCACACTAGGTTCTGACCTGAAACTAATGAAGGGAAACAGCTGACAAAAAGTGAAAAAAAGACACCAGAGAAGAAAGAGAGAGAGAGATTGTATGAACACGCCAAGACAGCAGATGAAGATACAAGCTTCTGACAAAGAGCTTAATAATAATGTAATAGATAAGTATAGAAGGATGGAGACAAGAAGATCAAATGACAAAGCGTTAGCCCCTTCTAAGAATTAGGCAGCCCACAAGGTATGTGAGCCTAAGTTTATTAAATGACTGGTGTAATAACAACATTATTTTTCTGTTGCTGGTTATTTGAGATGCTTGGCATAGTTAATATTATATGATTTGGGTATGTTGTGTTTAAGTACAGCTTTATCTAAGTGAATTAAAAAGTCACTAAGTTATACTGTGAATTTTTCATGGCAGTGTGTGACAGTGTAATGTCCTGAAAGTAGTATGATGCTGTGAATATTGTGTGACACAAGACATTCATTTAATTTGTTTTCCTTTATTATTGTTATTGATGCCCAGTTTTAACCAAAATATTGAACCTCGAGCCTGTTCTTGTAGGGTTCTCCACCCCTTATTTGTTCTCTGCTGGCTGGCTGCTCTTGTCACTTGCCTGTTGCGTTCCTGATTCTGTATCCAAACTACTGAAAAGAGCTACAAGACTTACCGACTGGCTGTTGTCTATTCATTCCTGTTCAATATTTAGTGCATTGTGCAGATGGACTGGCACTCTTCACTAATGCCCAAAGCTGACCAAACAAGAAGAGAAAACAGAAATAAACATTACCTTGGAAAAAAATGTTTTAAACAAAAGTTTGTTCAGAAAGTACTTGGTTGGAGATGAACTGAAGAGTCCTACACAACAGGATTCTGGTTTACCCCACCCTTCAGTCTCCAGCATGAAGTTTAATTTGCTTTTTTTTTGTTTTGTTTTGTTTTTTTTTTTAATTTTACATTTGTAAACACTCCCTTTATGCCAGTTTCAGAAAATGCAGAGAAACTGCTTTCCGACATGTAGTTATTTTAATGCTTATGTATACAAAAAAGAGAGTCTCAACTCAATGGACTGCATTCTATGATAGTTTAACAACCACGCTGTTGGAAAAGGGACCAGCGAGAGGGTATCTGAACTCAAAACAGTGTTCATATTGGATGAAAACAGTTGCTGCTGGATTGAACTTCAAAGTGTCATTTGTGTAATTTTTGTGATCAAACATTATTCTTATGTATTGCACCTTTAAGATCATACAATAAATAAAATAAGATGAGATAAGATTAAAGCTTTACTGCCAACTAACCCACAATACCCATTCACTAGTGAAGGGGGGGTTATTCATCAATTGACTTTATTTCCGATAGGCTAAATTGATTTCAGCTACTCCATCAAACCACAGGGTCTCATAAAAGTGCTTCTTCACCAGAATTCATTTGTTGGGTTTAGACAACATCTTCACAGCATAGTCATAGTTATGCTGCTATAGGCCTACGCTGCAGGGGGACGCCAACATGATCTGCTGAGTGGTGTCTCTACTGCTCTTCCCCCTTTCCTTCCCTTTCCTCCACCCTTCCTCCTCCTCCAGCTCATTCATAATTAATTGGGAGCACCTTGTTACTGTAACTGTGCTCCATATTCTTTACTTTCCTGTGGTTTGTTGTGATGTTTTGCCTTCTTTTTTTCTCTCTGTTTGCAGGCCAGAGTTTCCTGGGTTGCATGCTGACTTGCAGTTCCATCCTTTGGCTATCCCGGGGTTTGCCTCCACTTGTGTCTGTGGATGTGTTCAGGGTGCCGACTGGCGTGGTGATCGGCGACCTAGCCCTTTGGCCATCTCATCTTGCAGATATTAAAATGTGGTTAGGGCAAAATTTTCTGCACTTTAATGAAGATAAAACAGAGTATATTTTCTTTGGTGATTCAGCACACTCTGCTGATCTATCTTTTAAAGTGAAAGCTTCTGTGAGGAATCTTGGAGTTATTTTTGATAGCAGCTTAAAGTTTGACAAGCAAATTGACAGCGTGGTCAGGGCCAGTTTTTATCAGTTACGTGTTTTAACAAAAGTAAAACCATTTTTAAATCGTCCAGACTTGGAAAAAAACCATTCATCCTTTTATAAGCTCACAAATTGATTATTGTATCTTGCACTGTATCTTGGTGTCTCCAAGTCTTTACTTAGCCGTCTTCAGCTTGTCCAGAATGCCGCTGCATGCTTTTTAACCAACACTCGATGTCAGGAACACATTACCCCAGTTTTATTTGCTCTTCACTGGCTTCCTGTTTCTTTTAGAATTGATTTTAAAATGTGTCAAGTGACCCGGAGGAAGTTGGAATCATCTCAGCTCTGTTGATGAGATTTTCTTTCTAAGGCTGAGCTATGAAGAACAGAAAATGTGGCATCTGGGTGATTGCAGAAGGCAAATTATATTCTGTTTATGTTCATAGTGTAATGGAGTAACATAAATGTGGTGATTATTGTGATTTGTGATCTCTAATCAATAATTGTAGGACCAATGTTAAATTTCAGTAATGCAGAAAATCATAAGAAGTGGTTGGATTTTGGTCTGAGCTGCAAAGTGTTGTTTATGCTAAGCCGAGAACAGCAGAGCACTGTGTGCCGCCGTGGAATGTAAAACAACGGCCATGTTTATCACAAAAAACTAGTTATTCAAAACAATTCTGTGTACCAGGCTACCAAGGGCCAGCTCAGAGCTACCGAAGACACAAGAGCAGAGAAGAGGCTGGCATTGTTAACAATACATTTTCTCTGCAATACACACCAGTGTAGCCGCCGCTAGTGCTGGGTCAGCCAGGTGCGAGAAATGGCAGAGCAGGCTGACCTTGGGGAAGCTGGAGAGGGCTGCAGGCTTTGTGCAGAAACATGGCAAATGAGCACATATTCTGGGTATTAATCAATCCAGCAATCCATCAGTTAATGAAACTTTGGGACATACAATGGTACATAGATCATTAGATAAGGGTTAGCTTTAGCTGATTAGCTTTAGCTTAACGAGCTATGCTATTTGACCAAATAAACAAGGTAACCTTGATATCGGGGAGGAGTTGTGTGGTTGAATTGTGTATGTCATGATAATTATGTAAACACCTCTGCTGATGCCTGCACCTATCAGAATGACTATGTGACACTGTCTGTGAATTATGCATGATGTATAGCCAAAACAAGGAATGTTGTGTAAAATTTTGAATGATTGTGTACGCCTCTGTATATGTGGATAACCAATCAAGAATTGTTATGTGAGTTTGGGGAAATTATGTACGCCTATGCAAATGTGAGTCGACCAATCAACAGTTGTAGGAGACCAAAACAGGGACATTTTGTAGGCTGATGCAGGCTGATGAGAGAGAGAGAGAGAGAGTAGCATAAAAAGTGAGAAGCAGGAGAATTCGGGGTTGATTCCTGGGGCGTTTTCGAAGAAGAAGGACCAGGCTTGGGACCAAGGAGAGCTGACAACCATCCGAAGGAATAACCTGGGGGAATGTCCTTGGATCAACCAGATGAATCGAATTGTAAGCCACAGCTTAATTTTACTTTTCCAAGTAGAATTAGAGTTTGTTTAACCAACGAATGCTGCTGCTTAACCCTGCTAATCTGCTTTAATAAATATAAAGTTATCATAAGACGTCGTGGTGGAAATTACATCTGTCCCCACAATTGTGAAGACTCGGGTATGCCTCTGCACTAACAACACAGGTTCTTAAAGGTTACTCTAGCCCAATATTGTCACATATCCTTGGGGCTTGCAGTCCAAGCCACTAAAAATTATCCTAGCTGGTAACAAGAGCCCAGATCATAAGAGGAGAGCTGTAGTTAACAAATGTGATCGATAGCTGGACGTTGAGCCACCAGGCTATTCCTCTTAGGCCAGTTATTGGTGTAAGCAGGGTAGGCATTTGGAATAGTATGCAGTGAAAGCTAGGCGTATCTCCTCAACATCAGCTTAAATAAATTGAAGGAAATCTAGCGAGGTGAACCCCCCTAGACCGCAACTTCTTACCTGAAAAGACGGAGAGCTGGTCCCGGTGACAGACTCTGCTAGTCAGAGGCTGAACCGCACCTGGGGGATCTAACAAATGTTAATCTTTGTTTTTAAAGCCCTTAATGGCCTTGCCCCTCCTTATTTATGTGAAAAAGTGCGTGTTCAGAACCCCACTAGAGCCTTACGGTCCTCAAATCAGCTGTTGCTGGAAGTCCCCAGAACGAGGACTAAACTCTGGGGTGATCGGGCCTTCTCAGTTGCTGGGCCCAGACTCTGGAATAAGGTGCCCCCTGAAATGCGCATCATCACTGACTTTGGGCTTTTTAAATCCAGGCTTAAAACTTATTTATTTAGACTGGCTTTTAATACACAGTCATGATGTGAGATATTTTTAATTTAATTTTAATTGTATTGTTATGTCGAATTTAAATTGTTTTGTTTTAATGTGGATTTTAATGGAAATCACTTTGGATCACCTTGTGTGTTGTAAAGGGCTCTACAAACAGAAGTTGATTGATTGATTGATCTCAGTGCTGCTGCCTCCATCTGTTTATGTTTATATGGTCATTATATTCAGTCATTTGTGTGCTCTCCTCTCTCTGTCCTACATCCTCTCTCTGTCCTGTCTCCCCTCTTTTCTTTCTTTACCCGGCTGTCCTCCGGCAGGAAGGTCCCCCCACATGAGCCAGGTCCTTGCTCAAGGTTTCTTCCTCTTAAAGTGGAGTTTTTCATTGCCACTGTTTGGCGTAAAGGTTTTTTTTCTCCCTCTGTGGGAGTTTTTTAATTGCCATTATCCTTGATTTGGATTTAATATTATATTTTTAGTTAATGATATTTAACTCGGGGGTCATGCTCTGGGTCTCTGTAAAGCGCCTAGAGACAATTGACATTGTAACAGATGCTATACAAATAAAATTGAATTGAATTGAATTGAATCTTTGGTATCGTGAGTTTTGTTGTTCTTGTCATTATTTTTCATTATTAGAAATACCTCAACATTTCCCCTACCTTCTATCATGACGAAATGAGTATGGCTCTGACAACAATGGTCACTTTGTCAGTACCATTACTGTAATTTATACTCGCACAGATCAGAGACACAAAAACTATAGTATTTTATCAGGATTAATAATATATTACCATTACTAAGTACTTGGGCATTGCATGAAATTGTTGGAAGTCTAAAAATTCAAAAGGTAATTATTCCTATGTTTCACATAAGATGAAGGAAAGGCAAGTTTCTTATGTATAATGAATATGTAATTAATTGCACTCCCCATGACACCAGTTTTAAATGACATCAATCCATCATACTGTGCTACAACCCAACTTGAGACCTTGTGCATTACTGTAAGACTGAGCAAAACAATACTTGTACATGTCTTTTTTATATATATATTTTTTTGTCTCTGAATATTTTAAGAATAGTACAATTCCTTCAGGCAATGTAAAGCACATTGGTGGACAGTGTAGTACTGTATGTACTGCTATTTTATGGCTAAGGCCAGCACATAACACCTCTCACTTGTGCCATGGCCTGAGGACTCTGAGAAGGATGTGAGGTTGATGAAAAACATACATGTGTGGAAAATTTCATACCATGCTTCACTGTCCTCTCCCACCTCTACAGAAGAGGCCACTCTGCACAGGCTTTTCTCCGTGTCACGAAGGCTGTGTAATGCATTCAATTCAGATCAAGCAATTACTGTGTGAAGGTAATGTGAAGGTAACTCACAGAAAAGGGCTCTCAGTGGCACCCTTTTGCACAAATAAAGGACAAATAAATACTACTAATGATAATAAAATAGTTTATTAAGGCGTATGCCACGGACTAGTGAAAGTGAACGAGTATCACTGTTGGTTTAGAGGCTGAGACGGCTGCCATCCATGCCTTATTTCTGATGGAAATAAGGTCTAGTGCCAGAGAGAGAAGAGTGGATGTTTTGCTTTGAAGCAGTGCAGCATAGCTGTCAAAGTCAGTCATGGATGGAATGTTCAGGACAGCTTCTGGTTTGCCCATTTTAATCTGGATTTTATAACTGCTATATATATTGCAAATTCTGTTCATTATGTGTGGCGTGTACTCCCCGATGCCGCTCATAATGCAGCAAACTGAATGTCACTACTGCAAAACACTGTCTGTGCTGATGTTTGTGACTGCATGTTCGGGTTCAGGGGAGGGAGGGATCACACAAAGTACTGAGAGAGTTTCTGTCTCAGTTAAAGCAGGATGCAATTCATCAGTCATTCTGATAGCTTTTTTATATATTATTTATTTATTTATATTTGGTGTCATAATTGCTGAACCACACCCCAAGTAGCAACTGTTTGATCACAACTTGCTTTGAATTAAAAGTTTGGATGTTTATCTTTTCTTTGAAAAGCACAAGAAAGTGAAAGTGTAAGGAATCTATCAGTTTTACAAATTTTCAGTGAAAAATTTGCATAATTAGTTCAGCACTTGCAACATTAACCAACCACCCACATCATTAACTAGGAGCATTTTTGTTTAGAAAAAGTGCACTTTATGACAACATGTCAACTGTGTGGTCTTTTCATGGATGCAGTCCAAAGCACAGCTATCAGCTCTGACCTCCTTTATGTTGGATTTGGATGTTGTACACTCTGTAGCACCAGAAACATTACCTGATATTGCATCTTCTTTAACGAAATACATTAGCCCATTTGGATCTATCTGTAACTATGTACCTGGGCAGACACGTCTGTCCCACTTCAGTACCTTTCTGACAAAAACATTCAGCTCTAGTCTTTGTCCACTTGTGCAGGGGCATTTAAAAAAAATGTTGTGTTGACCTTTTGCGATGGAAAATTCCTTTCAGGGAGACGATTTTCAGGAAAAGACTGGCACCATGTGCAGAGAAAAAAAACATTTCTACAACTTTTTTTTACAACTTTTACAAACATTGACAAGGAGCCTTACATTTCCTTCCTGGCTGGATCTCATAAGTCAGCGACTCCTCTGCTTCCTAATTACACCTGTGTGGTGTGGATGTGATGTGAGTTACAACACAGATAAATGAGGAAGGATATCATTTCTTCAACTGTGTTTTTTTTTTTTTTTTTTTTTGTATTTACTGTACAGTACAAGCGGTCAAGACTCTCATCTCAGTCTCCAGCTTATTATTGATTATCACTATCCATTAACAAAGAGCACATCAAGTGCAAATAAAGCAGCCAGAAGAGCCAGAAAGATTAGAAATCCTAACCGTTAAATAATGGAAAAAAAACATGGAATTAATTAGAGAGCTACTGGATGGTACAGAAGATCACATTCTCATTTAATGTTACTTTATATTCTGGACTTCACTACATTTCAAAAGAAATATATCGCATTTTCATATTTTTTTTGTATAATACTAATACTTTTGATACAAAATTGATTATATCTTTATAATGCAGTACACAGCTATGTCACATCAGTTTTCTCCCAGATATCCACAGCCACATAGAATCCATCGAAACTGCTAACGTTGTTTCATTTCAGTGAATGCTTGGCTGATTCACTCTCTTACCAAAAAGATCAGAAATCAAGTTCACTGAAACTGAAGCTGAAAACAGATTTTTGTATCAGGACTTTTCTTTTCTCTTCTGTTAACCTTTTTATGGCCAAGAAACCTGATCCAGAACGTTTACAGAACATTTTTTAATTTACTTGAATGAATTTACTTTTATATATTATATTTTATACTTATATATATATAATATATTTATATAGTTTTATTGGTACTTTTCTGGAGTAAAAGAATTCAAAGTGTTCAGTTTCAAATGTACCACTAAACTTGTTGGTGATGTCATTACAAAACACATTATATGCTGTGAGATAACTGAATCTTCCAAACTTAGCAAGGGAACACAGTTTTAAAGTGCTGTGGCTCTGCCAGCCAAAGATAAGCAGACAGAGTTTCAAAACCACAAACAATGTCAGGTTAATAATTGTACTGACACAAAAAGAAATATAAGTTACTGTTCATGTTATTTGCTACTATTGACTGTAGTGCAAGACGAATACCAAATCAAGCAAACTAGGGATTCATAATTTTCCAATTTATTGTTTTTTTTAATTGCTGTTGCTATTATTTTTAGTGATAAAAAGACAGGGACACCACGTATGCTTCTGGCAACACAAACAGAACTACAATAAGCTCTTCTATTATTTAGAAACTGATAGAAAAGGTGTGATTGACACTAATGTTGACACAATGGAAGAGCAAAAGGGGAGCATGCCTATCTTTCAAGTGGCTGCTGTTGAAATTCAGTTCTGGTCTCTACAAAGTGGAGCTGAGTTGACTTTTTGAGAGTCGACAGGTGAAGGAGATGTCACTTGTGCCTGCCACTTTTGCTTTTTGTCTTCCAGGTCTTACTCCAGTTGAGAGCTATCTTTCTCTCTTGTTGTCGTCATTTTTGTGTAAAAGCACTTGATCTGTAGATGCAGAATTTTATTTTGGCGCAGTAGTTCTGTAATGTTCGGACTATTTTTGTTACCTCAATCATCCTTAATGAATCATTGATGTCAAATGCACTGCTGGAGTTGATCACCGCTGTTCGAGTTGATACTGTGCTCTCACTTACTAAGGATGTAGTTTGGGGATTTCTCACTTTCAAATTCTATTGTCTTAGAACACTTGAGAGAAAACCTATAAATGTAATCTCAGTAGGAATTTGGACCAGGCTTGCAGTGGTTAATAATTCAGCTTATGAGCTTGAGGCTTGAATTGAGGTGAACCGTGCACCAGTCTTGTTAAACATTCATGTTTTCAGCTATGTCTGACTCCTGGAAGGCATTTGACCGCAAGAGCAATAACTCAAAAAGGTAAAGGCTTCTCATAGATATTAATATCAATTTGATGTCTACGATGTCAAATCTCCTCCACATCCAACAGTCGTCCTATGCTACTGAGTACCGCTCTTGTTTCTTTCTCTCCTAGTTGCAAGGACGGAGCCTGTTTGAGCTTGCAGTCTGAAATACAAGCACATTTACATATGATTTATATTTGTGTTATTGTATGGAAAAGGGGGAAATTATAGCTTGTTTTTGTTTTCCTGAAGGTCCAGCACAGTGGACAGAACTGGAGTAAATCTGGAATGAATTTTTATTGTACAATAGTGGCAGCTGCCATATGTGATTTCAAAGTGGCTTGTATTCTAAATCTTTTGAGGCACAAAAGAAAAAAACAGCAACCGACATAATAAAGGTAGACATTTATTTTGGCTGTTGCTTGGGAGGGATTGAAAAATATCAATAATGGACACAAACAGCAGAGGGAAAAGAGTTTTCTGTTTTCTCCTTCTCAGACTTTAAAAGTTACTCTGCAGCATTGTTGGACTGTGTCTCTTTTACTGCAACCTAGAGCGTGCTCATCAATCATGTTACCAGTACAACAACATAAATTAGTTCTTTTTGGGTGGCAGTGATTTATTAGAAAGGCAGCTGGATATGCAAGACTAAATTGTTTTTCTGCACTTTCATAATTCGTTTAATTCTCCGAACAACAATCTCTATGGCAGGCCAGTGTTGTGCTCGGGGTTTGAATTTTTTGAAAGTGGTAGCTGATGTAACCACCCCCCCCACCCGTGCTAGAAAGCCTGTGGCTACTAGTAAGTGAAGCATGCAATTTACCAGTCTTCAGTAGATCTGCCTTTGCAGCCATTTTTCAGTATGTTTTTTTTCTAAACAAGCAGTGCTCAGACAGCTAATTACATTTTAAAACCATATACATGGCTTCATATCTGCAGCCAAATTTTGCATTTTGTCACATGCTGATGAAACACACTCATAGCATATAGTGTTTACTTGCAGCTCATTTTTGTATTAATAATGCATGAACAACTTAAAAAGCATTTATCTGTTTGTATGCTTACATTTTCCTCATGTAGCGAGAGCTTGCCAAAATCAGTCACTTGTTTAAAAAAAAAGAAATAATAATAATTTGGCATGTGTTTGACTCACATTTGAACAACGTTGCTCTCTCATATGTTTTATGAAGTGCACTGTTTTTTTTCCGTTGCCTCCATCATTTTCAGTGGCAATATTCATTCTAGTTGAAGAAGTGCCATGTGCCTCCACATATAGTGTGAAGAATTACATGAGTTGTTTCAGCAAATATAAACATGGTAAATATAAGGAAATAAGTATATAAAAAAAACCTGAATAATGACTCAAGTCACTTTTGACATATCAGTGTTGAGTTAACATCCTACTTTTCCCCTAAATTTAACCACATCTTTAAAGGAAAAGTTTAGGAACCTCCAGAAGCAAAGCTGCAGATTGCAAATGGCTAAAAAAGTAGTCACTGTGATGGACAAGTGACCTGAACAGGATGAAGCAGCTAGAAAAAATTATAAATGAGGGGATGTTGAGGAGGTCCATCTGGTCTACTATAGATATGGTGCTGAGACGGAGGACTGTTACTGTATCAAGTTAAAGTGGGGAAGATTCAAGAATTCTTCCACTCAAGATTACATTTACATTACAATGGAATCACATAACTGTATTACTTTGCATCTTTAACATGTTATACAGTGTAGTAATACTATTTTACATTTTTTTCGGTAGGCTCCATCAATTTTTACAAACTGCTGTTTTAAATACTTAATCGACCCATTTCAAATGTAATTATTGTATTTCTTATGATATTCTATACTGACATATTTTATTTTGTCATTATTTGGCAATACTTATCTGGACATTTGCAAACTAAACTGCACTGGCTGTTCCTGAGCTCTATTTTATAAAACAGTATTATATTTCATGTTTTGCAACAAAGAGGAAGAAGAGGACGAGTGCCGTGTGCTCAGCCATGAGCTTTTGGAGACCTTCTAATCCTTTCAGACAACCCCCGAAAATCAGACTTCATTTCCAAGTCCTTTAGTCAACTTTAGCTGACCTTCGAAGATAGAATTGTTATCGCATGTGATTTACAGCTACCACATAAAATAACTCGGCCATGTTCATATGATCAGACTCTCTCAAATGAGTTTAGTGTGCTGAGGTCATTAAGAATGGCAAAAAATAGCATATTCTCAAATATATTTAATATCTGATTCCTGTTTGGACTTCACCAAAAATGGTGCTGGGTACTATGGCCAAATAACTCCATGTTGGTTTCCTCGATTCACTGGACATTGTAGAAGTCTTGTAGTTTGTTCAATGCAGTTTTGCAAAACTTACTCGTGCTGCAATGTTTAAGATGTGGTTTATGTTTTTCCTTTCTGCTTTTCTTTGTATGGATTGGATGGTCTTACTTTGAGGTAATTTTGCTGTGATTCCCACTCCAGGGAATATTACCAACTGTTTTGCATGCTTTCCACTTGTGGATAAACTACCTCACTAAAGAACACTGAATTCCATATTTAAAAAAAAAAAAAATGGTTTATTAACCCTCTCTAGACTGGTGTATAGCATCAATTTTTTCTCTGATGTCATTTCTTCATGTCAGTGTGTTCACACACCCCTGAATGCTCCAGACTAGAAAAGCTTCTCCTTTTATAGAGGTCTGCACACCTGTTTTTGATCAAATCATCAATGGTTTTTGATGAGTAGCACCTTGCTGGAACTGACCCTCCTAAATCCTGAGAATGCTGAAAGAAGGGAAATGGTGTGGCCAAATGTTTATTTCTTTTTTTTTCCCTTTTGTCTTCATTTTTTGGTTTTTACAGATGCACATACAAGCCCACGGGGTAAAGATGGTGCCCCAACGTTTGCACATTCTATATCAGCACCGAGACATAAAAAGGAAAACATGTCAAATTCATTTTTGTAACTTGCTGTTTCAGGATAGCAAGGAAAAATCCAAAGTTCATATGTACTTTAATCAATTATGGTACTATAGATATTGGTACCATATCCTTCCAGTTGTAGATGGATATTACATAAAATAAAAGACATGTATGTTTAGTGCTTTGAAGTGCAGAAAGGACCTCAAAAATGCCCAGAAGCCTGAATTTCAGCCACAAATCTGTCAACTCTAGATATGTCAACGTGCAAGACTTCACACAGCAGCAAGGATACAAGGGGAGATATCTATCACAGAGATGACGCCCCAGGATTGTCTTTAAGCTTCCTTGGCGTTGCACACATAAATTAGCCTGAGCCAAACTCAGATCAGTCAATTATGCTGGGGGCTGTGATTAGTGTTTGAACACAACCGTTTTTGAGGGTGGGATTATACCTGTCAGCTGAGAGGACTCCAACCTTCACCTTTACAAGGTGAAAACCTTGACTTTGGTAAAAAGGTGGAATTAAAACTTTGGCATGTCTTAAGAGCAAAAGATTACAACAGCAGCTTTGGAAAATGTACTTTTGTCTAATTAAATCGCCTACACAGGTTGACTTAACAGTTCAAGGTAAATCCACAGAATGGAAATGCCTTGAACAGTTTGAATCAGAATTAAATCACTGTTTTTAAAAGTGAATTAATTTACTACTTTTTTTCAGCTTATATCACTGCCTTGGTAAGAACATGGTAAGTTAAGTTATTTTTCTTATTTTTTTTCTTTTTTTAAGTACCTTCTGGCATGTTGTTCCTTTGTTAATTTTCACTGTATGAGGCTGTAATCTTTATTTTGATTGCTCACATAAATACTTTTTCTTCAAGTTCTGGTAACATTCGATCCACCCAACACTACACCTACAGTAAATTATCCTTATTCTGTTGCTGGTGGATGTTTAAAGTGATTTCTCATTGAAATACTTTTTTTTTCTTTCTCTTTTATTAAATGTTGAAGCTAATGAAAGCCCAGTTAGATTCATTGGGCTATCTGAATGCTTTTGCAGTATTAACAAAGACAGCATTTAATTCTCCAACAGTGAACAAAAATGCCAATGTTAACATGTTCAGCTTTCCTGTGATTTCAGAAGTGCCAAACCATTTTGTGTAGTTAAATGTAATGCTAAATTGTGTCAGGCTTATGCTAAGATTTCAGGCAAAATACTACATTAACACATGAACATTTTTACTTTCAATTCTGATGTTTCTGCAATGAAGTTCTTCAGGTCTAAGTTATATCTGTGATATTATTCAGATGCAAAAATAAATAAATAAATAAAACCTTCCTGTCCTCTTTAAAGTTCATGTTGTACCATCTGTGGTAGTTGCTGTACCTTCTCTTCTCTGCAGCTTCTGCTGCACAGGCATTACAGCATATGGTTTTGCTTTTTGCACGAAATGAGTCAGTCTCGATGCTGCCGCGGTGTTTAAAGATGAAAAGATGTAAACGCAAACCGTTACCATTGAAGTGGAGCTACTGTGGAGGTGGATAGAGATGAGGGACCACCAAACAGCACTACTGTCTCCTGTTCCCTCTTTTTTTTTTTGTGCATGTGGTCCTTTATGCTCTGACCACCTTTTAAATGCTTTGTCATCGATATTTGATGTAGGACTTTTTACCTGTTTCTCTTGAATTATGCAGTCACATTAAGGAGAAGGGTGACTGCAACTCTACAGGGTGCTGGATCTATTTTTGCTGTTGTGACACGCAGATCAGCGGGAGGTATGGGCGGGGACACATGCAGTGTCACAGAATTAGAATTCAAAGATTTTATGGACGCATTTTAAATAAAATCAAATCCAAACAGCCAAAGTGTTGTTCATTTTTAAAAATCCTAAAACATAAAATACCCTTTTTTTTTTTTTTTTTTGGGGGGGGGGGGGGCAGAAATGATCTTCAGAAAGGGCACTTGACAATTTAGAGGGCAAAGGGGCAAGTGCTTGAGCACCACCTGGAGTCTATCTGTGCATGTGCCTGTACTGAGCTGACCATGAACTCACCATTTACCATATACCAAGACTATTCTGGAAGCAAATGTGAGGATATAGATATATATATATATATATATATATATATATATATATATATATATATATATATATATATATATATATATATATATATATATATATATATATATATATGTATGTATGTATATTGGTTGTATTTGCTTAAGACTGACTATGATTAGATGACTTTTTTATGTTTTAAAAAAGCATAGAATAAAAAGAGGAATTTGACAACTTTTGCATATGACTGTATGTTTAAATTAGTTCAATTTTATGTATTTATGCAAGCACAGTTTCACATTTGCATCTATTTTTGTCTCATGTTCTCTGCAGAAAACTGAAATGAACCTTCTTTGAAGTCATGGTGCATATCAGTGTTAAATGGACATGGTTCACAGGTTTTTCAAAGACTTATGAAACTGGGACTGGTGGGTTTACACGTCCTCTTCATAGTGTCATTTTTACCACTTGGTGAATGTGGGCAGTGTAAAATTCACGCCTTCCCTTATTTTGAGCTTTGTTTCATATAAACTCCTTTACAGTAGAGGCTATATTTATTTATATATATTTTTTTGTTTGTCTTCATTCAAACCATAGACTTTTGCTGATAAAGAAAAGGTTTGGTGTATGTGGCAGATGATGAAATACAACAAATGTATTCACCAATACAGAATACCATTACAATATTGTTTGCCCCTCTGTTTCACTCATGAACTCTCTCTCCTCATCCAAGCTCACCATTTCTCTTCTTTCCTCTCTTTCAGTCATGTAAATCTGTTTATCTCTAATTCTACCACATCTGCTCATCGATTGTCTTGCTCATTCACCCTCACCCACTAACTGATGCAAGGCGAGGTAACTCAAGAGGGAATTAACAGGTGAAATCTATTCTCTTTATCTCAAGCCCTGCTGTGCTATATTATTCCAGTCCCAGCCCAAACCGAGCCGATATCCTTCTCACACTGTGCAAACAAGAAGTTTATATAATTAACTTTCAGAGACATTGCTGGACCAACCCTTCATTATGGTTGAAAGGGGGAGCTAAGCGCCTTTCCCCATAACTCTGGGGGATTAAGGTAATGACACAGAAAGACAGGAGTAGACAGGTGGTCTACAAAAGTCTCCTCCTATTTTATACAGTAATGAAATTAAATCATAAAGCTCCACTAATCTCTTCCACAAAGGTTCGGAGGATGTTCTGCACTTGCAGGTGTGTCAGAGCCCCCCGATCCGTGCAAGTTATAAAGTGTGATTTATTCACACAAGGTA
Source organism: Hirundichthys speculiger (assembly GCA_018398805.1). Taxonomy (NCBI): domain Eukaryota; kingdom Metazoa; phylum Chordata; class Actinopteri; order Beloniformes; family Exocoetidae; genus Hirundichthys; species Hirundichthys speculiger. The sequence continues at coordinate 1,935,725 of JAGFBZ010000849.1, read as the reverse complement.
CAGCACCTCCTGCAGCAAATATGGAGCCCTATCAGTTAATCTTATACTTGGCAGCATATTATTTATTTAGTCATCTGCATGAAATTCTCTAATACTTAAAATGAGCCTGAATACTTTAAAAAAAATGTGCCTCAAACCACAGCTAGACTACATACATCATGTGAAATATAGATTTTTTAGGTAGAACTGTAGTTCCTGAATCAAAAAGCTCATAATGACTCAAATTACGGGGACGAGCATGACTGTATCACAGACTAGAAGGTGATGAGACTACGCTCTCACTTAACATATAAGCACTCTCTCCATTCAATGATAACCATTAAATCAGTTGCCTTTTAGAAAGTGCACAACATATTCTAACCCTTATATTTATATTCATCGGGGGAAGAGCGTCAATCTGCATGACTCTCTAAATTTAGTTCAAAGCCATGCCAGTCAAGCAGGTGAGCTCGTAACTGTCAAAGTCTCTGAAAGAGAGGTAGAAAGAGACAGGAGAGCACACACCAGCCTGCAGATGCTGTTCGCATTATTATGTAGAGAAGAGCCCTTCAGCATGTTTATACTCATTCAGCGAGACAGCTGTGGGCATCTCCAGCCTGCCTCTGTGTATGTTTCTCCAAGGCTCTCTAAGCCGGTCCCATTCATCTTTCTCCAACAGGCCTGCTCTAATTGGGCTGCATCCCCACCTGCTGTCACTCACCACCTCCTCCACATTGTGCCAGAAGAGATACAGATGTACCTGGTCCGGCACAGCCCTGTCGCCGCACGCAAGTCCCTGCATTTAAATCGCATGGGGGGCAGCTGAGCCCCAGCAGCTACACTGAGCCCATCTGAGGCGCTGTGCTTTCCTTTTCAGCCAGTCTGCACCTGCCTTCCCCTCTATCCCCAGTGGTGTGGAAGCCTGGTAATTATGTAGCCTACCAGTTTAAATGAAGAACAGGTTATAACACTTGAGGGCTGGAGGTTTCATCATGAGTAACTCTGTCCTCTAGTTTGGCAAGGACATTAAATATTTCTCCTTGGGTAAAATGTATTTTAAAGTTCGCCATGGACTAGTTTCATTATAACTCCTGTCTTGTTTGAGAGGAGTCTGCCACTTCAGATAAGAAATGCAGATATTCTTTGGCTACCAAGCACAGCCAGAGGACATCTAATGAACCTTTGAGATCTCGGTGCTAAACCAGCCCTAAAATGTCCTGTGTGCTGTGAGATATGGCTTCAATTTGTTGGGAAGAAATTCAAGTTTCAAGTTCAAGCATAATAGACAAGAGAGCAACCAAAACTCTCATTTGCTTAAACTGATTTTTATTAATAAATAAAGGATTAACTTTAGTGCAACGGAAGATTGATTTAAGTTTTATAAGGGCTTGACTTTGTATATGTGGGCTAACCAAGAGATAGATTTGCATAGATTCAATAAGTTTCTTCCTTGTTTCTGCATTCTTTGCATTTAAATCCTCTGCCAAACATTTCAAATATCCTTGTCTTTTCCCATCAGTGGCTGACAGGAGCATGAGGGATCTCATGCAAGTACAACACTGATTTTCAGTGACATTGGCTGATATTTATTGTTTGGGCATGCTCAAGCATCATTTTATGAGCATCCATCCATCCATCCATCTCTCACTCTTATTGGTCACCTATGTTTTTGTACAGTTAATATTAAGATCCTGATAAAACTCCTGATTTTGCCACGAATTGTTCAATTTAGCATCCATCTATCCAGTATTTATACCCACATATTCTTATTCCAGGGTCACAAGGATCTTTTCATTCTAACACAAGGGCCACAAATTTCTGATGAGAGAAGGACAAGAAAAACTATCATTTTCCTCCCAACATGAAAAGCTCACTCACTTTCCAGGTAAACCAGGTCGGAAGAAACATCCTGTAGTTACGGAAAATAATTTATTCAGTTTCAGAGGGCTCAAATTTTACTATAGGGATTTTTGAAACAGCTATAAAACTGGGTTAAGAACTCTCCAATGCCTTTTATGAAACCCAGAATGATATTGTTGAAACTTCATCTTTGAGGAAAAAATTTGGTCAGGAAAAAAAAAAAGTTGAATAACTGTGATCAGATATCAGATAAACATTAAACAGAAAAAAACTGAACATAATGCTTGATCGCAAAAGTAAAACCATTCCCATCCCCACAATACAAATTCATTCAAAACTGCAGTGAAGCCTTGAGAAAACCTTTAAGGTTATAGATGATCCAATAACCTGCAATGGACTGGCGACCTGTCCAGGGTGTACCCTGCCTTTTGCCTGAAGAGAGCTAGAACAGACTCCAGCAGATCCCCGTGACCCTGCATAGGACTAAAGGGTATGAAAATTTAATCTAAATGTGTACATTAAGAAGAAATTAAAAAAAAAATGTCAAACTTTGAAAGAGTTTTTGTGAAAACCCTCATTTTTAGTCCTCTTACACTTAATTAAAGATTCATTTTTTATGTGACCATATGCTTCTGCTATATCCTGTCTCTTGAACTTTTCAGACAGGGAAGTTTTAAGTGTTGGTTTTTATGTTATAGGCTAAATAAACATGAATAGCCGGCTGCTTCCTGGAGACAACATTACAGATTAAGTGATCTAACCATAATGAGGCTTTAGCTGTACAGACAAAACACAGGATGTTGACTTTGATTGTAAAAACACAGAGCAGTCATTTCAAGTTGCTTCGTTGCAGAGTGCTCTGCAGGCAGTCAGTCTATGCTGAGTCACACAATAAACCAAGACTCTTGAGGTTTCTGCAGTAAAAAACTTTTGTGGTGCATGCATTTCCATTGCATAAACTGCCTGCATATATAGCACAGGTCCATGTAACTGAGTACAAATACCTACTATGATAACAATTAGGTGGAGGATTTTCAGGACACACTTGGTAAAGAGGTCAACCTTATGTATAGAAATGTACATGATCACCTAAGCCTAAGTTTTTCTTTCATATTCATATTAATCCATCTGCCCAAGCATTAACATCTGCTCATCAGTGATTGGATTGTGAGAGATAGCAATGTAAGAAGAAACGTTCTGACCTCCCTTTCTCTGGCCACCCCCTCCAGCTCCTCCAAGAGGCAGGAGGCAGACTCAGGCAGATATCTTTTTTTCCCGGACAGCACAGACATAACATCTCCCCAGCGTGTCCTGGGTCTGCATCACGGGCTTCTTCCAGTTGTGCATGCACATGATGCCTCCTCATAGAGAGGGCCAGAAGGCATCCGAAACCAGAAGTCCAAACCAACTCAACCAACTTGGCTCCATTGATAAGAAGTAAATTTTCAAAAAGAAATAGTCTAAAAATGGTCATATGTCTAACAAAAACAATACAAATGGCAACATGGAACTATCCAGATAAGATACTAAGACAGAATTATTTTTACTTTATTTGTTTTGCAGAATTCTGGCAAAATTATTGACATTATTTAAATATAAATTCCTATTTCATAGATAGTAACACTCTTTACTGTTAAGCTGCTATGGAACCTACTGAAACTAAGAAAACTTCAGCACCATATTTATCAATATTTAAGATAATGTCGATTTATCATCAAATAATTTTCGTATCCAGAGATTCTCTCTTAAAAGATATTTATATTTATTTTTATCAGTGTTATCATTGCAGATGTCATCACTGTGAGATTTGGGAGGTAATAATAGCATGGTTCATTCTATGATTTATTGCTTCTGTGATTCCATGCCTGAACCCAAACTTCATCTAATTTTCTAATTATATGCTTCCACACAAACTCATGGATACCGTTTACACTGGGGAACAAAATTACAGTGAATCCAACACATCATGACTTTGCTCTCTGAGATGATTATGATTATTGTTGTTTGGTGCATTATGACCGACAAACAACCAGACCAGAAAAGGCATCCCGGTTGTGAGATGCAGTAAGTACTTTTTTCAATTACAATTAACAGTGAGTAAAGTACAGAGTACTTAATTATATCAGGGCTGTTTTTTTTTTCTGTTTTTTTTTTCTTTTTGATGGCCCAATGCAAGTTCCCTTTTTTTTTCTTGTTTGTTTTTGTTTTGTTTATTGTTTGTTTGTTTTTGTTTTTTGGGGGAGGAGGGCTATATTGTCAAATTACAGTGTAAAAGGGGAGTTCAAACCTTTTAAAATGGTCTGCAGTGATGCATTATTATGTTTCACTGTGTTGCACTTTAATGGGAAAACAGGCCAGATTTAAATTTGAATTCAAATTCACAAAAAAGTTGAGCTACCAAATTAACTTAACTCAATTGCCATAAAGGACCCGATCTTTGGGCAGATCTGCTATAGCCACTATTTAGGGATAACGTGTTGCAGGAGAGGTGTTCCCCTAAAAAAACGCAATCTAGCAACTTGCTAAACCCGCTTTCCCACCTGCGCTACCTGCTATATATATATATATATATATATTATGTATATATATATATATATATATATATATATATATATATATATATCGTATTATATATATATCTGTTAAACCAATCAGTGCATCAGTAGCCATTGCCTTTAAGAGCAGGTTGAGCTATGCGCAATCCACTTTCCCAAACCCGCTCAGGTCGTCTATGGTTTAACTGGTGAGCAAGCCGTTTAAGACAGTCTCTGACTTTTTATACAAGAGTTAATTCAAGAGGTAGAGCCGTTTGTGCACGTCCACATGTGACCAGGTGGACGTGCATTGACGCCATTTGGTTGCGCTCTTGTACGAGCAGACATGGGTTGAGGGTGTTCGGACCACCCGCTATGCTTTTTTCTAAACCTGCGATTGCAAGATACCGAGTTTGCAGAAATGGCATAGACACAACCATTGCTACACCTACAAAGTAAGTAACGGAGTCAGCAAAATGGGTAGCGGCTCTAGTGGGTGGAAGATTGTATTAGCGGTTAGCTGAGGTTCCTATACACGCAATTTGAGGGTAGTGACTAGTGGTAACGGGTAAGGAGAATGTGTATGATTCGGGGCCAGTCTGCTGAGGCATATCAGAGCCATTAGGGGCAAAGTCCCATGAAGAAAATGTACAAATGTCCTAGAAAAAACACAGAATTTCTGACTTTATACACATGTGTATTTAAGGAAGAAGAAAACACTCCGAAATTGCGACATTTTAAACTTGTTGGACTGTAGTTGTGTTTACCAAGAAAAGCAGTACCTAATAGTAAATAAGCCACTTTCATTTTAGATCTGGGAACTGGGCAGCTAATGCATCATATTTATATAATATGGCCTTCATAGAATTGCATTTCCTCATATGCATTTCAAGCTACTACTAATTTGTTATTTTCAAACATAAAGGACATAAATGAAAGGAAGCACAATACTACAAGCTAAAAGTGCTGAAAAAATGAGAACCCTCACCGCAACCTACTGTTTGGCAATGTAATTACCAAACACAAACAACAACAGATAAGTATAAATTTTCGACTACAGCATGGGCTGCATACATCGTTGCAGTGTAGAGCCATAAATCACACTTTAGCTATTACAACAAAAGTTACACAATGAAAATATAGACCTATTATTGATCAAATTTGAATTTAAATACCACAAAGATTTCAGAGATGGCAAAAAGCAAGCAAAGCAGGGTAAATATTTTTCTGAGACGATGAATCCATCCTTGTGCATCTCCCTAAAGACGCCTAAACACACAAACAGACACATACAGGAAAGCAAAACAGCTGTGCAAGTACCCCCCCCCCCCCCCCCCACTGCTGACATCACACACACAAAGACAAAATGATACAAAAAATCTGAATCATAAATAAGCAATTTGATAAGTGAGAAGATTAATTAATTAATTAAAAATAAAACATGAGACAGTAATCCAAAGGTCCTACATTTCACATGGATGGTCAGGAGGATTTGTTTTCTCAAACTGTTTATTCAATACTCAGTGCTTTTAGACAAAATGAACATACTCTTTTCATCTATTTATTTTTCTGCAGCATGTCATGAAACGTCTCCTGTCTTTCAAAAGTTAAATATTATCAGACATTTTTTTTCATTTTTCACTTATGCTCCATAATCTATGTACGTAGGTTTCTTGGTTTTAAAAGTGAGATATGTTGGGCCACTGCAGCAGCTGCAGGTTCGAGTCCTAGCCTAAGACCCTTTGCTGCGTGCTTTCACCACTCTCTCTGTCCCCGCTTTCTTGTCCCCTCTTCCCTATAGATAAAAAAGGCCACCAGTGGCATTAAAAAAAAAAAAATTAAGAAAGATATATGTTGTTGAATTGATGGTGACATATTATGCGATGCAGAAATGAATAGGGGTCACTCCTCATGAGGAAACTAACCCAAGATAAAAACTCCTCTGTTTTAAGTGATACTCACTCTGAAAGCTAGTGTTGCATGTGCAGAGATATGCTAATGAGGACATGCTTTGATTGGGCCACCCACGTCAGTGACTCCAGCTGACAAAGGTGCACAAGGCTGCATCCGGCAGCCTCATTAAAGCCTTGTCCAATTATAGAATAGTAATTGATCGTCTGCTTTGTGTGTCTGCCCTCTCTCCTTGTCTCCAAAGTATGCTTGAGGTCAATTTAAAATGTATCAAAGCTGTAACATGGTTAAATCCCCATGGACAGTTGCTGGCCTTCCATGGCTTTTTGTTAAGCTTATACAACCACCTGCGTGCTAAGTGTTGTCCCTGCTTTCAAGTTTATCAATGTCTACCCTCAAATCACCAACACAAATTGTCACACTTTGGGGATTGTAAGAGTGAAATATAAAGGGATCCTGTGGAGGATGGCTGCTGTGAGCAACCGCAAACAGTGACACAGCCAGGGAGAATTCAATACAAAAATATTTTATTTTCTCATGCATAAAACAGATAAGGAGACACATACCCTCTGAGTGTCAAACTGCTCAGCCTCAGCCCTTTAAATGAGCCAATTGGCCTCATTTATATGCTCCACCCCTGATTGGCCTGAACCATTCCTAAGACCAGGGGTGCCTCCCATCTCAATACAAAACTAAATTCTAAAAGTCTTAAATCTAAATATATTTACACACTTAGGCCCCCATCATACACTTCCCACTAGCCACTACCCACTAACCGCTACCCGCAAATTGCGGGTTTAGGTACCTCCGCTAACTGCTAATGCAATTTTCCGCTCCCTAAAGCCACTACCTGTTATGCCGACTCCCTTACTCACATTGTAGGTGTGACAACTGGCGTGTTTTTGGCCCTTTCCACAAACTCTGTATCTTGGGATCGTGGGTTGCGGGTAGCGGTTAGCGGGTGGTCAGGTGCACTGATTGGTTTAACAGGTGGAACGCCCTAACTACTATGCATAATATAGCGGGTAGCGCCGGTGGGATAGCAGGTTTAGGAAGGTGGAAGATTGCGTTCTTTGCGGGGGAACGTCCCTCCCGCTACCCGCTATCCCTTATTGGCAGCTGTAGGAGATCTGGCAGAAGATCGGGCCCTAACAATCAAATTTAACAAATGTTTTAAAATTACTCTAACACCTCAAACTAAAGGACAATCAATCGCACCCCCTACCCACACCTAGCCAATGGCCTTCCCCGGAACCTTTAAATAGGCTCCTGGTTTCTGGGGAAGTATTTGCCCGAACATCCCTGGAGAGGATACTGGCTAGGTGAGTACTCATGCTTCCCATAATCACATCATCCTAAACCATTAACTTCCACGCTTCTCCTTTACAGGATCTGAAAGACAAACTTACATTATAAAATGGTTCAAAGCCAATTTACGTGCAATGTTTAAAGTGCAAAGTGTGAAATAAAATACAATTGTGCTTAACTCATGATTTAAAGTGCTGTGCAGTTATTTATACCAAGCATAAACTCCTCTGTATATAAAAATTTAAATGTGAGGATATCTGTGTTGCAGCAGAAGACTGGCCACAAGTGTGTCATGCAGCAGGACAATGATCAGAATCAGATTAGAATGGCTAAAAAAGAAAAGGGATCAAGGTGTTGTAATGGTCTGATAAATCTCCAGGCCCCTGTCTGCCTGAAATACTGTAAACCTCAATGAACTGAAGCAACACTGCAAAGAGGAGTGGGACAAAATAATTCTACAATAATGTGAGAAGCTGGTAAAAATATATTTAAAGCACTTAAGTTATTGCTAATGAGGATGTTTCTAATATCTACTGAGTGATGTACTCAATATTTCCACATATTGCTTTGGCATTTTGCTTTTTTTTTTTTTTTTATTAATAAATAATGACAATATATCGTGTTCATCTGAGATTGTATTTACTTACTTACTTTAAGGACAGTTAAGGACCAGGTGATTTTTTTCTTAATGTCCCATTGAAAAGGTGTAATTTCTTGTACATAAGCACGTTGAAACACAGAAACCTGATAGAGTGACTTCCTGTCAGTCAACCTTCCTGAAATCATGCGTTGAGCAAGCACTCCCAACCTTACCCACCCCTTTCCTGAAATGAATTGTTGTTCTCTTTAAGATGAGATGAGACAGGCTGGCATTGTATTCTGAACTTTGCAGCACAAATAAAGAGAAAAACAAAGAAGCGTGCTTGTCATAACCATAAACAACTATCAGGATGTCGAAACAGCACGAGCACAAACAGCAATGCCTTCAGATCTCCATATTTAGCTACATGTGTGTAAGCACAGGAGGCTTCACGTTTAAACAGACTCACAGAGGCCTGTCTCTCACACTGACAAGAACTAAATTCAACTGATTTCTGAGTCAATCAGTAGCAGAGGTCTAACTTATCCCTCAATTAGCTCTCTCCTGCTTTACCGCCTTGATGCTTAATGATTTGTATGCCAACCAAGATGGCTCTGCTTCTACCCCATTATGAATAGAGACATTGCCTTGTGTGGGTTCCTTATTAAATAAGTAAGAGGATGGAGGAGGCAGACAAGCATTTTTAAGCCTTGGCAGAGAAGACGCCATGGCCATTAGAGCCTGAGCATTAACAAAGGCAAGAAACAACACAAACCAGAATGGGAGTTGAGGGATGGAGGTGGTGAGGGCTGTGGAAGGAGAAAGCCAGGGAATGAGCTGACAGGACAAAAAAGAAAGCATTGTAATTATGGTTATATTGCCACCTTGTTATTACAAGCCTGTATTGCAAAAGGTCCAGCTCTGAAAATTTAAAGACACAGTCATTGATACTGTTACTTAATTCTCCTCAGCCCTTACCTGGGTTTCAATTAGTGCAGTTTATTCCGCAGCACTTTTCTATCAGCCAGAGGCGTCACAAGTATTTGTAATGTGAGGGGAATCACACTGGCGGGGGGTCTGGGGGTCATCCTGTGGAAGATTATTCATACAGTAGATGCAATTTCCTGCATCCTGGGGCGTTTTAAAAAGTTGTTAGACACCTACTTTTACCTGCAAGTGAACATTTGATTCAAAGATTAGCCGGCTAACTAGGCTAACCTATCCATAGGAAAAAAAAAACGTCCCGTGAAGAAATTTGTGACTTACTTTCCGTGGCTTTTTACAGAATCTCCTGGTGTTCATTGTGTCTGGGGAAGGAGCAGATATTGGAAACAACTAATTGTCAGACAAAAAGGAAAAAAAAAAGCCTTCCAGTCTATACTGGTGTACCTTAAAGTAAAGAATGCAAAACTTACTACGAATTTTTCACTGTTTAGTTGAATGCAACATCAGTTTAACGTGACTTAGGGCTAATTTTGAGGACACATGACAAAAGAATACAGTTTTAGCAAAAGCTGGACATTGTGAGATGGCAGTGGGGCTGACATGACACCCAGTTTTGAGCAGCCTGCACTGACGGTTCACTTCTGTTAAAAACGTTACGGCTGAGACGGTTGATGAACCGTATTCTAGACTACCCTTTTGAATGTTTACGTGCAGTAAATTATTGGAGGTAACCAAGAGACTTTCAGTGGTATGAATATTCTTTTATCGAGCAAGTGGAATGGATTATTTGGCGAAACAATAGAAACAGTGCTGGGTAGATTAATATGTTTACAGGATAAATGTTAGGGGGTCCAAACAAATAATTTCAAAATGGGGTGGAGATCTGTCCCCCTAAAGTATAATGGTTGCGACACCTATGCTATCAGCACTATTATAGTTCACAGTTGCATCGAAGGGATAAAATACAGAAGCTAAAAAAATCATCAATGGGGTTCATAACAGCCTAGACACCCTTATTGGAAGGACTGAAAGCATTCAATACTGCAAGAATTGTCCCTTTATTGTAGCCATTCATTACAATGATGAAACCTCAAGGTAATTATCAATTTTGTTTGAGCACATCTGAAAGCTTTGTGTGGCACACTAATGGATGCCACCGGTGAAGCCAGCATTCAGATTTGTGTCAACGAGTCATTAAGCCGCCTTTGAGGGAAGTCAGCAATCTGATCCATCATGACAATAATGAGACAAAGATGAACTCATCAATTTCACTCTCCCAAGCACTGCGCATTAGGTATGAATAATACGGATAATAGTCACTGTCTATTCTTCCATGACACACTCTACTTTCCAGCCTCTTTTCACCGTCTTTTTAACATCTTCACCTCTCAATCATCTTTTCTGCCACATCTTTTAAAGTCTGACTATAATCAAAACCAATTTGTTACTATGGTCCTATTTACATCTTTGATATTTTTGGCCCCAATTTTTCGGAGCAAACGGCAGAAACATTTCCTTTTTATATGGTGCCAAAACTCACAAGCCATGGTTTAATTTATTTGTATGGCTTATTTGTACTCGCTTCACTCACTGCACTTCACAAAAAAGTAAGAAAATAAACATGCTCATAAAAAATACATCTGTCTTTCAGGCTCTCTTGAGACCAATTTTTGATTTTTGTTGAATAAAGCTGCAACTTCATACGGTGACAGGCTTCCTCTCAATTTTGAAGGTGTGACTCCAGAGGAAAGAGTGATTTTATAAAGAATTTATTTATGTGCATGTTCATCTTGTCTCAGTAGTTTTCCTATGTATAAAGTGAAACAAACTGCCATAAATTTCTTTGTTTTGATTTTTTTTGTGTGTGTGTGTGAGTGTGTGTACAGTTATACAGGAGATTTTTCACATAATTTCTCATCTCCAAGGCTACCTTAATATTTGATTGCTCATTTAGCCTTTGAGAACATTATATGCACCTCTGACCTCAGGCACCTCCAGCACTTCCCATTTCCTCAATGTGCAGTTCATCATGAAGCTGGCTGATCGTAGCCAGCACTTTTAATGATTCATGAACACAGAAACTAATGGAGTACTTTACACATTGTAATCGAATGAGACCATTATGGTGAAACTAGCTGCAGAGTGAGGACTTTGATCAAAAAGAGATCCAGTATATAATCATGAGATGAATTTGATGAACAGTCGAAAAATCGTGTAGACTGATATTACCTTCATGGGCTGAGTTCTACATGAGCTGAACTTCTGCAGCTATGGTTAAGGTGCCATCACAAATGAATTAAAAGGTTCTTTGTATTCAATTAATTTAAAAAGAGATAGTTTACTGCTTACTGTTTAGCATTAGATGCCCAACCCAAATCAACCTCTACCACCATCTTATTTTGGCTTGTGTGTGGCAGGATAACATAATGTCACATATGCCTTTTATGTCTGAATGCAAAAGCTCAATTCAAAAGAAATATGCAATGCCCTTTTTCTTGTGGAAACATGCATTGTTCACACAGCAGCTCGACTGCTTGTCAAAAAAACATGAGGATGTGTCATTTTCCAAAAAATTAGTTCAAAATAGTAAAAAATAACTTTGTTCTCTGTCATGCCAAGAAGAAAAGATTGAAACCATAGTGTTTTTGGTAAATATGCCACCGAAGGCGAGTATTAGATGTGTCGGTACAATTTCAAAAGAGATTTTGAAGAATAGAAGTGTCCTCATCTGACTCTAAGCAAGATAGTGTACTGTATTTCTTAAAAAGGATGCTGAATGATCTTACATTTTCTTTTCATTTTTTTTTTATTTACAAAATGTTTGTTCTTTTAATCACAAACATTATCTTGTTGGCAAATGTTCCCCACAAAAAAAAAGCTTTGCAGTGTTGCCAGCTATCACTCTGTTGTAAGGACAAACAGATTTTTCCTTCAGTACGAATCCAATCTTCTACTCTTAATTTATGTCCAAATATACTATTCTACACAACATGTGGAGAAATGCTGTGAAGCTGGAATGTGGTTAAAGCTTCTGAGCAGTGAGTTTAAATAGTTAGCTTTGCATGCTGTACCACATATATCCAAACCAACACATGAAATAATGAATCATAATAATACATACTCTAATATTATCTATAATTCATCAACACACACACACACACGCACACACACACACACACACACACACAGACACATAATGTCTCTGTAAACCCCTTGATCAGGAATAACTCTATATAGAAAAAATATATACAGTCATGGAAAAAATTATTAGACCGCCCTTGTTTTCTTCAGTTTCTTGTTCATTTTAATGCCTGGTACAACTAAAGGTACATTTGTTTGGACAAACATAACGATAACCACAAAGATTGCTCATAAGAGTTTTATTTAAGAGCTGATATCTTGATTATAACCTAAATCACTTAAGTTTTTATATCAATAGCTATGGCGTTGTACTGCCAAAAACACTGCTTTTATGCATTCAGTGTTTTCTTTTCTGTCTGTTTTAGTCACATGATGACATGTTTAGTGGTACCAGGTATTAAAATGAACAAGAAAGTGAAGAAAAAATGGTGGTCTAATAATTTTTTTCATTACTGTAAATGCTTAAATTTAGAAAATCAGCTGGAAATGTAACTTGATTGTCTGCCAGACTCCCATTAACTTATATTTTTTTGGCAAACTGTCATGTTAGCAAAGTCTCACCTAAGATTTAAAACCCAAAAATGGCATTCAGGACAGCTCTATTATGATATTTGGCTTTTTCATATTAAACTTATACATTTTTAAAGATAACATAATATGTCTTTTTTTTCTTGGAGGTTGTAATGAATTTCAGTTCAGTTCAACTTTTTTGTGTAGCATCTATAACAATACAAATCATCTCTAGGTGCTTTGTCAGAGACCCAGCACATGACCCTCAAACATTTAGTATTAGATATTGGTAAGACTGTCAAATATTAAGTAAAGAAAAATGACAAGTAAAAAAACTCCCCAAGTGGAAGAAAAACCTTTAAGTCAAAGAGTGGCGAGAAAAAAACTCCACTTTAAGAGGGAAGAAACCTCAAGCAGGACCTGGCTCATAAGGGAGGACCTTCCTGCAGACAGCGGGTCAAGTAAAGGAAGAAAAGAGGAGGGAGATAGGACAGAGAGAGGATGGAGAAGAGAGAGAGAGAGGAGAGGCACACACACACCTACACACACACACACACACACACACACACACACATATATATATATATATATAGTCAATAGGACAATATATATCAATGTTATTACTAAATGCACTGCAGAGATGACTTTATAAACAGAATGTAAGCAGCAACACTGAGGTGGTCAGAGGGTCAGACTGCTGGTCAGCATGTTAGTTGATATCCCAGAGACATCTATATAGACAGGTGGAAGTAAACGCTGGGATGGTCAGAGGGTGGAACTGCAGGTTAGTATGTAACTCTGGAAACTCTGGCCTAGATACATATACAGAATGAAAAAGAAAAAGCGGGGCACAGGAAAGCACAAAAAAACTACTAAAACAATGAAGTGCAGTCACGTTTATGAGGTGCTCCTAATTAACAACCACAGATTCAGCTGAAGGAAAAAGAGGAAAGGAGGAGAGCAAAGAGGGATGGAGACACCACTCAGCAGATCATGTTGGTGTCTCCCTGCAGCGTAGACCTATAGCAGCTTCGCTATGATGAGGCCATGTTTAAGATGAGCCTGCTCCAGTCTGGCTTCAGCCATTCATATAACCGTAGCTATGGCTATTAGCCAACACATACTATTCTTTAGACCTTTACTAAAGAAATACCTTTAGTTTTATAGGTGGAGGTGGTGTCAGCCCCCTTAACCCTAATTGGTAGTTGGTTCCATAATAGAGGTGCCTGATAGCAGAATGTCCGTCCTCGCAATTCACACAGAACATCCAACAAATGCCATCATAGATCTTTCTTATATTTACCTTAGAAAGATAGTCAGGAGCACTTAGTTTCGTATTCATGCCCACACAATTTTACACACACACACACACACACTCACTCATATCTCTTTCCTCTGTATCTTACTCTGCCACATCTCTTAGATTTGCACCCACTTCTTGGGTGCCAGCACTTATTGGAAAGAAAGAAGTGTTGACAATTGTCTTCTCCTGCTTTGTCACCAAACAACATTGTCACACTCCACTGCCAGATTAATTCTCAGACATCCCTGTCAAGAAATGACATTTAATTTTCACACCTCTTCTCTCTGCTATTGTCTCTTTCATGAATTTTATTTTCTAGCACACCTCTAGTGAATTGGGGCCTGGCAGTATCAATATCTCTGACAGTATTAGGCTTTAATTCAACTAAAATACTCCCTCTGTCTTTGCCTTTCTTTCAGTAACAATGTGTTATGACACATGCGTTGAAATATGATGTCATTTCTACATCTGAATATACACTTTACAGCTTCATCTCACTCTTGGTCAATCTCCAAAGGTATATTAATTTACAGACAGGGTTAATGACAGGGTCAACACTAAACCTTTTATTTTAATTTCATTTTTAACGCCCACCCCATTATTTTTTTTGTATTTATTCTTATTGACTCTTGCTTACTTTTTATAATTTATATTTATTTTATCTATTTTTGTGGCATCTATTTTTATTCTTAAATATCTTAATTACTTGGAACTGCTTATATTTTTTATTTTGTTTTAAATATTTCTTTACAGGTTAGATGTATTTTGAGGATTATGCACCTCTCTTCGATTTTAGAGCGGCCCATCTGTTGCTGGAATGAGCATTTCCCTTATTTCTGTCTTAGCCCCTTAAATTAAAACATTGCTCCATTTCTTAGTTTTCATTAGATTAGAGAGAGCGCATGTCCTAGTATGACGTTTGATCCTACGCATTACATGTAGGACAACAGCTTAACTTTGTAAGGGCTTACATTGAAATGGAAATAGCCAAAAAGGCTCTTTGGCCAAAGTGGTTTTGGTCTCAACTTTCACGTCCTCCAAGTACCCACATTACCAGAAAATACAGCTTAGAAGAAGTGTGCACATCTACCTGAAGTCCATTTCTCCTCCCCAAGTCTCAGGCTGTTATGACAGTTCATTTTCACGGTTTAAGTAAGTATTGGCGGGAGCGGATCCAAATGGCTGAAAACAGCCCCTGGTTCATTATCAAGAGGCCTAGAATTTGAGATTATTGGTGATTACACTCATCCATCCCCTTTTCTGAAAAAAAAAGAAAAATCTTTTTAATCCCCCTCTATGGTGCAGCTTTGCCCAGGGAAGGCTGGCATCCATCACAGGCCTAAAAAAAGCACAGAACATACGGAACCAGGAGGAGCCCTGGCCCTGGCTTACAGGGAAGAAGGCCAATTGGCTAGCGAACAAGAGGTGCCTGGTCTGACCGGGCAGAAGAAGACGCCACTTGGCGGCAGATCACAGCGGTCAGTGGGGACATCGTTGGCCTGCCGGCTTGCGTGGGGAGCTCTCATGGAAAATGGGAGGGGGGCTGGGAGTTCGATGTTGACCTTAGACTCTGAGCTGCAGTCATAACACAGCAGCCCTCTGCTTCCCAGTATGTCCTCTCTGTCTCTGACAGGTGTGAATGACAGCTCTCATAGATACATGTTGGCTGTATTCTCACTCTCACACACGTTCTAATGGTTTTTCATTTCTTACATGCAGGTACAGAGCATGAGTCTTCCACAACTCCTTTTTTTTTTGTTTGTTTTTATAATAAAAATGTTTTCAAAAGATTTACAACAATGCCCTCAACACAAATCTTTTGAATGAAGACCTTTTAACAGGGGAAAAAGATCCACTTTGCATTTTTATGACTGTTTGCGTCTTCTTTAAAAGTCATTTGAATGGGATCCCATTGAGTATACTCGTTTTAACGTTTGAATTCACATACAATATTGATCACCTGGAGAGTTTTCTTCTCATTAAAGGTTGTCTCTTTGGTCAGCTTCACACAAAGCTCCTCTCTTCACTAGCTCTGTTTCAACAGAGCAGTGAGCTATTCACAAAGATGTTTTGTAGGCTGTAAACCCAAATAACAAGGTTTTGTTTTCTTATCTTTGTCAATTTAGCATTCATTTCTTCCATCACTGTCTGTCCTTTCATACAAGTTTTGTGAGAAGTCCAAATTGCAAGGGTATCAGCAAACACTTGAGTGGTTAAAGAAGAAAATAAACTCACTTCAAGGCTCACTGCATGGAGGTTTTGATTTGTTTGTGTCAATTAAAAAAAATAAAAGAGGAAAGTAGTCTCCATCACGTCATTTTTTAATTATCCACCATAACATTCTAAGAGACAAATATGATCATTTAAGATTTTAAGAGTGAATGTCACTGGTCCATACATAAATGAACAGCATTAAACTGCCTAAAAGTAATGCAAATATTAAATGCTTTAAAAAAAAAAAAAAAAAAAAAAAGACTGTTCAATGGAATGTAACGTATTCAAAGGATGAAGAAAGTAAGAAGAAGGTCAAGGTTAATTAAGCCATAATATAAAAAGGAAAATATACTGCAGCTAAATAATCTGAGTTTAAATATTAATGTTGGCTCTGTGCAATGGTAAGCGATGCAAAGCAGCTCGACACGACATAAACAATGTAAACCACAGACATGTTGTGTTGGCATGTGGTAGACAGAAAACCTGACATTTATTGTTTTCAATGGGAGCGCAACAGTAAATCCATAAAGCACCACCTACTGCTCTGCAGACAGAAGTTGACAAGAGCTGAATCCCCCCCAGCTTTCACCCTCTCCGGATGGCAGGATAAACAAGTGGAGAGAAGAAAAATCAGATCAAATGAATACAGTCAGATACAACTGTGCAACAGCTTACCCCGTACTGTATTATGATGGAGATAAAGCAGAGAACGGGCAAAAGTGTTCTTCCTTTTTTTTCCATTTCAGGGTTTAAGCAGTGACATGGTTTGACAAACTTCATTCTGATACACAAATGCTGGTTAATCAACGTTTTCACATGGCATTTGTTATCACTATTATATTTTCTGGCTTTTATCTCAAACAGTTGTCAGTTAAAGACCATCTTCACAGGATTCAGTGTGAAGAATATTTACATCGTTCTTTGCTATCCCATGGCAGTAATCATTTGCATGAAAATGTCATGGTTCCAGCCTAATCCTCAACAAATTTCATTGCCAACACCCTAGAGTGTTGAGGAGTGTGCCTGGAGGTACACCACGGAGGGGGATACTTTCATGGTTCCTACCTCAACCTAGGTAGTTTTCTCTCCTCTGTTCCCACTTCCCCTCCCCGTCTATTTAATTGCAGAAACAGGTCCTGGTGTGTGTGTGTGTGTGTGTGGGTTGCCATCAGTGGCAGCTCATTATGTGATGTGCTTCCATAAATACTTTGCTGCTACCTCCACATGTCACCAGATCATTGACTGCCTAACTGTTATAGTGAAGTTAAGTCTTGCTTCGTGTTACTGTCCATCATTTACCCTGTCCCCTGTCCATTGCACAGAGCTGTAATTGTCTTTATCCAAACACCAGTTGCTGCTCCTTACCTTCTTCTTACCTTCACCAAAATGTGTCTTGGAGTTCTCCTAAAGGTGGTCAAAATCGAAATGTTTGAACTTCTCTATCTTTTCTTGCCATTCATTCTGCTTTTCTTCAGCCCAAGCACCCCCTGCTCCACAAACAAAACTCTAGCCTGATCCTGCAGATCAGTCATCAGTTCCACCATGATCTTGTACCTTTGCCTTTTAAAGACCACTCTCTGTCTCTTCCATCCCACAGGCCATATGACTGTGAAATTTATCTTCTGCCCAAGGCCCCTCTAACCTTGAGATGTACTTCTATCTTTTCAACACCAGAAGGGAAACCATGGAGAAATATATTCAATTAATGCTTCTGTTAATTTAAACCACTTTCCCTACCTTTCATGTACAACACAGGTATAATCTTCACCAAATGAGATCAATCTAAGGACCAGATACCGCCTCATTAAGATGAAGGAGGGAGATGATTGCAAAACTGCTTTTAATGTCCCCCTATGGCATTAAAAAAAAGATACTAGTAAAGCCTAGTAAAACCTGCAGTCTTATGTGCCTTTAGTACTGAACACGTGTTGCAGTCTCTCTTGGTCAAATATTGCTTTTTTTTTTTTTTTTAACTCTTTCTGAACATGAAGTCCATGTCTGCCTGGTGTGATAAAGATTTAAAGATAACAAACACTTAGGTTAATCCAAAAAATGTGAATTCAATGTGTCTTAATGTCCTGCCTACGCTACATTATTTCCTATGTAGTGATTTACACAGCCCAGCTAAGGCTGATGTTGTGTTATGATGGGCATCCCCTCTAAAAGAAAGCAAATATAGCACTTCCTGGGGTTTGCAGGCAGTGAAATTGGCTTGGGAAGTATGGTGCATGTGGCTATAGGGGACTAATCTCTATCCATTTAAAGTTTGAATTGACTAACTGTATTAATCACCTAGAAAACTGTCCTACGCTAGACAACTCTTCCACTGGATTGGCTCCTTTCCTGTGTTCCCTAGGTTATCAATTTCACTTTTTTCCCCACTTGAAAACAGGTCTTGGTCGATCCTTTATAGGATCAACTGACAAGGTGCTTTTGGCTCTTGAGAAAATGCTTAAGTATTCTGGTCCAAGCTGCCTGTCATTCTACTTCAGCCACTAGGTGCATGGTAATTCACAGGGTATGATTATGGACGATTAAACTTCCCCTTACAGTGGAGTCCCAGAAACTGGCCCTTTGCTACAATTGTTCTCGTTAAATTGAAGTCCTTATCAGCCCCTGCGCTGTCCATCCAAAACTTTCATATTCCCTCCTAATACACCCTAACTTCCTTGTTTCCCAAGTGAAGTTGGTGTTTTCTGCTCTTTGCCTGACCTCTCCATGCCCCCCCCGGAGCTGATCAGTGATTTCCTGCCTTTTTTGTTTGGTGACTCCTCAGCATTGGGGCAGAGGGGTTTAGTATTTCGTTTACTACAAGATGTACAGTCCCAAAGAACATTTCTTGGTTTCAAACCACCAAATCGCAGATATTAACCCTACCTGAGATATTCATCACCAGCACTGGAGCACTGAGGAGTGTGCTGGGATGAATGTGTAAGAGGGGTTGTACTGTAAATTCCCACACCTAATCCTAGATATTTTTCTCTTTTCCCCACTTCCCATCTCTGTCTTTTATGTTTTAATTGCAGAAGCCGTCCTGGAGGATGAGTGTCTGCAGTAAACAGAAGTGCATTAAATACCTCCAAAAATATCTTGTTGCTGCCTCCATAGGCCACCAGATCATTGACTGCCTAAGTGTAGTTCGTCAAGCTGAAGCCAGTTTTTGCTTGTGTTTTTTGGCAATACATAACCCTGTTCTCCTCTCTGCCACTGAGCCAGTCACAATCTGACTCACACCACCACTTACTTCTGCCTATCTGAAGGACTGCACTTTCCTCAAAGCAAGGACCACTGGGACTCATCCTGTCCACAGTAAAATTGCAAATGTTTTCCACTCTTCCAATTTCCACTCTACCTCATTCCTCGGTTTGTTTCTGGGTTCTCACCTCAAAATGTAAACAAAAATGTAAGTTGGATGATAAGTTGGATGACTAAGTAGACTTTTTATGGTTTATATAGAGGGTGGTCAGATGCCAAGAAAAGTTTAGTAATCCTGACCCCGGGGTTTGTACCCATAATTTGGATGGGTGAACAAATACATTTGTGTGTGTGTATATATATATACACACACACTATATATAGGCAGGAGGGAGAAGGGCTGGTGGTGGAGGAAAGTCCCTTGGAGAGCGGTACCGGAGACACACCCCGAACATCAACGGGCAACAACCAGCAACCATTCCAGAGAAGGGAGGAGAAACAACCCAGGCGGAGGCAAGCAATCAAGTGGCCAAAAGCCAGCGAGTCCGCAGTTTGGCAGAAGCTGGACAGTGACATCACCATACTCCTGGAGTATTCTCTCCGCGGCCAGGTGGAAACCAAGCTTAACACCTTGGGAGACATCCTGTACGAGGAGTGCAGGAGCCGATTTGGAGTGGTAGCAGAGAGGCGAAGAGCAGCCCCCAAGCAGAAAGGAAGGAGGGAAAGAGCGATCGAGCAACTGGTGTGGAGGCGGCGCCAACTCCGAAAGCAGTGGAGGAAGGCAAGCCAGGAGGAGAAAGAGGGCTTGAAGCCACTGTGGGAGGAGGTGAAGACAAGCCTCTCCAACTTGAGGAGGGCAGAGCGGATTCGCCAGCGCAGAAAGAGGAAGGAGAAAGAGAGGAGCAACTTCTTCAAGAACCCCTTTAAGCATGCAAAACAACTGCTGGAGGACAAGAGGAGTGGGAAACTGGAGATCTCAAAGGCAGAGCTCGAGAAGCATATAAGGGAGCAATACAGCGACCCAGCAAAAGCCATTCCGCTGGGATCCCCGGGTTATGTTCCTCGGCCAGCCCCCCCAGTCATCCCTTTCAACACAGCTCCCCCCAAACTCAGCGAGGTTGGAGATGTGGTTCGGAAGGCAAGAGCAGCCTCAGCCCCAGGTCCCAACGGCGTGCCGTACAAGCTGTATAAGTACTGCCCGGGGGTTCAGAAAATCCTGTGGAAACTCCTGCAAGTCGCATGGAAGAAGAACATCATCCCTTCAGAATGGCAGAGAGCTGTTACAGTCTTCATACCGAAGGAACAGAACTCCAACTCGATCGGCCAATTTAGGAGCATTGCGCTTTTAAATGTGGAAGGGAAAATCTTCTTCTCCATCATGGCCAAGAGGTTGACCAGCTACCTCATGAGTAACAGCTACATAGACACCAGCTGTCAGAAGGCCGGCGTCCCAGGATTCCCAGGGTGCGTGGAGCACTCAGCCATCATTTGGGAGCAAATCCAAAGGGCGAGGAGAGAGAAGAGTGACCTCCATGTGGTGTGGCTGGATCTCGCCAATGCTTACGGGTCCGTCCCGCACCAGCTCATAAGCTTCGCCTTGGACTTCTTCCACACGCCTGACTGCATCAAAGACCTGGTGGCCAAGTACTTTGCAGACCTGCAGATGTGCTGTGCCAAACCAGGACTTCACCACGGGATGGCAGCAGCTCGAAGTGGGCATAGCGATGGGATGTTCCATCTCTCCCATTTTGTTCATCGCGGCCTTCGAGATCATCCTCATCGGGGCAAGGAAGATGGTCGGAGGAGTAAAGCTGCCATCTGGTCAAAGGCTACCACCGCTGCGAGGCTTTATGGACGATGTCACCATCATCCTCCAGACAGCAGCGTGTACAAGGAGACTGCTGAAGAGGATTGACGAGCTTGTAGGCTGGGCGAGAATGAAGGTCAAACCATCCAAGTCCCGAAGCCTGTCCCTCAGGAAAGGGGTCAGGAGCGACAACACCATCTTCACTGCAGGAGGGGAGGAGATCCCGTTGCTATCGAAGCAGCCCATCCGCAGCCTGGGGCGCTCCTACACAGCAGAGCTCTCGGATAAGCAGGTGGGGGAGGCTGTGAGGAAGCAGCTCGCAGATGGCCTGTCCAGGATCCATCGGAGCCAGCTCCCAGGCAAATTCAAGGTATGGTGCTACCAGCACATACTCTACCATCAGGTGATGTGGCCGCTGAAGGTGAGCGAGGTTCCTTCTTCATTGGCAAGCAAGCTGGACCAATTGGCAAACTCCTTTATTAGGAAGTGGCTAGGGCTGCCAAGATGCCTTTCGGATGTGGGCCTCTTTGGTCAGAGCACACTCCAACTGCCACTGCACTCCATCAGCCTGGGCTACAAGAAGGAGAAGGCCCGGATGGTGTTGGAGTTGAGAGAATCCTCCGACCACCTGGTCAGGGCAGCAGGAACCCAAGTCCGAACAGGAAGGAGGTGGAGAGCAGAGGAAGAGGTCGACCAGGCAATCGGCAGGCTAAAGCTTCGCGAGGTGGTCGGCAGGGTCCAAGTGGGTCGAGCAGGTCTGGGTTGGAGTGAGGCCCCCCGGTTCTGGTCTAAGGCCTCCAAGCAGGAGAGGAAAGCCATGGTGGTGATGGAAGTGGCAAGGTCTGAGCAGGAACGCTATAACATCAAAGCAGTGTCCCAGAGCAGACAGGGAGGCTGGACAACATGGGAAGGTGTCATGGACAGGCCTATGACGTGGCCCGACCTGTGGAAGACCCCTCAAGCCAGGCTCAGCTTCCTGATCCGAGCAACATACAACACGCTACCTTGCCCCCAAAATCTCCACCTGTGGTTCGGTACTGAAGAGATTTGCCCCCTCTGTAACACCATCAATGCTAGCCTTCGGCACATCCTCTCGGGCTGCAAGACGGCGCTGTCCCAAGGCCGCTACAGATGGCGGCATGATGCTGTCCTGAAGAAGCTGGCAGAGGTAGTTGACTCCTGCAGACGGGAAGCGAATAGCCGGCCAGCTACCTCATCAAGACTCACCATCCAGTTTGCAAGGGCTGGCGAGAACATCAATGCCCCACGCCCACCAAACATGGGACGGCTCCTCCAACCTGGCAGTGAGTGGAGCATGAGAGTTGACATCGGAAAACAGCTGCAGTTCCCCAGGGAGATCGCCGAAACAGCACTGCGGCCAGACATGGTGCTGTGGTCTGCGGCCAGCAAGGCGGTCCTCTTGGTGGAGCTCACGGTCCCATGGGAGGAGGGGCTAGAAGCTGCATACGAGAGGAAAAGGGCAAAGTATTCAGACCTGGCAGCCGAGTGTAGGGAGGCAGGCTGGAAAGCCACAATATGCCCTGTTGAGGTGGGGTGCAGGGGCTTTGTAGGCTCTTCTACCTCTCGCTTGCTCAGAGATCTGGGGTGCGCAGGAGCTGGCCACCGGAGAGCGTAAAGCAACTGGCAGAGGAGGCAGAGAAAGGCAGCTTTTGGTTGTGGCTGCGGAGGAAGGATAGGAGCTGGGGGCAGAGTAGCACCTAGGGCATCAGTGGGGTTGGCAGGGAGAATTCCCAGCCAGCGCTCCGCCACCGGGAGGTGTCCTGGGGTTAAAGGAGCGAAACATCAATGACCGGTGGTCCCCAGCTGATGACCCAGTCAGGCCCAAAGTGTTCATGGTACACAAGCATTCCACAGGCGCCGGAGGAGGCGCGTCAGGCAGAAATGCCCGGCAGGAATACCATCAATCCTGTATTTCCAATTTCACACCAGTGCACAAAGCAAGGTCCATAAAGACATGGATGGCAGAGTCTAGTGTAGATGAACTTGACTGGTCTGCACAGAGTCCTGACCTCAACCTGATAGAACACCTTTGGGATGAATTAGAGCAGAGACTGAGAACCAGACCTTCTAGGCCAACATCAGTGTTTGACCTCACAAATGCGCTTCTGGAAGAATGGTCAAAAAATTCCCATAAACACACTCCTAAACCTTGTGGACAGCCTTCCCAGATGAGTTGAAGCTGTTTTAGCTGCAAAGGGTGGACCCACGTCATACTGATTAGGAATGGGATGAACTAAAGCTCATATGTGAATCAAGGCAGGTGAGCAAATACTTTTGGCAATATAGTGTATATACACTACTCAAAAAAATCAAAGGAACACTTTGTAATCAGAGTATAGCATCAAGTCAATTAAACATCTGTGATATTGATTTGGTCAGGTAAGTAGCAGAGGGGGTTGTTAATCAGTTTCAGCTGCTTTGGTGTTAATGAAATTAACAACAGGTGCACTAGAGGGGCAACAACAAGACGACCATCAAAACAGGAATGGTTTTACAGGTGGAGGCCACTGACACTTTTTCCCCTCCTCATCTTTCTGACTCTTTTTCACCAGTTTTGCATTTGGCTAGGGCCACTGTCACTACTGTTAGCATGAGGCGATACCTGGACCCTACAGAGGTTGCACAGGCAGTCCAACTCCTCCAGGATGGCACATTAATACATGACATTGCCAGAAGGTTTGCTGTGTCTCCCAGCACAATCTCAAGAGCATGGAGGAGATTCCAGGAGACAGGCCGTTACTCCAGGAGAGCCGGACAGGGCCGTAGAAGGTCTACAACCCATCAGCAGGACCAGTATCTGGTCCTTTGTGCAAGGAGGCGCAGGAGGAGCACTGACAGAGCCCTAAAAAATGACCTCCAGCAGGCCACTGGTGTGAGTGTCTCTGACCAAACAATCAGAAACAGACTTCATGAGGGTGGCCTGAGGGCCCGACGTCCTCTAGTGGGCCCTGTGCTCACTGCCCAGCACCGTGGAGCTCGATTGGCATTTGCCTTAGAACACCAGAATTGGCAAGTCCGCCACTGGCGCCCTGTGCTTTTCACAGATGAGGGCAGGTTCACCCTGAGCACCTGTGACAGACATGAAAGGGTCTGGAGAAGCCGTGGAGAACGTTATGCTGCCTGTAACATCGTTAAGCATGACCGGTTTGGTGGTGGGTCAGTGATGGTCTGGGGAGGCATATCCATGGAGGGACGCACAGACCTATACAGACTAGACAACGCCAACCTGACTGCCATTAGGTATGGGGATGAAATCCTTTCACCCATTGTCAGACCCTATGCTGGTGCAGTGGGTCCTGGGTTCCTCCTGGTGCACGACAATGCCCGGCCTCATGTGGCGAGAGTATGCAGGCAGTTTCCTGGAGGATGAAGGAATCGATACCACTGATTTGCCCCCACGCTCGCCTGACCTAAATCCAAGAGAACACCTCTGGGACATTATTTTTCGATCCATCCGACGCCGCCAGGTTGCACCTCAGCTCAGTGATGCCCTGGTCCAGATCTGGGAGGAGATCCGGCAGGACGCCATCTGTCATGTCATTAGGAGCATCCCCCGACATTGTCAGGCATGCATACACGCACGTGGGGGCCATACAAATTAACTGAATACCATTTTGAGTTGCTGCAATGAAATTTCAGCAAAATGAACTAGCCTGCCGCATCATTTTTTCACTGTAATTTTTGGGGTGTCTTTGAATTCAGCCCTCTGTAGGTTGATAATTTTCATTTCCATCAAATGATGTGGCATCTTTTTGTTCCTAACACTTCACCCAGTCCATATCAGTATAAATAAACAGCAGGATTTTTTTCCCCTTTGAGATCTGATGTGTTTTCAAAGGGTTCCTTTAATTTTTTTGAGCAGTATATATCACTTTACTTAAGTTGTGGTCAATTACATATTTATATGAATATTTACGTATATTCAAAAGGATTCTTAGATTTTTTTCAAATCATTCAAAAACATGGCATTATGCTATAAAAACAAAATTGTGTTTCTAAGCGAAAGATAAGGAAAAAAGGAAAATACTTTTTTGTTTTGAAATATATACATTTTTTGCAATTTGCCAACACCTGATAATTTTGTCCAAGTAAGAAATCCAGATGCTAGAATTTGTATCCATCTTTTAATTTAGGATAAGAAAGGAGCAATTCTGCACTATTACTGGAATAATTAAGCATGATGTTAAGGATGCAGACAAATTAGCACCAGCTGGTATCATTTCTTCTTATAAAGATTCATATTCAGTCAGAATGAATCTGCCAAAAACATTTTATGGACAAAAGTACTGTGCAAACGTCTTTGACTGGCCAGTTAAGTTGGCTGATTATTGACTATTTTGTAATAATTCTGATCAGACTTTGAAAAACTCATATTGATCATCCTCTAGATGACTTCACAAAATGAAACCACACACTGTTCAAAACAAAATGATTCGACAATAAAAGGTCAGTATTTGTGTGCTTAAGATTATATTCTCTCTGAATCTTACAGAGACTAGAAAATAAATATGGATGGCATGAAAATGTTGATGAAACAAGATCAGAGGTACGAAGTAAAGGTAAAACGTTTGCACAGTGTTTTAGCATGGCAGCTTAAAAGCACTGCACAAATGTAAACCATCAAAATCATCATTATTATATCTATTTTGTCACGAGTCACAAGTAACTTTGCCAAACCACACCGACAAAGTAACAACAAACTTTTCTGATTCTGTGTGCACTTCCACATCTGAAGACGCACTTTCTGCATTTTCTTATGGATAATAATGATATGCAAACGTCTCGCCTCTAATTGTTAAGGACATAATGAAACAATGATAATAATAATGAAAAAATACATAATTTTTGGTTAAAAGGTGGTCCTTCTCTCAGTTCCATGGTTACCTTTCAACTGTGTTTTTTTTTTTTTTTTTGTCACTCTGTGCAGAAAAATTCGATTTCTCACATTCACTGTGTGTCACAATGACAGGTGGGCAAAGAAGCTAGGGAGGGAGCTCATGCTTGAGCCGGTGGAGTACAAAGGGACTTTTGTTGTCACTTTTTTCTTAATTATTTCTCATGTCATAATAACATAATAACATAATAACATAATATAATAACATAACAGCACTGTGGCCCTTCCTCCAGTGGGTTCTCTGTCAGTTGGAGAACCCACTAGTTGAGATAACCACCATTAGCAAAACATGCACAAAGTAGAAATACAGGCATTTATTTTTTTTTTTCTGATCCTGGCCAAAAATCTCTGTTAACACCAAGTTATCAAATTGTAGGTTGGGAGATTATAGATTTATCAATCTAACTTTACTCTCTGCGTAAAAGTTACCGAGTGGTTCTGGACAACGTTACCATACCCATAGCTTGTCCCAATGTCATACATGCTATAGCATATTAACGAGTAGGATAAAAGACTTTTGAAAAAACAACCGTAGTTGGAAAAAAATGTTTTTTACTTACAGCCTGTGAGCTGGTGGTCGATCGTTGTGATGGCACAGATCCAGATTTTTAGCAAAACTTATGCGTTACTGTTTGCACCGTAATTTGAATAGTCGCTTTGGTTGAAATGATCAGAACACACAAGTAAAGTTACGTTATACTTTGCTGGTGGTGTTCCGAAAATAAATTCCAACCATTTCTTTTGTAGATCCTCTTTCTTAGGCAAGAAGGTTACTGTTACTGTTGCGAACAGCATAGCCATGAACTTTCTCTGCAATGTTTTTGAACTGTTAGCTCCTTTTTGTTCGCTCGTTAGCAACCTGCAGCCTGCATCCTGCAATGTTCTTCCGGGGGCGGGGTTACAAGCCACTGTGTAGCTAATGTTCAATGTGACGTAGGCTGGTTCGGCTTTTACGATCCGCTCGTGTTTCCAGCTGTTTCTGGCACAGGCTGATACAGACTACAGGGGTAGAAGAGCATTTCGAAGTTGAGCATGCAAGTGCAACTTGAACTGACCTATGGTAATTAAAAAAAAAAAAAAAAAAGTATTAAACGGTTTGTTGTGGAAGGAGACCTTTAATAAATCACAAAATTGGCATGGTCACATAATGTTTAATACAGTTTCTCTGAATCATCTAGTTTGTGACTTTATCCACTAGCGGTTTGCATAAACATGTTACGTTAATGTGCAATTGTTCTTTACTCAAACTGATTTAAGATGATGATTAAGAAAAAGGTGACAACAAAAGTCCCTTTGTACTCCACCAGCTCAAGCATGAGCTCCCTCCCTAGCTTCTTTGCCCACCTGTCATTGTGACACACAGTGAATGTGAGAAATCAATTTTTTCTGCAGAGTGACAAAAAAAAAAAAAAAAACACAGTTGAAAGGTAACCACGGAACTGAGAGAAGGACCACCTTTTAACCAAAAATTACTTATTTTTTTATTATTATTATCATTGTTTCATTATGTCCTTAACAATTTCCAGCATGTCAGCTGAAGTGATAATCTTAACATTGAGAGTGTCCTTGAATCTCTTCTCCTTATTACGACAGGTAATGGGAAATTATGTCCATGATTTAGCAAGGATGGGTTCCTTAAACCTCCTGTTAGTTAAACGATATCTAATAAATCCTAAGGGGGGAAAAGCTGTGGGGTATCTCTCTCACAGTTAGTGTTGGACATCAAATTCCCACTCTGAATTATCTTAGTCTTGCAGATAGAATCTACTGCAAATTTGAGTAAGGAAAAATATTGTGCACATATTTCAGACAGAATTTCCTGTTTATTGCACCATGAAGTCAACAGAGGCATAAAAATGTTTCCTGTCACTATTTTAAAAAAATTCACTTTCATCTGTGTCTTTCATTAAATAGTTTGTTTACCTCCTTCTATTTGACTTGGAAATGATTCCTCGCAGCAACAAACTATGAATCAAAACAAAGATACTGATGTATAGCTATAAACTAACACTGATGCTGTCCAATCAAGAAAATAAATATACTGTATGCCATTTACTTGTATGAGGAACAATTGGACTTATATGACATATTTACATCAGTGAACAAAGCCTAACCTCAAAGGATTTTTCTTTTATTTTTATTTTTGCATTAGGTACAGAAGAGTTATTATTATATTGCCTTTGATCAACAGGATTCACAGACTGAGAGTCATGATACGCTTGGATCGCTCAACAAACAAATTTCGACATGTCTGTTTTTAGTTTACTGGGGTAAAAAAAATAAAAGATTAAAAAAATTAAATAAACCCCCCCCCCAACTATGAACTTCAAAACTAAAACGTTTCTCTGATCATAATCCCGATGATCCATTTCCAAACTACCTTGGGCTCTTCCTGTCACGGCCTGGGTCGGCCATGGCAGCCCTTGTGTCTGTGTCTGTCAAGTCGGCGTCACTCCCTGTCTCTTGTCTGCTGTTTCCTGTTTTACTTTGAAGGTCTGTCTTGTCCCCGTTGTTTTCTGCTTTGCTTCCTTCCCCTCGTTTACCTTGATTCCCTGCACCTGCCTCTCGTTTGTTCCTCTGTCTATTTAAGTCTTGTCATTGTCTCTGTCTGTGCTGGTCTGTTATCTTGTGTCTTGTGTCCCGTAAGTTTCCCTGCCGGTTTGTCTGCTTTTTCACCCGTCTGGATTTCTGTTTTTCCCTTTTTGTTGGATACCCTGTGAGGATTTTTGATTATGTTTGAACTTTTGGTTTTCTGTTAATAAATAGCTTTTTGTTTGCACTCCTGCATTTGGGTCCTTCATCCTGCCTGCCTCACATCATGACACTTCCAATGTTCGGCAGAACATTACAACAAATACTCAAAGCGTTGTTTTCTCCAGTGGAGTTGGGGTGGAGTGGGGGTTGGAGTTGTGTCATGGTCCACACGAGCAACACGGAACAAATGAGGTTACACACATGACCAAGCAAGAGCTGGGCAAATGCAAATGTAAGAGTTTATAACAAGCTTGTCATTACTCAGTTTAAAGTGTGCCACACAACTGAGGTCTCCAGCATGTGCCATCCCCAAAACAGCTAAAATGAACAGAAGCACTGCAAGTTGCCAGTAAGTGATAGTGCCAGAGGCGTCACCTGGCCTGGGCATCCATGGCTTCAGCCCCGGATGTTTTTTCTCTAGCCCTGAATGTTTTGATGTGACAGGCTCACAAAAATTATAGCCATGAAAAAAAGTTTTTCCAATTTTCAGCGAATGCAATTCAGGATGACGTCTTAACATGAGACCAGTCAGAGAGGGGTTGCGTATGCTCGTCTCAACCTCTGGCGCCAAGAGGTTTTCACTTCAAGAGAAGTCTGTGGATATTCTCATTTATCCAGGTAAATTCCATTCTCGCAACAATTGAATCATAGGCAACTGGACTTAGATTTGTCTAGAAGACGTTTCTCCTCTTATCCAAGCGGCTTCATCAGTTCTCAACGCATCGGTCTGACTAGTCCACACTAGTCCGACAAACAGTGGAGTATGACTCTGGTTTTTAATCTCTGTGGAGGTGTACACCCACCATTTTCCAAAGAAAATACTTCGTTAGTGGTGTTTCGCTGGACCCTTTGTTTGGGTCAGGAGAGCCACACCAGTGAAAGGACAGTCATTAGGAATGAGGTGTGGTTACCAGTGAACGACTGTCGTTATGTTTCTTTGAGCAACTTGAGTTTAGTTTAGTGCAGTCCTTGTTATTCAGTCTCTTAGGAACAGTAGCGAGGGCTGCGTTGTAAATGGGAGATAGATGGAATCTTAAGCCACCTCCCCTGTTTAGAGAATGCTTCTCTAATTTAACGTAGATGGATTCTTTTACCCTCTCTCTGTCCTCTCTGTCTAAGATTTTCACGTTTTTGTCCTCAAAAGAGTGAGCCTTCTCCTTTATACAGTATGTACATAAACAGCAGAAACTGGACCTAAGGAGTTCGCCCTTCTGTGTTGAGCCATGCGTTTGTTTAGTGGTTGTTTGGTTTCCCCAATGTATGAGTCTTTGCATTCCTCACTGCATTGGACAGCATATACCAAATTGATTTTTTGCGTGTGGGGTACCCTGTCTTTGGGGTGTACTAGTTTTTGCCCGAGAGTGTTACCTGGTTTTAAACACACAGAAATTTTGTTTTTTCAGACACCCCGGACACGTAGGGTATGACAATGTTCCTGCGCTTGTTACCTTCCTCAGCCCTCTCTGAGATATTGTTCTTGTTGGATCGTTTTGTTCTGTTGACCGTCCAGCTAGGATAGCTGCAAGTTTCCAACGCCCTCCTCAAATGTTTGTGTTCCTGTTCCTTTGCCTGCGTAGTGGTAGGAACCTTATCAGCCCTGTGCTGTAGGGTTCTGATAACTCCCAATTTGTGCTCCAGAGGGTAATGTGAGTCGAACAGAAGATATTGGTCTGTGTGTGTGGGTTTTCTTTATACCCCAATGTGGAGGCTCCTGTTCTCATCCAAGTGTACATCACAGTCTAAGAAAGGAAGGTGGTTGTCATTAACATCTTCTCTAGTGAACTTGATGTTCTTGTTCACTGAGTTGATGTGCTCAGTAAAAGCCTCTAGTTCCTGGGATTTGATTTTCATCCATGTGTCATCCACATATCTGAACCAGTGGCTTGGCGATGTACCCTTGTACGAGCTCAGTGCCTTTTGTTTTACTCTTTCCATATATAGGTTTGCCACAATGGGGGATACTGGTGACCCCATAGCATAGCCATGCTTCTGTCTGTAAAGAGAAACAGCAAGAAATGAAAAAAAAAAAAAAGAACAATGGATATACAAAGTTTTTTCTTTCCAAAAAGGACATGGAGGCTGACTCGGCTGGGGCTCACATTTTCAAGGAACCGCGAGCAGAAACTGGTAAATAAATGAATGCCCAATTCACATTCAGTTTGTGAAACGTGTAGTTACTAGGGGTGCAGCAGTACAGGTGGCTCACGGTACGGTCCGTACCACGGTTTTTGTGTCATGGTTTCGGTACAGTTTCAGACCACCCGCTACCTAAACCCACGATCGCGAGGTACCGAGTTTGCAGAAAGCGCAACTCGCATGTCGGCGCGTAAAAGAGCGCATCCAAATGGCATAAATGTGCGTCCACCTGGTCACATGTGGACGTGCACAAACAGCTCTACCTCTGGATTATGCATCACCGTATCACTTGCATACGTTTTTATTCTCTTGAGGTCAGAGGATGTCTGGTCAGCAGTTGTGGTGGATGTGGGAATAGTCGCGGCCAGTCTGTACAGCTGTGGCATGATCTCATTCAGATGTCTGCTGTGGAGGAAACCAAGGAGATCTCTGTGTCTGGTGTCAAGCTGGAAAAGGTTGGATGTGGGAATTTATTTCCGATATGTCTGAAACTGTTGGTGGTCGAGGAGGGACAGGAACATTAATTGTTCGTGATCTTTAAATGCGCATCCAATGATTTGTTCTGCAGTATTTTAAAAAGCACATCAGCTGCGCCAAGACGCACAACTGGTAACAACTGGATCTTACGCAGGAAAGATCGCGGGTTTAGGGAGGTGGAAGATTGCGTTCTCTGTAAGGGAACGCCTCACCTACTACCCGCTATCCCTTAATAGCTGCTGTAGGAGTTTGGTGGTAGATCGGGCCCACAAACTGTGAAGTTTCTGTTAACTGCTTTAACTCCCTCACCGGTGTATTCAACAGCAAAACCAAAATGCTCCAACACCAGTGATTAAAAAAAGTTTCCCCCAATTTCTCCGCTACGACTGGACATGCCTGCTTGTTTTTTTTTTTTTTTTTTTTTTTTTTTGTCCCGTGCAGGTCATACCGAATGGTTCGGTATTTTACCGAGTACCGTTGCATCCCTAGTAGTTACTAAAGGGGCTGTGGGAGTAAGCTACATCGTGAAAAAGATGATGAATGAAAGCGTGGTACAATCATACTACAACCCTTGTAACTGTAGGCTCACACATATGCTACTTTCATTCAGTGATATTTTTCTCATATACTATCTTGCAAAACTACATTGCTGCTTTTATGACATTTTACCAAGGTGTCTGTATGCCCTCTCCCTTTTTGTGAAAGATAGTCTGGAGGCATCACTCAACATTTTTCACTTGGTCTAGGGTTAAAAATAAACAAACATGCAAACAAAAATAAGGAAAATCATAACCTTTTATTAGAGGGAATATAACTTGACTTCAGACAGTATCTAAAATGTTTGGTTACTTATTATTATTATTATTATTATTATTATTATTAATAATAATAATAATAATAATAATAATAATAATAATAATAATAGAAATAATAATAATAATAATAATAATAATAATAATAATAATGGTGGTAGTAGTAAATTTTATTTGTATAGCACACTTTAAAGTAAGAGAGCTCTCAAGGTGCTTGACAATCCTATATACACATCCATCCATCCATTTTCTATACCCGTTTCATCCTTGAAGGGTCACGGGGATCTGCTGGAGCCTATCCCAGCTGTCTACGGGCGAAAGGCAGGGGTACACCCTGGACAGGTTCGCCAGTCCATCGCAGGGTCACACATACAGACACACAACGTTCACACTCACATTCACACCCTATGGGCAATTTGGAATTATCAATTAACCTGACATGCATGTCTTTGGACTGTGGGAGGAAGCCGGAGTACCTGGAGAGAACCCACGCAAGCACGGGGAGAACATGCAAACTCCACACAGAAAGGCTCCTGCCGAGGTTCGAACCAGGAACCTTCTAGCTGTGAGGCAACAGTGCTAACCACTAAGCCACCGTGCTGCCCCTATATACACAATAGTATAAAAACAATAAAAAGAAAATCTATATCAATATGCAAAAGCAACACTGAATAAATGAGTCTTTAGGCTACTTTTGAAAGTGGCAAGGCAGTCAGACATCCTATTAAAGTCAGGTAATTTATTCCAAAGTCTTGGCCAGAGGACAGAGAAGGTGCAGTAATTCCTTTTAATTCTTGATTATCTATAAGGGCACCATTATTCTCTTTCTATCGCTATTACGGGTATGTCGTTTAATTTTGACACATTTTGAAGTACACATTGGCAGTATTTGGGTCTAGACAAGACGCAACGTGTCTTATAAGCATTGAGCTTATTTCCCAGGTAGAATACTCAAAACCATAAAGGTCTGGGCTCAGCCCCCAATGATCTAAATCCCAAGAAATGCCCTGGATAGTGCTGAATTTTTCAGTTGGCTGTTTATGAAAGCTATTTAACAAAAAAATAATCTGGATATTTAAATCAAAAACTAGATATCCACCTGACAAACAAATATCTGGATATCTGCGTATTTAGGTACATCCCTAAAACTGTCCAAGCTGAATCGCACAGAGAAGTTATTTTGCCGTGTCACAAAAAGGTATCAATAAAGAAAACTCCTAAAGTTACGAATATGTGTTCAGTCTGAACTTCCAACAAATCTTGTAATTTGACATGAGCGTTTGTTGGGATAGATCAGAAGACTGTTGAAAATGTCAATATGTTTGGCTTAACTGAAAAATATGCATTTTTACAAAGTAAAACCAAGTGAGATAACATGTAATAGAGAAACAAGGTGCCTTCAAGTTTTCAGGAATTAGGCAAATTAGGTTCAACAAAGATCACAGACGACAACATCAAATTCCGCCTGTCTGCCACCCAACAACAGCAGTAAAAACACAAATGGCATCTGCCTTTCGAAGTCTTACTGTGCATTTATGGGAGCAGTAGCATTTTTTGATGCTTTTGTGTTATAATGTCAGAGCAGCATGCACAAGGTCTAAAAGAGAATTCAAATGCCTTTGTCATGGTTTTATAACATTTGTTAGTAGATATGAAAATTAAGCTTACAAAATAAGACCATCAAAGAGTAGTTTTGAGGCTTGACATGAAAACAAATCTTGAAAGAAGTATTGCAGTACTATTCATGTTCATGGAACAGATAATCGTGTTTTAAGAAAGACAAAAATGTCATGTTACTAAGTACTGTTGTTAATTCAGGAACAAAAGATTTTTGTAGAGGGAAGAGGAGGCTGGAAAAAAAATGGCAAAATCCAGATTAAAATCCATCACATCAAGGAAATCTTTTAAAACCAGCAGTATTTATTTCAACTCATCACTCTAAAAGACTCTTATAATACACTGGTATTCATTGGATGAATTAAAGCAGTCAAGAGCAATGGTAACGATTCCCTACAGAAAGCCTAATCCATGCTCATTTCAAGCTTATGTTCTAAGACGGGACTTTAAACACAGACATATGGTTATGGCTTTATATCACACTTGGTGATCCCAGCGGGGAAGCCTAATCGATAATGGACACGCTTTTTAGATGTTCATGTTTTCTTTATGGATTAAATCCACTAATCAAACCAGAGGAGAGGGTAGAAAATTCAGGGTTATGAGCAAAATCATCAGCCAATTTATTGCAGCTTTCAAATATTTTGTTTAACAATAATTAATAAACTAACAGACATGTGTTGGGTCTGATTCAGTGTGGATAAAATGAAATGTGTCTTTAAGCAATATGGTAAAGGTGTAACAAAGATAAACATCCTTGACTCCCCCCAGTGTTCTTGTAGATATTGTCCACAGAGAACAAACAGAAGTGTTTGGAGTCCAGCTGGAGGTGGGGGCTGATTCAGAGAGGGAGATAAGCTCTGCTCTTCATAACTGGGCCATTTAGTCCCTTGTGACCCAGCCTCTCTGCCTTTGGCAAACACATCATTTTACTGTGACCCTAGACGGCAGCCAAACAGCCAGCCTATAAGCCATCGGTAATGAAAAGCACTAATTCCAGCCTTGTGAACACAAACAGAGGGGTCCAATTCATATTCATGCACCAAGCATCTTCCTTGATCCATTCATTACAGTCAGACCACTCCTCGCAAAGAGCATTCTCCTTTTACCTGGGCAGCAGAATAGCTCCTGATTGTTAACCGATTAAATGACTCGAAATGAACAGATAAGGACTTCTTAAGGCTTTTCTCTCTTGTGAAGGAAAATCATTTCTTTAAGAGAATATTTCCAAAATTCACTTCTTATACCATTCATATAAAGCATCGGACATTTTTCAAAGGTTTGATAACTTTGATAAACTACTGCATTTCCTATACAATATACCGTTTACAAAAATATACAGTTTATGCATACATGAGAGACCTTCCATATCATGTCATACCCACAGCTGGAGATTTAAAAAAAAAAAAAAAAAAGAATTTATAAAATGTCTCTTCAGTGATCCCACATTTAAAGGTAAAATGCACCCACTGGAGACTTTGCATCTAATAAAATGTGTATTCCCAGCCGAGTGCATTTGCGGAGGCTGGACACGCCAGCAGGGCTTCACAGCCCACGTCTGGGTGATTCTAACAGCTGTTTCAGTGAGCCTGGGGAGAGAGTGTGTCAAGCAGGATGCTTTCTGCTGTCACAAGCTCCTCAAGATGTTTATTAAAAAATGTTAATGCCATCAACATAACACACACATCTCGACTTGGCCCTTGTGACAAGGATCTGGCAGTGCCCAACTGTTTTCACTTGTGTGATGGTCTGGAAGTGTGTGCCGGTTCATCACACCCACACAGCAGGACGTGTTTGTGGGCAACACACTTCAAGTAAAATCCCGGAGGCCACAAAGGATTGACTTAAGATGTCTCAGTCTCTCTAGTATCAGGAAATATTGATTACACATCCTAAATTAAGAGGGGAACACATTAAATATTCACTTTGACACACACATGCTGTCCACAAATAGTAAATCTCTCTTTTCATTCTGCTTCACTTCAGATTCCAGTATATAATGTTTTAGTTATTTCAAGATTCTGTTGTTTAATTCATGCGGACAGTAAAAGGAGGGGGAAAAAATCAGTTTATGATATCTCAGCCAGTTGAATTCACTGACCAACACTGATCCAGCAATGTCAAATAGAAGGCCAAGTTAAAGGGGATTTAAGTAATTTATGACTTTCATCTACCTCCACCGGCGACTGAAGAATTGCATCAGGGATGTATGGGTTTCTTCCAAAGCACACTCTTAACTTTAACAGGAGTGGGGGAAAAAAAATCAAATTCAAAGTTCTATTATAGAAAGATAGCTCATCCCAAAAAAATGCCCTGGAGAGACATAATAGATCACGTACAGTAATAATCAATACATTTCAGACATTTGTAAAGAAAAACTTGGGAATACCTTGTTGTTGAAACAGTTTTTACAAATTTCTTGGTAACCGGTCCAGGGGCACTCCCTGGACCTGGTTACCAGTCTATGGCAAGGACACAGGACACTCACTCTTATGGACAGTTTAGAGCCACCACCTTAAAATGTTTTTTTTTTTTTTTGTTAGATTGGAGCACCTGAAGAAAGCAGCTGGTATTTGAACCAGGAACCTTCTAGCTGTAAAGTAACAGGGCTAACCATCAACCCACTGAGCAGCCCCCGATAATAGTGGTTTGATCTGGAACTTTTTTTGTAAGCTCCAAATCTAAAAAAGCCAACACTGAACGGAGTGACTCTAAACTCCAAAAGATATTGATCTCAAAATGCTTGAAAAGTCCTGACTGGAGTCCATTTGTTTCTTTTTTTGTGTTTTTACTTTGCCATGTGAAATATTTAAATAATGCCTTGGTGGTGGCTAATTTGGGATGCATCTAAGAAAGAATGCTAAAACTACATGACTACAAATGAGATTTAAAAAAAAAAAACTTTGCATGACACAAGTACTTTTTTGTTCTCTTATTTTCGAACACATGTGTTCCATGTGCACCGCCTGGTTCCCTTTCATGCAGCTGATTAGAGGAAAATCGCACTCCAATCAGTGCTTTCAACTTTCAAACTAGTGAGAATAAAATTTGTGCCTTCAATCAGACTTAGGGCAAGTCATGAATGTAGAGTTCTCGCCAGTGACCCCTGACTGTTACGAGTATAAGAGTCATGTGTAACCTTTGACTGGGCTCGAGGTGGTGTTCTGCGCTTTTACTTACTACTAAGCACTACATCTGCCTACATACTATTAAACTCAGCAATAATAACTGAAGCGATAATGAAGAGGTTATGCAAAAAGTTCATATACTTAGAAATCACTTGACACTTGCAAACAGTTAAAATATCTTGCTGGAAGTCTGCAAAATCCCATCATAGCAGTCCCAAATGAAACTATTTTTGTGTTTTTAAGCACAAGACTAAGATATAGTTCAAAATCAAATATTATGTTGATGAAAATGAGGCATAGCCATGAGCAAATTCATACCCTATTTTCAAGATTTAAGGGCATGTTGACAAGTTCTTGACATGATCTTGTCCCCAACGGCTCTGAATCAGCTCACCTGAGGGCAATAAAACTGGCTTAACCCACTGCCAACAGATTAAATTTAACTTTGACTTGTTCAGTTTAGAGGAGAATCACAGCTTTCACTCTCATGTGTTGGTGGGATTTTGTTTTTGAGGTGCTCCACAGCCTTGTGGTGGCAGCTGAGAAGACATGACTATACTTCCACCTTTCACCACTAAAGGATGTCTTTGTTCTTTATTAATTTAAATTGATGTCACAAATGTGGTGTGTTCATTTCTATGTGTATTTTAATGGTATAGATAGAAAAAGGAGGTGTAACTGCCTTTTAACTCTCAATGAAAGGAATATTTCAAACA
The DNA here is from genome assembly GCA_018398805.1 of Hirundichthys speculiger. Taxonomy (NCBI): domain Eukaryota; kingdom Metazoa; phylum Chordata; class Actinopteri; order Beloniformes; family Exocoetidae; genus Hirundichthys; species Hirundichthys speculiger. The sequence goes on along the minus strand of JAGFBZ010000849.1, from coordinate 1,897,883 downwards.
TCCTAATGGCAAGGATGCTTTTTGAGTTAATTTAATTGTATTGAAAAGAAGAAAGGAGAACTCCTACACAACACATAAGCAATACAGTCTGCACTAGTCAATGCAAATCCACAGCCATTACCTCCTTTCAAGGTGTAATCACTGTGACATTTATAAATACTCTATATAACCGCTGATGAGAAGAGAGCACAAGCTCCAAGCCTGTGATGAAAGCCTGATGAACTCAACACAGTATGGCATGTTCACAAAAGAGTAGACATTATGTCACAGGTAACATGGGCTATTCATTCGACGCTGCCTGAGTATCAGCACTGAGTTGAGAGCAACATTTATCAGTCTGGTGTTAATTAATGCCCACATGATTAAATATGAAAGAGACACACGGGAGAGATAATGCACACCTACAGGTACAACATTGGCTCCAAGTCAGAGATATGATGATTAATTTCTCCTTGTCTTCTATGATAGAAATTAGAATGAATTTGTTTGAAATGCTTGCCAAACAGAGCAAGAGTCATTTAGTTAGTGACTGGATGCGTGTTAGAGAAACATTATGCTGACGACTCCAAGATTCATTCTCCCCCACAGTGGACGAGACATACAAACATGTACGCATGTTGTTCCTATAGGTTCTTTGATTGTAACAGATTGGCAAGGAAGGGACTATTTGAAACTGGGTCTCTGGAACACCTGCTTTGAGGTTATGGTTAAATGGGATTGCTCCCTTTGAATCGTTTTGATGGCGCACCGCAGCTGAGTCTGCAGGTTGTCGTGCTTGCTTTAAAGAGTATTATGTGCCTGAGATTGAGCAGAACTCAGGGCTTAAAAGGAACACACACAAACACACACACTGAAGCTCACACACTAGCTAGATGGAAGTTGATGGTGTAGGCAGCCCTCAGGGGGAAGGAGGAACTGCTTTAACTAAATTAAGTCCTTGAGGGGCAGAAGTTACTAGGAAGTAAGTTTGACATTGTTATTTAAAGAAAAAAGAGTGATAGGCAGTAACTAATATCACTTTAATTGGTTACATTTACAGGCCTGCACAGAATGAGTATATATAGAAACAGCCCTTTGATGGGACTACCATACAGCTTCCATGCTCTTTCAAGTAAACCTAAATTTACACTGAAAAAAGAAAATAGTTGGACCAACTTAATTGAATTGTTTCAATTGGTAACACCTAAATGAATTAAGTTTGTTGAAATTAAGTTAATAAGTTAGAACAACACAATTGATTTAAGTCACATGTACTTAATAATTTAATTGTTCTCAAATCACCGTTTTGCATTAATCCAACTGAAAATTAAGGCAAGTCAACTTAAAGTTTTCAGTTTTCCCAGCTCAATAATTTGCATTACCCAAAAGTAAAATATTGCTTCTTTCTAACCTAATACTATAGTTTCATGTAAATTACCTTTTGTAGTAACCTTAAAATGAAATTTTAGTTTGTTTTATACTTTATTTTATAAATGCAAAGAACCATTAAGTTTATGGCCACCAACACAGCTTTTTGCCCAACATATTACTCATTTGCCTTTTTTAAAAACACATATGCACAAAATGCATCAGTGCATGTAAGTAGGACCAAGCCTTTTTCACTTTGTCAGCAAAGTGCAAAATAGTTCAAGTATTACACAAATAAGGCTAACAATCTCAACACATACAGTGTTATCACAAATATGAAAAACTGCAACCCTTTTAAGCAGCTATAGCCATTGAATATTATACATTTGAACAGTGTTACTGTCTTTATCTCGCTGAGAAGGTCATCAAGTGACTCTGGGATGCCATTTGGAAGAGTGCAGTTTTTCAGTGTTGTTCTCCCCTAAAATCACCTTTAGTCTTGCAGCTGTCGAACCAGCCATGGTGGTCTGAGAAGAAAGCACAAGCACAATTAGTAAGGATCAATATGTAAAGCAAATTCCTACTACTACTGACTTATTTCAGATAAGGAGAATTTGGAGAAGAGAAGGCAAAGAGAAGAGGAGAGGGGAGGAGACAGGGAGAAGAGAGAGGACAGAGAGGAGAAGGAAAGGGAAGGAGATGAGGAGGAGAAAAGAGAAGGCAGAGAGGAGAAGGAGAGGGGTAGGAGAGCAGAGGATTAGTATTCACTGACTGGGGTCCAGCAGCCTACATAAAAAAAATACATTATGCCTATGCTAGAGTTGCAACAACTTGGTGAGTAACTGATTAGTTGCCAATCACATCGTCACACCATTTTGGCTTACAGTATGAAATAAATATTTTTTTGAGAACACAATAGTATTGTTTAAGTCTGGCTTTTGTCTTCCCACTTAATAAAGTAATTTACACATTCAGAGGCCTCACCCTTTAAACATTGGACATATCTTTTCAAAGTAACAAGACGCATCCCTCCAATTCTGTAGTCTGCCAGCGGGTAGGTATCATGTAGTTCTTGTGGCTCAACAAGTTCCACTTCCTTGCTTGGTGATGTTTTGAGATCATAAGCTCTGTAGTGTTCCATATACCATCCACTAAGCTTCTTCACAATGAAGATTAGTTTGTCCTGTAGTATCACCATTTGGATGATTTCACTGAACTTTGGCAGTCCTCCCAGTGAGCCGTGGATCAAGATCATCCCACACTTGTAGTTTAGTCCATTATATGCTACACTTTTAGCCAAGCACACATTTGTCCTTATCTGGAGACTTCTGTCTCAATGCATTTGAGATGTCCTTGTTAAGAACATCAACGTGAACAGTGGAAACATCTGTTACTTCCAATGGGGGTTTGGTAAAGCTACTTGCATGCAAATGATATGCAGTCTGATTCTCATGTCTCTGTAAAAGGGAAAGAAGCACATTTTTGAAGCATCTGATATTCCTCGCAACTCTTTTAAATAAGCTATGTTTTGCTTCAAAACGGATAGTCCATAGGGCAACTGGCGGCCCAAACTTACAGATCAAGTATGGATAATGCTCCAAGAAAGGGTGTTTTGGTTTAAGCTCACAGTCCGGGAAAACCTCTTGAAATATAATTCTGTGCTCAGAGATCTTAAAACCAAGATATGCAATGGAGTCCTTAGTATGAACAGGACTGACAACAAGATCAACAATGCCCTTCAGGTCTGTTAAGATCTGCCAAGCAGGCTCCTCACAGGGAACACTTTGCCCAATTAATAAAGGCAAAAATCTGATTAGTCTCCAGTTTTCATGTGCATTTCCCCCAACAGTTTTTTTGGATACAAAACTGAGAAGCACAGGATGAGGTCGATTTGTTCTGTCAGCCCACTTAAAGTTGAAAGATGATATTGCTTCATTTAATGTACATAATGTGAAATACTTTTTTTTTTGATTAACAAACTGAGACAAAGTGCAAGTTCAAAAGGAACAATTCCTTCAAAAATATCATGTACAATATCCGATGGAAACCCAGTGGTAACATCAAAATATGAGAGGTGCTTTGACAAAATACACTTTGATTTCACACCATAATAACTGGGCAATTTGTTTTCCTCAAGGATTTGTAAATGGATCTGCATGGATGTCTTTTGTTCTCAAAGTAAAGACTTCACTTCTGACTTCTTTAGTCTGGAACTCTGACCTTTCTGCAGTGCAAAATCTACACATGTATGTCCCTGAGAAATTTTCAACAAATCCAGCAATACTGTGTGCACCAAGGTTGTCGGCGACCACACACTGAACTGTTCCTTTTACTGTTCTGCCCAACTTTGACAGAACTATCCCAGTCTAATTACAGGTTTTAACACTTTCTCATACCCATAGTACTTCAGATCATTACTTTTGATTAAAGCAGCCAAATAGATGGAGGATAAAGCAGAATTACATCCTGGTGGCAAATTACCCAGAATCCAATACAAACCACAAATTTTATGCTTCCTCCTGGATGTGCCAAGAGGATTACATATTTTCAAACTCATCAATGTATAATATCAATGAAATGCTTTCCTGCTTAGACAACAGTCCATTTTCACTGAAGAAGGCACCATCGAAGATAGTTTTGTATAAGTGCACACAAGTTCTCTGAGGATGATTATCTATAGTATTCAAATAACAGCTTGATCCAAGATTGTCTGGCAATCAAGAATATGCTGCAAGGCTTTTAAATTGAAATATATTGGAATGACTTATGATTTTTTCGGTCAAGTATATATTCCACTGGTTCCACTACATTAAAGTGGCTCTTATAGTAAACTTTTCACCTCCAAGCACTGGAAAGTGGACCTTTATCTCCAATAGCTTTTTTCACAGGGTTTGTCTCACAGAGAACACTGGCTAGCTTTTCAATAATTGACTGGTCAACCTGGCATCCACTGTTTTGTAATACTTGGCTAATAGTCCTTTGGGTGATCGGCAGATAAAGAGAACCAATCAAATAGTTTAACTCCTGCAAAAGCTCATCTACAGCTGCATTAGACACAAGAAGGATGTGTTCCAACTTAAGGAGCACTGAAGCAATTTTAAGCTCAACATCCTTCTCCAAGTTTTCAGAATCCCCATTGTCAAAAGCAGAATTTAAATTGATATTACTCTCTGTATTTTCCCCATATAAAATATCACTGGCAACACTGGCACAAGATTCTGCAACAGAACTTATCCCGGGCTTAAAGGTGTTCACTGTACCAGAGTGTTTTCTGTATTTGTGACTCTTGAAGTTCTCTTAGACATTGGTTTTATATTCACAGTTTTGGAACACACATGCTACAGTCTCCTTATTTTTAAGATAATGATAGATATGTTGAAAATATTCCCTTTCTGTGGAGAGTTGATTATGGCCACAATATATGGCATGTGAACGTGGCTACAGCTGTGGTGACTGCTTGTTGGGCAGGGTGATTTCTTGATAGATGGCTCAGTAGGGCATTCCAAGTCTTGAACCTACATGCACAATTTAAATAAATGCATGGATATGAAGCCCCGTCCGTAATGCCTATGAATCAGTTTGTAGTGCTTGAGCAGTTCAGATCTGTTTGTTAATGCTGTCCCACAGTCCTTGCATCTCCACATGAAGCACAACACTGGAGAAACAAAGAGATGGGCTTTATTGGGCGTATATAAATAATTTGGGGAAAACGCAGAGTAGGGTTGAGGCGAAATTACAATACATCAATATGGTGATATGAGACTAGGACAAAGCGAATCATTTATCGTCTATTCATCAAATGTAGTCAGCCCTCTCTAATTTGATTTTAAGGGACACTTTCACAAGTCTGTCTTAAAGCAAAACCCAAATGCCCATATGTACATTGAAAACCATTTTGTTGCAGTTGTTTCCTCTGTCAATACTAGTTGCAAATCGATCTATTTCCTAAGGCAATTTCACTATAAATAAATACATATAAATACATAAAGCTGATCCTTGTTGTGTGTAAAACTGAATTAAGATAGTTAAAATGAGACATTACTATTTTTACTATTTTGGGCTTACGTACCTTTATTGTTGATGAAGTGAAAGTGTGCAGGTTCACAGATAAAACAAGCTGCATTGCACGCCTCCACACAGGACTGTCCCTCTTGAGGTACAAGTAATCAGAGCAGGGCCGGCTCTACCCAATTTGGTGCCCTAGGTGAGATTACACCCCTGTGCCCCCCCCCCCCCCCCCCCCCCCCGAGCCCACTGCAATTCAATGACAACAACCAACTGAGCAATCACGACAGTTTAATTTGAGCATTTGAACACCGACAAATTTAATGGTAACAACAGTTATTTTCAACTAAACTTGTCTTTTACTCTTGTCTTCCACTTGACCTGCCCTGACCTCTGATCCGCGCATCATGATCCGGACCCAATAACGACACGTCACGTGCTCACACATAATTTAGGAACATGTCACTGTTTATTTATTTGTAATGTTAATATGTACTTTTTTTCTAGACAGAAAACACTAAGTGAGGGCACCAGTGGGCATAGAAAATTATAATTTTATTATTATTTTCCCTCAAGGCCAAGGGGGACTGGCAGCGTGGCGGCGCCCCTCCAGCAGATAGCACCTTAGGCGGCCGCCTATATCGCCTATGCTAAGAGCCGGCCCTGAGTCAGAGAGCTGAGAATACAGTAGGCCAGGTGGGGGGAGCTATCACATTGGACACCAGGCCAAAGGTTGTGGAACTTATCAGAGTCCCAACCACAGGTCGTGTAATCCTGCTACCATCAGCAACCTGGAGAGGTTGACAGGAATGAAAGGAAGCTCTGGAGTACAGAAGTCCTGAGGGTTCGTTTGTGCGATCATCTTATGAGTGTGTCTTTCACCATGTTTACAGTGTTGATCTGCATCTATGTACTTAAATATATGTATTCAGACTCATACTGGAAGTGTGCTTGGCTGACACAAAATCTGACAGCTCTATTTTCTGTGTTAAATAGTGTCATACTTTTTTCTATAATTTCTAATTTTGATTTACAGACATTTGTCCTCCATTCTACGAAGACTGAGTTGTGCTGATAATAACACTATGTGTGTACGTGGTTATCAATTTGTTTCTGTATATTTTTAATTGTTGTGATAATTAAAAAACCACATTAAGGAAAAGGGCATTTTTATTCCAGTGTTAAGTTTTATTTGTGTATGGTTTAGAGTGTAATACAGAACTGTCACTGTTCATGACCCCGCCTGATAACTGATTCAGGACAGGGAAGACAGGAGTCTGCAGCAGCAGACACAAACTAACACAGGTGCTTATTAACACACTGGCCCAACAACACAGAGCTGGGAAACTCTTCACACAGCAAACGTTCATCATCGCTTCTTCGATAATATCCAACGTAAATACCAGGGCAGCCCTGCCACCGAGGCACCGCGCACCATCAATTCCCTCTCCCACAGCCGATTCGTACGTGTACTAACACCCGCACACCCTCTCTCCCCTCCTCCTCGCCCGCTTAACGTTAAGTACACTGAAAACAACGCAGGCGGCAGTAAATGTAGCTCCCTGGAAGCACCGCAGTTAAAGCATAATTAACCTTACTCCCACATCACCCGTGGCCGTGAGGACAGTACAAAAAGTGTGACCGCATGAACTGTGGGCACCGACAGGCATGTTGTACAATATCTTGCATATTGCCCGAAATAATCCGAAGAGAACCGCGGGCCTATCTTGCTGTTGTAAAGTGCTAATGCTAATGAATAACTAACACTAAGCCAGCACCAACACTCTGCATGAATACACAACTTTTAGCTAACGTTACGATATTAAACCAAGAGAGTCACGCACGCAAACGACTAACCTACCTGTCCAAAGGCAAACTACCAACTGGTCTGATATTTAAGAGCTAACGTTAACATAGCGTTAGTTCGTTAACAGGACTGAATGATTGCTGGTTTAGTTCAGTTAGTTTACTAAAAATGTAACAATGCGATATGACCATTTTATATCTAACATATTAAATTATTTGTTTTACCTTTGACTTACCTTCAAGACAATGGAGAAACTCAGTATATGGGTATCCTTGTTACCATTCTCAAGTTGTTGGCACCGAGAAAATGGCAGCTCAAGTGCAGGTAGAAAATTCTGGAGAAGGCGGAGACGTCATGATGTCAGACACACAACACGAAAAACCTAATTGATGCAGGTTCACTCAAATGAGAATAGCAGGTTAGATGTGTACTGAGGGAACAACATGTAATTCCAAGTTCATATATACTCCACAAATGTAGACTGTCTTGACTAAATGCAGAAATCTGAATGAAACTCACTCAGAAGTCTATGTTACTTCAACTACTGTTGAAATACACTATTTAGAGTGTAGACACAAAGTACTCTCAAAAACATTTGTACACATTTTAGTATATGAAGGAGCAAACGATACCTCGCCTGAGAGCTCACAATAGCACACACAGCCAACCAACTTCACCCTACCACACATCAAACTGACAGAAAAACACTTGACTGGTCATTTTATTCTCAAAACACTTACATTTCCCCCACCTGCTGTCATGGAGACTTGGTACTGATCCCTCTTTTAAACACATTACCTTACTGAACTGGCTCAGGCTGAGAAAACAGAGCAATGGAGACAGAAATGCAGAAGCCATGTAACAGCCAGCTGGCAGTTGTTAGAAACTGTCAATATCACAGAGTGATTCCTCCATCAGGTATCGGCTTGATAAACCCCAGTCCTTCACCCATGGTTCTTTCCAATGTGCTTCCATCAGTTTTCAGAGGAAAACATCAGTAACAACTATATATATATATATAGCAACATTTTAATGTTTTTGTTGCAGCAGCTTTCAGTGCCACATTCAAAAACTTCAAGAGAAAAACTCCAACTACACCTAGAGTTCCTATTCAGGATAAAAACAAGGGGTTACACAGAAGGTAACATGCTAACTTTGAGGGTGCTGAAACTATGGGACGGAAGATGTGGTGGGTGGGCTGTGATACAGAAGTGTGTTGCTGTCCTTACCATGCCCACAGGAGCATGGTAAGGACAGCAACACACTTCTTCATTGAATTAAATGAATTATGCAATTGCTGATTAGAATTTGCTGCTAATAGCAAGGCAACAAGCAAGGCAAGAGTTTCATTTTTCTATGCATGCATTGTACCAAAGTATAATGCACATGACATCATTTGAAGTTGTGTTTGAGCTCATGGGTGGAGACAAAGATGAGACCAGATAATTCTATTGTGAGCTACCTCAGTGATGACAATAGATTGTTATGTGGTGCAAAATTGAAGCAGCTTACCAATTTACATTTTTAAACTTATAGGAGGCCCCAAACATAGTTAGAGTTCTGTTGCATTTTTGAGTTTTGAGGTCATAGTCACTTCAGGCACAGAATTAATACACACAATTAATACTGTGCCATGGTCAAGAAGGATGCCGGGCGCTGTCTCCTTTTCAATTCAATTCAGTTCAATTCAATGCCCAGTAATTCAAGCAGCAGCCTGTATGTGAGTCTTTTCACATATAAATATGGCTATAATTAAAACCTGGATGTTGTAAAAAAAAAAAAAAAAAAGAAAAGTGTTTTTATTAGACAGTGTAAAATCAGTGGCTTCTGGTTAAGGTGTAGTCTTAACGGGCATAGATTTTCATTCACTGTAATGTTGGATAACAGAAACAGAGAAAAACAGAGTAAATAACAACAGCTTTAAAAGGAATTTGGTTGCTGAAAATAAATTACTTAAGATGGTAGAAGTGAAGTAAAAAGATGTAAATTACTGGGACTTCTTTACAGCAGGTGGAGTGCAAATACTCAGTGCTCTGTTATAGTAGATGATATCAATAAATATTCATGCTAATATTCGTACTAACACACACACACACACACACACACACACACACACACACACATATATATGCATACACATATATACATAAAGTTAAACTCGAACTCGAACTCGATATATATATATATATATATATATATATATATATATAGGGGCTGGGCATTATTATCATGTTAACTCATTAATTTATTAACGCGGACATTTATTTTATCGCGCGTTTTACGCATGTTGCTCACATGCTTTTGTTTTGAAAAGTCCGTTAATAGCTGCTGCGGAACCGGAAAACAATTGGCAGGTAAACAGCATGTCTGCTAAAACAGACATGGAGAACAGTAAAAATCCTGTGTACTTTAAAGTTTGGGTAGCAACTCAGGTAGCAATATTAACAATTCTGTCTAAAGAAAAAAATTCTGGACTGCAACAAAACTTCGAGTCATTCCTACATGTTAAATCAGATCTGCTCCATGTGTTGACTGTCCTGCTATTCTCTTACTGGTTACTTCAGTGCAGCTCCATCAAGTGGCACAGATGTGTAATGACAACTGAAAGTCCAGTCCTCGATTATAAAACAAATTCAGTTCTGTGGCCCGTTTTTTAATTACAACAAATATTTGATCCAAGTCTAAAATTGAAATATGAAAAAAACAAGCATTTTTTTGTTTTGTTTTTTTGTGTTAGATTAAAAAACGAAAAACGTAATAAAATGTCACTTTTTATTTTTTTTAATTTTTAATTGACAATTGAAAATGGAAAGAATGAATGATACACAGATTGGTAAAGTTACTGAACTTTAACATGGACATTTTCATTTTAAAGTTCTCAGAGATGGAGGATTTGACAGAAACAAAGTTATTTGTAACAACTGCCAAGTTGAACTCCCCGTTAAAAGTTTCTACTGTTACCTCAGAAATTGCTTGTTTTAATATTCTGATTTTGCTGAGCCTCGATCAATTTGTTGGATTTTGTTTGTAGACTTTTTTTTAATTTTCTAATAAAAACAGGATGACATTAATGCCCTGGCAGTGGCAATAAGCTTTATTTAATTTTACGTTTTTTAAGATGAGATTTACACTAAATTTGGCAGCAGAACATTTTAATAAGAGTGACCTTACAATGCAATTAATTGCGATTAAAAATTCTAATCGTGGCCCAGGCCTAATATATTTATATATAATGGATGGATATATATATATATATATATATATATATATATATATAGTGTAGGTGTGTGTGTGTATCATCACTCATTTTGAAAATGTTTTTTTCTCATTAGTTGAACACACATTTGACCTTAGGGATAATTGTTCCTACCACTAAGTATCACCTGTAGAAGCATCTTCTACACTGGTGCCCCAACATTTGACACATTTGATAAATCACATCTTAGATCTGAACAGCCACATGACTCATTTGTCAGTATGCTGAAATACAGTTCATATAAGCACTTCCATCAGATTATTTTTGATGCTGATAGCACACAGAGTAAACAACATTATGAAGTGTTTACTTATGAACAACCGACAAGGTCACAGTTAAGGGGCTGGAGTGGCACTGAAGGAAAGTCAGACGAAGAAAACAAGTTTATAAGTATGAGATCATAGCTGTTTAGTTTATTTCCTGGTTTTCATAAATTTATTTTCTTTCACTTTCGTGCATTATTTCATTTGCTCTTTCCTAAGTTTTAGCCATCACCAATACTTGAGTACTAGATACCTAGGGATTAGAAACAACAATTGTCAGGTTAGTCTTGGTACCAAAATGTCTTTGTTAGGTTAAACAATTCATCCAATGAGCAGGAAAGGCCTCTTGGGAACATTTGAGTATTAAAGACTGATATACTGACCCACCCACACACACACCCACGTCTGGTGTTCAAGAGAGGAATGTGACGGCCAGGGAGTCCGAGTTTCACCAATGATCAGAACTTGATTGGATCGTGCAAGACTCTTCAGACATCTGGTGTTCAGCTTTAGGGGGACTATTTGTCCGTTTGTGTCAATCTTGATTGTAGGAAATATTCATTTCATGACCATATATGGTTACTCTGTGTGTGCTTCCTTTCACTTGTTTTAAAATCAAGGATATGTATTCTGTTATTAGAAAATATCCTGTTTTAATAGTTGATTATATTTGCAACAAACACTTTGTCAGTGATCTACAGTATGAGAGCAATAAAATAAAACAATACTAAAATATACGCTTATTAATCATATTCGAGGCAACTTGTTCCATTAATTAATCAGATATTAATTTGAGGTCATTTCACCCAGCCCTACTTGATTGTGTTTTTGTTGCTGTGGATTTTGACTCTGCTGCTAATGATTAAAATGACAGTACTAATGCTAAATATACTACTACCAGCTTTTTCTGACCTCCCAGGTTTAGGTTATTCATTCAGTCACACACTTTACCATGGCAACAGTTGGCACCAGGCAATGTTCACTTCAGTAAAGGTTTTAGGTGTTAAGAGTTGTTTTGTATGCCCATATCTGCTGTATTTTGTTCATAGTTCTGTTCCATTCACTCCTCTAGCCCTTTTAGCTTTAGTGGCTTTACTGCAGGTATTCACAACACTGTTTTGGACAAAGATGGTAATTTAAGGGTTGCAGGCGTGTCATTTGAACTGCATAAGTCTTATGTGTTTATTCCCGACTATTCTGGGTTTACTATTTGGGTTAGGAATCTTAGTTCTCACATTAATGATGCAAAGCTTTACTCGCCATGGTTTATGATCAATCCCACGATTTACAAAGGGTCCTGTTTGTTTCCATCGACTGTGTACATCCCATGGTCCGTTCCTGGGATACAGTGTTTGCAACCTCACTAGGGATTCTACTTGTAGGGTCACACATTGGAATTATGTGCATCATATGGGTGTTCCTAATATCTCCTTTTTGAACATCACTGAGCTTCTGACTCTGATACATAATTTGGGTGTGACGGATAATCCACAAGTTTCCTTAATTCATATGGATTTGGGCGTCTGTATCGTCATGTGTGGATTTGTGGTAAATGGGTCTAACAGTCACCTCCAGGTTGGTGTGGAATGTGTTTTCTAGCAAAGTTCCTTCCTCCTGGTGGTGTTTATGATGAACTGTCGTATTACCATGCTAGTTATCTTCATTATTTATTAATTATTCATCATTATTCTACCACCCATATCTCTAAACGCATCTCTGTCTCTGGTCATACTGATGGCTTTTTGGAGGGTCCAAAGCTCTTTGGGGGTCTTGTCCCTTAGTTAACCTGGATCATCACATTATTTATTTTGGCTTTAGATCTGGAGAACCTCACAGCTGTGGCCACTGATGGTTTCCAGGTCCTTTCTGTCGAGGTGAAGGCTTTGCACAATGTTGCATCGCAGAATAGATTGGTTTCAGATCAATTATGGCTACTCAGGGTGGTGTTTGCCATATTATTTGTGATACGCATGGCACACATATTTTGGACATTAGTGATAACGTGACTCGTGTGGTGTCACATTTAAATGCTCTTCTGAGGACTCAGAGACTCCTCTGAATCTTGGGGATTTGACATGTGGGCCTGGTTGATTTCTGGCTCCTGGTATTATCCGGTACTGCAGGTGTATTCTCCAGTTGTGATTATTTTGAGTGTGTTTTACATTTTCTTGCTGTGTGATTCCTTGCTTCCATAAGATGGTGGTGGGGGAATTTGTTGCTTCATTTATACATTCCTATAACCTCTTTAGTGCTCCAATGTTAGATTCTTTCACTAACATTGATCAGCCTGCTGTACTCTCATATTCTTCTCCAGCTCCGAGTCTGAAATGGGGTCTGTTTTTATTTTTGTAGATTAGATAATTTTGTGTTTTCTCCCCACTGGGGTTTTACCCTATAGTCGGTGTACCATGAAGTCTTTTACTAGCCCTGTCTTCTAGGGTTAGATATTTGGCTTCTGGTGGTCATAAGGACAGACTATCCTGGTTTGTTTTTTCCTCAGCTTGCAGTTGTGGGCACTTGATCCCTGAACACACACACACACACACATAATATATATATATATATATATATATATATATATATATATATATATATATATATATATATATATATATATATATATATATATATATATACAGTCATGGAAAAAATTATTAGACCACCCTTGTTTTCTTCAGTTTCTTGTTCATTTTAATGCCTGGTACAACTAAAGGTACATTTGTTTGGACAAACATAACGATAACCACAAAGATTGCTCATAAGAGTTTTATTTAAGAGCTGATATCTTACCATTTTCCATGGTTTTCTTGATTATAACCTAAATCACTTATGTTTTTACATCAATAGCTATGGCGTTGTACTGCCAAAAACACTGCTTTTATGCATTCAGTGTTTTCTTTTCTGTCAGTTTTAGTCACATGATGATGTTTAGTGGTACCAGGTATTAAAATGAACAAGAAAGTGAAGAAAAAATGGTGGTCTAATAATTTTTTCCATGACTGTATATATACAGATATATATATATATATACAGTATATATATATATGGCATCCTCTATTGCTGTGGTTTAACAGATCCTTTTAGATCCCCTACTGTTGCCCCATTATGATGGTGATTTATAAACATGGAAATGTGTCTGATAATATTATTTGTGGGCTGTTTTTGGCTACAACATGAAAAGGGGATTTATGATTGAAATTCAGTGTTATTCCATTGCTGCTTTTTTATTACCATTTCATGTGGTGACCTCTTAGTTCCTGCTGCCAGACAAAGTATTGTGTCTGACACCTTAGGTTCCAACTGTCCTATATGGCTGCAGGATGATTTTTCTGTATGCCACATATATTTTGTCTAGGGTATTCTGGTGTGCTCTGTTAAAACAATTGTACTATTGATGCTCTTGGTCATTCTTCATCGATCTGCTAAGATGTAGATATGATCCCTTTGCATGCAAGGATATTAAAACTCATTGAAAACTAGTAATTGCCAAGTCTTTGTTTTTAAGTCTTATTCTCAGTCTTAATTAGATATTAGAGCACCAGGTGGTTGAAAATAAATAAAGCATTATATACTGCCAAAAACACTGCTTTTATGCATTCAGTGTTTTCTTTTCTGTCTGTTTTAGTCACATGATGACGTTTAGTAAAGAAAGTAAAGAAAAATGGTGGTCTAATAATTTTTTCCATGACTGTATATATATATATATATATATATATATATATATATATATATATATAATATTTGCCCTTTCATGCATATCATCTTAAGTTTGGGTAAAAAAAAAAAAAAAAAAAAATTTTATTACAAGCCAGTATAATATATTCTACACAAGCTGAGACAAGTAGACACCAACAGCCCATCAAACATGCAGATACACTCTTCCACCACCCCTGGATTCAGCAGTTTAGCACCACATGAGCTCCATCTGTACTCAAAGCCTTCAGTGGTGACATGTGGCCTGTCCATTATTGTCCTATTAAAAGCTCTGTGTTGGTGTCAATGGGACTCACGCTGTTCTGTGGCAAATAGGCATCTTGTATTCTGGCAGCGAGATTAACAGCACCAAGCGCATTGACTTCGTTTAATGTCAGTCTCCCTTTGATACTTGGCACTTGCATTTTGAGCATGAGAAAGATTAGATCTCAGACAAAGTGTAAGATGATAGACTATAAAAGCCCGTGACATTTGAGAAAATGTTCGTATATTAATTGTTGATTAAGAAGTTTTGTAAAATTTGCACTTAAGAGCATTCTTTCATGTTTTCCTGTGCTGTCTGGATATCTAAATCTTCTAGCATTATTTTATTAAACAATTTTACTCTGTTTTGCTTAACTCTCACGTACAGTATATGTAATACTCTAAAACAAATTTACCTACCAGATTTCACTTGTGGATTCAAAATGTCTTCTTATATAATCACTAAAGCAAATAGACATACAGAACCTTCATTTTTTTTCCCTTCCCTTTTCATCTCCCATGGTGCGTCCGTCAGCCTATTTTTGCCTTAGCCTGTTGCTACCTGAGGAGCAACGGAAAGGTGGTAATGGAGGGCTGACTGAGGCCTGTCACTTCATGCTCTTTCACCCCGGGGACTCTGAGTGGGAAAGTAATGGCCAAGCCTGCCAGATGTAGCAGTCACTTTTAATCAAGTGCATGGCTGTCACTGTGCCCATATTGATCTCCGTGAAGTCCCTAGGCAGCCTGCAATCGGACTGGTTTCTACACCACAACAACTTCCCTCTCTCTTTCAAACAACTCCCCATGTGGCAGCATCTTGGCCAAGTTAATCATAATCCAGCTTTGCCACGAAAAACACAAACCACAGCAAATAAGAAGAGACAGGGTCATTGCCTGTGGGCCTTGCCCCTCAGCGCGTGAGCAACTTGCACACCATCCACTAGCGTATGGGGTGATTTAATGCGAGACAGATATCTGCATGAAATTCATGAACCACTGTGTCTTTATGGCCTGGGTGTTTTTTTTGTCTCTGGCATATTCATGCACAGGTTTGTAAAGACAACACAGCCATTAGTCCCAGAAGCTTAGCGCATTAAGATGCTTCAGTAAATCCAACAGTTCTTCATGTTATTTAGATGCAAGATTTGTTCAAAATATTATCAAGGTTAAGTAGCCTCTGTGAAGCCACATTTGTCTTGTTTTCACCTCACTTGAAAGGAATTTGTGAAACTGCAAGAATGAGTGAGAGGAAGGATTTGGCACCTGGCTCTCTCCCTCTTTTTCAGAGATCTGTTGCAAGGCTGTGGTTTTATTGTTCATTTGCTGAGGCCACAGGGGCTGACTATTACTGGGTCATAACTCGGCAGGATGATGAGGGATGAATTCTAATGTGGATGTGTCACCAGCAGGGATTGGGGGGGCAAAAATGAGAGATGGTAGGAGAGATGGGAATAAAGTATGTCATGAGCACACACACACAATCACAAATTTATATACAAACACGGTAACCCACATATGTATGCAGCTGCACGTACTGCCCTTTCTACTTGAAATATTATCAAAGTCTGAAAATGTCCACATTTATGCCCCGAATATTAGTTTTTCAAATTTATCTGTAGCTTTAATGTGAGTTGAATGTTTTATTACTGAACTTATTCTGGATATCATTCCAAATATAAAATAATGTAGCAGTATCCTATAGATAGGTCACTTTTTTTTTTTTTTTTTTTTTTTGCTTGTTCAACACTTTGCTGTTTTACACTCACTACAAAAACTACAATTTGTGTGTAAATATCATAGCTGACTGGAGGAGAGAAATGGCAGAGCAGGTTCAGAATAATCTGTTCCACCGTTCAGGCTCAAGGTTGACTCCATGTGGTAAACCTCACTGACAGATGCTTAGAGTAAAAGGAAAGGTATTAGGCAATGACATGTGAAATAGAGGGCAGACTGGCGAGCCCACCCCCCCCCCGCATTGCAGATGTACTCCACTGCGCCATGGTGGACAGACAACACTGAGCAAGGCAGTGTGAGGACACACTGTTTGTCAGAATTTGTGGGAAGAGGATTTTTGTGTGACCTTTTATTAAATTGCGGGTATTTTATTCTTCAAATTTGCAGCACGAAGACCCATGTGAAAGGAAAAGTCCTTTGAAGAAAAGCAACAGCAAATAGAGTTGACATTCATAAATCTGATAATTAGTAGCTGTAAGGCATCTGAGACAGACTGTACGTGTATTTCAGGCATTGATGGGGTTGTGGTTCTTTTATTTCTATAATAATATAGATTCCTGTAACAGTGAGTTATTGCACTTACAATTATTCTCAGCCTCCTATTAGGGCAGAACAATTTGAAGTTGTAGATTTCTTTTTTTTTTTTCTCTTCAGTTTAGATTAAACTTTAATGATCCCTGCAGGGAAACTAGATTGTTTCATCTGAGAAGAAGACGGTATAGCTTATAATAATAATGCAACAAAGAGCACCGGGAATAATTCAACAAGTCGCCACCAGCTGAAAGTGCAGAATATAATTGTGCGAATGAATAAAAATCATAGCTCGTCTGCAATGACTATTTATGGTTGCGGTAGATTTTCAGCTATTTATCCTCATTGCACTAGAGCTGCAGATCCCATCCATTCAGGAATACAAGTGTGTATATGCAAATATGAGCTGTGTTTTAGAGCACAAAGAGTAACACATTAATAATGCCTACACCACATGTGCTAAGCCATCAATTTTAGAGTATCTTCTTATGTAAAGCACACAACAAGAAACTTGTGTAGTCTGTATTGGTGATTTTAAGAGAACTTAGGAGGAGTTGGGTCTCTTTCAAACTCTCACTTTATTGCAACAACAGATCGGTGCAGAATGTATTGCAGTCCTCCACATGATGGGACAAAGGCTTTGTAGCACAGCTCACTTTCAGAAGGAAAACAACAAAAGGCACAGCTTTTCCAGTACCTGCTGCCTTTTCTGCAGGAAACAGACCGATGGCTCTATTAAAGCAGCACTGTTATACACCCTGGGTAAAATATCTGTCAGATTTGTCACTTTCAAATGACATACCTATTAGTATCTAATAAAACCCTTGAGCTAAGTTGAGCCAGCCGGCACAAATCAAACAATATAGCAGAAGGAAAGGTTGAGGTGAAAAAAAGATATTTCTTTGCTTTTGTGTGGCTTTTGTTGGCCTTGCTTGGCCCCTGTCAATTTAGACAATGCAGTTCCCTCAAAGCCTAATCGATGCTGCAAATGTCAAAGACTGGCTGTGGTTGTATGAGGGAAAAACATGACTCTCAGTTTTGTGTCATCTGCTTGGACCAAGACTTTGACAGCTGATTCTCAGTCCTGTAATTTAAGCCAAAGTCTACAAAGACTTTATTCTATACAGTCAAGTCTTATCCACTCAATGCCAAAGATCCTTCTTAATCTAAAAGTGCTTTGTTAATCAGGAAAATCTCTCGCTGCTACCTGCTTCTCTGTGTGAAGCACATGTACAGTAAGAGTTGGATATAGAGTTTTGGAGCTTTGTAATCACTCCTCAGACACAATTGCTTTCATTTTACTGGTAATTATGTTTGCTCTATGAAACTGTCTTCACAATGATTTGTTTACATGTGTTGGAATGTATCCACACACATATGCACACATCCCACAAACACACACACACACACACACACACACACCAGGCCATTGTAATTCAGAGAACATCTTCTAGAGATTACATTGTCGTATCATTAACACAGCCTCCCTCAAGGGTACCATTACTGTACAGATGTGCGGTAAAATGCTCCCCTTCCCACGAACACATAGGCACACGCACATGCACGGACACACACACCAAACAGACACTGGCAGGATACCTTAATTGGCTTTACTCTCATCAGAGAGTTGTATTTTTACAACACACCCTATTGAAGACCAAAACTGAACTCCTAAACCTTCACTGCTGTGACGTGGTTTTCAATATCTCATGGTTGATTTTTATCGCTGCAATAAAAATAGATTGGTCACACTACAGTGTCTTTTCAAAAGCAAATAAAATTTCAGTGGTGTTGAAATTGTAATGGAACTATATAAATTAAATCAATCAATACATGGATTAGCAATTATACAATGGCGGCAGACCTGAGCATAAAATGTTTAATGTGCTAAAGAATGAGAACAAGGCTGGACTGACCAAGACAACAGAGGGCATCTAATACTTAACTGGCTTTCACAGACAATTATTTTCTTGTTTCATGGGCCATTTGGGCTACTTATAGCTGGCTTTTCATCCAATTGTCAAGCAGTTTTGAAATGAACTTTAGAAATGTTGCTTCCCAGGATATTTGTAAATTTGGACTTTTTTCCTTCAAATATTGTGCATGTTTATCAATGTCCTCATTTAATGCAATACTTGAAAACACTTATAAAAAAAAAAAAAAAGTTGTACCAGATCTGGAGACTCTTGGATTGGCCTGTTTTACTGCTTGCACCACTGTCAGTGTGGGAGAGTTGAAGGCACAGACATGCCATCATTTTTGCGACTTTGCCAGAAACACAGCAAGTTATTTTTGGATAAAAACACAACCCAGTGAAATAGGAAGGAATTGTTGTTAGTACTGACATGTGGTTAGTTGGTTTTGGAGTTGATAATATCACTACTAAGATAACTTAGGAATAAAAAGCCTTAAAAGAAGAGTTTTGGGGAACAATAATCATAGACTGCACATAAATGAGATATATCATCTAAGGCTGAACCCGGTACAAATGAAGAGGTGAAGAGGTGAGATGTGGTTTCATGAGAGTCGGTATGCAAAGCTTGATAAATAAATAAAATAACCTACTATCTCCATTAGTAGAGATACTGCCACAGAGAAAAACATTGAAACAATGGACCTGTTACCAAAGCACACTGGCAAGACACCATGCACATGTTGTCCAAGAGCTATTGCATTTTAGGTGTGAATTGTTCAGATTTTAACACTGCATTCAGTTACCAATGCCAGCTTCAATCATCAGTGTCCTATTATCAACTGTCAATTCAGGGGCTGCTGGTTATCCTGTCATCTCTCCAGGCTTTGCCCAAAACAACTGACGGTGACCCAGGACCCTGAATTTTCCAAGGGCACAAGGCTTGTAATGAACCTGTTTGTCAATTAATAAATGTTTAATACTTTTGGCCAAGATTGTCTTCTGCTCTTAGAGAGAAATGGGGTTGCTGTTGTATGTGCACATCATACTGAAGAAATACATTTGAGAGCATTATTGATGTTATTATCTGACCCAAGATAAGAAATCTAAGCATTTTCCAAGCTGTGGAATTATTGATGGGGAAAAATAGTGGGGATCCAAACCTGAGGACACCCAAAAGTTTAGTGGGAAAAAATAAATTTTTTTAGGCATTAATAACTTTGCACTAGGAAAAAATACAAAAAGTTTGTTCTATTCCTATGCACCAGTTAGACTTTAAGGAGGAGCTGTTTTAGTATGCTCATCCACCCACAGTCTTTTGCACACAAGTATGTCTGGATGCACTAAATCCACACAACATCTGCCTGATGTCTTGGTAACGAGACCATCTTCTCTCTTGTTCCTCCTGCACCAACCTCTCAAGAGACCCCTTGCCACCTGTGACATCCCCTCAGACACAAAAATGGACACACACAGCTCCACCCTTTCACCACATGAATAATGCATATTCCGGCAGCCAGGAGTGAGATAAAGAGTCAATTGCTTAGAGAGCCTGGAGAGACAGTCACCCATGTGCTGTGATGGTTGTACCGATTCCTCCCTTCACTAAGGTTGTACTCGGCACCAGATGTCCAGGTTGCAGGGTGATGAATTGTGGGTCATCCTTCTCGACCTTCCTCTGCAGTGTCACCACATCGGAAGCCAAGAGCATGTGGTTTGGTGTAGGTGTGCCTGTCTTTGCTCAAGGATGGAAAACCCTGTACAGGAAGTTTGGATGCAAAATACTTGGGTACTGTGTCTTTCCTGATAGCTTTGTCAGTTTCTCTTAGTAGCTGGTGTATGTTCTGAATGCATTACCGTACGACATCTGAAGAAAAAAAAACCAGCTGTGCTGCTAATATAATAAAGATGAAGCTGCAATCTGGCACTGCATAGCCTATAGGTATTCTTCATAACTGGACAAAACATACTTATGAAAGCAAGTTTAAATCAATGTTTCCACCTGGAATCACAAAGACAATTGTAAAGACAAGACTAAGACTTGCTCATACTATGATCATGCATGAAAAGCAAAAAAAAAAAAAAAAAAAAAAAAAAAAACCCTGTTATAAAACTAAAAAATGACTCCTCATCTCTTTGGGCTGAATTTTAAAAGCAAAACAACTGTCTTTGATATGCATGATAAGCTTGACATAAAGCTAATGCTGCTGTGTGGCATATATATCAACCACAGATTTCAAAGATGACGATAGAAGTCATAAAGGTCTGGTGACAATTATAGTCTCTTGAAGTCTACTCAGCCTCTCTAACAGTCTTTCAGAAGAGGAAGAACCTTTTCCTGTGTCAGTGTGAGATTCTGGGTAGAGAGCGAGATTTCATTAATATTCCTTTCAAAGTGAAATGTCTGCCTTTGCAGTTTAAGCGTGATCCTACTGACAGTCAGGGCAGTCTGTGAGGCCAAGTTGTAATTGGGGTTCTTGAGCCAGCATATAATGCTGCAGGAAACCATGAAACATGTTTTAACATAGTCAAGTATGGTTAGCATTTTGTGGAGAGATTCTTGAGCCATGCAGTACATAGTTCATCAGCTGTGTTTCTGCCATTACTCTCTTCTCAGCGTGTGGTTATCTGGTTTTGTTCACAATTACTCTCGCTGTGCAAAAACCAGGGAGCAGAGACAAGGCTGGAATAAAAGAATGTAAGAGCATGAAACACTGTCTGTTGTTCATTATAATTTGGAATACTTTTTCCTGATTTGTTTTACCTCTTCTAACTGTACATTTTTGAAAAGGCACGAGCAGGAAACCCAGTCATGTTGCAAAAACATCAGTGAATGGCATTAATTTGGCTTTGAGACTAACCACATATGCAAAATTGAGATACCACACTAACAATTAGTGGTGAATATCCTATGTAAATACAGTCTGCGCCACACTGTCTGGCTCCATCTAACAAATCTTTATCAGCTTTAGGTGCCAGGAGTTTGTGTATTTTGATTATCATCAACTTGATGTTGTTTTGAACATCTACGTTGTCCTGATTCATGATTCAAAGCAGCTATTTAGTTGAAAATGTTATTTTATGACTGACACTCGAACCACAGTAATCGTTACTACCTCAATTATCAAGTGCTGACCTTCGTTATCCAGGAGTAGAAAAAGATGATTATCTGTGGTGTGACCTCCTACCGTAGCCTTGATAATGTGGCACAGATTCATTTAGAAATCGTGGGAGTTTTCTAATCCCACATAATGTGTGATTATTTGAAAGGATGGGTAGATTTATTGTGCATTAGTATCTCATTGTGTATGCAACAGTCATTCAAAACTGACAATAAACCTGGCTGTTTTCTGTCTATTTATTGAGATTTTTGTAAATGAGTTCTTGATGCTCATCCACCCTGCATTCTTCGAAAAATCAATGATGGCCAGTCTCATATGATCTACTGCTTCTCTATACAAATTTATCACAAAAGGTATCTAATTACAGAGAGCTTTCCACTAAAAGGACAAACCAA
The DNA here is from genome assembly GCA_018398805.1 of Hirundichthys speculiger. Taxonomy (NCBI): domain Eukaryota; kingdom Metazoa; phylum Chordata; class Actinopteri; order Beloniformes; family Exocoetidae; genus Hirundichthys; species Hirundichthys speculiger. The sequence continues at coordinate 1,875,554 of JAGFBZ010000849.1, read as the reverse complement.
TTTGTTGCTTGCCTCACAGGTGGTCAGTAAAAAGTATTGCTTATCAAATTGCACTTTATTTACCTTGGTGATTTTGGTCACATCAATCTGCAAATACAAGTTTTCATATCTCTTTCTTCTTATAAGCAGATTCAAAATTTGTATTCAGGATGGCAAGACTGAGAAATGGATCTCAGAAAAAAAAATATTTACAGCAAAAAGTTCTATGTGTCAGGAGTGCAGAGGAGATGGAGGACCCAAACGCAGGAGTTCACAAAAAATAAAGTATTTATTTTGCAAAACAAAATCAAAAGTCCAAGGAAATGAAAAAAAAAAAACCCACAAAAGTAATCCAGGTATCCAGGCAGGGGAACATGGAGGAAAAACAAAGTGACCAAAAACCAACAGAGCCCTTACAAGACAGGAGACAACAGACCAGCACAGACAGGGTAATGACAAGACTTAATTACGCAGGAAACCCAACGAGAGGCAGGTGCAGACAATCAGGATAACAAGAGGGAAGGAAGCAAAACTGAAAACAACGGAGACAAGACAGACCTTCAAAGTAAAACAGGAAACAGGTGACACAAAAGACAGGGATTGACGATAATTGATGACAATTTAACACATAACAAGGAAAAACCCAAAATGGCCGTCATGGCCACCCCAGACCATGACACTATGAGCATATTTGTATGTGTATGTTTTCATTGATGTCAAGAGTTCGGCAAAATATTACTGCTTAAACAGGGGCATGTGTATCAATTCATCCAATTAAATTAAGTATCACCAGCTAACCCGCCTCAGAAACATAAAAAGCCCATGGATTAGTGGAGTTTTTGAAAGCTTAATGTTGGGACATGAAACCAAATTAAGCCAACTAGTAGAGTGTTCTGCTTGCTGTTTATAACACTGGTAGTTTCATTCACTGTGCCACCACATGCCAGGGTATCTTTTGGGCAAATTGAAGCCAACGTTGCTCCCGATCCCCATACATCTTTCATTTCAGCTGCCATTAGTGTGTGTGCTTTCAAGGCCTAGATTAATTATGAGTCTGTATTGATATAATATGATAACTGCTACATGACTTTCTAAAATCGCTATGGCATCACTCTATTTACTGTTTTAAGTAGAATTCTTTGTATGCAGTCTGACACTGTATCTGCCCACTGGTGTATTGTCAATGCAGTGCAGGCCAAATGGTACTTTAATGGTGGTTTTTGCCAAGAAGATGTTTGCTAACTTTGAACACTTATAGAAAACGCCAGTAATGATAAAATATAACATGGTATAGTAAAAGTGGTAACCTAACATATTTGGTTACTTTGATGTATTTCTTGATATCATCTGCATTATGCCAACCATACAGATTTTATTTTTAAATATTTGAATTATGTTGTCCTAAGTGTCATCTTGATATCTGCATTTATATTGGAATATTGTAATAATGCAATATTTAAATGAATTGTGTTGCAAGTGTACTGTAATGGTTTTTGTATTCATTTTTCTCCAAGAAGAACTGCCTGGGTTCTTCTTGGAGAACAAAGAAACAACAAATTTCAGTTGTGGACAGATCACACTGTATTGTACCTGTCACATTAACTTGGTAGGTACTGCCTCTCTGCTCTTTTGGATCTGGTTACTTTTAAGATTTTACTATACCTACACATAATTTCACTGTAGCTGCACTCTGGAGTTGATGGGTGTTGAGCTGGAGCTCAGCTATCCCTAAACTGCTTGATCATTTTTCTGGATACAATAGTCATTGAAGGATGAATCACTGTACCCATGTGTCATTGACCTTTCCATGTGGGTTGGTCTACATCACTACTCTGATTTTTAACATGACTCATAGGTACAGCCATATAAGTGGGTAATTTCAGTATCCTTTCAGACTACATTACGGCATGGTGTTAAGGGCAGGAAAGTGGAAGGACAATGTCATCAGCAGATGCATGATGTCTGCAGATGACAATGTGATTGGGGAGCAGGTAGAAGAAACCTTGCATGGGGAAGAGAACTAGAGAGAAGAGGAGTTGAGGTCAGTTCCAGCAAGGCAGAATGAATGTATGCAAATGAAAATGATGAAGGATGCATGGAGTAGAGGTGAAGAAGGTACAGGAGTTTAAATATCTGGGTTCAGCTGGTGGAGTGGAGTGGAGAAGAGTGTCTGGACTTACCTGTGATAGATTAGCAGCAAGGGCAAAGGGAAAGGTTTACCAGATGGTAGTAGGACAAACACTTGTCTATGGTTTGAGTACAGCAGCACTGACCTCAAGACAGGTAAGAGTTGCAAGTGGCAGAAGATGTAAAGGTGCTCTTTTTTTTTTTTTTTTTTTTTTTTTTTTTTTGGAGGGGGGCAGCCAGGGAAAGACATCTTGTAGATAAACTAAGAGAGGCTAGACTGAGATGGCTTGGACACATAGAAGGGCAGAGAATACACTGGTAAAAGGATGCTGGAGATGGAGCTGCATGGCAGGAGAAAAAAAAAGAGTAAGATCAAAGAGGAGATGAATGTGGTCAAAGGGGATATGCAGTTGGTTGGTGTCACAGAGTAAGATGAGAACAAGTGATCCACCGTGGAGATCAACTGCTTAAAGTCTCTTCTTCCATGTTGGTGTGGGGTTAGCTCACACCAACTAAACTTCATGGGCTTTACACTTCATTTTTGAAACAACGTATGTCTTAGAGTTTCTGCTCTGCTTGTTGTTTTTGAGCCATGAGAAACTGTTCATCTTTATATGATACCATCTTCTTCTTCTTCTTCTTCAGTTGTCCAGTCCTGACTGTGCCCCACCTGTCTGTTTCCTTCACCTGTTGCTCCTCTTCTCTCCAGCTCTGCTAAGAAAAATTCCAACACCATATGGAAACAAAAGAAAATTATACATAAAAGAAACAAACTTGGCAATTAGTCTGGATTAGAAAGAAACGTGTTATATTAGCAATTATATGCACTTAAATATGTGAACACAATAACTGTGCATTTTGAATGTTTTTTCCCCCTCTGGTATTTAAATGTGAGCTATTACATCTCAAGGATATTTTTTTCTTTTTTTTCTTTGCCTTTAATTTGCAGGGATTTAAAGTTATGTTTCATTTTCCATTTTTTTCTCACATATGATAAATTGCTTTTTTGTAGTACTTTCTTTTTGATGTTATGTTTATAATGGTGGTTTAGGTTAGGTTGCTTAGGTTGAAGCAACAACAGGTTGAGGTTAAAGTGGCCACATTATGCTCACTTCTAGTCATCTCTGGAACCAGGAGAGTGGCCTTGCACCCAACATATCTCCAAAAGCAATTAATTACTTTAGAACAAAAACTGTGAGTGACAAGGAGGGTTTTCTTTCAAATGAATAGACTTGTCTCAAGTGTTTCCAGACTGGTCAAACTCCTGAAGGCTTGGCAGTAGCCGGAGCTAATGGCTCATGAACATGCAGGTCTGTTGCCAGTTGGACACATTTTTATCATATCACTCAATGTCTTCATCATTTCCTGTAAATGACCACAACACCTTAAACCTTTCCGTGCATGTCTGAGCCAGAATTGGATTAAGAAAATGAAGGTGGACAGTTAGACGGATCCCAGCAAAATAGATTATAGCTTAAACTATCTGGTCTGTAAATACTATGGTCATTACCTTCAGAAATGTGCATTTACACACACACACACACACACACACACAATTGTCTGTGTTGCCAAAACAAAACAGACAGTTGACTTACCACTTGCGGTTCAGACCCACGGGCTTGTAGCAGTGGAAAAGCAACCATTTTCAGCGATAGTCCTTCTGTAAATCCAATGGTGCAGTGGACCTTGCTCATAAAATAACCAAGTGTCACGAAGAAAGAAATACAGTCTCTCCATTGACGGCCATAAAATACATCCACTGAGCCATGAAAGTCCAATTTTCTCTCAAAAGCAACATCACAGTCTTTTAGACCTCTTGGAAACAAAAGCGTACTGCTTTGTAAGAACTACAGAATGGAAAAACATTTTCAGTCTGTGTTACAACAGAAAATGCCCACTTTTTAAACAACTGCTGAATCTTTTCTTCTTGTGGACATGTACCACATGAAGAATATAACAATACAAGTAAATCACCCCCTCTAAGATGGGATAAAAAGGCAACATTAGGGAAAGAAAAAAAACACAAGAAGTTAACTTGGTATCGTGTAAACTGGGTATTATTTATTTTGTGTAGTAACACCAGAACATAGTTTACCCTGAGCCTTTAGTTCTTTAAGTTATTATTTTTGGCATAACACGAGATAAATCAGAAAACACAGAAAAAATATTAATATGGCTGCTTTAAATTCCTCCTCCTTTTTTAAATATCTGTACACTATCTTGAGACACTCGGCACTTCAAACACTTATCTTTGTTCCATCTGACTGCAGAATATGGCCAGCTTTTCTTTTTTCTTTCATTTTTTTCTCACAGTCTCATCTGGTTTTGGTATTCTTGAATGTTTACAGTGCTTGGACCTTGTTGTAAACCCTCTATATTTACATTCATAAAGGCATCTCTTTGCAGATTTTGACAATGATACACTTACCTTCCCCAGAGTCTTCTTGATGTCTCTTGTTGTTGTGAAGGATATTTCTTTGCCAAGATTTCTCTGATCATCCATTTGTCTTCCATGGTCTTCAAGGACTTTTAAAATTATTGAGCTCTTCTGTGCTTTCTCTCTTTTTAAGAATGTACCAAGCTGTTTATTGGCCCCATCTAATATTTCTGCTATATTATAGAAAGTTTTTCAGCCTAATGATGGCCTCCTTCACTTGCATTTAGATCTCCTTGGACTTACTATTGGTAGGACCCAGAACAAACTGCTAAACCCTTTTATCTGCTTAATTTGCTTTGAAGTAACAAGGGAAAGAACCAAGTCTGGTCAAATTGTTTTTGTTTGTTTTGTTAGTTTTTTAAGTTTTTTTTGTTAAAAACTTGCATTTTGTTAAAACATCAATGCAAGTGAGGATAGTAAATGTTTTTAACAAATGCAATAACTTCTAAAAAGTTGATTCTGTGTCAGCCAGTGGTACAATTTTGGGCACATTTAATGGTTAAATAAGAGAGAATTGGATTTCTTTCAACCAAACAGGAGCTTTGAGTTCCAAAAATCTCTTTAAATATTTGATATGCCCACATGCTGTGGATCCAGATGAATTAACACTGAAATACATACTGTACACAAATATGTGTTGTTCTACCTGTTACTTCATTCAGTCATGGCATCAATCACTACCTAATAGTCAATGAGCTTTAAAAAAAAAAAATAAATAAAAAGTTGCACTCCAAAGCAGCTGCCTCATAACATGCTCACCCAGCACCAGGATCTTACTGATGAGATCAGTGAAGTGGCCAAAAATAATAAAACAGCAGCATTTAAGCCAGCAGCAGTGAGATATCATCTCTACAAATATGTCAATATCTAATCATTAGCTCGCTGCTCAGTGACATTACCTATTCACGGCCACAGGCAAAAACAGTTTTAGACCTGCTGCCACCGTTTTATCAATAAAAAAACATAACTCACAAGAGTTTTCTATTTAAATCTTTATTTTTTTTAAATTCCATATCTTGTTATATAATCAAAGTTGGTCTTATTTCCTTCCTCAAACAGTAATCTGTCAACATTCCAAACAGACCAGTTTCCATTTTTACTGACGTGCAACACCATGCTACCCTCAGGTGTAGAATGAATGCGCCTGGTTCCAAACTAGAAAGGTACAATATAAGTACATTGTTGCTGTTGTTATTGTTGTAAAATGAGTAAAAGTAAGAATCATTTTTCCCTAAAAGATTCAAGTAGTATAAAATTGTATAATACGTATAAAATGGGCTTAAAAGAAACAAGGACAAAAAAATCCACTCAACATGTCAGACACTTCTTTGCATGTTCTATGGGAGCAAACATCTTGTCAAAACGTTCAGGCAGCATTTCCCATCACCCTCACTGTCAACTGGGAGATCCATCCATCATTAGTCTAAATATCAGCTTTCATACATTTCTCTCCATTAAAAAAAACTGGAAAAAAAAATTCTAATTTTGACAAAATCTGAAACAAATTCATCACTTGTCTCACCCCACAAATGATCTGTATCTGTGCATTGAACAGGTCACACTTGAAAATGAGATCTTGATCTCAATGTGTCTTACCTGTATAAACAAAGGTTAAATAAATTGTGAGTTTTAAAATTTTATACATAGACTCTTCTCATCTGCCCCTGCTTGTCCCTCACTTATCTTTTATTTATTGACGTATTTCTCTCTGTCCTGTCCACAATCAGATCACAGACATACAAGCAAGCCAAAGAACTGGGTAAGTGGGGTTAAACGCCTCACGTTCTTCACCTGTGGCACGATTTTTAGGATCTGTTAATAAAACATGTTAGATCAGACTGTCAAAGAGGTTTGGTGGCGTACATTTACTCTCACTCACATGTATGAACAGGAAAACTAACATCTGCTCCTTGTTCATTTTTTAATTGCTTAACTTGGAAATGTGGAAATGTGTATTTGAGCTTTTTTTTAATCCTAGACATAGATACTCTAGTTGAAAAAATCTTAACACAACCGGAATGCATTTTTTCTTTTCTTTTTTTTTTGGCCAACTCTGTATTATGCACTATAACACACAATTAAGGTTTTGTGAAGAGTTTTTTTTTTTTTAATTTTCGATATCATTTGTCTTTCTGGCAACCTGCATAAATCTGAATACTCATTTAATGCTTAAAATGTGAACCATTTTCTTTGAAAGACCTGGTTTTGTCGGGACAATAAAAAACAACACTGTATTTGAAGACGCTCATAACTTATCAGCTTAAATTTAGGAAGTATCTACTGCTGATTTACCAATCCTCATTTAAAGCCTGGAGAAATGTAAAAAAAAAAGAAGAAGAGATAAAAAGAACTACAAATTGCCAAACTGGATACTAAGCACTCGGTTGAAGGAAAACGAAAGTACAATCTTTTTCATCCTTTGTCAGATATATTTGAAGAATATATTTTCTCACTTAATTACAAACAATTATTCTAACTCATGGCAAGATCACGACCCAAAAATTATTTTTTAATTCAGAAGTATCAACTGTAGTTTAGAAGAAATGGTTGCCGACTCTCCAAAGCTAACAGAAATCCAACAGTAATGATTATAACAAACTTTTCTGTAACTGTGTGGCATCAATCCAGGAAGTGGAATGATACAAGCTTCATAAGCTTTTAGCTACACTTGGCAATGCACCTTATTAATTCATTCAAATGATCAAAAGTGTACAGAACCCTTTACACAACTTTATGCACACTTGTTAATCAAAAATTGCCTCATCCTAGCCAACACCTGCAGCGGTGACCCTTATTAGCAAGATCTAACTGAACAGGTGTATATAGGGTTGAGACTGGTGCATCTGAGTCAGTGCAGAAAGGTTTTAGCAATTATGCAAAATAATGATGGTCTGCTTGTCAGTTAGTTATAACTTTGACTTGTGATCTCTTCACAAGTCAAAAATCCAAGTGCAAACTTTCCTTCAAGTGCCGTGTTTAATAACACTAATAGAACTTATATTGAAATTTTCACACTCCTCTGCGGATGTGGTTTATTGCCTCTGGAAAGCATAACATTAATCACTAAATAGTGTGAGGATTGTTTCATACCCATCTAATGCTGTACGTCCCTTCAGTCTGTGGCTCATAAGCACACTTGATTTACAGAGCTTATGTTTGAACAGGGCACGATCGATGATCCAAACAGACCCTCAGACTGGCAACTGTCGGACTCTAATCGTTTCCTCCATTTGTGGAGCCAGACCACACAGGGAGAGGCTTTTTATGTCTCATCCTCCTCACATTGTTGGTGAGCAAGGTCATATGTTGCCAAGCTCACTGGCCTGATTGGCATGGAAGGCAGACAGTCTTTTGGGGGAGAGAATGAGGAGATCTTGCACATGCACACTTGGCACATGAACAAGGTATGGAGCTTACCCACATTCTTTGCTGAGGTCTTAGCGAGAAGAAAGGCCGTTTTGGCAGATGAGCCCTTTGACTAAGGCTTCCCCTTGGGTTCAAAAGGGAGCAGACAAAATGCTTCTAGCACTCCAAACCTGGCTGCATAACAAATCTTACTTCTACACCGAGTCTCCGTTAGAAAACAGACAAGATGCTTGGGAAGACCCTTCGATTTGCTTTCACTCTCCACCATAGTGGATTTTGTTGAATTTCCCTTCTGGGATTGATAAAGTATTTTTCATAGTGGCTATAATGGTGGCCACATGCACCTTTGACGTAGGGGCTGATCCAGCAGACTACACAGAGTATGCAATGCGATTATCAACCTCCTGTGAGTAGTTTCTTGCTGGTTAAAGGCTACAGTCACAGAAAGAGTCTGGGTTTGGATAAAAGGTTGGCATCTTTGTGTGAGAGTGGTTTCTGCCTCCTGGAGAGATACAATAGTTCTGAGGCAGCAATCACTTCGTCCTGGCAAAAAGTATACCATTCTGCCAGTATCTAAAGTGCACAGAAACCACTGGGAACTCTTGCAGCCACGGCTGTTTCAAGTCACCTTGGGGGCCCTAGGCAAAGGTGAGCATGGGGGCCCTCCCTGGCCCGAAAACACCAAGAAAATCATTCAATCCAAAAGTCTTTTATTTTAAATAACAGAAGTGCACAATAATGAAAGAACACTTAAAATACAATATAACATAACAAACACAGCTGAAATGTGCAAAGTTTGACAAAAATACAATCAAGCAAAAAATAAAAAAGTTAAAATAAATAGTTAGTGATCTATGGTTCCATATCCATATCCTGGTGGAAATTGTTTTTAAAACCTATGGTTGCGATGGATATGCTCGCTTCATTCTTCTTGTATCGAGTTTGAAGCACCGAAGAAAGTCGGCTACGGGCAGTCGGGGGCCCCATTAGGGGGGTTCCAAATATGTCCCTGCAGTGTCTCTGGAGGTTTCAGGTTGTGTCATTGATATGGATTGATATTGGCCGTGTCTCGGGGGTCCCTTAACACACGAGGCAGTGACAGCTAGTGGGGCCCCTATGTGAGGGGGTTTTCAACATATCGTCGTTGCAGTGCCTAAAGCAGTTCAGTCATTTTGTCATTGACAAAAGGACCAATGTCACCGCTGTCCTGGGGCCCCTTCCAGCTCGGGGCCCCAGGCAATTGCCTAGTATGCCTACCCCATTGTGGCGTCTCTGCTTGCAGCCCATTAACAAAGTGGTGTGTCTCATTTAGCTGGTCACTCTGTTTGCTAAAACTGTCCCTCTCTACTTTGTGATCATTATCAGAAACTCCACTGAAAAGCTAAAACATATTTAGTATAAAGTTAAAACTATATTCTTGCAGAATCTGAATAAGCGATGTATTTAATGCTTCCAGATGCTGTAACATTACTCTCCTCTCTCTGAAAAATAATTAGGACACTCCAGATTCCAGACAGACAAATAAATGAATGCATTCAAGCAACCTACCACAAACTTAGGAAAACAAAGGACATTATGTACAGCCTGCAGCACAAACTTAAACTACCTAAACTTAATGTTATCAGATTATGTTTCAGTAACATGTATTGACACAGAAGACAGAGTTCAGTATGAAGGGAGCTCAGAAATGACTCCAGAGACGACTGCCACGTGATGTAATCGTTTGTCACATGTGATCTTTGCTGCCATTTGACCTGCTGCTGAGCAGACAGTACTCATTGCTGCAACACTTGCAGACGTTGAGAGTTGTAAGTTTATTGCAGACCACACTCCACTGCAAGACTGATCTAATAAACCTGGGTATGACCTCACTTTTGATAGATATACAGTCTCCAAATATGATATCTATTGAACCCGGGGCTATGATTCACGGGTTCAGTTCCTCTGCTATTTTTTTCCCAATGGCTTGTCACTGTTGCTCTGTTGTGATAACAGCTGGAGGACACATCAACACTGTACAAACATACCTCCAGTGACACAACTCAATTGACTTTTTTCTTTGTTGAAGATTTTTTTTTTGTAAAGGTTTATTTTCTTTTTTTTTTAGGTCGGGCTTCTTTTTAATTTATTGGTTACAGCCACAAGTCAATTTGTATAATTCCTCCAGTTTATGACTTTTTTGTTTTTGTTTCCTCCACACAAGACCTCAAGATCAGGATCAATTGATATGTCATTTTTAATGCTTCTCATAAAAACCAAATTATGTTTCACACTTCCAACAACTGAGAATTACTAAAAGTATGTCAATTAAAAATAATATATAAATAAAAGCAAGAGTAAGATAAGATAAAAACACTAAAACTGGATAAAATAAATGCTTCAAATACATATAACTATATCTAAAAGAGCAGTCTTTATTAAGTTTAGATTCTTTGGTAAAGAGTTTTGGTTGGTCATTACAACAGCTGTCTTCGAAGCTCTTATGTTGTGGCATAGGACAACAAGATAAAACATTTTTTCCAGTTTTTTTTCACCACAATTATCCTTCACCGGGGAAAGGAACATCCTTACAGTGTATTAAAGTATTAAAGCTCTACACTCTAATGAAGTATGTAATATTAATATAAAGAGCAATCTCCTTTTTGATCACGCTAATTGGGAATCATTTTAACTGAAATGCTGACACAGAAACACGCATGAAGTGGAACAATTTATTCGTATACTCATAGGAGTTACTTTACCAGCAAATATTCATCATCTTCTTCTATTCTTGATGGGTAGCTGTATTTCAGCCCTTCACCTGTCAGCGGTGTTGCTACTGTGACTGATGGCTCTGTCTCAGAATGACAGTCTTAAATATAGATGTGTCAATTTTCATAGCCAACTCCAATTTATTTTATTTATTAATTTTTTTAACTTATTTATTTATTTATTTATTTATTTAGGGCTGACCCTCTAATTCTAACTGAGTTTTGTTTTGGTTCATGTATTTTTTATTTATTTATTAATTTATTTTTAATGATCACTCCAGTAACAGCTAATTATTTATGTTTTTCTCAACAGGCAGCACGGTTGTTTGGTGGTCAGCACTGTTGCCTCACAGCAAGAAGGTTCCTGGTTCGAACCTCAGCAGGGGCCTTTCTGTGTGGAGTTTGCATGTTCTCCCCGTGCTTGCGTGGGTTTCCTCCGGGTACTCCGGCTTCCTCCCACAGTCCAAAAACATGCATCAGGTTAATTTCTCTATTACAGAAACAAAGATAGGTTGAATAGTTTATCTACAGTTAAAAAGAACGTATTCTGAACCGCTGAGACGCTGCTGTAACAGTAAATGCTGCTGTAGGTTTTGCATATGGCAGGAAACAGAATTATAGAATTCTAGTAACAAGGCGTCAAAGAAGAATCTTGATCTTGGTGTTGCATATTTTGGGTCTCAGGATTTTGTAGTGAATTTCTGAAACCTCTACGATCTATGTCAACTACAGAGAACAGCTGATTATCTAGTATTAAGAATCAAGAATGATCTTCATTTTGGAGACCAAGAAAGGTAGCAAAGGCTGTTATGTGGTTGGTTAGGTGCCCGTTGGGAGCCAAGCTGAAAATCATTTCAATTCACCATCACCAGATGAGCCATCGATGCATATCCAATCTTAACACCCAGCTTTCACAAATTATCAGTGGGTTGCTATGCCAACATAGTGTGAAAATTAGCAAGGGCTCGTTGTTTTGTTTTTGTTTTTTTTTTTAATAGTGATTCACTGTCACCTGACAGGAATACAGAAGTGTTTTCATTCTTACTTTAACCTTTGCTTAGTTACTACAGTATGTTTCAACTGTCTGACTGTGACATAAATATTGTTTGATTATTTAAACCAACTGAAAAATAGATCTACATCAAACATAAATTGTGACAGAAATGAACACCTTTTAAAGAAAACTTACCAGGTGTCTCCACTGGTTTAATCAGTGTAACCTGCAATGGCTTCATGTAATCCAAGAGGAAAGGTTAAAATGCAATAGAGCAAATGTTTACCATTGAAAAATATTTTTCTAAAGTTCTGGGGGAACACTGAAAATGTTAGAAAACCTAGAAAGTACAAATCAAGATGACTACACTGAAGCAGCAGAATACTTTGACTTTCCTTTCTCTGAAAATAATTCTTGTTCTTTTCTACACATGACTTATTTTCCTAGTTTTCACAGCCATGGTTTCTTTTATTTCACCCCAGGGAATTCTGCTGTCCAATATATACCCACAAGATCAGTACAAACTCACAACTGATAACCCCAAAAGACATTTAAACAATCCTTTTCAGCATCATAAGATTCAAGGCTGGTTTAACTGCAGTGGCAGAGCAGCGGTTGCTACTAGAGTGTCTCCAACACATCACTGCACAGATATTGTAGAAATAATCTGTGCCTCCAAACCTTAACACCAAACTACTGAGCATACAGTTTATCTACATGCAGCACACACACACGGATGGATTTCCTTAGTTTGCATTTGCACTGAAGATGGGGTTTTTTATTTGTAGTTCCAGTACAGCATTAAGGGCTGTACTGGAACTACAAAGTCTCGCGTCAGTGTGTCGCCAGAGATGGCGCAGACACTTTTGATTTATACTCGCGCGGTCTCCGCTATGTTATTCCACGCCACAATGCGAGAGCGACAATCACGAATTAGCTAAACTTACTAAACTTATCTCTTGTGTTTTTCCACTTCCTCACCGTCTCGGCCGTATTCAGACCCACATTCATCTCTATCTCCCTCCATGAATTACTAGAATATGTGCTGTCTTTGTGGTGTGGAGAACGAAAATCGTACAGATCTGGATACTTCCTCATTTCTTCCAGGACGCACTCTTTTCTACGCGGATGTAGAGTTGACCAATCAGAGGCCTCCTTTCTCTCCTCTCTGCGACACTGTCTGCGTCGACCTACAATTTTGGGGAGGTGCACAGGAGTCTCTGCGTAGTGTCTGCGTAGGGTGGGGGGGCATCTCTGCGTCGACCTGACGTTCGAGTATAAATCAGGCTTTAGGCGTAATGGCAATGCCGCAAATAACACTCTGTATGTTTTTGTTCATGGTTTCAGGAAATTATATCATTAACCATTTGCTAACCTGTAAGGCACAGGAACATCTTGTTCGCATCAGTTGTGTGCACCATGCACAATTTAAAAATTAACAGTTGCTGTTGCTGACACATGTGACAGTGGTTCTTTAATTCCCCACCAGCAGAGGAAGTGAGTGCTGTTGCATAAAACAACTGAACAGTAAACACATGTTGGATAATGACTGCGATAGGAATTTCATGCAAACCCTGAATCAGTTGTTTGCAGAGCTTATGTATTCACCGGGTACAAAGACAAAATATAAAATATATTTGCTTAAAGTAAACAGTTTCTATGTAGACATGCATAGTATTGATTTGAATCTACATAATTCTTGGTTTCTATTTATAAACTAATCAGTAATGATGATCAAATGACCAGTGACAGAGCTTGTGAGAGAAGACCTCAGCAAACTCTCACATAAAGATCTGCTTTGTCACACGTCATAGTCAATCACTGAATCTAATTAATTAGCTGTTGGCTTGTCATAACATAGTTTAATGATGGACTGTCTCACTTTATCACTTTGAGGACAGAGATCACAGACCTCATATTTCATTTCATTACAAACAATAGGTCTCATTCATGAAACGTGAGCAGAACAAATTTGTGCATTCATGAAAATTCTAGTAGTTCCAAACTTTCTGCAGGTGCAGACAAAACCTACTCCTACCTGTCACCACCAGTAATGTGCTTTATGGTCTGTTAACTTCACAGTATGCCGATACCTTTATAACATGTGTTTTAAGCATTAGAATGAATTTGAATTATAACATATCAAACTAGAAAAGCACTCGGAGAGCGCAGACCTCCGCCAAGCAAAACAGTTCCCCCATATAGCGATTTACAGATTGCGATAAAATTCGTGTTCTGGATCAGATCCGGATCAGCCTTTGAAATTTGATAGAGGTTCCCATTATCAATCCCTGAATCAAATTTCATGGGTTTTGGGCAATAATTAACGGAGATATTGAGAAACAAAATTTTCAGCCCCATTGACCGCAATGTTATCGAAAATTTGAAAGTGATCCAGAATCCAGTTCTTCCTTTTCACATTTCTGACAACTCCTGAAAATTTAATCAAAATCCATCCATAACTTTCTGAGTTATCTTTTACACAGACAGACAGTTAAACGCCAACAAAAACATTACCTCCTTGGCGGAGGTAACTATTGTCTTAACTGATGGGAATTTCATATAGCCTCGTTCAGGAGCAGCTAAAAGAAGAAATGCTTCCAATTCATATAGTAAAGGAAAATAAAATAAAATAAATACATGATGGAATCAGTTTTTGAAAGTTTAGTTTGTCGATGGATTGATTTATTGGAGCTAAAAAAAAGAGTTCAATATTTGCAAACAAAGACGCTTTAAATATCCTGCAATTAAGGAAGTAATTGTGCCATAAAATGTTTTTCCCCACCCACTGTTTCTAAAAATGTACAGCGATACAACACATAATAAAACAAGTATACCATTGGACTTTGCTGTTGACTCTTGTGGAGGATTCCTGATAAACAGGTCTCTAAATGCTAATTAATGAACACCAGGAGCGTGAATTTATTCAGATTTAAAATTCATCCAGTTTTCAGTAATGTGACAATGGCTGCGGTTACATGATGTTTTTTAATTCGGAATTAAACTTAGGAATTAAATAATTCCGAATTAAACTATTTTCCTTCGAGTTTACATGAAAATAGTAATTCCGAATTAAGGTTTACATGGAAAACACGTTAGTTTGGCTTTATCCAACTCCGCTTTAGGTCTGGGGGTTGGGAAGAGTTCTGATTGGATAGGGGGGGCGGACGTCTTTACGTCTACCGGAAGAAAACAAACTTAGCTAACTGGTTAGCAACAACATTCCACTTATTTTTGACCTGGGTGGCGTCTCTATCCGCGAAACCTCCTTCATTTAACCTGGCCGCTTTGAAAAGCTCACAATTTTTATGTTTCCTGCCATCTGTTCTTTTAATTATTTCCAGTTCCTCCAAGCTATTTATTAAATAAATCGTCTCTGCTCTTGAACACCGTTTACTACCGGAATATAGCGTCATCGCGACAGACGGGCAAGAGAACGAGCATGCGCAGAAAGACGGGAATTAATTTAAAGAGGAATGAGTGTTTACATGACCGCGGAATTACTTAATGCGGAATTAAAATGGGAATAAACCAGCCACTTACTTCGGAATTAAGTTAATTCGGAATTGACATTTTCATATGGAATTAAGTGTTTACATGGTAACTTTTATTCGGCTTTAACTTTAATTCTGAATTAAAGAGGAATTAAACTTCCCATGTAAACGCAGCCATTGTGTTGTTTGCCCTATTCTGCTTTAGTTAATCACAAGCCGTTAATTTGAATTTATAAGCTTCTACAAGTATTTTGACAGGGGCATCATTTCATGATCTTGGATCTTTTACTTCTCCTAACATGACTCCAGTTGTCCCAAAACATCAGCAAAATGGTAGTTTATTTTATTTTTTTATCATATATATATATATATATATATATATATATATATATATATATATATATATATATATATATATATATATATATATATATAATGTTACTGTGATCTGGTGTGGTAGACTTAAAATAAATAAAACCAGCAGAGGTGACATGTTCTTCCTGGAGCAGAGAGGAAGATTTCTCAAGTTGGCTGTAAGTGTTCACCACATTATAACTCTAATGTATGCTAAGCTGTGTCTTTATGAGGGCAGTATTAATGGGTGGGGTCGGTGTAACTGCCTTAAACAAGGGATTAGTCTGTCACTGATGAGTTGGGACTCTGTGATGGGATTATTTACATTACTCTAGTAGCAGGGTGCAGGTGTCATTAGAAATACAAATCCCCTAATAATTTCTGAAATGGGGCTAGTTTCTGAAGTAAGGGCAGGATTGCAAAGAGCCCAGCCTCGAACAATGCTCCTGTCATCTGCCTTCTCACAGAATTTGCAGCGTTAATCAGGCTATGGTATGAAGTTGAGGGTTAAAAAGTTTTGCCTTTCTTTGTAACCAGAATATCTGTTCGTAGACTGAAAGAGTGAATTAACAATGTTATAATCAGTCAACATAATAACCTAGACTTTAGATGCTAAACCATCTGACTTACAAACACTTGCTGGGCAAATATCAGTAATCCGTTCAAATGACCAGAGTCCTTTTCCTGTTCTCGTAATTCCCTTTATTTAGCCGGAGCTCTGGCTTACCATCACCTTCTGCTGAAAGTGCATACATTAAAGTTCCTTTAATCCTAAACATGAGGATGTTGTTAACAAATGGGCACATTACAGAGAGCACTCATCCTTTTCCCAAGATTAAGGATCAAGGCCTAGACTAATTATATGTTGTCCATCCAGAAATTAAATATAACCGATCAAGAGTATAAGATAAGTATTTAATGGTTACATCATGAGATCACAGCACACAAGTGTCAAACTCATCTGTCATCACTGATCCCAGTGAAAGGCAGTGTTTGTATTCATTATCTCGAAGAATGAATGCAATGTTTTCTGTCATACAAAATCTGTTGCGATCAATAGTGATAAACATTTAGAGCTGAAACTGATTTTAAGATTACATTCATTTTATTGTTTTAAGGACACATCTTTGGCCTTAAAAATACCAGCTGAAATTCTTCAAAATCTTTGACCAACTTCAAAAAAGTTTGGTTTATCATCCCCGTATATTTTTATTTAAAAAGAAAAAAAAATACTTTTTTTCTACATTGAATGTGATACAACCAACAGATATTTATTTGTTCTTTCTCACTTTGTTTGTACAGACGACCTGCTTTCATTTCAATCCTTGAAGCCAAAGGATTTCATCAAGAGGCTTATTGACAAGACGGTTGGCTTTGGCCCGTGTATGAAATGTAACGGCTTCGTGTTGACATTAAAGGCTCTTACTTCTCCTCTGAGCGAAATGTCATCTTATTAAACTGTACATAACTAAATGGTTATGGCATGCAGAAAAGTCATCAAAAAAAAAAGGAAAAAGGGTTTATATCTTTAAAAATCCTCTCTCGATTCTAGGCTCTTGTCTCCGCTCGAGGTTACGCGGCATTTCTTCACTGCTCTTGGCCCACATGGGGCCACTAACTCAGACACACACACACACACACACACACACAGTGGGAAATTAAATGCACTTCACAGGTGTGAATGGTACCTCATGTACTGGAGAAAATAGAAGGTGGGATATCTGGGCATTTGGCAGGTAATTTAGCACTTTGTACATGGTGTCAAACTTCACTGTGAGAACAGCTCAGATGTCAGAGTTGTGAGTGTGCTTTTCTCATTGCAGCACATGTTTTATTAACTTCCGCACTGCAGCTTTGGGACATTTTTGTCATTTGCACCAGTTGATTTAGATCAAGCTCTTAGTGATCAGAGCAACTAAATTTAATCCTTAGAGCCCCAATGAACAGACTGTGCCAATTCAGCTCAAAGATCATTTAGGATTGTAGACTCATGTTTCAGGGTACAAATGTATTTTCTTTTTGTGGTACACCCACAGAAAGCTGCATTAATCAAAGGTCCATTGAACACTAATGAAAATGGGGAGTTTAATTGAGCTCTACTATGATAAGTGGGACAACCTGCTAATTAATTAAAACCTACAGAAGCTCTTTTATGGCCCATGAAAATAATATCTAATACAAGTTAGCAATGAATTTTGGATTTTTAATTAATGGATTTTCTCCTGGTTAAGTGTAATTAAATTAAATTAGTAAATCTGTGATTACATTCATCTGTTATTTGATCTATTCAGTAAATCCACGCTGGATTCTAAATGAAACAATCAGTGAAAAATCGGGGGGGGGGGGGGTACTGCAAAGAGAATCTATCATATAATGTTGTGGCGGGGTGTGGTTCTGCTCCGCTGCAGGAAGAGATGCGATGCAGTGGCTCAGGGGAACGGCACCACTGGGGGACAAATAGACACAATTGTGCTGCGTTCAATGGGTTCAATGATCTTTGTCCCTCTGCTTATCCAGTAGCATGCTGGCTCCGGGTTTCTGCGAGGGACCGCTCCTGTCACACCTAGACCTATTGGCGAAATCCTGAACCAAAAGCGTAAAGTGGCCACATATACCGTCAAACTAACAAATTGATATGTTTCATGTTAATAATAATTAGCATAAATAAATTGCAAATAAAGAGGCAGACAAAAAAAATCTAAGACAAAATCTAAAATAAACACTGGAATCAAGTTTGACCAACAAACCCTGCCATGAAGTTTTATCCAAAACCAATGAGTCAAAGCTCCATTTTTAAATCTCTAGTCATCAGTTTGTGTAAAAATCTTGTGCTAAAAAAGAAGCAGGAGATACTTTTTTTTTTTTAAAGCATAATTCCTGTTATTTACTGCAAAAATTTGAAAAAAAAATGACCTGAAAAATATGCCATATACTGGGATACTTTTGCAAAATGGCAAAAGTGTGCTCCCAGTAACCACATCAAGCATGTTGCAGCTTTACAGGCACCATCAGCTCAAGATCAGCTGATTTTTTTTTTTTTTTCCAAGCCAATTTGGTGTATGGGCCACAGTCAGTCATCTAATCAATACCTAGTTCACATACCAAAGTGCCTTTTGGCATGACACTGAAACATGGATAGATAGTGTTCTCTGACATCACAAATCATGATACTTTGACCCAGCATTGTGACTCGAGCTTCACAGTACAGCGCCGGTTATGCATTCATTCCAGTCCAGTTGAGTGTTCACAAGTTGTCTGAAACAGACACAGATCAGAGAGAACACCCAAACCGCCTTGGAGCAGAAAGCAAAAGAGAAAAGTGGAAGTACATTGAAACGTTTGATGACCAATCTATATCTCCTTATATGGAGAAAATAGCAGCAATCGGTGAAATGGACCAGTAGACCAATTTTAGGGAATCTGTAGAAACCTTGTTTCACTGATGGACCTGATCTGGTCTTGGTTTTAGCTTCAAAAGCTTCAGTTTAGTGCAGAATGTAGGTAACTCTCATTACACACTACATGCGTAGTGTTTATGAATGAATCATTTGATACACAAAGTAACGGAAGGCTTGTTGTGACATCATGTGAATACTATCTGTTGCCAGTATTCTCATAGTGCTGATCCCAAGCCTGGATAAAAGGGGAGGGTTGTGTCAGGAAGAGCATCCAACATAAAGCATCTGTATGTGTAATATCATGATCCACTGTGGTGACAGCAAAGCAAAACAAAAATATGAAGATGAACACAGGAAATTTTTAGAAGACTGGGAGGATTCTTTTTCTGTTGTTGTTGTTGAATGTAATGACAAACCGCTCTGTCTGTTGTGTGACATGTCATTACCACATTTCAAGGGTTCGAACATACAGTCCCATTTCAACATATTCCAGTCTAACATTGACTAGAAATTCCCAAAAGGTGCTAAAGTCAGTAAGCTCAAATTAAACACTTTGAAAAGGTAAAGCAAACACAGATGGTTCAACAATATACCACGCATGCTGACAGCATGCGTCATATCAAGTTACATGGAACATCGCTTATGCTAAAAAGCCACACGCGGAGGGAAAGTTTGTTAAGCAACGCCTCGCTGATGGCTAAAGAAAATAAAAAAACTCAAAGATTCAATAAAACACTTTCAACTATCGCGCCTCACTTTTGAACACAGAATATCTGACACAAACGTTTCCCCTGAAAGAATTACACTCTGATCTTCAAAAGTGCGTGCTTTTTCAGTGTGGCATTGGATTCGTCTTGCCACATATAAAACAATCGGTGGACCATATTTGCTTGGCCAGCTTCAGAAGACTGCGTGATCAAAGAATTCCTTGACAGAACAGGACAGAACTCATGGCAGTGATATAAAAAGAAACAAGGATCGTTGTTTTTCAGAAAGCCAATCTGCCATTACAGAAGCTAACAGCAATAACTGCAGATGGAGCTTTATCTATGATTGAATCTGTGAATGGACTTGTAGGGCTACGCAAGGCTGATAAGACATTTTCACGTATTGCAACAGTTTTAGGATTTTTGGGGAGGAGTTTTGGGGGGCTTTTCGGTCATCTGATATCTCGTCCATCTGTTGATATACTGTACTGTGAGGTGGCTTTCTAAAGTGCTTTCTTGCGTCTTTTAGCTTTTGGAAGCTGTGAAAATATTCATGCAGGAGAAGAACAAAGATACCCCCTTTTTTGTGACATATCTTCAAAAGGGAGAATTTGTATTTTCTCACTTTGCGTAAAGCAGGCAGACAAGCCCCCACTGTACCAATGGTAACAGACCACCAAGCAACATTGCTTGAGAAATTTCTGATCTTGAGAAACTTCTGAAGATCTGAGGACCTTCAGGTCATGGAAAATGTTCTTCTTTCACCGTTTTGATCCAGAGACAGACTAACTTAAAAGCCTTGCTTGACACTGATGAAATACCAACATTATTATATCATGGGCTATTATTACTATTATTATATCATATTTAATTATGGTATTTCATTTATGAATATACTACTAGGAGGGGGGGGGTGCTTTATCAAAAAAAGGAAACCCTAGGAAAAAAAAATGTTAAAAAAAAAAAAAAAAAGAAAGGGTAGCTCTGAAGTTAAATGTGTTTCAGGAGTGTGAGCACTAAGAGCAGGTAGATGGAGGAGATGTCAACTAGTCACAGAGTGGAAGTGCTAAAGAGCTCTAATCTGTTTTTTATTGTCCATCTTAAAAGAAAAAAAAAAACTAAAGCTGTGATTTCCACTTTTCTTTTTTTTTTCTTTTTTTTGAACAGAGGCTGAAGTAAGCAAGGCGCCACTTCTTATCCCTGTATGGCCTCTTGCCTGAATGACACAGTGGGCTGTAAACTGTTTCTTCTCATTTGACTAATTATATGGGCTGTGGAGTCAACATTCACTCATTAGCAGTCACCTGCATAATCAAGAATTCAGACCAATAGTTCTGATGTTGAAAATCTATTTTCGCTCTCAGTGTTAATATGAATATAACTACTGCAATAGATATGCATCTGTGTGCACTATCCAACCAATGTCTGAAACCCAAATCAAAGATAAGTGGCTCCTTTTGATGTTTAAGCTCCAGTAGAAAATGAGACAAGTCTCATTGCCTTTCCTTTTAAATTAGGATTTTGTTTACTGCATTATTTGATAAATTGAATGTCAGTTTTTTTTTTTTTTTTGTTCTTTTTTTTTTAAACTGGCATGCATCAAATATGTGTAGAAGATGTGAAATTGACAGGCAAGGTCGGCTCGGCTTACTTTTTAGGACTACTGACCTTGGTCTTTATAAACTGAAAAATAATTACATAAATAAGAGAAAGTGGCGTCTGCATGCCCTAAAAACCATAAGAAACATTACTCCAGCCAATTACTGAAAAGCTTGTGCACATAAAGCAGAGGTGGAGGAGAGGCTTGGGAGACTCCATGATGTTTTCTTGGGGAGCACTGGAGCGAGGACAAGAGTGGAATCAACTCATTGTGTCTCATTGATATTTTGTTCCAGACATGAACAGACAATCAGAATAGACTTTTACTTTCCAAATCAACCGGTGGGGCTCAATGCATAGTGCCAGGGATTTTATTTATGATATTGGAGACACATGATAGCTCTACAGTTGATACTGGTAGGTTCTTACTCATCATATAACCAGCAACAGGCTCATTAACTCCCCGTCAACGTTGTGGTGCTGTGCTCAGCCTGCATGTGCTTTTGTGAAGACATGAAAAAAGAAAACCAACTTATCATGACTCAAAAAATATTGGAGTAGCTAAAGATGATGTAGCGCTTCTGTTTATTGTTTGTAAAATACATTAAACTAATAGCAGCTGAATGACATCATCTCCTACCCACAGCAAACCCTGTCGGCGAGTCAACAACACCAACCCCCATCCAGATGTTTATCAGGGCCACTCTGAGTATCTATCCTATGACTAGGGGTGTGAAAAAAATCAATTTGGCGATATATTGCGATATTCAGCCACCCGATTTAATATCGATTTTTCAGCTCCTAATATCGATTTTTTAGGAAAATTCATTCATTCACTTAAATGTGCAAAAACACTAATAATAAACAATAAATAGGTTGTTTTGAAGCAAATAGTTTTGACTCAATTTGTCCTCTGAATGATCAATATTATCTGATGAACATATACAGCAACTTGATTTTTCATCTCTACTTTTAATTTTGATATTAACTGGGTAGAATATCGCAATATATCACGATATTGTGATAATATCACAATATATCATGATACATATTGTATTGCAAGGTCCTTGCCAATACTCACCCCTAATCATTATATTTCCATTTATTAGGGATGGAACGGTTACTGGTATTACGATAAAGCGTGGTAAAATTGTACGCAATAACGATTACCATTTATGTTGGACTTCATCTCATTATCGCAGTCGATTACCGGGATATGTAATATCAGCCTCATTCAAGTCTGTGAGCGGCTCGCGCCTGTGTCTCGCGTGAATATGTAGCTTGTGACATAGGGTAGAATATCGCAATATATTGTGATATTGCGATATTGTGATAATATTGTATCGTGACCCAAGTATCATGATACATATCGTATTGCGAGGTCCTTGCTAATACTTACCCCTACCTATGACAGGAATATTTTTTTTGTTTGTTTTTTGTATTTTTTTTATTCATGTAAAGGTTCCTGAAAGCCTTTTGGAAATGCACCGGAAAGCTAAAACCAGCTGTCCTAACATCCCAATTTAGAAATGTCCTGGAAAGACTCAGCTAAATAAACAGTCTTATAGGACTCTGCTTATCATCATGGTTAAAATACAGTGGAAGATACAGTTATCCGCCTGCTTTCGGTAATCCTTGGTGCTTCCTGGTTTGTCCAGGAAGCACCTGAACTAGTGGACAATCCCGCCTGCAATACGATGAGAAATTAAAAAGAAAAAACACAAAAGGATGCCTCAAACTTTCTAGATTGCAAAGTAACAAAAAAAAGATGAGAAATAGATGATAGTGTGTGGGTCTGGAGCCCCACAGGGGACTGCCCTCTTCCTGTTACTCTTTCGGTTTTTACCTCAGAACTCTAATCCAACCCAGAGTCCAGTCATTCAACTCAGTTGAATCAATTCAATTACTTTAATTGTC
Organism: Hirundichthys speculiger; assembly: GCA_018398805.1. Classification (NCBI taxonomy): domain Eukaryota; kingdom Metazoa; phylum Chordata; class Actinopteri; order Beloniformes; family Exocoetidae; genus Hirundichthys; species Hirundichthys speculiger. The sequence goes on along the minus strand of JAGFBZ010000849.1, from coordinate 1,852,432 downwards.
TTCAAGGAGCAATTAAAAGCCACAGAGAATTGCATAAGTACACAATACAGCACAGAACATAGACACATAGAAAACACACATGCGCACATGCACACACACACATAAGATACCGTGTCCAGATATTCTTATATAACTTGTTGTGTGTCAATGGTAGTCAAGAAGCATTGTACAGAGAAATGGTAAACCACTTTGTAGTATGGTGTGGTAATAACCTCATCTAAAACATGAAAAAAAATAAAGGAAATAATTGTGGGTTTTAAAAGCACCAGCACCCAAATTTTATCTTGGGAAGGTGAAAGTGGTGGCTGTGGAGACTACAGATAACTGGGTGTTCATCTGGATAAAAGACTGTAATGCAATTCTGAGGCTGTCTGCGAGAAAGAGCAGAGCAGACTGTACTTCTGGGGGAAGTTTAGGTTTTTCAGGCTTTGAAGCAAAATGTCTGTAGTCATGAATACAGTTTCATCTGCAGTCATGTGGTGGTGCAGCAGTGACTCAAAGTCAGTTTATAAAGAATACTAACTTTGTCCAGGGGACTGTTCTGGGGCCCTGAAAATATATTGTGGAGAAAAACATATTACACAAAGTCCTGAATATAAAGGACAAAACTGTCATCCTCAATATAATGTAGTGATGGAACCAGAGAGAGTGTCTTTGGTTAGAAGCTTCCTCAGATCTGCTGCAACAAGAACAAGTACAGGAGGTCATTTCTGTTTGATTCAGTTGCATCTGAATTGATTTCACTTGAAGTGAGTTTTGACAGTGTGAATGCTCTGCAAGTCAAGGACCATCACGCAAAAACTCACCACCTGTTGGCTTTAAAAAGTATTGTGTAAATGTTTCATTTTGAAAAAACGTACAATCACACAATCATAGATTCACAGCAGATACAGTGGATTCTAACAGCACACCAATGTCACCTTAAAGAACTGCTAATAAATACACCCTGCAGCTTATTCCTCTTGATTATTCACTGAATTTAGGCAATTAAATACAAACACTGAAAGTAAGGCAAATTTAAATTTCCTCAAAAGCAGAACCAGCAAAACATAAAAGGCTAAATTAATCTCAGAATTGTCCTGTTCATTTATTAAAATATCTGGTTTCCTCAACACATTACTGTAAATAAGACCATAAACAACCTGTAGCTCTAATTTAATAATAACCTAATTTGAAAGGAATGTAATGATTTACATTTAGTAAAATTGGAAAAATAAAGATTTTCTTGCTATCAGAAAACTATTATATTATAAGATAATGTTAATAATTTAAAAGATAGGTACTTTTGAGCACATACATAACCATGAGCATGTATGATGCATGGAGGCAAATGCTATTAGTCCTCAGTTATATCTGAGTGACAGATCTCTCTCTCTCTCTCTCTCTCTCTCGACCGTTGCTATAGGAACTTCACTTTAATTTCCAACTATCCTTCGCTACCTTGTGGGAAATATCTTTATCCACTTGCAATCTAACTATTTTTGTATGAATTAATACTTAATTAATACTAAGCTGCTGTTGAATACCTACAAGGTGTCAGACATCAATATCAGATGTCTGACACCTTAATGAAAAGAAAAAAAGAAAAAAAACTTGTGCTGTGTGTGTTTAATATATGGAAATGGATTTGCATCTTCCTCTTCTGAGCACAAAATGGTATATCATTTTAATTTCACTGTGTTGTACTTGTAGTCATTTTTCAACTTGATCAAGCTCATTTTTTAATCAGACAGAGAAGAAGCTGGTTGGTGTTGTTTTACTAACATTTAGAGCTGTCAACTTATGAGCAAAAAAGTGGTCAAATATGGATAAATAAGATTTTCTTACCTAAAAAAAAAAAACTGCACTAAATTTATTGTGTGTGCTTTCTCATAATTTTCATGTCCAAAACAACAGAAATTAGAGCAAACACATAAATTGTTGTCCACAAAGTATCTGCCAAGTTTGACAGGCTCAGAAGACAAAGCACATATGCAGCAATGAGAATGCCAGCCCTCTCCAGAGATGCAGCAAAGTGCAGCACAGCAAGTTCCAGAAACACGGAGGAGGACAACGATGAACCTAATTTGACCTTTAGAAAAAAAATAAATTTAAAAAAATTGGCAGACAACAAGAAGAAACCAAGACCAGGAGAGAAGAGCCAGAAATACTCAAAGACTTGAGAAAATTCAACTTCCGATACCTGCACTGCTCAAGCAGTATTAGTAATATTACAGTAATTATAATTAGAAATGTGTGTATTACAATTATGGGAATGTGACAATCTTATTTTCCTGGAACAGAAAACATATTTTAAGGCTGCACCGTCTCAAAGTGTTGTTCAGGGGAATCTGAGGATGATTTTCGTTGCGCATGCATGACAGGTGTCTGTTGAAAATTGATGGCTTGGCAAACGACAGTCTAGCTTTTGATCAAAGCACAACAGCTGTCATCTGACACATGCTGAATGAATTATTAAAAATACAAGTGACCCCTATGAAGAAATCAATTGCTGCTCCTCCTGCATCCGCATATGCAATATGTCAGTTCTGCAGGCAAAGTGGAGGTTATGTTTTTATTTATTAGCTTAAATCAGAAAGGGAGCATGTCACTTAAGTGAATGGATGTGCCATGGAAGGCCGGGGCCGGGCTCAACGCATCTAGACCAGCAGTCCCTAAATGTCTGAGGAGATATTTCTGGTTTTCACCTGAATGATCATCAAGTTGCATACAAGAGATGAAAATAATAAAGTGAATTTGAACAATAAATTTGATCTAAAATCAATATAAATTGCACTTCGATTGTTCATCAGTAGTTATTGTGGGAATGTACTACAGTATGGTGAGCAGATCAACTTTTTTTTTTTTCATAACAGATCAACAGAAATATTAAACAATGAGCTTGTGCCGCACATGGACAACAATACCCTGATTGAGAGACTACCTGAATTTAAATAAGCTCATAACTGAACAAGTGGAGGATGTAAACAATTGAACCAAAATCAAACATTGTGTTTGTGTGTTTGCTGCCAGCACCACCAATTATCCACCACATACAACAAATACAAAGTGTGAAACATTTGAGAAAAATGATTGCGACACATATATAAAAAGTAAGAAAGACAGGAAACTGTGCTTGGAGGTTGAATTTAATTATGAATAAAAGAGGTGATCATAACCATGAACTTCATGTTTGGTATTGCTGCATGAAATTCTGGAGGAAATGCTCAAACAGGTGTTTGGCACGCCTACTAAAACATACTTCCAGGAACATGTACAAATAAAACAAAACCTAGTGGACATTCAAACCATGATTTAGAATATGTCAGAACATCTGCTTGCATCCAATGCTTTTAAACAGGAGAACCTGTTAAATGAATATTCTTAAAGCAACACCTTAATCAGAATACTGTACTACTGAAAGGAGTTGTACTACATCCTTTTTTTTTTTCTCTTTTTGGGTCTTTAACTGTTCCACTTTGATGCTGTGTTAATGTACATCTCCATATAACAGTGTGTTAGAGCCTCCACAAAGAGGTAGATAATTTTCAATGCAGTGGGCTGTGGAGAGCAAAGAGACCATGGTGATATTTTAAAGAGAGAAAATACTCCAGTATTTTTTATTTTCCAGTATTTTTAACATGTTTGGCAAATATGTTTTGAGAAGTAGAGCAAGATAATCATGTCTGAAAAAGACAGAGTTGAAAAGAATTAAAATGCCCAGAAACAGTCAAAACTTCAAAATGAGGATTTTGATTAAGCCGTTGGATGTGTAAATAAGCAACTAGGAAGTTAATCATACCAAGTTAAAAACTGAAGATGTCACTGTTTGCAGGCAGCAACAAACTTTGAGTTCAAAATTCTTATACAAAGATAGAGCTTTAAAATTGAGTTTCTGAGTACCATCTGCGATTCAACTGGGAATTACAATGTCCTTATGTGAATTATGGTCAACTGTCAAACTGGCTTGCCCTTTATTCAAAAAACTTTAATGAACAAACACATAAATAAATCTAACAGGAATAACATAAAAGGCATGTATTGCAAGTAAACAGAACTCCGTGTATTGAAAAAAAAAAAAACCATCACTATATCCTTTCAGCATTTAGAATATTGTAAAGATTCAACTGACAATTGTTCTGGAAAACAGGCCAACTCCTTAAAACGGAGCCTCGCAAGCCTCCTGAAGTTTTTGGACTTCACACGAGTGCAAATGTGAAAGTAGAAAATAAATAATTTCTCATCTTAATTATTTAAAAGCCGTGGGGTAGCCACGCATTAACTCTAGATCTCAAACCAGAGTTTCTTTGCCCAGCATGCATTTGTTTCAAGGTGGGTGGACCCACTTTGATTGGAGCACACAAACTTTACCTGAGATGCATAAACCCAGCATCTTCTTGCTGTTAGACGACAGCGAGCCATTGTGCCTTCAAAATCATGGCTGTATATTTGTACCCTGGACCTGTAAGAGTGACTTCATGTAGAGTGGCGAGAAATGTTTGGAGAAGAGCCAAAGACAGAAACAGAGGGAGAGCAGGAAAGAGAGCCGTAAATTAGCACTGATCCAGAATAGATTAAGATAGTAAGGGCTTTGTTTTTAAAGACAAGGAGTTATGCTTGGAAAGCTGATGATTATTTTGCCTGTGAACTATTTCAAACAAATACATTATTAGCAATTTGCAAATACATGGCTGCCAGAACACCTTGATTATTGTAGGAAAGGTTTGACAATGTCTTGACTTTTCTCACTACAGCATTTTCTCAGCCATGATGACAAGGCGCGATCACAACTTTGTGATATGTCTGCTTTAACTGAATTCTCAGCTCATGAGCAGCATGCACTTACTGAGGAGCCGTAAATGTTTTCTGAAATTATTTTGATCTCCTCTTATTCCGCACAAGTACAGAAGTGTACACGAGTACAATGTGTGATTAAAAAAAAAAAAAAAAAAAACATCAACTATCCTATGTTTTCCATCAGAACAATGTTGAGCTTGGTCATCTAAAATCTGATTGGCCTTCTGCTATTAATCAGCACTTTCTTTAGAAGTTTAGAGGTGGCAAAGATTCTGGCTTCACCGTTCATATTAAGATGATTTAATCATGCAAACCCAAAGAATCGTGTAAGTAAATCAAAGGGAGCAACTGGTTCAGGGGTGCAGGATCACCCATTTGCTGTCACTCTGTTGTGGGTTGGCTGTTTTTAACAGGGGAAGAACTGCCAAAAGATGCCTGACAACAGCTCAGAAGGAGCTGCCAGAAACACACCTGTCTTGATGGAGTCAGGCAAACTCCTCTCAGAAAGGCTTAGACAGTAAGCTTAGCACAATATGGGTGTAAGTGGGTGCAATTTGTAGCCTTGACTGCCATTAGTCTGGAATACATCTGAAACTCCATCACAAATGATCCAGCTTGACTCATCAAATCAGCTACAATAGTTGTGAAACCGGTATGAGGATTGTTCACCTCTGCAGCTTCCCTCACGGTCTCCGTGGGAGGGAAGGCACTTCAACAAATAGACGTGCTATAAATTGTGAGGAGAAAAGGTCTGACAGATGAACAGATAGGTTCAGTATATTACTCTCTCTGCCCGTCCACCTTCTGCTGACAAAGTGAGGTGAGGAGCTCAGGAAGAGGTGGAGGGAAATGATCCGTGACAACGCATTAGACCAATTTGCTCCTTCACCTGAGCATACAAATGAGGCCCAATGGCATGAGCAGTGTCATGGCAATTAGAAACTCTGTGTTTTGAAGGTAGATCTCTTCCTGCCTCTGATCTGTCCTGAGTGCACAACCCCAGTAGCAGAGGTACAGACCAAAGGCAGCCTTCTGCATAATTGATATAAGCAGCCAAAAGCAAAGAACTGAACATAAACAAATAACTTTTCATGGTCAAGAATCCAAATAATGTCGGCAAGTTGCGTGTTTTAACTCAACTTAAGAAGAGAGCAAATGATTTGAGAAGAAATACCAATTCTTTTTGCCTTGGTAATTTTACTTCACTCTCCAGCCTCTGCTTCTTTCCATTTTCTGGATTAAGGTAAAGAAATTTAATATGCAGGTAATGTCATTATGTAGACAAGTTATATACATAACTGTGTAGGCCTTTTTATGCACTGTGTCTTAGGTATTTAAAAAATCTGTAGCATCTTCTCAACATTCACTGTAAATGTGGGAACCATTTAATGAAATACTGATGTCATCTATTTTCTTTACATAACATAAATCTGATGCACACGGATGGATACATGATGTAAATACACAGAACGCCAACCCAGCAATCAATGAAACACCCATTTCAGAAGTAACAAGATCAGTCTGGCATGAAAAAGAATGGAAAAAAAGAAAAAAGAAGATCAATTCATTGTCAGTTTAGTAAAATACAAAGATAATAAAGGCAAAAAAAACATGTTTTAAACTCATTGTGAAAGGAAAGAAAATATTATTCAATATTTTATAATTTGATAATAGCCACAAATGCTGGCTGGTGTACTATTAAAAAATGAGAACTCACTCATCTTGAAATACATTTTATTAGGTGATGTATTCAGTGCTAAAACTATGTAAAAGTGTGGGGTTAGCAGTTATTTTGAATTTAAATTTGGAGTTGGGCAGTTCTAGTCCTTAGAATGATGATTAAGTAAGTGTCCACCCTGTTGCTTTGCTAACCTTTTGAAGTGTGTCATGGCATGAAAGAAAATTACAGAGACATCAGAAAACACTTTGTTGATACTCATCGTGGTGAAAATTGTCTCAAAAATAATGATAAAAGAAAACATAACAGTTCACAAGTTCATGAAAGAATACAGATTAATTTCTGTGTATAATATAACTGATTAATGTCCCTTAATCTTGATACATAACTAAGAAATTGCCTAGTCAGTGTTGCTTAATCCAGGTTCCCAATGGTTTTCGATGTTTCCCAGCTCAAACAACCTCATCCAGTTGAATCACGTTGTCATCAAGGTCTTCATAGTATTTCTATTAACAACCCATTCATTTGACTTAGGTGTACTGTAGCAGGAAAACATCTAACTCTTATAATTCAAAGCAGTGTTCCTTGAGGACTGGGATTGGGAAACACTCGCTCAAGGGCATCTGTGGCTGATGAAAAGTGTGCAGCTTATATATATTTCTTTGGGGAGACTGAATTGCCAATGTGTGAAATTCAAATTCTGCCTATGGACGGAGAGAAAAACATGTTATTTTTTTTGTTTCTGTTTTTCTCTATGAAACAACAATCTGGAAAAGATTCTTGCATTAACTAAGTAAACCTGGTATCATACTGATATTTTTATGAAGCAATTTCGATAAATGCATTTTTTTACAACCTCAGTCTGGGGAAGGATGAACCCCAGAGCATAGATGAATTATTTTGCTCAACTGTGCCAAAATAATATAAATGTTTTTACCCACTTGACAATAGAGACATGTGTTCTCCTTTTGAACAAAACTACCCACTTTCATTGATGAAAATATGTCTCCCTGCGATGCAGGTGGTTAAGTGACAATACAGCAGTTATCCTAAATGTCAGGTGTAAACACAGAAATAGTAAATATATTTTGGTGTCCAGAACAACCGTGTCTGGCACGGCTCACCAGCTGGTTAAGACTGATTTATAGCAGAGTGATAAGGCAAATCAACAGCAGCAGTACAGAATCCCTCACCCAGCATGCTTTGAGTTTTTCCATTCCATCAGCAAAACATGTCATCTCTCCCCCACACTTATCAGAGCACCTTGCCAGTGAAATAGAATGTTTTTTTTCTTTTCTTGTAGAATTCAGCTTTCAGAAAAAAATGAAAAAAATAAAAAGTTTAATTCCTCAACCAAACTGTCAGTTCCACTAGCAAGGTCAACATCAATAATAGCATTCAGTAATTAGCAACAAGACAAAGAAGATTCTGGGGGCTGGCACAGTTTCAGCACAGTCTGGTATTGGTAGAGCTCTTGCATACAGCATTGAATACTTAATTTGAATAATCTTTGTCTGTGTACCATTTTTTCCATAAGACCTTGTGAAAAATTCGCTATGCATGCCCTACAGAAGCCCTGAATCACTTCTCTCTTTTTACTGTTGCAAATTGATATAATCACACCCTCTTGTAAATATTCAGTTTACTTCGGTATATGAGCCCACGTCATGGGGTAATATAATAACAGTCCTTGGGATTCACTTAGCTGAAACTATAAACTCAATTTTGTAACTTAATATTGTATGCTCATGCACAATGGGGTCTCATAAAAATTCTGTCATATTTGACATTAAAGCACACAGCTTCCACAAGCATAATGAAGGCATTATTAAACTAGGCACTGACTTACAGCGTTTTCAAATTTAGAGGTGGCACACTTAATGGTAATTGTTAAATTGCATCCCATATTGCCATCATTTAACACAAGATTTCCACCACCAAAGATCATTTATTGGCATTTATTTGTATCTTTATGAAACTGAAATGCATTAACTGTTCTAATTGCAGTAGATGTCAATCAGCACTAATGAATAATAGGGTGGTGTTGAGTCAAACTGTTTATTCCTTTGGGTGACATTTACCTAAATGCCACATATCTGCTCTGCTTCTTTTGTAGACATGTGGTATGCAAATTCAATATCCGTATGACTGTGCAATTGCCTCGCAAATATCACTCAACTCAAACATTTTCTGTGTTGCCTTTAAGGAAATTTCTTCCATATTAATAAGTTCATCATTAATCAATATAAAAATGTTTCAATATTGCTCCGTAATTGTGTAAAAGCATTGTTAGCAAATATTGTATCATTTTTTATTATTATCTTAACCATGAATTATTGCTGCAAAATTCTCTTTCCAGCTGCGGGCTGCTACTTCCGGTTTGGCTAGTGAACAGAGCGCCATGTGCAGTACACCAGAATGTGAATGCAGATTAATTTGATGCCATCCATGTTGAAGCAGCAGAGGGAATGCTGTAAGTTTATCCATGCTGTAGTGGAATTGCACAAATTTAGATATTATTTTTCCAAAAATCCTCAATCATAAATGTGATATATTTCATTTTTATATGGAGAATGGCTAAATGTATTGAGAGTACATGTATTTTTGTTGCAGTTTTTACCGTGTGTCATGTCAATGAGAAGAATCATTAAAGGATTCGACTTAACTGCAGCCCGGTTTAGCTAGGTGTTTCAACAGAGTTGCTACATCCTGCTTAAAAACACTATTTTCCTATTTTGGAGATTTTTTTTGACTTGCCTTTGTGAATTTGACCATAAACAGACATTGTGTTCACACCTTCATGTTTTTTCTTGCTTTTTCTTTATTAAAATGGACATAATATTCATTACCTTGTTTTCTGAAATATGAACAATTTTAATTACTCTTAGGTGTGAGGAAAAAAAAGTTAAATCTATGAAGAATTATTCCTATGCACAAAGCACTTTGTATTTAGGGTGGTGAGAGAGCATCCTTCTAGATAGATTTTGTTTTTTTTTACATTAGGGCCCCGATCGTACACCTCCCGCTACCCGCAAATTGCAGGTTTAGGAACCTCTGCTAACAGCTAATCCAATCTTTCGCTTTCCTAAATAACTCAAAAAGTTATGGATGGATTTTGATGAAATTTTCAGTTGTCAGAAATGTGAAAAGGAAGAACTGATTTCATTTTGGGTGTGATCCGGAAGAAATCCTGGATTCTGGATTTTTAAATTTTCGATAACATTGCGGTCAATGGGACCGGAAATTTTCTTTCTCAATATCTCCGTTAATTATTGCCCAAAACTCTTGAAATTTCACTCAGGAATTGACAATGGGAACCTCTATCAAATTCAGAGGCTGATCTGGATCTGATCCAGAAGGCGGATTTTATTGCAATTTGTAAATCGCTATATGGGAGAACTGTTGTGTTTCGCGGAGGTCTGCGCTCTCTGAGTGCTTTTCTAGTAAAGAAATGCTTTCCTTGAAGTTCACTGGCTCTCTTTTTTTCCTGAGCAGTTTGTTGAAGCTTCTAAAAAAGTAAATCATTTGCTCCACATGAGTAGTTATGAGCTAGTCATGAATATATCAGTGCAGAGGAGGAGGAGGAGGAAGGAAGAGGAGGAAGCTCTACAGCAGAGTCCCAGACAAGCTGCGCACGGGAGCTGTTCTGATCTGGATGAAAAGGTGCTCCATAGCGGTTTGCAGGTAGCGGGTAGCGGGTTGCGGGTTGCAGGTAGTGGGTAGCGCAACCTGCTCTTAAAGGCAATGGCTACTGACGCACTGACTGGTTAAACAGGTGGAACGCCCTAACCACTCCCATGCATAATATATGCATAATATATGCATAATATAGCGGTTAGCGCAGGTAAGATCACGGGTTTAGGGAGGTGGAAGATTGCATTTTTTGCGGGGAGACCGTTAAATGAACAAGGCCTAGTAAGTTCCTGAATTTGCAGAAAGACTAAAGCTGAAACCCTGTGATGCTCCAAAACTAGAAACTTGTGAGTCATAACCACAAGTGGTTAGTAAGCCTCTGTGTCTCAGTGCAAAAACCAAAGTTGCCAAATGTAACGGAGACCCAGTGGTTCCATTAGCTTTTGTTTAGCGATACAATAAGTTTAATTGTTTAAGAATAATATATTTTAATTTACACACAAATGTATTTGTTTATTATTTTATTGAAATGCATGCTTGACAGTGCCATGATGCTAATTGGGAGAGTGGGACTTCCTGTGTAACACAAAACAAAAAAAAATAAACTCTTATTAGTACTGTTCAGTAGAATTCTGTCAACATGTTCATGAGGTAAAGTATAAAATCAACATGAAAAAGTAGGACTCACCACTTCCTTTTTGTCCTCTTGGCAGAGCAGGGAAGGCAAAAGAGCAGCAGGGCAAGCTACCTGCTTAAAAGTAGCTGGAGCAAACCATGACAACAAGGAGGGGTGGTGAAGTAAGAATATGTGCAATACTGAGTAATAGTTCAGGTGTCTGCATTACTGAATTTTTTGTGATTGTGAGTGTGTACATTTAAGTATTCTTTATGTTTCATTGTCTGTGGTGTGGGATTTCTGCAAATGTTTTGTGTTTTATTCTGGTCCCCCCTCAGTAGGTTTATCCAATTAAGAGCCTACATGAGAGGTTTTAATAGGGAGTTGGAGATTCCTACTGGATAGATACTGTTGTATCAAGTGTTGGGTGTGATTATGTTAAATAAATGTTAACTCTTGGAGCCTCTAAGTTATCACAAGTCTAATCCGTCTTTACCTAAAATGCAACATTACTATTGACCAAACTGACACCAAGTCATACACTTAATGCTGTATGATGATAGCAAGGCAAAATAAGAAAAAATAATAATAATTTTGATGCTTCTCATGCAAGACAAATAGCTGACCTGAGAGAGAGAATCATGAAATGATGGAGGAAATTAAAAAACTTTCTAGTTGACAAAGCAGAATAGGAAAGTACCATCACAACAGTGGTGTCAATAATGAATAGGGCATTGGGGGCTGCAACCTCCAAGCTGGAATTGGTGGCTCCAGCAGATACCAGGAACAATATCTAAGACCTGCTGTCCAGAATAGCACAATACTGGAACCCTCAGGCTCCCAGGCCTCTGGTAGAGGACCTGAGACTGACAGAGACACAATGCCTGGGTGGGCGAGGGGAAGGATACACATATATATACATATATATTTATATAAGAATAGAACATACCTCTGTACTTTTACCATGGTAGAGAGCTCCATGAACTAAATATTTTTTTCTGTCTGTGGCAGGTCAGCAAGGCCAGCTGTTTTGTTGGCAGAGATCAGCTTGGAATGAATGCCTTAAAAAAGAGAAAAGTTGACTCAGAGTGCTGCAATTTGAACAACTTTTTTTTACAAGTGTCAGTTATGTGGCAGCTTGTCAAGAGTGCCACTGTGTTCAAAGATCATCAAGATTTTCTTCGACCAAGCATACTCACCATAATACAACCTCGCCACTGATGTGAAAAGAAAAAAAAGCCCAGAAAATGTCTTCCAAAGTAATTTCATAACATATAGAAGAATTCAAGCATTTTGAATATTCTGGAGCATTTAATAATTCACAAGTTAATTAATCTCGTAAAAGCTCATTAAAAGAGAGCAAGACTGTGTCTGACAGGGATTTTTTTTTTTACATTTATATTCTATGTATATTTTGAAACACTATAATAAAGTGTGAATGGTAAACCCCTATTTAAATTCAACTGTCTGATGTGTGGCCCTTTGACTAGTTTAGCAGTGTGAATATCGTCCTATGAGAAAAAGTTACCCAAGTCAACTACACTGTATAGTGAGGCACAATAATTAATAAAGTGTTTTCTCATAATTTTTACTTGTTCTGTGAAAACTCTCCTCTTTCAGCTGTTCATTTAATGTGTTGTAACTCCTGTGCTAGAGCTCTTGCCTTGGTAGAGGCATGTTTTAGGGCTCAGGTTTTTGTCTACTTGTTAGCTCGTATCTGTCTGTCAGAATCATAAAAAACTACCAGGGGGAAATTGCATGAATCTTGGTCTAGAGGTGGGTCACAGGAGAAAAAAATAGAATAATAACAATAAAATATATGATATGCTTTTGGAAAGATTGGATGTATGAAATTCCAAGGAGGAGTTGCAGTTGTAAAAAAGAAAATGCAAATATGAATGCTTGTATTTGACTATACTGAATTAAAATGTGTTCTAAACCATTTGCTCAGTCTTCTTACTTTTCCTATATATGTCAAATGGGGATTGAAGTATTGTTGTCTAATTAAAATGGGACTTTCCCCACAGATTGTTTCATGTTAGCCATTTTAGAGACCTTTAAATGCAAAATTCAATCATTTTGTTTTGAGTCATCTCATATACTGAAGAAGTAGTATCACCAGGACAGTTGCTACAGTAGCTACACTAGACATAACAGTAAAAAAATAAGAAACAAAAACAAAAAGGATTTTAAATACATGCTGCCTTGTTTGAAGATTTTCAAATTTTCTGATTTTGTTGAACAAAATAGTTACATCTGAGGTGACCACACAAACTCTACAAAGGCTCAGCTGATATACTGTGCTTTACTGTCCAATGGCCTAATACATTTTTTATTTTTCTCCAACCCCTATCCAACCGAATAATGCGTGGTTAAATGAAGTAATCATTTTTACTGGAGACATCATTCACAAGAAGATAGCAGGTGGGTGTATCATTTCCCACCATATGGTCATGGCTGTCAAGCGCTGCCCAATCAGAAGGCAACAATTTGCTACACTGTTCAATGCTGTGATTAAATAGTTCCAAGGACGGCTCCGGCACACAGGATGGCTCTTTGACCAGACAGATACTCATCTCTGGCAGCAGATTGAAAGTGGTGGAGGAACAGAAATGTGGCTCTCTCTGTCAGGATTTTTTTTTTTATTATTCTTTCCCATTTACCCCCACATCATACTCTCTGCACAACAGAATGCTATTTTTTTTTCTCATGCATACAGAAACTTTAAAACTGACTCTCAGCTCAGTTGAAATTGTAAAAATAGAGTTTAGAAACAAGTGGAGGCATGAACATATTTCTGATGTAGTTAATCTCCAAGAATGGGGACAGGAAAAATTGTTTCCAAAAATGTAAAGGCTATCATATGGGGACAAACTGCAGGTCACTGATGTAATAAGAAAAAAGTAGGGCTGGGCAAGATAACTAGTTATTATCGCATTAACTCATTAATTTATTAACCTCAACATTTATTTTATCGCGTATTAACACAAGTTGCTCACATTGCTTTTATTTTAAAAAGTCTGTTACCGGCTGCTGCGGAACCAGAAAAGAGTTGACGGGAAAACATCCAGAAAAGCTAAAACAGACATGGAGAGCAGTAAAGTTACTGAACTTTAACATGGACGTTTTCATTTTAAAGTTCTCCCAGATGGAGGATTTGACAGAAACAAGGTTATTTGTAACCACTGACAAGTTGAACTCCCCATTAAAAGTTTCTACTGTTACCTCAGAAATTGCCTGTTATAATGTTATGATTGTGGCTCAGGATTTTGTTGGTAGACCTTTTTTTATTTTTCATTAAAAAAAATTAAAAAAAAACAGGATGACATTAATGCTCCGGCAGTGGCAATAACCTTTATTTTATTTTCCATTTTTTAAGATGAGATTTACACAAAATATGTGTTGCTAACAAGTGGTGATGTTAAAAGTGTTTGAACAACAAATGTTTTGGCACTTTTGTTCATATGGAAGCAGAACATTTAAATAAAAGTGCACTTTACAGTACTTTTGAATTCATTGTTTGATTTTGTATACACAATGTAATTAATCGTGATTAATCAGACAAATCATGCAAATAATCACAATTAAAAATTTTAATTGTTGCCCAGTCCTAAAAAAAAAAGATATTCTTGGTAATGTTTTCCAAATCTTATGTTTCATGTAGATTTATAACCTTTGTATTTCATGTGTAGTGTTTTATATCATCAACTGTATTTTCTTTATTTATGATTTAACAAAACTGTTATTGAAAGACTCAATTACAGAAAGGACTCACTAGTATCTTAGTATCCATGTGTTATTACGTTAGCTTTTGGCGCCATCAGTGATGCCAGAACGCATTTAATTTTGCCAGCATCAAAAGACCCGAAATGAGCTAGAGATGTTTCATTTTGAAAACAGATTTATCTAAATATTTAGCCCTAAAACCTTCTGTCCCACTTGAAAACTGCAGTTCGGTGGGGTTGCTGTTATTTCTTCTCTTCAAGCTTATTCTTCAAACATCATTTCATTCAGATTCAAGTTTTAGGCTATTTAATAAATGACACTGCATTTTATGGCTTATTTATATATTCTTTTTAATTCTCTCAGTTTTATCAATAACATGGCTCTTCAGAATATATTGGTTATTTATATGAATTCTGAAAAGAAGGCTGATGATTTTAGAAACCGCATTCAGTCATGGGAAAAAAAAAGCACACTTTTTGTCAATCCTTAGGTTTGGTATAATAACATAATTAATGTTAATTATAATATACAATCATATTCATTTTTAAAAAAGGTTGAAAAAAATTGGTAACCTCAGATGAACAAAGGCACCACATGCCTTATTGGACTGTATAATTACTTATTTGGATAAAACTAAGCCAAAATATAGAAGTAGCATGTAGCATGTAGCATGCAAAAAAATTGCACACCCCATGCTTCTGTCACTTGAGGAACCAACTTTAGCTGTGATGGCTTGAAGTTGTTGTTTTCAATCTAACATTATGAGTCTTAAACATTATAGTAGAGGAATTTTGACCTACTTTTCTTTACAAAGTTGATCAGGCTTATTGAGTTTTTCAGTTTTGCTTTGTTTGGTTTTTCCTTCACTTTTCCAGTGAGCCCTGCAGAGTCTGAGTTATAGAATATATATATATATATATATATATATATATATATATATATATATATATGTTTCCTCCTGGATAGTAGCTCCTTTCCTTTGCCCATCTGGGCAGTGTTGTCTCCTTCAATCTTGGGTCCATAGGCCTGGGAACCTGAGGGTTCTGTGCAGGATCTTAGCTGTTCCCGGCAATGTGCTCTTCTGGACAGATATCTCAGATGTTGTTGCTGGTGTCTGCCTGAGCCACTAATCCAGCTTGGGGGTTACAGCTGCTTCAGCCCTTGGTATTTTTTCAAGATTCTAATATTCCTTCTTTCTGATGTTGCCACTGTTTGGGATGGCCACATCCACCACTACTGCTGTCCTCTGATGTTGATCCTCCATCCCATGTCAGGCTGATTAGCCATCAGCAAGTTGTCAATTTGTGATCTTGAAGTCCCACTGGATCTTGACCCGCTCGTTCTCAATCACCTTTGGAGGGGTCTCCATCTCGACCCTGGGGCCTCCAGTCCATACTCGGCACAGATGTTTCTGTGTATTATGCCTCTACCTGGTTGTAGTGCTCCATGTATGCTTTTTCTGCTAGCTTCTTACTCTGCCTGCATTTGGGGTCCCGTCTGGTGTGGTAGACCCTGGCCTCTATAGATCTTGTGTTTAGGGCCTGTTCTTGTGCAGCCATGATCAGTGCTGTCTGTGCTGTCTTTCAGTACAGCTTTTTCCAGCCACTGGTATGTTTTTCCGATGTCAGCCACCTCTTCCATTTGGCGTGGTACATGCCGTGCAGGGGTTTATCCGTTCATCGGGTTCCTCCTCCATGCTGAGTTTCAGTTGCCTGAGGCTTTCGCTTAGCAGGTCATCAGTGGGGGCCATCTTCTTGATGTATTCCTGGAGGCCTGCTGTTTCTTCCTGGATAGTAGCTCTGATGCTCACTTGTCCTCGGCCTCCCTCCCTTCGCTTAGCTTACAGCCTCAGGATGCTGGACTTAGGGTGAAACCTTCATGCATTGTAAGGAGTTTCCTTGTCATAACACTGGCAGCTTGCATCTCCTCCAATGGTCAGGATATTACGCCAGCGGGGTATCTGATTACTGGTAGGGCATAGGTGTTGATAGCCTGGATCTTAGATCCTAGGAATATTTCTGACTGTCGTGAATGTTTTGTGAACAATCATTGAGTTCAAAGTTGGAAAATGACCTTACAGTCCTTCCTGAAATTAATTGGCAGCAACAATTGCTTCTTCAAGATCATTATGGATATCTTTTCTTCTATCATATGGTTTTAATAGCCCATTGCATTGTGACTGTTTCTTGCTTCCATACAACAAAATTGTACGTGTAATTCTGGAGGGCTCCACTTGGGCACACAATACAGACCCAGAAAAATACAACCTTATAACAAGAAGCAAAACAGAGGAAGTTATTATTTTAGTGTTATTTTGTTGTTGTTGTTGTTCCAGTCACAGCCATAAAAACAACACCAGTGTCGTTGGAGATGTGATGTTGGACCATAAAATTTTGATGTATTCATGTATGCATTATAAACTGCAAGTATATACAAGGCCTAACAGCATGGTATGCATTCATGATACACTGCGCTGTACTGTAAGTTCTGATATAGAGCTGCATCTGAGATATTAGCAACGTCTGGCATGACTGGACTTCCACTAAAAAATTCTAAGGAATAAGACAGAATTTTGGAAAATATAACCCCCTCAACTTTTTTTAAATTTTTGTCTCAAATGTCTCAAATTATCTTCAGTAGAAACAGATACAGACAGACATGAAGGGAAACAGATAAAAACAGAATTTTGTTGTGTTTTTGTTTGTTTTTTTCTCTATATCCTTATCTTTCCAGTTATTTGTTTCTACCCTGCTTTTTGCCCTTTTCTGATTGGCCCAATGAGTCATATGTATTCTGTTTTGAGACTGTTTCTGGACATCTTACCTTCATTTTCAACCTCTGTTTCTACTTATGTTAAGTATTTTTGATAGATTCATTTCTTTATTTAATCTCACTCTACATGTTCTTCAATCCAACACTGTGATAAAATCTGAACAGGTTACAGTTTGATAATGCAATGTTATCAGCTAGGTCTTTGTTGTCCTAGTACCTTGCACATCAGAACAGCTCTTGAATGGCATAGTTTCAGAGATAGGTGGCCTGAAACAAAACTATATGGTTGTGCCAGTTTGATTCTGCGTAGTTTATATGCTTTGACACTGATCATTTTTGCTGATGATACGTATAATTTTGCATCTAGACTATACCCTCATCACTCCACACAGATAATATCTAAATTGAGATAACGGGAGTGATGAACATCAACCTATGCACCCAACAATAGGGAATCAGAATGTAAATAAACAGTGCATGTACTTGTAAAGCCTGTTTGACACCACATGATTTTGGGTCAAAATATGAAAGTTGTGAAACCATCATGGAAAAATCTTTGATAGTAGCTATTAATCAGTGGTCCTGTTTCGTACAGTGCGCGCAGGTTACATTCCCCTCCCCTTACCTCCTTTTTTTTTCTACGTAGTTTTGGCACACGTAAAAGCTACTACCAAAATGCAGCTCATTTTTTTTCTTTTTTGCTTATTGCTGATTGTTTACTGTTAGTGAATGGTGATGATGCTATTTTACAGCTATTGTAGAATACGATTTAGGGAGTCGCACCATTGTAAAGTCTGCACATAGCATTCTTAGCATCTTACCGAAGACTGTGCAGATGCAAGCTGCACAATTTGAGATGTAATGTTTTTATATGGGAATAGAAATTGTGCAGTATATAGATGCTCCAATGTGTCACACATAGCAATCCTTCACTGAGAACACACCATGTACCAGCCACTATATTGCCATTCCCAATTAATCCAGTGTCACATATACTATATAATGGGAAACTGCTCCATTGTAAGGCATTTTCAAGAAATACATACAGTCAAAGGAAAATATATAGTATTGGATAGGGGCAATCAGCCCCCCACCCACCCCCAACACATCAAGCAAATGTAAAATGAAATCTCCAGAATGGTAGTGTGCACGGTAAGAAACTGGCATGAGAGTCCTGGCCCCAACCACAGAAAGGTAATTTAATGAAGCCATATGCTGAGAAAAATACGACAGTTGTGGGTGGCTGTAGCTCAGTTAGTAGAGCAGGTCGTCCAGTCACTGGAAGGTTGGCGGTTTGATCCCAGCTCCAACAGACGAAGTGTCCTTGGGCAAGACACTGAACCCTAACTTCCCCCCAGTGAGTCTGGCAGCACCTTGCATGGTAGCAGCTGCCCACTGGTGAATGGGTGAATGCGACACCATTGTAAACTGCTTTGAGAGCACCTTGGTGTGGATTAAGCGGTATATGAGTGCAGTCAATTTACCATAGTTTAACTTAGCAACCATTTAATATGTAAAAACATTGTGATAAATTACACGCTTAATGCAACCAGAAATTTCTTTTGTAAAGCATGACTTTGCTTTTGGTGTTAATGAGCGGGTGAAGAGGTGTGATTATAGCTGCACTAACTCTCAAAGAGTGAGAAAAAAAAAGTGTCTGAGAGGCTGACTGTGTCTAAGCAGAGGCTGCGTAGCTGATAGAACTAAGGCTGCACCCTCTACAGGTCATTTCAGAGCAGGGGTGAGCAGGTAAGGAGCTGCGTTTGCAGCTGCACCAATTCTTAAAGAGCAAGAAGCATCCTGTGCATCGACCATGTCTAAGCAGACACTGCCAAAGGACTGCAGGAAATAATGGCACAGCAAATCAAAATGTTCTTGTGGAGTGAGTGATGTTTGATCTTGGATTTCGATGGATTCTAAGAAATGAGTAGGTGAGAAGCTCTTCAGAGTTGAGACTGGAAAGTTTCAGGAGAAGAACCTGTCCACAACATTACACATGAGTCACCCAGTGAAGTATTAAAAGGATGTGAGCTGTGCAGCAGGAGAAAGTGCAATGTATTGTCCATGTGTCACACAAGAACTATCTGAACTCACTCTGGAATAAATCCACTTTCCTTTCCAAAAACTGCCCCCAGAACCAAAGAGCCAAATTGTAGGAAGAAGCTTTCCTGTGTTTTGAGCTGCATCAGGTTAATTAGTTGTGTATTTGTTGGTGAGGCAGAGATGGACATTGCTTGATCCTTTAAATAAATGAATGAACTGAAGGGTGTAAATGGAATGAACCATGTACAGTACATGTGTGGATGTGAATGCAAAATGTCACCGTTGCCTGTTTGAACAAGCTTCAGATTTATTATCAGTTTATGATCAACCACACATCTTCACTTATTTCAAATGCAAAAAATACAGATACTGAATAATTTTCTGTGTTTTCTTGTCTGCAACGCAAAATACCCATTAATTTTAAAAGGAACGTAATTATTCTATTTTTCTTTTTTTTTTAATTTGCATAAATGTGACTTCATTGTGACACTGACTGAAACAAGACTTAATTTTCTTTTGAAAATAAAACATGTTTCCATGCTTTCATCCAATGCAGCATCTCCTCTGACACAATTCTTTTATTTCCACCACCCACGGGTAATAATCCCGTTCATGTGTGCTTTTATGTTTTTACATTTCTCCAAGTCCACATAGAAATGTCAGACTCCTGAGGCACACCCACAATATGTAGGACACTGCAGTTTCAATACTAGTACTTGAAATATGTCTTTGAACATAGGCCTACCCTATCATTTATCTTCTAAAACAAAAGATTTTTTGAGTGTAAAAACATGTAAAAATATTGTGTAAAAAGTGTAAAAAATATTACCTTGTATTTTATTTTCCATCTAAATGACCTTGTAACCTGAGATGACTTCATGGTTGTCATTTCATGCTAAAATTCTAACATATAACGCACAGCTCCTCAGGGACTTCATCACTGATGGCAGTTTAGATAATTCATCACAAATCATATAAATGTAAATCATATCTGCAACCCACAACAGTATGGTTTTATGCTGACATATAAAGATGATGGGAGATTAGTCTACGATTGCTTCAATATAATGATACACAAAGCCATTATCAGTTGGTGGAAGCTTTACAGCATAAGAGCACATAAAACACAACAGAATTAAAAAATATTGGTCGCATTATCTGTCATCAATGTGAGATGAGAAGTGTGATTTAGTAGAAACTGCACCAACAATATTTGTGCTGCCCCAAAATCAATCTGCTGGAATTTACCGATAAATAGTGGACACATATATTAGATTAAGTGAAATGATTAAAACTGGTGGTTTGAATTCAACCTCTGAAAAGACCTTGCTTAATGTTTTAGACCAGATAAGTAGCATTAGCTTTAGACAGCTTAAGAGTTCAGACCAATGCATGTTATTGGAAATCAGACTCAAGATGATAGTGGCTGAGTGGAAATATGGGGTACTTTATATCTTATCTATGAATCCTGGGTGTTTAATGGGTTGCCTATAGGATTATCACAAGCCTCAGCAGATGTTCATTTCTAAAACATATGTCAAGGCTTAAGCCTGGTGTAAACACTACTAGTGGACAGAGTTTATCAGTTTTGGAACAGGCTCCATATTTACAGTCCCTTAGCGGTAAAGCTGAAAATGTCAGAACACATGCTTCAGCAACTATCCCATCACCTAAATATGGTTGGGATCATAATGAGGCCTCGAGCGCTAATTGTTGATTTCAAATTGTTGATACAAAATTGTGTGGATAAATTTATATCGCTTGACATTTTGGAGTCAAAAGATTTGTCCTTTTACGTGAATGGAGCATGTCTGTGAATAATTCTTTCCTGCTGGGGGTGAGCAACACAGTGACTCCCATCTGGCTGCACTTCAGTGAAAGGCTAAAAATTCCTTAAACAACTGCCTTCAGAGATTACTTAAAGCATATTTTTCACTGCAAGAGTTACCTCAGACGCATTAAAATAATTTATTGTGTTTTTTGTTGAACGTCCATTTGTAATTTTAAAAACAGCCCACCTTTCATAAAGCACAACTGCTGTTACAGCTAATGTTCAGGGAACTTTTAATGATACTTTAGATAAACTATATGGTTCTTCAAAACCTTACTAATCACTTGCTGCGCCCTGCTTACTAACGTTTCCCCAATGTGTGAAAAGTCCAGCAAGATTTAGAGGTAGATATACTTTATTAACTACAGAATCCAGTGTCTAAACAGTAACTGGGTTCACAAGCTAAATTTGACTTTAATAACATTATGGATCCCAGCGGATGCAGAGAAATATGCAATAACAGTGTTAAAGCCACAGTTTGTGACAACGCCCTACACCAAAATGGGAACTAATGGGGTGCCTCACAAAAATACCCATCTCATTTCCTGCTTTTAACACAATCTTTGCAGACTTTCCTACACTGAGATGATAATGGCATATTCATTGATTTTAGTAATAGGCTAAGTGACATTTGAGTTAACAAATGCTACACTATCCTTGGAAATTAATCTTAAAACAACATGCCGAAGCAATTTACTGGCTCATTTTTCAAAGAAAAAAAAAAAAAAGCTTTCATAAGAGCATATAATTCATCAACACCATTAGGTGGTAATTTCCCATATAAACAACAATAAAAACAATTTATAGGTCAAATAATAATGTGGGATGTATCAAGCAGCGCATTAGCCAAAGACCAAGATCAGTTTTAGAGTTTGTGTGTCCAGAGCAAGAAAATGGGCAAGCCCATGGCTGGGCCAGAGTATCTCCAAACAGACATGTCTTTAAAGTGCTCTCGCACTGATACGGACAGTATGAACAAATGACTAGTGATGTGCCAGTGTCAGAGCCATAGGAATCCACTGTTCACTAATGTGCATGAGGTGTGAAAGAGTTTTTGCAGCATATTCACATGCCTAAGACATGGAAAGGAGGATTGTTTGTGTAGAGGTTCAAAACAGCAGAGAAAGTTTGAGGCTCAGAGCGATGTTCTGGTAAGAAAGCCTAAATCTGGACATTGGTGTGGATTTCATTTTGACAAGTGCCAGCTGCATAAAAATAGCTGCAGAAGACAATGGACTATGCCTTTTTTTCCACAGGAGAGCCAGATGGAAAATACAGCTATGGGATGTTCTGAGGAAAATAAAGACTTCTGTGTTGACTTGGTCCAGATCTCAATCTGATCAAACATCTGTGGGTTGTCGTGGGAAAAGAAAATCTAATTAATGGGGGCCATTAAATGATCCGCTTCTGGTATGTTGGTAGCTGACTCAAATATAACTCAAAATCCAAAATAGTTTTGGCAACATGTTGAATTACATATGCATGTTTCCATTCCATTCCATTACATGAGTACCATTCCATAGGTACTCATGTAACCTTCTCTTGAAGTGAAGGCTGATATTAAGCCAGACAGTTCTCTCCTCTTCAGTCCAGAGGATGCGATGCCTATGATTTCCAAGAAGAATCATAAATTTCGGTTCGTCTGGCCACAGGACAGTTTCCCACTTAACTTTAGTCAATTTTAAATTACCTTTAGGCCAGAGATGATGGTGGTGTTTATATATCATGCGCAAATAGGACTTCATCTTTGCATGATAGAGCTTTGACCTGCAGTTGTGGATGGCACAGTGAACTGCGCTCTTAGATGGAGATTTCAGGAAGTGGCCCTGAACCCATGAAGTAATTTCCATTACTTAATAATTCCTGTTTCTAATTCAGAGCTGCCAGAGGGCCTGAAGAACATGGACTTGCTACTCTGATTTTCAGTCTTCGTTCCTGCACAAAGAGATTTCTCCTGATTCACAACCAATCTTTTAAAAATTTTGCACTGTAAATAATGAGAAATTTAAAAAAATAATCTCTTGCTGGTAAAAAAAAAAAAAAAAATTCTCTAATTTATTTACAGACTGTAGATGCTTCTTTTTTTTTCATAGAACCTCTGCTCATCTTTACTTCTGAAAAACCGCCTCTCTATGATGCTCTATTTATACCCACTCACATCACTGACGAGCCTATTAACCCAATTAGTTACCTAATGTTCCTCCAGGTGCTTGTTTTTAGTAGCACTTTTCCAACCTTTTGTTGCTACTATTCTTTTTTCTAAAATGCATTATTGCCATCAAATTCAAAACAAGCTAATTTCTGTAATGAAATAGTAAGATGTCTCATTCTATTGTGAAGAAAATATGAGTTAATGAGATTTGCATTCTGTTCTTATTTACATTTTACACAAGGTCCCCATCTTTTTGCATTCAGAATTTCAGGAGGCTTGTGGTGCCCTTGCTTCGGGAGAACATAGCTGCTCTGAGTTTTAATGTTGTAACTGATCTGTGTACATGCCGTACATTTGGTCCTTTAAAAAGACCACTGCTTTTATTCTTGGTTGAAGTCAAAAACACATCCATTAGCCTCTATGGCTCCAAATAGCTCCATCACTGAAGGTTATTTCTTTTGCAAGGTCACTGCACCATTTCACTGACTGAAATCTTCTCTCAATAAGTACATAGTATGTGGTATTTAAACTACAATACAAACTCTTCTGGTCCATTCACATCATGCTGCTTTTACTTATTATGTGAAGAATCATATCTGCAACTGCCTCACTAACTCAAAAAAAAGTTAAATAGATCAAAGGCATTTGAGTGATGGTTTAGGAATAAGCCTCTTTATCCTATTTTTTTTTTTTTCTAAATATCAGCAAATTCCATGTAAAAGCTAAATTCAATTTTCATTCCTGTTTTGGTGTATTTGAACATACTGGGGAACAGCTTAGCCGGGCTTTTGTGTTTGGGGACTTGTCAAATTATATCCTGCTTTATCTCTTATATCCAACTCGTTTTATTCAGACATATTCAAAGAATGAAAATATTGATGACCTTTTGTCAAATTCACTTCAGAGATCATAAGGATGAAGTGCAATAATAATTACATTGTCAAGCCCAGCATAAAGAGTACATGACTGGCATTGAAGACATAATAAGTAATAATTAATAAGAAAAAGATTTGAAGATCAGATCACTGGTCCAGCATAAGTACAGTGGTTATCTTTTATCTTTTAGTTATTCATCTCTGGATCTCAATATTTTTTTTTGTTTGTTTATTTTTGTACTATTACTGTAGGTCTTCAAAGCATAAGTTTCTGTCAGGATCACACATGACAAAATTCTCTCTTAACACTTTTAGAGGATGTGATGCTCAGTGGATTTCTTCACTGTGCTAACGGCACCAAGAGATTTGCATGTTTCCTTTCCAATTAAATGTAACCCCATCACGCCTCACTAATTAGCAAACATTCTCTGCTTGAAGGTAAGTGGTTATAATGTCATGTTGGTCATAGACGGCCAATGTCATAGCTGAACACTGAGAATACATTTTTAGTTTCTTATTCTATTCTTATTCATCTCATTTCTGAATTTGATAATTACCCGAGACAAGTTTTGTTTGCCTTCAGATATGGTTGGCTGGTAAGTGTTGGGCCACACATGTGATCACAGAGGCCGCATGGTTTTTCTGAGACAAAGAAGGACAAAGGAAATAAAAACTCAAACCCCCAGCATGCCAGGCGGCTTGTTTCACACCTAGGTGTGAAAAGTGAT
Organism: Hirundichthys speculiger; assembly: GCA_018398805.1. NCBI lineage: Eukaryota > Metazoa > Chordata > Actinopteri > Beloniformes > Exocoetidae > Hirundichthys > Hirundichthys speculiger. The sequence goes on along the minus strand of JAGFBZ010000849.1, from coordinate 1,827,602 downwards.
GTAACCCCTTTCTCTGCTCCCCACTGGCCACGAGTCCCTACTCACAGCGGGGTCCCCAAAACGAAGGTGGATCGCAGACCGGCCGTTTAAATACCGGCTTCCTCCTCCCGCTCGCTCTCTCTGACCTCCACTACCCGAATGAAAAGGTGCACTTTCTCTCTGGCCTGCTCCAGCAAGGTAAATAGCCAAAGGCCTGTGTTTCCCTGGCGACCCGTCTGCAGGAGATACCTCTGGTTGTCTGACGACAATCACACACCTTGTCCAATCGTGACGCGCCACACGTAGGAATATCCCGCGCCTCGGACGCGTGAACGGCCTCAGACGAACCGGGACGGATGCCGCCTCCCTACGTTAACCACGCAGGGAGAGAAAGAGGAGGAGAGCCGCTCTTGCGACCACCCGTGGAGCATAATTGATCAGCGGTGCTGCCGCCATCCCAGCCTGATCAACCCCCCCCTGAACTCTTCAACACCACCGATCGCTTCTGGAGCGATCCAAAGTAAGAGGCTCTTATGTCTGGGCAGAGTTACTTAGCTTAGTTAATATTTCTGTGCTTACTGTGACTTCGTTTATGGTTGAGCCTGCCAGCAATCCGCCGTGCGTATTTACCCACGTGATTGCAGTGTTTCCTCACCACCAGCTGACCGCGCCGTGATTTCAGATAAACAATCAGTTGGAGAGTGCGGGAGTCAGCTCCACACCCTCCCTTCTGTGGAAATCCTCGGAGCGATCACGGCATGGCTGGTTAGGAATCACCCTCGCGTTATTGATTTTACCCTGCCTTTTCTGTACTCTGATTTTCTTTCCTACTAACCACCTCTGTGAGGACGTCACCACGCGACTTCGTCGGCCATCTTGTGACGGTGGCCATCATGGTTAGGGCGGAACCACAGCGTGGCTCCATCCGCCATGTTTGGTACCCTATCGCGCAAGCCGGCGACCATCTTGGACATCCCTCTCACATTACCACACACACACACACACACACACACACACACCTATAGTTCCCAGCACACATGTATATAAGTTTACACTGGTTTCCATTGAATGTTTCATTTGCTTATGTTTAGTTTAGTCGTCTTTTAGTTAGTAGATATCAGGATCTTGATTCAAGTGTTTGTTCCTTTTAATATTTGTGTTAATAAATCCTGATATATTCTAATGAGAGAAGTTGTTTGTGGTTATTTTGCACAGTTTTGTAACATTGGCTGGTTGAAGAGGTCTGTGCTCGGACTCAGACCTTCTCTGTTGCTCTATAGCGCCACACCTGGTCACAGGCAGGCACGCATAGAACAACAGCCATTTTGAGACTGATTGTGCCATTTAGTCCTTTTTCCTGATTTATCAGGTAGTGCCCTGTTTCATTTTATTAACTTTGTTAATACCTTTCTGGTTATTAGCAGCTGTCCCTCAAGACAGTTGGTAATAACCCTTTTATGACTAAACGAGCATGTTATACGCCTTATTGCACAACATAAGTCTTTCTGGTGGGAATTATTCATTTTAAAGGAGAACATACATCACAATTAAGATTCATTTGTAAATAATTATTTGGTTTAAATTATTTCCTGATAAAATAATATAAATAGTATTTCTAGAAATAAGCATGGATATGCTGCAAAAGTGAAGATAAATGATTCAGGTCATCTGTACTGTAAGAGTTGCTGCAGCTGTGCTTTTGACAGTCCTGATATAATGTATAGACATTTTTTTTTTTTTTAATTCCTGCAAGCATCCAACATCTTGTAAGGTTCATAGTAGAAATTTTCTCTTTTATTTTAGTTTTTTTTTTCTAGTTTTTGTCGAGGCAATGTGACAACCCCAGCTAGACAGCAGTGAACTTAGCAAATATAATTCAGGGGAAAAAAAAAAACAAACATTCATCTTTGACTGGCAGAAAAAAAAAAGAAAAAGAAATCAGCAGGTCTTTGCACAAGACCATGACTTTTTCATTGTGGCAGCTCACTTTGACAACACAGCGCACACACAAGCTTACGTTGTCTTCATTCTAGTGGGACTGGAGCCATTGAACATCGCCATTCTTTTGTGCTTACAAAGAAAGCTATAGAAGGAAGGACATAACCTGAATGGCTCAAGAGGATGTTTTGAGAGATGTGTAAGCTTTAAAACCAATGTCTCTTTCAAAAAGCACAAGTTCAACAAATGAAATGAGAAAATGGATGCGACAATTGAACCATATGTTGGTAATTTATAGATCACAGGTAAAGGCTAGAAATATCTTGATTTCTGTGAAGAGATGATGATACAGAGGTTTGTCTCTGGCATCTGCAATGACAACAGGAGGATAGTTATTTGAGGTTTGAGGTTAGCTAAACTCCCCGTGACCCTTCAGAGGATGAAACGGGTATAGATAATGGATGGATGGATGGATGGTTAGCTAAACTCACAGCTGTAGCTAGGTCTCTTATCTGGGACTGAATGGTTAAATGTTTTCGTAATGGTACCAGACAGAAGAAATAGTCTATTAAAAATACACACACACATATTGACAATTTGACATATGAATGTCAAGGCTCTAAATTTGTCACACTTACACAGTACATTTTTTTTCATGTTTTAAAAACCAGACTACGAAAATTAAAGGTTTAAGATATACAGTTTTATTCTTAAAGGGGGCATTCATTCATTTGTCATACCTGCTTCACACCCATTCATGGTTATGGGGTCATCAGACAAAAGATGTGGTACACCCCTGGCAGGTTTCCAGTCCATCACATGGATGTTTTCAAAGAATTCTAAGTCCATCACATGGATGTTTTCAAAGAATTCAAAGTCTATCACATGGGCAAATGGAGACAAACAAAGCAGACAACCATTCACACTCACTCCTTAGAGTAATTGATGAATGATCAAAATTGCAAACAGGCTTTCCTTTGAATGATGGAAGAAAGCCGGACTGGCTGGAGAAAACCCACACAAGCACAGGGAGGACATGCAAACTCCAGACAGAAGGGCCACAGTTGGATTTGAACCAGGACCTTCCCACTGAGGCAACAATGCAGCATAAGTGCATCCACGGTGCAGTCACGAAATATGCAGCATTCATATTACTTTTTAGGTGAGAATAACTCTTTCGTCATGTTTTTTTTTTTTTCTTAACATAGAAGAAAATAAAGATCTAATAATAATCTACTGATACTTTGATTATCAAATGTCTTTTTAATTTCAATGTTTTTTAAATGTGGTCCATATAAGCCAGTGGTACTCAAACTTTTAATACTGCGTAGCACCAGAGAAACTGTTCAGCTCTCTGAGTACCACCATGATGACCAATTTTAAAATATAGCTATATATGCCTTCTCAATTAGCTTTAAACACACAGAGATGTTTATTCCTTATTCTGGATATTTATTACCTGAATTTTTACTTTACTGAATCAGACATTTACAACTCTGTCAAACAATTCTCACATACTCATACAGAGCAAAATAAACACACTCAAAAGTTGTTACATCTGCACTGCAACTGAATATGCAACAAATATTTTTATAGGACAATTTTAATTATTTCAAGCTACACATTTTGTTTGAAACTTATTTATAATGCAATGTATGTTTCTGATTTTTTTTTTTAAGTAAAAATGTGGAAAAAATTTGGAAAGTCATGACATTGCCCCACGTACCGCCAGAGGTCACTTGAGTACCACCGGTGGTACGCGTACCACAGTTTGCGTACCACTGATATAAGCAATAGTTCTTAAGATGTGCCTTTAAAAAAAAAAAGAAAACTTAAAAAACACAGAGGAATGGGAAGTAAAGCTGATCTAGAAATTGGGTGAATGGTTATTTAACGACTGAATCCATCATCTATGCCTGCTTGTCTGATGCATCCCAGCTCTCTTTGGGCAAAAGGCAGGGGTACACCCTAAACAGGTCGCCAGGCCATCGCAGGGCCACATGTAGACAAACAACCATGCACACTCACAATCACTCCTATGGTCAATTTAGAACCACCAATTAACCCGACAATCATGGTTTTGGACTGTAGGAGGAGATTGCAGGGAGGAAGCCGGAGTACCTGCAATCTCTACACAGAAAGACCCCCCCCCCCCGAAGTTCGAACCAGAAACCTTCTTGCTCTGAGGCAACAGTATTAACCATCAAGCCACCGTGCTGCCCAAACTATTAAATTATTTGTCAAATATTGTGCTCCTCCTATTAGGGATGAATAACGTATTGAAGATGCAAACATTCTGACTGGTTGCCAAACTGTTATTCAGGGATTTATAGCAGACAGGATACTTGAGCATCATTGCACAGAGAACATTTTGGTGCGTAAGCCTCTAAATGGAGAACAGAAAAAACTAATAACAAGAACACTGTTCCTTTATAAACTGTGCCTGCCCACTTATGTGGAAATTAATCCTGTGCCATTTAACGGTCACGGAAACATAGTTTAAACATTACTTTTGCCAGCTCTTAGGATAGAAACTCCAGTTACACAGGAATTTCTTCTAAATGTGTTAGATATGAAAGGAAGTGTCACAAGATGTACCATAGTGTTTATATGACTGCTATCAGTCTCTTTAAATGGGTTGACGGTTACTTTAACCAACGTTGTTAAGGCAAGAAAAAGATTGGCTCAAAAGGTGAGAAGCATTATATCAATTTTTGTCCTCTCACTATATGGCTGCTGCGTCAGGCACCTGAACTAATGTTTTCTTGTAATGTGAAGAATCTTTCACCTTCAGCTGCTTCTCAAGTAAGAGTTGTATTGATGCTCTCAGGCAGTGAGCCCACTTTACCATGAGCTCAGTGACCTATGGAACAAAGTCTCTCAAATTCTGACCAAGCACTTTGTTTGGAGAGTCAAACATTTGTTATGAGCTATAGCAACTTAGAAGTGGATGAGGGAGAGCTCTCATCCCCAACTATGACCTTCAGTGGTAAATAATGAGCATTAGCTGCTATCCAAGAAATCAGGATATTACAAAAAGACTAAAGAGGTTCTTTAGCTCTGGAGTTTGTACGGTGATCTGAGGTTAGAAAATGAAAACCAGGCTTATTGCAATACTTTATTTTCTTTCCATTACAATAAGGTCAGGTTTGTCAAAAGATAATAGACCTTTAAATGAGCTCCTCTGTTTCCTTAAAAGTATCCTTAAATGAGGCTGCCTGTCATGGGATCTTTTTAGTTGTACTGTGGACTTCATTATTATTATCTTTTTTTAATTTCCATGCTCGTCCTGCATCTCAGGGATTGATAACACTTTTTAATTCAATACTTTTGTTCAAAACCAAAGCAGAAGATGCATAAAATGCATGCTAACCTGCAATTGACCCTCTGACCATCCCGTTGTTTGCTATGGACACCTGTCGATATACTCAACTCTGTAGTGTACATTAACTAGCAGTAAATCAGTCATCATACAAGCACATATAACTCGTAGTTCTCCAGCTTGCTGAATATAAACATATTTTGTTCTCTGTAATGTCGGCTTATATTTGTGCCTCTCCTCTCTCCCCTTTATCTTCTCTGTCCTATCTCCCTCCTCTTTTCTTCCCCTACCCCCCTGGCCTTTGGCAGGAGAGTCCCCCCTTTTGAGCCATGTCCTGCTGAAGGTTTCTTCCTTCTTAAAGGGGAGTTTTTTCCTTGACACTGCTTGGCTTAAACTGTTTTCTCCCAGCAGGGGAGTTTTTACTTGCCACTGCTTCTTACCATTAACTTTTTGCTCAGGGGTCATGCTCTGGGTCCCTGTAAAGCACATTGAGACAATTTGTATGCTAATAGACACTATGCAAATAAAGTTGAATTGAATTTATTGGCCAAACAGAAAACATATGTGGAAAAAGGTCATTGGACAGGAAGTTTGGTCCATTTGACCGACTTTTCCATGGCGTCTTTGTTGCCCAGAAAGGGCTGGGTGGTAGTGTTCAGACAAGTTCAAGCAAACAGCACCAACAAGGCAAAAGAATTCCCTTTATGCATTATACCTTTTTTTTTTCTTAATCAAAACAACTGTTGATTAACTTTTTGCATTTTAATGTTTTTCATTTTAATATTTTTTGCTTTAATATTCTATTTTATTTTTATTTCCTCCTTGTTTTAAAGTACTCTTTAATGCTTTAATGCTTCTAATGTTTATGTAAAGCACCTTGAATTGTCTTGTACACGAAATGTGCTACACAAATAAACTTGTCTTGCCTTTAATCCAACCAAACTTCCCATTTATGAATACATTCATGGCTAGCTTTACTTCTAGTTTTATTTGGACAGTGATTTACAACCAGACATTTTTATAATGTTTAGTGAAACTCTTTAGCAATCAAGATGCAGGTATGTTCATAAATGAAAAAAACTTTGTTTCTGTTGCAGCCTTTAACTGACAAACTGTGATATGATCTGCTACAAACCCAAACGTTATGGCACCAAGGGAAGACACATTTATGGCTCACATCCTGGTTTTTGCCAGTCTCCCTAAGCTCAGGGCTGCATTAAGTGTGTTCCACCTGGGGGTTCTGCAGCAGCTTTTTGGGACCAGATCGTTGATGTGTTTCTCCATTACCAGGAAAAGACTGCAAGAAACGCTTCAAGAACCTCTTAGGCACCAAAACATGTGGCTGGATAGGTATTCAGAGTGGCTCCGGAAAATATCGGGGGGAGGTCTTGACTCGACCTAATGTCATCACCTGTCAGCACCTTCATGTCTGAGTCGTCATCTTCTCATGAAGGCTTCGATCTTCTCAATTCTGAATTTCAGCTGAGTTTACTTTTATTTTCTGCTGAGTTTTTACATTTTGACAACATTTAATTTCATTATTGCTTATCTTATTTTTATTTTGTTTTTTTTTTCAACTCTCTCAGTATTCTAAGTCCAGTTGCTTTAATAATTTTACCAGTTTGTCTATTCTTATGAATAACATCCATTTATTGCACATTTAAATAAACTGCATGATTTTCAAAAAGTTCACAAGTCAGCGGCATTCTTCATGTGTTTTTCAAAGATAAAATCAGTGAGAATTTATGACTTCAGATGAGAGACTGATTGATAAATTAATTCAGGAAGCGGTGCTACCTTCAATGGGGAGACGAGTAATACCAATCGTTATAATTATTATTTCATGTAGCCTAATACACTACGTCTTTTGATATTTTTAAAAACATGTATTAAGTTTGATTACATGATTTTTTACATGAGTTTTAGAGTTATATCTGTCTGTTTCTTGTGTCTCTACATTTGGATCCTCCAACTACACATCATAATACTGCCAAGGCTAAATCAACACCATTACTTAATGGCGAATGAAAAAACTTTGATAACAGGCTTAAAAGTTGGAAGAAAGATTTTTTTTTTTTCAAAGCTCATTTCTTCTACAGATAAAATGAAGCTCAGCTCAAGGTGAGTGATAGTTTGTTTATATCACAATGGTTAAGATCCAGTGGGATCTCTTAAACTGCACCAGTTCAGCAGGTTGGTGCACCACTGATGATGGTGGAATGATGATGAGGATGTGCTATTTCTGTACTAGCCTGGATTTCTTTCCTTTAAATTCGAGTGCTTGCTCACACAATTTCCTGGTCTCACTTCAGTAGGGATAAAAACACATTATGCAAAAGTATATCTTTTGCAGGGTGTTGCTGTTGAATACCAGCCGCTGTTCAAAGCCAATCAGCAAGTATAGCTGGATGATTACTCAAATCCACAGAAGTGTGGAATTGGACAAATTGAAGTGTCTTTTCATCCAGCCCAGTGCTTCTTATAGTGTCAAGCTAAAATTGAACTGCTTGAAAGCTAATTGTGTAACAACTTAGAGTGCCTGCACCCAAGAGTTATGGAGAGAATTGAATGTTTCTATGGACAAAGAAATATAATGACAATCAATTCCAGAACAAAAAAGTAAAATGGAGCTTCTTTCAAATTCAAATCAAAGTGCAGCTCTTCAGGGGGCTGTGTATAAGGACATTCAATATGGGCCTTTTCAACTATGCTGTGCCACAAAACTGCATTAACAAATGGAAATCCTTCATCAATATCTGTTGTTTGTGAAGTATGATTCTGCATTTTTCAAATTAATTGCACATTTTCCATTTCCCCCCATAAGCAGGTAAACAGAAGTGCAGGACGGTGTACATTAGATTCTAAAACTGTACTATTCAGGATTTAGTCTTTTAGGGTCCAGTGAGATTAGTTATTAATAGGAAGTCAAAGTTCAAGATATAAATGAAGCTTCCAGAGAACAAAATTAAAGCAGAGAAAGAGTGAAAGTTAATTACTACAGGTGTGCACAAGTGCTAAAGAAGGTACATCCTTGGAAGCGTGTCATTCAAACATAGCAACCTGACTAATATAGAAAATATAATGTAGCATAAGAGAAAGCTTGGGAGGTTTCTGGAGTCAAGGTGCAAACAGTATAGTTCTCTGTTTCGAAACAGATTACTGCAGACAGTAATAATATTAATTATAATAACAACATTCTACCAGTGGCAGCTGGTGAAGAGCCACATATTTATTTGAACTTGTCACGATTTGAGGCAGACAGGAGAACCCAGGCACAGGAGGTTCAAAAACAAAATCTATTTATTAAACAAAAGACAAAAAACCCAAACTAAACCAAACCAACAAATACCAGGGAAACAAACAAAAAGAAAATCCAGACGGGGGAAAACAAGCAGAACAACCGGCATGAAAACTCACAGGAAGTAGACCACAGTAGACCACGGGCCAGCACAAACAGGGGCAATGACAAGACTTAAATAGACAGAGGAACAAACGAGAGGCAGGTGCAGAGAATCAAGGTAACGAGGGGAAGGAAGCAAAGCAGAAAACAACGGAGACAAGACAGACCTTCAAAGTAAAACAGGAAACAGCAGACAAGAGACAGGGAGTGACGCCAACTTGACAGACACACACACAAGGGCTGCCATGGCCGACCCAGGCCGTGACAGAACTCAAATATCTATGAGGATAAAGACACATGGATGTGGTTCACTAAAATCCAACACTCGACTCTTATTTTATGTCAATTTCTCTATTGTGTAATAGACCCAGAATCTGTTGCTCAGTCCACATGTGAAATGGTTATGCATTACAAAAGGAGTTTGCTTATGGTTAAGAAGGCATGAAAATAGAGAAAAAAAAATCTACATGTATTTCTGGTTGCTTAGCAGTAACAATTTCCTGTGCTGCAACTGCTGTGTTATTAGACACTGTGTTGTATTTATAACCACAGGAATAAGTACAGAACTCCAATGCAATTTCAATTACAGATTGTAATTCTTATTTCATGAACTAACTGATCACCTTTCTTTTCACCTCAAAACGAATGTTCTATATGTCATATGTCTAATATCATTGGGTATTTCCTACAAAACCCCAGTTTCTAATTCATTTTTATCAGCATATATGCTCCTATACATCAAGTCTGGGGAAAAAAAAGTCATTCATTCATCGGCTGGTATTTCTATAGAGAGATATTATATTTGCCATCTCTCTTCTAGGCCAATATATTATTAAAGCATCTCTCCCAGAAGACCATTCCAGCCACAAGGTTTCTATGGTTACCACCATTGTTCCAATACCTTTTATGACTTCTGTGGACACCACCTCCTAATTACTTTCTGAGAACAAACCCTCATTTCAAATATATCCAGCTTTATTTCTAATCATTATAAGGGATGAAAAAGGTGCAAACTCTCATAGGTGAGCAGTAGGTATGTCAAAACAAAGTGTGCCCTGCGCTTGTGCTTGAAGCTGAGATCAGGACTGATGCAATGAGAAAGAAACTTTTACAGAGAAGTGAAGAGTTTTAAAATCAAATTTAGATGGTCAAAAAGGGCACGTAGCAGAGATGCTCTGTTCCATATTTAAGCATTCAGACATAACTGCTTTCACTCAAATCTGTATCACTGAGACTTCTGAGCAGATAATTAGGTTGCTGCATCTATGGGTTACATTTGTTATAGCAATAATGACATATGACAAATGAGCATTCTGTTAATTTGGAAAAACCCCTCTAAGACTGTTTGTAAACTGGTGATGTCATGATAACTATGGTCATCTTTTCTAGTGCATTTTTGTTGCAGGATCAGGATCTAACACTTAAATGATCTTGCAAATGTTATCGTCACTCAGTCTCACACTCAAATCACAAATTATTTAATGTGGACAATACCCTCTACATGTATTTATTTTTATTTTTATTTTATTTTTGCTTGACTACAACTGTAAGCCACTAAAAATGATCTAACAACTGAAATTCAAGTGCTTACTGCTGAGCCATTTTAAAAACCTTTTTGCATGGATGAGACAGGCTCAGATCTGCCGACGACAGAAATGTCCAACATCATTAATGTAAATGCTTCACATGCTTGTCATACCATTTCCATGGACATTCATGTATATGAATTTCACATTCACCACCACTTTGGATTGTGAGAGAAGAATAAAAAATAGAGAGTAAGATGTGTTTGAAGTGTAGACTTTCAGCTTTAATATAAGAGGTTTCACAGAAATGTAGCATTTATGATTTAAGAATTACAACCATTTTAAGGAGAAATACCTCCATTTTTTAAGCGCTTGAAGGTTTTTGGACAACTAGATGAATAGAAGTTAATTGACCAGGTGCGGTCCGTTCCCTTGTTACATCAATACAAATGAAGCAAATAAAAGGTCTTGACTTGATATCAGCTATTGATTTAGTATTTGGAACAAGCTCACTGGTGTTTATTGATGATGTAGTGACTTACAGAAGTGGCAAGGTCAATACTGAGGGGTATAGACCGATATTTTCTGTTCATATTCATCCAAATGTTACAAAATTCATAGGACAGTGTTTAACTGTGCGGATACTGACCCTAAGCATAAAATAAAGCAAGTTAAGATTTTTTTTTAGGGCAAAGACATACAATATTTTTCAATGGCCAAGTTAAGTGGCTGATTTCAACCCAATGGAGCATGCTTTTCAGCTGGCTGAAGACAAAACTGAAGCCAGAAAGGCCCAGAAACAAGCAGCACCTGAAGGTGGCTGCGTGGAGGAAAAACCAGGCTGAAGGCAGTTCTCAACTGCAGAGGATTTTCATGGCTATATTTACAACTATGTCCCTTTGGCCAGACACTTTTCAGTCCCTGAAAATGGAGGTACTTTGCCTAAGGTGGATGTAATTCCTAAGTAATTTCCAAATGGAATGATATTGAATATGCATGTGGTGGTCTAAACAGTAGAGGTCACAATTCTCCATCTTTTTCATGTGTACAAGGAAAACCAGTGGTTAACTTCCACTGGTATCAAGTATCAAAAGCATCACGCTGGCTGCCCACACAAAACTCCAATGCTCTGTTAAAATCTGCTGGCTGTGCTGAACTTTCCAATAACTATTTTGTGGGGCTTCTGAGTGTGAGGGCTGTATGCTTGCCTGGCCCGTTGGAAGAAGACTGAGTGGAGCTCTGCTGTGCACAGAAATTGCCTCATACACCCAGGGCTGATCTTGCAGTACTTCTGGTGTCATGACACTTGCACACAGCTGCCAGTCTCACTAACAGAGCACATTTTCACTGAAAATTAGTGTAACATTCTCTCTTTGTGGTGTTTTATCATTCAGCTGTTAAGTTGCCCAGAATGTGAGAAAAACAACAATACGCATCTTTTAATTAAAAAAAAAAAAAAAAAAGTGTTCTTGTGGCTGTAGCTATTGACATTAGGTTATTAGTTAACACCCAAAGGCAAAGATCAATCAGAAAAGCAATGGAGGGATGGATGTTAATATAAGTTACAGCTGAACATGCAACTGCATTTATAATACAAACAATGAGAATTCTCCAGAGTCTCCACATCTTCCAAAGTTCTTATCACACACAAAGTTAATCAAAGACCACTTAGACTTTCCAAATACAGCCTGTGAAACACAGAAATTGGAAGGTATTAAAGTAAAGATGCAGGCGCAGTGTGAAGATTTGCTATCCATGTGGTGTCTCATATGTACAAAATAATTGTTCTTTGTAAATGAGCTGCCTCATCAGAATTGCGCTTAACTTCTTTGTCATTTTTCAAAGCTAATCCTCACAGAAGCAGGAGACCTTCCTTGGTTTGAACAGTTTTTTAGCTTAAACACATTGGAAAGCAGATGATGCAGAGATGTGACAAACACACCTTAAATCATTATGTTTCACAACCACACTCATTTGAACCTCGTTTTTTAAGAAATTTAGTTAGCAGTACATAAACGTATACCCCCTCCATTACATGACATTTCACATTGTAGCAGTAAGAAGCATTTTTATATGCTTATCAGGACTGTGTTAATTACATGCCATGCATCTCAAATGAAAACTGTCACTTCAGATGAAGTAGTAATGAGCTGCAATCCAGATGTGATTAAATCGGTCAGAATTTTAAAGAATCATTTGCTGAAACATGCTTTCCTTTGAAACCATGAGCTATTTTTTCCTGGTCCCTAACATAGTGCATGATGTCTGAATGTGTATGTGCCATGAATTAAAGTAACATGTTTTGGAAACACACAATATCATTTTTTACAAAAATGAAGGATTTCTTTTTTCAATTTTTCCAACAATGACAGAACTTGTAAAATATTCAAAAGCATCATATACAATGCTGAAATGTGGAAAGTTAGGGTATATAGCTTTTTAATTTGTTATATTTAAATGTGTTAGGTGTTTCTAGGGCATTTGAAAAAGTGTGGGGAAGTGGGAACAAAAGTAATGTGAAATATTTGTAATTATTATGATGCGAGGCCTAGCTCTTTAGGAAACAATAAACAATCTGTGTTGACAGGTTCAGCCTGCTACCTGGTTTTTTTAAGGAACCCGTCCCATCTGCATGCACAAGTGGACACTTCTAACTGACATATAATTATGGACCAAGGATATTGCAACCTTCCCTGGAAGTGTGCACGCCCAAATGATGTGAGACTTGTGAAAGTCAAACACCTACTTATGAGTTGAAGATGCATGCCAGCTGACATGAAAAATCTGGCTTGTTGGCCTAAGGGCAGCAGAGAATGTTGATGGGGAAAGCTGGAGGCTTGTGATTACTCCCTGAAGCATGCAGCGCTCTGCGTGACGAGATACCTCTGCAGGACTCGGACATCAGCAGTGACCTCTACACAATGGTCGTACATTAGGATGACCTCTGTGAGGATGAAAGACAGAAACGTGCAGGGAAATGGGAGGAGGAAGAAGTCAAGGGGATCGGTCATGTAAAGTGGACAGCGCTGTGCTCCATCCACCCCTTTGCATCCAATCAATTACTTCAACTAATTCCAGGCATACCCCTAAGAGCAAACACTGAGCAAAGAGTAAGGCAGCTCATGATAATACCTGTAGGAATATAGAATTTTTCCGCTGCTCAACACTTGCCTAAATTTTCATCATTATTTTTTGTTGGCCCAGGCATTAACATTTAGGCTGAGATAAATTTACAAGAGTCCTCGGAGAAAAAACATGCAAGCTCTTGTTAAAGTTATCAGTTGCACCATGAAATCAATTTTAAATCTCCAGCCTGTTGAAATGTCAAATGCTTGATGAAACTTCTGTATGCACTGTGTATCATTTTTTACGCTTGCTTACTTCCATTTCCTTAATTTCTGCAAATCCTTTGCCAAATAGCATAATTTAATAGTAACTTTGCTTATGTCCCTTGCATCACAAATAATGCCTATAAATTTAAAAGGAATGTGAATTTAAAAAGAAAACCCTCAGGAGTCTTTGATTCATGTCTGTGTGGGTATTTCACAATTTTAAGAACTGTTGCCTTGATGATTGGTCCTCAGGATGGTTTTATTATGCTCATACAAGAAAGAATTCCAAGGCAAGGTGCAAGGATGCAGGTAAAAATGTCAAGTTTCAGGAGACTTCAGTGGAGGATGAATCAATTCCCTCTCAGCTTCAAACAAGTTAATGGACATAAATGAGTTAAAAGCCCATGAAGACATCTGAAGCCATTTCCAAAATGCCCTTGGCTTGATCTTTATTTCCATAACTGTCTCTACTTGTGTTGAAATAATTTTTCACCTTCACAACTATTTGGGCTCCAGACTCATGGCACAGTAGGTCCAAACCGGGATTACTCTGTTGAAATTCTATCCTTTCTAATATTTCCCATCTACAGTAATCCCTCACACTTCATGGTCTCAGCAATTCGCGGTCTCAGTACATCACGATGGTTTCAAAAGTATTCACCCAAAAAAAAAATTTGAAAAAAAAATTTTGAAAAAAATTCAAACAAAGCGCGCGAGGTCTGAAGTGAAACACATCACATCAAGAACGAGTCTCGGGAAGCAACAAGAGCCTACACGGGAGGCCCCATGAACGAAAATAGAGGCCTGTCGGTTGTCTCCCATCTCCCATCTCTTGCTATCGTGAGGCAAAGGTTTAAGTGCCGTTTTAAAGTCAACACCAAGGGCGTCTGGAGAACCAAAACACCACAAAATGATGACAATTGGCAAAAAAGTGGAACTTCTGGATAAATTGAGGGGGTACTCCACATCGTGGTTTTCACCATTCGCAGGGGGGGTCACAGTCCCCATTAACTGTAAAGTGGTAGGGATTACTGTATTACCCAATATGTAACTGTGCTGTCTGTACTTTACAACATCCATCCATTATCTATACTCGTTTAATCCTATGCAGGGTCACGGGGATCTGCTGGAGTCTATCCCAGCTCTCTTTCGACCTGTTCACCCTGAACAGGTCGCCAGTCCATCACAGGGCCACATGTAGACAACCATACACACTCACAATCACTCCTACGGGCAAATTAAGAACCACTACTTAACTACTTAACATGCATGTCTTTGGACTGTGGAGGACGTTGGAGTACCCGGAGGAAACCCACACAAGCACGGGGAGAACATGCAAACTCCACACAGAAAGGGCCCTGCAGAGTTTCGAACCAGGAACCTTCTTGCCGAGAGGCAACAGTGCTGACCACCAAGCCAGCGTGGTGCCCTACTTTACAGTCTACAGATTGTTTTTTAAGATAATTAAAAAAACAGGTCAATTCATTGGAGCAACAAGTCGAGGAGGCAAAACAAGATGGCACAGATAAGCTAACTTATCAACAATCTCCTGAGGGTAGCATACCACACCACTCACCCTCCAGGATATGGAGACACTGCTAATGTCCATGAGGACTGCATTATAGCCAAACTTTGTGCTTAACTGTCAGCCTGTGAGCCATTACTGATCAGCACTGCAAAACCATCCAACAGTTGGAGACTTTTTTTAACAACACACAGAGGAACACAGGAGGAACACATTTTAAAGCTAGCGAGAGAGGTCACCTCCATATTCTTCCATGGATTTTTTTTTTTTTTCGGGATTTCAGCACTGAAACCTCCAGGTAAAACTTCCAGGAAGAGAGAAGCATTTTCCCAAGGGAGATCCCTACTCAAAGATACTGGCTTCAACTACAGCAAAGGTGTCAAACTCCAGTCCTCGAGGGCCGCCACCACTCTGCATGTCTTTGATGTTTCCCTGCTTCAATACACCTGATTCAAATGGATGGGTTGTAACAGACTTGTGCAGACCTGGATAACAAGCTGATGGTAATCCTCGAGGACTGGAGTTTGAACTACAGGATTCTGTTCCCTACCAAGCTTCAGGTTACTGACAAGAACAGACAGGCAAACGTTAAAACTCTCTGGAATTTGCTAACTTTTTCGATGACTTACATTCTCTATATTACCTGAGCATGACTCTCCTTTAGGGAAAGAGAAATATGAGAGAAAATGATAAAGCACCTGGACCAGATGGCTTTACTTCAGACTTTTACAAGAACATTTCCATCAGAACTATCCCCATTACTCCAAGTCATGTTCAACGAATCCTGGTCATCTGGACAGTTCCCACCAGCTCTACGGGTGGGGGTGCTCTCGACGTGGAACGATCCTAAGATTTTTTTTTCCTCACCTGGTTCATTGGTGCCATGATGGATGTTTGAGTCTATTTATAATGGGGCCAAAGGAGGGGGGGTACTAAATGTGTGGGTGCGAGAGAGAGAGAGAGGATGACTGATGGGTTATAAGTTGTTTTTGTTCTTTTCTTGTTGTTCTAATGACTCTTTTTATTATGTAAAGCACTTTGTGTTACGTTGGTATGGAAAGGGCTTTATAAATAAATTTGATTTGATTTGATTTGATTTACAGCAGGCCACAATAACATTAATTCCTTAAAAAGGTAAAGATCAACTTCAATGCTCTTCATATCATCCTCTCTCTCTCTATTGAATGAAGACTATAAAATTCTGTCCAAAATTTTAGCCACCAGACTGGTGAAGCTGTTACCACAAATAATATCGGCAGATCAGATGGATTTCATTCTTAACAGACACTGCAACTCAAATCTGAGAACACTCCTCAACATTGGATATGGCCCTCAAGTCTCTGCTCCAGAAATGATGATCTTTCTAGGTGCTGAAAAGGCTTATGATCGAGTTAAACATTCAAATGGTTTGGAGTTAGTCAGACTTACATATCCTGGATGAAATTTTTGTATGTTCATCCTATGGCTGCAGTTGTTACCAACAGACGGCAGTCTGATGATTTGCTCCAGTCAAGGCTGCCCTCTCTCACCCACTCCACTTTGCTGTTGCAGTTGAACCACTAGCAGGCACCACTTAGGCATTCTAGTGAATATACAGGCATGGTATGGACTGGACTTACTCAAGTGGTCTCTTTGCTGATGATTTGCTTTTATACACATCTAACCCTATAACTTCGGTTCCTGTAATTTTCAATACTCTAAATCAGTTTGGGAAGATGTCTGGTCACAAAATTAATCTCCAGAAAAGTGAGATGCTTCCCCTTAATCAAGCTGCCATTCAAATCCCATTGTCCAAATTTCCATTCAATGCACTCAAAACCTTTGTTGTGCTCTTTGAAAAATAAGAAACACTGGATTGAAGTATCTTGTCCATACAGAGGTGGTAAGCCACACAGGATCAAGGAACGGTCCCCTCAAAGACCTCGGCAGCTGGGTGGCTTGGCTCTACCCAACTTTATTTACGACTGCAGAGCCTGTAATATTCAGAAAATCCTATTCTGTTATTCAGGCCTGGTCAGGTCAGGCCACAGAGGACCAGTGGAAGACAGAACTGGTCATAGTGCAGACCTCCTCTTCCTGTGTTAAATACCATTTAATTCAACTCAAAATATTTCAAAAAGTACACTGGACTAGACCAAAAATAGCTGAGATTTTCCCTGATGATGATCCCTCCTCTCCACAGTGTAAAAGTCAACCAGCAGACCATATACACATGTTCTGGTCTTGCCCCCACCTCAGAAAATTTTGGCCAGATATTTTCCAGGCATATTCTACAATGTTTGGCGCTGATATCCTTCCGAATCCAACATGTGCTATATTTGGTTTTATTGATAAAACCTGGTCACTTAAAGGTAGGGCCCATACCATCATAGCTTTCACCTCGCTGCTTGTTAGATGTCTGATTCTATTCCTCTGGAAGGAACAGACACCACCAACATTTAATAGATGGATTAGAGACATCATATTTTTCCTAAAACTAGAAAGTATTAAATACGCACCGAAAGTTTCCATCCAGGACTTTGAAAGAATTTGGACCCATTTCTTGGAGTGCTATGAGAATACTTCAAGAAATCAAATTAGATATTTTGTGTGTGTGTGTGTGTGTGTGTGTGTATGGATATCTTTCTAGGGGACCTGCAGTGGCTGGCTGGCCAGGGTTGGCTGTTACTGAGGGTTGGGTGGTTCAACTGTTACACTTCCATATTAATTAACTGACTCAATACTCTTATACAATCAAGCATAACTTCTTTGTTGGCTACAATTGTAATGTGATTTGAAGAAAACCAATAAAACTGTTAAGCATAACAAGTATTTTGGCTCCTTAATTGGTCTCCTATAAACAAAAAAAAGTCCAACCAAACAGCTCGGGTATTGAAGACAGCCAGTCACTACAGGCTCAGCTTTAATTGTCTTCAGATGAAACTGGACAGAACTCTATATTTGGGACAGTAAAACAGGAGATGGTGAAAATGAGCAAAATCCTAATAAAAATATCACTATCATCAATCTAATCATAGCCTTATTATATCACAAAGTAATTACATAGCAATTAACTCATATTTGATTGTGGACATTAAGTAATAAGAATAGGTGTGAATTGATAAGGTAATTTAATAAAGGTACCTTTTTGAAGTTAATCTTTTTCTTCCTTTGGAGGGAATATAGTTTCATCAATTTGATTCAATTTGATTAAATTTACTGATAAATGGATACAGCGGTCCTGGTGCCGTGTTCCCACTGTCTGCATACACTGCTGCGGCAAAATAAACAGCTTCAACAGCAATGTGCTATTTTTCAGATGCACAGTGTGTGTTTGCTTTTGACTATAAATGTCAACTTCTTAGTGACCAATGATTAAAAACAGACAAACTAAACAAAAAAACAACAAAGATATTTAGATCATGAGGGTATAAACAGAATACATATTCATATATGTTTGTGTAATCAATAGATTTTTTTATCATTTCATTCTTAAATTGAACTAACTAAAATGTAATGAAATATTTGTTGTTCTTCATTACCACCATTTGTAACAAATGTGGTGGAGCAGGTTTAGTGGAATCAGTGTAGGCTTCTCATTATTATGAGGCTAGTATTTACTCTCTTAATGGTGTAACTTACATGTTTACTTCCAGTGGGTCAAAGCTGAAAGTTTTTGATGGGAGTTTTTCAAGTCTGGTTCTGTTCTTGTGAAATCATTGGAGACTTTCATGAGTTTCAGAGTATATTACTTATCCACAGAGCCCAAGGTTTTCGATTTTGGCCTCGCAGGTTTGAAGCTGTTACTGACTGAATTTGAGGGGATTTTTCCAAATGTTGCCCAGGGCTTCAAGGGTTAAGGTTTGAGAGAAATATGTGCCCACTGGTTTTATAACCAAAGTTTTGTCCTATTGCACTGCTGATAATTTCAGATTAATACCAGTAAAGAAGTAAGGTCTTTTTAATATTCATAACAAAAGTACATTCAATTCTCCGGAAACACTTAAACACAAATAGTCAACAACTGGATTACTAAAAGTCATAGTGCTCCTAAAATCACCCCACCCCTCTCAGTACCTCAAGACTCCTAGGTGTCCAACCCCAACTGTTGTTGTTAATATTTATCCAAACAACTCATGTTCAGTTGAAAATAATGCAGTAGTTTGCTGTAACAGGTATCAGATGAAGTCTGTTCTCTTCTTTCAGTGCTAGATTAACCATTAAGTGCCTTCCCCAGTCTTGGCCGTGTGAATCACAGTCTATGGTCTAAAAAGAATTATATGCACTGCCATTATTTAATATAAAACTGTGTGCATGATGATATAAAGCAACAGGGTGGATTATCACTCAATGGGAAATTAAAATGTAGCTGTGTGCCACCCGTGGCCTCATTTTATGAAAGGAAGAGGAATATTATTGCATTACAATAATTTAAAGCCCCTGTTTGAATTAAGATTTTCAGAAAGTAAAGGTCTATTTGAATAGTCTGTGGCCACCAAAATATATTCTCAGTAAGAACAAATCTCAATTAGTTATGAATGTCTATGTTTTTCTTTGTTTCCTGTATGCTCTTTGTATTGAGTAGCCCTAAATTTAAATTAATTTTCATCAAAAAAAAAGAAAAGAAAAAGAAAGCATTTCCTACATAGACAATTACATTAAGATGACAATTACAATAATACACAAGATCCTTTATACTGTTCAGGATTTGCATTTACATTACCTCAAATGTGGCTACTGTTTTTATTAAATGAAATGAAGATTTGCATTCTTAAATGACAAAGCTGTATGAATGTGTTGTAAAGAGAACAAACCAATGAAATATCATGTGAGCTGGTTTGCAGTTGGTTTGTAAGATATTTGTGGTTCAAATGTGAGTTTCTGTTGAGTCTTTCATCAAAGTTGAAGGGAATCTTCCAACAGATGGGCTCATAAACAGTCACAGGAACACTGTGCTGCCAAAAGTTGTGGATTTCTCCTATTACTGAGGAAAACCCAGAAAATGTGAAAGTAAAACACAAATATTTTCCCACAAAATATATCTGTTTGGAGGATGTGAGTTCTTAGATTAATTTTAAAAGTGTAACAATTACTGTTATTACTGATACTGAGATGGGAGCATATGCATAATTACTGGCAGTTCTTAGTCAAATGTGAGGTAGTTACTTGCATTCCTCATAATTATGTTTTATGAAGGAGTGGTTTATCAGTCCAGCAACATTAGGGGCTAAAAATCCTAGACAAGCCCCAGAAACTCTGATTAAGTGTGTATAAGAGTGTCCATAAATGCACGTGGCATCAACCCACTCTTGGCTGTAGGTCGATGATCGACTTTGTGGTCGTATTGTCGGATCTGTGGCTGTATCTTCTGGGCACTCAGGTGAAGAGAGGAGCTGAGCTGTCAACTGATCACTACCTGGTGGTGAGTTGGATCAGATGGTGGGGGAGAATGCCAGTCAGACCTGGTAGGCTCAAACCTGCAGTGTAGGGTTTGCTGAGAACATATGGCAGAGGAACCTGTCAGACGGATCTTAAACTCACACCTCCAACAGAGCTTCAACCGCATCCCAAGGGAAGTGGGAGACACTGAGTCAGAATGGGCTATGTTCAAATTGAAATTCAAACTGAGTCAGAATGGACTATGTTCAAATTGAAATTTCAAATTCAAATATACTTTATTGATCCCCCAAGGGGGAAATTCAGGTTTCAGTACTGTCCAGTCTGGTATACTTGAGGAGCTGCCGGCATCCAGCGCTCCTTTTCATGTCCCGGTCCTGTGGTCCGAGTGTTAACTCCAGTTAACAGCCGTTCAAGCCTGTTAAACAGCCATTAAAACCAGTATATCTCCATAAAGATGAATCAAGTGAGATATCTCCAGGTCAGAGGAGGAAATACCAATGAACCAAACTGTCTCTTCTGGGAAGACTGAGCTCCATCAGTCCGGTGAGCGATGGAGCCGACCGTCCCAGAGCCCGGTTCATCATGCGGACCAGGTTGTTGGCGTCTCCCCCAGCGGTGCCAGGACCCACCAGGTCACCAGACGGCCCCTGCCAGGTCAGCTGACTCACCCCGGTGTGCAAACTGCTGGACAGAGGCAGCAGCGGTTTGCCGGTCACGGCCATGCCTCTGCTGCCATGCCGGGGACTCCCGTCCCGGCTCAGTCGACGCTGCAGCCCGGATCCAGTGGCGGTGGTTGCCGCGGTTAGCAGTTCAGGATTACTCAGCTTCCCGAAACTGGCCCCCAGCGACACCGTCCATGTCTGCAGCGGCATGTCTCCACCAGCCGCAAGAGGACCGATCCGCACCTGCAGACAGCATGTCAACACCCGACCGCAAAATCACCACACACCGGGCAAAAACTGGAGCGTCCAGCATCCAGCGTCCAGCGTCCAGCGTCGCAGGGACAAGTACCCGGAGTAGCAGCGAGTAGCAGAATCAAGGTTTTAGGAGTTAATAAACCATGTTAGATTTGACTGTCAAAGAGGACTGGTGATGGACAGATTGACTTTCATTCACTCTAAAAACTGACACCTGCTGCAAGATAAATTGTGTAAATATCCAAGGTTTTGCCAGATTCTGGCACCAACCATCAATATATATGCGGATAGTTGTTGAAACAAAAGACATAAGGTGAGAAGGTTCAGTCATTCAGGAGAGACTCAGTATAAAGCCGCTGCTCCTCCACATTGAGAGGAGCCAGCTGAGGTGGTTCGGACATCTAGTCAGGATGTCCCCTGGACGCCTCCCTGGAGAGGTGTTTCAGACAAGGTCCAATTGTCAGAAGACCATGAGGCAGACCCAGGACACACTCGAGAGACTATATCTCTCGGCTGGCCTGGGAGCTCCTCCGTTCTCCCAGAGGAGCTGGTGGAGGCTGCTGGGGGGAGGGAGGTCTGGGATTCCTTGCTTAGGCTGCTGCCCCTGTGACCCGACTACAGATCAAGCAGAAGATAATGGATGGATGGAAGTGAAACTGCAGTTCCTAAAAAGACCAGTTAATGCTGCATCTACAAGTAATAAAATCCTCACAGACCCAATTTGAAACATCTTAGAACTAAACCAAATTCTCTGCATATTTTTCAAATATTCTCTAGTGTCTAATGCACAAGATGATATATTCAATAGTCTGTTTTCATCACACATCAATTTCTAATGTATGAGGGGGAAAAACTGGAAACAAATTACAAATAGTTACATTTTAACATCCTATATTCATCTATTGCTCCTTACGGTATAAAATCCAACTTTAAAAGATTTAAAATCAAGTTTTTCTCCCAGTGAAAGATCTAGATTATTCCTTCAAATCCGTGTAAAATATGCATCTATTAACTACTTAACAAACCTTAGACCAACTATTAGTTTGCCTCCGCTGCGCTCATTTACTTAACCAGTATGCTCTGTGGACAGATCACAAGAAATCTCAGATAAGTTATGCTGCACGTGTAGCTGTTTGCTCCCCTTGTGTGTTTACCCTTGTATTCTGCAGAATCAAAAGACATCTTCATCAAGAGTGCCTGCATTGCTAATCCATCCCTGCCGCTGTTGTTTGCCGTTCTGCCTTGTCTCACTTGCATCACTCCACCTCAAGAGACCTGATTCAACATTCAACTTTAACTTTACTTGTTAAAGGCAAACTAATTTAAAGGGCTTGTAACATCATGATTGTTTCTTTCTTTCTTATTATTATTTTTTTGTCAGCAATTTGTAGTTATCCTGCTGGTTCATTTTGAAGCCAGACGACAGAAGCAGTTTTTACTTTGATAGAAAATGGTTATTTTTAAATAACTTTTAAGAGGAAATTCATAATAATAAATAACTGAATAGATAACTTTAAGCCAATAACAGCATTATTCACTATACATCCACAAGTCAGAAAAAAAAACCAATCACTTTGAATTATATTACTTTGCTTTATTTCCCTCATCCTCTTAATTTCATTTGTTGGTATATTCTCATTTTTACCATGTCTTAATGCAACAGACTATGGTCATGGTTTTGTTTTTGGTGAACATGTCAGGACTGCAGGCAGACCAGTCCAGAACCTGCACGATGTAGTTTTGTACTGTTGCATGGATCTCACTGATAAAGTTGTCATCTTGAAGGCAGCAGATGTTACTCTAAAAAATGTATTTTCTGTATTTTTGCTGCATAAATGAGCCATGCTAAGGACACTGATACAGTCTCAAACCAACCCTAGCTTGTGGACTTGCAGCTGATAACAGTCTAGATGGTTCTTTTCATCTTTTGTCTGCAGTAAACAGTGCCCATTTATTTCTAAAAACATCTGGAATACTGATTTGTTTAGTTAAAATGCATATTTCTAATGTGTCATGGTCCATCTTCACATTGCCCCAAAAATCAGAGAGGTTTTAATGGTGCCTCAAGACATAGTTGACAAAAGCAATCTTTCACATAAAGTAAGGTTTTAAATGTTGTTCATGAATGTAGCTGCTTTATCATGATTAAAAGATGTTTCCCAAAGCAACGTCTTGCCTCAAATCATGCACATGTGCGTCTGTGCCTATAACTGCATTAAAGGCTTTACTGCAAAAAAGAAAAAAACATTGGAAGACTTAAATTACATTTCAGACAATGACTGAAAATCATTTTATTGTTGAAAACAAAATGCTGATTAACATTAAGTGGAGTCTAAACTTATTTAATAATTATAATCAGAATGATATCAGAGAACTTTAACTGACTTGATGCTAAAATATGAAGGGTTCATCTGATTTCTTTTAGCTTATGTTTCTCATATGGCAATGATATCAGAGATAGCCTTTTTTTTTTTTTTTCAAAGAAACAGCACCAGACAGAGAAAAAATCCAAGGCACACAACCTTCAGAGGAAAATTAATCGACAAGCAAAGTATTCAAAGTAGTCAGTATTTAGTGCATCATCGCAAAGCAAAAATGAAAAGATATCAGGAGGCCTTTCATTATGTTTTCAGAGTTTTGCTTAAGATATTAAGATGAACAAGTGTCAATATGTTTTTGACTCATAATGTACCTACTTCTTATACAGTCTTGAGGAATCTTATGGACAGATTTATGTACTGGATACCAAGCTATGAAGAAAATTGAATTGTAACAACACAAACTGACACAAGATACTCTTCTTTCCCTGGAAGCATTGGGATAAATCTTCGTATGTATTGATTTGTATCTTACAAACACTGGAAAATAATTAAAGATGCCTTAAAAAAGAAAAAAATCATAACGCAACTAGAGGTGTGTGAGATACCAATATTCTGCCCAGTTGATATGTGGGCTTGGAGTTTGAGGTGGGTGGAAAAAAAGTGCCAGAGAGGTAGTGTCCAGTTTTTATAAGAAAAGTTTATTTTTAATTTTCAACCAGTGATTCCCATCAGGCACAAAACAACAGAGGCCAAGAGACAGCCCTTGCATCAACAAAAAGAAGAAAGAACACCCCCACCCCCCACTGGTTGGGTGGGCAACTAACAAACACAATAATACAAAATAAAAAGGTCAACAAAAAGACAGGACCACCTAACACCATTATCTAAAATCAATCACAAGCCTTTAACATAATCTAGCATAATCCCCAAATTGCAAAATGATAATAAATTAATAAATCTGCAAACCAGTTCACCCCTTGCCTGTCTGGAGCCTTTGCCGCCCCCAGTATGAATAACAACGGCATGGTCCCACCACACAGCTTCTGCAATGGGACGCAGCTGATGGACAGACAACTACGTGCCGTGCAGGTAAGAACATGCCCAAACCGTTTTTATGGAATAAAAAAAAAAGAATTATGACTAGTGGGTACCACACTATGTATCGACTGTAACCCAAAATAACCCGAGAAGACCACCAGCCCACCTCAAACATTGGTCCCCGAGTTTATGAGGGTGAGAAGTGAACATACTCACCTTTTCACAAGGTGTCTAAATCTTTTGACTGTCTGTCCAGTGAGCCAGCTCGTGTTGGTCATTATGAGAACTATAACATCTTGGGGTCATACTATCTGTAATGAAATTTCTGGTTGTAATTTAGCCCTTTTCAGACATGAGATCCCTCACACCAAAAAATGGTCACATTTCTGTTCATGTTCCTCACAGCATCATTAGACATGCTTCAGAAAATGACAAAGAAAGTTTTACCTGTGATACTTGCCATTAACAAACTACATGAGGTGAAGCACATCACTACAATCCTCACCTTCCAATATCATGCAATATTCCCACGACAACTCAAATTAGCTTGCCAAGTGTGCTAAGACTGTGTTAAACAGAATGGCGGATAGCACCAGATCATTTATCAGAAAGTGTTATATTTGTGAGGATTTAAGTGTAATATTACACAGTTGTTATCAACCTGAGGGAAATGTTATCTCTTACTTCACCGTCAGTGCGTTAACAAGAAGTCGCCCAACACAGAACACTGCAAGGCTGTTTAAAGTTAATTTCTATGGTTGTGATGGAACCCTAACAAAAATAAAAACCCAACAATTATCATCAAGTGTGTTAAACAAAACTGGGCTTGATTTGAACAGTTAAAAATATTCATCTACAATCAAACACTGCGGCTCTTCAGCTGTAACTGTAAAAACACTTTATGTTTCTTGTTGCTGAGAAACAACAACTAGGTGCCGAAGCTAATATTTGTTCAGAAAAACCTCGCCCAGTTTCCCTCAGCCCACTACCATTTATTTATACTTTACAAGTAAAGGTGCACAAACTAACTGATGAATAAAGCATGATAAAAACGGCAGACCTTATTGATTATTTCACCCATTCAATTATCCGTCTTCATCAGTACCATCTTTTTCATTGTTGTCTTGTGTCACGTTCTGTTGTCTCACTACCATAACAAAAAAAAAAAAAAAGTTTTACACGTTTGATCTGGTGAGATTGCCATAAGAAAATGTAACAGAGAGGCAACAGAGGGATTTGTTCATACATGAAATTAACACCTTTAGTTGGAGTTTGATTTAAAGAAAGCAGCCTGAAAGGGGCTTATATTGCCAGGGTGCCTCGTTATGTGTACTTAACTGCACAAGACACAGAGGCTTTTGGAAATTGTGGAGGTTAATTTTCATACCAGAGCAGTTTTCAATAGAACTGCTGTAGTTCCCAACAGTGAATAGTTGCTTAGGAACCACTTCCCTCTTCCCATGAAGCCCCTTTGCAGGGGCTCTCTACACTGTCGCTACTTATCCTGCTAGTCCAAAGCCTGCAGGGTTTAATGTTCTTTGTTCTGTTGACCTCATCCTGTTTTAGTGCTCGTTTCCAGGAGATTACTTGCATCATTTAGCTAAAAGTTGCTTACTTTCATCACTGGAGATCCAGATGGGTCCTCTGTAGGGGATTAAGATTACAATTATTGATGGCTTCGTGTTATAATCCAATTAAAGAATTATTTTTGTACACTCCCTGACTGTATTATCTCATAGAAAAGCTTTGTGCTCAAAATGAATGATAGCAGACTAACAACAGCTGGCTTACATTCATCACATTGTATTATCATATTAGATTGAAGATAAATCACATTATTAGTTATTTCTGCATTTTCTGAATATTAGAAGGATTTGCCTTCTGTCGCAGCTCCACAGGTGTGATTGCGACATCACAGCAGATGATGATCATTTCATTCTCATTCACTTCAGCATATCACTGTTCACCTTCACACATTATTCCTTGTTTATGCTTCAAATAGATCAGTCCCTCCAAACAGCTATGTCACATTATATTTTGTGAGAAATTAAGTGGATGAAAATTGCACATGAGGCTTTCAAGGTGGATAACTTACGATTGATTGTCTGCAAGCACCATTCAGTAAAGGAAAGTGTATTGTATAAGACTGGTTTTATTGATGAACAAATCCATTGCTGCCAGTCAAAAAACAAGCTATTATATGAACTTCAAACTTGAATCATTACCAAAGAGGAAATCTTTGTATTATTCAGAAGAATTGTAAAATTTCCCTCACTCACTTGTTTCTACTAAATTCTTAGTATAAGAAAAAAAAATTCAAAACACCAAAATGACACTTTTTAAAATATTCATGAACTCATCTTCCCTGTATTTACCCATGAATTTCCCAGCCATGGGTTAGGGTTAGGGTGACATCAGTTTAAGAATCAGGTTAAGAATCAGCCAGCAGGTCATTACTCAGTCATCTTTGTGGTTCATGCATGTAAAAAAAAAAGCAGTAGCATATATATATATATATATATATACACATACATACATACATATATCCAGATCATTACAAATTAATAAAACAAACAGATGAACTAACAGAATTTGCTGTGTTTCATGAAAAAAAATCAACAATTTTCATAAGAGTCATAAAGGGCTGAGTTCATATAATTTCATATTGATTGTCGTTGAAGGGATTCAGTCTGTTTATTCTACCAGATGGATGCCGTTGAATCAGCATAATTCATAATTAATGGAGCCTTGCACCGAATTAATCATTACACCGCCATTGATGGTAACTAATTTCTAATAATATTCAATAAATAATGGACAAAGTTATTTTATGCAGGGAAGGATTGAAAAGGGGAAAACACATTTAGGGTCCAGCAATATCAATATTTCTATAAAAATATGTGGTGCTAAAAGATAGGGATTTTTAGTTTTACTGGAGTGAGCAGCAGTTTGCAAGTCGGGACCTTAGCTGGGATGAACTCACAAATTAATAAAAGTCTAATCAGTGAAGCATATCTTCTGCCCTATATAAAGAATTTTCTCTCCGTCTGTACGAAACAAAGCCTCCAAGGCTTACAGCTAATCACTGCCCTTTTACCTGTTGTCATTCATCTAGAGGAGTCAATTGTTTTGCTTCTTTGGGGTTCAAAGGTAATTATGATTTGGCTATGACTTGTGTTTGACTTCATTGTCTGACTCTGCGGTACGTGTGTGTGTTATTGGGAACTTAATGTTCCCAGCTCATTCAGGAGAGTTCCTCTTTGACTACACCATCCAATGTTCCCCTGGAGATCTGAGCCACTAACTACAGGAAGCTCAATCGAGATGACTCAAGATCATCAATGAGAAAAATATCTCCTCCTATTTTTATCTTTTACTCAGGGCGCTTTATTTTTTATTTTTTTGAAAATTCCTCTTTTAACGCATCCTAAGAAGATGAATATTTTTCTTCTTTCATTCCTTCTCTTCCATTTATGGCTGATTGAAAAAGCTGCAAAGCAAGGAAAACAGTTTCACAATATTGCTGTCTAGATAATTTTCCCACATCTGCGTCTCTACAAACTCAGATTTGCATTAATATCAAATCTCATTATAAACTGGAAGGGAAATACAATTACATAAGTAAATACACCTGTTTCATCGAGCAAGAAATTGCAAAAATCCTCCAGCAAGTAGCTTTAATCTCAAGGTGAGATTTGAAAATGAATTAATCAACCATCCGGTTTAACGGCACCATAATCCACATACTTATTCATCTAGTTCCTCAGTGTGTCAAATAAACTCCTCACAGATGATTTATGATGATTTATGATGATCCCTCAAACTTCTGTCTTCAACATCACATGCATTAGATGGCAATATTTGATTATTTAGCATAGTGACTGAAGCACATTTTAAACTGAATTTTATAGATGAACATCTGGATTCATGGTTAAAAGTTTCAAATGACATGATTTAAATGAGAATGCATTTGCAGCAAGCAGTGGGACTTCAACCTTTAACAGTTTTTATGTGTTACACATCATCTCTCTAAATATAGATACAAATTATAACAGGATCTTTGTCAGTGGGTAAGGGAATTAAAGTTGTGCTCTAAAGAGGCACAGTTTTGATTTCCAAACAGCTCTTGCTAATGTTGTTTTTAGACACATCTGACATCTGAAAAACAGCTGCATCTGCACACTGCAAGTTGACAGAGGGCATAATGGATTTTTTTAGTGTCTCAAAAGTCAAATGTTTTCCACTGAAATTAATGGAAAAAGCTACAATGAAAGTGAACCCTCGGTTGGTTGAATCCTATATACTCATGCTCTAGAGATGTGAACCGATACCTTTAACCATTTTCACATAACAGTATTGGTCATCAAATGCTAAAACTGTTGCCATTACAAATAGAGTCACCTTAAATTCAGAACAAAGATTGTTCAACGAATAGGGATGGGAATCGAGAACCGGTTCCTGTAGAGAACCAGTTCCGTGTGTTTCATTTCCATAAAATTGTTTGACAGTTTATCTACCAATTCTCTTACCGATTCCAACCAGCATGAATCTCACGTAATTTACGCAAGTTGCGCACAGTCAATTCCAGAAAGCACGTACGTGATTAACTTACGTCGGTTTAGCACACGCATTCAAGTTGTAAACAACAATGGCGCCCACCAGGATCAAGCACTCCCAAGTTTGGCTTCACTTCGCAAAGAAAGATGGCAACAAGGCAACTAGCAGTCATTGTAAAGTGGCGATAACAGCATCGGGAGGGAACACGACTAACATGCAGAAACATTTGCGCGCACACAACATGCGATAATGATAAACGAGTTTTGTGTTTTTGATGCGCTTCAAACTGATGGATCTCAACCCAGCAGCAGCGGCAGTAGCCAAGCTAAGATCACCTCTTCGGTTACTACAGAAGGCAACTCTGGTAAGTAGCTATGCCACTGCCTATGTGCTTCTTTGTAAAACACGCTATAACATTAACGCCGAGACGAGGGAGAGAGTCTGGCTGGCTCAGAGGCTGGCAGACATGCTTATTTTTCTGCAAAAGAATTGTTAACTCTTCATAGTATTTGCAGATTTGCACTATGCACTGTTCCGTTGTATTTGATAGTATTTATCTTTCTTTATTATTATTTTTGAGTGCTTAGTGAGCTTATATATCCTTTTAAAAAGAAGATTTTTTATTTCTATTAGGAAAAATCTGTTAGTAAAATGTTACACATTCTTGTGTATTTGCACAGTTACATATTACAACAGTTAACACATTATCCAGGCTTTGGGTCTCTTTTGACCTCACTGTTGAGTTTGTAAGGTCGTAACTTCTAAGTAAAAAAAAATTGATGCTAATAAAACTTTTCACCTTTTTGCCCAAATTAGAATCGATAAGAGAATCGATAAAGAATCAAATCGTTCAACAGTATTGATAATGGAATCAGAATCGGAAAAATCTTATCAATTCCCATCCCTATCAACGAATAACTATACTTTAAGCCATGCTCATATTGTATTTGCCATCATGGATTTGTAAATGCAATGACAAACAGGCTTTCTCACAGAAATACATGAAATAAGCATGATGTCATAATGTCCCCAGTTAAATCTTTTTCATTTTTAAATTTTGTATAAATTGACTGGATTTGCATTTATGTTATTTTTCTTGACCACTCAAAGCACTTGACACTGCAAACCATAAACCTTGATGCTGATTTTTTTTAGTTTGTGAAGGAATTTTTTAAATTTCTTTTCCACCATACACACAGATGAATACAGCAGGGACAATATGGGATTCAGCTTGAAGTGTCCCAAGGGTGTTTCAATACGTGCTGTGTGAAAGCTGAGCTTCAAATCACTGACCATGGCTTTGTTAAAACTGGAAAACTTTCATGAGTACACTAAACACCGTGCACTATGTACACTGTGTTGTTCCATGCCTGGTATGCACATGAGTGCACATTTCCTTCTCATATGTCCAACATCAGGGTTGCTAAACTGAAATGAGCCCAGAAGTACAGAAAAGAGCAGATCCTTGACTGTCCGCTGGTGGCTGCCTTCGAAGGTGATAACAAGTGAGTCACTGACCCTCATATTAAAATGTACAACTAAAACTCAAGAGAAAAGAATATACTCACAATAATTTTAGTTTAGTTTAGACATTTATTGTCATATACACAGCAGTGGCATAGTTATACTGAGCAATGAAAAATTGTGTAACAAGGCATGCTTTAAAAAAGTAACTAGGCAAATAGAAGGACAATATAATATTTGAAGACAATATGGCTTGTTGTGCTGTTCAGGCTAATTTATACTTCTCTGTATCTGTTGATACACAGACCTGCAGAGCCCACTCTGACCAGCTCTCCAACAGATGACAGATGAGACCTCCCCAGTTTTTTTAACTATCCGTCGAAAACAACATAGACCCCATGGATAGAGGAAGGCTCTGATTGGTCCACTAGCTACATCATTTCCATAAATACTATTCCGTTTTTTTTTACGTAATAACACAAGAATGCTCAATGCTGATGAGCTCCATCAGATGTATCTCTGCCAGTCGCCATTATTCGCTGCGTGTGTCTTTGTGTGGCAGTCGGGATGTAAATAAATAGTCCACTACTTTATGTCATGGGATAGAAAGGTCTTCAGAAAAACATCCGGCCCCCTATTGTTCTAAAGGTGAATTGCTTTGCAATGTTCACCAAGAAACAGAGACTCTGAAAGGGCCATGTCTCTGTCAATGAACAACCTAATTAACCATAGTAAACAAAATATATTAGTTCACTGTATTTTTAATTACATAAAGTGTTGACTGATAAAATGTATATAGACCTTACCCAAAAAAAGAAGAAAAAAAAAGAAAAGTGATTCTGTACAAGGATGTTGGACAAATATGTGGCCTTTCAGTCAGAAGCAGGGCCCCTTGATGGCCCTTTACATATATATAAAAAAAAAACGAGATCCACCACTGATGAGACTTGTCCAGCACCAAACACTCTCCACTGTGCTTCAGCATTCATCTGCACCAGCAGAGACTGAATTGACACTCAGCTGGTCAGTTTAACTCCAGAGATTTCCAAAGATTTCCATTGAGTACACTAATGACTCAGCTTATCAACAATGTTTCATTTCTTTTTTCATTCGCATACTTGTGTACTCTCCACTCATGTTCACAGAAGAGAGTAGTTTTTTTTTTAAACTGTGGATTATAAAGCGTTTTTTTAGGCTCATGATTGCCGTGTATTACATTGTGTAAGCTCACAGTTTGCTGCAGCCAGATGATTGTTAGTTTACTCTGCAGGCTTTTTCGCCATAATATTAAAGTACTTCTTTTGAGCCACTTCATTTGACCTCACTGTTTTTCTCCATCTATCTAACCATCTGGCACAATCATGATGTTATGGTTAAATCTCCAGTTGTTCAGGGTACTGGCTCTGTGCCACCAGTTGTTATGCAACGGTCAAGATGTAGATTTAAAAAACTACACCTTAAACATAAAATCGCCCAACACTTCCAGATCTGTTTAAAGGGAAACAAACCCCATCTCATATTTGGGTCAAGGCAGTAAAATCTGAGGACTCATCTTTGATTTCTGGTCTGATTGCAGTTATGGCACAAGTCCGGGCCCAACTCAGCAGTGCTCAGTTCCAAGTTAAGTCTTTAAAATAAGGGCTTGAGTCAGATTTGAGTCCAAGTCCTGGACTCAACTACTGAAAGCCTGATGTAAGGTCACCATGAGCTGAGCTAAACTACGTAGCTTGTCAAATAATTAAATTGGGTCTGTTCTATCTGTTCTTTAATTTTTTTAATTAATCAGGTTTGGGTTAAGTCAGTTGTGCAACATGGCATATCCCATAGGCTTTGAAAATTGGCTTCAAAACTACTCTTCGGAAGCATATGGGTGACATCATAGAGAGATTGTCCAGTTGTCAGTCAGTCTATGGTTTAATCCTTTTTATATTGAAGACTGAAGAAGAACCATCTTTGGCACCCAAAGACAGGTGGCCATCCTCTTTTTGACCAAAAATGCTCAGTCATTTTTCCAAACGTGAATTTTGTATAGCAAAAGTGTAGTACCAGCTCCACTACAGGAACAATAATAGCAACCACTGAGGTTTCTGGCCATATTAAGTGCATCATTCAAGTATAGTACTTGAACCAAAACGGTTCCACATCCTGAAGATATGAAGAAACAAAATGTTCTGTCTTGGACTGGTCACTTCTTATACACCAACATCGAATCTAAAGTTTTAGTGACTCTGATAAACTGAAAATGGATGCCTGAAATGTAATTCAAGATATGCTGTTATGAAAATTTGTCATTTCACCAGAGTTGATGCAAAATCGTGGACATTGCTGCCATTCTGCCACTGGAGCTGACCAACCAAAGACTGGACTCTTTATGAAGGGAGAAACCTCTCTAACTTTTTTTTTAATCTGTAGAGAGGCACTGTTCTAGTTATTTAATTTGACATTTAATGGAGCCATGCGTGATTGACAGGCCAGTACCTCCTCCCCGGGGCCAAACAGAAAACACTTACAGGTGGCGCAAAGGAAATGTAACCAAGTGGAGCAGGCCAAAGGCCAACTGGTAAACCCAATTAGCCTTAGCTGCAGCTGGCAAGTACAAATATATTTGCAGGTGCTGATCAAATAAAAGACAGATTACAATAAAAGTCAACAAATCCTTTACAATATGATATAACAATAAATGCAGGGGTTTATTTGAGAAATACAGCTCTCAACTTTAACCAAAGTATCTTGAGGAGATTCTAAAAGAGCGGCTGTGCTCCAACTATGGTCACATGAACGCTTACAGTGGGAAGAGCTGGCCGGCCGTGGGTGCACATGGTAAGAGGTTGACATTATCTGTGTGACAGAATATACTTGCTTCAGTCCACGCCGGACACACACACAGAGCAAACAATAAGGGCAACTAAAACATCACAGACCAAAAAATAAATAAATAAAAGAGGTGCAAAAATACCACTACATGAGAAGAGTGATGAAGCACTTGTCACCAAATCCCTCCTACCTTCACTAGGCCTTGCCAGGCTCAGGCCATAAATGAGCAAGATGTTAAACATTAAACACTAAGATTAGACACTAAAACTGAATTCAAATAAAAACAGCCATGGCCAGTGGCATTGAAACACAGATGCATCTGCAGTGGTACAGCCACGTTCCCAGGCCAGCGACACGCCAGATGGCACTCGCATGGAGAAGTGGGCAGCGACTGGTTGTATCACACAGCATCAGGTTGAGCAGCGCTAGAGCAGAAGGTGGCAAGAAGGGTAGCAGCTCCCCCGTAGCCCTCTCACGCAGCGTTTAAATGCGAGCCTGAAGAGAAGTACGGAAGTGCTGCGCCGGAGCGCAAAACCTGATGTCACATCTTACGGTCTGGAGCGGCGAAAAGGGGGGGTAAAGGATACGGATTATAGGGGCCCATGATTGAGGGGGGCCCAGAGAGGCCCCTAATGATGATCAAAAATAGCATCAACAAATTTCGCCACTGTGTTGGGGGGCCTGATAAAGATTCTTTTCATGGGGCCCAAAATCCCTAGCGGCGCCCCTGCTTACGGTGGCTGGACACACCTGCTGGCTACATGAAGGTTCCACTTTACATGCACCCTGACCTTTTTTCTTCGCGTAATTGACTAATTACACAAAATGTGACATTTGATTATTATTCAATTTAAGAAAACAAATATGATATTTATAATATTCATAATAATATAATGATACTGATTTACAGATCATGGTTTAAATGGTTTCAGTTTATTTACTTCTCTGGTTGGCTGATGTTTTAATTTAAGTTATTGATAAACAGTGAAGGACCTCAGTATTTCTGATCATTTCTTCAGTGGTCGTAAATACACTAAACTGGAAAACCTCTGATGAGAAACCTCTGACACTAAACTGATTAAAGTGCGTCTGTGGAAAAGCGTGCTGTGACTAAAACTGTCTGGATAATTTGTTTCAACTTTGAATTACTCAGTTTTGCCAATCAACAATACATAATTGAAAGGACATTTAATTGAGGATAAGTGATATGTAGACAAGAGAAACTCTTGCTGAGCAACAATGAGTATTTTTTTCACTGAGGAATTTGCAGCAGCACATCAGCACAATGTGTCAGGCCTTTGCTACAGTCTGCTGAAGATCCAAGCAGCTCCTGGGAAACAGAGCACTTTGGAAACTTCCTGTGTGGAGGTACACTTCCTTCCCACAGCCACTGAAGCGTGATGAGAATACTGAAAGATGATGGATGGAGGCACTCAGATTTTTAGTCTCCAAATCAGAATCCCTTTACTGCCTCTTCATGGTGAACCCACTCTGGCCCAGTGGTCCAGATGGAGGTGATATAGCAAGATCAAGGTAGGAGGCAGATGATCAAATTAAAGGATTCTGTGTCACATTTGACCTTAAAGACCCACTTTCCCTGCTAAAAAGTACAGTTCTATCAGCTTAAGTTTATCACTTTTTCACTGTCTTTGAGAACATACCTCTCCTTAAAAAAAAATTTGACAAACTCTGGCTTTCATGTCTCTATTGCTGTCAGACAAATTCTCCTCCAGCATCTTTTTGCTCTGTCTTTCACTGTGACAGTCTCCCTTCATGTGGGGAAAGAGCTGTTAATGAATGTTGATGTGCAACATGGGAAAAGTGTGAGCTCCCCGTACAACTTCCTCTTTGAGTGACAGAAGGTGAACAAGGCTTTAGAGGGCATCTTAAGAGTAAATAGATTACTAAAATTGAGAAAGATAAACAAGGAACATGGCTGTGACAATATAGTTTAAAAAAAAACAACAACCCTAGAAACAGCACATTCCTGCAAAACTGAGGAGTGAGTTAGTGTCGTCTCGGGTTGTCTGTTTATTATTGAAAAACAAAATTCACAGGTTCACATTTGTTGTGATTCATTTGTTATGGCCCTTCCTACATTTGGTAACAGAACTCTTTATACTGTACATTTGCAAAAAGACAGAAATAAATCTATAAAAGCTATTGGAAAGGAAGCATGATAGCCAAACAGTAAATATTTATTTTATCATTCTTCCTGGTTTGCTAAGGCGGCTTCCATCGACTTTTTCCTCTAATCTGTGAGTATCCGCTATTCACTTCAAACTAAATTGCTGTTTATTCTATTCTGTGAGTCTCAAAGCTCCAGGATGGTGCTGAATGCTATCGAGGGAACAAGGGGCCCAGGATGCTCAACACTGCTGCTGACACATCAAAATTCCTGAAAGACCTGCCACTTGATTTACCCAAGCAAAATGTCGGAGTAATTGTGAAGATTTATATCAATGGGAAAGAGCTGACGAGGTCCCATGGCTATCAGATCTGACAGACTTAGTACTATATGTGCTCAAATGTTGCCTGGCACACTGACGGCTTTCAGGTTGACCATTTGCCTGGAATGTTCCACCTCAGCTGATACTGACTGAGGTGCTGTTTTTCTCGACTGTAAATCATGTGTGAAGTGAGGCCCTTTGGATGTGAAATTGTGTTTTTAATACAACTGAACTCCTCAAATATATTTTTATTACACATTTCAGCTTTTGCTTTGTGTGCAGATGCCATGACTGACAGATGGTTTGTACTGTAGATAAAGGAAAACCTTACAGCTGAAGTTCTTTGATTCTGAATCTTTCACTTCCTTAGGGAAAATAAATAAATTAAATAAATTCGTAATCTCAGCAGGGGCCTTTCTGTGTGGAGTTTGCATGTTCTCGCTGTGCTTCTGTAGGTTTCATCCGGGAACTCCGGCTTCCTCTCACAGTCCAAAGACATGCATGTCAGGTTAATTAGTGGTTTCAAATTGCCCGTAGAAGTTATTGTAAGTGTGAGTGGTTGTTTGTCTACATGTGGCCCTGCGATGGACTGGCAACCTGTCCAGGATGTACCTCTGGGCTGAGCTAGGATAGGCTCCAGCAGATCCCCGTGACCCTAAAATAGGATTAATTGGGCATAGCTAATGGATGGATGGATGGATGGATGGATGGTGTAATACAGTGATGCGCAAACTGTGGTACATGTACCACCGGAGGTACGTGAGCTCTCTCTGGTGGTACGTGGGGAACGTCATGACTTTCCACATTTTCACTTATAAAATTAAAATAAAAAAAAAAAAAAAACATCGGAAACATACAATGATTATAAATACGTTTCAAATGAATGTGGAGCTTGAGATAATTAAAATTGTCTTTAAAAAGATTTTTAGTTACATATTCAGTTGCAGTGCAGATGTAACAGCTTTTGAGTGTGTTAATTTTGCTCTGTATGAGAGTATTGTATTGTCTGTATGTGAGAATTGTTGGACAGAGTTGTAAATGTCTGATTCAGTAAGGTAACAATTCAGGTAACAATAAATAACCACAATAATGAATAAACATCTCTCCTGTGTGTTTAAAGCTAATTGAGAAGGCATATATGGCTATAGTTTAAAATTGGTCATCATGGTGGTACTCAGAGAGCTGAACAGTTTCTCAGGTGGTACGCAGTATTAAAAGTTTGAGAACCACTGGTGTAATATATAGTTTCAGTCTTACAAAAGTGGAACAGGTGGCATGCCATAAAAACACTATTTGCACTGCTATGCACTATGTATGCAAAGATCCGTTGTTCGTAATGATAGCAACATGATTATAAAGTCATGATGGTGACACTCTTCAGGACAAGAGATGAGTGGTTTCCAGTAATCACTAATATTTTGGTCATTTGTGAACGTAATTGCAAATATATCATTTTCTAAAATATAAATGGTGAAATTGTAATTACAACATACCACATGCAAACAGACAAACAGAGTAAACACATCCACCAAGAAACATAAAAGCTGCTTAGTGAAAGACTAACAAATACCAAAATATACGAATGTGGAAAACACATTATTTTGTTCCCCAAACATGGTATCGAAAGGTGTAAGAACTTATTCACAGTTCAAGTGTTGCTGATTGCTTTCATATCCTCTCACAGTTGTTCGAGCAGGTTTTTCTGCAGCAGTTTAATCAAAGATGCAGTATTTTAAGACACCAGGTGCTAAACATTCTCGCTTTTTGTACTCTGTCATATTCACTGGCATCTGCATCTTCCTGGGTGACACCTTTTTAAAGATCAACAAAATCTGCAGTTGGAAAGTGGAGGTGTTGATAGAGGAGTAAAACACAGGGCTTCAGATTCAGGAACGGAGTCATTTGACTGAAATTTCAATCTTCTGTGGGGTCACTGTTTTCAACCTTCAAGTAAAATTTATATCTTCGGTTAAGGATAAGTTTCTTTGGTGGTTTAGATAACTAAACTTTTTTTTTCTTCTTTTTTAAATTAACACTTCTCTGCACATCTCTACAGCAACAAGCTTTCCCTCTTTTTCTACGTTACCACAGTGACACATTACTTGAAATCAACATCACAACAGAAACATCACAGACATTTATATTAGACAGACACCGGTGGACTTCTATCAAGGTCTATCAGTCATATTGCAGAGCATTAAAAGGTCCCGGGGAAAAAAGGAGAAAGAAAAATTGAGATGAGCTGGAAATGAAAAACAATTGTGTATCTAAACTATCTATTCCTGAAACAAATTGCATGTTGGAGTACCAGCAATGTTTCTCCCTGTGTATGTGTACACACACAGAAATCTAAGTTACGTCCTTGTGTACTCCAGTTGGGTCTCACTTGGGTGGTAGTTCAGTTGGTAAAGCGGGTCTCCAGTCACTGTAAGGCTGGTGGTTTGAGCCCAGCTCCAACTGTCCACATGTCAAAGTGTCCTTGGGCAAGACACTAAACCCTAACTTACCCCCAGTGGGCCTGGCAGCAGCCACCACTGGTGTTTACTATCTTACTTTAAGAATTAGTTCCACACAGATGATGATGCATCTCATGATTTACAACATGTAAATGCAGTGTTCAGCAGCATTTGAATTTTTTCTCTTGACATACTATTAAAAATATTTTTATCCTTGTGAGAGAAGGATGTGTCCTCTTTCTAGACTCAAAGTCAATATTTCAGCTTTCCTGTAGCAATAGACAAGGAGCATGTAACATACCTGTCAAGTTTTGGATTTGAAAATAAGGGAACTTTTCTGCCGCCCGCCACGTGCAGGGTATAATAGTTTTGGATTTTCCATTAATTTGAGTTTTTATTATATAGTTTTTAGTTTAGTTTTTCCAAATTCAGTTAGTTTTAATTCGTTTTTAGAGCAATTTTGCTAGTTTTTATTCAATTTTGTTTTGAAATACTTAGTTTTAGTTTAGTTTTTATTAGTTTCAGTGTTAGTTTTGGTTTCATTTTGTAAATTAGGGCTTTAATTTTGGTTGGAGTGAAGCACTGAACTTTTTGAAGGCTATCGAATCACATAGTCGTGTATACATTCTGGTCTAAATAAACATATTTATCAATGCATCTTCCCGCGTGTGGTGTTCCAGTGTATTTACTGACCAGCAGCTGTTTGGTCGCCAGTGGAAACAGTCCATTATGGTTGCAGTTTCTCCCGGTCCTTCCCAACGCTGACTGGCCTGCAGCTGTAGACTCTTTCCAGGGGGCTAGCTTAGGCTAGCTTATCCAGGTAGTCTTGGTTAGCCTTCTTGTGCGAGCTTTTCAAATGGACTTTCAGATTCGTGGGTTTTTTTCCCCTTGAGAAGTATTCTACACATTGTGTCACCTGCTTCTACAACAAGGCACTTATTTTTATCATTAACACAGTCATAGTCAAAGAAATCCCAAATAGGACTGTGCCGCTTTCTCCCAACTTTAGCCGCAGCCATCACTGCTGATCACTTTAGTTTTTCTTTTTTTTTTGCGGTTGTTGTACGACGGAGCGAAGTTAATAGATGTCAAATGTTTATGAGGAAAAAAAATTATAAACACGAAAACGAAGGACGTTCTTCTTATTTTGCTCTTCTTTTACAGTTTTTCATCTAATTTCAGGTGATTTTTCTTTACTTTTTAATGACTTGTTGTACTCATTTGATGCAGACTTTGCATTCTTTATGACTGTTTTGGAAGGAGTGTATTTGTGGACTGGTCCGAGTAGTTTATTTTACACATGAGAAGAGCGCAAACAGTTCTGTTGTCTAACGACATCCTATTCTCTGTAACAATCTTTTTTTCCTTCGTGCGCTGTCACTCATCGGATGTCGCACACTAACCTCGCGACATCTTCCACCTACAGTACCTGTAGTAGCTACTGCTGTGGCAGTTATCGCGAGGCAAGTGACAGATCTCAGATTGGGAATGTTTTGTTTTTTTTTACTCGGCCGATGCGGTATTTTTTTTTTTTTTTTAATAACGCAGGTTAAAATATGGGAGATTTACGGGAAAAATACTACAGGAGGACGGCGGGAGAGAAAAGTAAAATACGGGACTTTCTCAGCCAAAACTGGATACTTGACAGGTATGGCATGTAATGTTGACTCAGGTGTTATTAGACGTTTTGTGATTGTTAGTCATTTGAGCAGCTCAGAGGAGTGATATTACCTCCCTCCCAAAAAAAAGGACAATGCCACAGTTAAAATGTACTTTGTGTGAAATCCTTCCTAGCCATTTAGGTACAGATTGCCATCTGTACAGGGGCTGGGGAGAAATCTCAACATGTAGAAGTCATAGTTGTGTAGAAGTCATAGTTGAGAAGTCATAGTTGAGCCAAACTACATACTGTTATACCCAACGAAAAACTGCCAAAATATAAGGTTCTTTTGTCCATCAAAGTTCTGACCCAAGAGACAACAGCAGAGCTGTTGGTTAAATCACCTTCCCAGTCACAGTGATATTTTGAAAAGAAAAAAATATACTACTAATAATAATAACAATAACAATAGTAATATTATGAATCTACTGTGCACTGTATGGCTAAGAAAAATAACTGCGGGCAATCAGATTATTAAGCTTGTAAAGATCACCATACACTCCTGAGGTTGTTAGTGTAAGTAGCTCCAGCTGCATGTTATATTTACCCTCTCCCCAGTAAGCTTTTAAAACCCCTTTACGACTAATTGCGCTCAGAGGATGCTTGAGTTTTGTGATGCATTTGCCGCTTTTGACACTGAAAGTGTTCGTGTTCATCTGTTTGAGATGGAAAGTTTCCCTGTGGCCATAAATCTAAGTTAAGACTTGTAGAGAGGGTATGAATTTTATCATATTACTACTAGACCTGTCAGACTCTACTGAGTAATATAGGGTACTCGTGTGATGTAAATATGTAAAACTGAGTGCGCACACACCAAGAATGAGAAGCAGAGGAGGTTGTATCTGAAAGCTGGTTTTTGAAATGAACCATTGTTGCATCTTTATGGACTGAGTTTTCAGTTGATGGAGAAAAGGATTTAATATTATGCTGCTGTATCTTCAAACATGCCTGCAGCTAACCTATGAACTTCTGTCCTCAGATTAGAGACTCAGCCTGCTTCATTCCTCTTTTCTGTCTGTATGTGCACAAATGCAAATTATTTTCATTTCATAAGGCTGATTTTTCTGACGTACTTCTATTCAGTCATCTCAGCTTTTGTTTACCTAAGCTTTTGTGTGTCAGTGTGTGTGTGTGTTGACTTACCTGGGGAACAAAAGCAGTGAGAAGATAGATGAACTCCAATGGCACTTCACTAAAAAGAAAAAGAAATGAAAAAAAAATAAAAACCACCAAAGAAAAGCCAAATTGCACCTTCATCACCTTCATCAATTATAGTTTTTTTATCACTCAAACTGTGTGTCCTTCAAGATACAGTGAAGTAGGTGAATCACAACAGTATTATTATCTTAGTATGTAATTTATTCAACAGAGGGTTTGAAAATCATTTGTGGTTTTTCCAACTTTAAAATGGGAGCAGGCCAGCAGGAGGGACATCTGCTTTGCTTTTAATGGGTATCACAAATGTTTCTGTTATTCCACTCCATCTAAAACTGCCCTCCCCTTCTGCACCCTCCCAAATTACAGCAGTGGAATGAAGGTTGGACTCTTTGCCTTGCAGAGCGTTAGTATTTTCTCCAGCTAAGAGGTTCAGAAAGATTCCTACCCTGTGCTTGCATCATGGAAGCTTGCAGTCAATCCAACAGTCAGCAAATTCTTTGGAAAGATGTGAGTCAAAAATTTTAAACTTATTTTTTTTTATTTATTGTGGTTACTTTCTGAAAAAAAAACAGTTGCAGATAATTAGATATTTATTTATAGAATTTTAGCCCAAGGAGTATCAGCAGGTGGCAGGACAAGTGGTTTTCAAAAGTGAGATATTTTAGAGGTTTGCCCTTCTTGAAATTAAAACATATATAGCGTTATATCTGGCAGATTGATCTGAGTTTTGCCCAAAATGGTTAACTGTCTTTTTTTTTTTTTTTTTTGTCTGAGTCAGTTAAAGTACTTTTCCATTTTTTTTCTTCATAATATCCAGGTGCATGAAGCTGAATAATTCAAATTTTAATATCAAAAACAGAGAGGGACTTTCTGGTTTTTAAATCCTTGTTTGGAATTTTTGCAAAACCAATATGACAAATAATAAAGCAACAGGTGACCGTCACAGCACTAGATTATGATGATTAATGATATATTGTGTACATAAATATAACAATTCCAAAGTTAGTTCTTTTATTGTTCATGAAAGAGAAGTTACCGTTTAATCGGACACACATCATGGATATTCGGTTAGTGATGGAAAATGCATACTGTAAACACATAAGTGAAAAAAAAAAAAAGCACCTGTGACATCTCTGCTGCTTCTTATACGTTTTTTAGACTACTTCTTTATTTTTCATGTTTTCTCAAGAAAGCAACTTTCTTGGCTTGATAATAGCAGGGGACCCTGGTCACTGTTTTTGCCTGAGCCCAGGAGGAATTGTCTGGCTGATTCTGAACTCCTAAACCTTTAAACACTAGTTGGCAGGTGCTGTGCACTCAGACTGGTCACTCTGTCTCCATCCCTGACTTTATTTATGTCTGTGTCTGTCTTTCTATCCCCCCTTCTTCCTCTGAGTATTTGATATTAAAAGCACAGGCAGAGAGAGATTTGTCCTCAAGTTAAGTTTCCACTGCTTATGCAACCTGCCACAGGAGAGCAGATTTCATCCGCCAGATTTTTTTTTCCCTCCACACTGAGAAATTCAGAGAATATGGCATTTCTGGCTCCAACTGTAGATCTGCTTTTCATTTTTCTCCTGGGATGTACAATACTTTGATGCATCTTTTTACATTTTTTTTGTATGAGTGGCCACTGTCTCAAATATTTCAAATGCAGGTAGTTTTCAATAAATGGCAAGGCCATAGTTTTTAAGGTTTACTCAAATAATATATGCCGTCCTCTTCCTGCCACACTAATGATGTACTTACCAACTACAAATTCAGTCCATCTGTATGCCATTAATCATACATCCTTTATGGAAAATACATGAAAATGTTATGACTGGCAAACAAGATTTAAAAAGAAAAAGTTGCAATGACGCAGAGGATGGTCTTTTTTATGCAAGACAGCATGAATCCATTATAAAGTATTTCATGTTTAATCAGATTCATTCTGTTTGTCAATATGTATCCACTTTTGTATTTCTTGTATATCTCTTGGAATGAGTTGCAGCCCTGAATTGGTACAGGGAGGATTTAATCACAAGAAGGTAAATGGAAAAACAAAATGTATTTCAAAAAGATGCTGTCAACAGGTACAAAAGCAGTTTTAATGAAAGGTTGAGTCTTTGTGGAGTACAGATAATCCTTTAAAACCATAAAGGTTTAAAATCCTTGAAATTTCAAAAAAAAAAAAAAATCTAATTAACAATGTGCCTTTAAGAAAGATTGGAAGGAATTTGCCAATTTTATCTCTACACTGCATGATATCATTAAACAATTCAAGGAATCTGGATGAATTTCAATTGCAAGGCCACAAGCTTGGACCCAAGTATTATTTTGAACCCCTAAAACACCACTAAACAGTCATTCATTTATAGCTGATAAAACCACATGGGCAACAGATTACTATCTAAAACCTTAGTCAACACTGCAGTACAGACCCACATCCAGGAAGGCCACTTAAAACTTCACTGTGCAAAAAAGAAGCCTTGCGCTAACCTTGTCCACAAAATTAAAAAAAAAAAAGAAAATACATTTTAAAAAAGACAGGAAAAATAAAAGCCTTCTCCACAGCATCTCTAGGCTTGGAGACATTTGGGATGAGCCATCACACAGAGGAAATGTGATTTTGATGAGAGGAATCACTATTGCTGATCTTTTTAACAAAAAAATGATCAATATGCACTACCAAAGACAAAAAAAGACCATCCAGACTGTTATCAGCCTCCTGTGTAAAAGCCAGGATCTGTTATATTACTAGATTGCATTAGTGCCATTGCCAAAGGTTGTTCGTAACTTCTGTAATGTTAGCATTTAACTCTCAAATGAAAACGTTAGCGATTTTAGCGCAACATATGTTGCCTTCAAGACAATATCTTTCCACGGATGTCCTCTATCCAAAGAGAATATGGATAGAGGACAGGCCTACCTGCAGTGCTGAATTTTAAAGCAGAAA
This sequence comes from Hirundichthys speculiger, assembly GCA_018398805.1. Classification (NCBI taxonomy): domain Eukaryota; kingdom Metazoa; phylum Chordata; class Actinopteri; order Beloniformes; family Exocoetidae; genus Hirundichthys; species Hirundichthys speculiger. Next base: position 1,783,428 of record JAGFBZ010000849.1, on the reverse strand, counting down.
AATGCACCAACAACAAACCAGTACTGCTGTACACCTTAAGATCCTGAAACACAAACCGCAACAAGAGATCCTGCCCACAGCTATAACCATCTATAATGACTCCTCACAGAAACTCAAGTGACAGAAGTTACTGCAACATATAATTTCCCTTCAGGAATAAATAAAGCGTTATTTCATATGAAACTACTGGTCAATCCGCTTCTGTTAAACAGCTTTAACAACCTCAGCCATAGTAAAAAAAAAAAAAAAAAAAAAAAAGCTGCTTTATCACCTATTTAAAAGACACAAAGATAAGTAACACCAATTGTGCTAATTGAAGTTAGCTCCTTCTATTTTTTTTTTTAAACATATCTGCTTTTCTGTTGTCCTCCGAGACCTTCAAATGTGGTCCAGTGCGAATTAGTAACTTTCATTTTCTCCTGGCTGGAGCTCGGGTGGAACAAAGGCCTGTCTTTATTAATTTGTGGCCTTAAGCATGGGGAATTGGCTGCAGAGGGTAGAATTTTAATTTGAAGAGAAGTTTAATAAAAATAACCTTTTTGTGACATGTGTAGTCGTGTGTTCCTCTCTGCATGGTGATGGCCATGTGTGGGCCATAACTGGCCTTGAACAATAGGCTACATAAAATGTGCCATGTCCCAATTTTGAAAAGCTTTAACCTGACAATACTATATCTTTGCAATGTGCACAAGTGCATCCATCCATTATCTCCCACTTAATCCGTAATCGCGTCATGGGGGCCCGACCTCCCTCCCCCCCAGCCATCTCCACCAGCTCCTCCAAGAGAACACTGAGGCGCTCCCAGGCCAGCCGAGAGATATAAGCCCGGATCGTACACTTCCCTGGACTCCGTACTACTTGGAGAGAAACACCTCTCCAGGGAGGCGTCCAGGAGACATCCTAACCAGATGCCCTGAACCACCTCAACTGGCTCCTCTCATTATGAAGGAGCAGCAGCTCTGCCTTGAGTCTCTGCTGAATAACTGAACTTGTCACCCTATCTCCAAGGGAGACTCCAGCCCCCCTACAGAGAAAACTAATTTCAGCTGCTTGTATCTGTGATCTCATTCTTTCGGTCACTATCCACAGTTCTTGACCAGGTATGGTTTGGAACAAAGATCCAAAAGTCATTTTCCATGGCCTCACCAAACTCCTCCCATACCCGAGTTATCGCCTCAGACCACCAAAGCTGCAGGCTGTTTGGCCTCTCGATACCTGCTTGCTGCTTCCAGAGTCCCACAAGCTAACCAAGCCCAGTAGGATTCCTTCAGCCTGACAGCCTCTCTTACCCAAGGTGTCCACCACCGAGTTCGAGGATTGCCGTCACGCCAGGCACCAACGGCCTAACAGCCACAGCTCCAGTCAGCCACTTCGGCAACAGAGATGTGGAACATGGCTCGTTCCGACTTATTGTCACTGACCTTCCTCATGATCTGGTAGAAGCTCTGTCGGAGATGTGAGTCAAAGATTCGTCAGACAGGTTCCTCTGCCAGACGTTTCCAGCAAACCCTCACTACATGTTTGGGCCTACCAGGTCTGACTGGCATTCTCCGCCGCCATCCTGAATCCAACTCACCACCAGGTTGTGATCAGTTAACAGCTCCTCTCTTCACCCGAGTGTCCAAAACATATGGCCACAAATCCGATGATACATATATCATATATTGGGGAAAACCCCAATGCACAGGCTCCAAGTTGGGGGGTATGAGTAAACCTTACTCCAGCCCCTCACCTCTCACCCTGGGCAACCCCAGAGTAGAATCAAGTCCAGTCCTCTGGAGAAGATTGGTTTCAGAGCCAAGGCTGTGCATTGAGGTGAGCCTGACTGTATTTAGCAGGTACCTCTCAACCTCATGCACCTCAGGCTCCTTCCCTGCCAGAGAGGTAGCGTTCCATGTCCCAGTTTAGTCAGCCTGGGGTCAGCACGCCAAGGCCCACGCCTTTGGCTGCCTCCCAAGCCACAACGCACCTGACCCCTACGGTCCTCCCTGCAGGTGGTGGGCCCACGGGGAGGCAAACCCATGTAACTCATTCAGGCTGAGCCCACCTGGGCCACTTGGGTAAAGGCCCGGCCACCAGGTGCTCCTCGACGAGCCCCTCCCCCAGGAGTTATTGTTTTGGTCCATAGGAGTCAACTGAATCGTACTTAGTCTGGCCCGTCCCCCAGGACCAGTTTATCTTGGGTGACCCTATCAGGGGGCAAAGCCCCCCAACAACATACCCAAATACACCCATACACAAATCCCTCCACCACGGTAAAGTGGCAATTCAAGGAGGGGTGAACAAGTGCAGCTATTACATATTCTGCACTAAGACAGGGCTGGAATTCTCAGCCAAGAGTTTCTGAGCATGCAATTACCTTTTTCTCTAACTTAACAGATGTAGATTCCTAAGCATCACCATAATCATCTCATCTAAGACAGTACAGAAATTCCCCACGAACATACATAACTTTGAAAATTATCCTATGTGGAGAAAAAAAATGCTCAGTTTGTCCCACCAGAACCCCAAAGTGTCTTTTTATATTATTAATTGTGAAAGGGTGTATTCACTGTATTCTGTCAATGTCAGAGTATGAAGATTTTCTAACCCTTTAAGTATGTTTGGTGCATAAACCAAAGTGCTTTTAATGTCTAAGCACAAAAGCACAGCATGAGCAAGCAAAACAGGAAGAAACTGGCGGTACCAAAGAGGAGGGAAAAAAAAGGAAAAAAAAAACAGGTCTGGAAGTTTTCTTCCTCAATTATATAACAGTTTTGTTCCCTTTTTCCATATACTGTTTTTCATGAAGAAAAGGTATTGCCATGTGAAAGTCAGAGATGTTACCAGCTTTGCAAAAATGACAGTATTGGATACCCTGAGAAAAGCTTTTAGTATCCAGACCCCCACCTGTGAAGATCACTGAAAAGGACAGTATGTCAACATGCGATGGGGTTACGAAGTCACATTTATCCAGATGTATCACATCCAAGGACAGAGAAAAATTAAAAACTCAATATTAATTAATATCCTTTTATCAAGTTTTCATTTTAGATAAAACAGCACTTCGCTCTCTGGGTCCTGTTTTAAATCAAGCCTTGTTCTTTCAGAAAACTTATGTTTGAAAATAACATCAAACGTGGTGTAAAAATAATGGTACAGCACAGAAAGAAAATATCCTCCTCTCTTGCTCATTAACCACAAAATGCAGATGTGCTAACAAAGAAACAAAAAACATGACCAAAGAACATGTTTATTTCTAAAGTGTCAAATTATTCTAAGAAAATATTTTTCAGATTATGTGGAATATATTTATTGGCCATTTGCATGCATATTGTACAAATATTTTGAACTTGTGTTCTTCTGCAGTGATATATTTCTTTGACTTATGTCTTTGCAGGTTGAAGCTGGAAAAGAGAAGAAGGCCAAGTATCACACCTACCAGTGGGTGGCTCTCATTCTGGCTCTGGTGTTCCTGGCTTTGGCTCTCTGTGTTTTCAGTCTGAGGTATCTGTGGGGCCCCAGTCTGGGGAAGGTAAGACTCAAGAGTCACCACACAATTGCCTGTCATTTACCTTATTGCTACTGTCAGTGGTAAATATGGGCTTTATGAGAAACAGATGAAAGACACCCTGAGCTTTCACATCTGCAAATCATACAGGTTACATCAAAGAAAAGAAAAATGAGAAGGACAGACAAAAAACAAAAAACAGAGGTAGTCTCCACAGTTTTATTGTATTCCGGCAGATTAGACCATGTGTGGGTTATGAAAGAGACAGCTGTGCTTTCCTCGGCCCGTGTTTTTGGTTTTCAGATCTTTCATTTCACAAATTCTTTGCCCAGACCACAAAACCATTTTACACAGTTAACCGCTCCACTTATGTACTTTCTGCTCAGACTGTAAACATCTTTTCACAACGCTATATCCTGATAACTAAAAGCCGACACTAATTGCTGTAGAGTAAAGTGGCCGCAGAAGGACTGAAACTTCTTGGCATTGTAATTGGGATACACTCTTGTCCGAGCAATTCATCTTGTAAAATCCAATCCAATCACACGTGATGGAGAACATTTTCACTCTCACCTGAATTTTCCCTGAGGGCCAAAAAGAAAAAGCTAATTTGCAGCAAGATGGAAGGAAAAATACATCAATAATTTTACATCCTCAAATTGGGTGCTCTATATGTTCTGAGCTGGGTTAGCAATGAAAGAAAAAATGATTTAACTGAAATGATGGTTTAAAATGAACATATAATGCATATTTCTTGCCTGAATTCATAAAGATGCTTTGAACGCACTGTAAATCTGATGAGGTGAACAGAGGGAAGCATAGGATGCTGGATGTCACTTGATGTTTGCTAACATCTCTGTTATAACTAATAACATCAATCCAGAACACGTTCAGCCATTATTCATCTGATTTTGCTTAAAGTGAGACACAAATTTCAGCTGCAGAGTTCCTTCTCAGCTCAGACTGACAGAGGGTCATCTACACTTCCTGTACAGATAGCATTGTTCACGCTCGCTCCTTTCAACAAAGATATGAATCACCTTTGAGCCATCTCCTTTGTCCTTGTTTAATATTTCATGCCGGAGGCAGAGCAGTCATTATTTCCACTTTAATAAGCTGTGATCATTCTCACGTGGCTCGAAATGTGTTGATGGCAGAGGTTGCCCAGGCGATGAGTATCAGCCTTGCAGACCCTGGATTTTGCTTTAATGGGGCCTTGAGGGGGACATTTATTGTTTAATTTCCACATCAGGGAATAAGATGAAGCCACTTCAGAAGAGACTCACCCATGTATCCGATGGAAAGAAAACGTCCTCAAACATAGTAAAATATAGGCGTGCATTCTTAGAGAAGCAAATAGTGGATTGATAGATGGATCGGTTCCCCTGCATAGAGCTTTCTCAAACAGAATCGGTGTTTGAGAACTCTAATACATGTTGAATCAGTTGTGATTCAGTCGAGACATACATCCTCTTTGTTGCCATGGTTCCCAGAGTAACATTTCTCTTCTCATCCCCGTGCTGCTTGGAAACATGTTCAAACTAAGATGCACTAGCGAGTCAAGGTAATCATACGTCAAAGAGCCATTTTAAGCGACACACAAAAAGCTCATGTGAATGAGCCGTAAAGATGTTCAAGCTTCCAGGGTGTTGCTCACAATCTGAAAACTGAAATCTCATGCACTGAAGTTGACTCTATTGGACGAAATATTGACTAATGTACCTGTAAATATTTGTAAATAACTGTTGTCTGATAAATCTGGCACATATTGGCTGTTTTCACACACAGAGAATTAGGTCCAGACTTTCTCCACAGTTGGTTGAGCACACATGCACTTCACAGCAAGGGATTCTCCGCATGAGATGCATTCTCACAGCCGTAGTAGAAACTACCCAGAGTGGCACCTGGGCGGTGGGCAAAGGAGCTGGAGCATGGTTCCAAAAGTGTGCTGTGGAAGCTGCTTTGGTTTTAATCACTTCAAGATGAGGCTTCCAACTTGTTATTATGCATTTTACTGCCTAACTTCCTCGTCAATATGCATTCACTTTTGTGTTTCAGGCCTGTAAAACGTTCCAAAGGAAATGAAAAAGCTGGTACTGGGGCAATTTGGTTTTAGTAAGGGTGGAGAAAAAAAAACGAATGATGCTATTCCAAAAAATCAATGTCAAAAGGTGATTGTAATGACGTTTTGCTACAGCGAGCAGAATACATGAAAAAGCTGAGCTTTAACAAAGATGGGTAGAGGATCTCGACTTTGTCAGCAAATGTGCGTGGGGGGGGGGTGATTGAAAAGTTTAGAAAACATTGTTTCTCAAAGAAAGATTCAAAAAGGATGTGCATAGTCATTCCTCTAAATTGCATTATATCAGTAAATATTAAGGAATCTGATGATGTTTCAGAGGGTAAAGAGGAAGCGTGCAGGCCTAAACTGGACACGTGTATTTGATCCCCAAGGTGACACTGCAACAAAACAAAACAAAAATCACCAGCAGATGATTTAAGGATATGAGCAAGACATTACATTTAAAAATATTTATCATACACACACTGCAATACATTTAAAATATTAGTTATACTCAGGATTCTTAAAATGTTTTTTTCTGTCCAATAAAAGAATCCTTGTGTGAACCTTGTCCAGAGGCAGCATCAACGTTGTCTCTCGACTAGAAGCCATCTGGGATGGACCAAGATGCAGTGGAAGTGTATATTGTGGTCGAATACCTTTGAAAAGCTCATTTACACTACACTGATGGCAGCATTGAAGGAGATGCCCCTCCAGGTTGATACAGTATCCTGCAGTCTTGATGAAATGTCTAACAATGATTCAGTACAAAATTTCTCGTATTATCATATTTCTACAACCAAAGGGATGTAGTCCACCAACAACTTGACTCCAGGTCACGTCTTCTGCAGGGTGTCTTCCACTTCAGAGGAACAGCAAGAGGGAGAAATGGTACATAACTGCCTTTTGATTTCACAGAACCCAGCAAATCTGAACAACTCAATGAAAGACTTTTTTCTTTTTAAGGCATTGCCCTTTGTCTAGATTTTTAATTTCATTGTCACTTTATACATCTTAATATGTGCTCACAAACACAGAAAACACTATTTATTCCAAAATATGTCCATTTAACACTGAAAAATACATAGTGTTTAGAGAAATATGTGCTTCCTTCAAGATGACACCTTTATCATGCTTCTTTCAAGAGTGCACTGCAACATCCCATTCTACATGAGTATATTCCCAAAGCATGACCGGGGAGGATGAGGTAAGTGGACTGACCTGACCTGTCCCCAACAGAAAATGTGTGGGGAATTTGGAGAGAAAAAAATCAAATCAGTGATGACCTTGAACAACTTAAGATGTTTTTGCAGGAAAAATGAGGACAAAACAAAAAAAATGCTTGGTTTCTTCAATGTCAGGACATCTTTTCTGTGTTATAAGAGAAATGGCAACTTTACAAAGTGGTAGAAGTTTTTCTGTCTAAACTTTTTCCCCCAATGTGTTTGCAAATGCAAAAATGGATTCATATTAACAAATGAAACAAAGCTGATGACACTAAACAGTTCTTGGTTTTACACTACTGATGGAATAAATGTCTGAATATTACAGCTTTTTTTTCCCTCCAGCTTTATTCACTGCACTAGTGGGCCATTCACACAAAGGATATTTCTTTCAAAAAATGATCAAGTTATTTCTTAAAGAAGAAAAACAAATATTGGACATTTCCAGACAAGAAAAACAATCCCCAAATGATTTTGAGCGTTGCTCTATGTCTGGATGCTGCGTTCTCTCGAAATAATTAGAGAAACCTCATTTGTGTAGAAGGATAATTGCGGCACTCAACATCTGGTTGTAGTCTCCAAAAAAATCAAAGTTTATTAATGTACGCAGTTGTGTAGACTTGAGTGTACGGCATCTTAAAATTCTGCACATCCTGAAAAAGTAAAGTTTTCAGGGTGTAAAGAAAACGTCAACAACAAGCAGAAGAAAATAAATGATTGGAAAAAGAAAATCCTGCTGTGGTCCACTTTAATGTTATAAACCTGTTCCCAGTTTCCTCCAGCTGTTTGGACAGATTTTGAAAGTGAGAAATGCAAATTAGATGTCATTTTTGTTTTGCAGATAAAGTCTTAGTCAAGAAAAACAAAACAAAAACAGAGGTGCCTCTAAACAAAACAGCATTTTAGTACATCTCGCTACAAAGAAAATATTCAAATAAAAAGACAGACAATTTAATAAACCATATGAACTGAAACTGTTGAATCCGATCTTCTTCAAGATAACAAGTCTAATGCAGTTAGACATTTTCACTAAAAACATTGATTACAAACTTTCTCCTCTTTTGGATTTAGTTTCAAGCTCCCAAGCAAACGATGTGCTTGAATCTATGTCAGTCTCAGCAGTTTTACTCACTGTATACAATCTCCTTAAAATAAGTTATAAAAAGCAACCGACACACACACACACACACGTGCGCGTGCGTGCAAACAAGCCGCCATGTATATATAAAATTACATCAGGATTTAACCTTTGCATTGTAATTAGAAGACAGTCATGAACAGTGTTACTGCAGTTCACCAGAGCAACGTGACCACACACACGCTCTGTAGAAATAACCACAAAAAAAAAAAAGCAATTTGCTCTCTGCATTGTATTTCAGTATGACATGATAACCGCCCGGGAACTTCTTTTAATTACCTGCAAACATATGTTGTTACAAAGGCCTGGGGATGATACTTTCTGTGTTTGTGTGAGAGCTTGTGTGTGCATACGTGCATGTGTGAGAAGGGGGGGGGGGGGGGGGGGGGGGGGGGGGAGGAGGGCGCTGCTTGTGTCAATGGAATTTTTAATGCGTCAGCATGCTTTGTTCATTTCAACGTGTAGATTAGATTCCCCTACATTCTCTTTTGGATTACAGTAAATTTCTGTTTACTATGTGCTCATTATTGTTCTGGGCCACAAGTCTCACCGGAGGAGTCTGCTTCCTTGTAAATTAATCCTCTGTTATTGCCAGTTCACATCAGCAACTCTGTTAAAATGAAATCTGGCTGGTGAATCCAACAGAAAAGTGGAAATAATTCCCCTTAATGAAATAACTTTTATGTTTTATTCCATGGATATATAGTTGAGGATGTTTGCTGTACGTAATGTCTGTAGCGGGCATCATTCAAAATTCTAATTTTCATATGTCATTACCACATTAGAGTTCCCATACTTGGTAGCATTTCTAATTCATGAACCACTTAAAGTGAGATTATCTACAGACCAGCAGTCATGCACAGAGTAATTGTGAACCTGTAGATGTGGTTAACCAGTTTTTCTTGGGGAACCTTGAATAGCTCACAGGCGCTGTTGCTCTGTATGGCAAAGCTGCCTGAGATATTCATGAATGTCAAACCCAAGAAAAGTGCTCCATTATTCAAGCTGAAATTGCATTGCTCACCTTGATGCTTTCCCCTCTTTGGTCCCAGGGTGGCTGCAAGGTTGTCGCTCCTGATGGCCTCTTGAAGGCCTCACTGTCAGGACCAGCGTCTTTAATGAACACTGCTGCGCCTGCTGCTCTTCCGTCGGTCACAGGTGTATGGGCTTTCCAAGGCCGAATCCGCCTTTGTTTATTTATTGCTCGTAGGCTGTGTATACCCAACAGTCCCCTTTGTGTCCAGATGTCAACATGCAACAGGGGAGGAAGACACAAGATACGATCATTATATAATTCTGTTTTCACGTCATGTGGACTTTTTTTTTCTTTGCTATTCTACAGGCATAAAACAAGAAAATCCTAACTTCTTAACACTCAGGAGTGTCAGGGGTTGTTTTTTTTTCTGTCTGGTGTGAGGGTATTATTATTCTGAGGAAGCAACAGGCCTTATCTAAACAGCTGGACCTTGCGGGAGGCTTGCCCCTCAGTCTGTAATCGCTTCTGAGTTTACTTGTCAGGTTCATTCATTCATTAGCAAGCCAATGTCCACCGGTGTTTCTCCCTAGCTGTTAAATTAGGCCAACACAGGCTCCCTCCTAAGATGATGCATTATGCCTTCTGCACAGGGAACAGTCAGCAGGTGGAAAGAATTGCAGTCTGGGAACAACAAAAGAGAGTCATTTTAAATTGTTGCCAGTGAAGTGCCTGAAGTCAAAAAGCTTCATGGCGGCTGTGGCACATTGCCTTTATCCGGAATGGTGACTGCTACAGAAATTATATTGACATACAGCATTTGCTGTGTGCAGTTTTGTTTCTTTAGGTTCGAATAATACATGTGTGGGAGAAAGCAGCCTCTTGATTGCCAGGGCTTTATCTTGCCAATCCACCAGCAGCTCATATGCAGCATGCTGCATCTACGGTGGGGTGGGCAAACAGACATAAAAACATGCCGTTTCTTCTGTCTCCCTCCTCCCCGTCTCACCAGTGTGACTGCCAAGCCGACTCTGCCCTGTTGTACCACTCTGAATGAGATTGAGCTTTCTCATCCACTTTCACTCTCCCAGGAAGCTACTTACAGCCTCAACATGCCCTCACAGCCACACTGCTGAGGCAGAGCAGTGAACATTAAACTCAAAATATTGTTTTTCTGCCCCTCCTAACCTAAGAGGCTAAAGATCAGAAATGTTGTCTTTTTATTGTTGCACATGCTAATAAATCATGATTTTAGAATCCAGTTAATCTCAAAAATGTCAGTGCTCTCTGTTTTATTTGTGTCAGCAATTAGAAGGTTCCCAGTGACTTTTTGTAAGTTTGCCCCATTAGTCACCCTGCTCAATATATGAGGAGAGCAGCAGCATCTAAATTATCCCTGCAGTTCTCCGTCTGCTGCTCAGTCTTTTTATTAAATAGCCCCATTTGATTAGCCTTTTTTAAATGCGAGAATATGAGAGTATGTAGCAGCTCTAAAAGCTGGAATGTTCACTCATCTTAATGACATGCGTCCAGATGCATCAGGCCTGTTTAGGCTTTTTTTAGACTAGCAAGTTAAGATAACACACTTTCAAAGGAAGACATCATATCAAATGAAACTAAGTGCTAATGCAGGAAATGAGCAAAGCTACCCAGGCTGCCCCCCCTTGAACCTACTGTGACTTATATATATACACACACACACTTATACATACATATGGGGGGTGAAATTAACAGACAGTATTACATTCTGGGAATGAATGAAAGATGGTTTTATCCACATTTATAAAAAGACTTCCAGTAATTTCAAAGTTTTAATTTATTTTGATAGCCTACATTGTTTCAGGATTTTCCTCAACAGCAATGTTTAGTAATCTTTCCATTACCCTTCAAAGTGCGCAAAGTAGAATTGCAAATGGAAATATACCTGATGGAAACAGTTATGAAAAAAAAACCTTTTAAAAAATGTCATGCTTTTTCTCTGGCAATTAAAAAAAGGAATGCCTTTCAAAACTCCAATGGGACCTCTTTTCCCACATCTGTCAGGTCACATGATGTAGTACCATTCTCTTATTTGCAGGAACTGAGTCCCTTATGATAAAGCTCAGGTTACTCAAACAATCCACTGCTCCTGCATAGCATTGTGAACAATGAGACAATGGTTTCAAAAAATACAATTAACTGGCAAATTTTAATGGCATCGCATAAAACAACCATATGGAAACAGATGACATATTCTGTTTCCATATGGTTTCATCGACAGCAGAGTTTCATCAACAGCTTGAAGTTTTGCTTACCTTTTACGTTTTCTATGATGGAAATGTGACTTCACATTAAGAACTCAGAAAGAAAACTGATCTGTTCTTAACAAGGATTTGAAAATGGAGGGTGCCATAAGTTATGCAGAAAGTAAAATGACATGTAGCTATTGTACAAGATGAGCAGATCTTTGACCGTGAAGAAAAGTAAAACTGGTGAAGCTCATTAAGGAAACAAGTCAGTCAAATCTAAAGCATGAAGGAGTCAGTCCTTCTCTTAAGTTTCTTGTCAGCACATTGTCAGCTTGTATCGTCTTCTGTGGCTAAAAACCCTGACAGTTTAAGCAAAGTTTAACATATATTTTTCCCATTTGTACAACAGAAAGTAATGAAAAAAAATGCATGAACAAATGCAGCTTTTGAGCTTGAAAATATCTTTTGGATAAATTCAAATTTGCCACATCTGCCCAATCTTTTGTTTTCTACATCCAATGGGTAGTTTAATGATTATATATATTATTTTGGGAGTTTATGTATGAGGTCATTAGTGTCTTGCTGTTAAAATGTAAAAAATCCACATTAAATGTAAGATTAAATATATTTTAAACATGCAGGGTGTATAAGACACGCTAATTAGAAATATTGGGCCACTTTTGAGAGCTCAATTCCCCAAACAACCACTTGAAGTGAAACAATTAAATTTTATAGCATTAAATGTACTGCTGTATTTATTATTTTTGTTCTCAAGTGGATGGTTAGTTATCCAGCGATCATCACAAGTGTGATGGATGACAGCTGCTGCTCAGCTGCTATGTTTCATTTGCCCAGAAAGCGTTTCTCATTCTGTCAGTGGATGGTGATGACGCTCGTCAAGATCCCTTTCCTGGTGACAGCACAACTGACCCACTGAGCTGCATGAGCAGTCACAACATGAATGGATGAAATTCAAAGTGATCCATGTTAAATTTATCCTAAATATTGGCAGAGGGGAGTGGTTTGATTTTCCTGTTATTCTCATCAGTGGAGTCTTCTCCTCGTAGTCCAGAAATGTTGTCGTCTTCTTAAAGAACAGTGTGTCCTCTGGGTTTTTGTCTCTTGCTGAGATAATGTGAGGCTCATTAGCCGTCTGCCTGGAACAAATAATAGCCTGGGTGAAATGTTGCAGGGTTTAATTAACAACAATGCCGTTGTACACTAAATATTAATATCCAAATTCATTCCTGCTGTGAAATAGATTTTCATGCTGTCTGTCAGAGCTGGGGTATGAGAAACCAAACACATAAGCTCAAATGCAACTTTCTGATTTAGCATCTCTAAATTGCATTGCTGTACAGTTGTTCTAATGACACTACAAACTAATTGGTTGATGTAAAAATTTTAAATTAAAATAAAATAATTCACATTCCACAGCTCCACAGCGTGTGGAGGCTTGAGTTCAGGTGAACCTACAACCAGAACTTATTAATAATGGAAAGAATGTCTTGTCATTTAGACCTGAGCAGGGAAGATGAATCCAAATGTCACCGATGCCCTCACGAGCAATTCCATTTCCTTCCATCTCCTAAATTATTCTCCTGTGATCTTAGGGAGTATTACATTCAACATTTAGAGTCAAGATACTGTTTAATGGTGATTACACAGAAGCTTATAAATATTTGTAGGTATTGTCCACATCTTCTGTGAATCAAATATTGATCATAATGCACTCGAGCTGTCGGCGAAGGCATTTATTCAGGAGACCTTTACACACATCCTCTTTAACTCTTAATTACTTTGGGATGTGACTTGCTAAATTTTTCTAATTTTATTCCTCTTAGATCAGTTTCTGAGCTCCACACTCTCTCTCTTTTTTCATTTGGTCATAAAGAGAAGAAGCTTGAACTCTTATTGGATCCAGAAGGTGTAAAGGTACCACATTCTTGATATATTACAGATGTTAATGTAGCTGTCTCCAAGGCAAGGCCAGCTTTTAGATTTTTTATTTCCTGAAGTTTCCACATGTGATCTGCTTTCATTTTGCTGTACTTGCTGTTTCTCAGATTGTCAAATTGCCAGATTTCTTGCCATTTTGAGGCAGCTTTGGTATCACAAAAATGTGCACTTGCCCAGCCAAGAGTCATGAATTTCACAAGGGAAATGGGTGAGAGCTCCCACTGGAGAAGTACCGCAGGGATGAATATGTTTTAGCTGATAACACAGCCTAACTGCTGCATCGAGTGGATTCTCACACAAGCAGGTTGATGTTATAAAAGTGCCATTGTTTTTTATAAAATCTAAAGAGAAAAAAAAAATCACACCAGTGTCAGAGAGTCAGAGAGAATGGTCTTGGAAAAAAACGGATTCAGTTTGCTAGGGCTAAAGACTGGACTCGGGAGCAATGGAAAAAATTGAAAATGTGATGCGTTTTAGTGAGTCCAGATTTACCCAGTTCCAGTATATAACTTGACAGCATTCCCCAGTGATGCACCCATCATGCATCGTGTCTACCATGCATGCCTGTGGGGGCAGTATTATGATCTGGGGACATTTCAGTTGGTCAGTGTTCGGTTCAGCTGAAGGGGAAGAAAAAAAAAACTGTGTTGGTAAGCCAATTCCTTGAAAGTACTAACTGACCAGGTTTTTTTCCCCAGCAACTGATTTTTCCTTCACTGACGGCAAAGGCATATTTTTCAAGATGACTATGCCAGGATTTATTGGACTCAAATTGCAAAAGAGTGGTTCTTGGAATATTTTCACACATAAATTGGCCAACACAGAGTCCAGACCTCAACCCAACTGAGAATCTTTGGGAAGCGCAGGAGAAGACTTTTATAACGGTCGAACTCTCCCATCATCAATGCAAAAGCCTCACTACAAAGTAAATATAGATGAAAATAAATGTAGTGCAACTGCTTGTCATAATCAAAGCTAATTTAAAAAAAAAACAAGTCTAACAAAAGGAGAAATAACTTGTTTTTGCTTGGCCAGTGCATTTGAGGGTGCAAGGTCTTTTATGTTTTTGTAGTTTTGAATTTTTTTTTTTTTTTCTTCCCGTCCCCATGACCTGAAAAGACCAAAGCCATTTTTACACATGATTATGAGCGATTTTTCTCCAGATATTTTAATCAAGACTTCATTTACAATTGCTGTTACAGCCATAAATCTTCAACTGGAAATACATTTTTAAAGTTATGAATGTCAGAGTGGCATCCGAGCAGAATGGGATAAATGCTAAATGGCTTCTTTTTTTTTTTTTTTTTTTGCTGTATCTACATTCTGAGACAGTCGCTGGTAATTGACCAGGTAATCTCAACTAAAGTCAGGGGACAGTGTTGTAGAGTTTCATCTGCACTTGCAGCCCATTGTAAAATCCCTGGAAAGTATCAGGCAATAGTGTATGTGCAAAATCATATTAAGGTTTATTTAACAATCCAGAATAAGAGCACTGAGGTCAAGTTTGCCATGAATTTTATAACTGAGACTCCCTTTAGGATCACTCTATAAAAAAGTGCCCCTAGTAGTCTTAGTAGTTATGATGGGATGAAAGGACAAAGTGAGAGGATGTAATTACAGAGCAACATATAAAGGGTGAAGCTGGAAGGACCAAAATACAAAACAGAGCAAGTAAGAGTAGAAAGCAATATTTAAATCAAGCTGATGAAAAACAGTAAATGTCCAAAAATAATTGTGTATTTTTGCCACAACTGATGCAAATCTACAGAAAAACCAACTGAAGTTTAAGTACAAACCAACACTGACTGAATAATTTCATCTGGTGGCACAGGAAGTGGACAGAGTGAGGACGAGAAGATGAACTAACAAGCGCAGAGGGGGAGATGAGACTGAAAACACACACTGAAAACGATACCGACGCAGAGGAGATAACAGTGAGGGCAGGAAGACAGAGGAACTAATTAAACACAGAACACTGTCTAAAAAAAGCAAGTTGTTTACATATACTGTACAAGAAAGAAAAAAGAAAGAAAGAAAGAAAAAGAAAGAAAGGCCTATTTCAAATAGATCTGTCATTTCTTCCTTTAAGCTTAACCGTGACTGTTTGATAACCCAGAATATGTACATTTGCTTCCATCAAAGCACCAAGGACAGATGACATATTCTGTCTTAATTTTGAGCCCTGGTTAGCATCAGCAGGACACATCTTATTCAGAATGTAGCATCCTTTCAAAACCACACTTTCTTTAAGGCTTTCCTAAACCAACTCTTAATCAGTCCCAGCTGTGAATGTGATATGTATGAATCTATATCGTTGAATCAAAGACCCTCCCTACAACCACCCTATTACACAAATACAATAAACATACTTGTGATTAATTAGTTGTTAGCTCTAATCATTGCAAAAATGATTTCATCAGGCTCAGAGTAAATGGTTTTCACTTTCCAATACTTGAGCCGAACTGGACACAAGTAGGTAGCTAATGGAAGGGACACTGGCTACTTGTCAGTGAGAGGTGTTAAATGTAGCCCTGTTAAATGCAGCCTCCTTATCTTTGAAGACAAACATTTACCTCAATCGGGGGCCATTTCCATTTCACAGATTTTTCACTCCCAACCCCAGTGACAAGAAAACTGCAACAGCATTAATTTGCGGTAACAAAGGGTTTAATCTGCGTGTTTCATAAGGTTGATCATACGTGCTGAAAAACAGTGGAATGATCAAATGATGGAGAGTCTATTTTATTAGTTCTTTTATTTCTGTTCATGTTGTGAGACAATGTTAAGATGTAAAAACCACAGACCCAAACCGCTGGGAATGCGATGTGTTGTGTTCCCTTGTGGGTTATTAAAGACTTTTCTCACTGTTATTAAAAAAAAAGGTCTGACCATCACTAACATGCAAACCCACACAGGGGCCATGGCAACAGACCAAGAGCTTCTCATCAGTACCCACAGGCCCAGTGTCTCTGCAAAGGACTATCACTTCCCCTTTTATTGTGTCTTCAAGGCAGAAGCTTTGTGTAAACAATGTTTGAACAATTATGAGCCTGTATATCTCCGTAGCTCTGTTTGGAATTGCTCTAAAGTGTCTACCTTGTTACAGGCATAGCTGGCTTGTACTATATGTTATAAGGCAAAGATGAAGTAGAACGTGGGGGGATTCTGGGAAAATCAGCTTTCGTGTGATCATAAAAGATCAGAGGTGGTTGTGCTCTTGTTGCAGCCATGCTGTCTTTGATCATCCTGACTAAACCGTAAATGTTTGCTGCAGTTGATAATGTTGGTGTCGGTGACAAAAAACGACATCTATGCAGCTGCTTTAAAGTACTTTGTATTGCTTTGAGCGTATTATTTTTATGCATAAGATGACACAAAACAACAACACAGCTATCCATCATCATTTAGGAAATTGCACTAAAATTCAAATGTTTCAAAATCCAAGCAAATGGAAAGCCTTTTTGCCCTTCTAAGAAACAAGGAGTTCAGCATTCATTGACTTTTAATAAATATTACTTAAACCTTTTCTTTCCTTTAAGGATTCAAGTAACTTAAAAACCTCCCGGTTGCGGTTAATGTTTTTCATCTGGCCAAATTAGTGACTTGCATCTAAATGATCCAAATTGCAGCCTTACAGGTCTCACAAGCTGTTTCAGAATTTTCACTTAATTGCCAGATCCCAGAATGTGCTCCTGTTGATTTATTAGCAGAATGGCTAAAAAAAAAAAGAAAAAGAAAACAAGCAGAGCTGCAAGGAGACACATCCAGTACAGAGGTCACTCCCCTCATGCCTGTCGACCTTATCGTTCAGAAGCTTCCAAACATTGATTGCAATCTTGTCTGCTGAAGCCTGTTTCAGATTCTGAGATATACATCTGAATGCATCCTAGTCTCCAGGGGATACCTTTGATGAATATTTCATAAACCACAACAGTCCTTTTAGAAGAGGAGATTGATCATATTCAAATAATGGTTCACCTCAACAATAACCAAGCGGATGCATTCAGCGCTCCTGACAAGGAGCAGATTGTTCTTCTCACTGGTTACTTGGCAGGAAAAGGCGTAAAATGAAAATGCGGCTCCGAGCAGTGGCATGAACAAAGTGGAATGGACAGCAAAACACAGCCATTGCTCAGGACTTGGTGCTATTGAGCTTCATTTCATTTCTCACATTTTTTCCCGGTTGTGCGTAATTTGGAAAGTGTTTCTATCTTACATTGGCTGGAAGAATTTGGGAGATGTCACATAATTTTTCAGTTCTATAAAGGCTATGTGAAGTCTCTTCTCTCAGTTGGCAGGCTCAGATTAAAAAGAAGTTGTTTCTTCTTCATGTCATTGAGTCAAAGAAAAAAGCCAGCATTTCCTCTTTCGTGTATATATCTAGGGTTTGGCTGTAACTTAAAACAAGTTGAAAGCAATCAAACACTGGTTAAACACAAGTTAGCAACACTGTCCCCAGCCTGGGTGCGATCTTTGAAACATTAGTTTGAAACATACAGCAAAAGTTTGAGTCTTGAGGAAACTCCGCTGCCCCTCATAAAGCGCCGTTTGAACAGTTTGGAAAGCAACTTTGAAAAGGAAGGAAAATATACCCTTTATAAGGAAAAAGTCAAGGGGAAGATCTTTATGGACTTGTGTGCTAAGAAAATACAACTGTTTGTTGTTTTCACCTTGATTTTTATTGAGCTCATAGAAACAAATCAAACGACAACCACATGTGCTGGACCCTGGGTTTGTTTCACAATAGTGTGTTGACCACTGACCATTAGTTCTGAATAGTTCCCAAAGTCCCCCCTGCCCTCCTCCCTCCTGAATGCAGCTCAATTATGGGCACAGTAGCCCGCATCATGGTGATTTATAGCCTGAGAGAGCTCAAGTTGTTTAAAATGACTGGTGTGATTAGTCATATGTGCTTCAGAGCAAAAAAGGCAGTGCACAGTGCTCCTGTAAATTAACAGCAGCTGCAGACTGAAGTTGACCACGGTAAGGTGGTCAAACGTGGTAAGCGTCGTAGTCGCAAGGGGACAAGGGTCGTGGGGGTCATTACACTCCTTTCAGGTATGAAAACGTTGACAAAGGCAAGCAGCAGGCTCCGTTCAAGAGTAAGAGGCTCTGCAATGAAATGACTGCAGCAGGAAAAATAAAGTGCAGGAGGGATGATAACCTGAGACGTCTGCCAAAATTCCACTCGAGCTACTGCACAAAAATATGCTCCATATATTCCATAAGCCCTCAGATATCTGCACGCTCCATTATTCCTGACAAAAAAGAAAAAGGTGTTCCTGGAAGCAACTTTTTATTCTGGATCTTTTTTTCATCCTTAGAAAAAGTCTCCTTTTTTTCCTGAAAGTGAAAGAATAGGTCTAAACCTTTTGTGCTGATTGCAATTTTTTTGTTGAATCCACAGAGAAAAGGCCAATAAATTATGTTTATAATATTGTTATTGTTGGGTCTTTATGCATTTGGGGAAAATTGTTTTTTGCTACAACCCGTAAATTAAATGAGAACACTCCTTCCGTGGAGTGGTATCAGTTTTCTCATTTCTTGATTTAGAAACTGTTTGTCCAACTCAAACCTCTGGGAAGTCACTGCTCTTTGGTGGTATTGATTGGAAAAGGGACGATATTTAGTTTTACGTTGCCATGTTGGTGTGACCAGTGTGCTTTATGTAGGATTGCGCAGCATTTATATGCAGTACCTTTTCCTCTTAATAAATCAAGATGATGTTCTGCAATTTGATTGGCTCCATTTTTCAAATATCAACTCTTCTAGCTAGATTTAGTTTTCTAAGATTTGGCTTGTATACGATGGCTTTAATCATTTGGGGAGTGCGTATACGTGGCTCAACCTGCTCCCATCTTTGGTGCCAAGATATGTCCAGCACTGAAGATTTGTAGACACAGACACAAACTCGCAGTAGATCATCATGGATGCTACCACAAAAAAGGAGAAAAGAAAAAGCTACATTCAAGACTTGGTAGCTACTTATTACTTACAAATGGGTGAAGTGAAAGGATGGTCAATTGTAATTACTTTGGGAAGTTATTTTTCTTCGTGGGGGAGAACAACAGGCAGGAAGACGGTACAGGAGCTTCTCAAAAAAGATATGTGGTTCAAATAGAGATGTACAGATGTACGGATGTATTCCTGCTGAAACTCAAAGATGAGTGTCAGACAGATAACAGCCACTAAAATTGCTGGCATTTACCATGCTGTGCAGCAATTCCAATCATACGGGTCATCAGTGTGTCGTATTAAGCACCAGTCAGTACCAGACTGTACTTTTAAGTTGGTTCTTGTTGTTGTTGTTGTTTTTATGTTTTTTTTTTTTTAAATAGCTCTTTCAATCTATTGGCAGGAGAAGGGAAAGTTGCTTTTGCTTTTGAAAGTTACTTCAAAAAGTTAATTTTTTTTTTAAGTTAGACATTATTTAAAAACTTACAAATACCTTTCAGCATTGATAACTAAAACAATACAAACAATCTGTTTCTTACATTTGACTGGTTAGAATCTGGTCACCCAATGCTAAGCAAGCTTGCTTCATTCTTATAAATATATATTTAAAAAAGGTAACCAAGGAAAAGTTGCATTACTATGAAAGGACATTATATCCTGCTAGTCACTTTGTATTATTCCAGACTAAAGTTGAAACTGCTAAATTTCCAGTGTGTAAGATTTAAAGTTTTTTTTTACTTAACAGAATTTCTAACTACTGTTTTAATATCATAGAACCATAGCAGTGACAGAACAAACACTAGACATCATCAAATATTGAAGACTGAACATTAAAACATTTAGGCCTCGATTGTACACTTCCCGCTACCTACTAGCCGCTACCCGCAAATTGCGGGTTTAGGAACCTCCGCTAACCGCTAATGCAATCTCCCACTCCCTAAAGCCGCTACCCGTTATGCCGACTCCCTTACTCACATTGTAGGTGTGGCAATGGGCGTATCTTTTTCCCTTTCCGCAAACTCGCTATCTTGCGATTGCGGGTTGCGGGTAGCAGGTAGTCTGACCACCAGCTACCCGCATGTCGGCGCGTACAAGAGCGCACCAAGATGGCATCAATGTGCGTCCACCTGGTCACATGTGGACGTGCACAAACGGCATCTACCTCTCAAATTAACTCTTGTGTAAAAAGCGTGATTTGGCCTCAGTTTGAACCCCTGAGAAAATAGCAGAGATTGTCTTAAATCGGCTTGCTCGCTAGTTAAACCATAGACGACCAGAGCGTGTTTACTGGGAGCGCACCAACTATCTGGGACTTTCAGGTAGTCGTGAGGAATTGTCTGTGTAAGAATATTTTTATGTATATATCAGGGCAGAGGAGGAGGAGGAAGGAAGAGGAGGAAGCTCTACAGCAGAGTCCCAGATGAGCTCCGCACGAGAGCTGCTCCGATCTGGATATAAAGACGCTTCATAGCGGTTTGCGGATAGTGATTTGTGGGTAGCGCAGGTGGGATAGCGGGTTTAGCAAGGTGGAAGATTGTGTTCTTTGCAGGGAAATGCCCCTCCCGCTACCCGCTATCCCTAAATAGCGGCTTTAGGAGATCTGGCGGAAGATCGAGCCTTTAAAGTATAAAATATTACAGGGTAAGTAAACAAAAGATGCACAGCTTCAAATGGCAAGAAGACCTTTTCAAATTAAAAAAAAAAGATAATTGAAATTTTTCATAGGAGAAGGCAACATATTTACATTTCTAGATGCCTTGCATTTTAGTAAGTTATACTAAAATTTTGAAAAATTCCTTTCAAGTATGTTGCATTTAAAGTAACCAACTCACAGAAATCTATTACACTGTTAATTGAAATACATTTCAAGAATATTTTCAGTTGTAAGGATACCAATTATTGTGTTATTATCCAAAAAACAAGTTATGTGAAACAACTATCTGTAGGCTGGTGAGGACAGTTCAAACACTGGCTCAATAAAGTGCTTTTTAATTGGTTTTTTTTTTTTTTGTTTGTTTGTTTGTTTGCATTTTTAGCAGCCAATATGTTGTTTCTTTGTGTGAGGTGTGGGTAAAGGGAAATGGAGGAATTTGGTCATTTGCAATTTGCAGCTTCACTACTAGATATTACTAAACCCAGAACATTGCTCTTTGGGGAAATCACTATTAATGAACGAATAAATAACCTTGCTCTCTCACCATTCAGTTCTCAACTGGGATAACCACGTTAAATACCTGCACACCTAAAAGCATTAGGAGTCTAAAAACTTTTTGTTGTTCTTGTTGAATTTCACCATTTTACTCTGGCATACACCCACACAGAGACGGATACAATCTCACAACTTTGTTTCCCTAAATTCAGCCTTAACATTCAGAGCTGTCAGTATTTCTGCCAGCAAAGAAATTTGCACCTTTCCTTCCTCTACAGTGGATTTGAGTGATGATTAAACATCAGTGGCAAATGGAGAGACTGAAAGGAACCTTTTGATCTTTGCTCCCATAAGACTGCCTTTAAAACTCAGACCTTCACAACTTTCTATGTGTTTTAGATGGTTATACGAGTTTCTGTGATTACACTCCAAAGCAGCTCTGCTGGAAATATCGGCGAGTGTCAAACTTGACAAGTTGTCTGCTAAAATGAGGAAAAAAAATCCCTATCAAACATCAAATTGGCTCAGAAAGGAGGTACATGTGAGACACATTGCCAGGAGCTGTTTGTTTTCAACAGTGTTAATGTGCTTTAGGAAGATAACTCCATTAAGCTTTAGCATCTTGACATGTTGTAGCTTATTCTTTGAAAGGCTAATGACCTTTGCATTTTGCTTAAATGGCCTTTGGCATTAGTAGCTGTAAAACATTTTAACAACAAACTGAGGCTTAAAGTAATTGCTTGGGTGAATTCCCAAAGCACTTCAGCCTCACACCAACCTACTTTTAGCTTTATATTTAATACTCCTCTTAAACAGAATTGTGATTTTTGTGTGGCATCCAAAATGGGAGTTCAAACTCAACAATGCAACAACATCAGAACATTTAGCAAGATCAAAATAAGTTGTCATCAAAATGTCAGCCAAGTGGATTTTCGGTGGAGCTTAAACACCCATGTGGTGTTTCTTAGTGCTATTAATAGAACTTCCTGAGGATAAAAAGGCAAACTTTCAGAAGTGTTTAATTGCCATTTACCTTAAACAGCTATTTACCTACATATACAACAAAAACCACACAGAGGCTTGGGTTAATTACAATGCAGAAATGTTGCAGTGCCTTATAAGCATTTATATTTAGAGCAGAACTCTAATTTTTTGTCCTTTCATTACACACTGACATGCATAAGGCTTCCAGACAAAAATCCAGACTACACGTCTTGGTTTTTTAATTGGAGGATGACATTCCTTTGGATTTGTCTCCAAAAAGCTCAGTGTGGTGACTGTTTTGAATGTTAAGCATGCTCGAGTGACTAAATATATACTCTGAATGGGCAGACTTATATTCAATGTTTATTCAAGTGGACAACTCCCACTGCTTTTTTTTTTGTTGATGTTCGTTTCACAAAAAGCTTCAAAAATAACACCCTTCTCCTAAAAGAAACTCTTTAGGATGCATTGCTGTAGTGTAACTGATGACAGGAGCGCCATAAAAGTCCAGGTTTACATACTGGTAACGCAAAACTTTCCTACACTGGTGGAAGAATTCTTGTTTTCATCATGGTCCTCCATGATGAAAGGACCACGAGACACCTCCTTCGAGTGGTCTGGTGGTTAAGTACCATCACCTTACAGGTAGGAGGTTCCTGGTTTGGATCCCAGCTGTGGTCCTTTTGAGGAGAGTTTGCATATTCTCTACGTGCCTTCTTTGCCTAACAGCAAAGCACATTAGGTTGATTGGTGATTCTAAATAAGCCACTGCCATGAGTATGAATGACTGTGTTGTGGAGAGATGACCTGTCATGGGTTTATCCTGCCTCTGGTCTGACAGATAAAATCAAAATGGCAGCAACTAATTTTAGATTCATGCACTATGATGAAACATAATTCTTCAAAAGCACTGCACAATATATAAAACATCATAGTGATTACATGAAAGCATGAATCATTTTACCAAAAGAAACTCCAAAAATCAGATTACTGTACTCTTGCCTGGGTCCATATCTTTGAATTTGGCCATTCTGCTGGCTGGACTGATACATCTATCTTAAACAATTTCTCTGTTGAGAAACAAATGGTCCAGTGAGCTCAGTGAGAGAAGTATTTGCAACTTCTGGCATTGTCACCTTACTGATGAGTGCTGTCATGTTTTGTACCATGACATGGCCACTTTCAAATAGGCAGTGTTTGCTTTTTTTTGTTTTTTCAAGCTAAACCCAGTGACAGAGTATGGCACAGAGTGATGTCACCGTGTGGAAGAGAAACCCATGAAGCATGGGGAAGGTACTAAACAATGAGTTGTTCTCAAATTGTTTAGTGTGTGAAACCCATCAGTCACGTAGAGTGAACAAACAGCAACTTCAAGATTACAAGACAGCAAAGTCATGTAGTGTGAACAGCACAGAAGTCTGCAAATGCTGAAAGTCATTCTTTGTTAAAAGCAGCTTTTGACACAATGTCAGACAAAGGCTTGGTTCATAATTCATCATTAGAGCGACCTGAAAAATAATTACTGAATGTACAGGAACTCTGGTTCTGTGAATATATGGATAGCTAATTAAACTGAACACCTTTACTGAAATTACTTTCCATCCATCCAACATACATACCCGCTGCTTCTTATTCAGGGTCACAGGAGTCTGCTGGAGGCCATCTTAGCTGTCTTAAAGCAGATGTTCAGGGCACAACCTAGACAAGTCTATCACAGAGCCACACAGAGACAACCACAGACAAACTTTACAATCACCAATCAGCCTCAAATGCATGTTTTTGGATGGTGAAAGGAAAGAGGAGAACCCAGAGAAAAGCCACACAAGCACATGTTAACTCCACTCAGAAAGGGTAGAGAAAGGGTAGAGTTAAGATTCAGACCAAGAACCTTCTGACTGTGACAGAACAGCATCACCCACCTCATTACTCCAAAACACAGAAAACAGAGAATGCATTACAAGAAACAAATCAGACTATTGAAACAAAACTGGCAGAGCTTTTAAATACCATAAATTTGTAGAAGGAATAGTCATCATCATAATAGCATTACGAACAAATTTGATTCAATTATAACCTCTTACATTTTACACTCTTCTTCCATAGAAGCTTTATATTTGAACAAAGCAGTGTGCTGTACAAATACAGCACACTAAGTGGACTAATGACAATTATATACATAAGCTGACAGGTTAGCTATGTCATGGTCTACAGCACAGTACACACATTTATCCAGCAGGTTCTGAGATGACCTGATGCTGAAACAGACCATCACCACCACAGCCGTAAACAGATGGTAATGAGCTGTCTGATATCAGGCAGTTTCTCAGAAAGATGACAGCGGATATGGACATCTTACGAGGGAGGCTGCATGATGCTGAGCTGACCATCGGGTCTCACCAGTAAAGGAGGACCTTGTATTTAAAGAAATGTCAATTTTGTTATACCTCCCCACATATTTGATTTTTTTTTCCTATCTCACATTACAGAAAAAGTCTGGTTTATTACTCAGTGCAATTGCTGAACAGACATCAAAACAGCAAATGTAAAAGGTGTGGCACTGTCTGAAATCACCTTTTTGTTAATTTATTTACGGCAGTATATAATGGACATTATAGGCTACATTTTAATCAAAAGAGCAAAAGTAGTAACATTTGTGGACACTACGCATTATCACTGTCTGCTTAGACTCTGTAAGAGTGGGATTGTTAAATGACGAATGCACTACTTTTGTCATTTGAAAGTTGAGTTTCTAGTCAGAAAAGAACGGAGGCTCCAGCTATGAGTGGCAGAAACAAAATGCCAGTTGTTACTAAAATAGCATCATTTTTAATACATACAAAACCCTGCATGTGCTTTCAGTATATTAGCACTGTACATTCCCAGTGATGTAACCAGAACTGTACTCTGAATTGAAGTAAACAGAAGGTTTTTATGGGTAATCACTTGGACACCCTTTTGCTAATAGTAACGGCTATTGATAGTTGCCGTATCAAACATTTTGTCAAATCTAAAAGGCCAACCACACCAAGACCAACAACAGTAACTGTAGAACTCATAGTGAGAGCATCAGCACTGTTGATTCTGACTGCTGATGTACAGAGTAGGTGGAGTTTAATCCACTTTGACCTTGTGACTGTATTTTCTTTTTCTTAATCTTTGAAGCAAGCAGGCAGGTTGATCAGACAGACAGGATAGATAAGATAGATAGATTTTTTTTCCCTCCCCCCTCTTTTCTCCTTTTGGCTTTTTTCCTTTTGTAGAAGTCACAGCAGATCGTTGTGTTGTACATGTTTATTTGTCATAGATTTTTATGTAGCATGTCTGTTCTGACACCAGCCACACACAATGCCTCAACTGCCTGGTATTTTTTTTGATTGTTTTTGTTTGTTTGTTTGTTTGTTTGTTTTTTAAATTCACCAGTTTCCATGGGGTGGGGAACAATTTTTTTTTTCTTTGACTGAAACCTGGATAACAGTACCACCTTTAGGCAGCTTTATGACAAAATCCATTAAATCATGAAGTTAATTATTTTCAACATGCTGGAACACTTCTCTATTCATGCTCCACTTACATGTCATGTTAACCTGTTCATTCCTTTTCTCTTCACCGTTATTCAATTCAATAATATTTCAATATTAACCAAAGGGACGTTAAAGATAATTAATTCATTAAGAGTTATGTATCAGTATCCTCGGATTTGACACCTCCACCATTTAAGAAGCCCTTGTGTCACTGGAGTGTGACTGCATACTGTCAGATCACATCCCAGTAAGGTTGTAAGTGTTTCCCTGAATAACAGGTAGCTGAATGAGTTGATTAGAAATCCTTCTGTGGGGACAAAGTTAACAGGAAGACCATTGAAACTGGAGAAGTCACTGACTGGAGTGGGAACGAATATGACTATGAAACAGACATGAAAAGAAGACACCAGTTGAAATGTGGATGTCAGTGCAAGGTTGTCTGTGATGACTGAATAATCTGGTATTGAAGAACTCCATCCACAAAAAAATAAATGTACTTTTTGCAAATAGATTTTTTTTTTTTTATAGCAAGAAGCCCTGACAAGGATGAAAGAAAATGGAAGACTTTCTTTCACAGCAATCTGCAATACTGACAGATAAAAACAGTAGCATTACTTATACCATTTATCATGCAGGACTTTAAAATCAGCAGTGTTAGGTTTATAATAGTCACAGTGATTGTCAATGTGCCATAATGTTGCAGTCATGATTACATGTACAATAAAAAATGTCATGTTAGTATGAAATGTGTGCACTGTAATACATAAAAAAAACTTCAGCTAGTCTAATTTATTAATCCTGCTGTTGATGCTTTATTTTCAGCATCTATAAAACAGAAAAAAAAAACTAATGTATTCCCTGACAGAACTTAAAAAAAAAAAAAAAAACTAAGATGGATGTAATCATAAAATGGCTGCTGTACACCCACATGTTGTATTTCTGATGTTTTGCAACATGTTGTGCGTGTTGCATTGTTCTCACCATCAGGCTGTCTTCAGTGAGATTAATGTCATGCTCTACCAGTGGGCTCATTTTACCCTGTACTGACTAAGTTGATGATGCATTAGTGACTGACCAGTATTTTCTAAATTGAATTTTCTGCTCTGGCATCTGTCCAAAACATGCTGCCTGTATTCAGCAGGCATCCCCAAACAGAAGCCTGCATGCGTTTGGCAGCTGGAGAGCGTTCCTACTTCATTTATCCAAATTCACCAGACCTTGAGGCTTGACAGGCTTGGTAATCAGTGTCCACAAGCATAATCCCCATGGTCTCAAGACACCATACAATCAAATCCCTCTACCCTCCTTTCTCAATTTTATATATGAACCGTGTTAAAAGAAAAAAAAAAATCGCCCTGCAAGGGGAACCGCATCTATAAATATACACACCACACAGTGTATGGAAGAATGTGTTCAAATATGAGAAGGCCATCTGCACTGCCGTTTCTAGGTGGGGGCTCCGTGCCAGCTGTAATTACTTCCTTTGTGGATCCTCATTTTCAAGTAATATTTCCACTGGAACCTGCTCCCACTTTTCTATCTGCTTAATGTCTTCTCTTGCTAAGTATTCTCCCAGCTTTGTTTTAATGTGTGCAATTTCCTGGTGTTTCAGGTGAAACTTCGGTGTGTGTTTGTGCGTGTCTTTGATTGTCAGTATTCTAGAGGAGGATTCATTATTCTGCCAGTGACTGCGTGTGCTGTTTTGTAAAAAGGTTACACTTCTGTGGTGGCAATTTTCAATATGTCTGACAAAGATGTTCCATTTTTACTCCTGAGAAAATGAGAAACACTTAAAAAAAAAAAAAAAAAAAAAGGTAGAAAAAAAAGCAACATTGCCAAACAGAGTGCAACCAGAGTACTTGGGAGACATTAGTAGTTCTCATGTGAGTGCCCATGTGAGGAGACTTGAGCTTTGAAAAATAGGTTGCAGGCTGCTTGAAGACAAAGGAGACAGTGAAGGAAATAAAGCTTCCTCTGCATCACTGGCAAGAAAGCTGAGGTGTTCAACTGACTCTGCCTCCTTCTTCAGTTTAAGCTCTGCAGTAAAGAAAAAAAAAGTGAGATGATCCCTTTTATACCTGAGATACAAATGGAATTGACTCACTTAAATCAGTTATAAGACTCTAGATGCCTGTGCTATGGTGTAGTATTTGTAGTTTCTACTGCAATATGTTGGCCAACAATATTACTTCTCAGGTGAAAATCCTGGATACGAAAATATAAATGAAAGCTACATAAACTGAGATAAATAAACGTCTGATCCACTCACTTGCACAAACAATACATCTCATCTGCTACAAAAACGGGGCCTAGAGATGTCATATTCTGCGTGACTCAGCATCTAAACAGCAGGACTGTAATTCAGAAGTTTCCTCAAGAATACTTCAAGGAATGTCAGCTTTCTCTACTCAAACATGGTGAAGTGTTTCATTCACCATCTCGAGTGGCAAATTCATTCTGTAATTGGTAGCCAGGTAAGGCTCAAGCCCTTTTCATATTGTTCATCCAAGAGGGAGGGGGCTGTTGCACCTTCTTTTCATCCTCAGCATCCTGTTTGTAAGAATCAGAAGTTTAATAGGGGGACAAAGATGATGCACCTCTGATCCAACAGCAGAGGTAGTCTCAGTCTCAGAAGGAATCAATGTTTGTGTGAAGTGTTTGAGTGTATGTGTGTGAAAGAGGCCGCCAGTGTGTCACTACTCCTTTGACACCGTAACGCCTGCATGCCATTTGAAAGCACACACCTTACAGTGTGAAGCTGCTTCTGCTTCTTCAGCTTGAATAGTTAAAGGTGAGTTAAATAATGAGGGGCAAGGACTTCAGTTTATGGCTCAAATGTGAATAAAGAGGTCAACAAGCAAAATTTCGAAGGCAAATTTTAAACTCACCTACACTCCTCAAACTGCCATTTATAGGTATTTTGGTTCACGGTTGCCCGAAGTTAGCTGTAAATGTTTCCTAATGCTGGTGAGATCATGTATCCTACCACTGAACATAAAACCAATGATGTGTTTAGATCTAGCTTGATAATGTGATGATGAGAAAATAATTACTGTAAAAGAATAACCAGTGAACAACCAGTAAATCAGTCACTGCAATCTGTAGATGATACACTGGAGTTAACTGTTGGTTCTGTAAATGAAAGAGCAATAATTTTCACATATTATGGCCATGAAAAAGGGAAAACCCCTGAAGACTAACCACCTTTGTTGTGACAGTATACTATGTTTTATTATGTAGTGTGGGATCTCTGTGTATGATTTTCTTTGTACATGTACCACGTACAATAGCCTTGATGAATGACATCTTGCTACCGACACTGAAATCAACCATTCTGAGCCATCTGATAGAGTAAAAGACAAAGCTATTAGTCAACAAAGCAGGAAAAGCTTATAAAACAATATCAAAGATCAAGCTTGAAAATTAAAATGAGTGAGCTGTCCTTATGAAATGGCATCAACGAGTAAGTGTGTCCATCAAGAAGGGATCTAGCAGAGCGGGAAAACTGCCGAGAAGAAATGCAAAATGAAACCTCGTCTGACTGCTGAAGATCTCAGCGGCGATGCAGGTTTCAAGAGGGCAGTACTGATGCTCAGACAAGGGGTTAACAGAGAAGAGTCACCAAAGGAGATCTGACCTCTGACCTCTTCACAAAAGTAAACATCCGGCGTCCTAAAAACAAAATCTGAGAGGGCCAGTTATTTTGGAGACCATTTCTGTGGAGAGATTAAGTAAAAATTTAGCTTTTTGTCCTCAATCACCACTTGGATTGCTTTTCGACAGGAACCACTTTTAATGAGAAGAACACCTTGCCAGTTGTTAAATGTGGGTTTAACAAGCTGGGAAACTGGTTTGATCGTTAACTTTGCAGACTCTCAGTCAGGCAACAGTTTATAACCTGTCTTCTACCAGCAATGGTGATGTTTCCATCAACAATCAATATCTGCATTTTTAAATGTTACATTAAAAACTTAAAAAAAAACAAAAATAAGATTGAATTTTGAATGAAGAATTGTTTGAAAAAGGAGTTAATATCTATGAGTAAAATATGGAAAAACATTTTCTGAATAAGCTCTCAAGCATCGAAAATATGGCTCACGTCTAATAACTTTAAAGGAGCAAAAAGCGAAATCATTTCACCGCTAGGTTTGCTGTTGAGCACTGCCTGTAGACCAAAACAAAGTGTGCCATTAGCCACACCTCCCTCTGCCTCTGCTCGCCACCAACCCCCCCCCCCCCCCCCCCCCCCCCCTCCACACTCCCCCACTACACCCCCGCTCGCTTCGAAGATCTACCTACACCGAGCAAAACATCACCATGGCGAGTAACAAAGTAAGTCATTTATAACATTATAATGTTTATACTGGTTTGTCCGTAAATTAATCTTTATGTCACTAATTTAGTGAGTCACCATTAGCATCAAACGTTATCTATTCGCCGCTAATTGCGTTAGCAGACAGTTCAACGTTAGTAACAATATGACGGCAGTGAATAGCTTTCCTGTTTTGTTCCGCTGTCTGCCATTTCAGTTCGAAAATGCTGCCGCCGTCACTACTCACTGGCTGTCGCGTTTTATAGAGAGGGAGGGGGGAGGAGGGAGGAGGCGAAGTTTCACATGAACGCACATGAACGCGCGGCCGGACCGGCTTGTAAACTTGAGGCTGGAGATCAACACAGAGAGCGGGTGTGTGACGTCATCCTATACTCCAGATGAAATTACACCTCTCGTTCTCCATGTAGCGATTTTTTATTTCCTTCAGTCTTAAATAATGGATTTCCACTTATTGCTCCTTTAATAAATGTTTTCAGTGACAAAAAAATCATGGCTGATACTAGCTCACATGAAGAATTATTAGTGGCAGACACTTGTGTCCCATGTGTGACACCATACAAATGTGTCCCTTGTGTGATATTACACAACCCAGGTTATTTTTTCCATATCAGTCAATACAGTATAAACTTGTTCAGTTCGTTTTTTTTCCCCTTTAATTTGTGACATTTCCAAAGTACTCTTTTTTTTCTTAGCAATTCAAAAAGGGGGTACGAAAGATAGCTTCTAACATTATCATGTTGAGGTAGAAACTGCAACCAAAGGCCAACAGAGATGAACAATCAGGTTTTTTTTAGACATTTGGTCCAAGTCGACTCCTGGCTGCGTCAGGAAGGACATCCAGCGTAAAACTTGGGCCAAATCAACAGCCAATATTTATCTCCAAGTGGAGAGCAGCCAAAAAGGAAGCAGAAAAACAGATTTAAGAATAAAAAAAAATATTAAATTTAGAGGGTTTAGGAAATAGAAAATTCAACCAAATGTTTGCATGTGAATATGCTGGATCTTTGGGGAAAAGACAAGGTATTGGAAGTAGAAGTTGCAGACAACCAGACTTGGAGAGTTGCAGTTAACAAAATCTATTGCCTTTGTCTAAAAAAGAAAAAAAAAACTGTTGACATACAGTTAAAAGGATCAATTGAAATGTATTTATCATACTACTGTGTTATGTTGTACTAAACTATTTTTGAAGAGAAAAATCATTTGCTAATTACATCTCACATTGCTGTTTTGCTTCATGACAAATATGATTACCTTTAATCAAAACATCTGAACAACATTTAATCACTAGGAAAATATATAGTGTCATTACTGCATAGTGCTAATGTTAAAATTATTTAAACTAATCAGTGGTAATTGGCGTAAAGAGGGAACTGACAGTGCATTTTTCATGTCAAGATTTATTGTCAAGATTATGTCTGACGATATAATTAAATTGTAGACATGTTTGACTGCACACTACATGGTATGTTTGAGACAATCTTTTTTAAACAGAGTTTAAAGCCGAGACGTTTCCAAAACAACAATACCTAAAGACGAAAGCCAAAAGGACACAATGTTCAGTGGTGTGGCTGTCTTTGCTACTGCCCACATCCATCTATCACAGGGCTGTCTATGGCTCCCAGGAGGGCCTATGCAATGTGTAGCACCACACCGCCTCCAAACCATCCACCCGCCAGGCTCCACCGCCATTACCACCCCGCTATGAGTGACAGGCATCCAGTTCCGCCTCACTGGAGCCTCTATCTTCTAACCCTCAAGGACAACTAAGAGGACATATTGTCATCAGCTCATCTCTCCCATTCCTACATCTGCCTCCTCCATAGATGC
This sequence comes from Hirundichthys speculiger, assembly GCA_018398805.1. NCBI lineage: Eukaryota > Metazoa > Chordata > Actinopteri > Beloniformes > Exocoetidae > Hirundichthys > Hirundichthys speculiger. Next base: position 1,751,586 of record JAGFBZ010000849.1, on the reverse strand, counting down.
ACATATGCATACCCGCTTTCTTCCCACACACGCATGCACACACACACACACACACACACAAGTACACAAATAGCCAACTGCGACCCACTCACCTGTAACAGCATCTACGTGACCTTTGCTTAATGTCCTCGGGTGCCACACCAGAACCCATTCGCACAAACAGCCTGCAGGTCTGGCTGTGCCTGCCGCTTCTCATTCACTTTTTTTCTTGTGAGTCTGTGTTTGAAACCATCTAGGTGGGGGTTGTTAAGAACCACTTCAGACAGAAACCTTGAGCAGAGGAAATAAACAAGGCATTGTCTGTGCAGGCTTGCTCACATATCGCCTCATGCTCCTGAGCTTGAATGTTTTTCTCCTTGTGGAGATCTGAATTTTTCATCTTGCTCTGTGCAAAAGTCTTGCAGTGAGAGAAGGGACCGATAGTTCTGAGCGGCTATCATACATCGTAGAGGACAGGTTTTCAAATAACTTACAAGGCTTATACTTAGTCGCATTGCTTTTGCTGCCAGTGAGCATTTCACTCTGGTGCTATGAGTTGTGTGCTGTACAAACTTTAAGTGTTTGAATTCACTCAATTTTGGAAAGTTAAAACACAAGTCAAACACACCCTTGAATTGTCTTTGCTTTGCTTTCTTCTAAGCCCATTCTGCAACTTTTATTTTTTTTGCACTTTGGCATGGTCTTAGAAGTTGCAACACTTGTGAGACAGCCGGGAGTCAACTCTAAACTTCAGTTTTAGAGTTTGTTGCTTGTAACCCCAGTACAAAACTTTCCCCAGTCAGAGAAAACTCCTTTGAATTTGAAAATGTAAAACTGCAAAAATCACGGGATGTGATTTCAGAGATAATGTGCAGGATTTCAAAGAATGGCCAGATGCATTAACAAAGACAGCTTTTTACAAAAGTAGATTTATTAAAATACAGGATCAGAGAGGAAATCTTGTGCTTGCTAAGGATAACATTTTAGAGGAGAGCTTTTAACTGACGTGCAGAGATATAAAGCATACATACACAGTGGATATTTTGGATGCTTTCAGAGAGGCTACAAGGACAAACCTTTAGGCCATAGTTGTCTCCCTTTTAACAGCAGGACATCTTTCTCCACAAGATAAACATTCAAGAACTCTAGATGAACCCCAGAAACCCAGTAATTGCCTGTGCTGCTACCACTAATAAACCACCAATAAACAAACCTGCAGACATTTCAGCCCCTATTCGATCAAACAAAGACAGCCACCTTTAAAGGATCTCTAAAAGAGACAGATTTACACCTCCTCACTAAATCCTGGAAGAGCATGAACTTCTCCTCCTCTCGTCTTCCTCTGGCCTTCCAGGACTCTGGGTTTTTCTTATCAAACTGACACTGCCTAACTTCCTAATAAACTTGTGAAATTACTGAACAGTTATTACAGAGATATCTGAAAAAAGTTTGTTCGTTTTTTTTTTCCCCCTCAACATGCAAATAAATTCATAAAAACATGATATCACCAGTATTCAACCTCTACAAAATTCTGTTTTAATCTTTCGTGATCTGAATGTGTTTTGGATCATTTTATTCTGCCTAAGAAAACAAGATCTCAGTCTCTTTCATATTGTGAGACAGATGAATTATAAACACATTATACACACATTTAATCTACCAAATGAAGGTTGTGCCCTAATGATAAACATTTTTTTTTCAAACTAACTGAATGTTCTTGCAATTATGTAATGTATCTCTACAGGTATAAGTGCATCCTTTAGTTTTTGTACCAGCTGTTTGTTTTGTTTGTTTTTGCCTAATTTCATTAGCCTTTATCAACCTCCAGTTACTGTTAATAACTGTAAACAGAGGAGAACTGTGCTAAATTGCTTAGAATGAGGAAGACATGTATCATCAATCATCTAAATCGCTCCTTTTATTTATCTGAATGAGAAGTTTATATGTTTCTGCTCAATTAAGGTTTTTTTTATGGTATAAGACGAGTACTTTTTTAGAGAAATATCTTCAAAGACCTTCAGGATGCCTTTTACTGGTTGTTATGCTGCACTCAGTTTACTAAAAAACATTTCTGAAGCCGCACGTACTAATAAATTTGCAACTTGTTTGTGGTGTCGAAGTTCAAGAAAGTGACAAGTTTTTTAGCATCTCTCAGTTAAGTTTGGTGGTTTTATTTCTTGTAACTGTTTTGGTTCACTTTGTGAACTGTAGGTGAGCACATCTGTTGTTTTCAATGGAAACACTGATAAACCCACCAAATTACTGCTCAGTATGAAGCATTTACATATTTAGCCATAGTACCACCTGGTGAACAGTTTTTCAATTACTAGTTGTGTGCACCATGTATTAGACATAATTTGTAAAAACAGGGTTGTGTTGCTGCTTGCTAATGCTTGACTTTACTATGGAGGCAGCTACACTTGAGCAGCACCTGAGCCTTAGATAAAGTTTCCCCCACAGGGCTAATCATGCATATTGCAACGTAACACAATTTAAGTGGCATATTCTGCAGCTGAAGAGTTGGAATTTCTCTCTAAAGAGCTGATGAAAGATCTGAAAAGATGAAATATTGATTCCTAATGCAGCCCAGTGTCTGCGGTAAATAAAACTATGCAAAAAAAAAAAAAAAAAGCTGATTCTCCCCGTATTTTACTTGTTATTTGATGGAAATGGAGGTTCAAATTAACAAGAATATTAACAAGAATATTTAACTCCAGACGTACGCCAAAACATAACAGCCGAACGTCAGCTCAGCTGCCACTGAAATGAGAAGGAATTTAGTAAAGTGGAGCATAGCATTCATTCTCGCAGGGCAAGCATTCATGTTTGCATTTGTTGATTTGCATCAGCTGGTTCATTCATGTGTCCCAATCAGTCTCAATCACAGCTCACTTGTAAGAAGTAATCTGCAATCATATTCATGCAGGAAAAGAATGCCATGACACTTCTCAGCCTTTCTCTATCCATATTTTAGTCCCAGTCCCGGTTGTTGACAGGCCACAACCTTCCTGCTTTGGCGACACATTTTTGGTACTTTTCCACATCCATGCACAAATGTAGCTTCTTTTTTTTTTTAACTTGACTGTCTGTGAGGCCCCTTTTTTCAGACTCCATGTCTTGTGTGCATATTAATAAAAATCTTTTTCTGAAGTTGTAATGTCATAGTTGTTTAACCGTCTACTTACAAATGTCTTAAATGACTTTGTGACCAAAAAATTGCAGCTTTTTCAGAGTCACATGTGAAACTAATTAACTTTGGTCTTAAAGGGAGAAAGAAAAAAAAATCAGGTCCATTTAAGTTTAAGGAGCAGTCCTATTTAAATCTTCGTTTGCATTATGTAGACATGAATTCTCACTATCGTTACACTAAGCTAAATTATTGTGTTGCACTCTAAAATCTTCTCCTTATTGCAGCATAAATCACACTGCAAGATTCCCAGTGTATGTGAGCATCTATTAAAGTATTAAAAGAGGCCACACAGAGGCTATTCATTTCTATCTTCAGAATGCCAATTATTGTGCACAGCAGCTGCTTTCGCTATTGAACCAGCTTAAGTCAAACTGTTGTAATACATTATTATCTATTTCAACCTGGTGTGGTGGGGTGATTCTCACTGCTGGATTTTCATCAAAAGAGATGGCCTGCTGAAAATGTAATTCACTGTTTTAGTATAAATCAATAAGCCTCCAAAATCTATTCCCTCATTCCCACCTTACGTTAATATAAAAGAAATTCGCAAATAGAACTTTAATTCACCACACAGACTTTCAGACTGTTTAATAGCCCCAATTTTATCCATAACTGCTCAATTGACACTTAAGTTTCAAGCCCATCTTAATTTGGCTTCTCCTTACAATTTTAAAGTTCTACTTCTCTCTACAGCCAAGGCTATTGTGACCCGTGGTAATGGAGATTTATGGGCTCCTGCCATTCTAACAGTCATCCTCTATTAAAGATTATATACCATTTGAATATTATTACACTGTCCCCCTCCCCACAAAAAGGGAAAAGGGATCACTGCTTGCAACGCTGCATATTAAATGTCCTAGAAGACGAGTAAAAGCAGGGTGATGCGAAACATGTTAAAAAACTGAACATGTAAAAGAGCTTCAAGTGTAAGCTAATTTGTGTTAGATCTTTAGAGGACATTTAGATGGTTCTGATGGGGGATATAAATCCTGATGGACTCCCATCTAAGCGTGTTCATTAATCATGCGTCTCATTGGCGAAGCTCTGATTTGCCACTGAGACAGATGAAGATGAACTCAGCAATATATTTCTCATCATAACACAACCCTCACATAAATATTAATAGCATATTTTCAGCTGGTGGGCATGAATCATTTTTCCGACAGGGAATTTTAAAAGCCATCCATGCGTGTCAAAGAACAGTACATAAGTGAGCAGTTGTGATAAACAACATTGCTCCGGCAACGCGGCGAAGAGAAAGGCTCAACTGTACGAGAGATTTAAAATGTGTTTATTTTGTTTTCTTCTGGCAACTTTCTATCAATGCATTTTCATCGTTCATATTTCATCTTTCAGTTTCAACACGAAAGCATTTTAATTAAGAAAGTGACCATTATTGCTAATGGTTTATTTATAAAGCAATTTAAGCAGCTGTCATTTTGACTGCATCAGTAAGAAACTGCTTTGAGAGTGACTTTCTACTTATTCTGAAAATGCTCCGACTCCTGTTATGTTACTGATGTTCAAGTCTCCTCTTATGGTCTAAAACTACAGCAGTAAATATTCTGATAATTATAGCTTAACCATGTGGAACGTAAATGGAGTCACTTCCAAGAGGTGTCTTTGGACTGAAATTTCTGAAAAGGGTTCTCTGTGGATTTTGGGAACTGAGGAGACCCCTGAAGAGCAATGCGCGGTTCCTTTTTGGGCTTTTCCCCTGGAAGCGTTTGTGCAGCAGACAGAAATGTTAAAGTGACATAATGGCCAGCCAGTGATGGGTGAGCAAAGATCGCATCATTTCTCTGTGCAATGTCAGCTCAATACATTCTGGGCTTCATTGTTGCTCCGTTCTTTTGCGTTTTAAGTTTTACAGCCTGATGTTACAAATTGTTGTTTAGAGCGTCAACTTTTCAGCGCCTGTCCAACGAGTGTGGCCCAGTCACATTACTCTTACGTCACAGATGGTTCCCCTCATGTTATCAATTCTTCTACGAAACTGGAGCTCACACTTGACCCTGTTTTTTTTCCCCTTCATGGTTTCAAACATTTGTTTTCTGAGTCGTTGAATCTTATGCTTCTCATTTGCTTCAGTGTCAGACTCGGCAGCGAGCGCTCTCTTCTCCCAGTCTACAACCTGTCTAAAGCAGCCTCTTTGATAGGACAAAGTGATCAGAATGTAAAGAACCGAGTACCCTCATAACTTGTTTTCTTTTAAGCATGTTGGAAAACTGCTGTGAAATGGTATATTTGAACATGTAATGACAAATGTGGCTTATTACAGCAACAGATGTTTTTGTTGTCTATATATATATATATATATATATAGACACACAGTGATCCCTTGCCAATTCGCGCTTTAAGTTCTACTGTTTTAGTTATTTATGAATTTTTCTGAAATATATAATATAGTTAGTTTTTTTTTAATCAAGAAAAAAGTGCAGAAATTCCGCGAAAATCCACCCCACAGCAGACGAGAAACCGCAGCTGCCAGTGAAACGTCAAACGATGACTCACAGCCTCCTGTAAGCAACACGAGAAACGCAGACGGCCCAGAACTCTAGAATCTGTGCGCTGATTGGCCGAGACGCATCACCCAAACATCACAGGATGTTGTGTGCGTTCTCTCACAGCGAAGAAATGTTGTGAGCCAGCCTGGCCCCTTTAAGAAGGTGGCCTTATGGGTAATGGTGTGGCCTTATGGGTAATGGTGTGTGTGTCGTGGGACGGCAGAACGAAAACGGGGTTAGATGAAAAGTGGAGTGAGCATAAACAGCAGCCCAGCGTGTATAGATTTACATTCTCTGTTAACCGACAGGAGCTGAACAATACAACCTGTGTGATGTTACAAGTTCCTGCAGTGCCAGAATAAAGTGCTCGTTCCATGCAGAGAAAACCGGACTGTTTCTTTTGTTGTTGTTAGCATGTTAGCCACTAATTACGAGCCAAAAATAGCACAATACCAGCGGTTTCTTTACTACGGTTCAGAGACCAGAGGCTGTGAAGGTAACAGAAAGACCACAGTTGAGCCTTTGTCTTGTTTCGCTGCAGTACCTCGCTACTTTTTTGCGTTTTTTAAACATATTTTAAACACATTATTTAGGCCTGGGGGCTCCGGCTCCAGTTCGCAGATTTTGATTTTCACAGATGCAGAGAACATACACATTTTTCCATCATTATAAAAAAATATATATTTTAGGAAAAGCAGAGCAAGCTTCAAGATTGCTCTCCTTTTCCTAAGATAGTGAGCCTGACAAGCTGCGTCAAAACCTTCAAGTTAGAATTCACTTTTGTCTTGGACAGACTCTGCTAAAATAGAGTATCCACTCTACAAGTGTTTGCCTTCAAACCAAAACATGATCTTTTCAAAACATTAAAAAAAATAAGGAAAAAAAAAGATATTGCATAGTACCAGCACCATAGACATATATACGTACAACCCCAGTTCCGAAAGAGAGGGCAGCAACGCATCTCAAAAAAGTTGGAAATGGGGCAACAGAAGGAAGACACAGGAAGACAACGTACCTTTCGTCAAACTCCAGCAACTGCTCTCATCACTTCCCAGACACTTACAGATGGTTGCTAAAAGAGGAGGAGATACTACACAATGGTAAAGCTCACCCTATTTCAGCTCCCAACAGCTAATATTTTCCATGAAATGAAAAAATGTCTCAATTTCAACATCTGACATGTTCTTTATTTTCTATTGGGAAAACAATACGAGTTTGTGAGATTTACAAATCATTGCATTCTGTTTTTATTTACGTTTTACACAGCGTAGCTCAGGTAAAGCCGAAGTCATCCACCACTATTTCAGCCTGCTTATGTGTACTTTGCTTCTTAATAAATCAGTGTTTGCTGCCAGTGTACCATAGTGAGCAGCAGGTGTGCCACCAAAACAACACTCAAGGATACTTCATGCACATCACAGCCTGCTTTGACCAACAGTTTGCTTTGAAACCTGGAAAGAGCAGAATGATGCTTTGGATTTTAAGACTTTGTTTTCACATTTCATTCAGGTATAAATACAACAAATCCTTGAATTTCTCCTGCACTCCATAGTGACAAAATTGAAAAAGTGTTTTTTCAAAACCTATACTAATAAGGTCTGAATACTTGTATGGATGAGAAATTCGTCTTGTGTTAACATTTGCAACAGAGTTCACACTTGTTAAAATAGGCTGTCACAATTGATGGTGTTAGTTAGAATGAAAACTAAGAGGGAAAATAAACTGCCAACAGCAAAAGTGGAGGAAGGATACAAGAAATATTCTGTAACATTTAGAGTTCTGAGGCACTGCGGCCTCCAGAATTTTAAATATGCGTAAGACAATTTATGAAGTTTGGAACCACCTACATGCTTCCTGGACGTCGTCCAGCAAAAGAGAACAGCCAACAACTCAATGGGTTTTAATCATCAACAGATGTGGGAAACAGTCTCAGTGTTTTAAATACACTGCACTTGTAACAGGTAACTTTCATCATAATCTCAAATGAAGCTTTTGTATTTACCATTTTGTTTAAGCTGTTTTGTTTTGGTATTTTTTTAGTTGTGTCCATTTATGTGTCAGCTGGTTTCATCATTAGTAAGTCAGAATTTGTGGCCATTTCAGCTGTTTTCTGTTTTAATGGAGTATTTTTTTTTTTTTTTTACTAAACTACAAACGAAAACAAGTGTTTAAAGATTATTCCTTCAACTTTTATCAAACATATAATAATGTGCCCAATTACCATTTGATACTATTTTTGTGCCAGTTACTCTGATGCCTACTTTCACACATATATTTGTCAAACAAAAATGATATCATGTATATACACCCACATGTGAGGAAGCTTCTCCTCCCTCACTTCTTCTTGAACCTTCGTTTCCATTAGTCCCTCCCGTGTGCTGTGTAGGAGTAGGTGGGTTCTTTAATTTTATTGGTCAAAGTAAGAGTGATGAAACTGCAGGTAGTTAGGGTAACTGCTGCGAGATATTTAAATAATTGATGTATATTAAATGTGTGGTATTTTTGACAGATTGGAAAAATGAAATAAGGCTTGTTGATGTAAGTGAATCGAAAAAACAGGTTATTTGTAACTAATCTTGTCAACCTTCTTTTCTGCAGAGCTGTCCTGAAAGGTCACTTTACAGCACTAGTGCTGTATATAAGGGAGCTCTGAGCAGGGGGGGTGGCTCTCTCTTTTTTGGGATTTCTTTGTTTGCCTTGCAGAAGAGCAGTGTTTGATTTGTTTTTGTAGTTAACAATAAAAGTTTAAATGTTATTTTTTGGAAGAACTCCCTGCCTCCATGATATTTTGTCCCCTGCATTTCACGATGCAACAACAAATCTAAAAGAAAAAAATTAACTAAATATTTTACAACTCTGTATCGTTGACTCCTCACAACACTGAAAGGGTGATGTTGCATTGAGAATAGCAAGGGATGAAGCATTTAATTCATTCAATCTTGCCGCAAACACGTCTAAAAAGTTGCCATCTCATTTTTTCACCTCAAAGTTCTGCACACATTCTCTGCAGGGGTTAAGTCAGGACTCCTGGTGGGCCAGTCCACTGCACACAGCCATGCCTTTGTAGTGTGTGCAGCGAGTCGTTTTTGTCTTGGTGAAAAATGTAAGATTTAAATCTCTGGAAAAGACATGCTCCAAAAAACCCAGTCTACTTTTCCACATTTATGCTGCAATCACCGAAGTGTAAGTTGCTGCTTATGATGCTGACACAGCCTCTGGATTAACATGAGGTTGTTTTTTTTGTTTAGTAAAGTATTAATTGGCATTTGTGAATGGGACTTTTAGAGCTTCACAAAGGTTGCCCAAAGTAATCCCTTGTGAGATGGTTACATCAGCAATTGATGATAAGACAGCAGTGCATGAAGAACTAAGAATCAGAGATCGTGGGAATTCAGGTCTGGGTTTGCACCCTTACCTTTTACACATCAAAATTCCCCAGATTACCTGAATGATTTAATGATATGTGCTGCAGAGGAAGAAACATGCAAATCCCTTCCAATCTTTCCTTGAGGGGCATTATTTTTCAACATTTTAATGTTTGTTTGTTTTTTGTTGTTTTTTTTTTTTTTTGGGGGGGGGGGGGTTTGACAAAAATGCAGATCTTCAGTCTGTCGTTTAGCCTCAAAGACTCAACCTTTCACGGATACCACTTTGTACAAAATAACCTGTTGACATATGTTGGAAATGACCTTTTTTTTACCTCCTGCTATGGTTTTGTGTGTGATGGTTAAGCAGGTAATGAGGTTAGCGGATGATTGTGTCATTACAGGTGTATGACCATCGATACAAAGCTGTGGTGGATGGTGTGGAGATGGACAGCGTCATGGAGATCGATCCGGATGACCACATTGAGATTTTCAGGATGGGAAATGGGAGTCAGGAAGTGCTTGAGGTGCATGACTTCAAACATGTAAGTCAAAGTTAAACAAACCCATAAATGTTTCTTTAATCCTGATGGAAAAATTGATGCTATTATCATGAGTTCATTTTTGGAGAGAAAAGATTTTGAGCAAAAATCCTGATCTTTACAAAGAGCCATCTGACAACATAAATCCATCCTTGAAAATCATATTTTCATCTTCACCCTCTGTTATTTTAAATGAAGAACAGTTTGGCAAACCTCTGAATCATTTCAGGAGCATTCTTAGAAATGCTGCACACACACACAACAGTAATTTGTAGTGAGCAGCAGAAGTGGAGATTTATGTGCATGCAACAGCCCAAAGTGAATAATCAGTCTCACAAAAAAAAGTGCTTTCTTCTCACTAATTCCAGACAGCAACCGCTTCACGGTACAAAGACAAACACCGTTAAGAGGCTCTTCTCTGTCGGTTTCTCACACCTTTTTCCAACTGCAACTTTGTCTTCAACAGAATTCATTAAGTTCCCTTTCATTCCTAAATCCTGTTCAAGCGTGCAGGAGTTTAAGCATGCTGCACCTAAGAAAAAACTGCAAGCTTCTCGACTGCGTAATGAATGCTCCCACTTTCACTGCATTATTTACTGTGAAATGTTGTGTTGCAAGACTCAGTGTTAAAGGATACACTTCATCTCAAACAAAGAAACCTGCTCTAAATCAATTTTGTCATTTGTTACAATGGTCTTGGTAATTCTAAAATTAATCGACACTGAAAATGGCACAACAATGGAAGCTATTGGATAGCTCCAATAGCTGAAATCAGTCCATTTCTCCCTACCTCACCCAACCCAGTACGTGCATTTGCTGCACATACATGCATAAACATATGTGCCTGTTGCTTGTTCCAAATCCTGTTGGTGAAGCACATCCCCGGAGGAGATTGCTTGATTCAATGCTCCACCACGGAAGACTAAAGTAACAACAGACTGAGCAGAGTAATTGGAACCTTGCTGACAAAAAACTGAGACAAAACTTGAAATAGGTTTTCCTAAGTGGGTGCTTGTGAGCTGATGTTTAATGTTCATGTTTTATTTTATATATATATACATACATATACATATACATACATACATACATACATATATAAAATGCACAGTGAGTTAATGCGCATTAACTCATTAATTTATAAAACCGCTGACATTTGTTTTATTGCGCGTTAACACATGTTGCTTACATGCTTTTGTTTTGAAAAGTCTGTCACTGGCTGCTGCAGAATCGGAAGACAATTGACGGAAAAACATGCGGAAAAGCTAGAAACAGACATGGAGAGCAGTAAAGTTACAGAACTTTAACGTGGACATTTTCATTTTAAAGTTTTCCCAGATGGAGGATTTGACAGAAACAAGGTTATTTGTAACAACTGCCAAGTTGAACTCCTTGTTAAAAGTTTCTGCTGTTACCACACAAATTGCCTGTTTTACTGTTATGATTGAGGGTCAGGATTTTGTTTGTAGACTTTTTTTATTTTTCCAAAAAAAAAAAGGGGGATGACATTAATACCCTGGCAGTGGCAGTAAGCTTTATTTTATTTGACATTATTAAAATGAGATTTACATTAAATAGGTGTGACTAACGAAGGCGCTACCACCGAGTTTCAAAACGTGACTTCCGTCACCCGTGGGTCGGGTGAGACCACTGGCACGGCCCGCGACTCGCAAACCAAATGGCCGTTGCTTCTTGCTTCTTGCTTCTTGCTCCGTGGTTCAGCGGTCCAGCTAGTCCGCTTGGAAGGGTTCTGGAAGGATCTGAGGCCAAAGTCCCGAAGATCCAGCTGCTGCCAGAGGTACAAGATGATGAGGTGGAGACAGTCCAGCTGGGCTCCTCTGGTCAGCTCTGGGTAGCAGCCTTCAGATACGAGAGAAGATCATTTCACCGCTGAACCCCTCCAGACCAACCCAGAACCACTCACAGCAGCCTCTTAGTGCAGCTAACAGCACAGCAAGACAGGTTATCTCTGAAATAAGAACAATTATGTTCTGCTAGACAAATCCATGGCGTGGTACATATAAATTCACCTGGGTACAGCTGTCATGGATGTAAATCCGTCCATGCAGACCAAAACTGTTGTTTTTTATCAGACTGTAAATATGTTTATTTCTGCTTTAAAGTTGGACATTAAAAAAAGTGTTTCTGAAAAGTGCTGATGTTAAAAGTGTTTGCACAACAAATGTTATGGCACAGAACGTTTAAATAAAAGTGCATTTTACACTACTTTTAGAATTTATTATTTGATTTGGCGTATACGTAAAATCAGATAATGAATTCAAAAGTAGTGTAAAACAATGTGATTAAACAATGTGATTAATTGTGATTAATCAGGGAAATCATGCGATTAATTCACAATGAAAAAAATGTAATCGTTGCCCAACCCTATTTCTATATTATTAAAACAATCACCAAGCCTGAGGGCTGAATGAGGGTGGGAAATGAGGATTATGCCACTAGGACTGTAGACAAGAAAAAGAAAGCATCCCAAGAAGGAATTACGAGACTCATTTTCATTTAAGACACAACTAAAACACGAAAAAAAGCACTATATCTATGTAAATTACATTAATTCAGATCTGTTTCTGTGCGAGGCTTCAGAGGTGATGCACAAATGCACAAACAAAAACTATATTTCTTTCCCAAGTAAACGTAGAAAGATACTTGATCACTGGGGAGATTAATGTATATCTGGTCAAGTGATGCATCTGTCAGTCACCAAAGCCTGTAGCCTCCAAACAGAAACATTTTTTTTTACTTGATAAAGCTGATAAAGTAAATGCAATGAGACTGTATATAAATAAATAAATTCCTATAAACAATTCTTTTTGTGCCTGTGTGCCCCAGGGAAAAAAAAGACACATTCATGTCCCAAGACATATCACATTTCCTGGCATTGATTTCAGTGTAACCAAATTGTATTGTTTTGTTGGTTTTTTTTTCTTCATGTTTTGGCCCTGCTCATGGATAGCTCCAATCTCTTTGTATCTTTCATAGTATTAGATTTGATATCATGCTTGTTATGGAATATTTGCTGAAGCCATGACCTCTAAGAACAAACAGAAGGCATCATTCAAGATGTTTGGCATTACAGCAACTGGCTTATTTGTAGAGAAACGTAGATACAGTATGCTTTACAGACTGCACAACACATTTCTTTTCAGATCTCTCTGGGCCTGATATTAGATTAATTCGATACAAAGCCTTAAAACTCGATTCTTAGTGTGACAGTGTGGGGTCCTGTCACTGTGCTTCCGATAGATCACGTGTCCTGGCTATTTGGCCAATGGGACATCTCTTTGGCTGACTGGTAAGAATGTGTGACTTTCACCTGGGAGGCTGGAGATCAAATCCCACCAAGGCCCTCCATAGTGTCCTTTACCACATTTGCTAGACAATAAAAAACTATTAAAAGGTAAAGCTTGCAATTAGATGTCCTTTTTCTGAGTGAGGAGATGTCATGCGCCAGATGACCACACTCCATTTAGAGCACAGTCGCACATTTTATTGAATTACCGGATTACCCCACTATGAGGAACTGCTTCAGCTCCATCATGCATGTGTTGCACACAAAATGTAATCCAAGTCCACATACAACTGTACTGTGCCCAAACACGCCTCTTGCGAACGTACTAGAGACCAGGAATTGCGCCATGTTTTAACATGGAATCATGTTCACTCATACGAACCAAACAACTGCTTGGGCATGGTACTGATTTCCTTGTGTGAGTGCAGCCCAAGTGTCACACAACCCTCTGCAACAGCTTTGTTACTGAAAGCCTTCACTAGTTGCTACTTTAAGCCTGAAACGGACATTTTTTGGGCCAGTAGCTGTACAGTTATGTCACAGAGGTCCCCCTCGTTTTGGGAAAGGAGCCCTATAAGCTGCTTACACCCAAGAAAGTAGCTTATAGGGTCCAAAGGTCCTGTGGGAAAATGTAGGTCCAAATATCCAGTACAGAGGAGATACCTTCAAAAGTTCCAAGAACCATGAAAGGGATTCTGAAAGCACCTCAAGGTTTCAGAGCTTATCTAACCTGTTAAGGATATGGCTTGTTTACATCATTACGAAAGGCCACGTGATGCAAATTTCAATGTTTTGTTTTAATGTCTTTAACTGTCTGACAGTATTTATTTTTATGAGGTTATTTTGGTTAACGCCTCTATCACGTCGTGCTTGGTAGACTTTTGAGGGACGAGGAAACAACACCAATTCTATATTTTTGAGCGGCACCATGTTAGCATTACCAATTACATGATTAATTCCTATATTTTTATTGGTCGGGGGCAGTCCTCGAGAAGCAGCAGAGAAGCGTGCAAGACCACAGCCCTGCATCCTGGCCTCCACCCTGGATTGGCAGGGGGAGCGTCGAATAAAATCAGCCAAATTTCTAGATATAAAAGCTGCACCATCCCCGGTGGAATGAATGCCGTCTCTTCTAATCAGACCAGGATTTCTCCAAAAGGTCTCCCAATTGTCAATCAAGGCCATGTCATTTGCTGGACACCACCAAGACAACCAGCGATGGAGCAACGACATGCAGCTAAACATATCATTGCTGGTCGAATTAGGAAGGGGACCAGAGAAAGATATAGAGTCCAACACGCTTTCTGCTTAGTTACACAACGATTCAATATTAACTTTAGTGACCTCCGACCGGCGTAGCTGGGTGTCATTAGCACCAACATGTTTTATGACTTTACTGTACTTACTGTTACTCTTTGCTAGTAGCTTCAAATTTGCCTCAATGTGACCTGCTCTGGCCCCTGGGATACACCTAACTATGGTCACTGGAGTTGGTTTCAGATATCTCAAAATAGAGTTGCCAATCACCAGGGTCAGTTTCTCAGTGGGTGTGTCACTGAGTGGGGAAAAACGGTTCGATACGTGAAGCGAGTGGTCGTGATCCACGGGCCTTCGTTTTGGGCTACACTTCTTCCGAACCGTCACCCAGCCACCCCGACTGGCCGGTTGCTCGGATGCTGCAGGGGATCGGCTTGCGGCACCTACTCCTACTCTAGGCTGGCCCGTCACTGTCTGGCTACTTACCACACCTGAAGGACTGTGGTCTAGTTGACGGAACCGGGCCTCTTGCTCGCTGAGCCTCACCTCCAAAACTAAGAATAAACTACACTTTATGCATTTACCATTCTCACTAAAGGTGGCAAAGGATTAGCTAAACATTTCACACACTGAGCAGTGAGAGAGAGAGACAGAGGGAGAGGAGGAGGCCATGCTAAGAAGCTAACAAGCAGAAGATACACCAATGATCAGTGGCCGTGAGAATCCCAGTTGAAAAAGTGCAAGTTACAAAGTATTGATCAGGTATCCATTTTAAGTACGTATATGCTGCCTTAAATATTGTTTCAGCAATAAGTAGCCACTGAGTTCTCCGCGCAGCTTCTTAGCACCATAAACATTCCCACAAATCTGAAAAAAGACGAAGTGATGGAGTGATGGCTTACTGATGTATTGTGCAGCAACACAGTAATGACAGAGAGCCTTTCCTGTGTCCGTAACACAGAAAGTTTATTTAACTTTTTAACAATTTCATTGCTTTTTTACAGCAGTTTCCAAAGGTATGTTTTAAGAATTAAGTACAATTTTACACAAAGAACACCACTACAACTGTTCAGCATGGCGATGGGTCAATCTTGATTTAGGAGATAAAGAGTTGCAAGGAGAACATTTTACCGTACATCTGACAATCCTTTGAGCTAAAGATCATAGCAAATTTGTGGTTATACCTCAAATGCAGTGGAGACAAGACAAGAAATCTCACAAAGCAAGAAGCCTTTAAGAAGAAAGGAAGGATGGAAACTGCCTGAGCGGCAGCATAAAGAGTCTTCAAGCTTCTTCACAGCTCTTTCTACACTGGCTATATAAATGTATTTTGGCCTTTCATCCATTCGCAACCAAGTTTTAGGTTACAAAGTGAACCTTTTGGAAAAAAAAAAAAAAAACTTCAAGGGTATAAAAATATCCAGAAACTCTAGTGGCAGTCTTGGCATGTAGGCAAGGAGACAGAAACTTGGCAGTTCCTCTGAAATGCTGGACATATAAATGTCACTGGTAAAGGAAGGTGCCTGTTGATTTGGCACTCTTCAGTGCTTCAAATTGAGTTTATGCATTTTCCAGTGGATCGTTTTTTTTAATTAGTTGTTTGTTTTTTGTTTGGTTTTTTTTTTTTAAAGCAACCACTGTCAAATTTAGTTGAGAACTCTGATTTTAGAAATACCTATGTACATGTGGCCAAGCAATTTGTTGGCTCTGAACAGGTTAATGCTGTTATTTTGAAGTAAATTTGTTTAAAATGTTGAAGACTGCCTGTAGCGCATCCTAGTAAATACTGGAAAAGAGACAAGGCAGCTTTAATATGACCTTTACATCAGATTCACAATTACATCTGGTAGTTCTAGAGTTGCAGCCGGGCTGAGACAGAACCAGAGGACCCATAGCTTCCTTTTTTACAAAGATATGCGCACCAGCATATGGCATACAATGCTAGTCTACATTTTTCTGTCATTTGTGATCAGACAGCCAAACTATAACCCTCAATCATAACTGCCATCAATTTCTCAGCAGAGGTTTTGACTCTCTTCGTGCCACAGAATTTGTCAGTCACTTTTGGCTTTCTATCTTGACATCAGATTTAAATACAAGGATTCATAAATCAGCACAGATGCTGAAAGAAACATCTGGTGAGTGCTAAACATAGCTACGGTAGCTTTCATGTCAGCTTGACTTGGTTTAGTTTTTCCCCTCCCTCACCTGTAAATCATCACCTAGCTGGCAAAACTAAGAATTGAGTACACCTGGTATGATGGTCTACAAATAATATAACTTAAGTTGAATATAAATGCTATTTGGTAGATTTAGATTTCTGTTATTCTTTTAGATAGCTTTTAGCCGTGAGGGTATGTTGGTCAAAGGGAAATTGGAGCGGGGGGAAGTTTAACCTTTCTCTTCTGCTGCTATGCACTTTACACCCCACTTCTTCACACAGTAAATGAAACGGAAGCATCAAAAATTGCCTCCAGCAATCATCCATCTAAATTTTCTTTGGAGTTCCCCTCCCGTGTCAGCAGGTAAACTACAGATGATGTAGAGAACAGCCTACAGTGACATTATGCTCAGATGTCAGTAAGTGATGTTATTAGCGATCAGTAACCATTAATCAGTAACAAAATCAACTTATGAAACACATGATCAAGTTTATGACTGGTTAAAAGCGAATACAGCAATGCACGTCACATTCAATGTATTTATCGGCTTAAGTAATACGTGCCGACATGGCTTCAGCTCTGAAGGAACTGAATGATGCATGCAGTTACATGTTCCCGAATGCTCAGAGCCTGCGCACGTGGATATTTCAGCATTGTCTATTAAAATTACATTGCATTTCCATTTCTCTTCCCTGTCTTAATGCGTCTTTCTTCATTTTCTGGTTGACCAAGCCCAGTAATCATCCTGTCTCATCACAGCATTGCCCTCTTCTCTTTTGCTGCAGCTCACCAACACAGCAGACCCAAATTAAACAAAGTCTCATCGCAATAAAGCCCGCCATAAACATTGTGCTTTTGTGCTTGAGTCTATTATTGCCCCATCCTTTTTCCAAAGAGATGAAATTACATGTGGTAGATTATGATGGCCATCACTTTGTATGTTATCTTGTGCAGCTGGTATCTGGTTCTAAGAGTGACAGTACCACAGAAAATGTGGAACTCACACCCACATGGTCAAGTTAACTGATTCACGGGAGATGTCATAACAATCACTGTGTTACTGTAATTAAATTTAGATTGAATCAAGTCCATTTTCATGGTACCGCTCATACAAATTTCACTTGATAGAATTTTAAAGCAGCAGTGTCAGATGTAGATCCACCCGTCTGTTCTAATACAGTATGCTGAGTGAGCAGCTCCGCTCGGCAGAAAATAAATTGGATACAATCTGATCTGCTGAAGGTCTTTCAGGCTTATTCTGGCTGAACATCTTAGATTAACAGAGTGGTAGCAAGAGAGAATTAACAGATCTTTCTTGCCTATTGAGGCTCTGCATGTCAGATTGAATGGAGCCACAGTCCACATTGTGGAGAATCATCAGTGGAGCTGAAGAGAGTGAATCCACACTTGACTGCGCAGATTAAGAGAGTGACAAGGACCTATGACTGGCTAATTCAATGGGGGCACTCTGTAGAGAGAGGGGGGAAAAAACACATCCTCAGTGGTGTCACTTCACTCTCCTGTGTGTTATACCCTGTCATGAAGTATTATATTCATTCTGGTTTATAGTGAGGACATCACTTTCATGGGCCATGCACTTGGTTTTTAAATTTTAAATAAAACTTTAAATTAAAAACATTTATTCCATTCATTATGTTATAGCTTTAACAGCTTTGATTATCAGCAGAAACCTGTGCATTTTAAAAAAAAGAGCACCCCAGTGTTTATGAGATATCTACATCACAGACAGATGATGAATGATACATATATCTGAATTTATGAGTATCCCTTCATTTCTTTTTCTTTTTCAAAGGGAATCACTGGGATTCGTTTTGCTGAACATCAGAGATGCTACATCAGGACCCAAACGAAGAAACTACCCACAGTGGCAGAAGTGGAGACTCAGAACAGAGAGTTACTGGTACACTATGCCTCCACACTCTGGTATATGTACGCCGGACTCCCTGTAGTCTTGCAGAGGCTGTCATGCATATTGTCGGGAGATAACCAGAGCAGAGCCCTGTAAGCACCACATAAATCCTCAGCCTGTCAGTCTCATCCTATCTTCCCACCCCTCTCACTGAGGAACAAACTTGGGTTTGTAGTGCCTGTGAAACTGCCAGAAGGCTAACCACAAACCCATAGCCTCTTTGTGGCTAACATCAAATGATGCTTGCTGTCAATCTTGAGCCAATATTAATTTTTAATCATCTCCTCCAAAGGCTCAACCCAAATAGCCTGAAGGGGGAAGGGTGCAAGAGAGGTCTGAGTGAGAGGTAAACCATTAAATTGGTGTATTTTTTTAAGACATTTTCTTCTATAAAATTCACGAGGCTCCCTCACCAAGTTCGGGGTGATTCATTTTACTTCTCTGGGCTTTTATAGTTGAATGTGAACTTCAGAACAAGAAATGGAAGAAATTCAGTCAATCAAAATTCCCATTTTTTTGTGTCACAGTGCAATTCACTGAATGTGCCGCATGTTCAAAGAGAAAATCCTTCTCTCAAATGTCCCAACTACTAGCAAGCTCTAATTTACATTTCACATTGGAGCAGAGCAGAAGTGGCTGGCAAATATCTGATGCTCCAGTCAGCGCTTCATTGAATAGAAGAAAAAAAAAAAAGAAGAAAAAGCAGCAGCCAATTGTCAGTCTCTCATTATTTTTAACTTTTTATAAATCAAAGATGTTACACAAAAAAAGCCACCACTGTTTGTATCCACATGGACAGATACTAACTGCCCAGGAAGCACTGTGTGTCCATGCCCTCACTTTTTCCTCCTTTTTTTTTTCCATACTCTGAAGTCTAATTGGTTCAAGTCACAGCTCAAGCTAAATCATTTAAGGCTAGCACAGTAACTAGGGCTCATACTAGTGTTGATATAACCCCTTTATGTTTTATAAAATAATAAGTCAAAGGGTGTTTTGAAGTTGAGTTTTATAGCTGGTGGTTCATAGAGTCAGAACCTTGCCCTAAAAACAACACACCTAATAAGTATACTTTACTGGCTGAACAAAACTGTTTTATTTCCTGGTTTGTTTGTTTTTTTTAAAAAACAAATTGTCACTTTGAATAATTAGTTGTGTTATGAATGTTTTGGAGAAGACAATTTCTGCTTTGATTATTACGCATATGTACTAAATTTTTGGCAGATGGTCAACCTGGTCACATGGTTAAAACATAGAATAGGCATGAAAAAACTACAGCATTTATGCTTATGAGAAGAAATACTGCCTTTTATTTTATTCAAAACCCCTGTTGTTTTTAAAGAGAACATTGTTTTCATAATGCTTGAAAGTGTATATAGGGGTATCTCAAGGGACAACCCACTCAAAAGTCAGTATGAAAATATCAGATCCATTCAGATTACCAGGGGTCTGTTAAGTTAGAGAACCAGCTCAGAGACATGTCCATGCTCCCCATCTTTATCTCCAACTACAATCTCATCCACAAGTTCACAAACTGTGCTTTACTGTTGAAAGCAATGTACATTTATCTTTTTAATGAGCTTGTTTGAAGAACTAGAGTATTTTCCTCCAGTGAACAGCATCACAGAACACTCAGTTTGAAGAACTGGGGGTGAACTCTGATGCGAGCTATAGGCCAACACTTGCTCAGAATGAGGACCAAAAGGAATGGATTTTCACCTTGCGAAAAAGAGAAAGAAAAAAGAAAAACGTCACAGATTTCATAGTGATTTCAAGTAATTTCTTGATAGATTTCAGAGTGAACACTCGACAGTGTCACTTTTGGATACAGCAGTTACATGGACTGGGACCATATAACATGGACTGTTTTGCGACTTGATATAGAAACACAGATTGTGTTACATGGACTGCAGACTGTGATGCAACATGGATTTATTTCCCACCTATTGACTGCTGTGAAAGGTGATGCAATGTAACACAGCATTTGCTCTAATCACTGAACATCAGCGTTTGAAAAGTTAAACCAACAGAGGGCCGATCATGATGAGTATTTATTGAGCCTGTATGTGAAATAGGACTTAGTCTACCCACCACAACCTGGCTCTGGTGTGGCGCTTAACAACCTGGGTTGGTTCAATGCACAACTCACAGTGAGATTGCAGGACGAGATTGTACCTAAAAAGGGGATTACGGTCAAGCGTACATGATCAAATGTCTGTCAAGAGAGATGTTATGATTGTGGAATAATGCCAGGTTAATATTTTATCACTTTGGTGTATGCTATGCAAGCTCTCAGGCACCCTACTGCATGCCCCTCCAGAAGGTATGACACATTTGTGTGGAAGCATACAACTATGCAACTGATCACAGAGGTGGCACATCACACAGAAGAGAAGGGTGGAAAGGAGTGGAGTGGCCGGATCCACCTCCTGAAACTAGCAGCTGAGAACAAAGGTGTAAAGACGTGGTTGAAAATGGAGCTGTCACCTTTTGACATTTCATTAAGCCCTCTGGGAAATTGTGACAACTTGTAGCAAGAAAAAAAAAAAAAAGAAAAGATGTCTCCTTTAATGCCAGCTTCTAAGGGCTCCTATACACTGCACAATTTTTGCATCATGTAAAATCATAACCTCTCATATCACATGATTTGCATTTGGTCATTCTTTGGGATGATGTCCAGAATGGTATGAAAGACTGTATGATAGTAAGACCTCTTGAATCATAGGCTACTACTGATGTAGAGATGCGAGCAGATGGACAACTGCATAACACATATGCACTGACAGTAAACAACATGTGAAAAAAAAAACAGCTCTGTTGTAGCATTTACATGTGACAAAATTCTTTTTTTAAGAAAAAATAAAATAAAATAAAAAGTAGTGAAGGAGAAGAATGTGTTCCCGGTAATGCTTTGGGAGAACAGGCGCTAGGTTGGAATAATCAATACATCAGCTTTAATCGGCTAGTAAATAGACAGGTCATACGATTTCTGACACTGTCAGAAATTTCTATCAGGTAGTCTTTGGTCATAAGACCAGTGTGACAACTGTCGTCAAATCACATATTTTGTAGAATGTAGGACAGCCAATTTTGACCAGAGACATCCCCACAATTCTTTTACCATGCTGCTCTGTCGTCCACAAGGGCCAAAAAATCGTACATTGTGCAATGCGTTAGAGCCCTTACAGCCTAGTTTTAAAATCAAAATGCAAGCCAAGGATCCCATCTGATGAACTTATGCATGATTTATGCTTCTGCATCAAACGGTTGTAGCAGGGAACCCTGCATTATAAACTCAATCAAAGCCTGATGTGCATGTCCTTGGAATTATAACAACACATTTGATCAACTGCAACAAATAGGTCCTCTTGGTAGCATCACAATGCATTTCTCTCTATGCATTTCCTCCTACTACTCATCCATAGATTACTGCGATGATAGTAAAAATAATTTGTTTAAAAAAAAAAAATCATTATTATCTCAGTATTTATCAGTTCCAACTTACATACAATATACTTTATTTGCTCTGTTGGCATGTCAGATGCACATAAAGGAAGTACCCAAAATTAAGCCTTTAATGCAGAAAACAACCAGCACCACTACCTAGCATTTGATGATTTAAATATAAATATCATGTGGCTACTGTAGCCCTCGGCACTAGCACAAGCCTATAAATCAATTAATGAATTAAGAGAATGATAAAATAAATTAAATATAACATATTTAATCTTATGAACTCTAATTTACCGCTAGCGTTAACATTACAGTAGCATAATCTTTATGGCTTGTTGACGTTAGCAGCATTGCATTTTTCACGTATTCCCACAGTTTTTAGTGTTTGGTTATGGGAATAGATCATGCTATTTTCCAAATGACATTGTTTTCATTTTACTTAAGTTTTATGATAATTTGTCCATATTAAACCATATTTTTAGTTTGAGCATTATTGTAGTACTGATCTCAAACAAGTAGCTCACATCATCACCAGAACAACAGATGCTTGAATCATCTGCAAATAAAAATAAAACCATAGAATGTTTCCATACATTTAGAGACACTGCCTATCTCATTAACATGGAAAAAAAAATAGTTTAGGACCCAGCACGGACCCCTGGGGAACACCACAAGTAATACCCGACACTTAAGTTGGATGATGTTTGCTCTAAACAAAAAAAAAACCCAACTCCATGAAGTAGAGACTGATCATTCTTTCCTTGGTGCACTGTTGAAAACTTTAAAATTGTCACAGCTTCTGTAAATGTATTAACATTAGATGAACTTTTGCCCTTTTACATGCAGTGGGTCGGTGACATCATGACACATAGCTGGTAATTGTCCATCTTATGAACTCGCACAGGCCTTGTCTATACTAAAATCTGCCCTATTAGGAGAATTCCCATACTATGACATCCGTAGAGTTTCCAATATGTCCACTTAAAAATTACAAGTCACATTTTTGTTAACTTTTACTTCATGTTTGAAATAAAAGTTGAAACCAGAAATGTTTACAAACAGTTTAGAAACATCTTTTTGTGTGTGTGTTTGATAGTAAAGTTTAGATCCATAGAGATGCAGAGTTTCCGCATCTCCACGTGTTTAATGTGTTTTATTAGATGGCAGATCAAGGAATGATGATTCTGACTCAGAATAGCAAACAACAAATATTATAGCAAACATTATACACATTTTCTCATTTCCATGATATTACTGTCATTATGATTCTACTGATAACTAGTATATGTACTTATTTGATAATAGAGCTGTGCCAGTGCACAGCCTTTAAAGCTTAATTACTGTATAAATATAAAGGCAAAGCGAGGCAGCAGGTATTTTAAAATGCAAAGAATTGCAAAGTAAATCTATCAATCAGTCTTTACCAAAGAGTCAAGAGAAGTGAAAGTTTATTTCAAACAAATATGCATTTGATCAATAACAGGCAATCAGCAGGAAAAGCCAAAACAGCAAATATATCAATAAAATCAGAAATTAAAGGCATATAAACAGCCAAAATTCATAAATCAATGGTTATTAATAAATTTAAGGAATAATAACTATTAAGTAAATAAAGGAACATCAAATAAATCAAGAAATTAGAATTATACATATGATGAAAAGTCAGAAAATTCCTGAATCAGTTGTAAATTGAATAAATCAATAAAATAACAAGAAATAAAATCAGGAATTAAAAGTATACATACAATCAAAATCTTTAAATTGATGGTCATTAATAAATGTAAGTCAAAAAACCAATAAATCAATAAAGCAACAGCAAATAAAAATGGTCTTGAACAAGTATGAACAAAAATCCACTCATTCCTGAATCAGCAGTCAGTTAATAAATCAAAAAAAGCACCAACAAACTGAAACAGGACTTAAATTACCTTAAATTCAATATTTACAATAAAAATCAAGTAACTGTGATCAAAGCAAGAAAGATGACATGAGCTTTCAACAGAGATACACTCAATAGTCTGGACATCTCTAATGTGAGAACACCAGGCCACTGAGACTCTGCAAACAATTAAACAGCTCATAGTCAACAAAGATATTTACAGTCAAAATCAAAACCAATAAAGAAATATAATCAGAAATAAAGAAATAAAGTCAGTGGTAAACCCTTCAAATTGATAATCAAAAAGAAGGGCGAGGGGATTTAAGATGTGGGCTTCTGTCTTTTGGATTTTTTTTAACTTTTTCCAGCCCAGAAAGCTCCCCAATCTTTGAAAAACTGATTTTTTCTTTTTCCCTGTTTCTGGGACAGTTTGTTCAGAAGGCAGGTCCACCATTTGGGGCTCAGGGTCGAGCTCCTCTATTGTCTCTGGGAAGATTTCCTCTGAGGCATGAGTCACCGATATGGGCTCAGTATCAGGATCCTTTCCTTCCTCAGACGACTGGACCAACTCTATGGTCTCAGGACCAGAGGGGACCACAGGGGTCTCAGGACCAGAGGGGACCACAGGGGTCTCCTCTGGTTGGCTCGCCACCTGTTGGCTTAGTCCATCACGCGTGACAATTGCGAGACCAAAGTTATCTCTGCCGTGATCGTTGGGGCAGATAAGCTGTTTGGGGTCAGTTTTCAGATCCTCCAAGTCCTTCTCAGCTCTCTGGTTGTTGAGCTTCAGGTCTTCAACGTGCACCTTCATTTCTTCCAGTTCCCATTGAAGTCTTTCTGCCTCGTCTCATGCTGCTTGAACATCAGCCTCACATCTGCACCTGAGCTCTTGGCTTGAGTCTTTGAGGTGTTCCAGCTCCAACTGCAAACTAATTTCCGTTTCTTTGGAAATTTGTTGCAGGGAGGCCTTCTCCTGCTCCGTCTGATGGCGGAGAGAGTCCAGCTCAGCTCTCAGATTCTTGATGAGCTGCTGGTTCTTCATCCCCGTTTCTTCATGAGCCTTAACTTCATTCTTGAGGTCCTGCTGAAGTGTTTCCACCTCCTTTCTTTCTGCTGTAATATCGGCTTCATATTTACAGCGGAGCTCTTGAAATGAGTCTTTGGCTTGTTGCAGGGAGGCCCTCTCCTGCTCCACCTGATGGTTGAGAGAGTCCAGCTCAGCTTTCAGATTCTTGATGAGCTGCTGGCTCTTCATCTCTGTTTCCTGATGAGCCTGAACTTCATTCTTGAGCTCCTGGTGAAGACAAGGCAAGTTTAGTTGTAGAGCACAATTCGTACACAAGGCAATTCAAAGTGCTTTACAGACGCATAAAATCACAAGAAGGCAAATAGAATCATACAAGCATAGAAATAATCATTAATTAATTAAATTAAAAATTAATTAAAAAAAATTATCAATTAAATTAAAAATGAAGAGTGCAGATAAAATCCTTTCAGTTGTCATATGCACATCTAAACAGAACTGTTTTCAGCCTGGATCTGAACATTGTCAGACTTGAGACCTCTCACACATCTTCTGGAAGACTGTTCCAGATTTTTGGAGCATAAAACTGAATTGCAAATTTACCTGGTGAAGTGTTTCCACCTCCTTTCTTTGCGCTGTAATATCAGCTTCATATTTACAGCTGAGCTCTTGAAATGAGTCTTTGGCTTGTTGCAGGGAGGCCCTCTCCTGCTCCCTCTTATGGTTGAGAGAGTCCAGGTCAGCTCTCAGGTCAACCATGATATGCGCCGTCTTGTCCACGTGAGATTTAATTTGTCCCTGAAGTGCTTCGGTCCCTTGTTTCGCTTTTTTCAACTGGAGTCGTGTTTCATTCAAATCTTTCGACAGTTGAAATACTTTGGAGTTGGCGTCCATGAATTTACCCGTTTCCACGTTCAGCAGGTAAGTCAGCCTGTCGATTTCTTCAACAAGCATGCGGTGGTCCATCTGGTTTTCATGGTTTCCCGCTCTCCTCGCCTGACCAACGTGCCTCCCGTCGGGGAACCTCCATGTTTGAGAAGCCATTTCCAGTTCTTTTGTCTTTATCTGAACGATAGATGTCAATCCGTCAATGCTTTCAGTGATCCGTTTGCCTGTCTTGCTAGCAGTGGTCCGTCACGTATGAACGTTTGGAGCAATCTAACTGAAATGATGGAATGTTTTGCTCTGGTGCTTTATACCCCCCTGATGACATCATAATGATGTCCTGTGACATCATAATGGTGTCCTGTTACATAATCTTCTAGAATGTTCCGTTGAGGTTTGAGTTCCAAAGCCACACCCATTCTACTTTTTAATGCATGTCTACATTTAAAATCAACTATCTTTGATTCATGTTTAAAAATAAAATCTGACTATTGTTAGGATTCAATTATTATCATTAATTATTATTTTGAGTCTGACAATTGAATTACAATGAAAACAGGCGGCTCATAACTGCAGTTAGGACAAAAGCAAACTATGTTGTTTTTTTTTTTTTTTGCTTAATTTCCATAGAAATATACACTGATAAACCAAAGCATTATGAGCTTTCATGGCTCCTCAAATCACCCGAGCAGGTCATTAATGGACCTATAGACACATTTTTTAAGAAGCGCTCAGAAAGAGTCTGAGGTTTTCATTTGTTCTCCAGACTCCCCAGATATCATTCTGATGGGATCTATGGGAAGATATCCCACCACAGCTAACATCCTGGCATCAGACACTCCAGGACCCCCCCCCACCCTACCTCAGATGTTATTTGTCGAGACTCTGACTGATCAAAGCTCTTGTGGGAGCATAAGGAGGACCTGCTAAGCAGGTGGTCACAATGTCGTGGCTGATTGATGTACTATGTGCAAAAGTTACTATCCCCTCTTCAACCTCAGATGAGTGACAACATAACTTTTTTTCACCATGCTATTCTTTATTTAACAACAGTGGAGAAATAAAATATTAAAATGGGCAATACTAAGTACTCTCTTACCACCTCCAGGTGCTATGCATTATCATCAGAAAAGTGGGCAGGCCTCCATAAAAGCAGACATTTTGGCAGTTTCAGTGGTCTGGAGCGTTCAGGTGTGTCAACAAAAGTCCAAGAGGGGAAGACATACCCAATAATCTCAAGACAAACAGGAATCAAAGCAGTTTTGAGTTAGAACACAGTGTGTGTTTGCAGCAAAATGGCAATTAATGCTAGTAACTTGGAGTCAAAATGAATATGTTAAAATAAATGGTTATTTTGAGCCTCTGGCTAAACTCAAAAAAAGTAATTCCTCTTAGGTGATAATATTGATAAGGTTTGTTTGGACAAATTTGGGTAATTTTTTTTTAAATTCTTTTTGATATTTAGTGTTTCTAGTTGCTTTTTTCTATGAAAAATAGAACTGCGCAGAAAAGAGTGAAGAGCCACAGTAAAGTATCACAGGCTGGGAGTTGAGCCTCAGTTGGCCACATGAGGACTTTAGTCTCGATATTTATCAACCAGTTTAGCTTTCCGGCAGCCCAAATCAAAGTAATTTTATGTTTGTGTGCATACAGAAAGCATATAAAAGTGACGCTATATAGTGATTAGGCTGTGATTTTTCATACAACTTTTATCGTGTGGAATTTTTCAGGCTTTTTGCAGCAACAACCCACTATGAGTATGTAAACTTCAGTCTGTGAAGCCAAGACACCATCAACCCTCCATAGAAATAAAATACCAAAATAGAACAGAAAAAGTTCATTCATTTGTAGCCAACTTCTGAAGTGACTGAAAAATAGAGTGCAGATTCTTTCCTCACCTTTTGTTCTCTTATCCATTAAGTCACGTGTTAGATTAAAAAAGCCTCTTCAAAAGAAACCCTGAAATCTTGTGATTAAGGGAAATAGAAGTAGCTTTTTGTTGTCTTTGGTTCTTTAGGATGTGAACATATTGACTTCAGTGTGTCAACAGCAGTCATAAATATAAATGAAAATTAAAAGGCAAGAAGAAATAAGAAAACAACTTCACTGTCAGTGACTTGATGGGCTCATGAATGGGCAGGAATGAGCTTCACACAAGTAACAACATTTCAGTTGTGAAACCATAGTGGAAGTAAGACCACTGGGGGCTGCTTCGAAAGCAATTTACAACCTGGTTCATCAATTTGATCTCTAATACTAGATTTCACATCCGTAACTGTACAGGGGGTGAACTTTTATTTAACTTTAAAATTATTAGTGGTGGGACAGGATTAAAAAAAATTATCTTAATAATTACAGGCTTTGTAATTAACCGTGATTAAATCAGTTTTTTTGATAAAATAGTAATATTTGTCACAATTAATTAAGTTGCCTCACAGGTGAGGCATATCAAGATGCTGATGAGACAGCTGGCCACAATCAAAGGTCACACTAAAATGTGCAGTTTTACTGTATTCAGGGAAATGGGGGGGGGGGGGGGGGGGGGGAGATCAGGTGTAACCACCACTTGCCTCATACAGAGCACCACATCTCCTTCATAGAGTTGATCAAGGTGTTGATTGTGGCCTGTAGAGCGTTGGTCCGCTCATCTTCAATGGCTGTGCGAAGTTGCTGGATATCGGCAGGAACTGGAACACGCCATCATTTACACCGAGCCAGAGGATCCAAAAAACATGCTCAGTGGGTGACATGTCTGGTGAGGATGCTGGCCATGCAAGAACTGGGATGTTTTCAGCTTCCAGGAATTGTTTGCAGATCTTTGCAACATGGAATTGTGCATTATCATGGTGTCACATGAGGTGATGGTCCTGGATGAACTACACAACAGTGGGACTCAGGATGTCATCACAGCATCTCTGTGCATTCAAAATGCCTTCAAGAAAATGCACGTGTTCGTAGTCCATAACATGCGCCTGCCTGTACCATAACTCCACCGCCACCATGGGCCACTCAGTCCACAACTTGACATCAGGAAACAGCTTACTCACACGACGCCATACATGCTGTCGGCCACCTGCCCTGAACAATGAAAACCGTAATCCATCCGTGAAAAGAAAACCTCTCTAAAGTCCCAGACACCATCAAATGTGAGCATTTGCCCACTCAAGTCGGTTACGATGATGAACTCCAGTCAGGTAGAGACCCCGATGAGGAAGACAAGCATGCAGATGAGCTTCCCTGAGAGCATTTCTGACAGTTTGTACAGAAACTTTGGTTATGCAAAGTGATTGTTGAAGCAGCTCTCCAGGTGGTTGGTCTCTGACCATCTTGGAGGTGAAGATGTTGGATGTGGAGGTCCTGGGCTGGTGTGGTTACACGTGGTCTGCTGCTGTGAGGCTGGTTGGATGTACTGCCAGATTTTCTGACATGCCTTTGTAGACAGCCTATGGTAGAAAAATGAACATTCAATTAATGGGCAACAGCTCTGGTGGACATTTCTGCAGTCAACATGCCAATTGCACGGTCCCTCAAAACTTGCAACATCTGTGGCATTAAGCTGTGTGATAAAACTGCACATTTTAGAGTGTCCTCAGAGACACCTGTGCAAGGTGCACCATGCTAAGGTGGATGGATGATCTCAGGAAAGGAGAAGTGCTCACTAACACAGATTTACACAGATTTGTGAACAATATCTAAGAGAAATAGATCTTTTCTGTGCAAAGAAAAAGTCTTAGATCTTTTAGTTCAGCTCATAAAAAATGGGGGCAAAAACAAAAGTGTGTACAAACTTGTACCAAATGTACAATTCTAGCAATCATATTCTACATTTTTTAGACTTTTTGTAAAGTGAAGTTGCTAATAACCAATGCAGTCCAGACATGGAGGATGAACATCTTCTCTAACTGCCATCTTTGAGTGCTTTTGGATGGGGGCGGGGCCACCGCAGCTAGAGCTGCATGTTGCGAAGAGTAAAGATATGTGCTTTCATGTCAAAATCTCCAAATGTCTCAAATAAACAGAAAAAATTGCTACAGTTGTGTATGACATAGATTCCTTTACATAGGCTATGTTCGTAGTTGTTTTGTAGAGCCATAAATCACACTTTAGTCGAGGCTTGTGAAAAAGCCTTGGTGCTCTGCTCCACTAAAAATGGTCACTTGCTCAAGCTTTCATAGTAGTCATTTCAGTCACTGCAGAGCGGATGAGTAGAAGCCAGATGTCATAGAGAATCTACTCCATTTCAAAAATAAAGCACCATTTGTACGTATCACATGTCTATCAACACAGCCAGTGGCACCAGACCAGACATCAGTCCATCAGAGGACTTCATCCGTGGAATATATTCACTGTGCACTATACAGTTACAGCTGATTAGATCAGTATAAATACTAGAAATAAGAAACCCTCAAAAAAACGTAGAAAATTGTGTCCAAACAAAAACCTGAAAATATACCATCTACAAACAAACTGGACCTATTCATTATTTGACCGCTGGCCTAAATAATTCCATATACAGAAACAGACAGATGTTTGTTGGCTTATATTTCACAGTTTGTCATTTTGAACACATTTATGTTAGCCAACTTTACAAGTTGTCAGACAAAGCTTTGTGGATTACCTGAAATAATGTTGAAGCCGTCTTCTCTGTGCCTGGCCACAGTGCACATGATCCATCCTCCTCGCCATACACACAGGTTATCTGTTGCTTCTGGAAACACCACTGCTCATCCATGTTTGAGCTTGAAAGCTGACTTTGTCATGCAAATCATTAAGAGGCTTGATGTTTTTTTTTTTTTTTTTGTTTTTTTGGTTGGGCTTATATCATGATAAACATTGCTTGCACAGTTTGCTTCTAATCCTAATTCATTTTCTAGACACACTTCTGTCCTATTTAGGGTCATAAGAGGTCATGCTCATGATGGAACTTTTGGACTGTGAGGTGCTGTGAACTAAACATCACTAATCTGCTATCTGAACTTTCAGCTGTACATGTGGTTAATTGTCCTAATTGGCTACACCTGTGAAGGCAGTGCCGGTCAATAACCATGTGTAGCCCTGGATAATCTTACCCACTACTAACAAATTGATGCAAACAAAAGTGGATAGAAAGTGGTCCTTTAAAAAGAAATTAGGATATAAACAAGTAAAGAAGAAAATATTTGAAACAACTACAAGCATAACATGTTTCATTACACAAAGCTTTTGAGAGTTTTTGTTCTAAGTGGGTCATATAAATTCAAACATAAACTAGAAAAGCACTCGGAGAGCGCAGACCTCCGCCAAGCGCAACAGTTCTCCCATACAGCGATTTACAGATTGCTATAAAATCCTGCCTTCTGGATCTAGATTGTCAATCCCTGAGTCAAATTTAATGAGTTTTGGGCAATAATTAATGGAGATATTGAGAAACAAAATTTTCGGCCCCATTGACCACAATGTTATCAAAAATATGAAATTGATCCAAAACCCAGGATTTCTTTCGGATCATCACACCCAAAATGAAATCAGTTCTTCCTTTTCACATTTCTGACAACTCTTGAAAATTTCATCAAAATCCATCCATAACTTTTTGAGTTATCTTGTACACAGACAGACAGACAGATAAACGCCAGCAAAAACATTCACCTCCTGGCAGATATACCTAATATGTATGAAACATGTAGATCTTAGTTGCATAATTTAAATGATAACATATAAAAGGCATGAATTTTGTTATATACAGAATTGTATTTAAAATGAAATGATTTTGTGTGCCCCTTCAGTTTTTAGAAACAGATCCACCTCTTTGAAAATGCATGAAATACATCTTTTTATTGTCTTTTTTGTTGGTTATTTACAATTCATCGGTGTCCAGTAAATTTTAACACTGTTTCAAGCTAAGTTCATTAGTAGATGGTGCCTTAGATCACTGTCTATGTTGGCTATATGCAAAGACCATCAAGATGTGAGGATGTGAATATAGAGAAGGTTTAAAGAAACCAATTCACCACTCTTGCTGATGCTGCTCATCATGAATTTTTCTATATCCTCGAGATTTGAACCATGCTTACCCTTTCTTTGAGTCATCCATCCAACCATTATCCACTTCTCCCAATTCAGGGTCATGGGGGTCTGCTGAAGCCTGTCCCAGCTCTCTTCAGGCAGAGCAGGAGTACACCCTGACAGGCTCCCAGTCCACCACAGAGCACAACATGACAGTGAAATCGCTGTGATAAAACAGAATCCTTATAGACCTGTCCAACTATCAATGAATGCCTACACCAGTGGTCCCCAACCCCCGGTCCCCAGCCCGGTACTGGTTCGTGGGTCATTTGGTACCGGGCCGCAGAGAAAAAAATGAATAACTTCCATTATTACAGTTTAATCTATTATCCAAGCCTAAATGTTGTTTTATTTTGAAAAATGACCAGATTCTCTCCATTACATCCGTCTATGACTCACTCTTGACACATAAGACTTCAAGACCCGTGTCTCGGTCATGTGAGACATTTAAACCCCCAAGCTGGAAAAATGAGTAAAAAACAAACTTCGTCTGAAAGTGTCTTTGCGTGAAGAGGATGTTACCGATGTTCTGTTGTGGGTGCGATGTTACGAGGATGCTTCTAATAAAGTTGCATGTGAATACACAGCAGATTTGCGTTTATTATAATATACAGAAGTTAGCACAGTTTTTATGCCGGTCGTATAATTTTATTTTGATGTATTTATCTGCGGCACATTTTACAGACTGGTCTGTGAAAATATTGCTTGACATTAAACCGGTCCATGGTTTAATTAAAAAGGTTGGGGGCCACTGCACGACACCTACTATACCCCTACACCAGCACCCGTAGCTTCCCAGTGATTCATCCGGTGTCCAGTCTACCTCATGGTGACAGTTTCAAGATTTAAGGGAGTCACAAATGTGCTCAGAACTTTTATCCATCTGTGATGAAACTAATACATGAAGAAGAAATTAATGAATTGAAATTCTTTGGTTAGTATTGAAATTAGTATTGAAATTCAATGCTAATACCACATAGCTACCACCGCACCATGCAGTCCACAAACCCCCATATATCCACATACATTAATCAATAAATACCATGGGTTTCAATCTACCATAATACCGTGCAACCTATTTTTTCTATCGCTTCTTTTCCTCTGTGTACGAACTTCTGCTTGTGTTTTATACAGCTTTTACATTGCTGTAAAAAGATGATTTCTGCACACAAAAGGAGGTTAGACTACAGAAACCCTGTAAACATCAGGGAGAAAAATATTTAGGTAATAAACAGTGACCTGAGTCTGTCCTCACATACACAGCAGCCTCTGATCCATCCTCTGTAAGAGTCCACCCACGTTCTTCCTCACAAATGGTAAAACACACGAAGCTCACAGGGGTTAAAGCCAAGCACTAATGGTTCCGAGCTTAACCCAGCCACAGGCTTTTACCAAAAATGGCTAAGAGCAGAAGCAGCAGGCTTTAGAGCTTGGGGTGAAAAACAAAGGAAAAACTGAGGAAAAACTGCAAGGGGCTGATAAGGAAATGCAGCCCCTGCAAGGGTGCACCAGGTGACAAACATGAATTGTTTGCCAGGATTTTTTTTTTCTTCCCTTTTCAATTTACCTTCTCAAAGAAATGTCTGAGGGAGTAATCCCTGAGCTTCATTCGAGTTCCCTCGGTCTGACACAGAAATCGCCATCCGCCTCCCTCACAGCCTTTAACATTGTCAGTGGATATTACTTGGTCCATTAAACAGCCACTTAATATGGATGGCCAACGCTCACCCAGCAACCCTAAACCTCCCACTCGGACAACAACTGCAAATAAAAAGACAGCGTGTGAAGAAACCACACCACTGCAGAGGGTATGAAGTCCTGCGGCGTGAGCGAACTGTCTCATCTCCATCTGCAAGAGCTCAGCAGCTGTGTGGCCAATAAGACTGCACCAATAAAGTTCCCTTCCTGAGATTATGTATCTGTTAATAAAGTGTGGTTACACGGAAAATGGGACAGCAAAAGTCTTCCTCAGTTCATAATAGTTATAGCAAAAACATGTTGTGTGGTATGTTGGTGCATTGTATGGTATACTGTATATTTATTATATATAGGGATATATTGGCTGCATGGTGAGATGTGGTTTGCATTGTCCCCTCACTGCAACCACAGACCATTTTTCTCCAGCCAGAAATATATTTGTATCAGTCTGATACAAGAGTTGATAAAGACTGGCTCTATTAGACAGCTCCATCATCTTTTCCAAGCATGGTCACTTCTGACTGGATGACATTACAGTTACTGCTGATTTTTTTTTTTTTTTTTTGCAGCTAACCCTATCTTATAACTTCTGAGAAAATGTTTGTGTCCCTGACAGAAGAATGGCTAGGTAAAATTACGTGGAGCACCACAGCTAATAATTTGAGAGTTTGAGTTTTTTTCTGTAGACTGTATTTTCCCTCAAATCACCATGTGAGCAGTTTTCATTTGTCAGTGGCACAAAAATATACTCATCCTGCGCAAAGCAAAAGACAATGCACAAATTTGCTTCATCCAAACAGGAAAATCAGGACGTGGAGATGGTTTTACTTTTCCTGATTTACAGCTCTAAATCTGTCATGCATTTAGTTCCCAGACACCAGTATTCAGTGTTAGCTGCTTAAAGAGGATTGTGAAGTGAAATTCATCACCTGGTTGATCATCTCGACAAAAGAAAAAAAAATGTGAAAGCTCTTGGACACGGTGAGAAAATCTTTGTTGATTTCTGGTGAACATAGCACCACTTTAAACAATGCATCATGTCGACAGTGTTTCCCTCCCTTAGGACACAGTGGCAGAAGAGGGTAAATTCGTTAACTGCAGCACAACTGGTGTATAATTAAGTTGTGTGCTGTAGGCGAAAGGCATACATACACAAGGAGCAGGCTGCAGAAAACAAATTACCATCATTCTCAAGGTCCAATACTTGATAAAAAGTTGCTTGTGTCTTGATAATATATCATTTGTCAATAGCAAAATAGAAAAGCCTTTCAAAAGGGTGTACAGACTGGCAGACTGTAATCATGTTGTCTTTGTGCTTGTCAACTGGTATTTAGAAATCTGTGCCCCATGCTAAAATGCTGACCTTTATCACTTCCGCCCCAGGCGCTCCATCCTACAAGTTATTGGACTCGTTTCTCAACTGTGAAGTCAAAGTCATGTTGTGAGCCCCGTGTCTCGACCTCCATTTACTTTCCACGGAAGACTCACTTGGCTTCAGTGGTTAAGAGGTCCAATTAGAGAGTGCTGTTTGTGTTCTCTGAGTTTGATTTTAATTTCTGCAACCACTGGAACAGAGCACCACCTCTGCCATATCACCACCACCACACTTATGCATCAGTCCTCCGAGTCATCATTAGTCTGCTGGCTGGCGCTTAAAAGTGGGAGAAAGTGTGTCAAAAGCTTGGCTGAACACCTCCTGGACCAAACACAATCTCTAGTGGGACAGAATTAGTTTAAATTGGAGCTTTTTTTTTTTTTCGCTGTTTTCTTTTTTAAATCGTCTCAGCAGGTCACAATCAAGTCACTGGGTGACAAACAAGAAGCACCATGGAAAGCAAAATTTAAATTCAGAGGAGAGTGACAGGGGTGAACATGAGGGAGGGGGCAAGGCCTGATATAAGTGATTCCTGCTCCCACTATAGCCCCAGGATTCTACATCAAGCTTAACTAATGTGCAATTAAGCTGTAGACTGGAAGAAAATCACCTTGTAAAAACATTTGTCAAGTGAGCTGTTTTTCTGTTCTGGGCTGCTAATTAACAAGGGAATGGGGAAGAAGGGTTTGTTTGTGTGTGTATTTACATATACATGAAGAAAATAAATATCCACTGTTAGGGGAGAGCATTACCAAATCCCCTTCATATGTCTCTATTAGACAACACTGACATGTAGTCCCTATCATTAAGCAATAATAGTTTACTTTACAGCTCATGAACTACAGTATCAACAAATTAAGCCCACTGATAGCGCTGGGTGCCAAGTGAAGCATTATGGTGGTGGTGGGGGGGGGGGGGGGGGAATAGAGGGAGGGGGGGGTGGCGAAAGGAGAATACACAGCTTTATTGTGTCTGTCACATTAAACGATATTGCAGCCACACTCGGAGTAATGAAGACCGCTTCTAAAGTCATTTAAAAGTCAAATCATCACTGTCTGTGAATTTCAATGATGTATAATGGAAAGAGCATGCCCGAGGCTTGAGAAGAGAGCACGAGTCAGGGAGAGGAAGGAGTTGGGGCAGTGGGAGTCAGTAGTCAGGAAGTTTCTGTCCTCTCAGCAGGCGGAAAGGTGATGGATGAAACTACAAGCCTGAAACTGCTGCATGACTCAGGGGAGGAGAGTGGAAATGCAGTTGTTTTTTTTTTTTTCATTTCTTTTTTTCTTTCAAAAATGAGGGGGCCCATGTTTTTTGCAGAAACTGACACGTTTATACCTAATATATGTGTGATTGTGTGTATGTGGGGTGTTTTTTCAAGCAGGTGGATGACACTGAGGCCGTGGATATGAAGGTGGAGGACTCCCAAGTGTGGGTTCCTGCTGAAGAGCCTATCGTTAACCCAGACTTCCTCCTTGACTCCAAGATCTGGGAGATTTGCCAGCAGCTGCCCATCCACTGGATTCATCCCTCCTCCCTGGCCGGTGAGAGCAGGGGGCAGCTCTGCCTCTAAATCCAGACTATTAACACTCTGGCTGGAGGGCATCCCCGCAGGCCATGTGCAGGTCCATAGAGACAGGATGATTTAGCAACTGTATAAGCTGCTGGCCCAGGCTGCTCTGTGTGTCAGGAAAGTTTAGACACTAAAGGACTGTGGTAGAAGAGGACTCCAGACCCTTTACTCATACAAAATATTACAACTACAGTGAGAAAGAAGCTGGAAGTAAAAGCCCTCCATTCATATCATATATATTTTTGTAAAACTCATTACTCATACTCATGATACATGTGAGTCGTTAACAGACAGCTGATTGATATTACCTATGCTTTAATGTTTAAATTGATACCTCTGAAGATGATTTTATGTACTTTACATGATATTCATCTTGTATTTTGTACCAGAAAATGTATTAATTTATCATATAATCCATCAGAAAAACATTTCTGCAAACATACAAGTCTACTTATAAAACCTCAACTTGTTTCTATCTGCTGTAAAAACATATTAGAAGAGAGCATGAACATCTGCAAGCTGAAATGTGAGGCTTAAACATTAAAAAGAATGATAGCTGCATCCAAGCCATTGCCAAAGAAGTTCACATAATCCTGAAAAAGCCTATCAGACCTGTTAAATCTATGTATTTCACAGTTTACACAATTTTTAGATCGAGTGTCCGTGGGGACATTACCGCAGTATCACACAGATATCGATGCCTTCTGAGTCAGCCAGCAACGGATGGCTTGCCAGAACTGAAAAGGGGAGCAACTATGAGACGGAAAAAGGTTAATGCAACCTGGATTATGACCGAAAAAAGCCATGGAAGCATCCAAGCAAAGTTTTTGAAGCCACACATATATAAGCCTTGGTTTAGAGAACGGATAGTCTCCCACAGAACAGCTGTACCTTCAGCTACGCATTTAACATCTGTTATCCCGAGATCACAAGATACAATAAAAAAGAAGTTTATAGTGAATAGTGAATTACGTGCATCCATTTTTTTGTTTTGAAAGCTGTTTTTGTGTTCATTTGAAAAGAAATATAAACCCATTAAAACAAGAAAGCAAGCCTGGTTTTCTTAAGATGGCAGGATAATAACAATGACACAATCACACTTGGTTTTATCTTTCAGGACTTTATGGGAAACTCAATGAGAGGTTGAAGTGTGCAGCTTAGCTCGCTGCAGTTATTTTCAAATCGAACAGTACTATGTTGTAATAAGCAGTTAATGTCAAAGGTTGGTCAACTCCCACCTCTCTGGCAACAGACCATCATTACAACAAAACATGCGCTCCCACAGTGAAATAAGCAAATAATGATCTTGTGATCTTGAGATAACAGCTGTAGACAAGAAGTTCAAATGTGTTGTTTTCTGGCTTCTGTAGATGTACACATTACCATAACCTTTCTAGTTTCTGCTAGAAAAACTGACTAATAATTGTATTTTAAAACCTTTAGTTATTGTCTGACAACATCCATCCATCCATTATCCATACTCATTTAGTCCTATACAGGGTCATGGGGATCTGCTGGAGCCTATCCCAGACAGATCACCAGTCCATCGCAGGGCCACATTCAGACAGACAACCACGCACACTCACAATCACTCTTATGGGCAATTTAGAACCACCAGTTAACCTGACACGCATGTCTTTGGACTGTGGGAGGAAGCTGGAGTACCCAGAGACCTGCCGAGGTTTGAACCAGGAACCTTCTTACTGTGAGGCAACAGTGATTAACCAACAAGCCACCGTGTTGTTTGACAACAATTTAACTTTTTGTTAGCTATCTTTCAGTTTATCTACATTTAAAAAATGACCAGCATGTAAAACAGGAAGTTTATGGCCAAAACATCAGTTATCCAGATATCCGCTTGCTAAATTTTGAACATGAATTTGGGGCTTTTGCTCTCACCCGATGTGCCAGAGTGAAGGGAGGACTACAGTTCAAAAAAAAAGCAGAAGGAGGAGGCAAAAATGAAAAAGCATGACAGGTGTAGCACAGCTGTGACCGAGAAAACAACAAAGCAAACAGCAAATGTAAAACAATGCAATAATGTGACAAAGGACAGTTTTCCTGGAAAATCGACAACCCCCTCAACTTTACACTCCTCCATTGTGATATTTGCCTCATTGTAACTGTGGGAGCTGCAGCTTTTTCATGTCTCCCTTTACATCTCAAATGTTCCACTACAAGCTCAGTATGAAACAGCAGATGGACACAATTAACAACTCGCACCAGCACAAAGAGAAGCCTTTTTTCTTTTTGCATTCGTTGTTTCTTTTGTTTTTGTTGAAGATGGAAAAAAAACTAAAATGATTAAGACAGACTGAGGCACGTTTCTAATCAACTGGCAAAAGCTCTCTTATTTTAGACTGCATGGTGTGTAAATATGCCCAAGTGTTTCCTGACAAGCTGGCCATATTAACTTAGAAGGTGATGTCAGGTTTGTGTCAGGTATTGTTTGTGAAAGATTCATTGAAACAGCCACAAACTGCCAGTAACAATTTGATTCAGTTGGTGAGCGATTAATCAAATGGTTTTTAACAATAATAGATTGAATATGTGAAGTATCCAAAAGCACTCGGATAAATACTGTGTTTTCCTCTGAACTGGATTAGAAGTATGTCTCACTGTCAAGGAGAGTAAAAAAATGCCTTAAATAGGTAAATAAGTTTAAAAAAAAAAAAAGATTTCCATAAATGGACCATGCTATATGTATTCTCCTCATACAATCATGTGGAGAAAATTATTTTCTCATTTAGATGACAAGGTTTTACAAACCGGTATCAGTCTTCTCATGTCACTACGAGATTGTTAGGAAGAAACAAGAAAAAGGCTGTAATGAATTTGAACCAAGCCAAAACTAAATCTAATAGGTTTCTCTCTCTTTTTTTTTAAATAACATATAAAGATTCATAACATCTCCTTGCCCTCTTGCCCTGTTTGTTACATTCAGAAACTGAAACTCAAGATGTGGACACACCTGACGCCGAGGTCACAGGTCAGCGGTTCACCCGTGATGTCCTGGACCAATCTCCTGTAAATGACTATGTAAGTGGTGCCATCCTTCTCCGCCACATCACCCAGGGACCACACAGTAACATACAGTAGAGCCGCTTCAATCAGCTCCAACTCTGCCTTGACTCATTCTGCATATAAATCGCTCACTAATTGATGTTAAAACTGACTTTGTGCACCAGAGGGCATAGAAATAGCTCTATATATCTGTTTAAGTAAGGCCAGTTCATTGAAGACTCCCTTAATGTCTCTCCATTAATTGAGAGGAATTTCCAGACTTTCAAAGGCAGCTTCTTGTGCCTCACAGCAGCCGTTAGTCCTTTTTCTTCTTCCTTTTCTTTTTTTTTTTTTATCCTCAGGCGGTGTAAGGCACTGTACAAAAAAAAAAAAAAAAAAACTCTCAAGGTCACCCACTGCTGCACAGATCAACTGCATTTATTAATAATGCTTTAATTATCAAAGCACATTTGAAAAATGGAGAGGCTGAGTGGCATATTTTGGCGTGCTGCATGTAAACCACTCAATACTGTATGATTAATTATCCCGGACGCTAAGGGAAATTCAGATTGCATAGTATATTACCCCAGAACTACGCACACATTATGACTGAAGAAAACTGCAGTTGCTCGCTAAAGATATCGGATATGTGCACACACACACGGGCATTACACATCCAACGCTTACAGGTGAATTGTCACTAAAGCTAACTTCAAGGAAAATGAGTCAGGCTCAGTCTCCTTCACAGAGGTGGCAGAGACGGTGAGAGACATGCAAAGAAATAAGATGTCCTATAATGTTGACACTTATCAGGCTGGTCCCAGAAACACCTCCCACTCAAATCCTCAGTCCCCCCCCCCCTCCCACCCCACCCCTCTGTCTTCTCTCTCATTGTCTGTGGGAGGAGATGCAGCACTATGCAATTAAAACATACCAGAGGATGAAAACTCGGCTCTCCTTTTGAAACGTTCTGCCACTATCAGCTGAGTAATGCATTCCACTGCAATCCATTCCAGCAGCACGTCCAAGCGCTGTTTGTGGGTCTGTTGATAACAAAGGCCTTTGTGGCCAAGCAGAGGGCAAGCAGCAGTCTGTAATTGGGAGTCTGAACTCTCGCTCATGCCAGTGGGATGCCAGATGTGAACCAAGCCTTTTTTTTCGTTTTTATTTATTATTTTTCCATCCAGAGCTCATGTAAATGTGTGCACAGTTAGACGACAAGCAAGCCTGCACACACACAAACGGTGTGTGCTACTCAGACTGTTTCTCTTTCCCTACATCCTTTCCTCTGTCACACAAGCAGACACAAAAATCATGCATTCACTTCATCTGCATTTCATAAGGCTGAAACTCAGTGCCATGTCTGGCCACAGTGCGGGCTCATAAAGCAGAATAATCGTCTGAGTCCTTGTGACAGAGCCTGACAGATATATGCTGCTGAACTTTGCCATGGTTGCCATGTCAGAGTGCGGTGTGTCTCAGAGGTGGCCCTGGAAATTTCAAACTGAATGACTACCCTCTGACAAGTCTGAAGGGATTGTCCCACTGTCCTTGACTTATAAAGCAAATAGACGAGCTTCCAGTGAGAAATGACCCCACACACATGCACATGTGAACATGTTTGTTGTGTCCAAGAGTTCATATTGTGTGTCAAACCATGTGAAATCCTCACAAACCCCTGGGTGCAATGTTCAGTGTCATGCATAACAGAGGTGTAAAAAGCTGGAGGAATTCAAATCCATGAATGTTGGGAGTTATTTGTGCCTCCGGAGGAATCTTTATGCCGAAGCTAAAGCTTCTTATCACTTTTAGTAGACTGATATACATGACTGTGTGCTATTGAATCAATGTACATCCAGTTCCATTGTAATTCCAACTCCGTGTAGAGCACACTGAGATGAGAATCTGAGGTCAAGACTCAGCAAAGCATTTCATATGTTCCTCCATCCTGTGTATCCTACATTAAAAAGCCTTTTTGAATATAAAGCAGGCTGTGAAACAGAAATGTTATCTTTGCTGTTTTGATACCAGGATGAATGTGATTGAGCTCTGTTATGAGCTTTAATAACACGACCAGGCATGTGCTTCAAGCTTATGAAGAGCAGTGATCAGCGTGTGTGAAATAATACCAACAAGGGTGGAGATTAGAGGAGTCATGCTTTGATTCGTTACATCTTATTGAATGACTGACACAGTTTTCTACTCTGCCAACTCATTCACATCCAGCGTCTCATATTATGCTCAGAGGTGTGTGTGTGTGTATGAGTCTGTGATGAAATCAGATGCAGCAAGAGGGTAATGGCTTTTACTCTTCATTAATGCTGCTTGTTTGTGAGTGACTGTCTCAGATTTCCCAAGGTGAACCCCTCTTATCACTGCAGCTTCCCAGGAGAGACGGCATCTCAAAGCCAGAGTGATTAATACGTACCCTCTGTTTTAAATGGATAGCTCTGATTAATTGTCTTTAAGCGCAATGTTGCCTATTGGGTGTTTGTTTTGACAAACGTCATTTGAATAAAGCATTTTCTTCATTTTCTGAGCCGCAGTTCCAGACGTCGCAACATCCCAGTTCTGGCTGTGAAGAGCAGATAAGATTATCTTCAGTCCATTGACAGCTTTCGTGTTGTTTCCATAACAGATTGTTGCCTGGAAGCTGATGACCTGAAACACGACTGAAACAATAAATCATTAAAACCTACCTATGCCAGTCATAGTAATAAATCAAACCCACCTATCCTCAATATCATCTGTCACACCCTTTCTGTGTGTTTTAAATATGTCTCACAAGTGTGTAATGTTACTCACTTTATCATAGTGCACATCAACCACACAGCACATTTTCTTATTGATCACGTTGGGAATTCATAGTAGGGAGCTGGCACAAAAGACAACAAATACAAGGTGTGTGAAGCCACTGTTAAATCCCCTTTCTCTCCCCCTTAAGGTGGCGGGGGCCTTGAAGGACTCAACCTTGTTTCCCTGAGGGTCCTGTCCTCTTAAACATTTCCCACACATTTTCTATTCCCAGCAGTGTTTTGTTCTGAATGACTGCACAAAGCTGAGTCATTATGAGCATTCATGCACCAGTTTGCTTTAAATGTAAAGTCATGGCAGACTGTCCTGGATCTGAGCAGTTTAACAAGATGGTGCCGGATTGTCTCTATGGAATCATTTACTAAAAGACACTGAAATGTGGTCTGATACAAACTGTGTGCACTTGCTGCTTCTCATCCCCCCTCAAGAGTTAAGCGGTACTTCTTCGAACCCCATTTGGAGTGTGTTCTTGATCAAAGGCATGGCACTCAGCCCCCATGAGTCAATGGGGGCATGAACTAACCAGCACAATGGAAGAATCCAAGGTCCATTAATTCTACCCAATTTACCTTTCGTTTGGGTTTCATTTGGACTCGCTATAAATTCAGAGGCAGCCAGCAAGAGCAAATGAACGAATCCTTCTTAGCCGATCATTACTTTGCTAATTGCTCTAGGAATGTGCCTTGCAGTTAAAGTCAAGGTCAGGGGGAGGGCGCCAAGACATGAGGAGCTCTAATTTGAATGCCCTGTTGGAAGAGGGGAAGCCATTTTAGTGAAACGTGTGCTTCGTTCAAGGGAGTAAAGAGGTCAGGGATGAGAGAAATAGTGTAATTATGTTGGTAACTAGCAACGGAGAGTCCCTTTGACAGACGATAGTGCTGGAAGAGGCTGTGAATTCTAAATTCACTGTGCAACTGCCAGTTGTGGTACCTCGTGTATAGGAGAAAGGTCAAGAGTATTATATCAGATTTTATGCTCCTGAAGCTTAATTCAAGCCTTCTCACTCCAACAGCTATCTTGATCTCTTTGTCAGATTCATCAGGCATGACACAACTTTACATTTTCACTGACATCAGTTCTGATCTTTTCTCTCTTGTTTGCTCTTTGCATACATTCTGTTGACCTACAACCAAAGCAGCCTCATCAATTCATGTCACTCTCTCCTCTACCTTCTCTCGTGCCCTTCCCCCTGGAGGACTGGCATTTGTCATGTGTGTGATTGTGACCCTGCCTGCTCTTGTGTCCTCTGCAGAGGGATGTTGGAATCGAGCTGGATAACCGTCTGGATGAACGTGGCTACTGCTGCCAGTACTGTCGTCGTGGTTACCACCACTGCCGCCGCTACCACGAGCCCCTGGGCGGCTTCAACCCCTGGCCGTACTACTACCAGGGAGGCCGGGTCATCTGTCAGATTGTTATGCCGTGCAACTGGTGGATCGCTCGTATGCTGGGGAGAATCTGAAGCGGACATACGCTGCCTTTGATTTAAATTGTTTATGTTGCTGAAGGTGAAAACTCTCCTCTTTGATAAATATTACAGACCACATGGGAGACCAAAGCTGTCCATCGCACACATTTTTTA
Source organism: Hirundichthys speculiger (assembly GCA_018398805.1). Lineage (NCBI taxonomy): Eukaryota > Metazoa > Chordata > Actinopteri > Beloniformes > Exocoetidae > Hirundichthys > Hirundichthys speculiger. The sequence goes on along the minus strand of JAGFBZ010000849.1, from coordinate 1,708,028 downwards.
GTTTGCTCTACCGTCAGATACAAGACAGTCTAAACATGGCAGGTTAACCGGTCTGTTCCTTTCTTAAAAAGAGTTGATTCTTTATAGACATATCATTTTCCTTGATTTAGTTCTCTGTATGCTTGGTTCATTGAGAGCAGTTAGTTTGATAGATTTCACTAGAAATTGAATATGCTCAATGATAATATTTTAACAGTACCTGCTCTTTCTTTTCATGTTTTGTCTTGCATACATTTTTACTTAATAAGTCTAAAATAGTTGTTTTTCAAATACTGTAATGTACATGTATGTTACTGTTCAGTGCATGCAATACACACGTAATTCTCTGAGTGGAACACTAACATTAGTTACTCACAAGCATGTTAGCATTAGTGGGTATAAACTGGGGGGGGAAGGTGGTGTGATAAATAACTCTTGCTTTACTATTTGAACTATGATTTAAGGTCTGCCAGCAAAGGCTGGTTGATGAAAAAGTTGAAGAGAAAGAGAAGACAAAATTAAAAAAAATAATTTAATTAAATTAAATTAAGCAAATTAGCAACTCTTGAGGCATTGCTACACACTGCCTGGTGATACTCCGAAAAAAGTTTGGGTTAATGCTTATCAAAAGAAGAGGAGGTTTGTTCTTTTATTAGTGTGGCAGACACTCAGCAAGCACTACTGCAGCACCAGGGAAATCTGATAAAACAGTCCCTGCTATAAATTCTAAAGCTTATTCAGTTATTGACGGTGATTTATTGGACTGCATTAGCCTAAAAGGTATTTCTAATATCTTGTCCACCCGTTAACATGCATGAAATGTTATGTATCAGGATCCAGTCCAGTACATGTCCACCTCCTGTTCCCACCTCAGGTGTAAATATCACCTTTCTTACTATTTGTACTAAAACATACTGAAGCTTGTAAACAGTGTTTATAGCTGCATTGTGTTCAACTGGGTTGCATGGGACTACACAGGTACTCCGAGCAAAGTGTATACCTCTGTTCTTTGTTTTGTCTTTTTTTTTCTTTTCTATTGCTTACATAACCAGCAGATAAAAGCCACGAACTACAGTAGTCTCAAATCACAAAACCCAACCCAGACATGCTTCATAAACCAAAACACATAGAAACAATACAAATATAATTAAAAAGGAAAAGGTTACCAAATATGTTTGCGACACAAGCAGAGGTTTTGTGATGCATGACTGCTATTATGCCAACTACTTGTGTGACTGCACAAAACCCAGCACACGATCTCCAAAATATTAACATTTGCATGATATACAGACTTGGTCACATCTTACAACACAAAGTGTATATATACACATGAAAAGTTTAAGGCAAAAAAAATAATAATAATTGAATAATTCTTAAAATATAGAAAGGGAGAAACCTGATGATGTCCGTGCCTTGACAGCCCATGCCTGACTCTATGGTCTTTACTGATTCCTTTCTCTTTTTGGCACCACGTTAAACTAAGGATGTATAATTAAAGATGCTCAGACCTTAGCTGTCTCTTGTGATGTACTTACTGACATGTTATCCTCCTTTGTTTTCACAGCTGTTGCAATCTGGAAGCTGCTTAAAATAGTGCTAGTTTAAACATTTTCTTCTTTGTTGAGGCAGTTCTAATCTGCAGCAATGCATCTCAGCGTGTCGAGCCGAAACAACTCTAGTCTGCAACAAACAGATAAGCAAGCGAGATATGCATTTGTAATTGATGTTCTGTCATCACAATAACAAGGTGCATAAATGCCCAAGAGTATTCAAGCTATGCGAGAATACTCTGACGCTAAACAGAGAGGGAAAAATGGAGCACTCATGTTGAGTTTTCTTTGAAGACTTTTGTATAATTCTTTGGCTTTTCTTGGTTTTCCAATTAAAATTTCATTGTGTGAATAATCTTTGTTTTCATATTACATGAAACACTAACATTTCCTTGAAAGACTCTTTATAGCCAATGGTGTTTGTGAGAAAGCTGGTATTGATCTGAATCTAATTCATGCAATCCATAGAATAGGCAAATCTCCCTCTCTCCTCTCCATTAATCCCCATTCCTCATTACCAGACATTGAGCATCCCATGTGCTTGACAAGATAAACTAGACATTTATGTTTTCATTGTTTCTCTTTCATATCTTGACACTTTTTGTGCATGCAGTGGGTGATAATCTTTTTTAACAGTGATATAAAACTATCTCGCCTACTATGTAAATGTGGATGTTGACTCATGTGGGCTTAGTATGATAATAAAGTCAATGATTATCAAAAATATTGGCAGTGACATGGATTTTGTGAAAAAGAGGTTAAAACACACTGTGAATTTATGTAAATGTTTTATGAATATGCTCATAAATGGAGTTCAGACTGCAACCATATTTTTATTTTTAAATCAATAATGTCAATAGCCCAAAGCAATGTGTCAAATAAAAAAATGCTGGCGTGAGTTAACAAATGCAGTAATTGCAAACATACTTCAAATAAACTGGCAAGTGTAATGCACAGCTCCCGAGGCAGTTCTGAAAAGTTCATAAAATCAGTGTTTATATAATTCATTTCTCACTATTTTTCCGCTTATCACATCAAATAGTCAAGCTTTTATTAAAATGGATACATTCAGCATGCTGCTGTTTGAGCTTTTCCAGTCACAGTGTTGGAAAAGAGTACAAATAGTTATGTTTTGTTAGATGTTGTAAGTCGTCTATCTGGCAAGCACCGTTTCTGAGGGCTCTTTTTTTGTAGTTGTGAGAGTAAATTGCCATGGAAGCTCAGAGAGTCACTCAGATTGGGATGATTCACCCCAACTGGAGAGGTTGACACAGATATTACAGTCGGCTCCCTGAGAGCTCCTCATGCCTGTTGGGACAAAAGTCCAATATTAACCATGAAAGTCAAACTTTAAAGAACAGACGTCTCACAATTAAAAGTTATGCAAGAGAAGATCTAGAGTGACACTGGATGGTGGCGATACTTAGATGAAATCCTCACTTTGGTATTAAATGCACAGTTTAATACCAAAAGTCACAGCTGTTTGCATTCAGCATTTAGAGCAGCTTCATATATGAATCCACTGGTGATGTAAGTGATGCAGTGTGTATAACATTCAAAGAATATTCTTGTAATTTCATCAATAGAATTCAGAGCTATTTATTTCCTTTCAGCACAGTTTTTATATTTCTCTAATGTACATATATTTCTTAATACATAGCTATTCTTGATTTCTTTTCTTATTTTTGATGAAGCCCCCACCCCCACCCACCCACCAGCAAAATGAAAGGAAAACAACATTTTTGCACAGCCTTTCTGAACCCTTTAACTCGCTCAATAATTTAAGTGAAAATTGGAAATCTGACTCACTTTCTGGAAAAGCAGCTGCAGTTTGATAAATAATTCCCCAGTGGATCGTCCACCAGGAAAAAAAGGGGGGACAAATCAAAAATGTGAGGTGGCTGGGCTGCAAATAAGCATAGACAAAAAGCAACCGAGACCAAGACAGTGGAGTTCAGCCAAAAAAGGGAAAAAAGTAAAATATCTAATTATTACCAAAGGGCTTTTTATAACTCAAAATGGAAGTTAATTTGCATTCCTACTATGTATGAAGTGCCTCAATACCGTCTGCATGAGATATGGAGCTCTCTGTGACAGTGAACTCCTCCCTGGCAGACCAGAATTAAAGGATATATAATTTCAAATGAAGTCCTGCACTGCTTTTCTCATGCATTTTATATAGGCAACCCCCCTCCAGTACTTGTTTACCTCTGTTTTGATGAGGAGGGGAAACAAGATCGACTGCTCTGCAGGATAAATACAGATACTGAGCGTTTACCAGGTTATCACAGTTCAAAGGATTTTTCCTACCTAGCCCGGGGAACGGCCACTTTCATTGAGGCTCACGAGTGAATTAATTCTTTTTGTTACTTATCGGAAATGCATGAAAACTTCACTCACAGCTGCTTATTTTCATTTCAAGTAATCTCTCGTTGGTTTGGATGCGAGAGATGCTATTCTGGGGCAGAGCAGAGCAAAAAACCAATGCATGAGGAGCATCTGTATTTAGATTAGTGACCTGGAGGAATGATTCTCTCCAATCCAGGCTGAAGGCGCGCCCTCTGCCGGGAGTCGTGAATCACTACTGCCATCTTGCGTCGAGTAGGGTGTACTGCAGCAATATAGAAAACCATAACTGTACTTTCACCATTTTCCCCAAGTTTTTTTTTTCCTTTTCTTTTTTAAGCTTGGTGCATCTGCTGTCCTTAAATAACCTAGCTCATGTCTCTCTTTGACACTTCTTTGTCTATTAAAATACCAAGCTGAACAATTTGCCATCATGTTAACAGACTGAATGGAGCTGCAGTGTCCGTGAGAATGTCGTCAACAACTCATTTTCTCTGCAATGTTGCAGCCCGCCTGGTGACCCTATGGTTAAATAAGCTCTCCCTGTTCGGCTTCCCGATACAAGCTGGAGGCACAGTTATGTCAGCCGTCATCCTTCAACCGCTCCCACTGTGAGAGGCAGTGCGCCACAGCAGTAAACAGTCGCGCTGCGTCCGTGGCTGCGGGCGTCACGCAAATAGTCCTCTTCTCCCCGGACCCGGCTGCCGCTCCGTCTTCAGGGTCTTTGATTCACAAACCGAAGGAATAGCAGGGATATAACAGCTGCTAGTAGCCTTTCATTTATTTTTCTATTAATCCATTAGAACCTCCGCTTACCACATGGCAAGAGATCGATGAACCACTCAACAGAAAAGTAAAGTGTCTGTTCAAATGTAATAGAGGGTTGTTCATTGCTGAAAGCGGAGCTCGTGTAACGTTTTCAGTCTCGGTTCAAACATGTTTTGTGGCTGTGTATGAATTTATAGCCTGATTTCTCTGAGCACGTGTTAACCCTGTGACAAGATTGTGGGCACGTGGGTGTAAACAGTGGGAAAACCATGCTCCCAGACAGCTTCCTAAACAACCCTAAACACAGGCGCGCGCGCATTTCACTATGCAGGTTACGGTATGTCTTCAACTGTGGGCATGTCACACGATAATTTATCCCGACATGGCAGAGAAACAGTGCTCTTAAAGGGGATATATTAAAGATTTTTTTCGGCGCATCTGAGCTGAAGTGACTACCAAATCAACGACTCCAACACAACCCCGTTTGGGCTCCCCGAGGGTTAAAAATATGTAATTGGGTCATAATTGGATACACCTGCAACTTCACAGAGACAGATTAGTTGAATTGTCCAGCTTCCTTGTCTTTAAGTCCACCAATCGTCACATCGTACTGCATCTCAAATGAGATCACGTCACTGGAGAGGGGGCGGAGTCAAGTATGTGGCACCGCCCCCCGCCCCATTTAATTGATTATTGTAAGCAGAGATGTTACTTTCGTGCTGTTTCTCTTAAGTATTCAAACCGACGCATGTCACAGACGCCTCATTAAGATCTCAAGAAATTATGTCAACTTGTGAAAAAGGTGGTAATATATCTCTTTATGTAGTGTTGATGGTTCCTAATCTAGATTCCTACACTTTTACCTTTTCCAAATACCTCACTGCAAAAGCTGAAACCACCCGAAAACACAACTGAACTATCACGGTAGAAGTTGTTTCATTATCGAGACAACAAAAATTAATGGAATTCATATGACTGCTATTTGTTTCCAGGTTTAATGTGGTTTTCATTATAATTTTTCAAAAACTCTTTTATGACATTTTATCTGTAGCTCACCATTTCCAAACCACTTCGCTAACAAAAAAGAAGAATAAATTAAAAAAAATACAGAGAAATCAGCAAAGAAAAACTATGCCTTTAATTAGCATATTGACTTTTTCATAAAAATCTATTCTAAATTCAGCATGAAGGAGGACATTGACAACCCAAAAACAAAGGGAGAAAAAAAAAACAAACAGTGGACATACCTCAACATTTCACAGGCAGCCATGCTTTAAAGATTCAAACAGTTTATACAGAATGAAGTATGACAGATTTCTATGTAGATTTGACCCTGTTTAATTACTGATTGTCAAAATTTTACACAAGGACCTATTTAAAAATAAAATAAGCATACATTCAGAGTGTCTGCAGATATGGAGCCCTTTGGCTCATAAGAGCTTGTAAAGTAGCCTTTAACCCCTGTGCTGAGGCGCCAGCGTGGATGGAGGTCAGCGTGTCTGAATGTCCTCACTCTGCAGCTGCAGTCTGCCTGGAAAGTACAACCAATTTAGCCCTGATACCATTTAGGATCAATATGGCTTCACACCCCATAGGATCAGGAGCCAATCGGATGGCTGGTCTAAGAGGTTTTTAACCAAGTGAGACAGCAGATAAAGAAGGCACAGACTCAACTGACCCGAGACCAGGACAGAATAAGAGAAGAGGCAAGACAGGAGATGAAGAAAAGCAAAGAGAAGCTGTGCTTAAAAAAAAAAAAAAAAAAAAAAAAAAAATGCACTGGTGCCTTTGTGCCCAAACATATGAAGAAACTTTGAGATAACACTTATATTTATGTTTATGCAATGACATCATACTTTTTAATGCATAGGCTTGACTGCTTATATGTTGGAAAAAGTAGAGAGGTATGCCCGTTGAAAAGTGTGTGTGTGTGTGTGTGGGGGGGGGGGGGGGGGCACATTCAGTACATATTTAAAATCAGACACATAACAGAGGATATGCACAACGAGATCATAACAGTGGAATAATGATGCTGCAATGAGTACTCAAGACTTGAACTCAATAAAATACTAAAGCCGATTATATAGAATGCTATACAAGTGAAAATATCAATCTTACATTAAAAAACAAACAAAAACAAACTACCAAATAAGCTTTCTGGTATTAACGTTCATAATCTTTGTATTTTCCCTCAGGTTTACACATGTAAATAAAACACAAATGTGCCTTTTATACAGAATTTTGGAATTTATAAAATAAATAAATTTTTGTGGCCTTAAAATTGAATCTTAATTGCACATTATATGTATACATATATATATTTATAAATGTATTTATATATATATATATATATATATATATATATATTCTACTTTATATAAACAGGGTTTAAACCTTAGAGCCTCAGAGACAAAGGCTGATAAAATCTTTTTTATCCTGCGTATTCATTTGTGCCTCCCTGTCTTACTGTGCCTCTAGTCTGCAGCTCTATAAACAGTTTTGATGTTGCACTGTCCTTGGTGAACAGAAAATGCCCATTTCCATAGTAACACAGTGTTTTAAGGCCAGGGCTAAAAGACAGTATAAGCATACCTTCTCTGTTTATATCAAAATAAATGAATATTAAGTTCTTGAATATATCGCCAAAAAAGAGCTTGTTTTCATGCTTTCCACAGACACTCCCAATAGCGTCTAGAGCATTAAACTTCCTTTAAGGCATTTTTCTAAAAAAAAAAAAAAAAAATCTCCGAGATGAGTGTTTTCTTCAGCAGATTGAATACCATGACACAACATCCGTCCCTCATCCATGGGAACAGAAACGTTTATGCGGTTGAAGAAAAAAACATGAACTCACAGTGCATATCTTCAGACATCTGATTTCATTTATCTGTTTGGCATTCTTTTCCCATTTTTGGTTGGTTGCATTCTCCTCTTTAAACATATTAGTCCAATGAGATGTAAGGTAAAAAAAAAAATTACTGGCACATTTGGTAGACAGAGATCCAAGGTTCCAATGGCTGCTTTCTTTGAGGGGAAGGCAGTTTCTGTTTACATGTTTACATCTTCTGTGTGTTGAAGTTCATTTCTCCAGAGGATAATCCTAAATCAGAAAAATAACTTCTTACAAAATTAACTAATCACTCCCTTGATTTTTAAAATTAGGCACATGGTCACAAGATATGTGAGTAAACAATAAATCCTGAGGCTGAACCAACTTTTAAGACAAACACACATACTGCAAAATCCCTCACTTCTGACATTAAATCAGGTCAGTGTGGTAGGAAAAGAAAATAGGTGGTCAAAATGGATTCAGCTGTTCTTTTTTGGTTGAGCTTGTGCAGAAGAGTCTTGCAGTCCTAAGCCTCGGCAGGTTCTGTTTTTATCTGGATAAAGTTTGCAGGCAATTGAACAGACAGTGGCAGCTCTTGCAGGCCTTTGATTCCTTGTTCAGGCTGCAGCGACATCTCCCCACGTACCTCCAGCTCTTCCACAGGGGTCAGACCCTCACTGGGGCTGCTGTTCTGGGAAGACTGTCCATTAATTATAGTTTCACTTCCAGCCTCATGGAGATGGCTTTGACTTGTATCAATGATAACAGTCCTATACTGCAACTCTGCCTCCCCTGCTTCTATCTCCTCTTTCTCAAATGTATGTGCCACCAGTGATGGATCACCGTTCACCATTGACTGAAAGTAGCTCGGGTCCAGCATTTCCTCTTTGACCTGCAGCCCAGAGAGGTCACTGGATTTCAGCACAGTGGCTATTACGGTGCCAGGCTGCTGTGCCACCATGGTCTGCCCACCGGTGGTGTTGATGGTGACAAGGCGGGCGAGATTGCCCAGGTTGGAGGTGGCGGAACTAATAACTCCTGGAGAAGTGCAGGAGGAGGCGGAGGAGGAAATGGCACAGGAGCCCAGATTGGTGACCAGAAGTTGATGCGGGAGGCCTTCCTGCAGGCTGTTGGCTCCACCTGCTAAAGAGGCTGTCTGAATGGTGAGGACATCTTTACCGCCTGCTGTCGTGGAGGGCACAGTATGGAGAATGACCCGAGGAGGGGAGGAGTCGCTGGAGTCCCCGTTGGCCAGAACAGTGGTGAGGGGAACAGACTCGAGAGAACCAGAAGATGTCAGCACCATAGGTAATGATGCAGGAGCACCAATGGTCCTGAAAAGACAAAGAAAAAAGGAAAAGATGATGCAGATATTCCTTTTGTATTTCTGAAATTATAGCTAAGGCATATTTTTAATGAACCCCTACTGAAAAAGTTAATAAGAATACTGCTATGATGCTAAACAACATAACTAATACCCTTATAAATATTACAACTAGCAGCTGTTTCTGCTGCATTTTTCTTCTAATCCAAACTCCAAACAATGTTTAACAGTGCCAGAAATGTTACAGAGGTGATAAGTCCACATAATAAATGTGTTAACAGTAGCACAATAAAATGAAAAGTAAACCACAGAATAATAAAAACAGTCTTGGAAAAGTCAAACATTGCGGAGGTACCATTTACTGCTGAGCTGCGCATTTGATTTTTCTGTTTATCTCATGGAATTGATGTGTAATGAAACGCTTCTAAACATCATATTTTTCTAATTAGATTTCCCTACACGCTGCAGCAATCATGAACAAGATGGCATTTTTTGACCAAATCAAGTTCTGTAAATTTCAGAGGAAAGACCATTGATTTATACAGGTATGTGTGTATGAGCAACATTCAAACCTTTTTATGCATCTCATGTTTTTGTTCAGTTCTACTAGCTTTGGACATTAAATCTTAGGTTTGGAGAAGAGGCTGTCTATCCAACACTGGATTAAAAAAAAAAAAAAAGTGATTATTGACTTTTTACAGTTGCAATTTTTATTTTATCTTATGACATCACAAGCACATTTTGATGTGCCAAGAACTAAGATATGACTTATAGATTGCTTATAGACATATTTTGACATTTTGGCAGACTCTCGTGTGGTTTCTTGCTGAAAGTTAGATGAGACGATCGATGCTGCTCTCATATCTTTACTGTAGAGTTTAAATGGGACTACAGCCAGCAGCTTGGTAGCTTATTTTAACATTCACACAATAAGTTGTCTGCATTCAGTTGGGGCCCATCTACACATTCAAACAATTCCAATATTATAGCTGACTGTTTTAATCCAAACAGTAACATGAATGGAAGAAATATACCTTTTCATTTTATGGGGTTATGTGCTGTAACTATAGCTGAGTTGTGTGACCAAATAGTGACTTCATGATGCTTTATTGTCACTGTGATGTTGCCAGGACAAAAAAAAAAAAAAGAAAAACAGCTGCCAGCTGTAGTGACATATTTACCATACATGCATTAGGATGACGTCAATTCTATCATTATTACATATAATAATAATAATAATAATAATAATAATAATAATAATACTGAACAGCTATTTTTTTCTATCTTCTTAACCAGCTACAAATAACAAATATATTTTCACAATATCCTAATATTACACCAACTGACTTATATGTCTAGCTCTAGATTTAAAGATCAGAATGATATTTGACAGTATCCATTGTGGTAAAATAAATAAAAAAAAAACTATTTTTCATTTTGATCATGATGCCTCTCCACAGGTCTGTGCGTACTTCAAAGTACAGAAATAATGCACATTTCTGTTCTGAATGTCATACCTCATAATTTGTGCTGTATCTTGAACACCTGATCCTTGGTTGTCTTGCAATATATGAACAGAATTGAGAATGTTCTCAGCCTGTCCATAGTTAGTTACATGGTACAGGCATTCATCAATGGGCTCTTTCTTCATCTGTTTCAGTGAGACGTTGTGTTGGCCGTGAGTCTTCCCGTGCCCTTTAGATCCTCCTCGGCCCACAGACCGTCCATTGGAAGATCTTTGATTCCCATAGGTGGTGTTGGTGTCAGAGCCTGTGTCTTCATCTTCAATCACCACCAGGTCAGAAGGCATTTCCTTAAACTGATAAACCAGTCGCTGCCCCTCCACTTTAGCAAGGATACCTCGCTGATAGTAGTACCTAAGAGAAAAAGTAGGAAATGGGCTGTTCAACACATTATAGACATCATCATCATCATTCAAATGATGATAACATTTTTAAACTGCTATTCAGGTGTGTTAATATGAACATATCTGTGGAATTGTGCTTTCAAGGATATGAGCCGAATAAAGAGTTCATGGACATGATAATGGCACTTTGGAAGATGAAAATGTTTCTCATTGGTATGTTATTCATACCTGAGAGCTCTTCCCATGGTCTCATAGTTCATGTCGGGCTTGTTCTTGTGTTTACCCCACAGCTTTGAAACAGCCTTGGAGTCGACCAGTTTAAAGATGCCTTTCTCACGCTGTGTCCACTTGATGTATTTGGGACAGGTGTTTTTATCCTGCAGTAAAGCCAAAAGGAATTCCCACAGGTAGATGGTGTTGCCTGCAAATTGTGAGGAAATAATCTGAGTCACAGTTTTGACATTCAGAAGCATTCACATAGTGAAGCCTTAGAGCTGCGCTATAGGTGTCGATAATTCATTTTGCAACTCATTTTATGTGTGGAAACCATGGGTGTTACAGGAGAAACTGCTCTTTTCCTACAGCTATCGTTGTGTCAGTTGTGTGCATGTGCGCCTCAGAAAGGAAATTAATTATACCGAGCCTGTGAGTAGATTACTCTAATTTGTGAGACGCTTTGGCCAGCAGTGGTTAAAAACAGCAACGCTCCCAGTAGTCACTTACATCCCAGACACCGTGACAGCGTGATGTATATGTGTGCAGCTGAACCTGCTGTCCGCAGCCCCCTCCTCTTTGTTTCACACTTAATGGTGCAATGAGGGTCCACATACAGCAGCTCTACTCTGCTTCTATCAGCAGAGCTGCTACTATCTGCCCTCCAGCCTGCAATCACTTCTGCTTCTCTGTGAAACACAGTACTCTGAGATCCCCTCATCCATTAACTCGCCCAGATTCAACCTCACCGGTCTGCAGGGGTTGAGGACTGCTGTTTGCACAGATCGCATGAGGAAACCAAGCGTACACAAGAGGAGGAGAGACCTTGATTTTTATTGGCTCATTACAGCAAAGTGGACTAGTTAGTGAGCCTTACCTTTGCCCTCTTTGCTCTTCTTCTTGAGTGGCAGGTTAGGGGTGGTGATAGGAGAGCAGGGACGCACAACCCGTGGCTTTCGCACTACAGATCAAATTGAGGAGTAGCGCGTTATAAGGTGGAAGGACACAGTATAGCAATATAATAACTAACTACACTGAAATATTTGTGAGACTATTTCTGTAGTCTGACAAGCCGAAGGGGGGAAATTAAAAAGTTTTACCTTTGTTTTTTTTCAGAGGCTTTAAGGAACACTTAGGAGGAATGTCATCCATGGATGAAGTATCCTCATCTAGGGACACATCAAGGGCAACATTGTCCATCTGGTCAGCCCTCAGTGAGGCGTAAGTCATATCTTGCTCCAGCAGAGTACTGTATGTGTGAACTACACATAAACAACAGAAAAGAAATGTAATACCATAACAGACCAGCATGAGTCCCATACATTGCGCTAAAAATAGCATATTTGTCACCAATCTATGCACAGTAGAATGACAAATTAAATAAACTTACTCATACGCTTTTCATCCAAAATGTTGTTTGGAGACTCCATGTTAAGAAGAGCTGCTGCGGCTTCGTTTGTTTCCATGGTGTCCTCTGCACCAGAGACTCGTGTTTCTGCCGCACAGATAACAAAAAGAATAATTAATACAGTAAATAAATAAAGCCCTTACAGGTAAATACTTTGTCTATTCTAGTAAATTTGGTTCTTTGTCAAATGCAGCTGAGTGGTTACCATGACCGCAAGCCTCTTTTTTAAAATTAAATTATATAAGTATAATAATTTAATTTAAATTGTACCAACTGAAACTCGTCTCTGGTATAAATATGAGTAGCAGGAGAATATCTAGAATACACTTTTTCTGCTTTGCATAGTTTTCAACAGGTTCGATTGACTTCCTTGATATACAATCAAGTTTCAGTTGACACAACTGAGTACAAACTCTTTAAAATGATTGTGAATTGAAATACATTTACCCGAGAGGTCCACTCCTCCTGGTAAAATGGATGGTTCCTCCACCACATGGAGCGTGGTGTCCACCATGATGCCATTCACCTCATCAGACTCGAGCCCTGAGTAGACCTGCAACAGATCTGTTGTGGGCACCTGCTCAACGATCACCGCTGGGAATACTGATGGGTCGTCCAGCTGATCAGAAAGAGAACACACACATATTTAATGTAAGGTATGAAATGTTGCCCTATAACGGATACCACTGAAAGAAAAGAAACTGATGGTGTTTGCACATATGTTTTTATACGGATATCAAAACACCATTAATTCCTCCACTGCATATCATAAATGCAATATCACAAACCCCACATGACATCAGATTAATGTTTTAACCCAATTAGGTCTCTTATGTTCATTGCATTGTGAAATATTTCAGCTAATGTGGAGGCAAACAACACTGAGCTACTTTCTGTGTTATGTTCCAAAAGTCTGCAGGGACCCGCTGCAGAGGACGGGAACCAGCTGTTTGATCTGGCCTACTTCTCGTAAGAAGTTAATCTTGTGCTCAGAAATAATGCAAACCCAAATGAATGTTAATGGATCAAATATGTAATGCAGGCTTCATCATGCTTTGGGAATTCCAAACTTGCCGTTTTGTTTCATACTGAGCATAGCCTGATGCAGGGAGGAGCAAGGGAGCTGAGGGAATTACCAGAGGATGGGCCAAACCATTGAGCAACATCTGAGAGGTCAAACATGCTTGGAGTGTTCCTCAGAAACATAAAGTGTCAAAAATTATGACTGAGTGTCCAGTCCATGACAGTGGGAAAGGCAGGGGGACTAATTCTGTTGTTTGCCAAAGTGAGCCATATGGTCTAAAAGTAAAAGCTGTGATTTAAAGCGTAGGAAGAAACATACAGCTTAAGACACAGAGGCAGCTCTGATTCAAAGCTCATCAGTTTAACTAACAGTGTTAACGCCTTGCACCCTTCTTTTTGTTTGTAATGACAACGTCATTTTGGATATTTTAAAGGAACCGACCAGCAGATGGCAGCATATTACTATTCCTCGTCACCTTGTGCTGGCACAAACCCTGAATATATCTCTTTGGCTGAAGAATTTAATTCAAACGTAGAATATATCCAAACCTCACTGACTTCACTGACTCAAATTAGATTCAAAATGTTCCTCCTATTTATAATAGTTAAACTAATCTTTGAAAAAGTAATTTTTTTAGGTTAAGAAGTTAAAAAGCAATAAAAAAAAAAAAAGCATCCCAACCGAAGTTGAATTTCTGTAGCATTTTACTCTGTTGACAGGACTATATGTATATTTAAAACCCCCACACAAAGTATCAAATAATATATGAATAAGAATCATTTTAAATCTCCCAAAATACAATGTTGCTTAATTCAGTTTTAATCAAATAGTCTAGGTTGAAGAAAACTACATTCTTACAGTGATGGTCTGATTTAAGAGGGAACAAGAAAGGCGATAGAAAATTCTGTAGGACAAGCACGAATAAAGATTTATGTGTCAATTTAGACACAAGTATTCATTGTTAGTTTAGACCTTGGGGGCATACCAGGTGTCCAGGCCTTGAGTTGGGGGAGGTGGGCAGTGAGGGCATTCAAGTGCAAGCCTACATACAGATTTCAGCTACACTTTAACCAGGAAACTAACAGACCGGCTAATTATTTGGGCAAGGTGTGATATGCTTCGTACATCTAAGCAGCTCCAGCAGATATTACTTGATGTATTGTTTATTATGTACTGTATACATTGTAAATAATGTAGGTATTTACAAGCCTAAAGCAGGAGGACTCCACATGACGTCTACCACATCTTTGAAGATCAAAAACACACAGCTTGTGCCATCTCAGCAGGAAAACCACAAGGCCTCCCAGAGCTAATAAAAACCCTGAGTTTTGCTTTGGCTACAGACAGTATCAGTGTCTCTCTGACATGCGTCAAATGTTTTCCATTAATCAGAATTTTTGGGAGACAGTATCAGAGTGCTAGACATTGAGGCTACCATATTTTCGTGGACTTAAATGACATTTTCTGTCCTTGGATATGAGTTAAATGTGTGTATGTGTGTTAGAAGATAAAGGCATTTTGACTGTTGACCTGCTGATCTCCAGAAGCGGCAGCTCTTCCTACCTCCTGCCGACACATGCAAAGAGACTGAATCCCACACAGTTTGCTGACAGAGCATGAGGCGTGTGAAGGTGGCGTCTCTTCTGTTGTTTTGATCTTAAATGCATTTTGTTTTTCCTGGGAACACCTCAGACTTGTCTTGTATTGTCTTATAAACTGGGTGAAGATTTGACAGCTTTAACAGCATGCTGAAAAACACTCCACAAGAACTATTGAAGACTAAAACTTGTTTAAAAGTTCACAATTTGTGGGAGGGTGATACACAAGATGGAACATAAGTTATACCGAACATTGTACATTTTAACTACTTCTTCCTCTTTACTGAGATGAATTGTGTTTCTAGTAGGGAAACAGGAGTGATAAAAATCAAGCTGATTTGCATTTCTGAGTTCCCCATTTTACCTTGAACAGAATGCAAGAGCGTCTGTGTATTCTGTTCCCCCACACCCACCTCTCTTCTGCTTTACCTGTCCTGCCACAAAGAACTCCAACGGCCAGTACACTTTCAATATCGTTATTGTGATATTTCAAAAAAGCGTTGCCACCCATTTTCTTGGAATACTGTCAGAGGTAAAAGTGGGATCTTTACCTAAAAGCTAAATGCCCTTATTGCTGAATGAAATTTTGGCTAATTCAAATTGAGTTTTTCAATTTCTGCTTCAGATTAAATGTACATGTTCGCACAGAAACCGACAGATTGAGAACTTCATCCTTGAGGTGACGTCATCACATGACACACTAAGCAGAGCTACTTATTGACTGAAAAGTCAATATATCAGAGCTAATCATTACCGAAGCTATGCTATGATTTCACTCTGCCTCAAAAGGTCTATTGTTAGCAGAATAAATCTCTAAAACTGGCGTCAGAAAACAACTGGTCACTATAGTGGTGCTGTTGCTTTGGTGGCATTACCATGACTTGGTAAACAGGGGCTACCTGCTTGCCTAACAGGCTGAGTGGGTATGACAAGGAACAAAACCGTAGCACAGGAACAATACAAGACCTTTAAGTTAAATTATCCCAACCTTTCCTAACAGCAATATAACTGGTCTGTCAGGTTAGGCCTGAAGCTGTGCTATTTAGGGCTCCAGTAACAACTTGTCAACTCTAGATACACACATACAGATACCAAAGGGCATAAACACATACATAGTCACTCAAAAACAAGCCTGCTCCACAGGATTTAGACCCGGGTGTGGGGATGAGATAACTGCACACCTGATCAGACCACGACGAGACACACAGGCACAGGTTCACTTCATGTACCCACACAGCAACCTTTGTGCCATAAACACATTCACATCCAAGCCCCACCCGTTCCCTCCCACGCACTCTAACCTCTCTGCAGGTTTTTCAGTCTTTCCATTTCTGTGTTCCCAGCAGCCCACACTCCCCTTCTCAGACCTCCTCTCAGCTCCATCCTTCCTCCCAGCCTGGTGTCAGAGTTAAAGATCACAGGCTAATCCTACCCAAGTGGCTGTGTTGTTTACACAAATCTGTTTTGTGAGGTATTACGTTTATGAACAAGATCACGTAAAATGTGTCAGGTTGAAAAAAAAAGACAGATGTTTCAAATGTGGATTTTTCAGTGACAGATACCTGATCTATTTCGTCCATCCCGTTGCTGGCAAATTCAAACACCAGTTCACTGGGTTGCACTGCAGTCGTCATGACAGAGAGAGAAGTTCAGAGGGCAGAGAGTAGACTGAAATAACCCCCACTGTGACTACTCCTCCTTCTCTGCTTCACTCAGCTTCACCTCACAAAATGACAACTGTCTGGTTGTGTCTTCTAATCTGGGCAGTTGGAGCTGCGAGACAGAGACCGCCAGCCGGGTTTCAGAGGAGTGCAATGGCCCAGGTGGGAGCAGCCTCGTCCCTCTCTGACTCAGAGGCTGGGCCCCGCTGCGCCTGGAGCATCTACACCTGCCAGAGAGGAAAAGAGAGAGATGGGGTCAGCAGACAGACTGGAAGAGCTGAAATTCACTGAGAAGGAAGAGGGTGTTACAAAAGGCAGTTTCAATGCACATCCTCAGTATTTTATATACAAACTCATATTAACCAAGAAGAAGCGCTCACATTTTCAAGAATGACAAAGTTATCTTGTTTTTGTTTGGCTTTCATCTTTAATTTTCACTGGCTGATTCAAACTGCTAGACAAGCCTGAAAAGAAAATCCCCAAAATGAGTCCAACCAATAAAAAGTTTCCATGCACCTGTTTTACAAGTTGGTGACAATGTCATTGCATTCTTGCAAGCATGACAAATCTGTTTTTGAACTGTGTAACTAGAGCTAGTTTTACCAAAAAAAAATGAATCTAAAACAAAAATCTGTTACATTACATTGCAAAAGTAACAAGTGCCTCTTTATAAATAATTTCCAAATGTAAAATGTAAAACATGTATTGATCAAAGTGTTCAATTAAATCACATGAAAAAAGAGCTGCTGCTAACAGTTTTTTTCATGGTCTGTTAATCTGGAGTTTGGTGTGTGAAACATTAGAGAATAATATATTGGTTAGTACAATAATACTATTCTGGATTGTGAAATACTTGTTTTTATTTAAATTTTTCTAAAACCTTTTACAAAGAAAAAAAAAAGAACAAACACAAAAGGGCCATATATCTTGAATCCTCATGATAATGAGGGAAAGTGTTCTATGACTATGCAGGGATCCTGGCCACTCCTGAATCCTACACAAAAGCTCCCTCAGTTGTGATCTTAAATGTAAAACAATCATGTACGCATTCAAATAATGCCACCTCATCCACTGCTCTGTCGTTTTAGTCTTAACAACCATTAAGTTTGTCATAAATAAAATAAGTCTTAGCTAAACAATCCTAATTCCAGGACTACCTTTGAGAACCAAAACTTAATGCAACCTGGGTTCAATTCCAACCTTGGCTCTCTGCTACATCCATGCTGCTCCTGCTCCCTTGTTCCCCTCTTCACTGTCAAACTACCCATACCTACTTAAGACTTAAAACAGCCCTCAAAACCAAGAATAAATAAACTTTGACTGCAATGACAATTCAGCAAATAGCTGAGAGGATCTTGGTGCACAGTTCATTGTTATTTAATCACTGACTGCTCTTATTTCATAACTATCTGGCCCTCCCTCTGAGACACCCCACCACACACTGCTCTAGATCATAAGGCTCAAGGGACTAATGTTATGATCACATGAGCGGCGCTGGGGTAGAGACAGTCTGAGCGAACCCTCCCTCCTCTCAGAAACACATATAAAGATGAAAGGTCACTTGTCTGGTGATTCTTTGAAAGCCCCTCTGTGCTGACCCTCAGGGAGTTACTCTGATCACAGGCAGAGGGGGAGGGAAACTGGTGGCCATGCCATTGCTAGAGGGTGTGTGTATGTGGTAAGGTGTGTTCTGACGACCTGATACCTAGAGGCAGGTTTCGGGGATAGAGACTGGGAGGGGTAGATGCTGGGTTTGGAGAACAAACAGATAAAGAAAAGACAAAACAACCAAGGGGCCACAGGGCCACATACCCCCCACCCTCTACTTTCTCAGAGAGCAAAAAACTGGCAAGTCAGATGGCTAGTACGTACCCCCCCTCAAAATCACAAATTTCTTTGAAATGCCAATTGTATTTCGAGGGGTTATAAAATGAGTTGTAGGATCTCTGCAGCTTTTGGGGCCCAGGGGGCAAACTTTGTGATTTGATTTTACTCCGGGCTAAGCATCCAGACAGAACAGAAATGTGGGACTGTTGACTAGGAAGCAACACACTGGAAGACAGAAGGCAGCCAGGGAAACTAAATCTAAGGGCTAGTGTTTCCCTTCAGCCAATCTCTGTTGCTTTCTTTGCTGGGCAGCGTCTCCCTCTGTCAGAGCTGGACACTGCTGCCTTATGTCTGCAGCTGTGTGCCCTGGTGGGCTTGGTACTGTGTGTTACCAGACCCATCCACATGCCAACTGAAAAAGATATCGCTACAAATTATGCTTGAAAAAAAAAGACAAAAATGTATGTGTTTGTTAAAGCTTTCAAGGAACCACATATTTACAGCAGATGCTGTGAGTAACAGCACATAAAATGGTTATCAGAAGAGGACAAAAGACATAAGACAAAAAAAAAAAATAAATAAGCCAAAGTAAAGACAAAGGTTTATGTTATTTTTCTTTTTGTTTTGCATCTCTAATTTATATAATGTGTTTAAGTGCTGCTTGCTGAATTCGTCCTATATTCTGCCAGATGCTGAGAGCGACTGAATGTGTGAATTTTCTGCATCCCTCCTGTCGGTGCTTCATCGATCTGGATGGCCCAGTTGGCATGTAGCAAACAGCAAACAGGGATACAAGAGAGCCAGCCATTAGTCAGATGCAGTCTGCACATTATCCCCAAGCACATGACAACGGCTGCCTTGTCCCAACACAGGGGCAGGGTTGTAACTGCACTAACTACGTCATGAAGAGAGGAGGAGGAGAACAGCGGAGGGAGGGACTTTACAGCAATGTTAGTCAATGCATAACAGTCAACAGAGCAAACAGTCTGTGACTCGCTCTGGGTGGGGCCCTCTTTTTGACAGGCTTGAGTTTTTAAGTGTGGTTACCAGGAGGGGAATTGTGGTGAGGCCTACAGCACAAAATGCCTTGCTGTAGTGTCCTGTGAGGAAATCTGGCCAAACGCAAGTGCTGCATCTTTCCTTTGTACATTTCTGTGCAATTTCACAAGTTAGTTTGTGCTCTGATACATTTAGATAAGTTACCTTTAACAAACTCTTAATGCACATTGTAAATCTGCCTTAATTTATCATTTGACCACTTGATGTAAATGGAACACTCAGTTATAATGGTGTTTATATCAGTTTCCTATTTACTTTCACAGAAACAATAAACCTGCTATTTAATATGAGAGTTATATTAGTCTCTGCCTGCTCAAGAAAAAAAAATCTCTTTCTGAACCACTGTGGTCAGCACCATGTCACCACCTTTATCTGTCTGTTGCTACAGAAAGTGTACGCCAACGTTTCTGATGCAAGCAGCTGCGTGTTGCAGCTGTGAGACTGAAAAAAATGCAGTCAAATTGTAGGCCCAAATAACTTCAAAGTTAGGATGGTTGACACTCCTTTAACATTATACAATGTCTTTCAACCAATATTTAACATAAAAAGATTAATAAGTGCAATTTGAAGAATGTTATCAACTTTTTCAAAGTATCATAAAGTAAACTTTTCTCCTCTTTTTTTGGTTTTAAAATTAATCAGTCGGTAGCATACTGTGCATTTCTAGAAGGAAAAATGAATTGTTCTTTCATGATTGTTTCATTAATAAACACAAAAACACAATTCACATTGCTTGTTTTATCTGACCAACAAAAAAAACCCCCAAAAGTCAAAGAAAACCATCAACCATCAAACTGTTGAATTATGGCAGTTGCATATTTATTTTCTCGTCACTTCAAAATGATATGATTAATTGTTTTGTTTTGTAATGATCATAATCATAAGTTGCAGCATTGGGTTTTCTTATATTTATATTATTAGGGTGTGGTGCTGACAGGGATGTCATGTGATCAGAGTCAAGAGATCATTCATCAATTAACTCTCTTAAAACAATTGTCACTGTTATACATAGCAGTTTGGTGTGAAGAAGAATGAGAAGAGTTAGGAGGAAATACTGGCCTACTCCACCCCTACAGCATGGTGTCTGCCAGTCGCAATAACAACCAATTAGAGACAGGATTCATGAACAAATGGAGCATTCCCAGAAGGCCTTACTTCCCCCGCTTTGGTCTCTTCAGCTGAGCTCATTGTTGACCATGAAAGGAGGTAATTTCAGCCAATTGAATGACTATGCAATGACTCACTCTGCATGTGGCGAGTGCAAACATTTTGATATGCAAGAAAAAGGACCAAGCAAACTTTACTTATCACCCATTCTCAGATCAGGTTACAAAAGCAGAGGTTTGCTCAGGTGACTAATTATTCAGTCTGAACTGGTGTCGTTACAATACAAAAGAGACTAGCCTTATAGATGGCCAAGTGCTGATGTCAGAAAGTGGGTAAAAGTTTTGGTATTTAAGAAATTCTTCTCACATGGGTAAATGCAGCACGTATGGCATGAACTGTCTGATGAAGAGATAAATGAAGAGCATGAACTCACACAGCAACCTGCCAACATACTAACACTGGCAAAAACAGCGATTTTCTCTTCTATCTCACAGGGCTGAGAGACATTTCCTTACCAGTACTAAGAAATATTTGCCTCATAAGAGTCCTTTGCTTCATAGTCAAAAGCTGAGATGCAGGGTGGCAGAACATTTTAAGGCTTAGCCCTTCCATATTATAAAACAGTTGTCAGCAAACTGTTTTTGCAGGATCCTCTGGGTTCCTGTAAAGGAAATGAGTCAGTGATATGCGGCTCAAGCTTGTTACTGGAGCTCCGTGATAGCCCATATGGCCATCTAGGGATCCCTATCATCATTTCTGGACAGCAGTTCCCTTTTGTTTTACCCAGACGTAACCAAACTGCCCACCCCTGCATAACAATAGTACTCATAGTGCCAAGGAAAATGACTTAAATACCACAGTTTTGGGGAAAATGAACAGCTCAAATCAGAGAAAAACGTACATCAAACTGTAATTGTGTTTAACATTTCCAAAGAGTTGTGAAAATCAAAGTGCTGCTGCTGAATTACAACAAAGTTATGAGAAAGTGTTTGCTAACTCCAAAGAGCATTTAGAGACTAGCATCTGTGCCAGAAAAAAAACTCAAAAGTGGTTTTTAGAATTGTTAACTTGTACATTTTTCCTACCACCTACTATTTCACAATACAATGTGACTCACCACAATTCAAAGTCAAACCATACTGAGATGAATAAAAGGAGCACTTTAACAGCAATACAGAGGTCACACACACAGTTACTTAACGGCAGTTACTGACTCCGGCTCGTAGTATGCAGCTGCAGATCACAAAGCATCACAAGCACAGGCAGCTCTGCGTCTGAGGCAACACTTGTTGTATCTGTATTACACTTGCTGGTACTGAGCCCTGCCATGCCAGGGCCAAACGAACGCTGAGAGAAAAGCGTCACCTTGAGCACAGGCTTTCAAAAAGAGAATGGAATTTAATCTCATCTCCGGCAAACCCTGTACTTTTCCATTCAGGCTCGAGGCTTTTGAAGAAGAGCCCATGCTCTCCCGTGATCGTGTTTGTTTGTGCCACCCTACAAACTATTTGATATAAAAATTAGTTTTATATGGAGTGTTAGACATTAGCTTTAGCTGGCTAATTTAATAGGGAATCTACGATGAAAGCTCAGTTATGTCCCCAGAGCCTACGGTTCAGAAATGTCCTCTATGGCCACATTCCACTACTCTTTTGGTCATTTTTTTTTTTTTTTTTTGCTCTAGCATGCTAAACATAACTGTGCCTCTGACCCAGTAGGCTTACTCTTTCTCCTACATTCTCTTCTGACATCTGGTCATGTTTATCACATACAACATTAAAAAAAAAAAGAAAAGTGACATATTTTAAAAATGGATTATAACAAAAAAAAAAAAAAAAAACACCCACAAACTGACCTGAGAATTTTGTATTCACAGGAACAGCATCACCAAGCAGTGGGTTTCTTCTGCTTCCTGTCTGTTAAACCACACTCAGAAGAAAGGTTCTTCCTCTGTGTAAGAACGGAAAGTTCTCAACTCCCCCTCCTCCTCCCTCTCCAGCAACATGCAACTCTCACAGATATGAATTTTGTTGCACAGGTAACATTTCCTATATGAGTCAAATATAGTTACGAGATTTATCTGGTAGTGATGCACAGCAAACCATTTTTTAAATAAAAATAAATGATTAAGCCTGGTGAATTTAGTTGGTACTTGAATTGGATTCAGAAGAATCGTATAATCTGTTTTTTTTTTTAAATAGCTGATAACATGTTTCTAAAATATGATGTGCAGATGAGACAAGGGAGCATATTCTCTCACCTTGTGACATTTTCAAGGCTGCTACTCAAGTACTTAAAGACAGCGATGTTGTATTAAAAAAGGATCACAAAGGCCTTCAAAGACACACCTGCCATTTGAAGACATCTCCTGCTCATAGTGCTGACAAAAAGCATGCAGAAATAGACAGCACTGCCAGCCCCCACCCCTCCAAACCGACACACATCCCTAACGTGGCCCTGTGAGTCAGTTTCACACAAATTCTCAGAATAAACTACAAAGTTCCTGTAACATGGTGCTCTCATAGATCAGAATGTATGACAACCATATCAGCACAAAAATCCACTTTGTGTGCAACTAGAGCAACCCACAAACCTTTTTTTTTTTTTTTTTTTTTTTTTTACTACTTTGAATCACATAAAGAATCCAAGCACGTTTTAATTGTTCAGCATATTATGAGCTAATTAGGCCTAGAAATGTTAAAATACAAAATACAACTTATCATTCAGACACTAATAGTGATTTGTAAGTCTATTTTAACTATACAACCGCAGGGAAACTATGCATTGCCACAGAGAACCATGTTCCATCTCTACAGATGCAAACTACCCCCAGTGGCCTAAATCTATAATGTGGCAACAGGCCACATGTCACAGATGGGAAGAACCACTCAAGTTGTGAAAACAGAACAGGAAATTGCAGCAAAGTCCCAGAAAAGACAATTGCACCCTTAAACATCACAACACAATGCATTCTGTTCTACTGTCATGTCCACAAAATTTTGATTCTATGCATATACAACATAGAGTCACATCCTCTCAAACATACAACTCAAGGAATCAACAGAACTTATGTAAAAAATCTGTGATCTGTTACCAGTGCTGTGGCATTCTGAAAGGGGAAAAAACAGTCAAAGACAAAGCATCGCCAAAATGTAACTGTCTATCCCAGCCTAATTCTTTGTACTATGAGCTTCAACGTTCACCATTATCCACCTTAGCTTGTCCATCCAAAGACATGGCATTAACAAAACCACAAATGACAGCTGTTGCTGTTCCAGATGAACATTTCTTCACATTTGGTCTAGGCAGGCCACAGATTGAGATTGTTTGAGTATTACACATGGAGAACAGTTACAGCACAAATTCAGTAGTGCAAAGGTTAAGCATCCTTATGTACCTAGTTTCTATACTGGGTAACGAGGATAAAAACAAACACACACACCGTATGGACAAGCATAAATTATATCTTGACACAGTTCATGTGACCAAAGATGCTGAAGGATCTTGACATGAGCATCAAGTCTTTCCAGTAGTAATCCCAATTTTTCTACTTGACACAATCCATTAAAACAATAGTGACTTAACCTTTCAATAGAATAACATGATCTGTATAGCTGAAGTAGATAGATGAAGGTATTTTCTAATATAACCCTACTGGCACTGAAAATATTTTCGTTGAGTCATGTCTGAAAGAAGCATGCTCCATGACATTCATCTTGGCAGTACTGCTCCTTTCTGCCTGACTATTGATTCCAATATAAAGAAAAAGGTAAGGATGAAAAAAAATGCAAGTCTCTGCATGCGTCAGATGCTTCTCACTGGTCTGGATGTACTTTCTTTGTAGCCATATCTGAAATACTTTGTCGCAGCTCAACTCAGCTCTTCTGTTGTTGTGGCTGCCGTGTGGAATCCATTTAATGCATGACTAGACTGGAAAACCTAAGGTCTCTCATTTTCTTCAGTAAGCAAGCTTCCAACATGTATTTGACATAAACTAGAGTAGATAATTATCTAATGGGGGGAAAAAAAAAAAAAATGAACAAATCAGAAAATAGATATAAACTCTCCCAAAAATAACATAAGTTAGCTAAATTCAAACCTTGGAGTGACTTTACAAACAGCAATACTGTATCTACATGCAAGCCCACAGTCTGACATGTTTACATTCATACCAATACTAACATGTCACTTCACAGGAATACTGGCAGGGGCAAGAGAAGATATCATACCCAAAAAAATACCAGCAGCATACTTTCAACAAAACTTGAACAAAACAAGATGAAAGGTGGCATCCCTGGTTCTTTTCTGAACTACAAACTACACTTCCAGTATTACCCCTTACAATCCATCACATTATGCAACATCCCACAACAGCTTATTCTCTCAAAGGGAGAAATTCCATTTGGAGTTTATAAACTGTGCAAACTTGGCCAAGATACTTTCCACATTTCCGTGCAGCGCACTATGAGGGATGTGCTCAGATAGAGCACAGAAATCTCAGGGCTCCAAGTTTGAGTCAGTGGTGAACAGGGGACCTGGCTGTTGCAGAGGAGACTGCATACCAAACAGGTCTGGACACACGCAGGCTTATGTGTCCACCCACAGTCAGGCATGCAGCAATATGTAACAGGGAACACACCTTCAGATGGATAGAACAGGGACCAGATAATATCATGTTTCTCTTCCTTGTCAAGGGCTTGAAATTGCCTATGACAAGCTCTCCTCATTTAAGACACTGTCTGTAATATTTTAAAGACTTTTTATCCAGAGAGATCTTGTAGACACATCTGGATTAAAAAGAAAAAAATATATAGGAGCCAGAGGACTGTTAACTTAGCTTGGATCAGTGGAAACAATATGACAGCTCTAGCCTGGCTGCGTTCAAAGGTAACAAAATCTGTCTACCAGCAGATAAGTCAACAACAACCCACTATAAAACTGTCCTGTTTCTACACATTTTGGAACCAATCAAACAAGCTATGACATGCTAATTTCTGAACTATAAATGGTGCTAGATACATTGTGTTACTTTGGAGTAGAGCCAGACTAGGTGTTGCCACTGTTTGTAGAATTTAGGACTAAGCCGAGCTAACTGTCTCCCTGTGGTGCTTTTATATTTAGCACAAAAACAACAACAGAATGATAATGATATACTCATCCTTACTTTTGGGAAGGCAAAAAAAAAAAGTATTCTTCAAATGTATTCCCTTTAAAAACACTCTTAAACACCAATTTAAGAAGCAAAACGTCATCCCTGTCCTTCCAGCAAGTCAGGACATTTACTGCATATGCTACATTTACTGCATATTTATCATGATGTTTCTTCAGTTGTAAAGTTAGAACTCTGTCAAACATTCAACCATTACAATTCACAGCTTTAACAGACACGTTTCCAACATTTATGCTGATCGTGTTTTAGTTTAATAGCTAATAACAACTAAATCCGCTCTTCCTGTCTTATCCCTCTTAAATCCTTGGAGATAGGTCCCCTCACACTGAGAGAGCTTAGCCTTTTTAAGACAGCTTATCTGAATTCACACAACTGGACAATGTTTCTATCTAATCTTGAGGCCAGTAAACGTGTGTCCTGTTCCTGGAAGGTATGAAGAGCAAAGTCATTGCACTTCCAGATGCCCAGTGCATACTTTAAATAGAAGACAAAGGGGCAAAAAAAAAAAAAAAACCCACTAATGCTATGAGACCACCTATAATGAAGTCATGACTGCAAGTGTTTTGGGATTGCATGTTTTAAGCATTACAAACACATGAGCCTCCCTCACATGTTTTCAACAACTATGTCTGATCTGTACTACTTAAATGTTGAAATTAGGATCATTAACATATTTAATAAAGATCATATAGTCAAACTGCAAGGCAAATCAAACAAAGGGTTATTTTACCTCGAAGGAGAAGTGTTTGAGATCAGGACAGAAGGACACCCTAGCAGGTCAATATTTGAGAAAGCTTTATGAAATACTGTTCTTTTTATGACAGTCAGGAGATGAGGAAGTGGCAGCATGTGTTCAGAGGATGACGAACTACCTTGTTAGAAACAGAAGTTCTCAAAAGGTTTCACACAATAAAATATTCACCTGGTGGTATTGTTTCTCCACATTAAGAGTTTGCAGTAATCACATAAAAGAAGAAATACAGTCACAAGATGACAATAGGAGTTTGATTTGAAAAAAAAAATGTTTCTAAAGCTAAAGGTTTTATAGGAAGATAGATATATGATAGGCACGTGTAAGCAACAGCACTTTGCTTCAACGCTGCTTTGAATAAAGAGGCCTGACATTCAGTCTCACCAGGGGCCGGTGTTATGTTGTCCTGATGAGAATCACAATGCAAAAAAAGGACGCAAAGGTAAACAAGGAGTGGCTGTTGCTAAGGGACACACAGAGGGAGGGGGCTTGTAAAGTGGGCTTTGTGTAAAGGGAAAGGCTGATTATGTTTGTGAGGACATGCAAAGGACCAAGGATACAGTGATAGGCACAGAGGAGTAGGTTTCAATGTTCTCCTTTGGGGAAAAAAAAAGGATGGAGCCAAAAAACTGAATTAAGGAAATTGTAGAGGATTTTGTAGCAGTACCTCTTCCAAGTTAATGAACTGTATGTCAATTAACCGTTTAACATGATCTTTTAATGCTTTAGTTTTCTGGAAAATAAACAAGTTCTAAGTTCTTAAGCGAGCTAGCCAGAGGTAGCTTCAGGTTAATATGCTGTGCTAAGCAACGCTAATTTTGCTACAGGCGGCAAAAATGACTGAGTAAATGTTTATTTATCGAGAAATAGGCATCACTAATGAGTTAGTAATAAACTAAAATGAAAGAAGGTATTTGCAGTGTGGATTCCATATGGATTTTCTTGTTCGACAAATGTATAAAGAATAGGTGTCTCCTCGATCAGTCTTTCTGAAAGCAGCTTAAATGTGAGCACTGGCCTAAAAGCTACGCATGAAGGCAGAATTTAGAGTTGAGACAAAAGGAAGAATTGTGCAATTAATGTTTTTCATGGATCGTGTCCACCACACCATGTAACACCACGTATTTGCAAAAAAACAAAACAGAAAAAGCCATAGTGCTTGAACATTACTGTGTGGGGTAACTTGTAGGGACAAGGCTGTGAGTCCATCACATCTGACTATCAAGTGCCACGTACAGAAAGAGGTGGTGAAAAAAAGCATGTACAGAGGAAAAAAAATGTACTGACATGATTAACAGATATTTCCACTCAAATGTGGTGGATTATTTGACTTCTAATGGACGTGGAATTTGAGAATCTAATGGTGAAATCTGCAGACTCAGACAGCCCTCCAGCTGGGTGTCGGGGACCGACAGCCTCTGAAAACCATATGTGAGATTAATCTCCCTATTTGGCTGGGACAGAATGCTTTTTTGCACCAAGTGATACAATATCATGTTTAAATCAGCAATAAAATAGCAGGCAAGAGAAAGCGCCCAAAGCTCAGTTCAATGATTATTTCAGTTTTATATTCACACGCATTCCCACCCAAGGGAGCTGATTTCTGCATGAAGTTACCTCATGCAGGGTGGAAACCATATAATTGGAAAGAACAACATTGTGAATGAGTTTTCAAACCACTGCTTTATGCAGTGGTAGAACTTTATGACTGTCAGCAAGAAAAAAAAAAGACATGAATGTATCATATTTGTGCTTATAATTCATGCTGACACAAATGGCCGGGCTTAGTGTAGAAAACAGCTGTAATGGAAATATTCATGTTCTGCGTGGTGTTTTTATCTGGAATGAAAGAAACTTACAACTCAAACCTGTCTCCACCCACACAGATGTTGTGAGCAACTTCTATGACAGATTAATCTCTATCAAGATACACGCACCATCACCATTTCCATGTTAAAGCAGGTCACTTTGTAAAAATGTTCAGTGCATCAATAAATAGTAGATGTTTGATGGTTAAAGGGTAGTAATTCCTTTGGAGCATTATGTAGCTGTCTACAAGTTTTTAATTGATGTTAATTTTATCATTTTTTACTGACTGTTCCGATTACCATACAGCTGCATTAAAACTAACTTTTCATTGTAAAACAAAAGGGGAAGCTCTTGGCACTAACTTTCTATCATTTCAGCAATCAGAGGTAGAAGTGGTACTGATATCCCCAGCTTGTCTAAAACCTTTAACTGTAATGTAAGAATACTTTATTACAAGTCCTATATTAACAACTTTGAAAGCTCACTGGGCAGTAGACGAGCAATCAAAAAACTGCTCACATCTAAAATTGCTGAGTAAATCTGTCAGATTAACATATTTATTCCTCCAGCGCAGTAAAACCATGCATTAGTTCTATCCAAGAAATGTTGTAGATGAAGCTAACTGCAATATGCAAGTTGCAGCTCCTCATAACTTTACCTAAAAAGTAGTTGTTTTGACTACTGAACATGACACACGGTGTCACGGCTGGCCACTGCTCCCATGAGGGGACTGGTCTCTGACCAGTTTGGTTTACTACATACCCAGGAGAGTTAGCAAATGGTGTTGACCTTTTTATTCCAATTATTGTATCTTACATGCTCATTTCAATTTGCTCTCTGTCTGAAATCACAGCAGTTTTGTCTTTCACCTGATTTACCCTCACCTGTTCACTCCTCCTCTGATCAAAAAGTAGTAACAACAACTGGCTGGAAGCCGTCATCTTTCACATGTCCCCATGTATTTAGGCCGGTGTTAATGTGAAACATTACACTGACACTTTTAGTCATTTTTATCCAAGCATGTGACATTTAACTGTATCTTAAAATTGCAAAGGGTGCAGCAGAGGCCTGCCGTACAGAAAGTCCACCAGCGTCAAAGTAAAAATCTCTTTAAGGCATACACCAGCCATCAAGTGAAGCAATTTTCACAGAAAAAAAAAAAAAAAATCAAGGATTGCGTCTCAATAAAAATATGAAGCAATAAAAGGCATTGTAAAGAGAACGGCATCTTTATCTCCACAGGTAATGTACTTATTCCTGTCGTTAATGTATTCATTTATTTGTGCCGCTATAATATTCCTGTTTTCCAACTAGTTTTCATTTCATTTATGTATCTATTTATTCTCTTCTATTTTTTGACTCCTCCATATTAATTTGGTGATGTCTGTCAAGTAATAGCATCATTGTCAGAGACTGTTTTCTTCCTCTCTTCTATAAAAATAAAAGAAAAAGGAAAACACATGTAAATAAAAAGTTCCAAAAAAAGAAAAAGAAGAAAAGAAAGGAAGGAGAAAGACTCCAATAATTACATCAAGTCCTTTTCAATTCTGTGTTTGGAGACATAAAAGAAAACGTGATCTCACTGCTTCTTGGAAACCTATAAAGATACGTGACATATTTGAAGGACTATTAAAGCTGTCGAACCCAAATCAGTTGTGATGATCACACCTTTGGTTCTGAACTTCAGAGAAACGGGCAGCCAGTTTCAGCATGTTCCAAATATGAGAGTTGCAACACTGAGAGATAGTTGCTCAATCAATTTTGACTTTATTTATAAAGGGAGGGTTTTTCTGAGTCCCTGCAGCACACTAACACATATATAACAGCCTAAAAGAATGATCGCAGAATGTGCCTTGCTCACTGGCACAGTCGCTGTAAAAGCAGATGAGAAAGTCACACATTAACTTTCCCCACCCAGATTTTCCCACTTTGTCGCAGGAGTACAAACTTCCCGTCACAAGCTCTTCAACTTTTAGGACTCGTCCACACCAGATGCAAATGAAAATGTATTTTTTTTTTAAATGAGGAACTAACAAAGTGTGATGCAAATTCAAGGTTGAAAAAATAGGTTATAGTGTCTCATATTAAGATTTTTCAGCTGGCTTTACTAAAACGCAGTAACGATGCATGTGTTGGCTAGTTTCACTATGACTACATTGGTTTTCCGCAGCTACTTCAATAACTGGGACCGTTCAGACAATGAATGGATGACCACCGAACACAAACACTGAAGAAACAAGCTTGAAACTTAACAACTTGTATAAATAAAGAAATTAAACACCATAAAATAACATTTCCTTCAGTTAACTATGGAGTTTTTTGTTTCCGGATTTATATATTTTAGCAGTTAGGGAAAAAAAAAACCATCTTCTTAGCACCTTAAGGCAACTTAAGGTTTTATTCATGGCTTTATTATCAGTGGAAAATGTGTTTGGCATTCATTTATCATAGATGATATACATTAATGCTGTCAACAAAAAATTAAGGAATTAATGCTTTTCCAACTGTATTTTTGTTAAAGAGTTCATTCTCGTCTTGTTAAACTGACATTGGTCTTTTTTTATTCCATTCAAAGTTTGACAGACTGTTTCTATCCGACCATGCGCAGTTGGCTCTGTGTTTATTCTTTTTAAGACCTGTACCTGTAACATGAAACTGAATAAACCCTCAAATTTTACATATCTCAGCATGTTTGGGGGAGGTGGTGGTGGTGGTGGTGGGGGGGGGGGGGGGGGGTTAGTAAAAAACTAAACCTCACCTCTCCTCGCTGCCATCATGGCCTTCTCTTGCAAGACCTCTGTCATCTTGCCCAAGCTTAATGATGTAATTACAGGCCAAGACTTGTTGACTTTGTATTGAAATAAGAGCTATCCTCAATCTGCCATCCAGCACCCCTCCTGTTGTTTACCACCACCTCTTCACAGTGTCACAAAACAGGAGATACGATATAAGTTCGCACTCTGACCCACGAAGGCCTCATTTACAATACAAATCAGGGTGGGCATAAATGTGAAATTTAGGTCAAATGCAAACTCGTAGCTGCTTACCAACAGACCAGTTCACTCACTGTTTCATATCCTCATGCTAAAGCTGGTAAGAATGCAGTAACAGGAAAATAATTAATCTATCAGTACAAAATCAATTGTTCCACTCTTGATTATAGTTGTGTAACTCAGCTTGAAGAAAGAGAGAGTCAGTATACCTGAAAAGATCTCATCTACAATGTAAGGTGGGCTCAAGCTCTTATGTCAGACATTACATCAACAACAACAGTTCAGAATACTAAACTGTTGATACAATCATAAGCTTGTTTTAAATATAAATAAATTAAAAACCTGACCAAAACAAGCTGAAAATGTTCAGCGCTGGCTAAATACAGCAGCATTAGAAAACATGTTTCAGCATAACACAGGTATCAAATTTGAATGCTGCTTAGACTGTCGTCATATTTATTTCGAAGTATAGCATGCACACTGTGTCTTATGTGGTTGACAAAGTGCAGAGTAGATTTCTGGTGAAACAGGAAGCAAGCTTTTATCTCTGCGGCAGTGAGCAACTTTTAGAAACAGACACTCAACAACATTAAGTAGAATGATTTGGTTCACAGAGAGACAAAAAAAAATTTCAGGGAAGGTCGACTTGTTTATGCAGAAAAGAGGAAGTAAACTAGCTTCAAACTTTCATACAAGCAGAAATGGCATCCCTCTGGGCATCTACATTACGAGATGAGCAACATTCTGTACTGCAGAGCTGAAGATTTGACGTACAAAGCACTGCATGACTGACTTCATGTACAGGGCTGTCTCTGATACCAGAAAAACAAACGCAAAACCATCTTTTTTCTGTTTTTTTTTTTTTTGATTTGCCAACAAATATAGACATTCACCTTTTAAATAGCAACCGCATCACTTTTGTATGGCAACTGCAGAGCAAAAATCAACATGATGTGTGATTACTGATTAACACACCATGAAAAATACATGTGGGTTTGGTCCAGGGGCTTGCAAAACTCTGTTCCCGCCCTTGTTCCAGCGCACCTTATAAGGTAACAATTCGTAAAAGAAATGCAACAAACAAGGTGATCAGTGACAGTTCATTAGAATCATTTTTTATTTCATTTCAGTTGCAGTGGCAAACTCATTACTTTATTTTATGATGTGTTAGGCTCTAGAAAATGTAAAAAATATGCCAGAAAATGGCATAATACAGCCAATCTGCTGTGATATTAGAATGGAGAACTGTTTTGTTGCTCTCATGAACAGATTTGGTACAGAAGTGGCACTGGAAGTGCGATTGGGGGAAATATGCATCAGTTAAACTGGAATAACTTGTTGAAGCTCCCTTCAGAAACCTTTGTTTTGACAAGGCGTGTTACTGGAAACGCTATCAAGGCAAAGGTGCACTTTATTGAGACCTAACTGCCTTTCTTTCCGTCCACTCACAAGTACAGTTCCCAAATATACATTCACTTTAAGACCTCAATACAGAAATGCATGTGCACGTAGTGAAAAACAATAAAATACAACTACTTCATCGAAGCAAGTAAGAAGGTAAGAAGAAGATAATTTGTCATCACTGACCTCAAAGACACGGGGTTCGGGTAACAGGGTCCATTATCACGATCGAACAAGTGCCGATCTCAGTAACCATAAAAAATAAAGTAAAAAAGAGACTGCAAAAGGTGAAGCCGGGAATAATCCAGTGTGTTCAGATGAGGTGTCTAAAGAAGGGGATTGGCTGGACCCACACCGCTTTCTCTCTGTGACAAACCAAAACTAGAGAGATCGGGAGTTGGGGGTGGGGGTGGGGGGACAATGCAATGGCTGCTGATTGAAAGAGAAAAAGGAGAAGTGTAGTGAAGAAACTTGTCCTCTCCCTATGACTCAGGGAGCACTGTCGCCATTGGTAGAGGGCGCCTGAGGCAGAGCGCCTTCACCTGGCCAATCAGCAAAGGGTATGCAAATTCTTTCAGGTGAGCTGAACTTGTGGCAGGGATTGGACAAGGCTGTGTGGGGGAGGGGAGACCAGAGAGGGCCGACAAGATGGCCACACCTAGTGCAGCCTGAGAGACAATCGGCAGGTTTCACCTGTAGTGGAGTCCTGGAGGTGCAAGAACACAGTGAAACAGATATGCACTTAATCTAGACTTTGACCGTACAATACAGGCCAGCCAGGGTAATTATAATCTGTATGACAGCTCAGAGCTAAAGTTCATGTCTCTCTGTGTCCCATTAAAACATTTACAGTGAAAAGTAGGCTTATTATCCATGTCAGCTGAAAACTTGGGGAAGAGTTGTTGTCCCTGAAATTAAACTGTAAATGACTGCATTTGCGGATGACTTGAGTGCTTCATGGTAGTGGACCAAAACTCCTCTCCTCCTTCCTCTTCTTTCTCCTCTTCATCATGTCTTATTTCATAATTACCCCATTAGTTTAGTTAAGAGATGTATATCTCAAATGTTGCATTTAAGAGGGTATTAAAATATGCAGAAAGTACCACACATGACATCAGAAAAACTATATCTTGTTTACTTTACTATTGAAATAACTCAGATGTGATGACAATCTTTATCAGAAATGACACTTGAACAAACAGGAAGTGGTGGTCTGTGGTGTGTTGAGCACGCTGTCATCACACTATGTGCTATACAAGCCTTTAACTGAGTAGTCCTTCATACTACACTTCATACATGCAAAAGTACATTTTTTTCTTACAAATTAATTCAAATTAAAATTGTTTTAATCTGGGAATGTTGGGGATGAGTGTAGGGCTTGATGCCTTTTTTTTTTAACCCATTTAACTCAATTGCAGCAAGGCCCATTTGTCAACAACCCCCAAATCAGCCCCCAAACCCTCCACCAGCTATCATCACATCACTTCTTCCTGGCCTCCTTTCAGTACACTTCAACTTAAGTCAAAAGCAGCTGTTCACTGAGAAGCAAATTGATAGTCTTGCCATGAGAGAAGCTTACACCAAACAAGGTCCATTTATCAGCAGTCCTTGGAAATACTGTCCACAACCCAGAGTCTTGAAGGAAACTATTCGCAACTTGTGATGCAAACACTAAAGGCTAATGCACTGCAACGTGGCTTAAGTCTAGGACAAGCATATAAACATCAGGAAACAATAGAAAGACATCCCAGAGAAAATTCAGCTCTGTTGTTACCAACATGACATAAAACTTTCAACAAATTTTCTATTAACACCATAAATGAGCTGCTGCCTAATGGAGAGGTGTTTTTTTTTTTTTAACAACTATAAAGGAGATGTAACCAGAGTTCAAGTGTAGATCTGGTAAAACAGAAAATGTAGGTTGTTTCACACAGGCCACCCATCGATTGCCAAGACAGACACAATCAGGGTATCTAAACTTATGCTCCAAATTTAGCATATTCTTTGCGAATCTGAATTGATGAAAGCTGCAAAAACTGTTCCCTGAAAAAGTATCAGGACAGAAAAGGGAGCACGTATGTATAGAACAGGGGTTGGCAACCCGCGGCTCTTTAGCTCTTCCACAGTGGCTCCCTGTCGCTCTGGGGGAAAAAACTTGTCAGAAGGTGATTCTCGCTCTGGAGCACAAGTAGTGCCCTGTAGGTTGCTTGCCAGCAGGGGGCAGAATGAGTGTGTTTAGCACAAAATACTGCCAGGTTACTGCAACGAGAAAGTCATAACTGGGTGTTGCATTCTGGGAAAGGACAAAAAAAAAGGTGAGCGCGCATTCAATGACTAGCGCCGGACATCTTTATGTGTTGCTCATGTACCGCCGGGAAAAAAAATAAAAGAAACATTTCCCACACCAGTCAGTGTGTTGTCGTGGTGTAACACACAAATGAAGCTATATTGAAAACCTCCCCAAAACCGAAAAACGTGTCTTTGCAACATAGAATGCCATTCCTGGCACTTATATAAACATGAGGACGTTCGCATTTGGAGTCCTGTCAATCTTTGGATCCACATACTGATGCGAGCAAGGTTTTCTCCAGCATGAACTACATCAGATCCAAATATCACTCGTCTCGTAGACGCCAGCCTGCAGTCACGTCTTACAGCCCGGATACAGAGAAGTTCTGCAGTAATGTTCAGAAACAAATCACGTTAAGCTGGTGAGAGCACGGTCACAGTGATTCCCAAAGTGTGGGCCACAGCCCCCTGGTGGACTGTCGTGGTACTGCAGGTGGACCGTGAGAGGTCATTAAAAATAAACAAATATGTTTTAAATCCTCGATTTAAAAAATGTTTTTAATAACTGTAAAATATTTATAACACCTTAACTTAATATGACAAGTGTCTCCTTGTTTGTTGAGTCCTTACATTAATATTCTCGCCACAATTGAATCATAGGCAACTGGACTTAGATTTGTCTAGAAGATGTTTCGCCTCTTATCAATGATTCAATTGTTGTGAGAATGGAATTTACCTGGATAAATGAGAATATCCACAGACTTACATTAATATTGGAATGTAGCTTTTAGTCTTGTATGTTGATCAAAGCAGTGTTTAAAGGTTTGCATGGGTCGCAGAGATTTATCACATTTCAAATTGGGCCTTGGTATTCTTAAGTTTGGGAATGACTGATTTAATAGATTTTTTTTTTTCAAAAACATTTATTTTAGAACCAGCGGCTGAGCTGATGTAGTTGTGTTTTATGTTCAGGCTCAATGGTTGATTGCTGTGTGTGGCTGAGGAGAAAACAAGAGGATGACAACACACTGAAACGGACTTAAGTCATAATTAAATACAAACTGGCCTATTTTAATGTTTACTCTTATTAAAGTTATTAAGCTGCAGCTATACATTTTATTTATTTCAAAGTGGGCTACTTTTTAATTTGATCAATGTTTTACAAATCAGTGAATCACTCAAATAGACCTGTTCTTTGTTTTATTTCAAAGTTGGTCAACACATGCCAGTGTTTTTTTTTTTCTCCTCTTTCAAAAGATTCAAGATTCAATATATTGACTGTCATGTCAACAAGTTGATTAGAAATTGTCTTGGTTCTGCTCCCAAACATATACAGTCCAGCAGTCTTTATAAGAGTTTAAGGTTTTCCTTTGTTATAACAGGTAAAAATAGCAATAAAATGTCAACAGTTTTCTGTTTGTTGTTCTAAAATTTTATAAATGCAACAAACTATAGTTCTTTTACAGTGGATGACTAAAAAAAATGGAAATGAAAATTTAATTAGTATCTTGTGTGACCTCCTTTTGCATTAAAAACTTTAAAAACGGCCAGGAATAAGCTTTTGGATAGATTCAAATCCCTCTGAATACAGTATAACTATATATAAAACTTCATACACTGTGTTATCTTCATTTTAAGGGTCAAATAGGTTTTGTGGCTCCAGAAGAATTTTATTCAGGCGAGAGGGACAAAAAATGGCTCATTTGCTAGCAAAGGTTGCCGACCCCTGGTATAGAACTTGGACTGCATTGCATTAATTTAAGATTAAAAACAACATCTTTTCCTGCAGTGTCAGCCCAGTGTCATCTTAACTAAATAGAGCCCTGTCGTTTTTGTTTAGGGGAACTAAAACAACAGCCCAAGAGGAACTATGTGTATATAAACAGCATGTCATGTCAAAGTCTCACAGAGCACTACAGAGGAAGAATCTCTGGCTCTTTACGTGATCATAAACGATATTTTATCTTAATTAAGTGCCAAACAGATATCTAGAATCATGAAATTAAAATTAATCCAAGTCAACACTGTCAATAAAAAATAATCCAGAGGTTCCCGAGAAAGAACCTTGAATAGGCCAAATGAATGTAAGGTGTCAAACAAGGCTTAGACCAACATGTACAAATGGAAGGTTGTACTGAACACTTCTTACAAACTGGATAGCACAGAAAACCCAAACACTTAATTCGTTAAGGTACTTCTGAAAGACCTCACTTGAGCTGTCATTTGTATTGCTGTAACATGTTCACACACTGGCAAAAGCACATTATTAAAATTATCAACTTCTTACAGTCTCTTTATTAGCTTCAAATGTCTTTATACTCTGTCGACAACTTACACTTTTGGCCCCAAATAAATACTGAATTGAAAAGCTGCATAAAAGGCACATGAAAAAGGTGTCACTGACCATTTTTCCTCAAAGCAATTGCTTAAAAAAAGCCATATGCATTCTCCTCTAAAATTTTACTGTGCCACCAATTATCTTTTTTAATACCAAAGGCAAGATCGACTGTCTTTGTCTCAAGGCATGTCAGTGGGATAAAATTAAATTCAACTGTCTGTGTGAAAGCACAACGCGCTGACCACACAGTGCATACACTGTGTTCTTTTTTTAATTCTTGCAACGGTTGTGCATTAACTAGAGCACAGAAAAAAATATCTTGATGTGTGATCAGAGACATGTGACCATGCAGACTCTCTGAAAGGACACACCTTTCTTTTGCAGTCTCAAAATGAAAAACAGGTCACTTGTTAACTGTCGTGTACTTACTTTGAATAACAAAGTCCAAAAAAAAATCCACAAATCAAAACCCATGTTTTGTGTGAGTTGTCCTCATTAAAAGGAAGCGCAGCAATATTTTAGTTAAGTCTGTAACAGTGCAGTCCCTTTCACCCAAAATGGATAAACCGGATAACCACTTGCTTGACATTAATCTTCTTGCTTATCTTCCCGACCACTGGTGTCATCTTGAGCTAATAGAGTCACGTTCAACCATTGTTATATTCAGTCTAAGAAGGAGTAACTCTGTTCGTAAGCCAGTATTTCAGTTACTGTTGTTCCATTTACTCAACCTCCAAGTCAGAAAAAAATCTGTTCTTTCATTTCACATATGAGAACAAGTTGTGCGGATGAATTGTACAGATTGATGTTATTGATCTCAAGCACCATCTCAGATACATTGTGTAATGACATCATACATTTATAAACTATACATTTTACTGAATGATAAGTTATAAATAACTTATTTATTATTATTCATAACCTTGTTATAAATAATTAAGCATGTAGTCAGTTTACCTTCTTATTTCTTATTTTTTCATCTTTTCAAATTTCAACTATGAATAAGCTATATATTCCCTTTAAAAGTCCTCTCAAGGTTACTCGAGGATTCTTTCCTGACAATAGGACACTTTATGAAGAATAAAAAATCATTTTCAATGAAAAATTGAATAACCTAAATAATCATAATCAAATCGTGCAATATCTTAATAATTAACAACTTCAAAGCATGCATTAACTGCATTTAGAAAAATTCACATAGCCAGTGAAGTTATGCTTTAAGCACTGTGGATTCACAAAAGCTGACAAACATCTTGAAACAATCCTTGACAGTGTGAGATATGGGAGCATTTGGAGGACAGAATTATTTATGTAGCTTGGCGGTCATTTGAACGGTTGCTCAAATTCAGAGCAGTCATTATATCAGCTAAGGCTGTCAGATGTTAGATGTCAGCTAACAGGAGACAACTGCACCTTCAGATGATTTAGAAAGAGGAAAGACAAGAAGGCAGCAAGGAATCTTAATTAACCCTTCTGAGATGGAGAAAATTATTGTACAAGAAAAGACTCAAAATCATTTGTCAGGTATGGATTATAGCGGCACACTGAACGCGACCAAGGTCACACATTAGTTATTTATAGGCATGCTGCGATTTTTGAAAGAAATCGATTTAAATAGATTTTTTAAAATACGATTCAAAATGATTTAATTAAGCCATAAATCGTGATGTGGCCTCCAGGGCAGAAGAGGATCAAATCCTGATTCGAATTGTATCATGAGTTGTGTGAATCATGGCATGCTAGTTATTTAGCATACTAGCTAGTTAAGGTCAGATTCTAGTATAGTTTGTTCAAAAAGTTGACAGCTCATGGTTCTATGCACACTGAATTATTCTTGGACAGTGACTTTTCTGAGCAGTACTAGGACCTAAGATGATTCACTGTGCTGACAGAGCAGGACGACCAGGATACACAGACCTAACAAAGAGTTCGGTTAGGTATGTGTGAACAGCTGCAAAGACAACACATTGAGAAAGCAACAGCTCAGCCCACTGTATCTGAGTGATTCATTAGCACCTTTAAGCAGAAAATGAGGCTTCTGGCAGGCAGAAACATACTGCGTTCAGTTTACCAGAGCACACTTAAACTAATATCCAGCATGAATAATGCACATTTTTGCCAATGACTTTTGGAACTCATACAGGACACCAAGGCTCTGTTTCTATCAATAGATATCAACTGTGAACGCACCAGAACTTATCAGCGTTTCCTTTCCTCAACCTTAGTCCTTTTCACACAACTGATATGTAGCATTAGTGACTCCACCAGTCTACTAAAGTGATGCCATTCACTTCAGCTACTGGACACTTTATTCTTAAAAGTTCCTCAAGCTGCATTGAGAAAAAGAATTATGTAAATGCAAAATCATGACCCAATGCAACCGTCTCCACCATCACCAAGTAGCCTCAACCTGAGGCAATCCTCTTCACTCTACAAGCTTTCAAGCCTGATTTTTACATCACAGACAACTTTTGGAAGTCCCCAATGATTGAACCAAATTGGTAGCAAATTGATCTTTGACTAGCAGTCACCAGCTGCTGTGTGACTACTTTGAGCCCCTCATCTCATTTCCCAATTTGCACAGCCTCTACTCCTCTTATTGTGTCTCAGTGCCTTCCACCAGAGACCCAAACAGAGGAATCACACATATGTGGA
Organism: Hirundichthys speculiger; assembly: GCA_018398805.1. NCBI lineage: Eukaryota > Metazoa > Chordata > Actinopteri > Beloniformes > Exocoetidae > Hirundichthys > Hirundichthys speculiger. The sequence continues at coordinate 1,668,061 of JAGFBZ010000849.1, read as the reverse complement.
GAAAGAATTTTACTCTGACTTCAAACAAATAAGACATATTACACAACAGTTTTCTCTAAATGTTATTTTGTTGCAGGATATGACTGTATTTTATTGTTTATATCAGATGAGCACTGAAGATGAATCCAGAGGAACCAGACTAATTCTTTGTATCCAAGACTATAATAATTAAGAGTTGGTGGCCAGACTTCTTTTATATGTATTTACTACATTTGAAACCATGGTATACAGCCTGGAACAGGGAAAACAGCAAAAATTATCCTACTGAAGTGTGTTGTTTCTCCATCTTTTTCTCTTTAAAAAAAAAAACAAAAAAAATACAAACAAAAAAAACAAATCAATATGTTATTTTAGAATGTATAGAAAAAAATCAGAACTACAGAGGTGGGAGCTTTTTTCAAGTCGGTTGGAGAGACCTTTTATAAAGCATAAGCGGAGTCGCAACAGTATTGAACTTTTGTTCTACATAGGACGGTCAATAAACCTAGAGTTCTATAAATATTTCAAAATACAACACACTGCCCTTTCATAAAAAAGAGATTAGTTTGAATAGTATTTGGTCTACTCTTGCCCGAGCCACATTCACACAAACAGACAGCATCTTATTAAATATTAAACACAGCGAACAGACCAACAATTCTCAAAATCCACATTGCACCTCTGTAGACATTGTCAGCCACTGGCAGTCAGATACAATGCAACATTTCATCATTTGCCACACACATTCTTTCTTATATAGACATCTTAGCAAAAACAATGTGTATCTGTGAAAAGTCCACTTGGGTCTCAATAAGTATTTTAACAGCACAGACATCTGTGCTCTGGTGTATGTCAATAGAAGATAAATTTTAAAGCAGGTGTCCTTCATTCATATCTCATTATTATCAAAATTCCACAAGATCCTAAGAATATACTGCACTGTCACTCAGGGCCTTGATTATAATACCTTAATGGCTGCATGAAGTTAAATAATTCATCAAGCCTGAAAACTCCTTGCAACTCAAAGATGAATCCAGAAGAACTATGATGAACTCACAAGCACAAAATCAGCTGATTATGAAGGCAGACAGCTGCATTTCAGCCGCTGTCTGTCAAAGTGCACGTCTAAAAACGATTTCCTTGTTTAAGCTGCATCTGTTGAATGCTGAATGAAGCTAGATCATTTGGCATCTTCAAGCAAAGCTCACTGTGTAGATCCATGTAACAGTGGCTGAGCTGACTCATGAGAGGCCTTTATGAACCACTAACTACTACCGCATAGGCTCTATGAAAAGCGATAGGCTGAAATATCATTATACTCATGGATGCATCAAAGTTTCAGACAAAGATTATCTATTTTTGTCAGGAACTACTTTATGTGGTCAAACAACAGTGATATAGATTATTATAACAAAGCCGTTCCTTTATACAATTAGATGTACATCAGAGATGCAGCATACTACAGTGTTTGCCTTCTTAGGCCTCAGCGAGTACCATAAATACATCTAAGTAATGTGGTTAACTAATCATATGATGTCAACATGGTGCAAGAGCCAACAGCCTGCAGTCGTTCTCTGCAAATAATGTCATACACTGAAGCTTGATTGCGTCTACAGGCTAAATATTCCACCCATCCATTTCCTGCAGCAGCTTTAGGTTGTTTGGGGTTGTGTTGAGCTGACAGCTAACCCAGATATCACTAGCCAAAAGCAAGGCCTCACCTGAACAGAAATAACTGTAGTTGTCCTATATTTTTTTTTTCCACCCAATGTACACTGCTAAAATTCGGAACGTCCGTATTTTGAGAGTATAAAGCAGCGTGGCCTCATGGCAATTTATGAAATAATTACAAAATCAAACTAAACACAAATTGTTTTTCATGCTCGTTAGCATTTTTATGTAAGACCCATGGGCTGAAATGGAATTAAAAAAATTGAGCCCTGTGTGGGACTGCCCATGGGCTCAGAGTTGGCCCCATGTGAATTGTTCACAATGGTTGTACTCAGTTACATGAGTGATGAATGGACATGGGCCCAAAATGGGTGTTTTATCCAAGTCCCACTTGGGCAAACCACAAAAGTAAACCCAAGCGGGCAATTCACATGGGGACAATACGGAACCAATGGATAATACCCATATGGGGGCCCATTTTTCAAACCATTTATATCTCAGATGGGACCCACATACAAATGTTGGCTGTATAGTTTTTGAAACTATGGGTCAATTCCAATTCCTCCCTTAACCCTCAATCTCAACCCTCGCTCTTAACCCTTTAGTCTTTGACCCTCAATCATGGCCCTCTAAAGTAAAGCCTGATTTATACTTGAACGTCAGGTCGTCTGCATCACCTACGCAGACGACGGAGAGATGCCCCCCCCACCCTACGCAGACACTAGGCAGACCCTCCGGTGCGCCTACCCAAAATTGTAGGTCGACGCAAACAGTGTCGCAGAGAGGAGAGAAAGGAGACCTCTGATTGGTCAATTCTACATCCGCATAGAAAAGACCGCGTCATTGAAGAAATGAGGAAGTACCCACATGATTTTCGTTCTCCACACTACAAAGACAGCACATATTCTAGTAATTCATGGAGGGAGATAGCGATGAATGTAGGTCTGGATACGGCCGAGACGGTGAGGAAGTGGAAAAAGAGATACGTTTAGTAAGTTTAGCTAGTTTGTGATTGTCCCTCTTGCGTTGTGGCGTGGAAAAACATAGCGGAGACCGCGCTAGTATAAATCAAAAGTGTCTGCGGCATCTCTGCGACAAGCTGACGGCGACACATTGCCGCGAGAGTATACACGGCCCTTAAGTGTCAAGGTTATCTTGTGACTTAGAAATGGGACACCCCTTGAGTGTAGTTACGTCTTCAGACTGTGGGGGGCGGCCTTACGCCAAAGCTACGTCCAGTCTGTCAAGAAAACGACGACGACGAAGAAGAAGAAGAAGAAGACGTAGAAGAAGAAGATAATATAAATAATATAACAAAAACAATAAGATAGTTTTGTAACATTTATATATTTATTAACTACGAAAATACTTATATTTGAAGCTCACTTATTTCGGCGCCATCCTTTTCGAAGACGTTTTGGTGAAAATATGCAATGCCTTTTGGGTAGCCCTTACTCCCAAGGGTGGTGCTTGAGAATCTCAATATTGAGGGCGATAGAGCCCTCAACTTAACGTTCTTAGAATCGGGACAGCACTTGCACTTCACGGGAGCGCGCATTTTTGAGATTGAGGGTTGAGATTGAGGGTTAAGGGAGGAATTGGAATTCACCCTTTGACTCATACAAAGCCACTATAAAGGATACTGTAAATAAAAATGCTATGTTTTTTTCAAAAACGTGGATATTCTCTCTTAACTTACTCCAGAATGCTTGTTAATGCGACATACGTGTAGGTTTTGCGTAACTGAGTAGGTTTATCTTGTAGATAATAATGGGTATTATAATGACACACCAGGATTGCAAAACTTTTGTAGAGCTTTCCAAAGTTAAGTGTCCCTGACTCCACAAAACTGACCTTTACTTCTATGACATCTACCTTACCATTTAAGTCATGTTGTCATTGTTTTTTTAAAAACGATAATGCTAAAAAAAAAAAAAAAAAAAATTGTTTTGACAGCATTACATCATGACAATGTGTGGATTTATGGAGAAACCATGAATCATCCAAAGCATGTGCTTGTGAGACAGGCAGCATGAAAGCAGAGTAAGGTTACAGGTGGAATTTCCCTTGTCTCTCCTTTCTCACTGACGTCATGTCCAGTGGCAGCACTTCGCTGCCGCTGCTGCTCCCTAGCAATCAAACATGTCTGACAAGGTGATATTCAAGTGTGAAAAGCTATAGATGGTTAAACAGCGACATGTTATTAGGGAACTTTGTGAACAGCACTTCCCCCTGCAACTCTTAACAGAAATCAAGCCAAGAGAGGCTTCTTTTTTTTTTCCAAACTTGTAAAAAGAGGAAGTACAAGAGTTTTATTTCTCTTTTCACAGATCGGTTTCTGCATTTCTGCAAGTCACTCGAGGCTTCAGCCATCTCATATGATTGTTTAATCTGAGCATATGAACATTGCCATCTTGTGGTTATTCCGAAGGCATCAAATGACACTAATTTACACCTAGACAAAAGGGCCATTACATGAAGTAGGTGGCCTCAGAAAATGTCAATCATTACACTCATTTAAGGCTCAAAGGGTTAGGAAGCAAAGCGTATTCCTAAGTGTATGTGTGAGCATTAGTGTCAGGTTAACAAATGTCATAATAACTCAAGAAACTCATATATTACCACATTACCACTAAGATAGGATTACCACACAGGGCAGCCTTCAAAAAAAAAAAAAGACGTAGTATTCCATGTCTCTTGCAAGGCTTCTCTGAAAGCTTTAGTGAAACTGGAGTGCTGTTTCCTTGATAGGATAAAAGCCCAGTTCTTCTTTTTGTGAACTCAAATCAATATCAAGGCCCATTAAGGCAGATGGGTACATCTTGGGCAAGAATAAGTATCTGATGTCTGAGAAGCCCTTTATCACTAAGGGAAAAACAACAGCTCTCCACTGTCATCCTTGGTCATCATCACATCTCAGCTGCTCAGACGGCTGATGACATGACTGCTACAGGATAAGAAGGCTATGGAGAACTGCTCCAGTCTCAACACACACACACACATACACACACAGGCCCATGTCAGTCAAAGCCTGTGCAATATTAAAGCTATCAAAGCAGGGAAAAGCAGGGGCTAACTAATATGTGGGCAGCAGCATGCCAAGATTTTCCTCAAGCAAGGGCACATGCCTAAGACAAACAAAATGACTCAACACTGGAGTATATTTGGAAAGTCTTGTTGAAGATAATTGTTTTCAGTAGAGTGAAGTTTCCAATTATCCAACAGGCTCTGCCAGTGTTCCCACCATGGGAAGACTTCAGAAGAAGGGAGGGTCGGTGTAGGGCTGGTGGGTCCATCTGGTCCCGTCTCTATTGGGACTGACAAACTAACTTCTTATAACTCTCCCCGTCCCTCTGCGTCACCACTGCCTGCTCTGAAGTGAGCAACTGTGGCTGACCAATGAGACAGTGTTTGTCTGTCCCAGGATACAAGCATCCCAGCCCAAAAATGTAAACATCTGGCAAACATTTAGACTCCCCACAGATTGAGGTCTGATGAACAGTAAGAAAACGACAATGCTGACAAGAGCTGCAGATATATGTTCATAGCAATCAGCAACTGTTGGTTTATATTTGTCCTCAATGGCTATTCAACGAATCTATGAGACTCACCAACAGCAGTTCTCTCCCATTTTAGTCAATACTTTCAGGCTGAGGCTTCCTAATGGAATGAGAAGCAGACTGTGCGTCATCAGTAACTGCAAAAGTTAGTCTTGTTTTTAAGCCATATCCAGCTGCTACGTGAACAGCAATACTCTGGGTATTAATGAAAATTACAGAAAGCCCAACAGAGCCCAAAATGACATATTCAAATTGGTTATTTTGTCAAACAATCAACTCAAAACAAAAAGATAACTAGTTTAGGGGCATGGCAGCCCTTTAATATCCCAAGGGGCACATGAATTTCAGATCTAATACAACTTAATTCTAGTCAGAGTCACAAGATGTACTAATCTGGATATTGTTCAACCCAGTCAATCATTTATGGACACACACTACTGGAATGGCTCACCTGGGGTCAAGATTATACTCCTCATAGTAATCTCAAAATGAAAATTCTTTATAACACAACTGAATACAATACTGCTATGGCCTTCCCCTATTATTTGTGACTGCTAAACAAATTGTGCAAAGTTTTCAGCATGCTCACACCATCAGTGTAGTCACATGCCAGCTGACTGACACTAATAGGAGTCAACTGTGATCTATAGTGTAGTGGCTGTTGCAGTGACTAATAAGAACATCTTTTTTTAATTTAACTAATATTTCTTTAACTAATAAACTTGAGTGTTTAAGTTAATTCACTGGCGTCTGGTACACTAATTATTGCATTATCTCACACTTTAATATGCCATGATCTACAACGAGTATAAGATGTCACAATGAGAGTTTATAAAGAAAAAAATATCCTGAGATAACGTAACAGCTGCTTACAAAGCCTTATTTGTTAGTTACAAGAAGGAAAAATAATCACCATGAAACAGAGAATGAAAAGCCCTGCGGGACTTACCCTGATAGAAGTGGTCATCTGGACAGCAAAATCCCTGGTTTTTACGCAGGCCGTTTAATGGCTCTTCTCGGAAAAACCGGTAACTTTATAACACATAATGATCCTTGATGCGAGGTGCTAAAGCTACATCATCGTACAGTCTCCCGTCAGATTACCCTCCCGCTGCTTTCGTGTGCTTCCTGACACAAGGTCGCCGTCTTCTCCGACAGAGGCTGCTGATGTGTGGGGAATTCCTCGCAGTCACATTTTCCTGGGAAATAATTGGCCCGACAGAAAAGTTTGGTGAAAGCCTGATAATAGCTAGTAAGACTGGGACAGTTTTACAGTTGAGCAAAAAGCACAGAGAACTAAAGCTTTTAACTTCCACGTCCCATTCCGAGTTAATTATCATAAAAACGCAACATATTACAGACTATACTTATAGGCATTGTTCCATTTACATATGTAATTGGCTGTAGATATGAACGGCAGAATTTTGCGCAATATGTTAGCTAATATTTTAAACAAACTAGTACATAACCGATTTGTATTACTTTCCTAAACCGTTACACACAAGTTTACAGCTAACTGTTTCAAATACAGTTAATTTAAATGAATATGTTGGATTAAAAATGTCAGTTGTGTAGCTTTTCTCGCGTGTACTACGCTAACTCGGATAAACGTTGGCACGGGGAGACGTAAGTGGTACTGGTAATGGGCATCTTCCGGGAATGTCCCAGCCCTTGTGAGATGAGGGCAACGGACGGCAACTCCTCATCGGGCGGAGTCTAGTACAGATTTCTTGGGAAAAAAAGAGAACAAAATGAGGATACGATGCATTAGGTTCACCCAATATCACAATGTCATGAATTTGGCCATTTGTCCCTTACCATTGCTTTAAGTATAAAATGTTGTGTTATAAAGACAAAAAATGCAGTGTTCCCATACCGGGAGTCGAACCCGGGCCGCCTGGGTGAAAACCAGGAATCCTAACCGCTAGACCATATGGGAAAGCTGTGTATCTTGGAATTTCATGGGTTGGCTTTTGTCCAGTAACGAACACGAGTGATGACATGTTCATTTATCTGTTTGGATTAATTGCTATTATATTATATTTCTATTGTGTTGCGTCGACGTTTCAAAATAAATATAAAACCATATAGGTAATTTGCTACTTTTAGACTTGTTCTGCTGTTTCTGATTCATGATCTGAAACACCTAAGACATAGGCGCCATCTTGTGGTCTTGAAGAATTACTGTACATGGTCGCCATACGAGATTGCGTAATAACATTCGCACACTTTGACTGTGCAAAGAATATGCTGATTAAACTGACTACGTGTAAAATAAAATAGAATAAAAAGGCGAACAGAAATATAAATCTAAAGAGATCCTCGCATCCCAGCATCCTCGCCCCTGATCTAACAAACGAAATATGGGTGCAAACATATGACGTAATTTCAGTAGAATGCGTCATGCGTAAGGGGGGGAGTGCAAAGCGGCTAAAAAAATATTCCAGCTATATTTATAACAAATGTAAACAAATTTAATCAAGTCGCGCATATAATTGGCTTTTATAGTTTCTGCTTATACAATAAATCCACAACTATGTGGCTATGCACCCCTAAATTTAGAGTCAGTCTAAGAGTCTGTCTGCTTTCTGTTACAGTTGGTCGCGCCCGTAGACTCAGGGAGGCAGCCAAATATTTGTCAAACTAATAGCGATCGTTGACTAGCCGGAGTTGAGAAAATATAGCACTCAAAAACATTTCTGTTCTTCTGACTCTCTTGTGTGTTCGCTTAAGATTTAGTCATTTCGCCTTAACAGGATGTCAACTCCAGCAAGACGACGTTTAATGAGAGACTTTAAACGGTGAGCAAAAGGAAAACAAAAGAAAAGTAGCTATAGCTAACGTTAGCATCCCAAGGCTAGTTTGTTAGCATTAGCCCTTTTTATTACCAACAACTGCAGCACCGTAAAAATCATAAAACATTCGAAAAAAAAAAACGAATGTTTATCGTCAGGTTTTTGTTTTAAGTGTGTATACATTTCCTTGGTCTTGACTAGCATTAACAAAGTAATGACTGGTGAATTGTCGGCAGCTAACGTTCATGATACTGGTTAGTTGCTGCCACCGGCGTTAGCAAACCAGCCTGGAGTTGATACGTTTGTGTTGTGTAACTTCCCATCACTGATTTCTCTTAAGAGTTGTACGCTCCTTAATTTTGTCCTAAATTACAGGATAACTCACAATCGAGCCTTTTGCGAAACTACTGATTTGTCTGTACGTGTGAACACGTACTTGTAACAGGTAAAAAGGGAATCAGGTGCTTGACGGCCCTTGAGGTGAACCAAAGGTATTGATAGAATGTATTCGGTGATCAAGAAAGCTCCCGTCCTCCTGCGGTGATAGATCATCACTTAAGTCTGAGGATCAGCAACCATCTGTCGTGCCGTCACTGAACACCTCCAGCTCCAGGCGCCACGCACAGTGCTTAGCACATGGTTGCTCCACGTACAGTACTGATGATCACAGAGTCCAAAACTCATCTTGTTTGCTCTATGTCTTCTTTTACACTATTCTGTAACAGCACTATTAAATGGATGCATTCATAAATAACCAATTAGATAACTGCTTTGTTTAATGTTGCTCCATCATGAAAATATTTTTATGTTACCATTTTACAGTGGTAATACAACATTACAGTACAAAATCCGTAACTCCTGATTGGTAATGATTTATTTAAGTCATGTTTACATTGTATTGTTAAGCTGCCTAGCCTCAAGTCTTCCTAATGTTTGCTGTAGTAAAACGTCATCCTCGTCTGGATTGTGCCACAAGTCCAGTCTTAATAATCTACATAATTGCCTGTTCTGGAGTTACATAATGCAGTATTTACTAGAGATTAATTTGATTTGTATGGCCTGATCTTTGTATAACTGGATAATTTTCTGATATCATTATGGTCTTACTTTAAAACCTTCAGGCTGCAAGAGGATCCTCCAGCTGGAGTTAGTGGGGCTCCATCAGAAAACAATATCATGGTATGGAATGCTGTCATTTTTGGGTAAGTATATTCATGAAACACTGTGGTATTTAAAGAGAATTGTACAAAGTTATTTATAACCTGTTTGTTGCCTGTCTTTTAGTCCGGAAGGAACACCTTTTGAAGATGGTAAGTCCTCCAAGGTTTTTCATATCAAATTCATTTATAATTACTTCACTCTCGTAAAATGTATTGAGCAATAATTAATGATAACTTTGGGAAATATGAGGGATTTTGATTGTCAGTTATTTTATGGTTATGCATAAATATTTAAATGGTCTCTTGAAAGTTTATAAAGTTAGTGTTACTCTAGCAGACTTTAAGTTGTCCAAATAGGTAGTTGGCAAATAGGTAGCATTTTAATTTAACTCGTTCACTGGGTTCTTTAGCAGCTTGGAACCAAAGGAAATTTCTAAATGCAGTTCTTTGGGACATTTGCCAATGTTCCCTCTGCAAGGTTTTTGTGGTTTCAAACAGAAACGTTTTTTCAGGGCAAGATCACAAAATAGAATACATTTAAAAGGTTTAATTGTGCTGTTTGCAAATCAAAAGCTTGCATTTTTGCAAGGTAGTGAAAGCAAATCTCTGGGTAGAACCTTTGTTGAAGCATGCAAGTTGTGTCTCTATTAGCCAGTCCCAACTAAAGGAACATCTCTGCAGCATCCACAACTGTGATGTTATGATTAAAGGTCAGATATTTAAACAAAGGTAATGTGCTGCTCGCAGTAAGACAGAGATTTTGTGAAAGTATGTTTTCATATCTTCTCTGCTCATGATTCATTTTCATCCATGAACTCTGCTTAAATATTATAAATATTTATGCTCCCCAGCTGTCACTTCTGTCAAGATTGGCCACTCGAGACACATCTTTAATTTTTCAAGTTTAGGTCCCACCTCAGAAAGTTTTCTGTAGTATTCGCAAATGACACATACAAAGATTAGAAAGAAAAAAAATTAGGATCTATATTTAGATTAGATAAATTTGTTTTACTTACAAAACATAATTTACTTGCACCTTGTATAGTTTTCCTCTCAAACTAGTTGCTGATTGAATAAGTTTTTTTGGTCGCATGTTTAAGAAACAACTTTGTATCATTTCACTATGAAAGTCAGAGTCTGATCAAAAATTTGGCTACTGAGTTCTGTATGTTTTTTTTGTTGTTGTAATTACTTTAATTCCATTTGATAATTTCCCACATTTCAATGTATGATGACATTTCTTTCTACTTTTAGGAACCTTCAAACTTACCATCGAATTTACAGAGGAATATCCAAATAAACCACCAACAGTGCGATTTGTCTCCAAAATGTTTCATCCAAATGGTGCGTAGTAAAACTTACAATTATTAAAAAGTGACACTTATAGGCTCATTTTACCCCATGAAATGACTATTTCTCTAAAAACTTTCTTTCTAATCCTCTTGCAGTGTATGCAGATGGGAGCATATGCTTAGATATACTTCAGAATCGTTGGAGTCCAACCTATGATGTCTCTTCAATCTTAACTTCAATACAGGTATTCCTAATACTCCTTTATAAAAATTAATACATAATGCACAAAAGTAAAGCAACCAAGATCATATACAGTCTCAGTATTGATATATTTTTGTCAACAAGTAGTTTTGACATGCTTTTTAAACAGTCACTAGCCTGAAGTGACCGTGCTGTGTCATAAAACTTTATTAGAAACCTAACCCACTGCTGCTCTCTGCTGTGTATTTAAAGTCTTTACTGGACGAGCCAAACCCAAACAGTCCAGCCAACAGTCAAGCAGCCCAGCTCTACCAGGAAAACAAACGGGAGTATGAGAAGAGGGTTTCTGCTATTGTTGAACAGAGTTGGCGTGACTGTTGACCTTTGTCATTGTTGGAGTATGAACAGTGTCCACCCTGAAATCAAGAAATCACCTATCAAGAAAGCAGATGATCTCACACAAATGACAACATACATTAAAATCCTCCAGTATATTTGTCCCCCTTAATGTTGCTAAGTTTGTATGCTGTTGTGTTGTGGCATTCACTCTTGCCGAATGCTGTTTTAGGGCAAAATCAGATGTTTGTTAATGTACCTTGTTATATTCGGGTTACTTGCTACATGCCCCAACTGTTTTGAAGATGACTGCCAGTGTCAGTTGTCACTTTTCCACCCATTAATTCATACGTGATGTAAACTGGTTGAATGATATGGTGACAATTAGGTAAATGCACTCGCTGTGTGGATACTGCCGATTTATATTCTTCAGAAAACAATCTTTCATAGGTGTTTTCTTTTGAAGCTGGCCCAATTTTTTTTCCATACTGTTCATATTGAAAGCGTTTTGGAGGGACACTATTAACCTGGCATTCACATCAGTCCCTCCAACGACTTAACAGATGCTTTTTGGGGTACATTTTTCCTGCAGCTTCTCTTGTACAGTCACAATATTTGATATTAAAATCTTCTAGGTATTGATAAACATGTCCTTCAGCAAAACAAGACATTTATTGGATTTTCTTGGGCGCTTCATGATTTCAGTTTCATAATGCCAACATTTAATCCATTCAGACCAGCAAAAATAGGTGCATCTGTTACCTTATTTAGAGGGCCCGTTAAGTCTTAACAGGCCAAGGACTCTGATTAAAAATATCTATGCTATTTTACATCACACAAGTCAGTGATGATAAAAAAAAAAAAACAAAATATTACACTGTTTAATCAGGATGGTGTATTTTCAGATTATAAACCTTTGCACTGGTAACCCATGTAACAAAATGTACATTTTCTTGTAAATAAAAAAAATATACATCACTCTTTTGTTGCTGCTTTAACTTATAGTACAAAAAAATATCTGAATTAAGTGCAGCCTGTTCATGGTTATCAGATTTATTTAATTGTCACAGCTGCGAAAACAAGCAGACAGGCTAACTGCACTGACAAACACATCTCACATTTAACAGAGATCACAGATTACAGAAGATTTTCAGATTAGTGAAGCAGCTTGCAGCATGACCTCCAAATGTTGGAAATGGCAAATAACACTGCAAGTATTGTTGGATACAGATTGATAACTACAGTGAGATTGGTGTGAGCTCCTAGCTACAGTTAGATGTTAATGCCACTTTACACTCATCTTTAAATCAACTGTCAATGTTAAACATGAAAGGCTGCATTTTCTGCCAGGTTTAGTAAATATTCATGAAAGATGTGATTTTAATGGAGAGGGGGAAAAAAAAGCAACTGAAGTATCATTAGATAATTCCAAAAACCATCTACAAGTCCAATGGAAAAAGGCTAGACACAAAGATAACTCATCCTACAATCCCTGCTTAAACTGAAGTACTCGTGAAGGAATGCAAAGAAAAGCTATACCTGATAACTTTTTATGTGTTGTAACCTTGCCACACAAGAGTTCAACCAGCAGGTAGATTAGTGAGAACATTTTGCAATCCAAGTTAATGAAAATGTGTCATTTCTTTCATGCAGTTTAGTGAGAGGCCTGAGGTTTGACCAGCTCATATCGTCCCACCTGTCCTTCCTGTAAAAGCTGGCCAATGAGCTGGTCTTTGTGTACTTTCCGACTTAACAACAAGGAACCGTTGCCATCCCTGTCCATACGACTTGCTTCGTAGGCCGTACTTCTGAGATATCTGGTGAATCTGCTTCCGTTCATCATTGGTGAGCTCCGTGGAGAACCGAAGGTCGTCCTGGCGGTCTGAACTGGCATAGTTACGAATGATGTCTTCAATGTCGCGCTTGCTGAGCTGAGTCCCTGTTTTATCCATGTCCATACCCAAACCTTCTCTGGAGAACTGCTCTTTAACTCGGATTGGTTCTGCAATGCCTTCTCCATCTCTGCCAAGTCCACCTCCTTTCCAGCCCATCTTCCGAAGCAGCTGATTTCCAATGTTGTCCTCCTTAATTTCCTGCCTTGTGGCCTCCTCAGTTGAGCGAGCCAGGATCTGAGAACGAGATATTGCATCACTGTTTCCCTCCTTCCTCAGGTTGGATTTGACCACGGCCTGCGTCTGTTTCAGGGTAGCTAAAGCTTCCTTTGCTGCAATGTGCTTTACTGTTTTCTTCAGCCCAATTCCTGCCGCAACGTACTGTCCTTCTAGGTAAACTTCACACCGCCAGCGATGATCAGGAAGAACAGAGAACTTGTAATCAGCAGACACTTTGTTAAACTGAGCTGTGTCATTAATGATACAGATTGCATTGTCAGAGTTCTCCAAGATCACCAGCTCATTCAGATGCTTCTTTTTGCTACCTTGCTGCACAAAACTTCCAGCAGACTCTGACTGGGTATTGAAGTACTGCGATAGCTGCTGTTGTTCCTGCTCCTCGCGTTGCGCTTGGTTCATACGAAGTTTTCTCACCGCCTTTTCAGCTGCTGCGTGCTTTGAGCTCTTTTTAGTCCCCGTCGCTTGTGCTACCAGCTCATCCTGTATGAAAACACTGCACAGCCATGCACTGTTGGGTAGAAGATCAAATTTATAGTCTATCTTCATGCGATTGAAAGCTGCAGAGTTGTTCAATATGCAGATGGCATCGTGAGCATTGTCCATAACCACAAATTCTGTCCAGTGTTTGTGTCTGTCAGGCTCATACTGGCCCTTAGAGCTGGGTGTGGGTTTCTCTTCTGGGTTGCGAAGGGCAGGTAGAAATGCTGGTGTTGGGCTGTGCATCTGGCACACAACCATGTCACTGACAACCGAGTGTTTGTATTTACGCTGCACAACACGGACCTCAACTGGTTTCATGAAAAGTTTCACAGCCTGCTCTGAAGCCCGATCCCTCGCTCCATTTTTACTGCCAGAGTATCCCGTGGCAAGATACACACCCTGGCACCTCAGTTCACAGGCATAACCGTCTGTTGGTACTTTCCTGTTCTTTGGTAGGTCAGCCTGAGGGATATCCTTCAAGTTGACGTAAATATACTCAGGGTTGGTTTTGCAGGCCTGGATGCTGCGGCTCAATATGAAATTATAGTTTGGCGAGTCACTTCCCGTCATTAACACAGGGTCTTTAAAGGCAACACCCAATGCATTTGAAACACTGGAAATTAGCCTTTGCTTTTCATCTAATGTTGGCTGAGATATTGGAACAGGCAACGACCCTGACTGGGACATGCTGGGAATGTTCCTGGAAGGGCTGTTGTACACTCTGCTAAATGGCCTACTTGATGATGGCCTGTCCAAATGACTGTACCCCAAACCCTGACGTCCTGAATCCCAGCCTCCCGATCTGTTTCCTCCGCCATATCCATTGTATCTCTGCAGCTGAGAATAGTCTACATTTCCAGAGGAAGTGTGGGCTTCATACTTGGCTGTATAGTCCTGCTGCAACCTTGCCATGAAGTTTGGAGATGACTCATGGCCTCCATAGCCTAACCCACAAGCACTACCTGAGGAAATTTGTCTGTTTCTGTCCCTGTGACACCCCCAAGAGTCCGATGTGTATGATGGCACTTGGTCAAAGGCAGGCCTCAGGGAGGAAAAGCCCTGTGCTCTCCTGGTGCCGCCACAGGAAAAGGAATAATACTCAGAGTCCCACTGACTCGCGGCATATGACTCATTCCTCCTTCGCTCTTTGTCATTCTCCTTCTCATCAGTGCCAGTTCCTGCATTGCTTCCACCGCTGACAAATTGAACAGGCTCAAAACGAGGTCTGGCGCCAAATTTTGTCAATGGCATTTTCCTCATAGGCTCTTCTCCTGCAATAACAAGACCTCGTGTTAGAGGACTGATGAATAAAGAAAAACTTAAGACATTTAGGTGACTGTGCCATGAGAGAATAACTTCTTGAAAATTCACAGTGGTGAAAATGTTTAACTTGTTGAAAAGGTTTACAAAAAATATAGACCCTAAAATATTTACAACCATACTGCCTCTTGGCCAGGACACTCTTATAAGAGATTCTTAATCTCAAATGTGCTTTTCCTGGCTAAATAAAGGTTAATGCTGGTGGGGACTTCCATAAATATGGGGTCCAAGAGGTTTTTACTGTCCTACGATTCTTTTTTTGGCTGAATAGAAAAAGAAGTAAATACTCTAGAAAAAATAGAGTGTAGTTTATCATTTAACAGATGTATAGGGTTATTCCATCGAGCAGTGTTTTGGTGTGTTAAGGCAGGATCAAGTTATCGTGTCCCTCACATTTTTGAGGCCATTAAGAACTACACATTTATGTGAGTGTTTCATGGCCTGAATGAAAGTAGATAGCCAAAAATAGGTTTGTTGAAATTCCCAATATTAACACATCGACCTACTTCTCATTTCAGCCACTCACTTGTAACTGTTCCTATGTAAATATTTTGTGTTCCTCAAGTTACGTTGGTCCTTTCATTTTCTTTTCATTATGCACTCCCTTGTTAAGACAACGCCAAAATGTTACGTTTTTGTAACCAGAACAGAGACACCGAGATCTCTTTGAAACCATTAATTTGGTAGGTGTGACGCAAAACTGATGCTGTTTTACAACATGGTGACATTATGATCATTGCTGCATTTTCAAAAACACCCATCAGTCTTAGTTTAATTGTGTTTTTCACAAATTATAGAAAATGCTTTATCAGGGGAAAAAAAAAAACACTTGAAACTAAATTAAAATAAGTTTCAAAATTTAAATTGAACCTTCTGTCACACTAATGGACTCCTTAGTTATGGAAGTGCCCAGCTAGAAACAATTCATGCTCTGCTTGTGAGTGTAGTATGATGGAAATAACAGCCAATTAGCTCCTTGCTTGTTAATTATTTATACACACCAACACAAAAAAATAATTCAAAAGAGGCAACCACTGGATAAACAACCCAGATCTCTTACTGCCATCAGAAGAAATAGGTCTCTTTTTTGCTTCAGAACCAGGACTGGAGTCAAAGGAGGGCATTTCGCCAGTGGTCAGTCCCTTCTGCCATCACCAGCGCCGTCCAGATCAAATCCAGGCCATACCTGTAATAAGATCCACAGACACGAGTCTTTAATGTGAATGGCTGACATAACACAGCATCTCAAGAGTTAATACTCCATGATGTGGCACCCTTCTGTTAGCAGCAGGCAGTGGACGAAGTCCAGAAAAATAAACCACTATGAGACACCGTTGCACGTTTCACGGGCATGACGTTTAAAACTGGAAAAGCAGGCGGATTTCGAGCCAACCTGTGAGTGACGCAGAAGGCCCACTGGGTCCATTTATGACAAGTTTAACAACCTAGACGTTACATTTATCAACCAACAAACACACATACATATATGCTGTATCATTACCTTAAGGTGTAGCCTCTGGTCCAACTTTTACATCTATCATTCAGCCTAAGCAGGAGGCAGAGCAGAGTCTTTATGTTGCCCGGCTATTATGCTCGTGTTGCCGCTGACAGCCCTCTCCTAGCTGCCCCTGTAGCCTGCAGGCCAGCTCCGCTACTACAGCTGCTACTACAGCTGCTACAGAAATGCCAGACCTATGGAAATGAAAAGAAAAACGACACCCAGCACTGCGTTATTTAAAGGGACTCCTCGAGACGAGCGTAGGACAACGCTGCACAGAGCCAACAGATACAGGGTGAGTAGCAGAAGCATCCATTTTCTGCTCCATCCACAGTGAAATCATGGCGTCTGCGTCGGCAAAGGCCCATAATGCTTTGCGCGGGTCAGACTGTTTGTCAGTTTGTGTTCGTCAGTTATACTTCTGTCAGTTGTATCAGGCTGGGGAATGAGCAGTTTTACTTTACTTTACTTTAATTTGAGATTGTAAAATAAACTAGCCTGATTGGCCAAAACACGATTTAAATAGTTAAACATGTCAGTTATATTCCGTGTTGGAAAAAAGTTTTAATTTTAATATAACGAGCAAATGGCACAGATTCGGTGGAAGGACCATTAAAAAACACTCAGAAGAGATTTCAGTAAACTAGAAGTGTTCATCTTTGATTCTACTGGCAGGGAAAGGGGTGTAATTAAATTACAGTTAAACTGCCAAAAATTCCATGATAACAAATATCTTTCACATATACTCCTGAATATTGATAGCTATGTTGTTTTAAAAGCTATTTCATGTGATTCATTCTAAATGGAGAATATGGTCAACTCCATGTCAAATAAATTTCATTTTTCAGATTTTCTTACTCCTACTTTTTTGACTGTCTTTTGTGAGCTACTTAACAAGTTCATTCCCCCACTGGAGATCAATGAAGTTTGATCTTATCCTATTTTAGCAAATCTGATAAGTATTTTTATCAAGGTATTTGTTGAATTTGACACAGTTCCTTTGTGGTCCTTTTAAGCTTCTTAGATGCCTTCCTGGTGCATGATTAATACATCAAAAACAAGTAAAAGACCACAAAACCTTTTCTTAAACCCATTGGTGGTCAATGACTTAAAATCCATATGGTTTAAGCAACAATTTACCAAAGTGACTATTTTCTCTGTGAAACCTCCCTCACACTCATTTTTTTTTTCTTTTACACAGCTCTGATCAAAGCTTTATGGCTGACACCAACCTGTCCTGTGGCTCTGGTGAACATCTGTGAGAGTAGGTTTCAGCTTGTCTCGTTTCTCCAGTTCCCAGGACAGCTTCAGTTTCATACTGAAGTAGTCTGGTAAACCAGAATAACTCACAACAGCTGTAACTGCCAAAATAAGACAATGAGGAGAAAGTTCAGCTTTATTTTTTGGCAAAATGACAAAACACACTCCAACTATTGTGTATTAATTCTGCTGCCATGTAGATAGTGATACAGAAATATCTTCTCTGCCATCTGATTTAGAAATAATCTATATCTTTATGATGTGAATTAGCAAATTCAAGTTCTATTTCAAAATAGCTGTTCGTTTCTAAGAATTTTCTGAGCTCACAGAATTAAAAAAAAAAAACCTTGGAATTCTACATTACACAGCTTTAGTAAGATACAGATAGTGAAGATATGTTTTATTGATGCTGATTTAACCTTTTAGACCTTTTCCATGTGGAATGCTTTAATTTATTAAACTGAATCAGAAGAATAAATTATTAATCCCTAAAGGAAATCATACAATTGTAGTAAAAACTGAGTATAAATAGATAGAAGAAAGCCTACCATCTAAATGGCTGGAGAGTAGGAAATGTAGCAGAAAGAGAAGCATGTTTGAAATCTCCAGAGACCCATGAATGCAGTGAGCTGCTGTTCTTACAGGTGACAACAGCTGAGCTGATAATGTCACATGCAGCACTAGCAGGTAAGACCTTCTAACTCTCCTTGAAGACCACACAGACAGAAAGCCCATCGCTGATAGTTAAATATCTGGGGTGCAGAGACACTCTTTCATCATTGCATCATCTGTCGTTGACAAGCGCTGCAATCCCTCTTCCTTTTTAGTCCTTTTAGTTTCAGTTTCCCGTTTCCATCTCCCAGCAGAGTCTGAAAAACAAGTGGAGGAATTGGGAGTGTAGAATATGTTTCTGCAGCCATGACTTGGTGAAACACATGGCACTTCATGCTGACAGTCCATCTTTGTCTTCATCAGTGCTCTTCTATTTTATGTAACAGTGATCACATATTCTCTTTGACATTTGAGAGAAGCAGGGGTTTTAACATCCACCTTCTTTGCCACGTTTTATTCCTGTCCTGCTTTCTAAACATCTCTTCTCCAAACCATCTGGATTTTGGATCTTATTCTGGACATTTGATGGGCTTCGGAAAACTGAATCTCCTGCTACCAGATGTGAACAACTGTCCTGTCGTCCTCCCCCTCAGCCACACAGCATTCAGAGGCAGAGACATTTTTAGAATTACTGTTTTAACAGAATACAGAGCTCAGAGTTTCAAGAGATACAATATGAGCAGAGCTGCAGCTACAGTTTGGTTAGATTGTTTTTTTTTTTTTTTTATGCAGGCTTTTGTTGTATTTTTTGCTTTTTTCAGTGCATTTATTCTTGCATGCTTTTGTGTTGTAACAGCGGTCATAAATTAAACACACGTACAATATAAATGCTTCACAACACAGAAACTATTGAACTGGCCGAGCATTTAGATTTAACTGGCAATAAAATCTATAATACTGATTTCACTGAAGAAAGGAAAGATGTTTGAGACAACTGTGACATTAAAACACTGCAAAAGAAAGACAAACGCTTAGCATATTTTGGTCATTTTCTTTCATGTTTTATTCAAAATGTACATCAATGGAATCAAACTAAAGTAAGACACTGAGTAATTTGTAGTGTGGGAGAGGTTCTTGACTACAAGAGGTGATGACTGACACTAAAATAAAAATGTCTGGCAAATCATGACACCAAAATGTCACTTTACACTCAGAGTCACGTCCAAAGATCATAGGTAATAAACAACAAATCTTCACTTCAAATACACAAAATATATCCTTATAAATTATATAAATGCATGAGTATCCTTTTTAATACTCCTCTCTGGGATTCAGTTCAACTCCATCTTGATCTGACATTTGGCAAAAATGGGAGTTGAACTGGTCGGACAGAGCAAATATACTTTAACTATATGCACCATTTTGGAGAAAATAGCAAAGGATCAGATTCCAAAACAGTTATTCAGGGAATTAAAAACAAGCAGGTTTGAGATCACAGCAGTAATGACATTTAAAAAGGAAAAAAAAAATGCATGCAAAGTCTAAAGTAGGCCTGTGAATGTTAAAGCACTAATGTGTATTAAAAGGCCATGGCATGCGACCTCCATGGTATTTAACAGTGACATGTAAACATGGGAACCATAAAGATTGCTTTGGCTTTCGTATGGTTAGGACTTGTTTTTATTTGGTGGTCAGAAAATTTGAAAGTAGGACACGCAATCTTCAAACAGAATTAAAGACAAAAAAAAAGAAAAAAAAAGAAAATTTCCCCATTCTATTCATGATGTGGTGCATTGTATGCTACTGTCCTCAATTTGCTTGTTTTAAACAGCAAACCTTGATTTTTTTTTTTTTTTGTATTCTAATGCTTTGTATTTAGAATCCTTTTAAATGACGAGTGCATAGTGCAGATTATCAGTTTTCTCCCAAAAAAAGATCAAAGAATGTTTTCACCCGCAAGTCCTGTAAATGTGCGAACCCCTCCTGCCAACCTATGACGACTACGAGTCTCTATGTACATTAAGACATGATAGGAAATTTAACCTGGTTCCTGGTTCCCAACCTGCCAGGCTTTAGAGCTTCATTACCAATACCATGTGAGTCCACATAAGGCCATATTCAACAACAACAAAAAAAGCAGATGCAATGGCAAGAATAAAAGGTTGAAACAGCGAGAAAAAACAGGGAGAGGTAAAGGGTGCTTAGTTCTTGCTGAAGCTGCAATCCCCTCTTCAGGTGGTCAAGACAGATTAAAAGAAGCTACAGAGACAAAGAGAAACATAGCCAGCAGTTAGAGTAGGGTAAAAAGGTTTTCAAGACAAATTCAACATTCGCCATCTGTATCGGATTTTGGTGCACAAAATGTAAATTCTATTAATGTATATCGCTGAATGGAATGCGTGCCCATGTCAGCTCTGCCACAGCTGGAGTGGAAAAGATGTTAGTCACAGCAACACATAAGCAAAAGCAAAAGATCACGAATTAGATTGCTGGAGTTCAGGTTGAAGCAGCAGTAAAGCACAAACACACATATTAACCCATATTATAGCCAAGCAGATAATGATTAAGAAACCCTTCATGATGGGGTCCACAAAGCCTCTGGTCACATTTGAGGTACTCAGTACCCACAAAGGCTGGTCCCTCAGCAAAGTTTGAGGGCTCTGGACCTACTCAGTGCAGAGCCAGGGATTACTGCAAAGGAAAGTGACACCACACAGACCAGTGAGCTGAGGATATGGAGGGAAGAATTCCTCTTCTATTGCAGTACAGCAAGACCATTCCATGACCCAGATGTCTTGGAATCAGGACAATTTATTAATAATAACAAACTTAGACCGGCCAAAAGCAAAGTATAACAGAGTTTAATGTACGCCTGCCAGTTCTGAAAATGATTATATCTGTTGATGTGAAGTTAACTGGTCTAAAACACAACTTTGGGGGGCTCTACAATTATAGTTGTGAGCAAAGGGAATCTAATTGATTTAATATAATACCTCAAGGTATGTTTATCACCACAACTCATAAATAATGGTTTAAAGTTCTTTGAGAACTCAACATCTCCACTGGCTCACTGCACAGTCATAAACTCATGGTACACAATAATTATAGCCACAGCTGCATTATTTGGTGAAAATTTACCTTTATTTTATTTAGTTTTTTTTTTCTTGTTTGTTTTAAGAATTATCTTTTTATGCGCAACACTGATACACCAATACAAATAACACTGGTTCCTGCAAAAGAGTAGACATTTTATGTTGGTTTAACTTTTAGATGTGCCCTCATACTTACAAAAAAGAAAGTTACAATTGCACTGATAACAATATTATATATTTAAAGGAAATAAGAAAAAAAAATCACATTTGGGTATAAAACAAAGTGCAAATGTGAAAGCTAATACAAATATGAACACATGACACATGACAATGAATGAGGTATGGGAGAAGTGGCAGAGATTAGGCTCACATCTGTTCATGCATCAGGCTAAAGTGAAACATCAGGAAAATGACTTTTTTCTTGGCTCTTATGGTATCTAAATGGGTGATACAATAAGAAAAGGAGAATTCTAATATTTTAATGCAATCAAACCTATTTTTAACTTCTTTTTTTGTTAATTTCACTGGAGAGATTACCAAGAAAGAAAGATTTTTTTTTTTTTTTTTTTTGAAGGGTTGTGCAAAGTAATTATGGGTTGTCAGTACAGTTTCAATGTTACACAGCAAAACTACCAAATTATTGTTAATCCAACCAGACTTTTAAAATGCTGACTGAAATCACACTGAATCGAATTTCTCCAGATAATGCTGCCGGGAATCAGGTCGATCGTGTACACCAGCCAATCCCAAACCTCAGAACACCAAGGCCCAATTTGAAATGTGAAAAATCTCCACGGCCCACCCGAACCTTTAATCACAACTGTGGTCAACATACAGGACTAGAAGCAATGTTCTGACATTAATTTAAGGGGTCAGCAAATAAGGTGACACTTGTCATATTAAGTTAAGATGACAATAGAATAATGTTTTTAAATCATGTCGTCAATATTTTGACAGTAATTAAAAACATATTTAAAAAAGATCGAGGATCTAAAACATATTTAATTTTAATGACCTCTCACGGCCCACCTGCAGTACCGCAACGGCCCACCAGGGGGCCGCGGCCCACACTTTGGGAATCACTGGTGTACACATTCACTTTATATCAAACTTGTCTCACCAAGATCAATGGTTCTTTCCCAGATGTTACCAGAAGAAAATTTTGGTAACAAAAGAGAATCATGCATCTAAT
The DNA here is from genome assembly GCA_018398805.1 of Hirundichthys speculiger. NCBI lineage: Eukaryota > Metazoa > Chordata > Actinopteri > Beloniformes > Exocoetidae > Hirundichthys > Hirundichthys speculiger. Next base: position 1,645,540 of record JAGFBZ010000849.1, on the reverse strand, counting down.
TTATAGTTACAATAAAGTGTACAGAGCTAGAAAGCTGTTCAATTAACAGCTTCACGTGGTACCGGACTGCTTCTGTGTGGCTTTATGAATCAATCAGAAAAAAGGCCCAATACAGGCTGAAAGGTGATTCTCCTCAAGGCCTTTTAAGTGGACAAAAACAGTAGAAAAATTAGCAGTAGCCTCGTCGAGCTATGACTATTGGTCAAGTGAAATGTGTAAGTAGAGATAATGAGTGTGTTTCCAGCAGCAGACTATGTGGTCAGTATGGAGAAGTAAGTAAGATGAGCCTAACTAAGAAGGAATTATCTCCATCTAAAAATTTGACATGCTCAAAGTGGATGCTATTTTATGGAGAATGGTGGCAGAAAAAAAGAGGGATTCTCTTTATACTGCGATCTCTGTATAAAAGTGACGACTGACTTTTCACTAGTACTTCACACAACACCACAAGGGGAAAAAAGATCTGTGTCTCTGATGTTCTTTATGCTGTCTAGCACAAGAGTGTTGTGTTGAACAACTTCTCTATTACAGTTCCTTCTTCACATTAAAACTGGCTCTTATGGTAAAGGAAAAAATCATTAATTAATCATCGACCAAAAGCGCACCTTTCAATGGCTTCATACTTTCTTCTCTTTAATCCGTTGCAGGTTCTACACCCTCAGTACTCTTGGGTCCCACTATTTGATGATTGTTTCTCTTTAGCCTCAACACATTTCTGCCCATCACATCAGTAGTCATGTATGTTAATGTAAAAAAACAAAAAAAAAAACTTATACCATGCAAAGAATCACTGAGTATAAAACAAAATAAGGAATGCATTTTGTATAAAAAGGACAAGCTTAATGGCTGCTTGTACAACCCAGAAAACATACAAGCATCATTCAGCGCACACACAAAAAAAAAAAGATATCAAACTGATAGCAATGCCCAGCATCTTCCAAAGAACGGAGGGAAAGGAGGGGGGACTTGTGGATGGTGGAATTATGGGATTTGGGTGTAGGGTGAGTGTGAGGAAGGGGTACTGTAAAGGATGATGGGGATGGAAACTCATTCACAGCAGGGTGGCCACAAGGGAGCACTTTTTCTATGGAATCCTTAGCTGGAAATAAGAAAGAAGGGCTGTTATTGCTTTCTTTATGAGTTAAAACATCACGACACAGTTATACAACAGCAACAGCACATAAACATTAGAGGGCATTTAGAGGAAAAGATTATTTTAAGGCAAAAAACAAAACAAAATTAAAAAAAAGTTTAAGTGTACAGGTCAAGCTACTAATTATCTACTTATTTCAGTTGTTTTTTTTTTAAATTCCATTCTAGTACCATCCATAAAATTAAAACATCTACGACCCTCTTTTGAATAAAACAGCTTCTTGTTTTCAATTATTTTAACAGTACAAAGATGATCGAAGAGCTTACAGATTGCAGTACAGATGTTTTCATTCACTTCTACTCTCTCCTCTTCAGTGGCTGAGTCTAAAAACAAATTTCTCTCTGTGCATTTAGTCTTTGTATCCACTCAAGAGGAAGGGTGGTGGTGGTGGTGGGTCATCATATGTTTGAGAAATCAACAAAACATGTCATCTCTATAAACAGAGCAATGTCCTGAGGATGTGTGCTGCTCTGGTGTGAGCTGTTAATCTCAGTTCAGCCTTGAATGGCTCTTTGTGTGACAGCATAGCTGAGGGGGGAAGGACTTGGTCGGGCCACAAAAAAAATACTATTGAGGTTTCGGGGAGGCAGATGGAGCAGTAGATCAAATGGGTGTGTTGGGATCTAATAAACTGGTTGATTTAGAAGCTGGCATGTCGATGACAAACACTGCCAGCTCAAGGATATGATGGGGACAGATGTTACCGTGAACTACTGCAAGTCTTCATCACCCAACCGTATGAATTACACATTGTGCAGGGTGTCAAAATTAAAATTATTAACTAAATGCGTGCAATTCAGAGGATGTTTTTTTTTATTTAAAAAAAAAAAACAGCTTCTAAAGGATAATCTGATTGAATTTTTTTATTTAAATGAAATCCCAAAGAACCAGCCACTTCGCAAAAAACTATGAGGTAGAAATGTGTTTTTTTTTTGTTTTTTTAAATACTACTCAGATTTTAGGAGCTTAAATTCATGGTGGATAACTTAGATACCCGGTTTATCCCCAACGTTTATACCAAATTAATTATCTCATTAAAAATTTTTATTGTTACATTTTTTCCCCTCTCTCTGTAACTCAAGGACGTAGTCTTACCAGAAAAGGTGCCTCATGCAGCATGCAGCAAGTGTGGGAGGAGTTAACTGGAAAACATTATGGATGCAACATGGGTGACACATGCACTCACAAGACACACGTCTACACATCAAGCAGTAACAAACAGCTGTCTCCTGGGGACTGAAAAAGTACATTCACCTGAAGGTTATATACAGAAAAACACAATCATCATTTGGTTAACTCTTCAAAGTGAAAACATCTCAGAAGTTGGTTTTAATCAGTGACCCGCAGACAGAGTTCAACTTGAACAGCTCTTTTGGAAGAGAAATATTCAAGGCAAAGCTCATAAAAAGAAGTGGTTGTGAAGGAAATAACAGGGAAGAAATAAAGCTAGAAGATCCTACTCAGTGCAAGTGTTTCCTTCCTTTTGAAAAAGGCACATCAGCTTTAAAATACAGCCAGAAGGTGATTACCAACATGAAAGGACCAACCATGTCAGCAGCATATTGGAGATACAAGTCAAGCCCATCCGGCTGCACACATTGCCTCTTTAAATCAGATAACTTATAGTTAATAGTTTCATGTAATTTAGGATTAAATTCAATTACTGTTGTAATCAACATTATCACATACACCAATGGATGATTTGTAAAAGTGCAAGTATTGCTTGTGGAGGCTGCTACAGAATTGATGGAAGAAGGATGTTGCATGTTTCCCATCTTTCCCATCATGGAGCTGAAGTTATTACTTCCTTTTCAAGTTAATAGTCAAGCAGAAAATTTTGTTACGAAGCGTTTTACCAAGCATCTGATTTAATGTGAAATGAACAGCAATGTCTGCTTGCTTCGTGATGATTTCTGACTGGAATCCACAAACCAAACACTGCTGACAGAAGGCTACCTTCTAAACTGTTTAGATGAGGACAACCTGCCAGCTTCAGTCTCCCTTCCGCTTATTCTTCCACATTTGTAATGCCTTGTGAATTTTGTTCAGCTGTTTTGTTGTTTGTTTGTCTTTTTTAATTGTATACAAACCACAGCTAGAAGAAAATCTAAGAGTACTTGAATAGTTTTTACACAGTATTTTGACATAAAAGTATACCCACTTCTAGGCTCACTATTAAAGAGCAGTAACAGAGATGCCACAGAGCACTTGGAGATATTACTGAGTATAAACAATCAATTCTTCGGTCAGTGATTTATGACTGATAAACAAAAGGACTGTCAAACTCCCCTAGTACAGAACAGTCTGGCTTTTCCAACACTTATATAGCCAGTTGTTATCTCCTGCACCTGCGCTGTGAGGCTAAAGACTCCAGGGAAAGAGAACAATACTTACTTTTTCCTCTCTTTGTCTCTCTTGAGTGTGGTGGAACCCCCTGCCTGCTGGGCCTGGTTCTGCAAAAGCTCTGCAGCAGTCTTTTTCTGTTTGAATGTGTTGACTTCGTCATCAAGAGACTTCTTTTTTTCCTCCAGTTTCTTTTTCTCGTCCTGGTGGAGCTTCTTCAAACGGTCAAACTTCTCATGCAGCTAGGTGGCATTGAAAATAAACAGCATTTTTGTATTAATGGACAAGATCGGAAGCATGCTTGAAAACAAAGACGAGTGTTGCACCTGATACGTACCTCCTTCTCTGCTTCTTTGAGCTCGGCCTCCTTCTCTTTAACTCTTTGGACAAACATTTGCCTCATTTCTTCTTCCTTCTTCTGCAGTTCACCCATGAACTCATTCCGCTTTGCCTCATATGTTTCTTGCAGACTGACACAACAAAAGGAAAAGCACAAATAAGCTGATGTTGAAAGCAAGGACAGAGAAAGTAAAATGGTTGCTCCAGGAGATAAAATGCCTTATTGTGCCTTCTACCTAAAGGGCTTGCTGTCAGGGTCGGTATCTTTAAAGCCCATCTCCTCGAGTTTGCAACGGCGGTAGAGCTCATAGTGCCGTGTATGGGTCTGTTCCCGCAGGTCCTCCATATTCACTCTGATTAGCATTTCTCTGAGTTTGACAAAATCGCAATGGTTCTCGTTTTCCACTGTGTAAGACATAGATGAGAGTGACAAATGCATGTTTTATCAGACAAAATTGTATGAAATAAATGTGAAAATAAAAACACATAAACTTAGACTGTAAAACCAGAGAGCCATCCCTTCAAACGGTTCAGCACATAGCAGAGCATTGTGCTGTGGTTTCTCTGTTGATCCTGTTACTGAACTGAGTTAAGCACCACGCCTCCACAGTCATCAGAGATCATATGAGTACACATGCTGCAAGTCTGAGGTAAACACAACTAACGAGTTGATGCCTTTGGTCAGAAATATTATAGAGCAAAGCAATTTACCAGTTAAGGTGCTGTAATATTTTTTATGACTCTGTAATCCTGTACACTGAATTTCAGAAGAAACAGCAATGACAGGGAAGTGACGGTGTTTACTTTGAACTTGGGTAATGTTTGACAGTCCATGTTGGACCAAAGGCATGAAATCTGCAGCTCTGTTTATCCTGTGAGTGGTATGCATGAAAGACCCTCAAGTTTCTACACATATTGCCAAATATGGATATAAACATCCTAAAGCAATGGTAAGCAATAATACAACTCAAATAACATTTTCAAAGCAAAAAGAAAAAAAAAAGTGTAATCCTCTTCATTGTGAGGATTTCCTTGTGTTGTGTCATTAGACAGCATCTCAACAATACAATGTTGAACTTCGTAAATTTCAATGAGATTTTCACTTTTTGGAAATTTTCATACACCTTAAAAAAGAGCCAAATAAATTAACACAGAAAAAAACATGCATTGTAATGCTTTAAAAAAAAAAAAAAAAAACATTCATGTACACACACAAATCACTTACATCTGTCCAAATCCTAATTGGTTGCACTGCATGTACATTTCCTTGGACACATGCAGCTGTTAAATTGTACCCATCATTGAAAGGTACAAAATACAAGACAAGAGAGCATCATAGCCATCAAAAATACTGTTGGAACCTCACTAAAAACTATTATGAGCAAGAAAAGAAAATGCAACACAACAGTGATTTTACCAACACATTCCTCCCAAACTGAAGACAAAACAAGAAAAAACTAGACACTGAAACGAAAGTGTAACATTAAGGGAGTAGCAGGATTTCCTGGTACGTACTCCGGGCTCAGCACATGTCACAGCGAATGTTGGGGTTATGTGATAAAGCAACAAGACCAAACTTTTTTTTTTTTTTTTTTTTTTGAATCAAGAAAAATTTTACCCACAGCCTTGGTAAATTATGCAAAAAGACACAACCAAAAAAAAAAAAAGAAAAATTCTAATACTCCCTCAGCAGACCATTGGTTAATGTTTTGATCTGATTAAGACAATTTTAAACAAAAAGTTGAAAGTTAACATGTACCGAGCTATTAGACCAAAAGACTAAATTCTATCATAAAACTATAAATTCCTGTGAAAATGAATGCAACCATATTTATTTTCTATTTCTTTCCCCTAAAAACCTTTATTATTTCTTTTCCTACCTTCTTTCAGTAGGTAGTAATTTTATAATTAAGGACAAAAAAATGACAATTTTAAAAGAAGTAAATAGACTTCTTTTATCTACTATTAGCATAATGAGTTCAGGCACTTTACCAAAAACCCAAAATGTACACACAAACATATAAACCAAGTAAAATTAGCATCCAAGAGGATGAACGAGAAAATCAGAATAACTTGACCACTGTCACACATCTCAGAAAACCCCCATGAGCTCAAACTATTGACAATACAGTCACTTTGCATTACATTAAAAACCCTCTACGATAGACCGTTCAAGAAAATCAATAGCTGATCAATGGAAACACCATTAGTATAATAAAATTTTGTAAGAGCAAAGAGCTGCTGTTTCTCTGTTATATGGTGTAATGGTAGAGAGGGTGCTGAAGCCAAATGAGGTTACATAACTGATTATGTTCTAGTTAACAACAGCTGTTAAAGTTGAGGAAAAACATAAAGAGAACCGGTAGCTGCAGCAGCTCTGTTGAGAGGGAGAACGCTCTCATTTCCTGCACAGGATGTAACCCAGGCTTACCCTGCACCGTCCCCCAGGGGTACTGCCGGGCCTTCACCATCTTATTCCCAATCTTCACTTCCTCTGTGCTCCCCACCACAGCAAAAGGCAAATGGCTCTGTGGAACAAAGAAGTAAGAACTCCAAGTATACTACTGAATGCCTCTACAGCTGAAAAAACCAGGTAAAAGATACAATTCAAACACCTCTTTCAAGGTCAGGATTGATCAAAATGGAGTCAAAAACCAAACATGATTTGTCACATACTGAGAGAACAACTAGAGCAGAGAATTAGCAGTCAAAAAGAATTTACTTGCACAGATCAGGGTTAATAAACAGCTAAGTGAGCCTTGGCTCACATGTAAGAGGACATAGGCCTGTTCCCACACTGCTGACTTCCTGTGCATGAGCCAGCTGATTGTGCTGCTCAGTGGGTTTCCAGACCGCCTGAACAGACGTGGCTGCCTGTCCTGACTCATGTGACACATTGTCTCACTGATCAAAACAACTGAAAAATTGTTGTGCAAATCTGACTTCTGCTATAAATGAAGCAGTATGAGGCTTGTAAATTCTGATAAATAGATAGCTGTAAGCCTTACGTTCATGGTGGAGTTGATCTCTGCCACAGATTCATCATCAGTGGGGAACTGGTAGATCTGGACTCCGTTGCTGACCAGTTCACTGGTGATTTTGATTTTGAATTTGGCCAGTTCACTCTTGGAGATGGCATCTGACTTGGCAATGATGGGGATGATATTGACCTGCAAGTGAAAAATAAGCCGATACTTAATATCAACTGATAAAACTGCAAGATGGAACCAGTCCTTTTAATAATGTAACACAATATAGAGCATCTTCAAATTCTCCTTCAAAAGCCTCACCCCCACTTTTGTAGTACAAAATAAAAACTGAAACAATTATAAACACATTATAAGTCAAATCATGTTTGTTTTGTAACAGGCTAAAATTGACCTTATGCTTTCCATTTCAATCTCTGCCCAAGACAATTTTCAAAAGCAAATGTTAAATGAATAACCTTTTTTGTCTTCATCATTCAAACACAATGAAAAACATCACTCAAGCTCCCAGACATCTCCCTATATTGCAAATAACATTTTGCAAACCAAAGAGATAAAAATAGTAAAGCACTAAGAGAGCAGCAGGCTTCTATATTCTCCTACCTAAAATCTTCATGAACATGGTGTTAGGAGTCAGTCAAATTATTTTATGATAATGTATACAACCCAAGTTATCCATACAGAGATGATAGGGTAGATTCAGAGAGGCAGAAAAAAAACAGAAAGATCACTTTCTAGTATGCACTTACAACCTTGCCAGTGGAAAATGAGTATTTCACTCCCACACAACTGTTTGCATTGCCATGTCTCCCACACAGTCAAAAATTATTTGTTCTCCAAACGTGGGCCCTTGTGGCTAATAGCAATGGATGCTCTGGGTTTTGTGAACCAAAATACGTCAATACATCCGTACATTCGGTGAAGATTCTGCATCTTGCAAAGACCTTCCAGCAGAGCAATCTCTGAATGTCCCCTGGTTGACTGCCTACACACATGAAGCTGGATCACGTGGCTATGGGTGCTGTCTGGAGGGCACAGCTGCTCTGGCAAACACTACACGGTCTTTTTGTACAAAAGCAAGGAAGTCCATACTAAGAAGCTTCTGAAGAAAGGACCTCATAAAACGGAGCCAACAGTCATTGAGCATACACCACTTTACAGATGACCTACATGCACACAGTCACAAGACCAAAGCTAAAATGCGTTCAGGCAAATAGTCCAGAAAAGGTTTATGGACCATGACTTAAGTATGCAGATCAAATGCTTCCAACAGCCCTGCAGTCCCAAATAAATTTACCTACAGTGCTAGAAATCTATGACGAGCTAAACGTCTGATAACAGTTTCATTACTAAAGCCAAACTTACTTTACTATCAAGTTTTTTCATGGTCACCAGGTCCAGAGATTTCAGTGAGTGTCCAGTTGGAGCGATAAAGTACAGGCAAGCGTGGATGCGGGTGTCATGGTAGCTGTGTAAGGTGCGCTTGATTTTCAACTCCTCCTGTAGATATGCTTCAAACTGGGCATCAATGAACTCCACTATGGATTTGTAGCTGAAAAATAAGAGGGGAAGAAATTGTTTTCTTTTAAGTACAATGCAGTTCTCTTTTAATTAACCATCCAAAATAAAAAACAATGATAATAATAGCATTGCCCTTGCTTTTAATGTCTTGGTGTGTTCAATTTAACAAGTTACAGGAAAAGAGTGTATTGTGAGAATGAGGCTTTTCACAGCCCACTGACTGATGAGATTCTGAAAACTCATCTGAAGCATCTGAAAATTTCCATGAAGACTAAAAAAAGCCCCCATCATCTCCTCAGGGATACTGGGTTCAGCTCATCATCCATTATGAACAAAATCATGGTCTGATCTAAAGCTTTAAAAAGCCAAAAAAGAGTGGAAGCATTATAAGTATGACATTGAAAATTTGCTTTTAATCTTTTTTTTTTTTTTTGCAATTTACAAATAGTCAATCATAATGATGTTAAAAGTCATGGTGTAACCTCAAATATCACTGCACATTTTTCCTGTCTGTACCAAGTAATTTCACTTTGCCTGCAATTTTACAACCACTTCCTGAAATACATTCATTTTTAACCTTACACAATGACAGAATTGATGTTGGTGCCTCAGATGGGGGACTGTCTAACTCTTGGAAGAAGGTACGGGCTTCTTCAGAAGGACCCTCTCCCAAAGCCTAAGAAACCCACCAACATCAAATGCTTCGGTTTCAATCTATGAAAGATTGGAAAATAAACCACTTTTCAAAACTGATGTTAATTTCTGATAATTTAATTATTTTATACAGTGTTATCAGAAACGTTGGACTGAATATATGCCATAAATAATGGATGAAAAAGATCTTGATCCCACAGAATAAGGACTTCAAGAAGATTCAAAATGCAGCCACCTTTTTCAAAACACAAAAACACAGTTTGTGGTCACCCATCCATCCATCATCTGTGCTCGCTTAATCCTATGCAGGGTCGCGGGGTTCTGCTGGAGCCTACCCCAGCTCTCTTCAGCCGAGAGGCAGGGGTCCACCCTGGACAGGTCACCAGTAGTTTGTAGTTATTTCCCCTGTAGCAGTTCTTGTGGCCATGAGTGTGTGCTTGTTTAAATTGCACTAAAACCATGTTATTTCTACAAGAAATTACAATTTGATCAGTGTCAGGGTTTCAAATAACCAGACCAATACAGAGCTTACGTTCTTATTCCACCCTCTCTCTCAAGTTACTTTATGAGGAACATTTATGATCATCATTTGAAGTGAACATGGTAACAAAATCTTGTAGGCTCGGACTCCTGACAGTGCTTGGGGCTGTGATACTCGTCTGATGTCAGTTTGGAAACCACCTATATCAGATTTTTTTCTTTTTTTTTATTAGCTGGTAGTGTCAAACAAATGAGGACGCTATTTAAGAAGATGACTTGATTCCTCATTTCAGAGAAAAAGAATTGGTATTAAATGACACCTGAGAGCAAAAAGGGCCTTAAGGATTCACTGTGTTGATATAGTTGAGGTCCAAAATGTGCATGATCAAGTCTGGATTCCTGACAACAGGCTCAGCTGTGGCTCCAAAAAACAAAGTAGTATAAAAAAGACGAGATCAGATATTCCTCCCTCTCAACGATATGACAGCCGTGTAGATTGTGTTACCTGTCTTCTTTATTAATTTGGTCTCCAAAGCCCACAGTGTTGACGACAGTGAGTTTGAGGCGCACATTACTCTCCTGGAGTTCATACGTGTTGGATTTCAGCGTTACTCCCGGCTGGTTGTGCTGGGTGGGCTCACCCTCAAACTTGGTGTTGAACAGTGTGTCCATCAGAGTGGACTTGCCCAGACCCGTCTCTCCTACACAACAAAGAAAAAGCATCAAGTTAGTAAAACTCGATTTTACTATTTCATCATTTCAATGTTTGATATTGCCAGGTAAAATGTCTATTTTCTTTTATATTAAAATCATTTATGTTTGCCCTTTAGCTCAACTCCTTTTAGCTCAATTTTAATTTATGATTATTTTATGAAACTCTAACAGAAAGGAATCTAAATCAATTTAGATAGAAAATATTCTTTAAACAACATTTTCAAAAGCTTAATGGTGCACAAATAGCAGCAATGTATTCTGACATCCATTTAATGTTAGAGGCTGTGGGATGACTCAGAGATAGAGCTCTCTCAGTAAGAAAATCTATTTTTATTCATACCAGTCTGACCTACAGCCTGTTTTAGCCAATTTTTAAAAGATCCATACTTTGCTAAAAAATGTCAATTTTTCTCTGAAAGTCAAGCACTGGCACGTCAAGGGTCTTTTTCCTTGTTTCTAAGAAACAAGAAGGTCACTACAGAGACATTTTATGCACACAGATTTTTTTTTACATCAAGGTTGTGGAACCTGAAGGTTAAGTCCAAGAGACCTGGCAGGCTTAGAAGCCAAGTTAAGATTAAAATAAAACTTTCTAAAAAGAAAAAAAAAAATATATATATATATATATATATATATATATATATATATATATATATATATATATATATATATATATATATATTTGGGATGCAACAGTACTCGGTAAAATACGGTATGGTTCGGTACGATCTGCACGGGACACAGGACGCTTTTATGTCCCGCTGTATTTATGTTCCAATAACTTTGCATTGGACTTGCACGTGAGCGTGCGTGCCTTTTAGGCAACAGGCCCACCAATGCATGTCAATGTCCACTCGCCTCCTGCTCACTCACAGTGACCAGCCTATCACACTTTGGCCGGATTGCAGCAGGTCATAGACGCAGGGGGAAAAAAAAACAAGCAGGCATGGCCAGCGGTAGCGGAGAAATTGGGAAAAACTTTTTTTTAATCACCGGCGTGGGAGCATTTTGGTTTTGCTGTTGAATACACCGGCGAGGGAGTGAAAACAGTTAACGTTTAACAGAACGTAATCTTCCACCTGCGTAAGATCCAGTTGTTACCAGTTGTGCGTCTTGGCGCAGCTGATGTGCTTTTTAAAATACTGCAGAACGAATCGTTGGATGCGCATTTCAAGATCACAAACAATTAATGTTCCTGTCCCTCCTCGACCACCAACAGTTTCAGACATATCAGAAATAAATTCCCACATCCAACCTTTTCCAGCTTGACACCAGACACAGAGATCTCCTTGGTTTCCTCCACAGCAGACATCTGAATGAGAGCTGCCACAGCTGCACATTTATTCCATTTGGACACACTCTTTTACGTGCCGACATACGAATTGCGCTTTCCGCAAACTCAGTATCTTGCGATCGCTTGTTTAGAGTAGCGGGTGGTCTGAAACTGTACTGAATCCGTACTGGAACCATGACATAAAAACCGCGGTACGGACCGTACCGTGAGCCACCTGTACCATTGCACCCCTAATATATATATATATATATATATATATATATATACAGGGTTTCCTGCAGACCTTATTTGGCCAGGCGCCCCGCCCGGCCTGAAATCTCGAGCGCCCGGGCTACAATGTCGGGAAAAAAAAAATGTCGGGCAAAAAAAAAAAAAAATGCAATGCATGCAAGCGACACGGCAGCGCTTGAGAACTGATCAGCGCACATAGGTTTGTGTTATAATGAATTAATGTTGATTCTCTAGTGCTGCGCTGTTTGCCTGCAGTGTATTCTGCGCCACCTCTCTCTCTCTCTTTCACACGCACACACAAGCGCGCACACACACACACGGTGATAACCTCTCTGTCGATCACTCACGTTTGACAGCTCACGTCGTCTCACTTCAATACAAGTTTTTCTCCGCTCGCTTTTATGTCGGTCCGTAATTATTTATAGTCAGTAGAGATTCTGGTAAACTTTATTCGTAATAGACCCGGTGCTTTTGTTTTGACCAGACAGTGCGACTTCTCACTGCCGTTTTTTTTTTTTTTTTGGTTCGACAATTCATTAAGTGACACGCACACACTAATCAACATTATGTTTAACGTTGTCTATAAAAGAAAAAAAAAGGAACATTAGGTATTTAAACTAACTACTAAATAAACTAAAGACCAATGGGCGCACTGCCTGTCATCTGACTCCAAGCTCACGTAGTTTCACTTGACAGCTGTCACTCTGAGGTGATTGATGACCAGTCCGCCCAGTCAAAAAGGTAACGCCTACTATGTAATTTACTGGTATGCAATTGATCAGTAGTAGAGTAAATGAGACATAGTCTTTTAGTTAAGAAACTGAGGTAGCCTACACTTTATAGTGTTTTCCATCATAATTTGTGGGTTTGTTGTTAAGCACCTTCTTTCATATTTTGAGGGCAAAAACAATAATTGAACAATCTAATTAATAAGTATATCCTTTTTTTTTGGTTCTCAGCTACCGTTCTCGGCTTGAACCCCCCCCCGGCCAAAGTTTTTCCTGCAGGAAACCCTGATATATATATATATATATATATATATATATATATATATATATATATATATATATATATATATATATATAGATATAGCCATGAAATGAAATGTTGTCACATACTGTTTGACACATATTGCTGAAAAGATAATCACTTTTACCTCTATATTTCAGATGAATTGTGGTGCTACAGGGGTTTGCATGTTCTTGATGTACCTATGTTAAAAATTCACCAGGTGTCCTGGTTTCCTCTCTGAGTCAAAAGACATGAGTATCAAATGGACAGAGTGAGCATGAGCAGTTGTCTTTTTGCTATGTTGGCCACTGGCAACATATCCAGGGTGTGCTCTCAACCCATGTCAGCTGGAACACGCTCCAGCCCCCCCAACCCTCCACAGGATGAAGCATATAAAGATTACTGATAAATGGATGGATGAGCTAATAAAGGCCTCTCATGTTCACATACATAGTTTAAACACTGATGCTGTAAAAGCTGGAAATTAAGCAACACTGAAAATAGTTTGTATGTATATTAAAAAAAAAAAAAAAAAGCTCCTTGGGCCTTTTCTACTTTCCACAAACCTATGAAATTTACATGGGATCTTTTATGAAGGATGTTTTCTTTTGGAAACAAGTCACCACTAAAATGTCCAGGAGGAGCAAAATGATCTGACATCCGTACCAGTAGTCTGAACTGTAGAATATCAGCCAAGAATACAGACTTTAGTCACAATTTGTTTAATTACCCTTACAGAAATACATGGGTTCCCTCATACCATATTATACTGTATTAACAGTGCATATTATGTTAAAGGTCCTCTGACTGAGGAGATATCCTGCACTTCCTATAGTTAATCATTTTACATATATTTTATCTATTGTTTGAGCCTAATGTGGAAGGAGGAAGAGGGTTGGTGGGGGAAGGACTTTCAGACTAAACATTTTTGTGAACTATATTTTTGTTCTCTAGAAATAAGAGTGCTTTAAATTTTCTAAAGTGTAACTTAGCAAAACAAAAAAAAATTACAAAATAAAGCTGAGAGTAAACTAAGTCTGTCAAGACATACATGAATGAATGTACACCTCATTTGTGAGCATGGCAAGAAATTATGCACTTTTCTCTGTGTTTGCTAAAATAACAGATGTTTTAGAACCTCAAAGTAAACAAAGCATTCCTTAGCAAAAGATGTTGCAAGACACATTTCTATTTTTCTCTAAGCATATGGTGTGCTATTCAATGTTTTCCATTGAATAGCACACCATGTTGTTATTTTACAGATTTCAAATAACAACATGTATTTAAGCATATGTGGCATGTATTACATATGACAACACTTTAAAGCGTGACAAGACTGAAACAAAGCAGATAGTTTAGCATGTTGTGTCATACTTTTTACACGCATTATGTTGGTTAATGATCTGAACAGCTGCATTAGATAACAGTCACTTTAGCAGGTTGCAAATAAATTAGACAGAGTAAATAAATCCAGTACTTAGTGAAGCTGATGTCACTTGTTTTGCCAGTAGAAAATAAAATATACTAAAAAATTCTCACTGATTCATAAATGGGACAGTCTTGTGCAGTGCAACAAAAATAACTTAATACCAAAATCTAATAACTGATTATAGAGACTTCAGAATTTTCTATCAGAAACAAGAGCATCTTGGTATCATGATATCTAAAACTAAATATACAAGGAAGTGAAAAAATCAACTTCTATGTATCCTGTGGAATAACTTCATCAAAGCAAAAACATTTTCTTTATTCCTGGTGGTGTCAAGAGGAATGGCATTTTGAGCCCAGAACACTCACCAACACAGAGGATGTTGAAGCAGAAACCCGTGATTGACAGACTTGTTGACCAGCTGGTCAGGCATACTGTCAAAGCCAACATGGCCAGCCAGAGGCACAGCACGGGCTCCTTCACCCTGAAAATTAAAGAAATCCAGAAGAAACATCTGTTAAGAACCTACTAATCACTAAACAGTTTCTGCACATAAAGACTGACTGAAGAGACCATGCTCTCACATCCGAGAACACGTTCAGAATTCTCTCCAGCAAGCAAAAATTGACATCTTATTTATTACTGCAAAGTACAGACTTGACACTAATACAGTATCAAGTAACACTGACACTACCTTGGTTCTCACCACATTTGATTATGTCAGTAAATGAGACAAATTTCAGATGCAGTCTCAGTCACTTCCTGTTTTCCGAGGTACAGATGTCTTCCGTCAGTCGAGACGGCTCAAAACTACCAGGTACATTTATGGAAATGTAATGCTTTCATGTCAAGATAAATGATTTTTAAAAAAGATGCTTCTTTCTAAAGTGGCATATTAAGAAAGGAATGCATGCTGCACCACAGATGTAATGATGAATAAGACCATATATAAATATTGTAACCACCTGTAGATACTCCAGCAGGTGGTTAAAAAAGAGTCAGTTCCATATTGTTTGTATTAAACTCTCTTTGTGTCATCTGATCTTGACCTCCTCATTTTGGACTGACTGGACCTCCATGCAATTACATTGCCTATACGTGTTCAATCTCTGGACCAGAGTAACAGTAGAAACAAAGTTGTAAATACACTGCTGCTACATTGACGGGAGAAGTGGCTGGCAGTGAGTATTTTGATCACTATGAATCTTATTTCTGCAGCCTACATCGATGTTATGAGCTGTAGGGGAGCAAAGAATTTATATCATATGCCAAAAGCTTGAGCTTTCCACCAACCTCAGACAACCAGCCATTACGCGGTCAAACATAACACAGTGTAGTTGTCCAATGTGGTGAAGGCTTTGAGAGGAAAAATACTCTGTCTGAGGGTAAATTTAAAATAACTGGGCAAGCTGGTGAGCTGCTGAACAGTTGTGGATAACTTGGATGGTTGACACTGGGTTTAAACAGCTGAGGGAGTGCTTGTAAAACCGAGAGTAATGTGACAGGATAAACAGTCTATATATTCAACTACAAGTGCAACATTCCTGAAATCATGCTTGCTTTTCATGACAATCACAGCCAAGCAGCACACAGCCGGCTTCATTCATTTGGGCCACAAAGAAATAGCAAACTGCTCTACCTTGCTATTCTAAGCACTCCCTCTGGGTTAAGTGGCTTCCTTTTCCTCTTAAAAAAACATACCAATTTAACACACGGTTTTCCAATGGCATTCTTTAATGCCTGTAACAGATTAGAACATGTCTCGCTCGCATTTTGTAGCCATTTAAGACAACGCCCGTGTCAAAGTTAACGGGACCAAGATGAAACAACATAACGGAAATGAGCATCGAAGCCGTGCTGAAATGGGAGCGTTCAGAATGAATGGCCGACCGATGGCCATGTCGTGTTAAGGATGCGAGTCTACTACGCTAGATTTTTGTTATACTACAAGATAATTGAGCCAACTATACCAGCACGGGGAATCTGACGGCGTTGTATCAGAAACTAAAACATGCTAGACTGAAAATGTTTTGAAAGAAAACAATGACTGAAGAGGTTCAGGCCATTTTAAAAATTGCTGTTTTAAAGGATTACGAAGTGGATAATCATTTTCTAATAGCTATAATGATAATTAATCGGATTAACCGCGTTACAGTGAATTTTGGTTGGAATCAGGAGTGAAAAGAAGGAAACACAGGTGGCGGCTGGATACATGTACCTCAAATTTCAGCCTCTGCGAAACGCTAAAAAGGCATTTAATTCATATCAAAAATAGGATATAAATGTCGAGGGGAATCCGAGATTAAAACATGCTACTTACAGCTTGCCTTGCTATCTCGGTTGACGCCATAGTATTTGCTGTTAGCTGGAGGACAAACCCTCTCCTGCAACTGCTCTGCGTTTAGCAAAGGAAGCTGCACCGTTACACCGACAGATGGCTTGCTAGGAATGTACCACTTAATCAAGCTGTTTTTGCATACTTAACACAAATATTAACAGTAGGTCCATGTATTTATCATGATAATTATAAAAAAAACAATACACCCCACATCCTTTATAGGGAACTGTCTTCCAAATAATTATGGATTAATAAGCACACTCTAACAAACTCCCCCACTCCATGCAGTCGTGGTTTCGTCCAGTGGGGTAGTAGTAAACGGCAGCCAGTGAACGTTACAAACGGGATAGATAAATTAGAGGCCAGTGTTAAAGTTACAGGAAAAGGAGTTGGTATAATCAGCTGATTAAAAAAAGACAACTTATAGATGTATTTATATGACTTTATAAAAACCGAATGTGGTCATAAAGGCACACATATTATTTATGAGTTTGAACAAACTAAATGGGACTGGTGGTTGTGACTTATTACAAGCTTGATATAAACGTTGATAAGCCATGTATTATTACCTCACTGCACTGTAAATTATTATTATTATTTTTTAAATACACTAATTGCCCGTTTTTGATATAAACGGCAGGGCGATATAAACGCCTACTCAGGTCACGTGCTGTGCAGCGACCAATAGGATGAAGCCAGTGAATTTAAAGCAGTCGCGGACGTTTGTAGCAACACAGTTTGTATCATTCTCAATATTGATACTGAAGAATTATCAGGAAGGTGTGTCACGTCTGAGTGAGGTAACAAACAGTAATGGTCATAGTACTCCTGTTGTTTTAAGCGGTTCTTGTTTAGAGCTGTAAATTCAAACGTTCGGGGACCTCGCATAATTGATACTGGTTAGCAGAAAGCTAATTCCGATGTTAAACTTTTTGTGCTCGATTACACCGCATGAAATGAAGACGAACTGGCAAGCAGTTAATTCAGCGGCCACCTACAGCAGTTGTACAGACGTTTTTTGTTTTTCCTTTTTCTCAAAGCTGAGCTAATTATAAACAAACTAACTTGACGCCACTTCTGTTGCTTCAGAGTATTTCATTTACTTCAACTGTTAATCTTGGTTTAAACCGATGTCGTTATGGAAGAGTGATGTATGAAGATTAAAGCTTTTGGCCTTTGCCCTAAAATTTTATCAAATTGTTCAAAAAAAAAAAAAAACGGCTTTCACTCTAATGCCTAAATTCCCACACAAGGTGTGCTAATTGCTGGCTGGTTTCTGCTTTTGATTTTAAGTTTTTAAAAAAAACTGGCTGTCTAACTCTAGAGAACCCAAATTCACACATGGCAAAGAAGCTGCAGCTGGAGTTTTGTTTGTTTTGTAATTAATTTGATGGTCTTAAACATGTGAGTCTGAATTCCATCTTCCTATTTTTTATTTGATGTAACTGAGAGAATTGCAAATTGGCTCACGCCATAAATGCTCTAGTGTAGTAATTGTTTATGCAAAAAAAAATTGCTTCTATGTGAAGACGAACATCTGGTCCCATCAAAATGCCACTGAAGATGCGCTTGCAGTCCAACTACGCAAGGTTGTGTTTAGTGAAACAAAACTAAAGGGTGATGATGGATATTGTAAAATGTGCTTGCCTTTCATTGGAGGATGAGCCTAATGTGTACTCTGCAGCTCTAGCTGTGAAGGTGACTGATCATAATGTGGTGCAGAAGCTAATGACACATTGTGTTTTCAGATACAATGGCAAACATAATCTTTCCAGAGCAAGAAAATGCACATCTTCATCCACCCTCTCTGAAGCTGCGACAGCGTCTTCAGTCTGCTCCAGGTATGGAACAGGTTAACATATAAAACTGTTAATGTTACAGGTCATGTGAAAGTCCACAATCTTTATTTTTTTCTTCCCCAGGTAAACTCCTGAAATCTCCAACGCTTGGCAAATGCATTAACACCCCTCTGCAATCTGGTCGTAAGGCTTTTGGGACAGTGAACAAAAAGGTCTTGACCCCCAGCAATTGTGCACGAGAAGATGCTCTTAAAGCCACAGGTGTGACAAATGTGTTAACAGCAGATCACCAGAAATATAACATGATTAAGTTTTTTTTTTTTTCTTTCATTTTGATAAATGTATAACCAGGCAATATTTATTTTCAATAGGAAACCAAAGTCAAGCCTCCTCCTCAAACCAAAGTGGAGGAGTATCCAGAAATTGAGAAGTTCATTCCTTACGACCCACTAGGTAAATGGCTTCAGTTTTAATAGAGCAGCTTTTTTTTTTCCCCTGTCAAATGTTATATCCAGACTGTTTAAAAAAAAAAAAAATTATGCTAGAATACAGGTGTACAGTTACATGCCCTTTGATTTAATGTAAAATGTCTTTCAATCAGATGAAGAGACCCTTTTTCATGACTTAATTTAACTTCAGATTCTGCACCAGGGATGGGTATAAACTGTTACTTATTCCAGACAGTTCAATTCCAATAGGTTCTGGGTTAAATGGTACTTCTACTGTTGATGTACCATCAATTCACAATGTCCACTAATGACAAAGCCGCTTGAGACACTGCATTTTAAATGTAGGTGTGTTTACCTTCTGCTCTGCATCATGTGGGCTAATGCCACTAAAGGTAATCTAACATGATGCAGAACAGGTTGTGGTGTATCAGAGCAGCCTGGTGAAACACTTAAATATAACTCTGGATTCTTTTCACAAAGCAGTTGTGTCTACTGTGTGTCCTCTTGGCTCCAAGGACACTGAGATTTGCCAGCATAAACAAACTATGGTTTCAACCCATCCCATTAAGGTGAAACGGTTTTAGTTCCAAAGTCACTTTAAACACTTGACATTTTTAGTCTTATCACAAGATGGAGAGAAGGGGGGGCAGGGTGTCAAAGAACTGAAGTTTAAGATTTTCAGGCTCTTCATTACAATGGCGTAGAGCTGATTATGCTTCTATTAATTATTTCTAAATTATTTTGGGCTAATTCCTCACTACATATTTAAATGTAGTGAAATGGCCACAACAAAAATGCCAGGCATGTCTGTATGTAAAACAATAATGGCAACAGATGAAAAGCTTGACACTGAGACTTTCCAGTAACGGCAGCAGCTCACATTGGAATAACAGTGATAAACGCAGTCAAAGCAGATGTGAGGTCAGTACATTTAAAAACGAGACCTACTCAACTAAGTGGGAGCAGTGAGTATGAATTTATGGGATGTATGCTTCAGTAAGTGCCTTTCTGTGCTAATGCTCTAGTGAAAGAAGGGTGCATGACACTTGATATTCAGTCAGCTGTTCCAGTGAAAATGCTTTATTCCATGCAAATGTTAGATGGATGCAGTTCCTCTTGATGTCTTCCATTAGGAAAAAAGCGGGTCATCCTGCGCTCCAAATTTCCAGAAAAGAGAATAATATTCAGATGACTGCTGTTGTAGGGTGCATCAGTGGTGGACAGGAGGCTGAGTGAAGAATTGATGGATTAATTTGAAATGTACACTCTTGGTTGTAATTATGGCGTACACTGCATTAAACACCCAAGAGCATGAATCAAACTTTTGGTCACTTCATGTTTGATATATAAAAGAACTTGATGACAAGTGTGACCTCTGTATGCATGGTACTCACTGACTTTCCAATTTTGATAATGTCACTTGATATTTTCAGAGTTTGAGAGGTACAGTGTTCCTGAAGACTTGATTCCACTTCAGTGGCTTGGCTCTTCCTGGATTGGCTTGTTTGTCTCCACCTCTGTGTGAGGAAGATCTGGAAGAGATCGATCCACTTCCAAACCTGTCACCTATGAAGATGCCAAGATATTCAGGTATCCAGTTCCCGGGAGGACAACACATTAACTGTTAGACTGAGGACCACATGCAAAAATCGGTTCTGGTTAAATGCCATGAAGCACAGATCTATTAATTCCACTGTATACTCAAATAACTTCATTTTAATTTTATTATGGAATCTGCATATGTAGGACAAGCATTAACTGTTTGCGACAGCATATTGTTAGTTTATGCTGACCTTACACTTGACTATTTTGAAATGAAAAGGCTGAAGTTGAAACTGAGCTCACTGTTTGAGTATTGCTTTTTACATTTGTGATCCAAAAACATTCTTCATAATCAACACATGCCTCAGCAACCAGTCTCTTAAGTGGGGAAAATTACCAGAACCATTACAGAGTAATGTTCATAATAAATGAACAGTTAGGCTCTGTGTGATTAAGTTGGTCTTAAAATGTAAATTTAAACCCTATGAAGCCTTCTGTAATGAATCACACTTGTGTAATAACTGTGATTGCTGCATGAAGCACAAGCTGGAGGCTACATAATCATTAACTTTACTGCATCCTCATTTTCAGATTACGGTCTGGAGCTGGATGCCTTCCTTCAAACACTGGATGAGCTGACCATTGAACTTCCTCCAGAACCTAATGAATATTAATACATGTTATTGTTATGCTTTCTTTTTATTATTTTATTGAAATAAAGTTTTTGTGTATCCTTTAGTTCAGCACAATTTTATCATTAAAACTGAGTAAACACTTACTTCCTGCTTGTGAGGTCTATCAGTGGTCACATGTGAAGGATTGGAGCCAGTGGTTTTGCCTGAGATTAGAATGAACTTTGTCTCGGTTCCTCCTGTAGAGGAAATTAGTGTCCTCGTAGTTCATACATTAGAATAAATGTCCGTTTCCTCTTTAGTCGATCGAACGTTTCAAATGGACTAAAATGAACGTCGGTCGGTAGATCTGGAGTATGTGTGTGTTGGTCGACCTGCATTTTGGAGAGAACAGGTGAGTCAACATTGGTGTGGCCGTAGAGTAAATGTTGTAAAAGTTTAAAATGATCGGGTTATGGGAAAGGGGAACTTTCAAAAGAATTGTCTTGAGGATGAACTTTTATTTGCAGGTTTAAGTTATGAGGCATGACTATGGGTAGTTTTTCAATTTTTGGGGGAGGAAAAAAAAAAATCGCTTTTTCTGTGTTCACAGGAAACGAGTCCAGTTGAGCAGAAGGGAATTATTGGAGTGTTACAATCTGAGACATCTTCAGGGTGTAGTCTAAATAAAAGGAAGTGGCCTTGAATCGTAGCAGAGGAAGCATGTATGAGAGCGGACCAGACTCTGCTGGATCTGAACCAGCTGTCAACAATGCCGCCGCCCACGGCAGCGGGGCGTCCAGACAGAGGAGCGTTGTGGAGCGGCTGTCCAGATATGGCATGCAGGTCATGCCCGGAGCCTTCCAGCGTAGGTCGAGGCTGCAGAGGCTCCAAGAAGTCAGCGATGGTTCCGCGACGGGAGGATTTAGGAGAGAGTCCACGGAGAGAGGATCGCTCACACCCTCTACGCGTAAAAGATACCTGAAGGAGCTGCTCCTGAGTAACTCCTTCAGCAGCGCGCTGTCGTCGCAGTCCGCAGCGTTTCTCTCCAGGAGGACGCGGAGTGGGCTCTGTACCCGATGGAGCACGCGTGGATGCTGTCGGCGGTGGAGGGAAACTATGAAACCATACTGGAGTTCATCTCCGAAGACCCCCATTTGTTAACGAGGAGAGATTTCATCAGCGGATACTCGGTCCTGCACTGGCTGGCCAAGAGAGGACAGGACGAGACCCTGATCAGGGTTCTGCGGTACGCGGAGAGCGCGGGCATCCCCGTCAACGTGAACGTGCGCGGCAGCGGCGGACTCACCCCGCTGCACGTCGCCAGCATGCAGAGCCAGTACATGGTCGTCAAGCTGCTGGTCGGAGCCTTCGGAGCCAACGTGGATGCCATGGACTATAATGGTAAGAGAGCCTGGCAGTACCTGAAGGGAGACGCCCCGCTGGAGATGAAGGAGCTGTTGGGAGCCTGGGACGATGAGCACTACTGTGGGCGCGCGCAGAATGCCAACAAGAATGTCAACAACAACTGCGCCGGCCCACCGGACCTGACCCCGGGTGATGAGGTCGATAGCGGACAGATAGAACGTAGAGGACAACTTCGATCAGATGAGGAAGAGCAGCTGGGGATATGGGCCTTTCAGAAAGCTTTTTTCCTCCTTTTCATTTCGTGGAAGCAAAACCTGAGCTGTTATTACACTGGTCTAAAATATGTAATCTGCGCTTTCAACTGCTACTTCTGCGTCAACAGATCATCACACAATTCTGCTGCTGGTCATCAGAACTCCAAGCATCAGTAGCAATGATTCAACTTCCATGTAAATGCTTGAGATCAGCTCAACAAGAAGCCCTTCAAAGTGCACTTTTCCCCCCCATGTTCCCATCATCCCCCCTCTTGCAAACGCCCAACCTACTCCGAAATGAATGCGGTACAACTTACAAGGAGTCTGTACTCCAGCCTGGATTCTGCTCTCAAGGAAGCAGGTTCTGTATACCAAGACCTGCTTCAACCTTATTTGACTTTGTATAAATTATTCTGCATCTAATACATTTTTCATATCATTTGCTTACAAGTCATCTAAAATATTTGTAATCTTAGCTTTTTTCGAGTTTTCATATTAAATCTATTTTGCTGCTAAATAAGACTCGTTGAAAAGATGTGGTGTCCTCTTTTGAGATTCAAATGCAAGTCAAATTGAAATAAAAAGTGCCAATAAAACTAGGACTTATTTTACTCACTGAGGTCTGGTTTGTCTCTTAACACTTGTAAAAGGAGTAAAATTACATTTGAAGAAATGAGAAAGGAAGAACAAAAGTCCGTCAAACCACATTTCAAGTTTGATCACAGATCTTTTATTGTCAAACATGAGCATAACCAGAGTATCTGTACAAAACAACTGCTGTTCCCTCCCTGCAGTGGAACCCAGCGGCTGGAGTTCCTGACAGATGTTGGGATGGAGGGATGCTGGGATCCATGGATCCTCATGTTTACAGGCCGAGCTTGGTCCTCCTCCAGTGTCTCCTCTTGGAGTTGTACCTGAATAAAATGCAAACAAAAAATGAATAAAGCCTTCTCATATTGAACCAAATCTCCACAAAAATAGTACATTCCTCATCAATTACTGATATCCAAATTGACTTTCCTGCTTGGTATGAAACTAGATACTCTCTTCCATAACAAAAAAAAAAAATTTTTTAACTAAAATATCCACATATTATGTTGCCTTTTTTTTACAGTTAGACGGAACTCTTGATTAAAATGAGCTTCACTTGGGGAAAAGCAGGTTTATCTATTATGACAGCAGGCCATTCATCAAGACTATTCTGTACGCTAGCATACATTCTACATAAGAGGAAGCACCTAGATTCCTCATCAACACATCTAGAATATTATACATGGGTTTCTTTCCCCCCCAACAAACATAATTGTTAAGCCGAGATTAAATAGTTTTTTTTTCTTCTAACCTTTTCAATGGCCAACAACTAAAAATGTAGCTGATCCAGTATCTTCAGCAGTTTGAGGACAACTGGTAGTGACATGGAGTCACACCCACCTACTACTGATATGTTAATACTAGTTTTCTACAAAAATATTTTCAGAATTTCCTTTGAACTTTAGTGTAATCTAGGCAACAATTCATGTAAACAGCAAATTAGTAAAATGTTACCCAAAATCATATATAATATATATACACATTAAAATAAACATCAAAATTGAGGATGGGTTCAATAGTGCATCTTCTTTCCACAAGATAACACCAATTACTAGGATATGAACCATATTGTAAATATTGCATAAAGCTACAGTTAATGAGCAATTATAATTTTGCAACTGAACATAAATTCGAATCTCCTTATCCCTTTAAAGAGATAACTTGGTTCATCATCTCGTTCGACACTAAATCTCTGCAGGAATCACAGGACTAATGACTACACCAGCAGACCGCTTCTTCAGGAAGTGAGTTCAGTTTACAGATCCGTCATTCATGCAAGCAGTCAAACCAACAGAGGTGTTCAGCTGCAGAGCTTCCTCATCACCAACACAGTGAGCAGGAGTAAGAGCTCTGCAGCAGATATGCTCTCAGCAGGGTTAATGACAGCACTCTACTGATATGAAGTGCTGCAATTGCAGACCTGCTTTTCCCTTGCATTAATCAGCCAGCCATTTCAGCACATAATGACAACAGCTTAGCAATGAAATGCAGCACTTAGATTCCATTAAAACATACACCAGATAAACACAAACTCTCTACAACCTTATGGAATACTGAATGCATATTACTGCAATTTACTACTGAAGTTGTATATTAGTCAAATGCAAGTTTACATTTAAATTCAAGTGCAAGTTTATTTAGGCTATGTTCACTTTGCCAAATTATTATTTTTTTTAACACATCTGATCACAATCCAATCTGACTGTAGACTGCAAGTAATCAGAGTGGATACGGTGTCCTTTCTGATGTCCCCTAATCCACATGGCCTCTATGGCAACCCACACACATCAAAATGATGAAAACAAATCAAAACTGAGGGTGGTGAACTGACTTTGCTAGTGACACAAATGGTGAAGTGGAAATTTTCTACAAGTTAAAAGATATGGTCAGAGATGGAAAACTCTGTGTATTCCTTTATTCCAGACATTTGTCACTGCCTGTATCAGTACAGCATAGCTGTTAGCAATCTCCTGCCACCTTTGTCACTATGGTAGATATTAGGGATGGGCATTTGGTCGAGATTTATTTGTCGATCGTCGGGAGAATTAATGACTAATAATCAATTAATCATTAACATTTTTATATTGAAAACTATCACAAATATTCTCAATATCGGCGTGATGTTTGTTTTCCCCTTTAGCCTGGTTGCTATGGCTCGCGCATGCCCAGATGTGTTCAGTGGCCCGGATGTTGTGGTCGAGAATAACGTGACATTTCCTGTTTCCTTTCTTTAAAAAAACAACGATAATAAAAGAAGAGATATCGAGAAGACTACTTAACAATGACAATTTATATCAAGGGGCCAGTATTACAGGCTTTTTGTTTCTTAAAAAGATGCGCTTGTTGTGTGCTCAATGTGCACTGCAGCTCCTTCTGGTCCGTGCTAACACCGAGTTGAGGCTAGGCTAGGCTAGGCTAGGCTGATGATGAAGCGCCTCCACCGTCCTTTACAAGGCTTGGATGCGCGATGTTCAAGTGATACATCATTGTCGTTGTCGATTAATTGTATTTGTAATTTGCATTGCAGTGATTACAGTACACTTGGTCATTTTCTAAACGAAAATGGTCCAACGCCACACTTCACCGCGACCGCTTCATGATTAGGCGATGACCTATAGAAGCTCGCATGTAACAACTGAGTCCAGCCAGAGTAGGGTGATGGTGAAATGTTGCCCCCTGCTGCCAAATTTCTATCGGTGGCACAGCGAAATGCATCGTATTGTTTGAGGACGTGCACTGATAACCTACATTCAGATTGTTAAAAAAAAAAAAAAACCAAAAACGTTCGGTTCATCGACGAAAATTAATTTCTTCGACCAAATTCTTAATGATCAATCATCGATTAATCGATTAATTATGCCCATCCCTAGTAGATATAGTCCAGTTTGCGTCGTGCTGCAAATGACAGTATGAGTACTTTAAAGATTATTTATGTGACTACACCATTCAGACTGAGATGCATCTACATGCAGACAATGACAAGAATTATACTAGAAACCACCTCCATCAATGGTCTGAATCCAACCTAGGAAAATATGATGCAGATGCATTGAAGTGAGCGAATCTCTGACGTAAACATCCTGCGAGAAGCTCAAGTTTTTGGTTTTAAACTATAAAGTGACTTGGTTAGTTCATATCAA
Organism: Hirundichthys speculiger; assembly: GCA_018398805.1. Classification (NCBI taxonomy): domain Eukaryota; kingdom Metazoa; phylum Chordata; class Actinopteri; order Beloniformes; family Exocoetidae; genus Hirundichthys; species Hirundichthys speculiger. The sequence goes on along the minus strand of JAGFBZ010000849.1, from coordinate 1,619,292 downwards.
ATGAAGCATATGTTCATACATCCGTTAAAGACTTAACCCCGTCTGTAAAAATCAAACTTGCATATCATGGGGGCGGGAATAGTGTTCATTTGAGCGGGAGCAAGATGAAGTTTATTTTTTATTCCAACCCCGGTATGAGGTGGCAAACTTGAGTGAATAACAGGTACGTGTACAAACCTGCTACATACTTTGCACAAACCAGTGAGAAAGTACAGAGCAGTCTCATCCTGCAAGGTGTACTTAGCATCGGAGACACTGGCTGGACACTTACCTGATCTTGTTGCCGGTCTTCATTCTGATCCACTGAGGAATCGGCCTGTTCTGTTTCTGCTTCTTGGCAAGGAAGCGCTTGATCCTGAAAGTCTTGTGGGACGACTGAAAGCAACAGAAGTCCATCAGTAAGATGCCAGCAACGCATTTCTGACTGAATATGTGTCCGCGTCTCATAACCAGTATGACATAAGGCCTCAAAAATAGATAAAGTTGCCATGCTAACTGCTAAAGTTTACAAGTAGTAAGTCTCAGCTAACATGCGCAGTATCAGTGAGAGGCTAGCAGTTAATCGCATTTAATAACTTCATTATCATCCCATCACCCAACATACAAGCATTATTATGTACAAGTGGAATGTTTTCACAGCACTTCACATATCGGATCGGCTTTGTTGCCCATTATAACGTGGATGTTTAAAGATTTTTCATTTACCATTTTGTCCACAGTCCTTTCCCCACTATGGCGAAGATCGAAGAGGAAGAAGGAAGTGACGTAGACTATTTTAACTAATAAGCGCCCACAAAGCAACGACACCAAGTGGTCATAAGGCGCAAGAGGTTACCACTCAAAACCTTTCAAAGAAAATTAAAACAAGTACCCTCATTGTTATTTCAGGTACAAACGTGGTCGACTCATGTAAAAAAAAAAGGTGCCAGAAGCGTTTATCAGAAAAAACAAGTCAGGAAATCTTGTGCTCTAAAGCAGCTGGATTAACCTGAAAGGCCCAAACTAAGAAAGTGGTTAGGTTTCTGTGGATCTTACTGTGAAACTTTGTTTTAGCACCTCAAACTAAAGATTAGTCTGATTGACACTTGAAACAACTTTAACATAAAAATGTCCCAAATTGTTCTTAGTCATTAACATGTTAAAAGTATTAAACATCTTATTGTGAAGCTTTTTTTTCTTGGCCATCTTCTAACATTTTAAACATCAGTCAACTGATGGTGAACATGAGGATTAATTCCAGTGGAGGTAAGAAAAAAGTTAATAAAATTACTTAGATTTAAAACATTGAGTACATCTCACTTTTCAAACCCCTGGGAGGCTTATACTTAAATGAATTTTCCCATTTTGTATTTAAATTTATATGAAACTCAGGGATATAGTTTGAACACTCTTGTTAAAGGAGAATACAATGGTAATCTGTTAAAGCCACCTTTACGTTGTTTTAACACTCAACATTTTATAAAGTGAAGACAACACCGTACCGTTTAACAAAAATCTTTTATTTCCAGTCAAAGGTGTTATTACAATCACCTGCAGTGACGTTTCCATGCTGTACTCAGTTTAGTGCATCACAACTGAATGTTTAAAGGGAATCTGAGATTAGAAAAAGGTAAAGGCCACATGTTGAGCACTTTATTTTACTTTTCTGTTTCCAAGTCTACATGCAAGCATGACTTTCACATGGTCGTCTAGTGAAAAATGGCTATTTCTCCTCAATCATCGTAAATTAAGGAGTGAAATTCATGTTCTAAGACCAGGTAAACAGAGGTGTTTGTATAGCTTCTTAGAGTGACAGACAATGAAGAGTTTCTGAACAAATATGTGAGCTGTCTCTATGAACAGATTAATCGAAGACGTAATCAAACCAAAAATACTAATACAGAAATAGTTTTTAAACAGTGCTGAATCTTCAGTGGAGAGCTTGGCAATGTAGAGTATGAAATTTTTTGAGCACTGCAGAGTGTGACAGATGAAGAAACTGAGAGTTAATCTTTGCTGTGTGTAAATACTTCCATGAAACAATGCTGAATTAAGGTCACTTTGATATCACATAGCTTTGGATTCATCTAATGTGCCCTATAGCCAAACTCTTTCAAAGGGTTACCATTACCTCTCTTTACAAATAAAACTAAAGAGGTCACATTCAGGCACTGAGAGGCTCCACAATTGCACCTCTGCCTCTGAGACTGGGACAGCCGGCTGCATTGCTGCTTCAACGGCAGTGCACGTGACTCTGAGGCTCCGAGACTCTGAGGCGCTGTATTGCTGCACTGAGCCTCACAGGCCTGTCTCCTCTCTCCTCACCAAACTTAAAATGCCACTCGTAGGAATATGCTCAGTCATCTTCTGTTGCAGCCGCTTTCTTGTTCTCAGTGTCTGGCTTCCTGTCAGCAGAGTTGGATTCGGAGACCCCTGCCGTAGTACGATTGCGGCTTCTGGCCCCTGGCTGGTACAGCTGAATGGCTGGTCGGTCCTGATGCCCAATAGAGAGGAAAGAAAAAAAAAACATCAAGCCCTTTAGAAATACTTATACACAACTGTCAGAAGTATAACCTGATGAATTTACATCAAAGAATCATTACCTTATTTCGTACTCTCTCTTTTCTAATACTCTCCTCCTTTTTGTTCTCTTTGGAAAGCTTCTCCAGCTTCTCGGAGTGAGAGGAGTCCGCCATGTTTTCATCCCTCTTTTTCTCCAAGGCTTTTTCTTTTCTAAATTCCTCTTCTCTCTTCCTGAAGGAGTTCTCTCCATCCTGCCGTTCCCTTCTTCTTCGTCTTTCCTCATCCTGGCGTTTGATGCGCTCCCTCTCTTTCAGTCTCCGTTCTTTCTCTCGCTCTCTATCTCGATCTGCATCACGCTCCCTGAACTCCTTCCGGCCATCTTCATCTCCTCTACGAATAAAACACACATTATCCTTTTAGTTGCTTTGTTCAAAGCAAGTAGCGAGAGTGCAAATAAATGACAGAAAACTAACTTCCTTCCTCGGTCCTCCTTATTTTCAGTGTTCTGACGTCTCTTATGATCAGCACTTCCCAAGGACCTATCCTCTTTATTTGACTTCTCAGGTTTCTTGGGTTTGTCCTTGGGTTTTTCAGTATCAGCATCATCACACCTGTCTGGCTTCTTGAGGAGCTGAAAATAAAGATAAAATCATAATACCAGGAAATACATACATTTTTAATTCCTTTACTCCACTGAAGCGCATACTTTAATTTTTGGCTCTTCTTTAACATGGTCCTTGTCTTTCTCCAGTGGTTTCTCAAGTCTTTTCATCTTCTCAGCCTCTTTGCGTTTCCTCCTTTCTTCCTCCCTCCACTTACGTCGCTCCTCATCACGCTGACGCTTGCGCTCAAGCTCCCTCCTTCTTCTCTCCTCTTTCTTTTCCTCTCTTATTCTCTGAACAGCAGTAAAACAGGAGCTGTGAGGCAAGTCTCCACAATGCAACTTAACATGCATACCTTGAATGCCCTCATGCGGTGGCAGAAAACACATTTACCTGTTTATTCTTCAGAAAGTCCAGCAGAGGAGTTGTTTTTTTAGCTTGAAAGAAAAAGAAAAGCATGTTTCTGTGGTGGGTCAGTTTAAATACATACAATCATGTTTGATAGACACATAATTACGGCAACTGTTAACATACCTACAAGTTCCTTTGATCTTGCTTCTATCTCCTCTAGCAGGGTCTCAGGTGTGGAAGTCAACTTCTCTTCATCTCCATTGTAATACTCAAGGAACTTCTTATAATCTGGATCTGATGGAAATGCACAAGATCTAAAGATATAGTGCTGACTCCAGAAAGAATATTATTTTGTATCATTGTATATATGTTTTACTTGAACTGATGTACAAAAATGCCACATGTTTTCTTAAAAAAAAAAAAAAAAAGTCAGAAAACAACAAGGAAAGAAGCCCAATATATTCTTAGAACAGTAAAATTGTGGAACATACTTGCACAAAAATCATGCTAAACTGAGTCGATTCAAAACTTGCTTTCTTGTTGTACTGCAGCATCATACACTACAGCTTGATAGATGCAACTGTGATTTTTTTTTTTTTGGGTACACATAGGAAAGGGAGAAATCTTGACCTTCTGTAATTGTTCCACATTTTGAATCCTTCTTCTTATTTCTTTTCTTTGAAGTCTTTTGGAAAGGTGCAAACTCCACAATGGCAGGATATTCCTGACCTGTTAAAAAATAGTACGTGGACAAGAATGATGTTTCAGGTCAACTTTTTGGAAAGCCTTATATTTGCCTTTTTAAATCTGATTTCTTCATACCTCTGTTGTCTATAAATACGTATCCATCGAATCGATCTCTGAAGAGAACTATGTCATCTTGATTTTTGAAATTGATGTAAGCCCTTGCAAAGAGGTGAGGGTATAGGCTGAAAAGACAAAACACTCAGATAAACGCGTTGCAGTAAATGTCAGTGTTTTCTGGAGGGGTGGTTTTACAGCTGAATTCACCTGGTGTCGTTGGAGAAAAACTCCACATAGTCCACTTCTGGAAGAGGCTGCAATTGCTCCTCCAACTCCTCCTTGGTCAGACTTGGTGGCAATCGTCTGATCACAATCTAAGAAAATTTTTGTGGCGGTTAGTTATAGACAAACAGACGCACAGTGAAGCTGATCAATGCAAACAGCAAATTGCTCGCTTTGATTTTACAGTTGTATTCACATTACTTAACAGGCTACATAACGCAGAAAAATGTCATATTATGCAAAACAATAGTAGGAAAAGTGCAATTTAAAAAAAAAAACTTAAAAATCCAACAACTCGCGGGTTATAACGACATTAGCTAACGTAGCTAGCAACTTTTACCTTTGTCATGGCCTCCTTCTTTTCTTTGGACTTCTCTATCTTCTCTCCATCTTCACACTTTATCTCTACTTTTTTCTCCTTCGGTCGAGTGTTTTCTTTGTCTTCTTTCATAGTCGAAAAGCTACTTTGCACCGCGATTTAATCTCATCTCATCCAACGGACTTGTTTACTTTTTTTTTTTTAGCTAACAGCAACCGAACTAACCCCAACTTCCTCTAACGGCTGGACCTGCAGTTACACATCGTTACTGAGGGAGGCGCTGCAGCGTTGTTTAAAAAAAGCGTACATTCGCATGTTGATTTTTTAATAACTATCTCATGTATCTACATCACGAATCTATGTGTTATAATTACAGATAGAACCTTTTTGTTCGCTGCTTTTGCTCGATGAGAGTTTAAAATTGGCTAAATGGAGCTTTCCAGGTTTTTTTTTCTGTGACTCTGAACCTTTTGCTTTATAACTTCAAAATAAAAGCCTTCAAGTACAAGCTGCAATGCTCGCATGTTACAATTGCATTTCTGTTAAACGTTAATCTTGAATGACCGTATACAAGATATTTCTCTCAGAGTTCACCAGAGTGGATGTTAGTTTCTTAAAAAGTCGCATCATTTTCACCTACCAAGTGGTTACACTTCAGGGAGTTGTCAGTTTCATATTTAGACTTTGAAAATATTCAACAGGAAATGTTTTCTTCTGCTGCGGAACATAGGTCATGAAGAGGGTAGACATATTTGTTAGCCTCCTAGCAAACTAGACCTTTGTCAATTTGGGACAACTCGGTTGTCCTCACAGTGGCATTTTTGACGCCCCGCGATTAAAGTGAGCTAAAATGTGGTATGAAATTCTGCCGGGCCTCGGTATCATGACCGCGTGTCTGATACTTCCCGGTATCGTTACCACTCATATACACAGGTTCACCAACGGAGGAAAGGTGAGTGCGTCTCTCATCGTCTGTGAGGTGCCCTGGTCGTCTGTGTGTTTTACTAAACTACTGTTCAATTCACATTACAGGAGAAGAGAGTCGCTCGTATTCCGTGGCAGTGGTATCTGATGGACAGAGACAGGAGAGTGGGAGGAACGGGCAACTACTACGACTCCAAGGTGATTTTACAGTTTACTTTGTCTAAACTAAATTAAAGCGAAGTTATGTTCCATGAGCTTACATTTCTATCTCAGAATAACGTATTAGGCTTCAAAAGTTTGACATTTTACAATCTCATGAAAAATATTTGCCCATTTTGAATTCAGTGACAGCAACACGTCACCAAAATGTTGGGAAACGGGTAAGAAACTGGACTATATGGAAACATTTGGACACATGTTGTAACTAACTAGGTTAATTAGCAACAGGTTAGTGAGAGCCAGAGTCTCAGCAGTAAAGGGAAAAATGGGGAGCTATCTGTGGAAAAATTGCATATACAAATTGGGGGACAACTTCAGAATAATGTTCCTCAGTCTAAAATTACTAAACTTTAAAATACTGCACCTATTATGAAAGCGTGGCTTCATAGTGGAAGAGTCCAAATGCTGCACTGGCCTTCCTCTAGTCCAGATGTGTCACCAGTTGAAGACGTTTAGCACATCATTAAATAACAAATGCAGTTAAGACGCTGGATGTTTGAGCAGTTTATTTCCTACAAGAATGGGATAACATTCCTCTGAAAACTGCAACATCTGGTCTCCTTAGTTACCAGGTGTATATGGACTGTTTCTGAGAGGAAGGGACACACACAGTGGTGAACATCTCTCTGTCCCAACGTTTTTTGAGACGAGTTGCTGTCATCAAATTCAGTCACCTGATTTTTGTTTTTCAAATGGTACCTTAATTAAAATATGTAATGATGACAGATGCAAATTATTACATTCTGTTTCAATTTAGGCTTTGCATATTTGTAACTGAGATACTGTATTTTTTTAATTTAACAACTTTTAAAGTGAACATTTCTAGATTTTAGAAATATTGCAAAGTAAATACTTAATATTTTACAATAACTTGAATTTTGCAAATACCTTTACCGGTGTTTCCTTGTGTTCTGGCTTATTATCTCTTGGATTGGAAGTTGATAAGAAATAACAATGAGCAAACCAAAATTAATATACCCATATGAATGCTAACATCCTTAAAAGACTTGATTTTTTTTTTAAATTAATTTAATTTAATTTTTTTTTTCTTACCAGGGACTTGAGAACATCAACTGAGGAGGATCATGGAGACCCCGATGAGAACAAAGCTCATTGTTGTACATTAAGATTATATTTAGCAGTATTTTGTTTGTTTTTGGAGTCTGTTAAAGGCAGTTGTCCCTGTAATCAATTAAATTGTTCCACACTGGACACCATTTGCAGCTCTGTGTTTATATCTACCAGCAATGGATGGGAGGGAGTTTACATCTCATGTTCCTGTTTAAAAGTTGTCAGCTCAGATTGCCATGCAGTTGCTTCACATCAACTGATAAAACTACAAACTTGAAATTGTTTATAGGACTGCTTCTTGCATCTATACCTACCCACTTTGTCAAACCAATTAAAACCCTCTGATGGGAAGATTGGCTTGTTAGTTCTATTTAATATTTTCAGGGCTTAAAGTATTCCGGCACCGTGCCGGATCTCCGGTGTTTGACTCCAATTCAGGAAAAAAAAACACACACACACACACACACACACAAACAAACACGTTATCTCTGAGTGGTCTTGAACGCAGGTGAGGCGAGCTGGCGTTTTTTTTTTTTCCTGCAATCAGAAGACTGGAGGCAAAATTCAAGTGGCGCTGGGCCTGGACAGCACAGCTCCAGAGTTGTAATGGTTTCACTTTTTCAATGATGATGCATCCAGAGTAATAACATTTAATAATCTAATAACTGCCTCTGCAAATACATGTTTAAGAGGAGACAGTCAAGACCCAAAGCAATGTATTTCCTATAACTTAATTTGCCGTTGTTTTGAACAAAAATGATGCAAAAGTTGCAATTTATTTGTTTATTTTTTGTACAAATTGCCATTTACTGAATTAAATAGTTGCTAAAGGAATCAGATTAGTTGGCTTGACTGAGTTTCACATGTTTTCACTTATAACTTAATAACCTTTACTTTCTAAAATTTCACATTTAAATTGTTGGTCATCTTGTATATTACCAAGCACATTGCCAAAACGTTGTCAATGTTTATGCGTTGGATCCACTGCCCCCTTGGAAAAAAAATTCAGGCTCAGGATTTTTTTTTTTTTTTACTTTAAGCCCTGTATTTTTGTTACAAATATAGTGATTTGAAAATGTGAGAATAATTAAGCAATCAGGTTTAGGGTAACTGGTATTAAATATTTTATTACCACATTAGCCAGCGTATATAAGTACCAAAACGCACTGAATTACTGACACTTGTGATTCTAGAGGAACTTTAGCTGAATATGAAAATGAAATGACAACTATGAGATCATTTACTGTTCAGCTTTGATTTATTGAGATTAATTTACAAAAGGAAAAAATAACTGAGTTGAAAAGATGACAAATACAATACTGCGAATACTTTCCAAGCATCTCTTTACAATTGAAATCCCTCCCCTTTGCATTCTATTACTATACGGTCAGGCTTTCAGAAATAAAACTACAAATAAAGTCGGCCAATAAGTATCTCAAACACAAAAAATACAAGAAAAATGTTCACTTCTCCTCTTTGCCTTTGGTTTTTCTGTACACCATCTCCCTGAAACTCGACAGGATCTTGCTTTCCCTCTTCCTCCTTTCCTCCTGGTTGAAAGATGCAAGAGCTCTCTTCTCATCCGCACTGTAGATCTGGTTTTCCTTTCTCAGACGCACAGCCTCCATACGACGATGTCTGCAGGGTGACGTTTGGAAATGTGTCAGTCACAGAAAGAATCACACCACACGCAACAGTTTTAAAGAATAACAAGCTGGAGGCACTTGTAATACTAAAGACTTTAAGGATTATTATTCTAAGATATTTTCCAAATTAAACTAACCTCACTATTCCTTCAAATGGACTATAAGGGTTTAAAAAGGGTTAAAAAGTTTTCATTTGCAACTGAAATGGTTAATCAGTGATCTAAAGACTAATTTTCATTCACTGTAATTATTCCATAACTAAAGATGAGACATTTAATTTGACTTTGAGACTCATGATTCGAAAATAGCTCTTAAAACAAATTCCTATTCTTAAAAACATGACTATTTTTCCCTAAATGACTTGTGGTAACAATTAAAGTTATGAAATCAATGTCTAAGTGGCTTTTTATCTCTTTTAACAGTTCAAGCAAAACTGTTCTATACAATGGTGGAAAGAGTAAGAGGATTTGATAAATTTTAAATTTATTTATTCAATTTCTTATTAGTTGAAGGAATGTTTTTCATTGCATCAGTGAAAATAAAACATCTGTAGGACTTGATAGTCAGACATGCAAACACTACATACCTGCTGCCGCTCATGACGTAGCCGGACTTCTCAAAGTTTGCGATCTCTTCGCTAGTGAGACCGATTTCTCCTCTTCTGGGGATACGCTTACCAGCTTTCACATACTCTGCCATAGCAGCACCTTCACCTGGCAAGAGTGCATGGCCGAAACTAGGAATACAAATATGCTTGGAATTAAAAACCAAGGTTAAAACTAATAAACCACAGTGAAAATAAAACATCTTTGTGTTATTGACAGGCTAGCATCTTCCAAACCCCTGTTGTCATTATTAATGTTGGTCTTACCAATCTAAAGTCCAGTTTTGTCCATTTCACAACAAATGCCCCCTCCCCCATTGTGATATATACAGACAGTCACACATTTCCTCTGTTTCTACTAACCTGCATGAATAAACCACACAGTATTAAAGCCACTATGTGGCAATATGACCCATGACCACATGGGGGAGATATTACAATAAAATTAATGCATCAGCCCCTGAGATATATATAATAATATAACAAGTGCAAGTGCACCTCTAGCGGGACTAAGTGATATTACAAGACATGCCAGGGCGTCTGTATTCTAGCACAGTATTGTCCAGTGTCTTGTTTTGCAGATCTACATGCTGCTATGTGGTCAGATGGGGTACTGCTTCACAGAGTGGCTTTGAGAGTCACAAAACGCAAACTTTTGTTGTCTTTCTAAAAACAGTTTAGAGAAATACAGTCTTCTTTTTTTGTCTTTTGTTTTGAGAAAATTATTGTCACTATTCAAACAATGCGAGAAGAAAAATGACATTCCAGACACTCACTCCAGGGGTTTCTCATCCTGGGACATATGAGTGAGGGGAGCTTCGGGGCCGACCAAGTGTTCTTCCATGCAGGTTCTCTCCACCCACATTACCCCATTGGGATCTTCTTCCTCCTCTTCCTCTCCAGAGTCCTCACTGCTGGAACCACTGGACTCTTTCCGACTCTTCTTTGCCTTCTTCTTTTTTGACTTCTTAGACCTGTAATAAAAACATGATTGATTAATCATAACACATCTTTATGTGTGAACAAAGCTAAATGACTGTATGTTAGGACCTACTTTTTACTCTTCTTCTTCTTTTTCTTCTTCTTTATTTCTTCTTTTGTTGGATAAAAACATGGCAGTTCAGCTTATAAAAATGATTAAAAAACAATATTCTGATGTTTTCTGCATTAATGGTATTAATCATGAGTGTTACCATCTGAATCTGATTCCAGGTCACTGTCCTCTGAGTGCTTCTTGTTCTTTCTTTTCTTGGACTTCTTTTTTTTCTTTTTCTTCTTCTTTTTTTCCTCTGTCAAATACAAACAAGAATCTTTGTAAATTCAAATGCACACAGACACACTATCTCTAATTTATTCATATACAAACACTGCATACCTTCTGAGCTTGATTCTGAGCTGCTGTTTTTCTCATCTTCTTCAACAGGTGTGAATTCATCAGAGCTGATGAAATAAAAGACAAAATGTGGATACTTTCTCTAAAACTAATAACATGCAACATGCTGTCATAGTGACGAGAGCTTCTGGGCTTACTCTGGTTCTTTCACTCTTGGTGAATATCCCCAAACTTCAGGACAACCCAGCTCACCAATCCTTTCCCTCTCCTGCAGACGCCTGAAACAGAAACTCAGATAGTTCAGAAATCATCACTACCTCTAACTATGTAACAGGTTTCATATTTCAAGTGTATTAAACAATTGGATAGGCCGGTGGTTTGGCTTCTGGTGGCCAGAGCAACATACTATCCGATTTCTTTTTTATTTTTGTTCTTTCCTTAGCTCGTGTTTGTGAGCACTTGGTCCTTAAACATACTCAGTCTTTTCTGTCTCTGCTGTCCTAGCAGGATAATTTCATATCTCCTGATGTTACTCCTCTCTCCTTCATGGTTATGATAATGAGTTCATAGATTTTTGACTAAGTATGCCTGATGGTGGTATGTGAGGGTTTGTGATTACAGCTAAAAAAAATAAGTACAAAGATGTGGTTGGAAAAAAATGCATTTTATTTATAACTTTGCCACTGACTTATAATTTTGTTATGTCCTAATAATTCTTGCTCTTAGACAGAATATTATGTCCCTCTGGAAACACTGATTCATTCTTGTCCTACACAACTGCAAGGCCGTGTTCTTGTAATATATATTATGTGTTTGGTTCTGGTTCTGATAAATATAAAATTATATATTCATTTAAGTATGTATTATTTTTTTTCCACAACATCTACCCGTTTTCTGAGTCTGGAATTATGATTTGGAGGTGATGTCATACCTGGCAATAAAAGCCTCTTGTCTCTGCCTCTGGAGATCGTCTCTCTGCTGCTCGTAATAATAATCATCTTTGAAGCTCCCGTGTTTTCCAGGAGGGTCCCTCTGCTCTAACCAGTGGTTGTGGTTGTGGTTGTTGCTGGTAGAGTTGTTGTGTCGCTCCCTGGACCTGGACCGAGACCTGGATCGGGAGCGGGACCTAGACCTGGACCGGCTACGTCTGGGGCTTCCAATGCGGATCCGTCGGATGTTTCTCGCCTCTCTGAAGCGGCGCTCCCGTTCCTCACGTTCCCTCTCTCGGTTGCGCGGTTTCGGGAGTTTGGGCCCAAAGCTATCGGGAGACAGGCTTCTGTCACGGCTGTTGCTGCGGTTTCGACTGCGGGAGCGGGTACGCGGTCTCCGGGCCCGAGGACTCCGAGATTCCCGACGCCGCCGTCAGAGCTCGACCGGTCCGATAGAGGCATGCCTTCTAACACCTATACATTCAACGACTGAACAGAGTTACAAGTTAAAACACAAATATACAGATGGATGATCACAACATGCCGAAATCTAGTTGATTCTCTTCTGAAAGTGCGCAAGAGATAACAGGAAGTGACAGTGTCTCCGTCCCTAAAAGAGCCCCTTACAAAAAAATATCACCAAATAGTTCCGCTGGTAACAAAACGCGGTTACAAGCCAGCGTTAATAAATGGGCTTTAATATGCATTTGACATCCATAAATATTATTGGTGGTTGTACAAATCAAAGATAAAATTCCATATCTTTTTTTTGTTGTTTTCTTGTTATCCCGTAGTAGCGGTGTACCAACACACGACGCCGGGATTTTCAGTGAACGTGTGTTTCGCATTGTGGGTTTGGACGGGACGATGCGTGGCCGTGGAGGGGGCCGGGGAGGAGATTGATCCCAACGGGAGACAGAGTTCATTGCTACCTCTGGTCTGTTGTTTGTAGCCATCCAAGTTCATTAACTCGCTAGGTAGTAGCGGTCCGGTTTGGCCTTAGCTCACGCATCGGGGTTGCAGGTAAATACTGAATTTAATTTAAGACTACAAGCTTCGGATGCTTATGAAATCGAGTCTTGTATTTCAGGCTAGAATGCTAATAAGACAAGCAGCAGCAGGCCGCGCTTCCTCCTTCATTACAGAGGAAATAGCTACCTTTGTTAGCAGGCTAGCAGCAGCAGCTGAATAATGCATTAGTAATATTAAATCGCCTCTTTAAACTTCTCTAAGCAGGTCAACTTCTCATTTATGATGGGTAAACGTAGTTTTACGCTGTTGAAATGTCACGTGATATCGAAATGCCAGTTGTTATAATTCATACAAACTGTTTCCCTACCGCTAGCTCAAGGAAGGTTATTGTCTTGTCTGCTGAACACAACTACTAAAACCATAACACTTTACATTTGTCTTAAAGGTTCTGCACTCATGCCAGAAAAATTAATAGAATATTGTCAAGCAAGTTATATTTTTCTACAATGACAGCCGGGGAATTTAACCGCATTTAAGGAAGAACTGAAGTCGCTGTGGTAAAATACAGAGTTGAACAATCTGTGGTTGTTGTTGGTGTTTTACAGGAACATTTTGGAGCCTTTAGTTTGTTTAATTTTATTATCCCTGAAATGTGTGCTCATCCAGCTTGAAACAGTAATTTTATGACTGATTGCTTAAACCAGTTCAGCAAATTAAACAACGTATTACTATTGTAGTAGTAATCGTATACTTGTATTTCGGTATTTTTGGACAGTTGAATCACTAGAGGTTTCCCCTCAGAAAGATAAGGTAATCCTTAATTACTTAGGAGATAATCTTTAGAAAACACGTCATGATAAATGTGACAATAAAGCAAACTGTTTATTTGAGATTATTAAAGGAAAAAAAAACACACTGACAATGTTGAATTATTCACTGAAGAATATGGCTTTTGTCTTTATTATCAACATTTAACAGAGATTCAACATTCCGTGTGTGTATGTGTGTGTGTGTATGTAGGGCTTGAATGTGGGACAGGATTGCCTCGGCTCTGGAGAGGGAAAGTAACATGCAGAATTGAACGAACAAATGAAAACAGAAGGGCCAGAAATCAGTGTACCATTCTTTATTTCCATTTTCAGTTGGCAATCAAAAAGGCCTTTATTTTCATACTTTCATACTAATTTTAGGCTTGAATAAAAAAAAATACACAGTGTAAAAACGGGCCAAAAAACTAAATTTGATTTTAATATTTAGTGGGTTTACGTGACCCGAAAATTGTCCTGCTTGTCAGAGCACCGTATATTGTCGTTGGTGCGCACCACATTATCTGTATCATTTTTCACTAGTTCGGTTCGTGTTCACGTCATGTTGTTGTCATGCTACCCCAAACGCCCCATCGTATCACGTGACAACGGTCAGCGCAGTCATTGGTCCATAGCAGTCCTGACAGAGCATCGTGTTTCCATGACAACCAGTCTAAAGCGCAAAGCTGAAAAGCAAACTACTTTGGGCTGGTACAAAATTTCTTGCGCTGCAGTAGTTGGATGTCTATAGCGTCAATTCAGAGCCAAGTATAATGTGCAAACCCAAAATCTGTAATTTGTAATATTTCTACTATCAGTTCTTAAACCGTTTTCTGATTCGTTTTTTGAACGTCTTTCCGAGTTTCTTTTCGTAGTTGCTTTTCTAAAGCGAGTCAAATCAGGGTCCCGTCAATCTACAGCAGCGGAGGCGGGACATATTCCAGATCTAGTATCTCATTGGCTGCTGTATGTGGACGTCAGAGCGCCAAATTTGCCTGTTGCCGTCCTGAATAATAGATGTTATGCAGAGAATGAATCTTCCACGACGGGAGCGAGCACGGCTAAAACTAGGACATTCTGCCTTCTCACTTGTGCTTGTTAAAGATCATAAATGATCAAAAGTCTATGAATTAGGATAGTTAAGATCCACCAGTTACTAAGACTGGAAACGCCTCAGAAACTGAAGCCTGATGTTCTTGATGAGTGTGTTTTTAATCCAGAACAGTTCTGGACGAGTGTTGGACATTTAGTATTTTTGATCTGAGCCCAAAATTGAATGTGTGGAAAATGAGGCCTTTTTTGTTTTTTTGGTATCTGATTCAAAAACTAAATACCCAAATGAACAGTCATTTTTTTAATTTTATTTTTGATTGTGAATTGAAAATGGAAAGAACAAATGGTCCACAGATTGGCAGAGATGCTTGAGGTTTAATTTCTTCTCACAAGTATTTATGATCGGTTGAGATTGTGCTGTCCTGGTCACTGATTATTAGTAGAACATAAAAATGGATTGAAGTGAATGATGCAATGTATTTACTGTGTGACTTCTCTTGTCCATTCTGAGCTTTTCATTTGTTTTCCTTGATTTTTCTACTCCTTGCAGACATGCCAACTCTAAAGCTGATATCTGCAACTGACACACAGTATCCATCAGGTGTCCTGAAGTCCCTGAATGAACAGCGGAATCATGGATTGTTCTGTGATATCACCATTATCGTACATGACAGGAAATTCAGAGCTCACAGAACAGTACTTTTTGCTTCAAGTACTTATTTCCACCAGCTCTTCAGTGTTGCTGGACAAGTGATTGAGTTGAACTTCATCAGGCCTGAAATCTTTGAGCAGATACTCAACTATATTTATAGTTCCAAGATTGTTCGTGTTCGTTCTGACATGCTTGAGGAGCTCATAAATGCTGGAAAGATCCTAGGAGTGAAGTTCATTGCAAATTTAGGTTCACCGTTATCACAAGTTAAAGGTCTTCCTGGTTTGTCCAAGGAAACAGAAAACAAAGGTGACTCCTCCATAGAGACTATGCCAATTATCACAGAGTCCTTCTCCATTTCTGCAGAGGAATTCAATCAGGCAAACAAAACTGGAGATAATGAAGAGGATTCAGACAGCGATGTCGAGTTTGTCTCTCACACGAATAATCAAACCCAAGCACCCAATCAGAAAGCTGGCACTTGTGAGGTCATTGATCTGGAGAAATCTGATTCAGATACTGTTGCATCAAAACAAAAGGTGGAAACGAATCACGTGGTTGCAACACAAAAAGAGAACGCCACAACTCCCCTAAAGGTCTGTGCTACAAATTCTCCCGTCAACAGTTGTCCTTGCCCAAATGCTCCAGTCAGCAGCCCTCTTCGCAGTCCTGATAGCAGCTGCAATAACTCCTTTTCCCCTGCCAGAGTCTCCTCGGGTAGTCTTCCCACAACACCAGTCAGAACAAGCAGCTTCAGCCCTGAGCCATCGAACGCCTCTCAGTCCACAGAAAGTAATGACAGAATGGGAGTCCACAAGAAGCACGTTTCTACTTCTACTCAGCAAGGGGATTTTAAAATAAGGCTCATGGATGTGTCTGACATATCAAATGTTCACGCTAACATTCCCAAACCAGCTATAACTACAAAAAAGACAGTAACACTCAATACGGCCACAGAAATTGATTCCATTTCATCCGGCTGCAAAGTGTATGCCAATATTGGAGAAAATACTTATGACATTGTCCCAGAAAAGGAAGATCCTGGTGAAGGAGGCTCTAAAAGCAACAAGGTCAAGAGATCTTTAATGGCAACACCCTTGAAGCCCTTTGACAAAGCACCTTTGTCTCCAAAGGCAGGACCAAATAAGAAGAAGACCAAAACAGAGCTTGAAGATCATTATGAGTTGATCATGGATGGGAAGACTTTTTATGTGTGCATTGTATGTAAGCGCCCCTATGTGTCTGCCAAGTCTCCGTCGTCACTTCAACACTCATTCATGGGAAAAGAAGTACCCGTGCCGCTACTGTAACAAGGTCTTTGCCCTGGCTGAATACAGAACAAAACATGAAATCCACCACACAGGGGAAAGAAGGTATCAGTGCTTGTTGTGCAATAAAATGTTCATAAATTACCAGTTACTCTCAAGTCACTGCAAGCAAGTCCACAATCAGGATCCTAGTGGGCGAAAGGAAAAGGATGATGGTGACAACAACCTGTACCGCCTGCTGCCGTGCAAATCGATACAGATGAAGTCATACTCTTGGGTTACCGAGGATCAGGGTGTTCCCATCATATCTGAAGATGGCAGTGTGCATCACATAACCCCAGTGGGGGAACCTGTTCACTCTTCAACCCAAAGCAAGATATTGAACTGGGATGACATCTTCACTGAGCCTGATGTGCATGTACCACGTGGGCCCTGTGAGCAACCAGGATCAACCATAAACTCTCCTCCACAGGGAGCCACAGAGTTTGAATTTGTTAGACCAGAGAGGTTCTGAGAAACAGTCAGTGCTCCTTATTCCCTGTGTCTTTCAGGGACTCCTTCCATTTTTTTCTTCTAGGTTTGACGTCATTTACTGGATGGTTTCAGCTTAAGGTACGGTTCCATTTACCTGTCAGTTCGTTTAAGTTAGTGGTGTAAATTTGTAGTAATAGCAACATAGTAAAGAAAACAAGAGTACTGGTACTGCCAGTTTAGTTAAAACATTTGAAAGAGGTTCAACTGACAATCTAAGTGAGTTGCAGATGGCACCAGAACAGGAAACAAATGCTTGAGATTGTCAGTCATTTGATAGAAGTTTTTGAAAGATGGAACAAATAGTTGTTTGTTGGAAGTGTAATGCAACCGTACCTTTGCTTCGCTCATGTTACTCTGCTGCTGTAATACCCTTGATCTACTATATAATTAGAATAAATTATTAAAAATTTAGCAAAAAAAAAAAAAAAAAAATCAAACATAGCTGTGCATCATTTGTTAATCACCTTGACTCAATATGAAAATTAAGAAATGGTGCACACATTAACTGGTAAAACCCAGTTCATAAAATGGAAATAGGATTACCTGTATGAGTATGAAGGCTCAGATGTCTTCATGGTATCAACATACCAGCACTTGTGATTTTAACAAATGTTATAAATATGAGTTATTAATGAAGTAAGATTGTCCAAATGTTCATCCCATGATTAACAAAATCTTGAGTCTGTGGTTAAAGGTGTGAGGTGTACGTTCTGTCAGACAGTGCTCTTTTCTAAAATTATTATGTTAACTATGCCCAAAAGAATATTCAATGTTCTGAATATATTTTTTTTTTCATGATATGCTTGTTGCCATGTCTGCGTTTTATGTCAGGGAGGATGTACAGGTATTAAGTTTTTCAGTCCCTTGGAAAACATTTTAGGCTTTTTTTTTACCCTGTCGATTGATTAAAAATGTACAGTGTGTAAATTTTGCATTCAAATTTTCTGACAGGACTAACAGTAAAACAAGGTTTGATACAGTCTATACACGTAGCACTGAGCAGAGGACCTTTTTGGTAATTTTATTTTTATTTTTACTGCTTTCACTCTTTTTTTTTAGTTATATGTTGTCAAATGTGAACTCTTGATTAGTGCAGGTAAAAGTAGAATTAACATGGGAATTCGGTTTGTCTTGTCACCAAATTAAATTATTGAGTCTTTGTTTTACAATAAACATTTTAACCATGATGTGTGATCTAATGTACATATGTGTAATACCCTTTTTATTTTTGATATTTTTATATGTACTTATGAATCTTAGTTTTATTTGGTATTTACTTCTTTCTTCTAACAAATGTCATATAGTGGTACCTCTACTTACGAACGTCTCTACATACAAAATTTTCTGGTTACGAAACGCCTCAATGAGAAAATATTGCCTCTTGTTACGGAAGAAATTTCAGGATACGAAAGGCAAAAATACAGTACGTGCTGCTACTCGCAGCTCCCAGAGTTTACTGAACGTAAACATACTTGCAGCTCTGTATCTCGCTTTGAAAGTAGTGCGTCCGAGCTGCTCTGCTATTGGCTATCGCTTAGCATCTTCCTGGCATCCCATTGGCTAGGAGAGCCCCCTTGTCTGTATGAATGTAACCCACCAACCCAGGTAAATGAACAATTTTTACTTCCGCCAAGGAGGTTATGTTTTTGCCGGCGTTTATCTGTCTGTTTTCAAGATAACTCAAAAGGTTAGGAATGGATTTTGATGACATTTTCAGTTGTCGGAAATGTCAAAAAAGGAAGAACTGATTTCATTTTAGGTGTGATCCGGAAGAAATTCTGGATCACTTTCAAATATCGATAATTGTTGCGCTTGGTGAAGGTCTGCACTCTTCGAGTGCTTTTCTAGTTCTAACATGCATTTCTTACAGGTTTTTATGTCATTTCATGTATTATTTATAATCTATAAAAAATTTATGTTCAAATTTTGGGGGGCTTGGAACAGATGAGGGCATTTACATGGAAAACACGTCTCTATTTCCGAAATTTTCAGGCTACGAAACTACTTCCAGAACCAATTTATTTCGTAAGTAGAGGTACCACTGTATTAGTTCATGGGATAATCTCTCCTATACAGTGATCCCTTATTTTTTTCACGGTTAATGGGGACCGGCGCCGCTCCGCGAAGATCAAAATCCGCAAACGGGAGCTGGTGCCACCCAAGCCTAAATAACGTGTTTAAAATATGTTTAAAAACCGTAAAAAAGTAGCGAGGCACTGCAGCGAAACAAGACAAAGGCTCAACTGTGGTCTTTCTGTTACCTTCACAGCCTCTGGTCTTTGAACCGTAGTAAAGAAACTGCTGGTATTGTGCTATTTTTGGCTCGTAATTACCGGCTAACACACTAACAACAACAAAAGAAACAGTCCGGTTTTCTCTGCATGGAATGGGCACTTTATTCTGGCACTGCAGGAACTTGTAACATCACACAGGTTGTATTGTTTAGCTCCTGTCGGTTAACAGAGAATGTAAATCTATACACTTTTCATCTAACCCCGTTTTCGTTCTGCCGTCCCACGACACAAACACTACATTACCCATAAGGCCACATCATTACCCATAAGGCCACCTTTTTAAAGGGGCCAGGTTGGCTCACATTTCTTCGCAGTGAGAGAACGTGCTCAACATCCTGTGATGTTTCCGAGATTAAAAAAAAAAAAAATGTTATCATATATTTCAGAAAAATCCACGAATAACTAAAATCGCAGAATTTAAAGCATGAATTGGCAAGGGATCACTGTATACCTAAGTCCTAAGTGAAGAAATATGAACTTGTAGAACATAAAATATGTTAATTCATACTAAATCACCAGGCATTTGTACAATCTCTACCAAAAAAATAAGACTGAAAGTCAGAGTGAGTTTCATCCTCAGGATGCCATGACTGGGCAACCCAATGGAGAATTTACTGCCAACAACATGCGGAGTCACACTGATACTTTTTGTGAAATAAGATATGCTGTGTGAATTACACGAAACAGTTTATTAATGGCAAGACCAAAAAAGAAGCTGACACTTAACAGCTCCCAAGAATGTCATGTTGAAATTATAAAAAGCAGGCGCACCTTACATTGACATTGACGAGGGTTACATGTCTTGTTTTCTTTGTTCCTGAGTGAACAAGAGTTCTCTTACATTTCCTGATCTGTAACCTCATATCAGTGGATCCAGCACTGACTCTTCACTTGAAACCTTGGTAATGTGAATTTCCGGCACAGACAATACATTTCATCTCTTACATGTGGAATTACTACTTACAATTTGAGAGATACATATGCTTACCTGCTTTGCAGCTTTCTGCTTTGCAGCTTTCAGTGGAAATATAATAAATAAGGTTGAATGTTATTGTTAACTGCATATCCTCAGCAACTACTGTTTGTACGGTCTTTTATTTCCTTATTAAAACAGCTCTGCTTACCACGTGCTGAGATGATAAATAGATATCATGATCTGCTTCTATACCTTGGTCTAACGGTGCTGACTGCATATCATACTGCCATACATTATAAGCATGTTTTACCTCTATTGGTACTAGTGTTTCCTTTAATAATAACCTGTGACATCAGTTTAGGAAGAAACAACTGCTTGGACTTAAAGCTCAAATGCTTTGAATGTTCAAGCTAATTCACTTGTGGTGAAGACACCAAAGCTTTGATCTGTCTGCGGTAGTGACTGCCAGTCTCTCCTTTCTCACAGTGAGGTCTTCTGTGCCGCTTGAGGAAGGAAGCAACGTATAAGCTGGGAGGAAGTTTCTGTACAGGATAAGTCCACGTGGAAGAGTGCTGCAGTGTTGGACGTCCATATGCATTAAGGCAGACAGATGTGTAAACAGTCCTGACACTGATCAGGTTGTCTCTCTTTTATGTGTACGTGCACACACATACACAGTGGAGGCCAGGGTGTGAGTGGTGCCCAGGGAACACTGCCTTAAGCTGGGCTAAGTTAGTGCGCTCTGTGGCTATCCTTCTCTTCCTCACCTGCTTGAAGAATAGCCCAGAAGAACTGAACAAACTGTTCGCTCAGCACTTCACAACACCTGATAACAGCCCAGGTGTTTTCCTCTCTCTTAGCCGTCTCATGGACTGTATGGTGGGGGCTTCTCGTCTGGGTGGTCGTGAGGAGGGGAGTAGCGAGGGGGGATCATAGTGGGCCACAGGTGGCTTGCTCCAGACTGAGAATCATCTGACAGGCCCGAAGAGTCAGGGAACATGTAGGAACCCTGCAGGAAAAGCAAAGCATTAAGTAGTGAGACAATTTAAATGCTGACCGCTATTGTTAAATATTTAAAGCGTGAGTCCCATTCTTTTTTTTTTAATTAAACTATTGTCTGTCACAGGTTTATCTTGTGCCACAGAGGTCTATCGGTGTCCAAAAACTGTTAAAAAGACATCAGTGATCCACACAGTTGCAACATGCTCCACTACAATGAGAAATACCGTTCACATAACGTTTAATTTTAAATCAGTTGCACATAAACCATCCCACTACTAGAAAACCTCAGATGAAAACAGATTCCTGCAAATTCACGAGATGCGATGAGTAGCATCAACCTCCACAGAAAACCTAGCACATTTGCACAACTCCAGTGATACAGCAAATATATTAACTCAAAATACTCTCTAATGTTATAAAGATCTTTTTGTAATTCCATGTTGCAATGGCACCCGTCATGGCAAAAACATTTCAGAATATTAACTAAAAATACATTACACAGAGCAAAAACAAAAATCTAATTATGTTAACATGCAGTGAAGTTGCTCTCTACCCGCAGGTCATAGGCAGTGTAGGGTGGGAGGCAGGGGGCAGCGTTGTGATACGAGTTGAGAGTAGTGGTGGGTGGAGATGGCTCAGACTGGATTGGCGCAATGATGGCCTCTGGTTCAGATGTACTCTCTGAGGCAGCAGAAGGTGTCTGATGAAGATGTAAAGCACATTAGTTTTTATTCCAGATCCTTACACACAAGATTATTACAAAAATGGTCATATGTAGTAAATCAGCTGTATCAGCTAAAGAAAATAAGGGAAATTGACACATCTGTGTTGTTATTGAGAAATTGTTGGTGGTCAATAGTGCACAACTGTATCGTTCATTGGGCTTACCATGTCTTTGAATCCTCCCAGAACTGCAGCAGTAATGATGCCCAGAAACAGAGCTACAATGTTGAGGATGGTAGCAGACCATAAGAGGTGGTAGAGGTGCACCACGTCCTGGCAGCTTTTGACATCTGTGTATTCATGGTAGCCCCCCATCACCTCAACACGACTAGGCCAGTGGGTGGGAGAGAGAGGGGAAAAGCCAACAGTCAAGCCACAAAAGTTGCTCACAGCATTTAGTAGCTTTTAAAAATGCACCTACATCAACAGAAAACGGTGAAAGATTAATGACAGGTTTTGATTTATGGTTGCAACATTCTAGAGGGTTTTGTTGAGCCATTGAAAAGAGCAAGGGAGCTGAGGTGAGGAAATGGGAGGATGCTTGGTCACATACATACAGGACATGCAGAGAAGATGGCACCCTACAAGACAGTTCTATGATGGCTTTTATTTAAAAAAAACTCTACAACTTCATGAAAACAATAATGAACTAATCAATGATGGCCAATATCAGTCTAAAAAGGGACCTACTTCCAAATCATGGATGATTTCCTATACTTTTTCAAAACATCTTTATTCTGAAGTCCCATAAGAGGATGTTCTCTGAAACAAAGGTCAAAAAGAAAAGAAATATTCTTGTTCTGATACAATTAACGCTGAAAGACAAATACATCTCCCACTATAATGGCACAACTACACACACAAAAAAAATCCAAACAATCTAATCAACTCTCCAAAGCGGGTAGCCACCAATAATAATACCGTGCTTGCTTGACTGCTTGTTACTCACTTCCCACAGTTGTAGAGGTCACAGCAGTAACAGGTGTTACTCTTCACACGCAGGTTACAGGATGTGCGTGATGTCTGACATGGCACCTGAAGGTCACAAGTTATTTCATATCTCTTCCTTTTTTTGCTCCCTATACAGTACATCACTATACAACTAATGACCACAATAACAGAGGAGGTGCTGAAGAATAACTAAACATTTCATGTCAAGAAATAAATATGGATAAAACAACTGAAGGAAATATGTTTTCTGCTTCTTACATTATGGTCAGATGCTGTCTCGCTGGAGTGATACGCACAGCGGCCAGCATACAGTGGCCTGAGGTCCTGCAGGAGAATTCATTAATTTATGAGTTATACCTTTTGACAAACATTGGATTAAAAGAGACAAGGAAAAAAATGAATTGATACTACGTTTGATTTTTCCTTAAAAAATCAATAGCTACAGAGTAAACTGTGACAGGGAAATCAAACCTCTTTTCTCTAACACATAGAAATTCAGAAAGCTGAAATACCAAGAGCAGACAGTCCATATTTCCACATCTTGGTCACTCTGTCAGTTAATATAAGGCAATTGAATTTAACCACAGGCCTGTACTGTACTGTACTGTTTGTCAACTAACATGCGGTGGTGGTGTGGTTAGGGCAAGCGGCCCATATACAGAGACTACAACCTTCATGCAGCTGGTCACGGGTTCGACTCCCGGCCCTAATGACCCTTTGTCAAGTGTCTTCCCCTGTCTCTCCTTTACTGTCAAATAAAGGCCACTAGTGTAAAAAAAAACTAACATAATTTTAAAGCTGATTATTCTAAATATTCTAAAATATTCTAAATTCGTTCGGCGGTGGAAGGAATACTTCGAGGACCTTCTCAATCCCACCAACATGTCTTCCGTTGAGGATGCTGAGCCTGTGGACTTGGGGGTGGACTCGTTCATTACCGGAGCCGAGGTCGCTGAGGTAGTTAAGAAGCTGCACAGTGGCCGGGCTCCGGGGGTGGACGAGATCCGCCCTGATTTCCTAAAGGCTCTGGATGTTGTAGGATTGTCTTGGTTGACACGTCTCTGCAACATCGCATGGAAATCGGGGGCAGTACCTCTGGATTGGCAGACCGGGGTGGTGGTTCCCCTTTTTAAGAAGGGGGACCGGAGGGTGTGTTCCAATTACAGGGGAATCACACTCCTCAGCCTCCCTGGTAAGGTCTATGCAGGGGTGCTGGAGAAGAGAGTTCGATCGATTGTCGAATCCTGGATTCAGGAGGAACAATGCGGGTTCCGTCCTGGTCGTGGAACACTGGACCAGCTCTATACCCTCACTAGGGTCCTGGAGGGAACATGGGAATTTGCCCAACCAGTCCACATGTGTTTTGTGGACTTGGAGAAGGCATTTGACCGTGTCCCTTGGGGGGTCCTGTGGGGGGTACTCCAGGAGTATGGGGTGCTGGGCCCGTTGTTACGGGCCGTCCAGTCCCTGTACAAATGGAGTGGGAGCTTGGTCCGCATTGCCGGTTGTAAGTCGGATTCGTTTTCGGTGGGAGTTGGACTCCGCCAGGGCTGCCCTTTGTCACCGGTTCTGTTCATAACGTTTATGGACAGAATTTCTAGGCGCAGCCATGGAGCGGAAGGGTTCCGGTTCGGTGGTGTCGGGATCTCGTCTCTCTCTGCTGTTTGCAGATGACGTGGTCCTGTTGGCGCCATCGAGTGGGGATCTGCAGCTCTCACTGGAGCGGTTCGCAGCCGAGTGTGAAGCGGCAGGGATGAGAATCAGCACCTCCAAATCTGAGACCATGGTCCTCAGTCGGAAAAGGGTAGAATGCCTCCTCCGGGTCGGGAGTGAGGTTCTGCCTCAAGTGGAGGAGTTTAAGTATCTCGGGGTCTTGTTCACGAGTGATGGGAGAAAGGAGCGGGAGATCGACAGACGGATTGGTGCGGCGTCTGCTGTGGTGCGGGCTCTGTACCGGTCCGTTGTGGTGAAGAGAGAGCTGAGCCAAAAGGCAAGGCTCTCTGTTTACCGGTCGATCTTTGTTCCAAC
The DNA here is from genome assembly GCA_018398805.1 of Hirundichthys speculiger. Lineage (NCBI taxonomy): Eukaryota > Metazoa > Chordata > Actinopteri > Beloniformes > Exocoetidae > Hirundichthys > Hirundichthys speculiger. The sequence goes on along the minus strand of JAGFBZ010000849.1, from coordinate 1,594,567 downwards.
CCTCACCTATGGTCATGAACTGTGGGTAGTGACCGAAAGAATGAGATCGCGGATACAAGCGGCGGAAATGAGCTTTCTCCGCAGGGTGGCTGGACTCTCCCTTAGAGATAGGGTGAGAAGTTCGGTCATTCGGGAGGGAGTCAGAGTAGAGCCGCTGCTCCTTCACATCGAGAGGAGCCAGTTGAGGTGGTTCGGGCATCTGGTTAGGATGCCCCCCTCCCTGGGGAGGTGTTTCGGGCATGTCCAACTGGGAGAAGACCACGGGGAAGACCCAGGACCCGCTGGAGAGATTATATCTCTCAGCTGGCCTGGGAGCGTCTCGGGATTCTCCCAGAGGAGCTGGTGGAAGCAGCCGAGGGGAGGGAGGTCTGGGCCTCTCAGCTGAAGCTGCTGCCCCCGCGACCCGATTCCGGACCAAGCGGGAGTTAATGGATGGATGGATGGATGGATATTCTAAATACACTTTAGTGGGGTTAAATCTTTAATTTAACACAAACTGAACTTGGTCATTGGCATTATAGCTCATGATCAATCTATCTGGCAAAAATTATATCGGCTGACTTACTTAGCCTTGTTGTACTCTGTCAAAGAAAACATATGAAAGCCAATAAGAACTCAAAGCTGAACTTCTAGTTTTAATCATTTAAAAAATTAATATTGGAAAGATCTAATATGCCTTAGTTTTGATATGCAATGTTTTTTAAAATTATGCTTCACTAATCTCATCACTTTGTTATCCATCCATCCATCATCTACACCCACTTATTCCTGGTTTAGAGTCATGGAGATTAGCTGGAGCCTATCCCATCTTACTCCAGGCAAAAGGCAGAGGTATACCCTGGACAGGTCGCCAGTCCATTGCAGGGCCACATATAGATCAGTCACACTTCATTATTGTACTAGTGGCTACTAAAATTTGAGAATTAACACATAATCCACATCTATCCAACCATCAAACCTATTCAGTAATATGCATGTTACAGCAAAATTTATTAAGTAAATATTGGCTGTTGTGACACTTATTATGATAATGAAGTTATTACACAAGCCTTATGGGAAATAAAAGTTGCTGTGAGGTACTTTGCAGTTGACCAAAATGTTTTTTACACTGAGTGTGGTGGTAGGGCATAGACTTTATAGAAAATTGTGTTTCAAAGGAAGACTTCCATTTTCCATTTTACTGTGACCACTGCAAATGAAAACATGCTAATGGTGTGCTCTTTTTTCCCTCTGTCATAGCCCATTGGAGCATAATTGTTTTAACAGTGCATTAGTGGCTATTTATTGTCTTGTTTTTTTTACTTTGCATCATGGAAAACGATTTTCCTCTGCCACTAAATATATTTGTCCCATTGAGAAGGGTGAAGCAGTTGCCTGTGAGAACGATGCCCATTTAATGCAAAGTACTGTATATCAAGCTTGCTGTGAGGTTTGTTTTAATTTAAATGTTTGTTACAAGTCTTGACTGTCACCTGCAGTTATGATTTCTAGGATTAACTAAATAAGTAGAACCTTTGGTGGTACTTACAATGTGCCTTGCAGCAAAAACTCCATCAACAATAGCGCAGCAGAAAGCAGCTACCACTCCAAAGCTAATGAAGACAATAGATGCCACTAACTGTGGAGGAAATGCAGAGGAGCATCAGCTTCTTCACTACTCATCACACAATAATATTTTGGTTTCTCTGTAAGACTAAACATGCAATATTTTGATTTTATCACTGCTTGAACTCTAAAAGGCTCCGAATTAATTACATTTATTGTTACTATTTAGAGAAGAACCACAACAATGAAATTTGCAATTATCCTGAATGTAAAAATGTCAACAAAATGTACAGTTTTAAATGAAGGTCTACATATACACACAATGAATGGGAGAAAAGTGGGATAGGACGGTCATGGTCCATGACAGTGACAGAGTGCTGAATTCCTGCATAACATTCAATTTGTTACAGATGCTTCAACCCCTAACCTATCACCACCCACTCACATAACTCTTGTCTTTTTACTCATAAATGAAACAGAAGTATTTATTTGCACCCCACTCCACTTGCAAAAGTGAAATAATGCTAAAGGCAAATTATATCTAGTATCATGGACCATTACAGTCAATTCTGAAAACAGCACCTATAGCAGCAGGACCGATACTTTAACTCCGTTTCTTAGGGAAATTGTGTATATATAAAGAACATATTTCATGTAGTTTTTACTACTTGGGATATTTTTCTATTGCATGTAAAGTAAACTAAATATTGGATATTCACAATTGCTCTAATTTTACGAGAAAATGTGTCTCCAAAGTGTTTTGACTTTCAAAAAGCTGAAGGACTGGTAAGAGACACTTCAGTCTCAAATAAATGCCTGTCTTTTTTAAGTAAATGATTTTATACACTTTGAAGTCTGGAAGCTCAGTTGTTTAATCTTATTAGACCCGATACACCTGCAGAAAACATATCTATTAATCAGCAGCGCAGCAGCCAACTCAACAAATATTTCCATTTAGTGGGGTTACAGTCTAAACTTATGCATTTTGAGATGACTTTCAAAATGTTTATTTGCACCCTGTGACTTACTACTGCATTGTCTAGATGTTAGACACTACTATCAATAACAGTCATACACCGTATAAGATCTAAATGTTTAAGTATAATGAATAAAAGTAATTATTCTAATCACTCCTATTATATCTATGATCTCAATTAATCTTTATTTGTACCTAATTCTGCAGGTGTTAATGAATTATTGAACTGAAACATGCATCCTGAATTCTGCCTGATAAATTGTCTTGAAATTATTTGTTAGTCCTATTATTTATTTCCATCTGTTTACAAGACGATAATGTAAATAGTAAAATTCTGAATGATGTTAAAACGTTTTATGCATTGTATGTAACGTCACTTTACAATGGTCTGAAAAGGGATGCCAGAGTTCAGACTGCTGTATCACACACACTGACTGGAAATCTTGCAGATCTATGGTTAAATGGTGTCACAATAGAAACCAATTCTCCTTTTCATTTCAAACAGACATAATCTGGCACCACCAACCTGTTACGCTCATCTGCAGTTTCCTGTCCTCCACATTCTAGCGCAGACATTTGTCTTCCTCCACACTTACACCCGATTTCTATTTCTGGCTCCCCCCTTCCCCCCTTGAAGTCCAGGATAGTTGTTCTGACACATAACATGAACCTCCTCAGGCCAGCTGGGACTCACAGCCTGGGTTGGGCCTACAGCTTGTTGCCACATCAACAATATAATCAAGCTGTGTAGGCTGCCGTAACATAACATGAACTAAAACACAATGTAATAACAGCGTTCTGTGACTATAGGATCAAGGATACACAAAGCACTGACAGTGATCTCAAAGCACAAAGGTAATATAAATCCTCTTACCATCTGTCTCTTGTTCTCTATCAAATGTGCACCAATAATTCCCAGAAAGGAGCCAAAGCCCAGCTGAAAACAGAGAAAAGACAATGTTAGGATTTTATTTATTATAACTATAAGGGTTTGACTTTCCAACACATATATCATTGCCTTAAGGAAGATTAAAGTTGTTTTTTTTAATGATAATTATTCTTAAGTTGTATTTATTTTTAAGCTTTTCAAAAATGTTTTTTAACTATTGAGACTAATGAACAGATGCACAGGGTTATTCTTTAATTAAGGGAGAATGCTAAAAGCAGACTGCAGAGTGGAGAAAACAAATTTATAGACTAGGACACTTCACCTCACTCAGAGTCTAATGACAGCAATTCTGAATAATGAATGTGGGGAAAATGTACCCTTCAGGGACCTTAAATGAAAAAGTTTATTCAGAACTGCAAAGCACTGACTGGAAACACTTATCTCACTCACCCTTGACTCGCTATGAACTCTGACTGCAAACAGACATACTGTGCTTTGTCTGTCGCTGCCACTTACAGGTGTGAATGTGCACTCACAATGGCTCCTGGGTAGTAGCCTCCAACTGTGATGTTCTGTGTCCTGGTAGTCGCTGCCAAGCCAAAAATGAGGATGAGCACAGATACAATGAGCAGCATCACTGTCACAATGATAGATTTCCTCTTCCTCCTCTTAAAGGAACCTAGAAGTAGAAAAAGCAGATAAACTTTACAGTCATCATTATACCATGATTTAAATAGCACTGTGATTTAATTGAAAGATGAGCTTGCAACTTATAATCAACCACAAGCAGTGCTGCCATGAAAAGTCACTGAAGAGATTCTTGCCTAGACTGGCATTACTCTGGCTCCATTCCTTTAACCATTAATGGCCAGTTCTGTTGATGTCTCTCAGAGGACGTTATAAAAAAAGACAGTCTGCTTTGAGGATGCTGGTGATGTAATGCACAGTTTGTGCATCTCTTAGATGAGATGTGGAAAGATATCAACCCTTAAAGTCACAATGAGACTCAACATCAGTCAAAAAAGCTCTGAAGAGGTAATAATTGTAGGTAAATTGATAACATTTGTAATTATTGTACATGGTGAAATTATTGTTACCAGAATCTTGACATGTAAAATACTGAACTGAACTGAGGCAGTTTGGTGGCTTGGTGGTCAGCACTGTTGCCTCACAGCAAGAAGGTTCCTGGTTTGAATCTTGGAGGGGGCATTTCTGTGTGGAGTTCTCCGGGTACTCCGGCTCCCTCCCACAGTCCAAAGAGATGCATGATGGGTTAACTGGTGGTTCTAAATTGCCCGTAGGAGTGATTATGAGCATGCATGGGCCTGTGATAGACTGGCGACCTGTCCAGGGTCAACCCTCCCATTTGCCCAAAGATAGCTGGCAGAGGCTCCCCATGACCCTGTATCAGACTAATCAGATATGCATAATTGATATGAATGAACTGAACTGGGGTAGAACAGTGGCTTGGTGGTTAGCACTTTGGCTTCACAGCAAGAAACTTCCTAGTTCTGACAGGGGCCTTGTTGTGAGGAGCTGGTGTGGGTTTTCTCCAGGTACTGCAGCTTCCTCCCACAGTTCAGACATGACTGTCAGGTTAACTGGTGGTTCTAAACTGCCTGTAAGAATGAGTGAGTGTCGGTTGTTTGTCTACATCTGGTCCTGTGGTAGACTAGTGACCTGTCCAGAGTGTACCCCTGCCGTTTACCCAAACAAAGCTGGGATAGGCTCCGAGCAGACCCCCATGACCCTGCGCAGGAATTAACCGGTATAGATGATGAATGAATTTAGATTAATTTTGTACAACTCTCACAATGAAGCTCAGTCCAGAACACAAGACAATATTTGGATGTCATAACCTTCCAAATTCTGGTAAATGAGAAATAATTTACTATGTTAATAATTATGAAAAAGTAACTGAATGTGATCAATTTTTTTTTTTTTTTTTTTTAAATAACTGACTGTTTAGATAGTTATGAGAACTCATACTGTTAAGGCAGAGCTTTTAGGGTCAATTTATACTCAGTTGTGAAAGCAAACAGGACAGATTGCATGTAATGTTTTGGAGGTTCTGATCTTGTGGTTTTCTTTCATTTATTTTTTAGTTCCCCTGCTTGGATAAGTCTTGTTTTGGAGTACTTCAATTTCTGCCATTTCTGCCATGTTTCCAGGCTGACATCCAAGAAAAATGACATGGGTCCAAAAAGCAGTCAAATAGCAGTCAACAGTCAATACAGGAAATGTACTTCCCAAAGGGCACTTCGTGAAGGACGTGGGGTGTGAGGATCATTACGTATGTCTTAATTTGGTAAATTAAAACTTAATATATCAGGACACAGATGTCAGGGAGTGGCCAGTAATGTGATATACAATCTTAATAACCTCCTTTCATGTATTTACAGAAGCTTCACCTCCCCCTTCTATGCAACAGAAGACATTAAACCTTCTACATCAATCTTATTTCATCCTGCTCAGTTTTTGGTGCCATCATAGCCGATTTAAGACTAAACAAATCAAACAAGTCACTCTACACCTGATTTTTATCAGAGGTCACATAAAGACTTGACTGAAACAGAATACTAATAATCAAATCTTGAAAATCAATAAGAAACCACAATCTCCTCTGGTTATCATTAAGATTCTGTCTCACCATGGTATAGTTTAAGTACATAGTCTCTGAAATTAAATAAAATACAAATAGGCAGATATGAGGCTTATATTTCATAAACAACTGCATGTGATGAGTCTGGTGGTCTGCTATACCAAGTGTTTTCTTGTGGCTGCTTTGCATCAGTGAATTAGAAATCCTTGCCTGAGTGTTGCCATCTTATCATCTCATATCTGACAAACGTCCCCCAAAGCTTTTTCGGTCAACTGCGTCCCACCCCAAAATTTAAACTTTTCTGTATTAGAAGTGAACCGTTGTCTTATTTCGATATGAAAACAATCACTGGTCAACCAAATGTCCACTCTTTATTCATTCAAACAAGCTTCACAGACAACATAGAGTCAAAAGTAAAATTAAACTTACTCCAATGCAGCACTGCGCTTTCTGATTTAAAAAGAAAAAAAAATGACTTGGTTCACACTACCGACCCTGTTCTACGGTCGTACAAAACACAGTCACTGTCACTCCCGTCGTCCACACGACAAGATCGTTTCATTGATTGCATTTTCAAGGTAGCTGCCAAGCATCCGAGAGAAAAAAGAAAAATGTGTGCGGCAGCAGCCGTCAGAGGCAAACATCCAGGCTGCTGTGGTTACTCAACGTCGCCGCACCTGCAGTGGCGCGCTGCGGCCTGGGCCAGAGAAAAATACCAGTCCGGTGATGCAACGAGTGTTTTAGTCTGGTTTTATACAGCGAAGCAGGCGTTGGCGGTTTGATTACACTTATGAATGATCATTATTATTATTATTATTAACCCCAGTGTCTGCAGACAATTAACCGCGCATTACAATAATACTCGCTTAGCAATTCCGTCCAGTGTTTGTGTGATTGAAATGATAAAACCTGATGCAGTGACCTTGCACACACCTACCCATGCTGGTTTCAGAGAGAGTCAGCCCGCTGGACTGGAGGCTGTGAGGGGGGGGAGGCATGGCTGCACGGGGTTCACGCAGTCTGGTGCGTCTTCCAGATGAGAAAAATCACGATTCAGCGTTAATGAGCAATATAAATTTAAAAAAAAAAAAAAAAAAAAAAAAAGCTAACGGCTGACACTCGTAATCCAGCGACCAGTTCAGTTGCTGTGGCACTGACTGGCAGATGGCACCGCTCCGTCCAGCCGAGCCCGGGTCCGCCTTGTTGACATCCCCTCGTGTTCCGAGGCGTCTCTCGGTCTCCGTCCTCACGTTATGTCGGCGTCGGACAGCAGGTCGTGCTGCTGCCGCCGGATGTATGTGCGCATGTCACACACACACACACACTCGGAAAACAAAGTACCGTGGCAGCCGTTACTGCTAGCATACTTGTAACGACGACACGCCTCCGCACGCGCTCCAGCACTGGAATTTCCAATAGGCTTCTTATTACAGTCATGTCTGAACTCATCTTTACGACGTCAGCAGCCATTTTAATTGTTGCGTTAATTAGCTCGTTAACGTGAAGGAAAGGCTTCTGAGAGTTTCAGGGGATAATGGAATTAGACACAGTATTTTACACTGGAATTATTTCTGCACAAATTCAACATTAAAACATTTTTTTACATGATGACAGTTAAGATAAACTGGTTAATAAAAAACAGGAAAGTAACGGCAAACTATAATAGTTGACCGAGCTCACGTTACTTCAGGCTTTACCGTCGTTAAAACCCCTTTTCATCAAAGGGATTTAAAAAATTAAAATAAAAAGTCGGAATTCGTAACAGGTCTTATGTATCAATGTTAAGAGTGTTTCACAAAGATTTGGAGCTACCTGCAATGCTTTGGAAGAAAGTTGGAGCAGTTCAGCGAGTGTTTGGCGCCACCACCTGTTACAAATACAGCGGTGCATTCAGGGGTCGGTGTCCGGAGTGGGAATGAATGAGATAGACGTCAACGACTGCATTTATATAGCAGCCTCCTTGTCTCGTTGATCACTCTAAGGGCCTTTTGCTCTACAAGGCGCATTTACAGATTTACTTATACACAATTTGCCAATCAATAAAGGTATTTTGTTTACCCACCTCTCTCTCTCTCTCTCTCTCTCTCTCTCTCTCTCTCTCATAGGCTGACATACTGAGACATACCATGAACGTTTCATGGACAATGTAGGCCTAATCTTCAGCTTGTTTGTAATTTCAGGTTTTTAGACCTGTCACCCATGGATAAGGAATAATGAAATAGAAAATGCTATCCCACTATTTGAGTCTATGAAGTTCATTCAAATCACAATGTTTAGTTCGATCAGCCATTCCCAAACTTCTGAATACCAAGGCCCAATTTGAAATGTGAAAAATCTCCGCGGCCCACCGAAATCTTTAATCACAGCTGTGATCAACATACAGGACTAGAAGCTATGTTCTGACATTAATGTAAGGGGTCAACAAATAAGGTGACACTTGTCATATTAAGTTTGGATGATGGTAGAATAACAATTAACTGGTTTGTTTTGTTACTTCTTAATGTTTTTAAATCATGTGGTTAATATTTTATAGTAATTAAAAACATATATTAAAAAGATCGATGATTTAAAACATTTGTTTAATTTTAATGACCTCTCACGGCCCACCTGCAGTACCGCGACGGCCCACCAGGGGGCCACGGCCAACACTTTGGGAATCACTGAGTTAGATTGAATGAACACGAAAAAAATATATAATGAAGTCACACTTAAGACTCTCACATTTGTCTGACATAAAGCATCTAGCCTGATGCACATCTGATTTAATTTTTTTGAATCATTTTTTGATAACTTACTTTTTAACGACTGTTTATTCCTCTAACAGGAATTTTCCCCAAAACAGATGTGCAACTTTGTGATAAATATTTACTCAGAACTGAGCTCTCTCAGTATTTTTGTTGAGTGTTTTATAGTTGATATATCTTTTGATTCTGACATAGAGATCTAAACATGGTTAATGTAGAGCCTGCCTGTCGCTCTACTACTTATGGCAATGAGTTTTTATTTAGTTTGACACGTGTGTCCTCCCAATAATGCATTGTCCAGAGTTTCTTTGCCTTTGGATATGCCAATCCATTTATTTCCATCTCAGACAAACGAGTTTTAATGACTCGTAGGTAGAAAAGATCTTAAAAAACTAACCATCGCAAAATACCCACACAGTACTCACGGTACACACGGTCGAAAACTGTTTGTTCTCTCCTTCATTCCCACCTGGTGTCAATTACCACCAGGTTTTAATCAATCACTGCAACAAGTTACTATGACGTCATGTTAGAGGCATAGAAAATGAAGGAGAGTTCCCTCTTCTAGATGCAGAAAAACAAACAAAAACAAAAACAACATGTATTTTGGCTCCAACACACCGGCCCCTAATTGGTAATGGCAGGAAGCCAGGAGCAATTCAAAAAGGTATTTACATATTGGAGCCCATAATTCATACAGATTAATTCAAACAACAAGACAAAGAACCCTCTGCCTAGCCATAAAGGGTTTACATTTCTGCTTCTTGAAGCAAGCATAACTTTGTAACTGGTCGGTCCAGTGTACTCGTTTTAGTTTTCACTCGAACAGAACGCACCAGTCCTTTCTTGTCTGGATAGGTCTCTATGACTTTGCCAAGTAGCCAGGAACCACGTGGAGCCGTAGCATCTGCAACCAACACTATGTCTCCAGGGACAAGACTTCGTCTCTCTTTACTCCACCTCTGTCGCTCCTGTAGCAACGGTAAATATTCTCTCAACCATCGTTTCCAGAAAAGGTCTGCCAGATACTGGACTTGCCTCCATCTCCTTTTGAGGTAGAGGTCAGACTTCTCAAACAATCCAGGTGGCAGGATAGGCATTCCTTTCATCGTAAGAATGTGATTAGGAGTTAGAGCATTTAGGTCATTGGGGTCCCCAGATAACTTTGTTATAGGGCGATCATTTAGAATGGCTTCCGCTTCACACACACAGCACCGTATGAAATCCCTCATCATTCAAAGTCTGCTGGTGTAGAATTGATGTTAATATTTGCCGTATCATCCGTATGATGCGCTCCCATGCACCTCCATGATGAGAGGCTCCTGGTGGGTTGAAACTCCACTTAATTCCATCTTCCAGAAATGCAGATTGTAATTTGCTGTGATTTAAAGCAGCAAGACTTTCCCTCAATTCTCTTTTTGCACCAACAAAATTGGTTCCATTATCAGATCTTAAATGAGAGATGGGTCCTCTTCTACAAATAAATCTGCGTATAGCATTTATACAGGAGTCTGTATCCAAAGAATAGGCGACTTCCAAATGGACCGCTCTGGATGCCATGCAGGTGAAGATGACTCCATACCGCTTTTCAAGAGAACGCCCTCTTTTAATCTCAATTGGGCCGAAATAATCCACTCCAACATTGGTAAATGGAGGAAGATCAGCCATAATTCGTTCCAGGGGCAAGTCTGCCATCTTCTGCTCACCCAACTTTCTTCTATGGCGTCTACAGAAGATGCACTCCGACAAGATTTTTCTGGTCGCGGAATTGGCATTTGTAATCCAATATTTTCTTCTCACTCTTGAGAGTACATGGTTTCTCCCACCATGGCCCAACTGTTCGTGGATATTCTTCAAAATTAGAGATGAGATATGTAGGTCTTTTGCGAGGATTATGGGATGTTTAGATTCCTCCGACATTGCTGCTCTATTCAACCTCCCTCCAACTCTAAGCAGGCCATCTTCAAGAATGGGGTCCAGTTTGTAAATGGAACTGTCTTTCTTTACTTCACCTTTTCCAGATCTCAACACAGCAAGCTCCTCAGGATATCTTTGCTGTTGGGTGAAATGAATAATGGCACTCTCTGCTCTTGCCAGATCGTCAGGTGTTAAACTTTGATTTCCAAATGCAGTTCTAATACATTTCATTTCCCTTTCCGTTTTGTCAGCATTTTCATGACTCAACTGATTTCTTTTTTGACTCATCTCCCCAAGAGTCTTCCTTAATTTCAGGATCCATGCAACTGCTCTTTTCAATCTTTTCCAATCAGAAAAGTAAGCAATGAGTCTCTGTGTGGCACTTTCCGTGTCAACGATTACTGCATTGCTAATTAGCTCTTTTTTGACTTCGACAGCAATCCACAGCAATGTTATACTCCAAAACACCTGTTGGCCACTCTTCCTCTGCTTTCCACAGAAACTCTGGGCCGCCAATCCAACCTTTGTCTGTCAATAAATCATCCACCGTAACTCCTCTTGAGGCTTTATCTGCAGGATTTTGGGTAGTATGAACGTACCTCCACTGTGTAACGTCAGATGTTCTGCGGATGGTGGAAATCCTGTTTGCCACAAAAGTGTGAAATCTTTTGTTTTCGTTTCTGATGTATTTCAAAACTGAAGTGCTGTCGGTCCAGAAGCAAGATTTCTCAAGGTGAAGCTGTATCTCTGATACAAGCATGGTGTCCACACGAGCAGCAAGAGCAGCTGCTGTGAGCTCCAAGCGTGGAATGGTCACTTGTTTTAGTGGAGCCACTCTGGCTTTACCTAATATGAAAGAGACATAACACCTACTGCTGTTATTCCAAATCTTCAGATAGGTCACGGTGCCATATCCACTTTCACTGGCATCGGAGAAGTGATGTAATTGACCACTGATGGATTCTCCAAAATCTGCCGGTTTTAAGCATCTTTCAACTTTAAACTAAACTCCATCACTCGTTCCAGGTCTCTCAACCACTTGACCCACTGTTGTTGGAGAACTGGGTGAATTTCATCATCCCATCCATAGTTCCTTTGACACATATCTTGCAGTAGGAGCTTGGCTTGAAGTGTGAGTGGAGAAAGAAATCCTATTGGATCATAGATTGAACTGACCATTGATAAAATCCCACGTCGAGTATGAGGCCGTTCTTTGAGTGCCAACTTAAACCTAAAAGTGTCGGTATCTACGCACCAATGAAGTCCAAGGGCCCTTTCCACCGGTAATTGGTCTCTGTCCAGATTTAACTCAAGCAGGTTCTTTGCACGATCTTCCTCTGGAATGGATAGCACCACTCCTCGATTGTTGCTAATCCATTTTGTCAAATGGAAACCTCCACGTTGACAAACCTCTGCCAAGTCCTTGACCATTTTAATAGCCTCCTCTTCTGATGGCACACTCTTGAGGCAATCGTCCATATAGAAATTTCTATTGACTGTGTTAACTACATCAGCAGAGAAACTGTTGTGGTTATCTTCTGCCGTTTTTCTTAGGGCATAACAGGCACAGCTGGGAGAAGACACTGCCCCGAACAAATGCACAGTCATCCGATAGACCATTAGTTCCTGGCATATGTCACCGTGAGGCCACCACAAGAATCGAAGAAAGTCTCTGTCTTTCTGTGCCACATTGACTTGATGGAACATTGCCTTAACATCAGTCATTAATGCTACAGGCTCTTGTCTGAATCGTGTGAGGACTCCTAATAATGTACTCGTAAGATAAGGGCCTTGTAAAAGCTCCTTATTGAGAGACTTTCCTCTATACTCTGCCCCACAGTCAAATACAACACGCAGAGTTCCTTTCTTAGGATGGTACACTCCATGATGTGGAATGTACCACACCTTTCCATCATGTCGTTCCACTTCATGTTCAGGAACACATTCAGCATATCCTTTACTGATGACGTCTTCTAGAAAATTAGCGTATTCCTGGTGGAACTCTTTATTTCTCTCAAACCTTCTTTTCAACCCAAGAATTCGTTGCCTAGCAATACACTCATTGTTTGGCAGGGATACATCCTTCCTTCTAAAGGGAAGCTCCAAGGTGTAATGTCCATCTTGAAGTTTGCATGAATCATTCATGATGTCCATGAACTGCATATCTTCTCTTGACATTTCCCTTTTGTCTTCTGATGACGTCTCATTAAAATCATGCTTGTACTGATTATTTATCAACTCCTCCAACTTTGTTATGGAAATCCTATTTACTGCAGCACTTTCGTTCTGTTCCTTATAACCCGAAAGGGGACCATTAATAACCCACCCCAATAGGGTCTTAATGGCATATGGCCCATTGCCACGACTGTTCACAACCTCCCATGGTTCAAGCATTTTGGAGGCATTGGTACCAATCAATAACTCCACATTGGCTTGAATACGGGGAAGGACAACCCCTCTCAAATATGGCCACTTTGCCAACTCCTTCTCCTTGATGATGTTATGCGGGCTTACAGGCATCTTTTTCTGAGTGTAGACTTTCGGCAGTTCATAAAATTGATTCCCAGTTAGGCTTGCAACCTCCAAGTCGGATAGTATATAGCTTGGGACGGTTGCCTTTGGGCCCATTGTCAATAAACTGATTTGAGCTTTCCTTCCATTAAGGTTTAGCCTTCTCATTAAGGATTCTGAACAAAATGTGTCGGTGCTGCCTGGATCCAAGAATGCGTATGTTGTAATAATTTTGTCTCCTTTGGATGATTTCACCTGTACAGGCAAGATAGACAGAATGCCGTTGGTGTTACCGGCCCCTGTTTGTTCACATGCTTGCAAAGAAATGAGTGCATTACTTACTGCTGGTTTCTCTGGTTGCTTTGGGTTTGTGCTGTTTGCTCTGTTAAGATGGAGTATGCTGGGATGATTTTGGTTACAAATCTTGCAGGTTAGGCGGTTTTCGCAGTTCCTGCTTAGATGTCCAAAGCGAAGGCAGCCAAAGCAGATTCCTTTTTGCTTTATAAAAGTTATCTTGTCCCTGTGTGTCTTCTCCACCATCTGAGGACATTGATCCAGTGTGTGATTTTTAGAGCAGCATACACAAACTGTCTTGGAGATAGATGCAGTATGTTGCTTGTGAACTGGTTTCAATCTTGTTTGGGTTTCTTCTGCCGGAGTTTCGATGGTGGTAACTGTGGTGGCGAAACTGTCTCCCTTGAACTTGGATTTAAATAGTGGGTTCCTCCTGTTTACTGGTTTACTTCCTATATTCTGTGGTGTACTTTGAATGTCTCCAAAAACTGGATCTGAGACAATCCTTAGCTGTCGCTCAACAAATGTAACAATATCCATGAATTGGGGTCTACGAAAATGTCTTTCCATTACACCACATGCAGAGACTCTCCAATGTTCTCTCAATTTGTATGGAAGTTTCGAAATGACTGTTTTCATGTTAGCTGGCGTATTCAGTTCCCCCATATACTGTATATTTTCCATAGCATTGCAACACTCTCGGAGGAAAAGTGAATATGCTTGGAGAGATCTTACATCTTCTGACTTCACTTGTGGCCAGTTGAGCACTTTCTCCATGTATGCCGCCGCTGCGATCTTGTATTCATCACCAAAGTGTTGCTCCAGTAAAGACCTTGCCTGGTCATAGCCTCTGTCTGGAGCCATATGTTGACAACTGCGCACAAGCTCTTTGGGCTGACCCTTGGTGTACATTTCCAGAAAATACAAACAATCCCCTTTGTTTCTAGTATTTTTCTCCACACAGTGTACAAAGGCCCTGACAAAGCTTCGATACTTTAAAGGATCCCCATCAAAATAGGGAATCTCTCTTGGTGGTAAGAGGTGAGAGGTTTGCTGCCTCAATAACAAAGCTGTTATCTCATTTTGTCTGTGCAATAAATTGTACAGAGCTGATGTTTCGGTATTACTTTGAGAAGAAATGGCCAGTTCATTGGTTCGTTGTATAAGAGGGTCCGTGTGACTGGAATTGTCCTGTGCTTGGTTCAAAAATGCATGGGGCGGTTGCTGCTGTGGGCAGCGGTTGCTGCCGGGGCGGTTGTTGCTGTGGCAGCGGTTGCTGCCGGGGCGGTTGTTGCTGTGGCAGCGGTTGCTGCTGGGGCGGTTGTTGCTGTGGCAGCGGTTGCTGCGGCAGCGGTTGCTGCTGGGGCGGTTGCTGCTGGGCCGGTTGCTGTATAACTGGTTGATATTCTGGGGCTAGAGAGTTAAATGCAACTGCAGGCTGCTTTGACCTTGTTCCTTTTCTGAAATAGGAATTCATATCATCTGATTGTGTATTTGAAGCTTGCCGGTGACTGGGGGATTTCAAAACTGCAATTTTTGCATCAGCAGCTGCCAGTTGTGCCTCCAGCTCGATCATTTCCTTTTTTCTTTCGTAGCTTTTCTTCCTCTTCCTCCAGTGCATGCTTTTTCTTTAGCGCTGCTGACTGTATTGCAAGTGCAGCTTTTTCTGCCTCCGCTTGCCTGCGAGCGGACGAGGTGGAGGAGCTGCTGGTTCCAGATGACGTGTGACTTTTATATGTTGATTTTTTACTTGCCACATTTGAAATGCTGTCACTTGGATTTATGATGTCCTCTTCCTCAGTAACACGTTCCTCAGAATTAAAGACATTTGGCTTTCGTGTCCATGCATTGACTTCCTCAATGAAATCATTCACATTAAGCATCTTTGCTTTGAACCATGTGACATGTTTTGATTGCTCCTCTGGAGGTAGTAGTGGCAGAAGGGAGTCCTGTATCCCTGTGGCTTCTCGGATTACATGGATGTATTTTGTAAAGGCATTTTGCACCTGTTGTTTGCTTTCTTCAGTTTGCATCATTTCCAAAATGTTTATTTGAAACTTTGTTGCTTTGTTAAATTTCGATTTTCTTTCCTTCTGCAATTTATCGAGTTTTTCCATATAAGCCTTTGGTGTCATGATGCGTTTTCTGACAGCTGCAGGCTCGACTTCCAACACAGTATAAGAGATTTGATTGATGTCCTCCTTGGATTGCGTTTTGGTCACTGCGGGTTGTACCTGCCCTTCTGTCAGCAGCGGCACTGACTGAGTAGGTACAGTTTTGACAATTGGATTCTGAGATTGTATTATGTCACCATTTGAACACATTTTGATTTCAGCCATAACAGGCTGTGCACCCAGTAAATCATCATCATGTGTTTGACCCTTTACACCATTACCAGAATTCATGATTTCCCACACAATACTCAGTTACCACCAAACCAAAACCCACAATTATTCACCACACTTAAAAGCCATTTTTTGTTGACACAAATACACCCACGAACGGGTTGCAACCCTTTTTTTTTTTTTTTTTTTTTTTTTTTTTTAAATAACCTTGTGTGCACACACTATATTTATGGCCATACAAAGTTACCAGCTGGTAGCGCGCCACATACCTTATTGTCCGTGCGCACTGCTCCGGTCCAATCTTAAACTTCGAAAAGCCTTCAAACAGCGCTCTCCATCGGAGCACTGCTCAAGTAATACTCCATCAGCACGGGCTCCAAACAGTGGCGGCACACTGGGCCCGCGGGTATCCACTCCAACTGGTGCCAGCAGCTGCTAGCGACAGTGGCTATCCAAACGCCGCAGAAAACTCCAATGCAAACCGGCTCCTCAGGTGTCTGTCCGCTGCGACGGCGATCCAAACCCCGATCCACTACGGGCTCCTCAGCCCAAGCACCGCCAGGACTCACAGCCGCGATCAAGCTCCGGCGTGTCCAGGTCCGAAGAATCCAAACGCCACGAACAAACAATGAAGCATAAAAAATCCGGTGCAGTTTAACTCACTGATCCTCTTCTTCCATCATGGAAAAGGATCCAGTTCATATCCACTTCCAACAGAACAAGTTTTCGACTTAAATGTAGAGCCTGCCTGTCGCTCTACTACTTATGGCAATGAGTTTTTATTTAGTTTGACACGTGTGTCCTCCCAATAATGCATTGTCCAGAGTTTCTTTGCCTTTGGATATGCCAATCCATTTATTTCCATCTCAGACAAACGAGTTTTAATGACTCGTAGGTAGAAAAGATCTTAAAAAACTAACCATCGCAAAATACCCACACAGTACTCACGGTACACACGGTCGAAAACTGTTTGTTCTCTCCTTCATTCCCACCTGGTGTCAATTACCACCAGGTTTTAATCAATCACTGCAACAAGTTACTATGACGTCATGTTAGAGGCATAGAAAATGAAGGAGAGTTCCCTCTTCTAGATGCAGAAAAACAAACAAAAACAAAAACAACATGTATTTTGGCTCCAACAGTTAAACTATGGTGGAAGTTTTCCTCAGGACGCCCTGGGAACCAGAAGATTTCAGGTTCTTGCTCACAACATCTGAAAATATGCTTTTGGAAAGTAAGATATCAACCAAAAGTAGTTTTGGGGGAATTAACCAGCTGCTGCTTCAACCTTTATTGACCTTATCTCAAAGGATTAGGGTACTTTCTTTTGGGGATTTATATTTAAATTTAAAATTCACAGCTTTGTGTATTAAATGGAATTAAGACAAGTCAGATCTGTGGCTTGGGAGTCCATCTGCAATAGTTTATCCTGTCCAGAGACTTTGCAGGTCTACAGCCTTTCCCAACTCTGAGAGAGAGAGAGGAAGATGAGTACACCCTGGAGGGGTCGCCAGTGCATCAAAGGGCCACAGAGAGAGAGAGAGGAAGGAGGGGGGGGTACAGTGGATGAGTTTGAAATATTCGTGTGATAGGGACCCTGCAACGTTACTATTAGAGCCATGTCTTTAAAAGGTCCTGTACATGACCGTGCTCAGTATATACAGCACTACGGAATGATATAATGACAGGAAAGACAAATGATGCTTTTGGCTACAGTTCTCTCCGAGGACAGGATCATCTTAACACCTTCCAGAGGAAAGTATTATCTGCAAAGTGCTACCAGCATACACACCTTTCCTGTAAACATGTCCAAAAAGGCACACACGCATGGGCGCACGTTTTTGCCGCGCTGATCTCAATGAACTGATTTTTCCATGACGCAATTTCTCTTTTCATGTAAAAGAAGAATCGAAGCCCCCCTCTCCCACTTTTACAGGGGGTACCAGAGCGTTACGTGACAGGAGTGCAGATAGGATGAGGGATGAGGACTGCCTGGACTTCCAACAGAGGAGAGCTTATGGTAACATACAAGTTGTACAAGAATCTAGTTGGACAATTTGGCAACCGGATAAGCGCACATGCATGCGCATTGGCAATGGGAAGTCACTGATATATGATTTCATTTTTGATTCATTTTATATAAACACACACTGAAAATAAAAAAAAAAAGAAGCTTATTTCCCAGAGGTCTTTGTGTGCGTACATATGCAGCAAAGCAGTAACTGACTGAGCCTTGTATTGGGGTAAAGCTATAAACATTGTATTCATGGTGAATTTATGCAGCTTTGCAGACAATGACAGATCGTGTGCGTGTACAGAATCCAGTGCTGTGGTCCAGGCCGCTGCCAAAACGACTTTGGGACCAAAAGAAAAAAAAAAAAAAGCACTCTAATTCCCACCCCCGGTTCTTCTCTGTCCGGCGTTCATTCACTGTGATGTGCGCCTAGTTGAAGGAGCCTCTCCTCTCCCAGTCCCCCATGCACGACTAACTTTCTAATGAAATCCCCACAAACTCTCTGACAAATATTTCTTTTCCATAGTGGCCAAGAAAGAAGGTTTCCGACATATTAACCTGCGTTTTTATTGAGAAGAAAACTTCAGGTACGTCTGTCTTTTCATTCAAATTTCAAAGATAGATTTTTTTTTTTAAATCATCCAATAGCCAGTAGAGTTATTCAAACAGATTATTGTTGTTATTAAATATACAAAAATGTGTTTTTTTGTTGTTGTAAGTTTAGTGATCACTGTAAATATGATTGGTTCAGAGAAAATGTATTTATCCTTCTCTGTAAAGAATGGAGCCTTGTCCCACAGAAGCAGGAGCTGAGGAGAATCTTGTTAAAAATCAGCCATCAAGTCCTGTAAGTTCTGAGATTACATTAATTCATTACTTAGAAGCACCAGGCATTAATTAATTCTTTTAGTTTATTAAAGAAAATACCTTAGTGATGGTATGTTAAAACCTATTCTATTTGTCGAGCAGGTATATATAACTTTTCTTTCAAGAAGTGAAGGTACATTTTACGATCTCAAAACTCCCATTTCGTTTAAAAAACGTATTCTTTTAAGAACCAGTTTCTCACAAAAGACTTTTTGATCGCGCTCTCAAGAGTCCTACGCTCCTCTGGGATGTGTGTGTCTTTCCTGTGGATGCTGAGAGTCAGTGAGCAACATCTGGATGTAAGATTGACCCTCTAGCTTTGCTGTCTGCAGCTGCAAGTCCAAGCAGGAGGGTCCACTCAGCGGAGGTCAGCTCTCCCAACGAGTGCCATAAGGTCACCAGCGGGTTTATAATTTGCAGAAATAGGGGACAGGACCATCAGTGTGATGTTCATTAACATGCAGAGCACTGTCTGGCAGTTTATGATATCGGTCATACTCGGATCAGGAGGCATGCCATTTTTTTTCCCTGCGGTGATTTGAAAAGGAAATAGCTTGACTGCAGAAGTTAGCAGTTTAGAATGTGTGGTGAAGGATTTTTTTTCTCTTCTTCCACTTCTTCTTCTTCTTCTTTCCACCAGCCTCACAAAGTGATACTCAAACATGGCCAAGAGTTGGAGGAAGAGCAGGAGGAGCTGGCCGAGCATCAGCCTCTAGAGCAGGAAGACCTGAACTTTGAGAGATGGAAGCGCAGGCCACTTCCCAAGAGGACGCTCCACCAGAAAATCGACGACTTGAAGAAATACCTGTGGAATGCAGAGACCAACGAATTCATGGGTCGCTCTGGAAAGAGCTGGAGTGAGTTGATATTGGGGTGTAGGGAGGGACATTCGGATTGATGCAATTTAAGGCGTGCTTTTGTTTTTTTGTGTAGAAATCATAGTTGTATCATTGAGTGCATGACAGTTGAATCAAACTTGAGAGCAGACATGGGGCTTTGAACTCTGTCAAAAGACGCACTCAAGGAGCGTTCGGGGATTACAAATGTCTCTCCAGTCCAGTGACTCTGCTAACTGCTCGCAAGTGCGTGTGTGTCCTCATGTTCAATGTTTACATAGGTGCATGGACAATTCTGAGAGTCCCGACAAAAACAGACTGCCTGGGGACGTGTCCCCAGCAGGAGCACGATGTTCCGGGCCTCGCATTGGCCAGGAATCACATTCCTCTACATCTTACCATGCTCTTGACAGCCTCTTTCCCAAAGCCTCGGCGACCTCATTGTTGAACTTAACATGCTTATGGACTCCTCAGTTGCAGTAAAACACGTAGACATGCTTAAGTGCTTTTTTCCCCTCCCCAACATATAACCCATTGCTAAATTGAGCTTTGATGCAAGCAGTTTTTTTTTTTTTGTTTTTTTTCTGTCCGAGGTGACAGACTACATGGGCTTGTTGAGTCAAGGATGATAGAGCAGCTCCTTGGTATTCCAGAGTAGTTGTCATGTGACACAGCTGTGCCCCCTCTGTCAGTCCCGCTAGAAACAATCACAAACATGATCCAACTGCGTGTAGAAATGCCATTTCAAAGAAAGGGTGTGCTTTTACACATAAGCTGAAATGCTGCATCTGTAGGTGGGGCTAAAAGCTGATTTCAGCTCATAACCAGTGTGTGCACACTTGTAGAGGAGTGGGGCCCATGTGTCTACTAAAGAAAGGCCCTGAGTTGAAGTCTGTGGTGTGTGTCCTGTGAGACAAGTGTGCAAGAGGGGACACAATACCAGAGTGGGGTGATCGGGGCTCCTTGGAGCTGGCTGGGCCTCTATGGCTGCTAAAGACCTTCACTACGATGGCAACCGGAGGTTCACTGTGTTCCTGAGGAAAAAGGACAGCTGGGAGAATTCTCACTGAGCTCAAACAGAAGGGCCTTTGTGGCTCTGGGGATGCAAGGCTGGCTGCAGCGAGCTCCCTGTAAAATTGCCCACACAGCAAAAGACATTTAATTTAGAACAGTTTCATCTTGATTTGTTACTAATGGACTGTTAATTGAAAATTGCAGAACAATGCTAGTCCTCAGCATTTCTATGTTACAAGACTGTCGTTTTTAGCTCAGTACAGTTGGATTTATACCAAAGCTATTGGAGTTATTTGTAGATCTAGACATGGAGAGGTGGGGGTTGTGTTAATAAACAAATTAGTAACTGTGCTGACCAAGGACAGTAGCTGGAATCCAGACAAACCCCCAAAAACTGGCTCATTATTTCAATTCACTCGCATCAGGCATAATCTATTGAGTGATCTGTAGTCTGTTATGTAAGGCACTTGTATTCTACAAAAAGAAACCAAAAAAAAAACAACAAATGAAAAGAAAGATCATCCTATTAACAACATTTTCATTCTCTCTGTTTAGGCCTCATCTTGCTCTTCTATGCTGCACTTTATACTTTTCTTGCAGCCATGTTTGGCGGATGTATGTTTTGCCTCATGTGGTCTATTAGTCCCTACCATCCCACCTACAATGACAGAGTGATGCCACCAGGTAAATATAACCCCAGACTCAAGCTGAAACCTCCACCATCACCCCGGCCTCTCCTCTCCTCTCCTCTCCTCTCCTGTCTCCTCCTTGAGTCTCAGTACAGTTGACTGTCTCTGGGTCTCCACTGGCAGGTATGACGATGGCCCCACATCTAGAAGGCCATGAGATTGCTTTTAATGCATCTGACCGCAAATCCTGGAAGAAGTATGCCCGGTCAATGGATGAATATCTTAGACGTGAGTCTTTCCAGATGTGATTGTATGGAATAATGTTAAAACTGGGAGGTCTGACGAGGATGTTGAATTTGTTAAAAATGGTAATCCTCATCTTCTCCCTACCTTTGTCCTGTTTTTCCATTCGTTTCCTGCAGAGGATGCTGGGAAGGGAAGCCTCTTTGTGGGCAGAGGGTAGCCATTCAGTGCAGTTTTTTTTTTTTCATACCCCGCTTTTGTCAAGCTTCTTTAACCAGAGGCCTGAGTCTGGCACTGGGTTGATGCTGCTGCAAAGGTTTATTTATGCCCCCTCTCTCTCTCAAACTCCCTCCCTCTCCCTTCTCCACTTTCAGCATATAACGACGGTGCACAGGAGAGAAAGAATATTCGCTGTGCAACTGACACGTACTTCATGCAGGACGACTTAGAGGAAAGTTCAGAGAGGAAAGCGTGTCAGTTTAAGCGATCCTGGTTGGGGGACTGTTCAGGGCTGCAGGACCCCCACTATGGCTATTCTCAGGGAAGACCATGCATCTTGCTTCGAATGAACCGGGTAAGAAGAGTACCACTAAAATATGACTCTGTCTGCAAGCTGACCAAAAAAAAAAAAAAAGATTAAACATCCAGAACACACTGCTATTGTTCTGTTTAGTCTAATGACATCTTGTGGCCATTATAGGACCTGGAGCCATTTGTGCACTACCTCCTGTCTGGTTTCACATTTTGAATAGTAACTTTGTGCAAGGACTGTAAGTTATATTGGACTGGAAACTTTCTGGGAGTAAGTCAGAAATAAAAATGTGTGATTTTTGTCTGAATATGACATAGAAGAGGGGCTCAGTCCAAAGCTCACCAGGTAAAAAAAAATGAGCACATTCAACCAGCCAAGAAAAAAGAAGATAATTTATGAGTAAATTCAAATTAAGTTTGAAAAACACTTGAAAAAAAAAAGTTTTTAAGATGTTTTTACAATTCCCCCTCTCTTTTATAGATTCTTGGGTACCTACCTGGCCTGGGCAAACCAATAAACGTGACTTGTGGAGTTAAGGTACAGTAATTGTCAACATGTTTAACATGTCTGAAAATAACTGAGTAATGTCATGCAAATAATACATGTTTTTTTTTTTTTTATCTCTCAGAAAGGGCCACCAGAAGCCTTAGGAGAAATTCAGTTTTTTCCTAAAAGCATTTTTGACATGAAGTACTATCCGTACTACGGGAAGCTCAGACATGTGAGTGAAGCATATGAGTGACTGAGTGGCACAAGTCGATTATAGCAGCCGTCAGGTCTCAGTCTCTGCTGTCTCTCTTCTCTCAGGTAAACTACTCTTCGCCGGTCGTGGCTGTGCGTTTTGCAGGAGTGCAATATGACACTCACATCCAAGTGCAATGCAAACTGAACGGAAAGGGAATCGTGAATGATTCACCAACTGATCGCTACCTGGGCAGTGTGACCTTCTCCCTGGACGTTGGAGCATAAGGGAAAGACGTCTCTGGCAGCCAGATGCTCCCATTATGAGGCAGGAAAATATGAACAAGAAAAGAATTATGTTTGAACCTTCATTTTCCTTTTGAAATATGTCCCTCTCATCATCTTTCTCCTAAATATCCACTGTGAAATGAAATCCTCAAGAAATAGATTGTTACTTTTGTGTTTCCGTTGTATCTTGGAACCTTGAGCATGCTGTTGGCACCTGCACCCTCAACAAACAGTGCTGAGCACAGGACAAGTGTATAGTGAGTTACAATTCAGCTCCTGATATTTTATAATGATTAGCAAGATTAATCAAACTAAATTACACTCCACCCAGTAGTTAACATCTCTGGCTATGCAAATCCAATTATGACTTAAAACCTTAACAGGGAATTAGAAAATTTGCCGGGTTAGATTATCGTATTGTGTGCACATTTTTTGTGTGACAAAGTGTACTAATTTGTTTTGCTTTATATATTTCAAACATGTATGTTGTAAGAATTCAAAGACCTATCATGCAAACACTGTAAGCAGGACTTGTACTGTACTTACACAGTAAAAAAAGACATAATAAATGGAAATACATGATTACTATATTTTTGTTGAATAGAGCAGTATTATACGTGTATAATGAAGTATCCACTTCCTGTTTTGTAAAAAAAACAACTTTTGCTTTTGAAATTAAATACTACACAAGACTGATCAATAAAGAAAAAAAATACTGGGCTAAGAAGTCATTTGTGAAACATACGTGCTTAAAATCTGAAAGACAAAGATAAATGTTTTTTGAATATAACAGTCAGGCCTGAATTGTGCTCCCAAACCTGGTATCAATGTTCCATCTTTTATTCTGAAAGTTTTCCTCCACAGGTCAGAATCAGCTTTTACATGCACCATGTGACAAAAAAGAGTGGGGGGGATCACCATCTGGATTTGAATAAGCAAGTAGATAAGAGCCTCCCATTGGAAAAGTACTGCAGTCACTGGTGTTTCAGTCAATTGCTTCTCATTTATTAAACAACAATGCTGGAAGACACCTGTCGTGGTGACAGAGAAGACAATACACAGTTCCAAAATGGTTAAATTACTGTAAACATAACTAAAGAGACTGATGAAACTAAATCAGGAACTAAACAACTGTGTAGCCTAAAGAAAAACACTTGGTAGTGAGGCTTTAATTTTGCTAGTGAGCTTAAAGATTGGAGCAATGGATGAGGAAAAAGTGTTCTGATGAGTCCAGATTTACTCTGTTCCAGCATGATGGGGTCATCCAGGTAAGAGGAGCTGCAGATGAGGTGATGAACACATCATACCCAGTGTGCACCATCCAAACCTGTTTGAGCAGGACGATCAGCTGGTGTTGCTTCATCTGATCAAGTCCAGGTACCCAAGAAAATAAGGTCAGCTTAATGCCCAGATTTTTGTGTCTATAGGTTTATTTTTTTCCTCAGTGGCATGGGCATATCTCAAGATGGCAACATCAGGATTCATCAGTCTCAAATTGTCATTTTCACGCATCACCACAGAATTCAGAGCTTAGCCATATCGACAATGTGTGCGATGCGCTTGTTTTACACGGTGGTTTGACTTGTTGCTTTATCAATAAGCAACAAGATCTTGGCAAAAGATAATACAGCTCTGAGAAGAAATAAATGTTGTGACATATTGCCACAAAAGAGAGCCATAATGAAAGCTAAAGGTTGTCCAACAAAACGTTAGTATTAACACATTCCAATAGTTTAAACACAGCAAAGGCAGAGAAGTGACTTAATCAATACAAGCTGATGAATAGGTCTGGAAATAAAAAAAAGGGCATTCAGTGTCTCAGTTAGATGTCATCATGCGATCTAACACACTTACTTTGGATTCTCGTATTCTCACACGTCTTGCATGCAAAAGCATTTGCAAATTAGCAGCAAACCCCCAAATCAGGAAAAAATCATGTGCATTTTCCTCAGAGGAACGTGACTATTTGCTACAGATTTCATGTCTGTGAATCCAATAACCTGAGAAAATTCATTTCAAATGCAACAAAATTCAACCCAGAGTGGTGCGAAAGGAACCGTCAGTGGATTACCAAAGTCCAATGGAAACAACAAACACTGGTACCAAATTTAGAAACTAATTCAGGAGTTGTTTCATCATTTCAGTCCAGCCCAGAGAAGTCTGCATCTAATGAGTTTAAACAGCACAGCCTGTTGGCAGACACATGTCATCATGACCTTGGAGCCAGCTTGTACGTCTGCCTTCCTGTCAGTAACAGTAGTAATGAGAATCATGCCTCTGTGTGCTACGGGTTGTAAAAAGCATCCAGCTAATCAAAGGTTAAGATAGTTTGAGCTTTTACAGCATTTCAGTATTCAGTTCATGGCTTTTAACTGCAGAATTTACCTCTGTCACAAGACTCCTCAGCTGTGCCTTCATAATAAAAGCAAAGTACATGCTGTAAGAAGAACGACAGTGATACAAAACAAGAACCAAACTTTATTTAATTTGTTCCCCACACTTGTGTTAAACAAGCTCATCATGACACATTCTTTATCAGATGGAGACAAGCTTCAAGGAAGGAACTCAGAGGTGCACGACAGAAAGGCACGAAACTGTCGGGGAGTGATCAAACACGAAACCAGGGACCACATGAGATGGTGCGAGTCGACAGTTACTTCTTGTTCTGCTGTTGGTGTCATGTGGAGGGTAGGATCTTAATATCTGGTTTTGAAAAGTAATGAAAAAAGTCTGATCCTGGCCTTCAGACCGAGACCAGTGTGATTCAACTATTTGAAATATCACAGGATTACAAGGGTGCAAGCACAAAAATTAATCAATAAAGATGTTTGAAAGGAGAACATTTTTAAGAAAATAAAAGTCTTCAATTATAAGTGACACAAACATATTTTAGAAAAAACTCAAAAAAAATATGGTCCCAATATTGATAAAGTATCTTTATATTTTTTTCCCTTTTTCAAGCTACAATTATGTGACTTTATGTGCAAAAGGTAGTTTTATTTAGTTGTTAATTTGTTACATGAAAGTTAAAGAATTACTGAAGTGATAACTGGGAAATTAATGACAGTGGCTCGATCAGCTTGCTCGTACATTCACGTCATCAAAAATCAAGGTCATTCATTCTATAGAAGAGATTAATTTACACATACAGTAGGCTATTATACGGCACACAACCCAAGAGCAAAATCCTCTCTATGGTGGGAGGACAGAGAACTCTCCAGAAGAAGAGGTGAACGGCCATATATGTAGTTTTTTTCAAAACATGCAATTTATAATGAAACGGTTTAGTTTTGATCACAACTGCTTGATTCAGTCATTGGCATCAGCAAAACAAAGGAAACTGCTGCCGTGTTATTAACTTGATACGAGAAATAAGCTTAAGAGTATTGTAGAGAAACGTTGCCCAAAGAGAAAACGTGGAAGGAGGGAGGAGAGAGAGAAAAAAAAAAAGCATAAATCTGGGAAGCTTTGGATGTACTGACAGGCAGGGAAGGTTTTTTTTAAGAGCTGAGATGGTTGAAAAACTAGGAGGCAGAAGTTGCTGAGTTGGATTAGACAGACTGGTAGCCGGTGCGACTCTTCCTCCGACCAATTAGGTAAGAGATAAGCACAAGGATGATTAGGAAGCTGAGCGCCACGCCCACAGCGATGGGCACCAAAAAGCTCAAATCAGAGTCCGGGAAGCATTCCTCAGCTGAGAGAGACAAGACAGACAAACAGCAGGTTAGCTCTGTAGCAGAAAACTGCCCAGGAGAGGATTTTAGTTGGATACAAAGGGTTAGAAATGGAGAAGTTAGCAGCAGAAAGACCAAAACTTACAAGAGGTGTCATCAGCAATGTGAATGCAACATTAATTAGAAACTGTTATTAAAAAAGAAATACTTCAAGAGAAATCTCCTTCAATTTCATGCATATTACAAGAACTTTTGTACAATGTTGTAAAATGGTCCTCCCCACTGGGAACCAGTTTAAAGTTAAGCTGGCGAGCTGAGCACAAAAAAAAAAAATGGCTTTCCTCTTTTCAGAAAAACACCCCTTATAACCTTTAAAGTTGACACACAATTAATTGATTTAGTTGACACAAATTCTAAAAGTAAAAGGTTCACAAAACGACTGTACATCAGTAAATTCACTTTTCAGAATCCTTACATAAAAATATATTTTAATGTGATGAGTCCAGAGAGAGAAAAGAGGGGTACTCTATAACAATTAGAAGCTTTTCGTTAGGCTTTTCCAAATAATTTAATTAGAGTTAGTCTTTTAAAAAGTCCCACAAATCACAAGAAATTCCTTCACAGCACTTTTAGTGTTAGTGAATTTTCAGTCAGACGAGAAATGCTTTTGTGACCAGGCAACTGTTTTCAGTCTTTATGCAAAGCTAACCTACTGTGTGAAATCCTTCTCAACTCAGCATGAGCAAGTATTCAAATGGTTCCCAAAATGTTGAGCCACTCCTTTTACAGTCAACAATTAACACTACACTGGAAACACTGAAACACATACATTTTCCATAATTAGCAAAAATCAGAAACATAAACAGGCAGCAGCTATGCCTTGTAAAGAAGAAAACTCTAAATGAGGCAAGTGAAATCAGAAAGACTCGTAGCCAGTGGCCATGTTTCTCCTTCTCCCGATGAAATAGGCCAGCAGAACAATAAGAATGAGTACAAGCAGGGCAACGCCGACAGCTATGGGAACAAGGAAGCTCTCCGCATCGTCCAGGCAATCCTCCACTAGATGAAAGTGAAGAGAGCACAGGAGTGAAGGCTTTACTGACTACACAGAAAACATGTTCACAACAAACAGCAGTGAAAGCATCAGGCGCTGAAAGGGAGGCCTTTTAATTCACGGAAAACAACATGGAACCTTCACATTCTCTCTCTCTCTCTCTCTCTCTCTCATTTAAATTTTTTTTTTTAAATACATTTATTTCCACAGAAAAATATTAAAATGCTCAAATGTCACAGTGAAATCCATTTTATTATTGCTAACAGCACAGAAAATGCAGATTAAATCAGCAATCATTTGTCTCCATAGAACACACATGAACAGATATGGTATTGCAGCCCAGTTTCCCTTTGTTAAACGAGTGTGCAATTTTCTCCACAAGCAAAAGGAGATCGAAAGAATGAGCCGGATGACACCGGCATCTGTGAGTTACTGAATACACAAAGAAGTTGTGACTGAGTCACGTTATGCCATGACGACAAACCTCTTCGATGACTTATAGTCCTTGAGAGCAACATAGAGTTGAACATCTCTTATTAAAATCTTCATACTGGTGCTGCAAAACCATCTTTATAATTAAGGCAACTGAGTTTGTACAAAGCTGAAATACACAAGACAGCAACTATCACAAGCAAAAATCAAAGCTCATATTTGATCAAGAGCAATTATTCATGCACATATACAATGACCTGTGAAAGCAAATTTCATCAGCAACTTAAAAGAAAAACAAAACGACAAGCTCTGTTGCAAAGAGCAGCAACACTGCAAACAGTACACACCACTCTGCTACAATCAATACACAGCTGCTACTGCTCCACACTGACTTTCTATCATCACAATAAATGTTCTGTGGCTTGCCATCCCTGACACGGCTACAACTGGAGTTGCTCCAATTCCTTGACTTAAAGGTCCTGAAAACATACTTTCAGCTTCTTACGATGAGCGATCGGCTTCTACACGACAACAAAACCAGCTACAGACAGTTTCATGAGATTACTTCATGATTACTTCCTCGGTTCACCAGTCGTGCTTAAATCAGAACCTCCTGACAGTTGTGGGGTTGTTTGCTTGTGCTTGTGGAAAATCTCATAAAAACAAAAAACTATGGACCCGTGGTTTTGGAGACACTGATAACCTGAAGTTTTAGGGAAAGAATCAGCTTTTGGGAAAAACAGACTTTCTTGTTGAGAGATGGTGGCACAGGCAAAAACAATCTAAAAATAAAAGACACAGGCAGGCTGATGTTTGCACTTTCACACATGTTGTGTGGTCCTTTTAGCTTCATTGAGCCATGACTCCCTGCTCTTACTGGAGTGGTTTGCAGCCAAAAGTGCAGGGATGAGAATCAGCACCTCCATATCTGAGACCATAGCTCCCAGTTAGCAAAGGGTGGAACGCCCACCTCCAGGTTTGGGATGAGCTGTTGCCTCAGTTGGAGGAGTTTAAGTATCGCGGGGTCTTATTCATGAGTGAAGGAATAAAGGAGCAGGATCAGTGTAGTAATGTTGACTCTGTACTGGTCTGTTGTGAAGAGAGATCTGAGCCAAAAGGGGAGACTCAGTTTACTGGTCAACTTTCTGATCCTCACTTATCGCCAAGAACTGGAGAGAAGTGACTAAAAGAATAAAATTGTGGATACAAGTGTCTGAAACGAGTTCCTTCTGCAGGGTGGCTGGACTCTCCCTTAGAGACAGGATGAGATGTTTTACCATTTGGCGAGAAAGTTGTTGAAGAGTACCTGCTCCTCCATAGTGAGAGGCGCCAGTTGAGGTTGTCTGGGCACCTGGTTAAGATGCCACCCCAGGGAGATGTTTCAGGCATGTCCTACTAGATGGAGGCCCCGGGGCAGACCCAGGACACCCTAGAGAGATTACATCTCTGTCTTGGGAATACCTTGGTATTCCTCGAGAAGGTGAGGAGGTGGCTAAGGAGAGGGAAGTCTGGGCCTCCTTGCTTCGGTTGCTTTCCCCAAAACCTGAACCCAGTTAAGGTGAAACTTAATGGATGAAAAGCAAATTTTCTTTTAAACAAAATCTTGCTAATGTAGCTATTCACCCTTGTTTTCAGTCTTTGTGCTAAGATAACCAGCTACCAGCTGCAGCTGTGTATAGTAAGATAGAAATCTAAAAGAAAGCTTCCCATCCAACTCTCTTCAAGAAAGCAAAAAAATTCAAAATACCTCAAAGTGGTTAACTCTACAAAGTTTAAAAGCAAAGCAAGTGGGCCTTTTACTTGGTTCTTCAAAATGAAAAAGAAGTTTGTTTGCCTTGATTGAAGCATTTGAGAATGACCATGACCGTGACGCCTGAGAGTACCAGTTTAAACTAGTTAATCATCAGCTCGAGTCATTTTTTATTCTGTTAAAAACATTTAAAGAAGCAGGGATCCAAAATAAAAGTTTTCAGGAACTTTAATGTCCAGTCATTCGGCTAAAGTTCTTAGGGCACAGGCTGAGCCCAGACACTTACACAGGTCTCGTGACAAAAAGCAAAACAGTGTCTTAGTGCAGTTATATGTAAATATCCACGGTTCAGAATTCTCTGTGCTGAAACTGAATATCCACACAATAGTACTATCCCTTTACTAAATCTAATGCCAAAATGTACTCTTCAAGAAGAAAAAACAACAAACAAACAAACAAAAAAAAAAACAAACGTTAACTGATCCCCTGCCTCCACTCTTTGGAGTGTGTGCAAATGTAAAAGCAAAAATCGCACAGGTTCAATTAATAAAGCTAGCAAGGGCTTCATCACGTGGAATTTTCTAAATCTGGCTTTTGCACTTGACATGTAATGGGGCTCTATCATCACCAGCTCTTTTTGGGCTGCTTTACATGCTGGGATGTCCTTAGTGGAGAAGTGCCATTTGATAATAGTTTGATTTCTCATTTATATTAGTGAAGCCACAAAAAAAAAAAAAAAAAAAAAAAAAGGATAAAAATCCAATGTTTCTCCTGATCTACTGGGGCAAAACACAGGCCACAACGCCATTTCTTTAGAGAACTTTCCAGAATGGCATGAATATTCATCCACGGCAGTTCATTTCTTAGAAAAATGAAAGAAAGCTGCTTGACCGTCTTGTTTGATTTTGTGAGGAAACTGCTGTTGAAACATTTGAACACATCTTAATAATAATGGGGATGAAAACTAAAAATCACAAATGTGCTTACAGATGAAGCAACATCAAAAGCAAATGAAAAAAAGTAATTCTCTGCTAAACAAGTTCAGGATCCTGTAACAACAAATTTAAATAATTCCATTATCTTGTGCTAAAAATGTGCATGAAGTCTCTGAGGGGCTTTTGTAAATGTCCAGGTCATCTTATTGTACCTGTACACAATACATATTGCACACTAAACATCTTTCATGTGACTGTATTTACTTATCTTTTAAAGAAATGTTTCAAGGATCTTGCACTTGTTCATTAACAAAAGCTCAACAAAAAGGGAAAGACAAGACATGAATGGAAACAAAACAAAAAGGAAAAAACACAAGGGTGTGACAAGTTTGGTCCTTGAGAGGAACAGCAGGCCATCCATCTTTATGCCACTTTTACTGTTCTTATTCAACATGATAGGAGACCCCTAGTGATGAATGCAATTCACATAATTAACTGTCTGTTTTTATTTATTTTTTGATAAGTATCCATTTATAAAATGACATCTCACATTTTTCCATTGAAGATTGTATTTTTAACTCTTGATACTCTCTCTTTTTTTTAATTTCCCAATTAAACAACTGTAAATTAAGTCCAAGGACCAGGCTTGGGAACCCCATGACATTTCAGGAATAACTGCCAAGTGGATTCAAAGGGTTTGATATCCAACATAGGTCTTTCTTCGACCAATCACGTAAGCGATCACTACAATGAGAATCAAGCCAGCCAGAGCAGCGCCAACAATGATTGGGATTAAGATGCTGGTGTCATCCAATGAACATTCATGGGCTGCAGATAAAGAAAAAGTCAGTCAACAGGTTGAACAGTGAGTTCCTAAATAAAAACAAATATTGAGAGAAAAGAGTGGAGCAGCAAAAAAGCAGTTCATGTTATTTGCCAATTGAGAAAAAAAAAAAAAAGTTGAGGTTTCCTGTCACAAAAATATTGCAACCAACATGCTGTAATTTTGGTCTTTTTTTTTTTAATAAAGTACCTTATTATACTGTGTATGTTGAGCACAAAATGACTATATTACTGACAGGTGCTTTGCAAACATAGATATCCTAAAAGATTTCACGCAACAATTTTTGAATGTAGTGGCTTACAGCCACTGTGCATAACATAACAGCCCTTTCATTAACACAGGGTTTATTAAAATGATCTGACTTCTGCAGAAATAAAACTCTCCACCTACAACGGTGATTACCTCCAGATTCAGGTGATATAGCAACAATAAAAACACATGAGGACAGAACCTACCTGTACTGAAAACACCCTTCTTCACACCAAAGGGTTGCACTTGTAAGTTGAAGACATAGAGGTTGAGCTGGTTGGTAATGGTGTAGTTCTGCTCTTTGTTGCACATGTAAGAGCTGCTGAGAGCCGCCTCCCACAGACTCAAGTTGGTGTTTGCCGCAGTAAACACACCTTGGAAAGAAACGTATATGAAAGACATCTAAACATCAAAAAAAAAAAAGTGTTGTTGCCATTTCTGGATTTAATGGATAAATATATGACTCTTATTACCAGAGCTTGTATTTGCAGTGACGTTCAGAGCATGCAGGCGGAATTTCTTTGTGTCCTGTAAAAATACAAGTTTGGAAACTGATTTCTGAAATAGCCCCTTGTGGTAGCTCTCAGAGCAAAATATATATACATATGAGTATATGTTCTATGTTAATGACTGGGCAGTTTTTATCATATGTAGTTCTGCAACCGTCTTCCACGGATCTCACTCATTTTTATTTGTATACATACTAGGGATGCACGATAACTGTTTTATAAAACCGATACCGATAACGTTCAGCTCCTAAAGGCCGATACCGATAACACACACATATACCTAAGATCATTACATCAATACTATGAACAAAATCAAAAATAGTTTTGACTTTTTAAATGAACAGATATCTATTTTTTCCAAAGAAAAACTATTGGCAAGCCTCTTAAACATTTTTGTAAAGCTATCAAACAATCCTAATTGATATCTCACATTAACTTAAATAAGGTGCATTACTTACCGATATAAAAAAATAGAGGCTCCTTGAACTGATGGAAATACATGCATCAAAATTACAAACTGAAAAAGATTAACATTTAAAGGATTTTGGCTTGTGGTTCCATTAATACTAAAAATACATTAATACTAAAAATTAACTTTTAATTAAAGTAAATGAGGTTCAGTAGTTTTTATTTTTTTTATCTCATGGAAGCTTTAGATGAGAGGAATGAGGGAGAGGAGAGGGGAGGGGAGGAGAGACTGCTGCTGGCTTGCGTATGTTAGCATTAGCTTCCATTAGCTCACATTAGCGCGATTTCAAAACTCCATGGAAGCAATTGTTATGTTGTAGGTAGCCAATAATTTCCTGTTTTTGGCCCGATAGTTATCGGCCCTATAGTTATCGTGCACCCCTAATATATACATTTGTATTTAGGGAGAAAATAATCACACGAAAAGTTACACAATTGTTGATTTCGGTGTACTAGCTGTGACAATAGTCATTAAGCTGCAAGTAAGTGGTGAAACTGTAGTTTACTGAAGTAAAATAAGTAAACAAGCTTTAAACTTCAAAGCTTATTTATTTAATTATTCTATCTGAGGTAAACTGAATGGTTAAAGTACGGTTATTTGACAAACTTTTTTTTTTTTGAAGCAGATTAGTTTCTGATCTCATCTGAAACTCAGTAAGAGTTTTTTGAATGAATCCTCAATTCAGCTAGAAAGTTGAAGGTTTTAGCTCCATATTCACAAAACAGATAAAAACTGTCTCTCTTCTTGACAGGAAGTAAATAAGTGAATATTTCCAAAATATTAAAGCATTACTTTAAAATAAAAAAGCAGACATTTCAAGAGAAGTAAAACCTGTTGCTTGAGGACTTACATTGGTGAAAGTGAAATGTACGGTAATTGCACTGGACACCAAAACCAGCTCACTGCTGTCAACTCCACAAATTCCAGAGGCTTTGGTCGTATTGGGATCAAGGTTCATTTCCTGATATTTCTAAAACAGACAAAAGGGAGGCAATCAAATCAATCTGTTTCAAAAGAATCGTTTTTTTCCCCCCAACAAAAAACAAAAAAACAAAACAAAAAAGGCTTACTAGGATTTCAACATAATAGTGTACGTGAACATACCCCTCCTTGCTCGAAACCAAGCCGCAGGCCAAACTTGGCCAAGAGACAGGCTGTGCTGTTGACATCGGGGTTAACGCTATAATCCCCAGTGGCTGGTGGGGGTAGGGTGGGTGCTGGGGTGGTAGGTGTGGTAGGGGCACTGGAGGTGGTGTTTGTGACAGGTACTGCAGTTGTGGTGCTGGTCATATGAGTAGTTGGAGAAGCGGTGGTTGTGGTTTGGTCTGCTTGACAACTGGTTACTGTATGAGGAGGAGAACAAAGAAAAAAGATCAGAAAAAGAAATAAAGGAAAAATATTATAGCCAAGAGTTTAGATGTAGCAGCATCTGGACTTACAGGTCACACTCTTACTGCCATTAACGACAAAGGCCTGCATAAGGACGTTCCACAGGGTCATACTGACGTTCACAGCTTCAATTGTGTCTTTACTTTTGCAAGAGTAGCAGGTGTCCAGGTCTACATTTGTAATTTCAGGCTTCACGGTCACATTACGAGTCTCTACAAGAAACAAGGGGGGGTTGTTCAGTTGCCTGTATATTTTTTGTTTGCAATATGAGATCTGAACAGTGGAAGTTACCATTTGATAACGAGTTTGGGAACAGGGTGGAGTCACTGAGGTTGTAAGTAAAAGTCATGAGGTCTGCCTGGTAAATTTTTCCATTCAGACTGAAGTCCGTACTCCAGGAGTGCCCGTCTCCAAATCTGAGCGTCAAGGTGGATGCTGTAGAATCACATTTACTGGCACTTGCACTGGCATCAGCAGGAAGTTCAAACTTAACTGTTTCAGTCTGAAAGAGAGCAGAGTTACCAGACTTATTATCCAAATTTATTGGACTTTTAAAGTTTCAATATGAGTTTCAGTTTCAAATATTCAAAATATCTTTGTCCCATCCAACTCTTAATTTTTTATAGATTTTGGGAGGAAAAACAAACAAACAAACAAACACACAAAACAAAAAAACTAGCTAAAAGTACTGGAGCTCATACAAAACCGAAACTATCACAACATCTTGTGCATTGCAATGCTGAAATCATGAACAAAGAGCCAATAGAAAAAGCAAACTTATCTTTTCACTTAAATATTTCCTCTAAATATTTTCCTAATAAGCACATATGGTCTTGAACACTCATTTCAAGTCTTGTTCATGAGAACATGATGTTCAGTATGTAAACTATGGTCCCACTTTATATAATATAGACAATAAATCTGGGTTTTAAGACAGCAATGATTAGGTGATAATAAATGGATGTAGCCAACCAAGAAGGAGGAACATACAGACATTGATGAAATGGTGAAAGAATAGATAATAAGGTTTGGGCAAAAAGGGAACAAAGAAAAAAAAGAAAGAAAAAAGAACATGCCAATTATCCAGTATGTGAACATTTAATGGAAAACAAGTCATCAAAACAAGTGAAACTCAGACTCTGTAATAAAGAGCTGTCACTTCATGACGACAGCACTAAAAAAAAAAAAAAAAAAAAAAAAAAAAAAAAAAAAAAAAATCAACCAATTAGTCTACTAAGGAAGTCACTGTTCGTTACAGCAGCCCTAATATACTTTGCATGAAAACTAAATTCATGCTAGCTACATCAACATTTGCAAACCAACTGAGTGTGCAGATGTGCACATAGTTTTATTCATAGTAAATGTGGGTAAACTGCACCAAGGCTCCACATGGATGTCTCCTCTTCACTGTAAATAAAGGCCACTAGGCCACTGTAATTAAATTTAAGAAGAATTATCACTTGGTTTCTTGCAAAAATGGTCATGCTTGGGATGGCCACTCTGGTATATCAACAGTCACCTACGTATGTACATTTGGTGGACTTATATTGTATTTTTTTTCCTAAATAATACAAAATAACAACTCTGCTTTTATTGGATGGCTGTGAGCTGTTGAGTGAATTAGGTCTTCTTTTCACACACAGACATGTTAGATTGGCCTCTCCGCTTTTGCATGGACAGACACATTCTCACACACAAACATTATATATATCAGATGAACTGCCACTGATGAATGGAAGGAACGCCTATTCGTGACTTTGATTTTTTTCTGTCAGGGTTGATATTGCACTTTACACTAATTTGCAAACTGTTGCAAATCTTTTTATCACCATAATTTCGATAAGTTCACAATTTCTTTTAATTCTAACTCACTTCCTAATGGTTTTGATTTTGTTCCGTGAAGCACTTAAGTTATACTTGTGTTTGAAAGATGCTATGCATATATTGAAAAAAAAAATTAAAAAGCTGGTTTGAGTGGCTTTTCTTTGACTTGTTTTCTTTGTTGAAACAGTGGATGTTGTTGACCGCCAGGGACTGTTGGAAATGGTTAAATTTAATACAGGTACTCAGCACAAGATGTTGTGGCTGCTATGAATTTGGCTTCGTGATTGACACGTTGCTCATGAATTTGAATGGTGTCTCTCCTTAGGTAGTGTCTTTAAACCTTTGCTAGGTTCAGAGGGTGCTTTAGATTGTATTTGTCATACAGCATCACGGCTGCTATACAAAATAATTTTACTGGCAGCACTCTGGAGCTCAGTGTCTCAACAAATCAACAAGTGAGTACCAACAAAAAGGAAAAGTACACTGTCTCTAAAGTCACTCTTTGCTTAGTCTTGTCTAGGCTACTGCAGAAACTTAGCAGTGCAATGTGACGGGCTCCACAAAAGAGGACCCACTTTATCTGGAGAAAATTAATTCTTTAAATACAGAAATATAAACATTCTTATTAATTGTTCAGAAACTGTTGAATCTCAATCTGCATCAGCCGATTTAAACTGGAACTTTAATACCATGATATATTTAAGTATCTGCCACTGAAAAATTTAGGAAGTGTGTACTTAAGTACTTTAATTGTTCATCTGACGTGGTCAACAAAATTAATAAGTCTAACTTTGACAAAACTAGTTAAATCATCAATTATTGCTTGCTGTTGTTAATGACACTAACAGTATCTTAATAGATTGAGGTTTACAATTCAGCTGATGTGCAAAATAAACTACATTAAAACAGCTTATAGGTCAAACTATTAAAATAGGGTTAAAATATTTCTCGAATTGTATACATCTCTGTAATGATCAATATTTAGCTGGTGAAAAGTAGCAATATAACAATGGAAGGATATCCACCAGGAAAACACACTACTAGAAATGCTGAATTGCAAGAAGCTGCATACTTTTGTCCTGACTCCCTTATTTCCCTTTTCCATGCTGACACTTGCCTCCACAGCAGTGATGCCATAGTCACGCTGTGAAGGGTTCTTGATAACAGAGAGCAAAGTAGCTTTCATATACTAGCAAAAACATTTCAAAATGACTTATAACGGTAGGTTTGAGTTACAGTTAAACAACTTGTTACAAGGAAACATCTCAAGGTTAGTGTGATGGCAACCAGACACCCACCTTATTGTCTTTTCCTTCATATGAGACTGAGAAGTTGAGCATCAGATTGGCATAGAGGCACAGTTTGTCATCTTTTGTGACATTCACCTCAATTCCATGTGACAGCTTGGAGACTGAAAAAAAAAAAAATATATATATATTTTTTTAATTTAATTTCAAATACATAAATATCAAGAGATATCACTCTAGGAGAACTTATATATTTTCTTAAAAGGTGTCACCATCAGATGCAGCGCTCCACAAGTTCCTCTATCACCCTCTGAAAATTAGACCCTTTTTTATGTATAAAAATGTTTCTCAAGCTACACCCTAGCTTGAAAAACATTTTTATAAACGAAAAAAGAATCCAATCTTCAAAGGTATCCGATTATTGCTCTGATATATAAAAAAAAGCTATTAAATTAACTGCTGTAACCAACTAACTATTGAACATTATTAAAACTATGACGGATAGCAATCATCTTTGAGGAAGGAATGTGGTTGAGGAAAAAAAAAATCATGAATGATCATGTTGGAGATCACCTAAAGGTTTGGTGAAGTTGAACCGAAGGAAATTAATGAGTTACTACTGCATTACTATGAATGCAGACGATTGATGTCCCCATCATGTCGACTGCTTACAATGCAAGGGGCAGTGTTATGTTCTCAGGTTGCTTCAGTTGGTCAGCTCTAGATTCAGCATATTCATGTGTCCAAAAAAAATTAGGTCAGATGACTACCTGAATATACTCAATAACCAGGTTTTTGTTTTCCCCCCTTCTAATGTCCTGGACATAATCCAAGATGGCAATAACCAAGATTCATCAGGCTCAAAATGTGAAAAAGTGCTTCAGTGAGCATGACACATCATTTTTGCACGTAGATGGGCACTGCAGAGTTCAAACCTTAATCTTTGGTATTAGACTTTATGGAGCAGTCTACCTTGCCCATCAAACACAATATTGGTGGAAAACGAATGCATTTTATCCAGACAAGATACACATTTCAGCAGTAATAGCAGGGATAATTACCTTTCCACTGATTTAACTTTGTTCAACAGAGAGAACAAGGTCTGTTTTGGCTAACCATAAACGTATTAGTCTTTGTCATTAACTAAGTTGGTTTTCAGACTTAGAATAATAACACGGCATGCAACACTTATTCGGGGCACTATGTCACAGCCAATCAAGTCCTGTGATAGCCTATCGGTATATTGCAAGTCATATAAAGTTATTCAGGCATGTGATTTACAATGGAAACACCGCTGAAACTTCAGATAAGAGCTCCAGATATTTATGCCCTTTGGACGTTAACCTTCGAGAAAAAAAAACCCTTATAGTTATAGTTAACCAGTAAATTATATCTTAGTTACAGATTAAAACTCTACGTCACAACAGCGGCTACAGTAATATAAATGTACATTTGCTTCATTAATATAGAAGGCTAGCTGGAATTATCTTGTGAACTTTAAGCCCGTCTTCTGATCTCGGCTGCTTTAACGCCCGTACATAATCACGTTTAAGTACCGCTTTTCTCAAGGCTGATAACTACATATAATTTTAATTTACCGGTACAGTTGTGGCTTTGCTGTCAGGTGCTAACTTACCGTAAACTGCAAAAATGATGCTAACGCTAACACAGCTAGCTCAAAAGCGTTTTATTTTGAGACGGTGGGTTTATTTAATTTTACTGGGTCTACGGTTTAATATTTTGCTTAATTTGCTTTGCGTTTTATACTGCAACTGTTATTTAGTAGCAGATATGAGTCAGCCAGTTCCAACTTTTAATCCTGAACACGAGCCACAGCTATCAAAACAAGTGTTACCTAACAAACCAGCTAACGCTCAGGTTAGCCGACGTTAGTTGCCTTCAACGTTCTCAGACAACATCGTTTACGCCTTGGGTGACGTTAAAGCTGCTACTTTATTATGATTGTTTGTCCGCGAGAACAGTAGTTATGCCAACAAATTATATTTTTGTGTTACATGGCTGTTTCAATTTAACGTTGACGCAGGTAACAATTACCAGTGCAGCCACAACATCACGACTATGACTCTCCTGCAGTTAGCAGCCGATAATAGACGCACTTAAAGGTCTTCACATTCGGCTAACACATTTAGCACCAAATAAGATGTTATTTTTCCTTTAAAGTAGCATTTAGCCCAAACCTTGAGGTACCAGGCCCAAGCTGTCCCATAAGTTTAATCGCGTCTCTTCTCAGAAACTGACCTCGATTTTCTTTCTTTTTTTTTAATGACAAAGGTGCCGTGATGATACATACCGATTCCAAAGGAGAGGAATAAAACTAAAGCAGCATATCGGGACATCGTCGCCAGTTTACTCGGAGTTATCAGTCACCAGGGAGAAAATGAAAACAGTCAACAGGACAGCTCAGTCAGCGACGTTTGGGATGCAGATGTCTCGAGTCGACTGTACCAGGAAATGGAAGTCATATGACAAGAGGGCAATGTGTCAAACCCAGAAGAAGAGCAGACTGCAGTCCAGCACTTCTCCTTTACCGAGTTAATCATTGCACCGGGTTTGTCAACGCTTACGTTTAATGGCAGTTAAAAAATAAAGCGTTTACGAATGACACCCGCTCACACAAATACAATTGAGTTTTCATGGAAAACAGTGGTTGAAAATGAAAATTCAATTGAAAGTGATTTTAATCTTGAGCAGTAAATCTAACAGACTCATAAAAAAAGAAAGCTATGACTAATCAATCCTTTTTTGAGGCAGGCAAGTGGAGGCAGTCCCCCTCCACTTTTCAGCTAAGTCTGCAAGCCTCACATAGAGATTCACAGAAACAGAAAAGAGAAAGGAGAAAGGGTTTTGTATGACACTCGACTCCTGATACCTTGTGCTTTTAGTATACCTAAAGGTGAACAAAACACTTGAGCGGTTGACTGTCAGATGGGTCTTTTAAAATATCACTGCTGTAACATGTATAAAGGAGTA
This sequence comes from Hirundichthys speculiger, assembly GCA_018398805.1. Classification (NCBI taxonomy): domain Eukaryota; kingdom Metazoa; phylum Chordata; class Actinopteri; order Beloniformes; family Exocoetidae; genus Hirundichthys; species Hirundichthys speculiger. The sequence continues at coordinate 1,554,273 of JAGFBZ010000849.1, read as the reverse complement.
CAAAGGAAAAGAAAAAAAACAATTTTGTATGCATATACTTGTACAACAGAACTGGCCAAGCAGTTTGAATACGCCCTGTAACAAAAGAGATCTTCCTTTTATGGCACAAACTCTGGTTTAAACATTTTGTGTTCATGATCACGGCTTTATATGGCCTTTGGAAATGGCCTTTAAAACTGGAAAACTTGACTGTAAATAACACATTTAACACATATTGCCCACATTAGCAGTTCCCCACTCCCACATTTGACACTGGCTGAAGAAACAAGCATCAGTTTAATATTTTAAATCCTTTTTTTTTTTCTTTCTTCTATTCAACATGTGTTACAATTAGAGTATTGTTAGGTGTGTCAACATTTGCTGTGGATACTGGATGAACAAAAAGGGGGGAAAAAAAAGACTTGAAAACAAAGAGCATATTGATTCAAACTATGGACAATGCATCTAGGTTTGAAAATAAATATTTTTCCTCTCCATTAAAAAAAAGGAGTAAACTGAACTGTGTGTCTTCTCTGTCCCAGCTTTCCAAGAGGTACTGGGACGTAAGGACAATATTCTCTTTTTAATGGGCATGCAGTCCACAGGATCACAAGACCCCTGACAAAAACCCTGTGGTGCAGTAGCCATTCGCTTGTCGGTCGCTGAGGGGGGAAGATGACAATTGTTAACATCCACTGGAGCAAAAGATTTAGAGACCGATCACTCAGAACAGCTTTCATTCTGACTGGATCAACTGCTGTTCTTTTCCATTCTCTAGGCCACATAGTTGTATTGGTTGGAGTTCTCCTTGTCACGCTCCATGTAGTCCCTGTCAATAAGAGACTCTATCCTCTTCTTTAGGTCAGCAGGCTGTGAGGGAACAGGGGAGACACACAAAAGTGAGCACGTAAGGCAAATACAAATATTACAGAAAGATTTGCACTTTAGAGTGTGAGGTAAATAAATCCCATTTCATTTTTCCACTTCATTGTCAACTTATCTTCAATAAAGATTTATATGATCTCTAACGGAACAACTTGAAGAGCCATTAATCTATTCACTCGAAAAGTAGTCTGGACTTGTTAATGTAAAAAAAACCTACTAAAAGAATTTTTGTAGATTACATTTATGCCCACTCATTCATAATTAAATATGGATTGTAGGAAAATGATAGCAATGTGAAAAAGAAATTGCAGCTTCTTTGAATCATCAGGTCTTTACCAGGTCTATAAATTAAGTGACCTTAAATGAACAACACGTGCAACTATTTTTTTAACAACATCTAAGACAAAATGCAGACGCAGTCTGTAAAACTAATAACATCGCTCCTGCTTCCATAGAATTTAAGAAGGAAAGTCATGGCCAAGTGCATCCTGATCAAATGCACTTGATTAATCAATCAAGCATGACCACTTCTAAAAATGCAGAAATCTAGACAATTTGGTGCTCATGAACATTCAGGTGCATGTTCACACCATAACAAAGTGGAAAGACATCAGCAATGACTTTAGAAATGCCTATTCATGTTGCCCATCAACATTGAAAGAGATATTAGGGCATTTCCAAGCAGTCTGGAGTCCTTCATTCTGTATATGTGCAATAAAGATTAGTCACAAGCACAAAGTATTCAAGACAATTCGCTTATCTTCCCAAGAGTGGATGCCCCAGCAAGTTCACCCTAAGGTAAGACCATAGAATACTCAGAAATGGCAAAATTCCAAGAGTTATATCTCAGACTCTAAAGGCGTTATGTTAGAAAGTTAAAGGTCAAATATTCCTGACAGTAAAATTGCAAGAAGTTTAAACTAGAATGACTTGTTTGGAAGAACTGCCAGGAAAAATATTCTCCCTAAAAAAAAAAATGAATGAAAAAAATCTGCACTAATATCACAGCTTTTGAATCTTATGATCTACAAAGAGTTTGACAAGGGTTTTTCCTTAACCGATTTACAAAAACAGAACGAGGGAGAAACACAATGAAAACAGCAGATAGCTCTTTGTTTCTACAATCTCAGCCCAATAGTCCTACATTTGACACTGGGGTGACATAACCGGGGTGGGATTACATATGTCAACATATATGTGGGGGATAGTTTTGATTTTGGCAGCCATGGAAAATGGGTATCTAAAGTCACTGAGTCAACCATGACCTCCTCCGTATAACAAAGTATTTTGAAGTCAGACTATCTTTTTGACAGCTAAACCTTCACAATAATGGGTCAAGCAACTGGGCTACAACAGACTAGCTAAAACAAAAGAAACAAATCAAGGTGTCGTAATAGCTCAGTTAAAGTTCAGACCTTAGGAAGATTAAATGCTGTGATGGGACCTTAAAGGAACTGTAAATAAATGAATGCCTTCAAATCTCAATGAACTGATACATTTTAAAGAGAAGTGGAGTAAAACTCAAACACAACAATCTGTGAAACTAATGACATTTTACAAGAAATAATTCATTCAAGTTATTGCTTCTAAAGGTAGTTCTACAAGTTATTCAACTATAGTTTGCTTTGTTTTCTCACACTTTAATTCAGAATTTTGGCTTCAAAACAGGATAAGGAACATATCAAATCAAGTCAAAAGAAAGAAGATGCTCACACATCAGTCCTGGCTATTTTAAACACAATTTTATCTCACATTTGTAATTAGCAACTCTGTGTTTTGCTAGAGCTGTCAAGAGAAAAGCTCATATTATAGGTGCTCTGTTGTTTTTTATCATAGTTGCAGACCCATAATCGCACTATGGTAACAACAACCCTGCATCAAGGTAGCAATAATATCAGTGACATTGTCAAGTCAACAAAAAAATATGGTGACACAATAGGTAATATTGAGACAGCAAACATTTTTGAGGTCTTGTACATATCTTTTATGCCTGTCAATAAAGCAGCTGTCTGCAACTGACTAGCCTACTTTCCAGTAACATAAAAAGATAACCTTAAGAAACCTAAACTGATAAACCTCCAGGGTGATTATACAATTGCAAATGGGATGTTAATATATGATAACTGAATGAACAAGAAGTTGATTCAAAACAAGAAAAAGTATATCTGTGACAGACAAAATATCAGGAAAGTTTCTAAATGTGTTTAGCCATAATAACTTATGACACACACACTTTATCCCGCCATTTTGTGTTGTGGTTGACGATCCAACAAAGGCTGATAATGTTTTACAAAATCCTTGATTTTACTCCAACTATTTATTCTTTTATTTTAGGCCACTTTTCTGTTGCAGCAAAAAGACAAAAAGGAAAAAAAAGATTAAGAGTTACCTTAACAGGAAACTTGAGCTGATTGTAAACCTCAGACATCAAGAGATTATGGCTCAGAGTCTTCCTCATTTTCATGATCCGCACAATGGCAGCATCGATCTGGTACTGACGATCCTGAAAGACCCTTTCTGTTGTGCTCGCCTGCTCCTCCACCTGGGATAAAACCAGTAAAAATCACTGTCTAGATTAATACCTAGAAGTTACTAATATTCGAAATCTGTCTGAGACCACGTTTATACCGTTTCCTTCATCTGAATCTGATTAATCTTGATCCTGAAGAGCTTGTGTTTGAAGTCATTATTGCAAGAAAACTTGTCCCCATCCTCCACATCTTTGCTTTTTGGGATTTTGGTGAGAACGCGTGCTTTTCCGCAAGCAAGTGACTGCAGCGTCCGGCGCAGTTCACTATCCTCTGTGAACCAAAATACACAGACACTGATCAACATTGATGAATAAAGGGAATGTTATTTCTGTTAAAACAAAAACAAAAAACAAAAAACCCTATAAAATCACTGTGCTGTCAACCTAATACTGTGGTATTACAAACCTATTCCTGTGGCCAGTTTGATTTCCTCCAGAGTGAATTCCTCTCCTTCATTAAACATCAACAGCACAAGAGTTTGAAACAGTGACACCTGAAGCTCCTTCTTGCCCTTTTGGAAGAAAATCAAAAGAGAACAATTAGTATTAGACTATAGCCACCAAGTGCTCAAAAGGTAACATAAAAGAGTTGCATACCTCTTTAAATTCAGCTTTTAAGACACAGTGACCTAATGTTGACTGCCACTGCAGCTTCCTGCCGCTGTGTTTGCCCAGGTAGAAAGTTTTAAAGATCTCTTGCAGTCGCACCATCTGGACAAAGACAACAGATGTGCAACAAAGCATTTATTGCATGTATGGTTATAAAAACACAATGTTCCAAAGATATCAATATTTGCTCCGGACTAACCTCAGGAGGCAGGTGCACTTCCATTGGGACATACGTTGGCCAGTAGCCCATAGTGAGGATGTTCACCGTCAGCTCAATGTTGCCGGGAATGTTTTGGCACTGCATGTACTACAGAAGAGCAGACACATGTCTTTACCACCTGCCACTATCTGCAAATGTTATATCTCTTTCTCTATCTCCCTCTCTGATTTTCAGTCATATATTTTTATTATAAACTGATTTGTTTTTGGGGATTCAATGAACACTTAGGAGTAGAGATAAGAAAAAAAAATTCTTTCAGGTGCCACAGAGATAATAAGGATTATACACAAAGCAGTCATAAAATAATCAAAATAGTTGAACACTATTAAGCAAGATGGACAATTTGGGAAGCTTCTCAGTTCTGTTAGTCACTTCAATATTTGTTGACATTAAAAGTGGTAGGAATATGCTTCTATTTCAAGATAATTTATATTTGATTGGCGAGCTATCAGATATCATACTATGATTTTGTAGTCAAAAGCAACCACAAGATACACACAGAGATAAAGATTTATATTTTTTAATGTGAGCTTAAGGGATGAGTCATTACATTTGCGTGTCATCTGCCTCACCTGGCATCAAAATAATCTCGTCTCAAAGACATCTAAAGCCTACGCTGTAATTTTGTACTTCCTCACAGTGTAACATGCACTACTTTAACTGTGACTGCAACAACTGCTGCTGATCCCTTTGGGATGCTGTGTTTCCATGACATACTGATTTACTCAAATATGTCTGTGGTAAAACAAAAGATTAATGAAATTTCATGGGATGTAATTTTATTAAACTTTTTAATGCTACTAATGCAATAAATATTTTTGCCTGTGTAGTTGCCAATATAAATATATATTTTGAAAGTTATTTTTTTGTCAGTCTCTCTTCTGATTTGCATTATGATGTTATATGTATTAGAGAATAGATTCTCAAAACATGTTGAAAGGCTGTGAACTGCTCTTTATTTACCTGTAGAATTAAAATGTTGAACTGTTTTTACATCAGTTTTATGTTTACAGGGCTCCATGACACAATGGAGTAATTTTCAATGCAAGAAAAAGCCAACACTGCCCCCCTGACTGTAATGCTGTAAATAGTTACTACTATGCATTTAGCCTCAGATAAGGCAACTGTGCTGACCAGCTGGGTATCTAACAATAAGGAAAACTGCTCTGCCTTCATCACAGAAGTGCGTATTCCCTGGATGCCCGAATTTGATTAACTTTGGCAGCCTATTTAAATTGTGGAGGAATAATGAGGTGAAGAACATCTGGATTAATTTTGTGAGGGGCTAAATTGAAATGTGGTCCTACAGATGTTGGCAGGGCTACAAACAAAAATCAGAGAATGACCTTTATCCTCTGAGAACTGAAGGGCCAAGTTTTGAATCTCATACTGAGGGTACTGGGGACTCTATGTTCCCATGGTTACTGGATTAACATTATGTTTGAGAAACACACTGTGAACTAATTTTGTGAAGTGCTAGCATCTCATCACAGATGTTAGGTGGCTATGGGCTCAAATGGCAGGGGTGCAGACATGTGATAAACAGTGGGAGGACTACCACCATGACCCACCTCACTTTTAACCTGGTAGATTTACAAAGTGTCACGAGAGACAAGTAAGACTAACAGATGCATCACTGCCACAGATCATCAACAACAAACTGACTCACTGTTTCTTCTGCTACCATGTTCACTGAGTCAACAGCTAAGTTTCAAAATTAAACAGTTTTGGCCACAGATTGAAGGTGGCAGAAACTGTATATTCAGTCATTTGTGTGTAAATTCATTCACATCTAAGTGGTTTGGTTCAGTTAAAACAAACTAATGCACTTAATTTAAGCAGCATCAGAACAGTCAATAGATGTCAGTGTATTAATTCTTTTTTTTTTTTGGTCATGTGTCGCATACAGTTTTGGCTCCAATTTTAATGTCTGCCTCTTCTGTGTGTGTTGTAGTATAATTAAAAGCTCCAGAAGCACTTACTGAACTGGAGCAACATCCAATGACTTCTGTTTTCAATCGCCATTTGAAGCAGCAACTTAGGAACTTGTTAGTAACTTGTATTTCACAGATCCATTTGTGGACCTCTTGGGTACAGGCGTAAACACTCAGCTACTGTGGCCTCCCTGTATGTGCTGTTGTCCTCACCTGTTTGAACTGAACCATGATATCTTTCGAAAGCTCCATGTCCTTGAACATTCCTTCTAGTTTGCTGGTGAATGCTGCTCCACATTCTGAGAAAACATCAAGAAGGTTTATTAGTAGTCAATCTGCATTTCATTATCAATGTTAGGATTTTCTTTTTGCAGTCTCTTTCATCTGTGTGTATGTTCAGACGTGACAATGCTGAATTTGGACTGACCGTGTTTCAGTTTTGACAACATTGATTTTTCAGCATCTACTGAGGCACTTTTCCCAACCAGCAACCTCTTGGCCAGATCCTTTTTATAAAAGGCCTCAAAGACATCTTTACCTACAAAAACAAAATATTATTACAAAACAAAAAGCCACTATTGGGAAGAAAAAAAAAATGAACAAAAACAAAAGTAACAGCAAATATTACCATAGATGAATCTAAAGATAATCATGATCTTATCCAGCATCTTCTCCAGCTCTTCATCTGTTGCTTCTTTGTTTCCTGCTCTAAGCTTTGAATCTACGTGTTTCGCTGTGAAAGAAAGAAAGCAAGACATTATGACATGTTTATTTACTCACTGTGTAGCACTGACGATTAGAGAAAATCATTAATCTTAGTTACTAACCTATGAGTTCTGCAGGTTTATTTGGCCGTTTGTTGATGAATGTTTCAAAAGCCTCCTTCATGGCGTTAACAAACTTTTCGTTCTTCACGAAGCACACATCAATGATGTGATCCACCTTATCTTTGAAGTCCAGCAACTCTTGCACCATTGTTTTGTCTTTTTCTGGGTTGATTACGATTGTGCTTCCAAAAGCCTGAACATGATTTGTTAAGACAGGAAAATAATAGAAAACTGAGAAAAAAAATGTCCTGAATAATTGAACAAAACAACTTGGCAGAGCTTAGCATGTTCATGCTAACTTCTTGTTTGTGAACATTAGTACCAACATACCTTTATGTACTCTATCCAGTGCTGCAGGAGCACCTGAACACCACCTCGCACTCGACTGAAGAGTTGATAGAGAAGAGACAAATCCTGAATTCTGTTCTCATCCAGCAAGTGAGTCAGCCCTGCAAGTTTCCAACAGAACACAGTCAGAGTAATCTTCCCACCAGCCAATTTTCAAATGCACCTCGGACATTTTCTTGGTGCTTAAAGTGAATCAGTTGATGCAATATTTGTTTACCTTTTTGGAGAGTTGCAGTGAGATGTTCACCCAGCAGCTGCTTCTCCACAGTAGCAATGAGTGGTTTTCTGAAAGAAAGAGGAAAGCTCAGGTTACACATGTACCTATAACAGTTGAGTTTCACACTAAATGTTGAAGATGAATACTCACTGTGTGCTCTGGTCAAGATATGTGATTACTCTGTCTGCCTCCTCCTCTAAGCGTTTGTTGACATGATGGAGATACTCTGGTACCTGTTAAATAAATAACAAAATGAAGACAGAACAGAAAAAAACAAACAAACAAACAAACAGGAAAAACGAAAACAGTGACATATATAACCAAGTGTTTCTTATCCACTTCTTTAGACATGAGCTCCACCAATCTGTTAAGGCACAGTTGCTATTTACCACTTATGCTTATGATTGTCAAAATGAAGCAATGACAGTCCTTTGGAAATGACACACAGTCATAGTGCACATGCAATATTTCCTGTTTTTATAGGATACAGTATGGCACGTAAAAAGTCACTGCAGAAGTACATTTTCTCATGTTATGCCTCAGCATGTTGTCTCATCAGTTTATATTAGAGCGGCTAGCGCTCTGTGGTGATGTGAACTATGCCAACAGTGGAGAAGTTTAAATAAAAAAAAAAGCTTCCAATGTAGCTTGAAGGGTTTTAAACTTAGTTTTGTTTAGTTGGTTTTTCATAGTCTAAGAAAACAAGTGCAGAATTATTATTGTGGGGAAAAACATGAAGTAAGAAAGTTTGGTTCATTTATGTAATAATATCATTATGTTAGACTCCTCTGAACATCTGATCAGAAGCCAAATTCACCAGTTGCTACTGGGCATGTTTTTGGTCATGTGACCCCAGATGTTAAGACTCATGTTGAAAGTGATATGCAAATAATACAATACATTAATATTACAAATATTCATTAACATATTGAGCTGCTATCACTTTAAAAAGAGTGCATGTTGGAAAGGGACTGTTGATGGATGTTCAGTTGTGACTATTTTAAAATATATATATACCTGAACAAGATTCTAAATTCTTTATATTTAATTCAAAGAAAACAAACAAACAAAAAAAAAAAAACATGATGCCTGGCACACTGCAGATATATTGGAAATTTTACCCAGTTCCATGATCCTTGATTTTAGAATTATTTCTTGTATCAACAGAAGTCAGAAAATACTACAAAATCCCCATATCAGTTACAAAAGGCCCTACATGAACTATGTGAATTAATAAAATTACTTATTTGCTCCAGTCATTAACCCAAAGCATAAATATATTAACTGGACAATATTTGGAAAACTAAAACATAAATACTTTTTATATTTTAAAACTACAGAAAGGCTTATTCTTTGAACGATGTCTTTATTACCAAAATAGTCTCTTGTTAATTTTCACAAATTAAATCAAAGCAGGTCTAATAGCCAGAACTGCACTTTGGTCATTACTAAACTGAGGGGGAGAAAAAAAACAAACAAAACAAGAACACAGGAAAAAACAATGCCTCCAGAGCATCAGGTCACATAAATCACCTCTCTCTCCTGCATCAGCCTCTGTCCCTCTGCAGCGTACAGTCGATTAGTTTCCTCCAAAAAGCGCTGCTCGAAGGAGTCTTGATAAATCTGTCACAAAGGGGCAGAGCACAGGTTTTATTAAAATCATTTGTCAACAGGACTGACAGCTCATCATCCGTCTGTGCAGAGTATAATAAGCTACACAATGACACAGGCACACCGTTTTAGTAGTACAGGACAAACATAAAATCCTAATAATCTGTCCCTTCAAATACACACTTTCAAGTTCATCACATTGTGCAGTGATAATAATTAATTAGTACCTGAAGGTCAGACAGCATGCTCAGCAGGCTCCTCAGCAGACTGCGGTCTATGGCCTCTCCATTTCTTTCTCTCTCAATGAGCAACAGAATCCCATCGATGGTTTTACTTTGGACCTTCAGATCACTGATGATGTAGAACCTGAACAGCTCCAGACCCATGTCCCTGCAGACCACAGCAGTTTGTTCAGCAACCAGTTTGACAGAACTTAGCCTCACAAAAGATACGTTAGCATTTATGTCACTGAATACTCACCAGATTGATGGCAGCATTGAATTTTGTAAAACATAGGTGCGATCCAAAAACAAAAATATACTTCTAATCATGATCTGCAAAACAAATACATTCATATTAAAAACAAGCTCTAAAAAGATATTCTAAGATTTTTTTTAAAGCCATTTCCTTGTTTGATTTTTATTTATTTATTCAAAGGTCACATGATTAATCTTACTTGTCAACTCAAGAAGTCTTCTGTTACTCAAAAGTCAGAAAAAAGTCATCTAGAACTTTTAAACACAAAGCATGTGTTGCAAACTGCCAGTGTTAAAAACACATCAACAGACTTTTTCTTTTGCCAGAAAGAAATTACTAGTTCTTGCATGTCTGTGTCACAAGACACTGTTGGAGCTGCCTCAAGTTTATTAAAATTCTTCAGTCAAAAAAAAAAAAAAAATCCAGTTTTTTTCCTGTTATCAGCCGCACATCCCATAATGATATGAAAAATGTATAAGTACAATTCCAAGAAAGCTGTTCTATACTGTAACACAACAAATAATTCTGACCCTCTTCTCTCTAATGATTTCTATCATGACTCTTGTGTCTTTCGCTCTGTTGGATGGGTTGCTTTAGCTGCTGTTTCACAATAAATATCACTCTATCTTGTCAAAGTTCAAGACGGTCATGTTTGCAAAACCGTCTACTCACCAGATGCTGCTGAGTCCTACATTTTGGAAATGTAGGACAGTGAATATTCAGTTTCTGTTGCTTGAATATGCAGTGTTGTTTTTATTGGATTTTTTTTAAACAATAACATTTTTTAAGTAATTTTTGGTGTTGAGTAAAAAAAGAACAAAAAGTTTGGAGCTTATTTAAAAACTGGCAGCTATCTCCTTTGTCACCTGGGCAGTGAGGTACCTCTAAGCACTCTTGCCACCTTTGAACTATCCCCAGAAGGCTCTAGAACAGTGGTACTTAACCTTGTTGGAGGTACTAAACCCCACCAGTTTCATGTGCACATTCATCGAACCCTTCTTTAGTGAAAAATAAAATAGGATATTTTTTTTTTTAATTCAAGACATAGGTATATGTTTTACTGGTACACAAAACTGGCCATTAGCATCACTGTGTTCAAAGAACAAAACCAATATAATACATGAACTGCATGAATTACACGCCTTATTATTGGTCACGGTGCTAGACTAACATTGCTTAACTTGGCATTGCAAATCATGCAGATAGGACGCTGACTCCCATCAAGTTACTGTTATACATGTGAATCCATATTGTACATAGTCATCCGACCACTTTCTTCTTTTGCTTGACATAGTTAGTAGTATGGATTAAAACATTTAAGAAATCCACAATGTACCATCACGACAGTCATAAATCAACTTCTAGGTGCATCAAATTCCCTGCAACACAGATTGGCCAAGCAATGTAATGTGATCACCTGTAGCCAGTGATGGCCAAGAGGGGCGTGTGATCATGAGTCACATGAGTCAGGTACGTGTTTTGACCTCCACCGAACCCCTAGGGTTCGATCAAACCCAGGTTCAGAACCACTGCTCTAGAAGCTCTGACCAGCCCTACACTTGGATTTTTGCATGGACCCTAAACTCGCACAAACATCACATTCTGGCATAGCTTTCATTTTAAAATTCATCACTGGAAATGATGGTTTGTTCTTCAGCTACATCTTAAACACCAAAAAGCAGTATAGTCCACAATTTCTAAGATAAAAGGAGGTACATTGGATGATGAGTTCAACAAAGAGGTTTTCTTTGACATTCATGAGGCTATACATTTATACCCCCAGATCAGTTAGTCAAAACCACGTCTAATAGTGCTGGGCAATATGATGATACATATCGTGAGGACGATAGAAAAGTGTGTATCGTGCCATTTCTCTTCTATTGTTTCTAATCTAATTTTATCAATTATTACAGCAAATATGTAATTAAATAACCTCCAATGATAAATTTGATAGAAACATATCTACTTCTACAAAGTAGCCTTTTATGTTTGCACTTTTATTCATGGTTAATGCCTTAAACAGAGTTCTCTTCAACCCTGATGTTTACTTTAGACACTTTATATTGGTTTGCAAACTTTGCACTACAAGGTTACAGATTTCAGAAAGTTGAAAAATAATTTGTGTTTATTTTTTATAGCTGAACTTCAGTGCAAAAATGTGTTTTTCCTCTCAGAAACTGTTGTGCACTTAAAAAAAAAAAAATGTGAAAGCTACTGTACCTCTGTACCTACCTGGTTTTGCTGCACTAAAATGTATGTTTGTGACAGTTCAGCTAAATGTCCTTTCAAAATAAAGTTGAAAAGTAAGCAATGAAATTTTTGTCAAACTTTTCAGAGAATAACTGAAAACATACTTTATTATGGTATATCGTGATATATATCGTTATCGTGATATAAAATAGTCCATATCGTGATATATGATTTTTTCCATATCGCCCAGCACTAATGTCTATAACATCAAACTTCCAAAAGATAACATCCAGGGTACGCAATCTGAGCTCAATTTTCTAAACAAATTTACACAGTATACTACTTGCAACTTGTCCAAAACAAAATTCAAGTTTTAGTTTTGCTCTTGACACAGTGGTGCTGGAGAGCAGGACTTCTGGGTACCAGTTGAAGTGCTGTGAATATGCTGCTGTACCAAGTGATAAATTTATGGCAGGAAGCTGCCAAATCTAAATCAGGTATAGAGTTTGATCCTTTTCACAAAAGCAGGTTTGGGCCTCAAATGGAAGATTAAGCTTCTTCTAAGGGAGAATTAAAATATTATTGTGCACAGTATTTCTTAAAAGTGATAGAACTTACCATTTGTCTGCAATGATCTTGCCAGCACTTGTCAATTTTCTTCAGGAAAAGCACACTGTCCAAGGCATCCGTAAGAATAAAGTTAAGTCAAACGTAAATATGAAAAATATTGATATGATGATACCTGAACCACATGTAATAACTCATGATTTAGTAATTCAAACTTTTAAAGGATATTCTCTGAATTGATCAATTTGTGCCTTGATGTGGTCTTCACACACGGCCCTCAGCTGTTTGTAAAGCTTGGCAGATATCTTGTGGGAGCAGAGGTTTTCAACAGCCTGTGGAGAAAAAACATTGCACATACATCATGACAGCAGAGTGGCTCCCTGCAGACCAGAGATATGAAATCACCTGTATCTTAGCAGGTCTGAAGTCTACTGGGCAAATACAAGCACAGATGAACAGCACCACATGACGTGTCCTCCTACAACACTGTGCTTGACAGCTGGTATTAAGTGTTTGTGTTGATACTCTATTTGTTTTTTGCCAATTGTAGCACCGTGTTTTATGGCTAAATGTCTCCATCTTTGTCTCATCTGTCCAAAACACATTGTTCCAGAAGTCACATATGGTTTAATAAGAAGCAACATTCCAGGATGTGCTGCCACGTTCAGTCTCTCAGAACTGTCTGACCCTTAAGTGAACGTACTGAAACATACACTCTTGGACACTGACAACTGTTTTGAATGTTTTTTTGTTTGTTCAAAACCCCCAACAGGTTAAGGCAGATGGCCACCCAACCTGAGTCTTGTACACTCCACTGCCAGCTCACGCGCTTGCTCGGGATGGTGGACTGCATCAAAGTGAAGATTTGATGCAATAACTTAGCTAGCCTTTTTTTTTTTTTTTTTTTTAAATAAATTGGCATTACATGAAAATAGAATTTTGGACTCAACTGGAACTGATTAGAGCATGAACTGCAATAAAGTGGATTATGAATTGAATTATGCTTGTCTTACAATGCATTGTACTGAGTCGGAACAGAACTGGCCCTTAATTGGAATATATGTAACTTCGCAAACTTTGAGAGCTCTCTGTGGAAAGTTCCTTCAGATTACTTTGTTGTGAACTGGCACTATACAAGTAAAATGAAATGACTTGTTCATGACACTGTGGAAAAATATACTTGTTGTATGGAAACTTGCTTTATAATCAGCCTGATGGGTAAAAATAATGGCTTCAGGATCATTTTGGATGTCTTTCCTCATTTAAATTTTCTAAAAACACAACTCAAAGCTTACGACCAGTAAACCGTCTAAACATGCTTTTATAGATGTAGGCATAGTTGAAGATGATCAATTAATAAAATGCATTTGATCAGCAAAACCTGGCTGCTCCTTACTTACTGATTGATTTTTCTTTTAATCACGTCCTGATCTATAAAAACCTAATAACTGAAAGTTTCTCCTCATGTAATCACACATCCAGCCTGTTTCCAGTGACAAACCAGTAGATCTGTAGTGATACCTGGTAAAGCTCTTCTAGATTGTACTTGATTGAAGTGCTGTTCTGTATGGCCTCCACTGCTTCCTTAAGTTTCTGCCAGGTTTCTTGTGTGTAGTTCTCAGGCAACTTAGGCTTTTCTGTGAGCAAATCAAAGCACAGCATAAGCTGACAATATCAAAGTATAGTGAGACAGTGAGCTCAATGGCAAGAGAGCACAATTTAAAACGAACTATGCATATATTTTTGTCAACTGTATTTGGAGTATAGCTGAATGACATACTCACATAAAATCAAGTATGTGGATAACAGATTGTGTTAAAAGACATTATACCACCTGAGATGCATCATCCTTCTCATTTTAAATCTTGGTTCAACACAAGTATACTAAAATAATCACTCAATAATCATAATTGAGATAACATGTTCAGTTAATCATGCTATTGATTTCAGGTCACATAATCCAGCCTTACTTTTTCATAGCTTACATTGCAATTATTTATTTACTAATTTTTTTCTTGTTTACATACTTTTTTCCACGATCAATGTGCTTTCTTTGTGGCTTAATTAAAACATGAAATCAAAGTCAGAGGTGTTTCAAATCATTGGTATGATATTTATCTGGGTTAATCAAGTATTGCCTAAGATGTGTTTTTCCAGGTTTTGGCTATGCTATATGAGAAAAGAGTGTCTAAGCTTTATCATTTATTTCTAAATGTGTGCCTAGCAGTAAATAAATATATTTTTAACAGGTTAGACAACTCTCATGTGCCTTAACAGGTTTTTTTTTTTTTTTGTTTTAAGAAACACCAGTCTCATTTTAGAGACACGTTTTTATAGTTCTTAGTTAATTCCCAACGTTAAATCATCAAAAGCATCTAGAAGCAACTAAAGACAAGCTAAATTAAGAATATTTTCTCTAATAAATGTACTGTTGTTCAGTAGGGACCAGACCACTGTATTATAACTTGTTATGGACTCTGAGATGAGGCTGCAGTAGAGCTGTCAGTGTTTTTCTGGAACTTGGATCGCGTCATCCATCAGTGTATCTGGTACCTCTGAAGTTCTTGATGACTAGTTTCTTGGCAGCACCGGGTTTACTGCTGGAGAAGGTACCAGATGCTGCGGTTTTCGTCAATCCGTTCGCGTGGTGCCCCACGCCGCCGGGCAAGAACATGGCTTTGCTTTTGTTATTGGAGCACGAAGAAGCGGCGGCGGCAGTAGCCTCCTCGGCCATTTTCACACCCAGTCCAATTAAATCCACCGAATCCTCAAACCTCAACTTCTTTTGAATGTGTAGCGAAGTGGGAGAGCAAGAGGAGGAGGATGGGGAAGAAGAATTGAGGGTTTTGGGAGGCGAAGAAGAGATCGTGTCAGTGGTTTCTTCCCTCTCTGAGCCGTTTATTTTCCTCTTCTTCGGAGATGTGATGTTACCACTGCCGTTTTTGACATCAGTAGACGCGGGTCTAACCTCCTGGGCTGGCGGTGGTTGGGGATTGGGGGAAGATAAACCTGTTGGAAACATGAAAAAACGGGAATACTAATTCTTAACAGCCAGTCTTCTGATCCGAAACTTCCAGAGTTGCCGGGATAAAGAGCAGTGTCCGAGAGCTTTTGTCTGTCTCGAAACGGGGAGGTTTTAACCAATTCTTTTATCTAGTATTAAAGAGACAATAAACTGAAAACTACTCAGCTTCCAGTTGAACCTAGCCTGGTCTCTTTCTTGTTATTGCTGGCACAAGAATAAAGATGGTTGGCTATTGCTTCCTCCTTTTGCTTCTCTTGTCTAACCGCGTCGTAAAGTCGCTAAATGACAAAGGCTGAGTGAAGCGGGCGTTAAATAAAATTATTTACAAAAAATAAACGTAACTACAGCATAAACGCGCTCACATGACAGTAAAACAGCGGTTGGTAAACACGAGAAAAGAATTTCGCTGGTGAAAGCTAGTCAGTGACCCCACCGGAAGTACTTTGTACAAAAGTACTTTTTTGCACAAGCGTGTGTGTGTTTTTCCAAACCGACTACAGTACCGTAACTTTTGAGGCCACTAGGTGGCGTCAAACAACGCTGTTCATTTCATATTATGAGACAGTTTTCTCTTGCGATCATAACGTGAGAAAAAAAAATGCTCAATTTGCAATTTTTAACATACAATTTAAAAAAAAAAACGTATACAAATGAAAATATGAAAAATAGGCTTCTTTAAGAATATAGCGCTCGAAATTGTAACTCTTTTTTTTACAGAGTGGAGTAGATAACCAACTTCTTCTCCTTTTATTTTATCCAAAAATCACTTTGAAAAGAGAATCTTTCTCTGGATCATTTGCTATCATTTACTGCATATTATGATCAACAATAGCCCCACTATATTTGCATATTCAAATGTATGATTTCAGGATACACAACACAAACAACAAGTGTGGGTAGGTGATTTTTAAGACATTGTTGTTAATATATTCGACAAAAATTAAAAATTGAAGCTCAAAGTAACTGAGATTTCTGTTGCCCAAAACCAATATATTTCATTTTTTAAAATTATTTTTCTCTTTTACCTTTTAAATTCTGTTGAATTTAAAAGGTATTTGTTAAGAATTTGTTTTACAGATGGAGCCAACCTTTTTTCTCTTAAATTAATGTTATTTTTTAGTCAAAGTGATTAAAAAAAAAAACATACTATCAGCATTATGGATTTATCAAAGAAGCACTGTGACTGATATTTAGACCACTAGGCAGCAATCTGTGGTAGTAACACACAACTGAAAATCAAATTTAAACCTTTAATAACTTATTTAAAAAATAAATTCTTTTCAAAATTTCATCAAAGGCAATTATGTAGGAGATTCAGTTCAATTCAATTCAGAAATACTTTATTCCCCAATAATTCCCAAATTGAAATTCGTTGTTGCAGCAGTTGTCATTATTTAATTATCTTTTTATTTATTGTACATGGTTATAGCTATGGACAGGAAGGATCTCCTCTGGTGATCTGTATTGCAATGAACCTGAAGAAGCGTCTGACTGAAGACACTCTTGTTGAATCACTGTTCAACAAAATCACAACGGCTATCTTTATTAGTGTATTCAGTTTCTTTCTACTTTTGGCTCTGATGCTGCTCCCCCAACAGACTGCAGATAAGATCGCACTCTCCACAACAGACTTACAGAGGGGACGCAACATTTTGCTGCAAACACTGAGGCACCTAAGTTTCCTCAAGAAATACAGTCAACATCAATGTTACTTCTCCAGTCCAGCCTGTTTCCAGGTGAACACCGAGGTATTTATACTCCTCCACCACCTCCACTTTTTCTCTTAGGGTGGAGATTGGATTCACTTTCACTACATTTAGGCATATCAATCTAGATCCACAAGCAAATTTCAATAAATTTCCATAATTTAACTATAATTTAAACAGGAATGCAACATTTTCTGAGTACAGTCGAACAGGAAAAATAAGGAAAAAAAAAAGATTTATTATTATTATAACAACAAAAACAATAATAATAACACTACTACTACTACTACTACTACTACTACTAATAATAATAATAATAAAAGCACTTTTCCTCGTTTGAAAACGCTATGAGTTTAAGGAAAGATTCTTCTTCTTGAGTAATTCTTTGATGACAACGACGTGATGTAGCTACAAGGAATTGTGGGAAGTGTCGTTTGTATCGGTTCTTTTCATTTAGATTGGTAGTGTATTTCTTATGTTGACGCAGACCAATTAAGGAAACACTGAATGTCTTTTAATTTATTAATTTTAATGTATCGTGAATGCAACTTTGACTTTGAGTTCTTCTACCTAGTCAGGAAACTTCCAAAAGAAAACTCACTAACCGTCAAACCTCGGAAAAAAAAAAAAAAAAAAACCGACTTGCCGTTTTACTGTCGTAAAATGACGCAACATTCATTCCGCTGGTCCGCAAGAGCTAAATACACGCTGAACTGCTATATCCAGTATATATTAATTTAATATTTTGATTTTATTGAGCAACATAACCAGCTTGACAGAGTGAGCTCGGAAAAGCGTTAAACTACCCGAAGACGGCAATATCGGCAACCAGTGAGAATGTTTAAAAAGTAGGTTTATAATTATTTCTGTTTTAGCAGTAGCTAGCAGCACCGTTGATTGGCTAATGCTAAGTATTTTGCAGTTGCACGCTGGCAGTTTATATGAATAATGTCCAGTCATTGAGACAAGATGACGACAGTTTGGGAGCTTTGTTAGATCATTTCTTATATTTAGAACTAGACGGAACCAAACCTAAGAATTCATCGATTATTAATTAAATGTCCAGTAACATTTCGCAGCATTTTCCCTTCTGCAATGCATTTGTTATTGTTACACTTCTGTTGCAATTGCTGTCAGTCTGAGAGGCGTTAGCAGTTTTTATAAACCTAACTGCCAATGCTTACAGACATTAAAACAGTTTCGTGAGGTAAGTAGTTTAATTTACCAAACTTTTGTACTTCAGTACGCTTGTAAGGTGCTTTCTTAAGTATTTTATTTGACTTTATTTACACTTTCATCTTACTATTTATTATTGGTAAATTGTTAAGTTTTCACTCCACTATATTTGTCTGATAGCATTAATTGCTTTATAGAAGTTTGGAGTTTTAAAATGATTAAATATTATTGAACTGCACAAAGTACTTGAAGACGATAGTACATAAATAAAACCAGTTCTGCCTAAGTCAGCAATAGTACCATATTGGCCCTAATAAAGGACGATATTTTATTCTAGAAATCATATTCTCAATAATGGGATCGTCTTGTAATCGAGGTCTAGACTTTCTATTGTCATTACACATCTAAAAAAGATGAAATCATAAAAATGGTGTAACAATACAGCAGAATGTTATCTCTGTGTGAGTTTTTCTATGATAATTGTTAAATAAAAAGTTGTTTTATAAATAACCTTATTGTCTTCAACATATTTTTATTTTCCCAAAACTGTATTTGAAAAATCGGTCGTCTTTTCATCGAGTCATTCTATATTCAGGCCACTATGGTACATGACATGTTGATGAAGCAGTAGTTTGTTTGTTTTTTGTTTTTTTTTTTATTATTCTCTCCCTGATATTAATTCCAATACTTGGGCTTTATATGTCTGCTGATTCTGGGTACTGATTTGATACTGTTATCTTTTTTATCTGCTTTTAAACCTGGGATTGCAAGATACCAAGTTTGTGGAAAGCGCAACTCGCATGTTGGCACGTAAAAGAGCGCGTCCAATTGGAATAAATGTGTGTCCACCTGGTCACATGTGGACAAGCGGCTCTACCTCTCGATTACGCATCACCGGATTACTTGCATACGTTTTTATTCTCTTGAGGTCAGAGGATGTCTGGTCAGCAGTTGTGGTGGATGTGGGAATAGTCACAGCCAGACACGTCAGTCTGTACAGCTGTGGCATGATCTCATTCTGATGTCTGCTGTGGAGGAAACCAAGGAGATCTTTGTCTCTGGTGTCAAGCTGGAAAAGGTTGAATGTGGGAATTTATTTCCAATATGTCTGAAACTGTTGGTGCTCGAGGAGGGACAGGAACATTAATTGTTTGTGATCTTTAAATGCGCATTTAATGATTCGTTCTGCAGTATTTTAAAAAGCACATCAGCTGCGCCAAGACGCACAACTGGTAACAACTGGATCTTACGCAGGTAAGATCCGGGTTTAGGGAGGTGGAAGATTGCATTCTGTTAACTGTTAGCTGTTTCACTCCCTCATCGGTGTGTTCAACAGCAAAACCAAAATGCTCCCACACCGGTGATTAAAAAAGTTTTTCCCAATTTCTCCGCTACCGCTGGACATGCCTGCTTGTTTTTTTTCTTTTTCTGCGTCTATGACCTGCAGCCAACCAGCCAAAGTGTGATCGGCTGGTCACTGTGAGTGAGCGGAGGCGAGTGGACATTAACATGCAGTGACGGGCCTGTTGCCTAAAAGGCACGCACGCTCACGTGCAAGTCAAATGCAAAGTTATTGGAACATATATTCCGCGGGACATAAAAGCGCATTGTCCCATGCAGGTCGTACCGTACCGTATTTTACAGAGTACCGTTGCATCCCTAATAAATATATATATAACATATATATATATATATATATATATACATATATATATATATATATAATATATATATATATATATATATATATATATATATACACAGAGAAATCTACAGTTGTCTGTCAATTTTCTGGCATTCTTTAAGGAATTTTCCTTGTTTCTGAAAAATAAACTCCAAAGTTTGCTGCTGCAGTTTGCCCCTCTTTCATTTTGATAAACTAGTGCTTTTTCACCTGGGAAAAAACGCTAAATAAAGTTTGCATGTGTTAATTTTTAGCAACATTCATGACACCTCCAGAAACCCCAGCCTTTCATAATGAGCATATTGCAGTTTTCCTGGCGGAATATTCCAGTCTAAAATAGCACCATTTTGCTGACATAATGCCAGTGCTAGTTTTCTCTATCCAACACCTTACATGCCACTACTTCTCCAGTGGGAGGTTCCAAGACAGTATTGTATAACTGTTATGTTGTTGGTGCGATGTTTTGAGGTCGCCTCTAATAAAGTTGCACGTGAATACACAGTGGATTTACATTTATTTCAGTATATAAAAAATACCACAGTTTTTATGCTGGTCCTATGATTTTATTTTGTTGTATTTATCTGCGGCACATTTTACAGACCAATCCGTGAAAATATTGCCTGACATAAAACTGGTCCATGGGACAAAAAAAGGTTGGGGACCACTGGCTTATAATACTTAAATCTACCAGAGAAAAGATTGGAATGTACTTCTAATCAAGTAGTACTTGATCTGCTAATGTTTGAATGTAAAAACTGAAATAAAACTGGATGGAATTGTACTTGAATTAATTTGAATAAAATGCCACATTGAAAGTGTAGATATTAGCCTAGTTTTTTTCTAACAACACCACCTTAACAGATTAGGTGTGATAATTGAAAATAACATATGGAAAAATAATCAGACTTAATTCTTCTTTTCACTTATTCTGCACATTAATCATTGTGCTTACTGCCAACATGTTGACATCAATTATGATTCTCTGTAAAATTATTGATGGACACATTTTTTTTGTTGTTGTGTACACAAACCCAGAGGACAGTAGTTTGGTAATGTGTGTAATGTGTCCTTTACTTGATTTGTTTATTAGCTTTCAACAACTCACAATATCATTTTTTTTTCCCTTTCATTTTAGATTTGACGAGAAGGAAAATGTGTCCAACTGCATTCAGCTGAAGACATCAGTGATCAAAGGCATCAAAAATCAGCTTTTGGACCAGTTTCCTGACATCGAGCCATGGCTCAATCAAATAATGCCAAAAAAAGACCCTGTCAAAATTGTGAGATGGTATGGTCATTTTGTATTTTTCATTATTGTCTCATGCATTTTTGTGAAGGGGATTGTCTTCAACAGTTTTTATTTTCTGTTTTCATTCCAGCCATGAACACATTGAAATCCTGACAGTGAATGGAGAGCTGCTTTTTTTCAGACAGAGAGAAGGACCTTTCTATCCAACCCTAAGACTGTTGCATAAATGTGAGATCTCCAAATACCAACTGTCCAATGACTGTAGTTGAATTTTCTTTTACTTAAATTCATTTATTTTCTGGTATTTAGATCCTTTCATTCTGCCACACCAGCAAGTAGACAAAGGGGCCATTAAATTTGTCTTAAGTGGTGCAAACATCATGTGCCCTGGGCTGACATCACCAGGTGCAAAACTCTATCCTGCTGCAGCCGACACAGTTGTTGTATCCTTTTATGTACGCTGCATGTTGAAAATGGTTACACCATCATTTAAGATGGACAAATTGCCTGTTCTAATTATTTTAATTTTTCCAGCTAAGCAATATAACCTTTCGTGTTTACTTGAAATTCCCAACATGTTTGCCTTTAACAAGTCAACACAGGCTATCATGGCTGAGGGAAAACAACATGCACTTTGTGTTGGCGTAATGAAGATGTCAGCAGAAAGCATGTAAGATATTTTTCCTCAAAATACTTTGTAACAAAGATTTCATGTTTATTTGTCTTTTTTTAATGTGATCTTAACCTGTGTTTTGCAAACAGAGAAAAAGTCAACAAGGGGATTGGAATTGAGAATGTCCATTATCTGAATGATGGATTGTGGCACATGAAGACTTATAAATGATGGCAGCAACTGCAACACCAAACACAAACTCATCCGAGATAATGTGTGGTTTCGGACACCAAGGCATGAGCTGCAAGTCAACCGTTTACACCTATAGACCTTGCTGTATAATCTTCTTGAGGCTTTAAATCAGCATCATGATACACAAATAAAGGAAAGATTTTGTTTTAAACCAGAATGTGATCAGGTGTTTTGTACTGGATATAACTGAAGACGTCATACCCAGAAGTTGCCAAGTTTCCTGGTGGTGCCTGATTATAATTTTATAAATGAAATGGCAGACATGACAATGCTGTGTCATTATTTGTAAAGCTATTTTTTCCAGATGAGGGAGCTTGCAGATATGTAGTAGCATGTAGTTGGATTAAGGGTGCAGCCCTAAGTCAACTTTCAAATACAGGATGTTCACATATTTGCATAATAACTGAGGGTGTGCTGGAGTGCCTAACAGGAAAGCTGTCGCACCAGTTACCTTGCTCCTCCTCATCGCAGAAACCACTTTTACAGGGAGAGCAAGTTAAAATTGTAGATTTTCAGAAGCTGTTTTATTTGGTACACTTGTTAAAAATGTCTTTATGGAGCAGGTCTGAAATAAAGTTTAGTTTATGTATATATTTTCCATCAGGCTCATTTACATTTAGGAGATTCAAGTACTTTGTAGTATTGTTAAATATTGATCATGGGCTGAAAAAGAATTTCAAAAATTATGAAAAATAAAGAATAGAACAGAGTAGTCGCAAGGGCTGTTTTATATCACACACACAAAAAAAATTACTAGTTAACTTGACTGACAGGCTTGATTTCTTCAAGTACTCAATCCTTGGTAAATTCAATGATCAAACATGCCTTTTTTTTTTTTGGTTCCCGGGATGGCATTTAGGGTAACTGTCAAGTCCAAAATTTGTAATATAGGCATATAAAAGTGCATGAGAAAGCCAAATTGCTAATCACAATGGCGGTTGTATGCCAATTAAGCAGAACTCAATCACTTTGACAGCCATCACTCTTTTTACCATTATTGTCAAAGCAGAATATAAAACGGTCATCAGTTTCAAATAAAAAAACAGAGTTCTGCATAAAACTTGGGACTTCACAGTTTTTCTTTTAAATTTCTATACCATGCTTCAACCTGTTCAAGGCCGGAGGAGGACCAAACAGACGAGAAGTAACCATAAATACTCACACACTCATTTGATCCGTTTTGAATAAACAACCTTGCATTCAAGTTTCTGGACTGTGGGAGGAAGCTAGAGAGCACAGTCTTCTTCATTTTTCACAAAACCAAAAGACACTGCAGTCAATGCTGGATCATTGAACACCACAGCCCCACAAGAAGTTTGTTCCATGACAATTATGCATTACATCGACTGAAAAAAAGCCAATATGACCCATTTGATTGCAGTTTATTTACAAAATAGAAAAATTACACTTTCACAGAAAACAAGTTTCTGTTTAAATACTGATTTTGCCTGTCAAAGGAAGGCATATTTTGTCTGTTTCACTGTAAAGGCCAACTCTTCATCTATGGAGAAAACCAGGCATAACATGAAAAGAAAAGCTCATTTGGTGCTGGACTGACTATTATGCAGTATATTTGGCTCGTAATAATAGTTAATAAGCTCAATTACAGCCTTTAAATCAAAGGGGTGAGGTACTTGTTAAGAATATTCAAGTTAAAGATGTAATGTAGTCTAATGGGGCACACATTTCAAATGCTAACAATTCCTAATGTAGCTTTACAACCAGAAAAAAAGTATTTCAGAAACATAACAGTACTTCAATAAACAAAAAAATAATCCAGATAATTGAATGTCACAAATTTTAACATATTTCCCAGCTATGATTGCATTTAAAAGATGGTACAGCCAACAACTATGCTTTTCCAACACCACAATAAAATAAGGTGCTGATTATGTCAACTAAAAAAACAACAACAAAAAAAAAAACCAAATATACATAAAAGTATAGTTTCCACCCAGAATACAGTTTTTACAAATGTAAGAAAAACATTACCTCAAAAGTATGTTTGCCATCCTAGAAGCAAAAAAACAAAGACCTAAAAATGACATGTCTTACTTGAAGGAATGAGACTAGTCATTGTCTGATCCTTCAGGAGGGTAAAATACTAACGAGTCATGGAAGTCGTGCCCGTATGGACGAAGTCTATAAACTCCAAACATCATAACTTGCATCTGATTTGGGGACATCCCGCTGAATGTGACTGCCATGTCAGAGCAACAGGACCCGACTACATCAGTTGGGTTATCCTTCAGGCTGTCTGTGATTAAGCTCTCAACACTCCTGCTGTTGAACAGGCCCTTTCCATGTGCATCTTCTCCATTCTCTGCAAACACACCTGTATACTTGAGACACACGGCCAGCTGCTTCTCTTCACTCAGCTTCCATAAAGCACGTTCTCTTTCTGGACATTTCTCCTCATCCTGGAACACCTGCACCAGTCTTTTCAGAGCTTCATAGCTTAAAACAATGCCGCTATCATATGCCACATACTCAAGTTCTCCAGACTTCACAGCTTTGCCCAAGTAGAACGGTTCATGTGGATCCTTTGTGAGTACAAGGTACTTAAGATTCTCAATGATGGCAAATGTGGTTGGTTGTGCCACAAAGAACCAACGTAGATCCCCAGCATTCTCATAAGCATGCTTCAGAGCTTTGCGCAACCTCGCCCAGTCATCCTTTTCCTGTAGGTCTATAGCCTCGAGGGCCTTAGAGGACTCTGAGCTGTAAAACGCAGCCTTGTCACAATGTTTGCTCCAAGTGTCCAAAGTCGTTGCCCAATAAGTAAGGGTTTTCGGTTCGACCATGATGATGCAATAAACCCCGACCTGATTGTGCAACTCCTGCAATTGACTGTCAGAGAAGTGTTCGAGCTCCTCTTTACTAGCTGCCTTGACATGGTGATGATGGTGGTCGTCTGTTGTGGTCTCAGTGATGGGACTAAGACTTCCAATGAACGACAGCACCACGCAGAAAACACCTCCCATGATCATGCCCTTCATGAAAGAGCTTCCCTCGGACAACATGTTGGCAACAGACACTGGACAAGAAAGAAAAAGCATCACTGTAAGAAATGCAACTCAACATTATTCAGTTTTGAGCTGAAAACATTACATGGATCTATATAAAGCTAATTTAATCATTAACAATCCTCCAAATCAAAAACAATTTTCATTGAATCAGTTGTGAAGTCAGTACTGCTGTTCAGAAAAATATGCTATTTGAGGATGCTGCTAGAAATATTTGTCACCACTACACATTTACATTAGTTTAACTGCGAGTAGAGACGTTAGCACAGACAACAATCATTGGTTATAACCCTTTCTGTGTATCTTTACACAAAACCTTTTGTTGTCATTTAATCTTGCACTTATGGCACTATATAAAAAAACAACACATCAATGTGAAAACCTCAAAAGGCAAAGTTGACATAAACTCTAAGGAAGTAACCACTGAAGAGCAGAATGGTGAAAAAAAAAACCACTTTGTTTTTAGCCTTAACATGGGTCACTGGCAATCAAACATTTCCTCTAACAGAGGTTAAGGTTTCCCCTGGCCCAGCCACCGAGGAGATCCTGCGGGGCAAGATTAAATGGCTCAGATAACAAGCATGTGATAGACTATAGGCTGTATTAGTGTTGGGAGCGACTTACTAATTTAAGTATAACCTGAGTCAGCATTAAAATTCAAACATGTATAAATCATAATAAAAGTGGCTTCCCTATCACGTGGCTTCCCTATGACGTGGCTGTATACATAGGCCCTTACTCCTTTCTCCACACTGCTCTGTTAATTAGTTCTTTGGACAGCACAAGAACACACAATAGATATTGAATATGAGGTGTAATTAAAAGTACAGACCCCAGTTTCTAATAGCTTGAAACAAGAAACCAAGCAGCGTTACACTCGTGAACTAAAACGGGAAATTAATACATGTGAGGAGGTAAAAAAAACAGTCCATAGAGGGTCATGATCAGGCCACTAACTTTACTGTCAATGTTTAAGACGTAATTCTTGAATAAATGAAATGAAATCAATAATTACCTGTACTGTTGTACTGGGGTAATAAAGTATTATAAATATTCGCGTTTGCACTGTAACTGATACAGGGCAAATTTCCAGAATTTTCCAGCATCAAGTTAAGACAAACTGATGTCTGTCATCGCTGTACTCCCAGCCTGTGATCGTGGGGCTCTTAACTTCTCAGGATTAATGACCCGAATTTAAATCCATTCTGGTGTCTCAGAATATCAGCTGCTGACAGTTTTCATTTAAACATTAAACGTACATCCTTGAGTCTGATCTGCTGCTTTACGCAAGCGTTAAAATGAGCAGCTCTAAGCGGCTGACAGGTGACTTTTAAACACCAAAACACGGAGCTGAAGTTACTCTGACAAACAACTGTTGGCTAACTGTTACCGTCTTAGACGGTCTTTTTAACGTCATAAATATGATTAATGAAGAGTAATTACAGTACCCGCAGAGGTCGATAGAGCTTTACGTGTCAGCTGTTATTTCCAGTTTTTCAGATCCCACTTTTCCTGTTAGGTGACGTTACTAACGACAGCTCAGACAGCTAATCATCAACCAGGAGCTGAAGGTAGCATTTTGCCAGGCTCCACCTCTTCTTCTTCGTCTGTAGTTCGGCAGTTTAAACGCGTTATGGGCCCATGCTGCCCCCCTCAGTTTGAATCACGTCAGTGCTTCAAGTCTTTCGGTTTGTTTTGTTTTTGTCTTTGTGATAATTTTGGCGTCTCAGTATACAAGCTAACATTTCTTTTAGCTTTTGTATTTTTATGCTTATCTTATGTTTCTTTGTGGTCATTTTGAACCACTGGTCCTCATTGTGGTCGTTTTCTCTGAGGTTCATTTGCATTTATTATTTACTTTTTGCTTCTTTGGAGTGATTTTCCTGCCACTTAAACCTGCTCTATATAAGATGAGTATCTTAAATGTATTAAATAAAATAACCAAATCAATGTAAGTAATTCAAAAAGAACAACTGTTGTGACATTATATTAAATACATAGATCCCTCTGACTGTTGTCTAAACAATAGGGAAATTGCTTATTTATACTGATGGACCACATTGCAACATTTTCTTCCACTGGCTGTGCTATAGCTCATTGAGTTTGGTCTATCTTCTATGTTCAAAAGAAGAAGCAGCAGTTCCAGGGGCTGAAGTTTAGAGCAGTACAGCTTATCATCTTGACAAACTCACTGCTTCATCACCACCACCACCAGCTCCTGACAAAAAAACATGGCTGGGGTCATAAAAAAAAGGAGTCATTAAAAAAGAGAGAAAGAAAATTGATGGTCAACATTTGTGTTGAAAGAAATAAAATGGAGAACTGACAATGTTTCTTATAGATTGGTAAGAAGACTAAACTTGTTGCTAACTTCTGCTAATATTTACTCTTAACTTCATGACAGTTGTTCCATTATGACATCACAGTAATATGTTCTGTTCATATGCAGTTGTAATTCAGATATATCCAACTCAACTACAGTAAATCTATTAAGTTTGTTTTCCTAGTTTTACTGAGGAACAACTGGTTTGCTTTCCAGTGTTTTCTAGGTCTGCCTTGGGACCTTCTACTAAAATGACTGAAACTTCCACTCCAGTCCAGGAGGCATCCCAACCAGGTGCATGGATTGTCTCAACTGGCTCTCCTGGATGTGGATGAGGTGCAACTGCTCCGAATCCCTCCAAATGACTGAACTTCTCAGTCTGTTTCTAAGGGACAGACCGGGAACCCGAAGGAAGAAACTCATTTCAGTCACTTGAATTTGCAATCTCAGTTCTTTCAGTTACTGCTTGTTTGTGACCAAAGGTGAGGTGAGGTTAGGAAGGAAGATTGACCAGTAAACAGAGAGTCTCTTCATCACAACAGACGGTATAGTCTGTACCTCTGCAGACACTACACTGATCTGCCTGTCAATATCCTGTTCCGTTCTTCCCTCACTCATGAGGATGACCTACAATACTTCAACTCCTCCACTTGAGACAATACTTTACTCCCGATCTGGAGAGGGCATTCTACCCTTTCACCACTGAGAACCACGGTCTCTGATTAAGAGGTGCTGATTCTCATGTCTACTGCTTCATACTTGGCTGCAAACCACTTTAGTGTAATCTGAATATCTCCACTTAATGACACCACTAGATGGCACATCATCCACAAAAAGCAGAGATTAATTCCTAACACCACCAAACTGGAACCCTTTCGTCACAGACATGGTAACCAGTGGCAGCAATGGTGGGGTCCAATTTCCACCTGGAACAAATCCGACTTACTTCTGACAGTGAGAACCAAACTCTCACTCTGTTTGTACAGGGTATAGACCGGATAGCCTGTGACAAAGGACCCATATTCTGAAAGCACAGTAAGGAAACGCTACCTGACTTCTGAAGTGGCTGCAATTTTTATTGAGATTTTACAGAGCACTTCTGCTGAAATTTTACCTGGACCATGTGGTTTTATTGTCAACAATTTTAATTATAAATTAAGGACAACACTGGACTCAGTGGCTCAACTTTTAACTAAAACAATTAGAGCAAAACTACACCTCAGTGGATAAATGAGAACACCAAAAAATTGAAAAGAAAATTCAGGAGTGCTGAAAGGAGGAAAGAATATTTAACTCTGAAATATTACGCAACCAACTTCTCTGGGACAGCGCTCCCCGTGGTCGTAGGCTGTGGCACCTCTCGGTGTGGATGGCCTCCCATAGGTGGTTCCTCCTCACCTGGATCCTTATTGCCCGGCCATGTTACTTTAAACGTGAGTGTGTGTGTGCACTTATATGTGTGGGGGTGAGAGTGATGGGGTTTTATTATGTGTTTTTGTTCCTGTTTTATGTCTGATTTTATTTTGTGAAACACTTTGTGTTGTATTGTATGTGTATGAAAAGTGCTATATGAATAAAGTTTTGATTGATTGATTGATTGACCTGGATCCTCAGTGCCCTGCCATGTTACTAAACTATTTACTTTGTGCTGTGAGTGTGCATGTGTGTGCTTTAAGTGTGTGCATGGAGTTATATGTGGGGGTGAGAGGGACGGGTTTTTATTATTTGTTGTGTTCCTGTTTCATGTTTTATCCTATGAAGCACATTGTGTTGCATTTTACATATATGAAAAGTGCTATATAAATAAAGTTTTGATTAAATGATTGATTGAAGCAATCTCTACGGGACACCCTGAGGAAGTGTCTAATGCCTTCATCAAGAACACAAAGATTAGACTTGCTGCCACGTTGACCTTGCAGCCACAGCTCCAGTCAGCCACCTTATCAATGAAGCTGCAGAACATGGCCCATTCAAACTCAATATCTCCAGCCTCCCTTGGGATGCAGTTGAGGTTCTGTCGGAAGTAGGAGTTGAAGATCTTTCTGATAGGTTCTTCTGCCAGATGTTCCCAGCAAACCCTCACTACAAGTCTGGGCCTACCAGGTCTGTTAAGCATCCTCCTCCACCATCTGATCCAACTCACTACCAGGTAGTGATGGTTGATAGCTCAGCTACTCTCCTCACTTGAGTGTCCAAAACATACACCGCAGATGCAGTGCCACGCCTATAAAGTCAGTAATCAGTCTCAGGCCGAGAAGGTCCTGATCCCATGTCATTTGTGGAGACTCTTATGTTCAAACGTGGTGTTCAGTATGGACAAATCATGACCAAACACCACTCCAATTCCAGTCTCCAAAACTCACAGCAGTTTCAGCAGCCGTGGGTCAGCACTGTTACCTCACAGCAAGAAGGTTCCTGGTTTGAACCTCGGCAGGGGCCTTTCTGTGTGGAGTTTGCATGTGCTCCCTGTGCTTGCATGGGTGTTTTCCGAGTACACCAGCTTCCCCTCACAATCCAAAGATGGTGGTTCTAAATTGCCCGTGTGTGTGCTTGTTTGTCCACATGTGGCCCTGCAATGGACTGGCGACCGGTCCAGGGTGTACCCCTACCTTTTACTCAAAGAGAGCTGGGATAGGCTCCAGCAGATCCCCGTGACCCTGCAGAGGATTATGCAGTCATAGATAATGGCTGGATGTGCAGTTTGACAAGCCATTCTATGTTTTGTCTGCTATCAGCAGACTCGCTAGTCCACCTCATTTATATTGTAATATGTTTCGTTTAAGTGGAGCTCATTTAATTTAGATTTTCTCCTTTGGCCTTAAAACTAAAAAAGCTTTGCTTTTTGTTGACTGCTTGGCAGCCAGATGCATCAACGACTGTTGTTTTCAGCAGCAGTTGCACAGATGTGGTGACAATACATCACCTGATAGCACATACACTCATTTAAAGAGCATCAGGGACCTTTCAGTTTGACAGAGAGCCCTGCAGCCAAAACCAACAGTAAGAAGATGAAAGCTAGAAACTTGTTCTTACTTTTGAGAGTAATCCCTTTAGACTAAACCTAAAGACAGAAATAAAATAAAATAGAATAAAATACATCAGAAAGTTAGTTAGGGATCATTTTTTTTAATTTATTTTGTATTGTTTGCCTTTGTAAAGTAAACAATTGGCTTTGCATTTTATCCCATCTTTTTTGAGGGTTTAAATTTTAATAATTTGATTTGATTTATTTTATTTCCTTCCTGTTTTTAATGTAGTCTTGAATGCTTTAATGCTTCTAATGTTTTATGTAACAGATCTTGAATTGTCTTGTACATGAAATGTGCTCCACAAATATTCTTGCCTTGCCTTGCCTTTGTAACTGGCTTTGTAATTGGAGCTTTTGCGTTTAAAATTATTGAAAAATAAAGGATTTATAATCTATAATAAAGGGATGGGACTTTGCAAGTCTTGACTTTATTGAGAACATTGCCATCTGACCTTGGACTTGTTTTGGAGGCAGAAAGAATGTCAATGTAAAATCATCACAGTCATATTTCAACATGTTTGCTGGAAGGGGAGATTCTGTATTTATGTAAGATTTTCTTTTTAAGCAAGTTAAAAAAGAACTAGAGAGTAAATATTTTACAAAAACTATAACTTAGTAAGACAGGTTTTGGACAAAACCCTAACTCAGCCCAGTGAAGAAAGCATCTTGAAGAAAAGGAATTCTTTTTTCATAAAAACACAAAATAAATAAATTGTACATTTTATTTGTGGGTGCCTTTCAAAACAGTGAAGGTAACTTTACATCACATTAAACAACAAAGGCAAAATCTATTAAAACAATCAAGAAATAAAATAATACTTAAAATTGGAGAACAAATTTCAAATACAAAAGATTTGTAAAAATAAATGAGGAGATAATACAGAAAAAAAAATGATCACATGGGTTAGGTTAATCTGAACAGGTTTTGAGACATGACTTGAAGGTAAATAGAAATAAAAGTCATGATAAAAGTACCTGGTAGTGGTTCTTATGTGTATTCTCTCTTTTTTTTTCATATGCAATTTGATTTTGTAGCAGATGTTATTTTCCCTATGTGAATGCATGAGTGAAAATGAATGTGTCTTTCATCATTCCTCTTTGATTATTTGATCTAACATACTTTATTAACACCTGAAACCAGGAGCACGAAAGGACAGGACAGACAAAGATACAAGTCAGGCAGTAATGGGCTTGGTGTGTGTAGGATGGCAATACGTGTGGTGTTTTGGTTGGTCTGCTGTGGTGTCAATAAATAAATGTGTGGTGGTTTGTGTTGTGATGTTTGATGCTTGATGCAACCCCCTTACCCACTCCAGAGCCAAAGCAGCTCAGCAGCTAGACATAAAGCAGTAATGTTGACCTCAAACACTTGCTCAACATCAACCAGTGACTGTAACCAGAACTACAGGCTGAATCACAGTTGGTGTTGGTGTGTTGGGCCACTGTCATGCAGCAGACCTCAACCAGTGCAATCCTGGTTCAGCTGGGGTCACCATGTCTCATGGGGAGCGAGTCGGCAAACCCTCTGGCAGGGGAGACTGGACAGTGGTTGCTGGCAGTACCTGGGAGTGGTTATGTGTGTTCTCTCCGATGAAAACTAAGAACAATCCATGTAACACTTTAATCCTCATTTAAAAGCTCAAGGTCTAATTGAATTGAATTGAATTGAATTGAATTGAATTGAATTGAATTGAATTGAATTGAATTGAATTGAATTGAATTGAATTGAATTGAATTGAATTGAATTGAATTGAATTGAATTGAATTGAATTGAATTGAAAGGTAAACAATTTCGGGTTTAAATCTTGCCTGAGGTTTTTCTGTGTGGAGTCTTCATATTTATCCCTGTGCCTGCATGGATTGACTCCAAGCAATGCCGTTTCCCTCCAAAGTTGAAGAACATGCATGTTAGGCTGAGCTAGGTTGTACAGGGCTGACATGAAGAGTATAATAAGTTCCAGGCTGACAGTATAACTCATGCTAATTTATTTACCACAAAGTGGCTCAATGATAATAACTGATGGGCTCAGTAGTGTTAGGTATTAAACAGAAAATGATGAAGAAATGTGCGGGGACTCATTTCCACCTGTACTGCCTGTACCTTTGATCCCAGACATGAGCAATGACACGTTTGAACAGCCCATCACAGCAATGGCGTCAGACACAAACCATCAGAGCTGCTCTGATTACTGTTGGAGAACAAACATTTGTTTGGCTGCTCTGTACAAGCACAGATAGGCTTCAGCTGAATTGACAGGATCCCTTAAATTGTGTCCATGACACCCAATCCATGGTCTCAAAACCATTACAGAGGAGACTGGGTGTGATGATAATGTATCGATCAGATTGTGATGGATGACCATTGAGGAAATATAAGTGAAGTTCTTGGTCGAGTTGAAGAGCAGTCCGGATCTGGCCATCTAGACATAGAGACACCATGCTTTCTGTCGCTTTATTCTACCTTGTAGCTGTGATTTGTTCTGCAGCATGGACACATACTCTGCCTCTGTACCCCGAGTCCAACCAGGAGCCCCAGGCAGGTAAGACTCTAATAAAATTGTTTTCTTTTTTTAGGTAAAGTCTCTTTAATTCTATTCAAAATTTGGATTGCTTTTATACATTTAACACCATTTACTACATGTTTTTGTTTTCCAAAATCTATCTCATCCAATTTCCTGATATAATTATTCATATAAATGAGATTCAGAATCCAAAAGTACCACAGGAAAATGTGCTATCTCAACAGATTTCATCCAGAAATTAATGTCAGAAGTAGAGGACGGGGTCAACGTTGCTGAGGGGGAGAAGAGAGAGGTGAATAACTTGTATCCTCTACTGATGCAACAGAATGGAGGAAAAGACTCCTGGAAAATCGGTAAAAATGGAAAAAAAAAATCACCACATAAACTATTACAGTACAAGTACAAATGAGTCAGATACAATGATAGAAATAACAATTTTGTAAATTTTATCTTCAGGGGAGAAAGACTCAGCACAACCAGATAAATTTGCAAACATGGTAAGACCTGAAATAAGCTTCTGCATTCCTTCATGTAAGAAATGAAACATCACTTTGTAGTGGGTTTAGATTTGATAAACTTCCATTTATGCATCCACCTTTCCTGTACTAGGAAAATAAGAGGTCAAAATTGTCATGACACTCAAAGACCAAAAAAGAGCTTTTTTTTCTCTGCAGAAATAAAGGTTATTACCATGGTAGCAAGATGACTTTCCACAGGACAGGTTTTTTTAGAATCTGTACACAACAACGTCTCCTTTTGTTATAACATGAGAGGAAGTGGTTGTAGAAATTCATTAAATTATCTATTTGGGTGAAAAGGCTCACAAATCTTCAAGGGTCTTAAAAAGTAAAAACTTAAAAATCATCTAAAGGCAAGCTCAAATTGCTAAATGCTGATTAAATGGTCTCTCTGGATTGTTCCAGTTGAGCCCATGTTTCATCACAGATGGGTGCAGCTTGCATGAGTTTCTCACTGTGTTGTCTGCTTTCAGGTGGAGGACCTTAAAGATGCTGTCCTGAAGCTGGCAGCGGCCGACAGGCTTCGCTCTCAGGGTTTCTCCGATCAGAGCAGAGTTTACCGAAAACAAACAAAAGAGGTGATTATTCTGCTTCTATCAAGCACATGCCACACCTTTAAACACTACTGATCACAAACTGGGACATTATTTTCCAATGAAAGATTATTGTGTTGTCATTCTTTAAATGTTCATGCAGTGCATCTCCTATTACATCTCTTACAACGTCATAAACACTCATCAAATGTTTATACAGAGATAGTGTTTATAAATGCTGAAGAGGTTACCAAACAGTATAGTGACACATGTTTTTCTCCGTGACGTTTCTGATGACAGCGTGTTTCTGGAAGTACTGTGTGACCAACTAGAACGAGGCAGCAGATCGTCTGGTGCAGTTCGAGCTCGGCGCTGTTGGAGACATGTTCCCACCTCATCATTATATTTTGTTTCCCATCAAACGGCATGTTTATCGTACATACTGGATCAAAGGAAGATATATTTTTGAAACTGTAAAATGGTCTTTTTTTGTGGCTGAAAATAAACTTGAATATCAGAAATGCCATATATGTGAACTGGCTTTACATGTGAACAAGGTTTAGATGTTTGGAATATTAACTATATGAGCCTTAAGAAGAATGATGAATTTAAGAATTATGTAGGCGCGCACACACACAGACACACAGAAATAAATATGATAAATGTATGTGATATTTTTTATTAGTGTGTTTTTGAGACAATGTCACCAAATAAAACTCTACTTGCACAAGATTCATAGAGGAATTATTTAAATCATTTGCAGAAAAATGAACTGTTTCTGCAGCTGTTTCTAATAATGATATTGTCAGTAATTACTCCTGCTGGTGTTAGTAAAACACATGGAAAAATATCTATTTACACTATAAACAAAAGCTCTCCTCAATCATAATCAACAGTCAATGGCACTTTTGGCCTTTTTTTGCCTCTGAGTGGCATGAGATAAATAGTCAATACAGACAGCCAATGAAACATGTTATTGTAGTATGTTATCAAGGTGGAATAGAGTCTAGCATGTCATCACAGTTCATTCTTGTGGGAGTAGTGCCCTCCACATGTAAGGATATGATTGGAAAAATAGAACAGTAATGAGAGAATAAAAAGTTTATTTCCTCCTGCTGGCCACGGTGAAGTAAGCCTTCTCGATCTCGATGTCAGCTGGACACGTCTGTTTGAACTCGTCTCTCTCATAGGCACTTTCAAGGTATCTCCAGACACCGGTGAAGAGGGCGGGAATGTCAAAGTCGCAGTACTTCTTGGCAGCAACCTGAAGTAAATAGAAAGGGCAATCAAACATTAGCATTGTGTGCGTCACTTCAGGTCCTTGCTCAACATTTCTCTTGGATTATGGACAGGACTTTTCTGTTTTCTTACACAATGGTGGGATGAATTATGTACTGTGGGTGGTTCTGTGCTCTGCTGCAGGACTGACTTTCTGTTTAGTTTCAGTTTGTGGATGTGGATTTGACATTTTTCTTTAGAATTAATGGATAAAGCACTGCTTGACCAGATGTTTGAGCCGATGTTTGGTGGTCAATCACTTCCATGAGCGAGTATTAAGGACTTTGTGTTTACGCATTTTGTACACAATCTAGCGCAACAATATTCATTCCAAAGAGCATTGACAACAGTTTTTCAATATAAAATGATAATACAACTATCTCACCCTGATTACGTGCAGCTTGGGCAGCAGGTTGCAGTCAGCCAAGGTGAGGCGGTCACCATCCAGGAACTTCCTTTTGGAGACGGTGACGGTTTCTGTTGAGTTGTGGTCGATCTCCTCAGGGAGCGGGGAGTTCAGGTAGTCATCCAGACGCTTGAATTCCCTCAGGAGGTTTTTCTCCTGCACTGGAGGGACAAGCATATGGAGATATGACTGGTCTGTACTTGCCGACAGTGTCATGTAACTACTTGCACTTGCACATGATATCTCTCTGTTTATCATTTCACAAGAAAATCCCACTTACGAGCATTGTTTGGACTGTTTTTGATATAGGCGGAGAATTTAGCAAAAATATCAGCACCCACATCAAAAGACTCTTTGTTTACTGGGCTGAGATGAGGATACCTGCAAGGGTCGAGAAGAAAGGAAACACACCTTATTTGTGGTGAATAAATCATAATCAAGTCAGCTGGTATATGTGTTATGATTAAACACAGAAATACCTGGGAGGAGCTAGTGTTTGCTCAAGAAACTCCTCAATTTTGATGAAGTCTGTCTTCAGAGTGCCGTTGTAGAGGAGGAAAGGAGGGTTTGTTCCGGGGGCCAAGTCCTTGAGCTCAGCTGGTTTCCTGGAGAGATCACAGAAAGAGGAAGAAGAAGTTAAGACATGGACAAATAGGAGAGTTCAATATGTTTATGAAGTGTGCCAACACTGAGAAGGAATTGGTTATCGAGACTGTCAAATTTAGATGTGGCACTGTAATGAATGTTTGTGTGCACAGCTCTGGGAGTGGTCATGTGTTTCAAATGCCTGTTTGTGTGTGTTATGAATTGCTCATTTATCACCATCCTTTCAAGGTTCCCAGATCATATTTGCTTGTTAGTAATGACCCTGAGAAGTTCACACAATAAAACCTCAATTAAAGAAGGGGTTTGTTTGAAAGTGACAGAAAGCTCTTTGTACACATTAGCTCTGCAGGCTCCTCCTGCTAAGACTGAACTAATAACACACCTATCGCTTTGGATTTCGGAAAAACACTTCTCGATTTCTCTACGGTTTGCTTTTTAATAGAGTCCTGTGTGAAAGTCCCCAGGACCAGATGCTCAGGAAGTGTTTTTTTTTTTTTCAGTAAAGGGGTGCTTACTTCCTCATATCAACAGTGGTCACTGTAAACTTGACTCCTTTCAGCCACAACACCATGAAAAGCCTCTGGCAGAAAGGGCAGTTCCCAACGTTTTCACCATCATGTCCGGCCTAAAAAACAGGAAGATTACTTTGGATTAAAAAGACAGTTTTATATTCACATGAATGAGTTATGTTGCTCTTTATCTCATGGAGAATATCTATCCCATCTGCCATCCGCTGATTAAAGTGGTTAAAGATGTTTAAAAGCCATTTCCCCTCCTTGGAAAGGAAATGTAGTCATCGTGTTGTAGCAGAAAGCGGATGCCAACATCTGTGTGTCTTCTTCAACAGCTCACAACATGTTATTATTAAAGGCCTCATGATATCTCTTTGTCAAAATTAAAGGAATAATTTGACGCTTTTGAAAATGAACTTGAGTTGGTTTGGTTTGTTCAGCTTTCGTAGAGGCAGGAAACAGCAGGAAACAGTGAATCGTATTTGACCAAATAGATATTAAATCTGCTTTCCAGCATACTGGATTATACTTTATATATTTGTTTGATTTGTACAAAGTCCAAAGTAGAAAAAAAACTCCAGAAAATTATTTTAAGTCTCTGAATATTAAGTATTTTAATCATAAAGGGACACAATGTACTGTCAACCATTCCAGACTACGTTGTTTTTTGTTTTATGTTTATTTGACCTCATATAAGAACACACTGTTCTTCCACCAGGATAAAAATTCAGATGTGTATGTCTGAGAAGATTTTCTTCATGTGATTTTTCAATGAGTGTATATGAATGTGTGGTGAGTAAAGTGGGTGTGCCTGGCTCAAGCTGGAGGCCAGTCACCCTCCATGCAGCCTGCTCCTGCTGTGTGCAATGATAAGACAGACTCAGTCTGTGGCCAGAATTCACTGATAACAGCCTACTGTGACCCCGAGTTGGGGCACAAATACCTCAACATCTGCAGCACATGGAATCTGGAGACAGCACCAGTCAAAAGGAGAGTCGTCCTCTGATTGATGCTCAAATGTGACAGTTTTTTTTCTGTGCTGTTTGACATTAGTGAGGACTAATAGGTTTGCAGCAAATCCTGTTATAACTGTTCTTTTCCCTCAGAAGTGAAAGGACATAAAACACATGCAGATAAATGTCATGTGGGATCAAAGGGTGCTTATCATACAATTTAGTACAATGAAACAAAGTGTGAGTGAAACTGAGAAGAAATAACTGACCTTGATGAACAACTCGATGCTTGGTTCCCTTTCTGAGTTTTGCCGCAGAGC
Source organism: Hirundichthys speculiger (assembly GCA_018398805.1). Lineage (NCBI taxonomy): Eukaryota > Metazoa > Chordata > Actinopteri > Beloniformes > Exocoetidae > Hirundichthys > Hirundichthys speculiger. Next base: position 1,516,149 of record JAGFBZ010000849.1, on the reverse strand, counting down.
CATTTGTCAACAAGTTTTCACTTTTTAAAAGTCCAAACACGTGCTCCACACAAAGATTCTCCTTCAATAAACGGTTTTATGCTTTTCTAGAAATCCGCAGAACAGGAGGGAGGAAGTTGATAAAAGTACCCCTGAATGACTCCTGCTTTGGTATCAACAACGTTCTTGTGGTGTTGGATGTCAGGAGACTGAACACCTCACGCCTGTGTTTGTCTGTGGGCTCCTTCCAGCTATCGCTCTGAGCACACTTTACAAGCCAAGGGGAGGGAGGGTCCAGGGAAATAGGCGGGGTACACATTCTTATATACCCAGAGCCAAACTCGATGAGGAGAGAGCTTAAAATAGATTAGTTTGCATATTACGATATACAGGAAATGACACCAGAGGATGAGTCAAAACATATAATTCAGATAATTGCTATAACCCCCCCCCCCCCCCCCCCCCCCCCCCTTAACTGGGGGACTCAGCAGACATCATATTTTGTGACAGAATAGTTGCCTTTGTAGGAAGGATCCAAGAAATACTTGAGATGATACTTATTGGTGATTTTTGAAAAAAAAAAAAGGATGTGTTATTCTGTTTCATTTATTCAAATATTTCACATATATTTTTGTATTTCACATACATATTTCATGTATAACTGTACTACATTTATTTGAGTACAGTGAGTCGTTGTCTTTGCTGATTATTGTGCAACTAAATAAGATGTATTCATAAAAAGTAGGTACCTAACTAAACATATATGGAAAAAAATAGTTTTAGTCTATTATTGACCAAAAAGTAAATGTAAAAATAGTAAGACCAAATAAGGTTTGTGATTGGCAGGTGGATTGTGTGTTTCATCTTAAAGGAGTTATCTCATGGCCGGGTAGTCATGTTAACAGAATATTGCTGTGGGCAGGAACGATCTTCTGTCATGGTCCTGGTTGCAGCAAATCTTGAAGAAACCTCTAAATAAAGGCACTCCTTTGTTTCATTAGTAGCTACATTGTGTAGAGAGTGTGTAGTAATGTACATTATGTTTAACTGCTTGAGCAACTTTCCACAATCAGCTCCAACAGCTAATCCCCAGGACAGTGTACGCCTTATATATATGTGAGCAGATATATAAAATACGTTAAACTACTAGACTGTTAGTTGTTACTAGTATGTATAGATAAGATGAAAAACATTGGTCTGTTTCCACTTTATCATTAAATGAACAACTATAAAGTTGTTTAAAGTTTTAAAGAGGCCTCCTTACACTTTCGGCTGATAAAATCCAAAGCCCACACCAGAGTGAGAAGATAGTGACCCTGAACTGTATTATGTGGTTAATATAGGATAAACGTTTCCTCCTTTACTTATGTACATCAATACAAAAATAAATCGCATCTTGTCTGCCTGGTAGCTAGTTTGAGATTCCTCAAACAAGAAATTAGTGACTGTTCTCTTTGTTTTTTAATTGATCAATGCATCAATCAAGGCAGATTGGGATTTTCATGAGAGACGCTTTAAAGAAATCAGTCTGGCCAGCCATCCTAGTTCTTTTGCTCTTCAATCCAAAGAATTATTCCATTTCCTTTGGATCAGACTTTGATTTCCAGGAGCAGTACCATCAGACTCAGCAGCTAAAACAGAGACTTTCAGACAGAATTTTAGAGAGTTGATAGCACCAATGTACAGTATAAAAAATATGTTTTTTAACTATAAAGTTTCTAAATCTATCATGGATCAATTTATTTCCAGTTTCTTAATCACCATATATTTGCATCACAAATGGTATGTTTGTCTCAACTGTATGTGTATTACTACATGCTTAAATTAAATAGGTGAACTCCCATAAAATGACTATGACTGAAAGCCGTGATTTCATGTCAAAGAACGTGCACTGTCGACTGTGTTAAAGAAGAGATAGCACTGCTGTGGACTCTCTTCCCGAGGCTTTACTTATGTTTCTTTGTTGGTTTTTAACCTGTGGTTTTTGCCGCTTAAAAATTTAATCGTTTATGTGACTACGCTGCTTACTGGTCAAGACTTCAGTAAGATGTCACAGTACGTCTCTAGGACGCTACGGGCCTCTGCGTTGTTAAACCCCATATCAACCAGAGGTCCAGGGATGGAGTGTATTCTTCTAAAATAATGACCATTGTCAAACCACAAAGATTAGATAACAGAGGAACAGTCAGAGTGTCTGATCAGAGAACTCTTATCCATATCCCTTGCAAGAACACAGCATCCAGTTTAACTCCAGCTAACTTCAAACATGCAGTACTGAATGTCAGATCTTTGAGTAACAAATCATTCTTAATTAATGGTTTTATTTCCTCACACAATCTTGATTTTATGTTTTTAACTTAGACATGGCTGGACAAAAACACAGCCAATGCAGTCCTGATTGAATCTAGTCCATCTAACTTCACCTTTGTGTCTGAAACACGACAAAACCAGAGGGGCGGTGGTGTTGGTGCCATATTCAGGGACAATATACTCCATCCATCCATTTTCTATACCCGTTTTATCCTTGAAGGGTCACGGGGATCTGCTGGAGCCTATCTCAGCCGTCTACGGGCAAAAGGCAGGGCTACACCCTGGACAGGTCGCCAGTCCATCGCAGGGGACAATATACTCACACACAAGTTATTATTTGGGGTTTTTACATCATTTGAATATGTGTCATTCAAAATGGAGATGAAACAATCTTCCATTTACAAACCACCACAGAATTGTTTTATTGATGACTTTACTGAACTACTTTCAGTTGTGTGCACTGACTTTGACTGTTTGGTCATAACAGGGGACTTGAATGTGCATGTAGATGTAACTCATGACAAACAAGCAAAAGAACTTACTGCTGTCATTGAAATGTTTGGGCTAACTCAGCATGTGACTGAGCCCACCCACAAAAGGGGGCACACTTTAGATCTGCTTATCTCAAAGGGTGTTGCTATTTCAAACGTGGATGTTGTCGATGTTGCTTTATCTGATCATTTTTGCATTTCCTTTGACCTGTCACTCTCACCCAAACGAGCAGTTGGGTCTGCCATTGTTCAGAGAAGACTCATAAATGACAGCACAGGGGCACAGTTTATGGAAATAATTCGGTTTGAAAATACCCTGTGTTCTAATGTTGATGATCTGTTGAATTCTTACATATCAAGTGTTTTAAAGGTTTTGGATACCATTGCTCCTGTCAAGGTTAGAATGGTTAAAAGTAGGCCAAAGGCACCATGGGGAAGAGAAGATTTCAGTCAGGGCACAGAAAAGGGAGTGCTGGAGAGCTGAACGGAAATGGTGCAAGTCAAAGCTCCAGATCCATTATGAGATTTACAAAGAAAAGTTGTGTGTGTTCAACCAAACACTGTGTAGAACAAGGGAGTTATTTTTCTGAAATAATCAAAAACTACAGTAACAACTCCCATGACCTATTTGCTACAGTAAACAGATAAACAAACCCTCCAGTTTCACTGCCCTTAGAAGTCATTTCTAGGTCAAAGTGTAATGAGTTTGCAATATTCTTTAATGACAGAGTTCAAGGTATTAAAAATTCAATAATTTCCACAACACAAACAATTACTTTGCTGCCAACTAGACACCTAGAGCTGACACATTTCTCACCTGTAACTGACAAAACAGTCAAAGAGATCATCTGCATTCTGAGTCCATCAACGTGCTGCCTTGATGGTTGCCCACTCGATTTCTACAGTCTGTGCTGAGCAGTTTGTTACCACAGCTCATTGAATTAACCAACATCTCACTTCAGACTGGAACATTCCCAGAGGCCTTAAAAACTGCTGCCATTTAGCCTCATCTAAAGAAGAGCAGTCTTGATGCCACAGTACTGGAGAACTATCGGCCCATATCAAACCTGCCATTCCTTGGCAAAGTCCTAGAAAAAGTGGTATATCAACAGCTTACTGACTTTCTCCTGTCCAACAATGTTTTGGACAGTTTTCAATCAGGCTTCAGGCCCCACCACAGCACTGAGACAGCCCTGATCAAGGTGACAAAGTCTCAGTCTCAGTCTTGCTGGACCTAAGTGCTGCCTTTGACACAGCTGACCATGCAATCTTATTACAGAGATTAGAAGACTGGGTGGGAATCTCTGAAAATGCTTTAAACTGGTTCAGGTCCTACCTCAGGCACAGAGATACTTTGTTGAAATTGGTAACTGTGTCTCAGACCAAATGGCCATGACCTGTGAGATTCCCCAGGGGTCAATCCTGGGACCCCTGTTGTTCAATCTGTACATGCTTCCATTAGGCCAGCTAATACGCAGCTATAATGTGTCCTACCACAACTATGCAGATGATACTCAGATCTATGTGTCACTGACAGCAGGAGAACATGGGCCTGTAGATTCATTGGGTCGCTGGATCGAGCAGATCAACGTATGGATGCAAAACAACTTTCTCCAGCTAAACTCAGACAAAACTGAAATAATTGTCTGTGGCCCACAGAAACAAATAGAAAGTGTTATCAGTCACCTTGAGACTCTCTTTCTCTAGAACCTAAAAATCAGGTCAGAAATTTAGGGGTAATATTGGATTCAGACTTGAACTTTAACAGCCACATTAAAGCAATAACATCAGCAGCTTTTTACCATCTAAAAACCATTGCCAGAATCAAAGGAATAGTGTCTAAACCAGACTTAGAAAGACTAATCCATGTGTTCGTCTCCACCAGGTTAGACTACTGCTCACTGGACTCCCTAAATGAGCTGTAAGACAGCTGCAGTACATCCAGAACGCTGCAGCACGAGTCCTGTCTAGAACCAGGAAATACGACCATATTAGTCCAGTCCTGAGGTCTCTGCAATGGTGTCCTGACACTCAGAGAATAGACTTTAAAACAGCTCTACTTGTGTACAAGTCTCTTCATGGTCTAGCCCCAAAGTACATCTCTGACATGTTAGATCCATATGAACCAACCCGGACTCTGAGAACCTCAGGTAGTGGTCTCCTGCTGGTGCCCAGAGTCAGGACAAAGCAAGGTGAAGCTGCATTTCAGTTTTATGCTCCTAAAATCTGGAACAGTCTTCCAGAAGATGTGAGACAGGCCTCAAGTCAGACAATGTTCAAATCCAGGCTGAAAACAGGTCTGTTTAGATGTGCATATAACGACTGAAAGGATTTTATCTGCACTCTTCATTTTTAATTTAATTCATTTTTCTTTTAAATTAATCTTTAATTTAATGTATTAATGATTATTTTTATGCGTGTATGGAATGATTCTATTTGCCTTCTTGTGATTTTATGCATCTGTAAAGCACTTTGAATTGCCTACAAATAAACTTGCCTTGCCTTATGTATCCAAGCATCAATGTCCCCACTTCAGCGTTGAAGTCAGTCAGGAGGTAAGTCTTGTTGCAGTTCCTCGACTGACCACTAGGTGCTGGCTCTAAGACAGAGCAAATCCCTACTGACCCTCACATTAAAATGCCCAACTTTACAGCAAAAATAAACATATCTGTTTATTCAGTCTGCAACAAAAAATTGTTTTGGTCTCTATACGGAGATCCATGATAGCTGTACGGGAGGTGAATTTCTTTTGTTCCACATAAGGTATAAAACTTCCATTTCAGCTGCTTCCTGTTTGGGATCGCCACAACAGAGTGATCTGCATAAGAAGTTTGGAAAAAGCTTTATGCCGGATGCCCTTCCTAACAGCATTACCACTAAGCCACCGTATTCAAAGCAATAAAATATTTGGGTCCACCCAATCAAATGGGTGGATGATTGACAGCTGTCCATTGTCATTGTCATTGGCTAGTGATGTGTTCCTCCTGGCCTCTCAGTGCTCCTTGTTCTGCTGTTTTTCAACACGGCTGTTGCGCTGCACAAGGAAAAACATACATATATATATATATATATATATATATATATATATATATATATATATATATATATATATATCTATATATATTATATATATATGTATATTAGGGCTGTCAATTTCTCAAAATAATTAATCAGATTAATCGCATGACTGTCAATAGTTAATCATGATTAATCGCATATTTTTATCTGTTCTAAATCTACCTTATACAGATCTTTTTCAAGTTGTATTACTCTTATTAATACGAGTCCTGACTAGAACCAGGAAATATGACCATATTAGTGCAGTTCTAAGGTCTCTGCACTGGTCCTGACTAGAACCAGGAAATACGACCATATTAGTCCAGTCCTGAGGTCTCTGGCTTCCTGACACTCAGAGAATAGACTTTAAAACAGCTCTACTTGTGTTCAAGTCTCTTCATGGCCCCAAAGTCCATCTCTGACATGTTAGATCCATATGAACCAACCTGGACTCTGAGAGACCTCAGGTAGTGGTCTCCTGCTGGTGTCCAGAGTCAGGACTAAACAAGGTGAAGCTGCATTTCAGTTTATGCTCCTAAAATCTGGACCAGTCTTCCAGCAGATGTGAGACAGACCTGAACTCTGACAATGTTCAGATCCAGACTGAAAACAGTTCTGTTTCGATGTGAAGATGATGACTGGAAGGATTTTATCTGCACTCTTCAGTTTAAATTTAATTAATTAATAATTTTTTTATTAATTAATTTTATTTATTATTGATTATTTTTATGCTTGTATGGAATGATTCTATTTGCCTTCTTGTGATTTTATGCATCTGTAAAGCACTTTGAATTGCCTTGTGTACGAATTGTGTTCTACAAATAAAGTTGCCTTGCCTAATATGAGAGTACACAAATGCTTGCCTTATGCAAAACAAATGCATGTTTATTTATTGCTACAATCCAAAATCCATTATATATATATATATATATATATATATATATATATATATACTCAATATCAGGGCCGTCGCAAGGGGGGGGCGAAGGGGGCGGTCGCCCAGGGCCCCGCGCTGTGACGTACCTATGACGGGCCTCACACTTGACCAATAGGTCAATAGGTTATCCTGAAAAGGGCCTCGCATCTCAAGTCTGCCCCGGGCCCCGCTCTCCCCTTGGGACAGCCCTGCTCAATATTTTCTCTTATGTTCTTCATACAAAATATTGTCGTGGTTTGCTCTCTCTCTGCCTCTCTGCATCAGCGCTCTCATTAGCCGACAAGTGATATTTCAGTAGTCGGGACTCCGGTGGTAACTTAATTCACATCGACAGCAAACACAAACAACATTTATCTTGTGGAGTTAGCCATCAGGCAAGGTTTTGAAGCTAAACTTACCATTCAAAATAGTATCTTTTGTATCCATTTTTATCCCAATTACTGCTAACGGAGGTATGTTTACGTCTGTCTGTCTGCGGCATGGACGTCGACGTCAGTGCATGACTTCCTGTTTTGACAGGACTACGGAGGACTACAGGACTACAACTACGGCGGGGCCCGAGGCTCAATAAACCTACTCTCCTCTCTACTATTGTACATCAACGGCCAGGCTAAGACTCGCGTTAATCCGCGTTAAAAAAATTAGTTGCGTTAAAATTATTTTGCGTTAATCACGCGTTAACGCGTTAACTTTGACATAAATAATATAGATATATATATATATATATATATATATATATATATATATAGATATATATATATAGATATATATATATAGATATATATATATCTATATATATATATATATATATATATATATATATATACCACACACACAGACACACACGCATTATGTATCCAAATTAAAATAAAAACTACTATGAAGTGTCTTCTTTATTTGGTCCAATAAGGGTGGTGGAACGGATCATGTTCATGAGGACACATCAGAAATATATCAACAAAGAATAAGTGGTGATCATGGTCTGCATGAACTCCCCTCTCTAGGGGTACAAATGAATGCAAATTATGACAGGAAACTATACAAGTTATAGTAGAGCTGTTGCAGCTCTCAGTGTGGGAGACAAGGACTTCAGTTTGTCAGCTGTTTCAGGTCATATAGCAATGCTGCACTATTCTGTTTATATTACTTTTATACTGCCCTCCATTAAGTCTGTTATTGTTAGATCTCCAGAAATAGTTGGGTATATTTTGTTCATTGTTCATTTCACCCCCATGGTACAGCAGGTTTTTGTTTTCATTCATGAGGCAGATATTTGATGTTGGGTTTTGAGTAAAATTTTACATCAAGTTGGTGGGGATATTCTTGTAGTATAGTCTCACAAATCTGTTTAACACCCAAAAGCCTTGTTTCTTAAAAGTGATTTCATGTGGAAGAGCACCTAGATAAACTGCAAAAATCAAAATGACTGGAGACCGAGGGGGTCAGTTATGAACGTTTCTTGTAAGACATTCTCTTACAGTAAATAGGGGAAGGGAAATTTTTATGACAAAAATCCCCTTGCTGTCGTGTTCACTTCCCTAAAGCAACGGTCCAGCAGCTCAGGCAAGATTATGAAATTTATTACAAGGAATTTGAAAGAAAAAGAAAACACTACATGATAATGTGCTGAGTGTCATGTTTCTGCCTCATTTGTCTGCCTAATAGGATATTTGGAATTTAAAATTTTTGGGAAGATAAAACAAACCCATAGCAGTAAAGTTACCAGCAAATCTCAGATATGTGATGAGTCACCCTCAATCATCTCAGGAAACGTGCTGAAGCCAGAGAAAGTTGGAGAACACCCAACAGTTTCTTTTTAAAGAGTCAGGGAGGTTGTGACATGGTATTTTCCAACTATCTGGAGCCTGATTTCTTTTGCTTCATGATGGTACACTCCTCCTTCAAGGCATCCAGGAGAGACAAGGAATGATTAATCATTTTATCCTTTTTCCCTGTGGGAGGAGAATGGAATTTTACTGCAGTTTCTGAGAGGAGAATCATTATGCACTTAATTAAACACAGGTTTTACCTTTAAACTATTGCTTTTTATTAGTCTGGACACTGGTACTACTCTAGATGAGGTGATTAATGTAATATGTGTGATTATCTGAAAACTGTTACTCAGTATTCATAAGAAATACATTTATATTCTTTATTACAAGGAGCTGCAATGGCTGATAATGTCCTTATCTTTGTAGTGGATTTTGACTTATTTTGTGTTTGGTTGCTATGAAAACAGGAGAGTGAAAGAAAGGAAATATGAAAGGGAAAGATTAACATTTGTAGTACACTGGAAGTAAGTGTGGACATGGTATCATGAAATTAAACAGAAGGAGGTTGTTTGAGAATTTATTGAGAAAACATAGCTGTGGAAATGTGTAGTGATCTTTTACTTCCAATTCCACAGGGAAAGATATCACACAGAGAGATACAGTACATGTCTTCATTGGCAATGGATATTTGCTGGAAATGACCTCCTGGAAAAAAGCCTGATCTCCATAAACAGGATCCTCACCATTTACCACACAAACACTTACACGAACAAACATACAAGGACAAGATTTTACCTTGCATTCAACATTCTGTGATCTGTGTTGCTGTATAAAGAAAAAAAACAACTAACCATACATGATGGAACCAGTGTTCTAATAGTGCATTTGTACTTTTAAGAAGGACTCAAATCTTTTTTCAATGGGACTTTGAGGATGTGTCATATTTCTCAGGAAATACATAGCGTTTCTAATCGATCACATGAAACTAGGAAGTGCTACTTCTTCCTTCTTGGAGAGAATGAGGTCATTGGAGGTAAATGGTATTTCTTCACAGGCTTTCCTCTGGAAGGGAGTGAGTTTCACTGGGAAAAAAAAGTTTATGCAATATGAGATAAGGAGATATGATGTTTTGACACTTCTTAGTTCAGAGCATGAATATAAAATCTGCTTGTTGGTCTTTGGAGCAGGAGAGTGAAAGATCAGTACTGAGGAGACTTGTCTAGACCTGACTCAATGTGTTCTCATCTCAGATGTGAGTCAAAAAACTGAGACAGTCCAAAAGTAGTTTCTACATACAGATGAGAAATTCCAGCACAGCTCTCTTCATTCAGTGTAACTAGATTACTATATAACTGATTGATTCATAGTTGAGTTATTTAAACGTTTCAAGCACACTTCTTTTAATTCTTTATGGTATATATATAAATTATAAATTCTCAGACAGAAAAACGGAAGTGTGATACCCAAGAAAAATAAATAGGAAATGAAATGTCTTGCAGGAAAGAGTTCACTTTTTTGTAAGTAATTTCATAGGATGAGTATTTCTCATATGAAGTAACAATCCCTCTCTCTCTCTCGACCTGCTCGGATTGTGGTGGCTGAATACAGAGGTTACAAGAAGCTGGCAAAGCTGCAGTATTGATGCTCGCTTCTGCCAAGAGAAAAGTACTTCCATTAATGTCCAATTACTGTCCATTAATATTGTAACAACTGGTAGAAAGTGAAATGAAAGAAGGCACCAAACCTGGGGTGGCGACAATGAGGACCTTGAAGCTCTACAAACGGTGTCCAGTCAGCAAGTTAAGCTACCCAGTGCCCCAACTATGAGTGTTTTTATGGCTAACTTTTGTTAAGAAAGTAGATAATTTTTCAGCTATTGTAGGTAAACTAAAATGAAATGTTTTTTGTCAAAGGCTGCAACAGAGAGTCAAACTGTCTCTCCAATCCTCGTCAAATTAACTGAACAGGAGGCTGTTTTCAGGCCATAATTCAAATATCTAAACATTTTGTTTTTTCCCAGTTATTTTTTTTCCGATGAACATAGCACTGCCTTTACAAGCAAACTGCTTTTATTCACAAAATCTAATAAATGTCCATAAAGTCACATCTTCTTTGACAAAAATCCAAACCATCAATCCCATCCAGCTCTGCCACAGCAAAGCTTTTTTTTTTGCCAACTGAGTTTCTTTTTTTTTGTTTTTTTTGAAACACAATGGCATCATTGACCTCCTGACTGCTTTATCTCAACACAACAAACCACTGCGACAAAACCCTGAGGTCACCCGCTGGATATTCACAATGACAGTGGCATGGGACATGGAGTTTCTGCTCATCTTTCCTTCTAATTTCTCTCCTTCTGCCTCTGAAGTTGCAAACTGCACATTCAGCGCCCGATTTCTCTCGTAAGTGGCTTGTTTTTGTCATCTATTGTGGGGGGGATTGCTGATGCAGGATTTTCCAGTTGTTTGGGCTTCCAACAGGAAGCTTCAAAAAGATATTTCCTAATGTATCTGAACATCCTGCTTTTGAAGCAGCTGGTGAAGATCATGCTGAGAGAGTTGGATCAGGGTGAAGAGGCTGCAAAACAAGTCCTGAACTTAGATATTTACTGATTAGGGCCAGCAAGATAATAAACTACAGTTGACCCTGTTTAGAAGTTGATTTATTTCATTGCTTGGACAGTTGTCAACGACATTGTGTTGACATTATGCTAAAGGCAGATTTGTATCAGACTGAAGCAAAGATCTCCATTTTTGGTGTAGTTGAGGGCTAATAATAACTCATTGTGAAGGAGTGCCTGGTACTGCGTCTGTCTAGCACACACACACAAACACGCACAATACACACACACTCACACACACAGTTGTTTCCATCACTTTAGAGGACAATGTATTGACTCACAATCATTTCCTGGAGATTTAACCAAACCCCTAAAATAACTAAACCCAACCTTTGAACACTCGATAAAACAAACATGTTCACTCTACGTTTTGATATTTTGTTTGATGGAGATCTGATTTTTTTCTGCATAAAGAAGGCGGGTCCCCATATATGACGATATAAGCAATACGTGCGCACGCACCTACACCCACCACATGGAGACACAGATGGGAGGGGAGACTTCAGGCCAGTGTCTGCTTACCAGAGCCAAGTACATTTGTCGACATGATCATAGTCCAAACATTGTCTTAGAGAGTTACACCCAGTGACTGAGACTGTGGGGACACCACCCTGCCCACAAACAGGACTGAGGCGTACCAAAGACCAAAAACAATTAAATAGGTCACATGAATGCCTTGCGGCAAAAAAAAAGACTCAATAACTAAAAGTTATTTTAGTGTGTCATTGTCATTTATTTAAGTAAATAAATGTTTTTTTCTCTAAAATTAACACAGGTAAATAAGGACATTAAAAATGTCATAACCTTTTGTTGCCTTTTAGTGTATCTCCACAGAATTCTCAAGAACCACACAGCTCATGGTTGTGAAGGAGACATGCTCATCATCGAGTGTCCTTCCAGGACGTCTGTAGCCATCCTATCAGCCTTCTATGGACGACGTGTTCCTAACAAGCATTTATGTCCTTCTACGAGCACAAACATTACTGTTGAGGAGGACATAGAATGCACTTCCTCTGTTGCTACTGAGGTATATTGTATGAGGTCAAAGTGACACCAAAGTGACCTTTGCTTTACTAAGGAGCTGCCTTCATAAAGTTCCTTCATGAATGACTCCTTTTGCAGAACCTGTAATCAACATGTGTTTATCTACGCTTACAGAAGGTGCTGTCAGAGTGTCAGGATCAAGCAATCGTGTCACATCCCCGTCCTCAGTCCAGTGTTTGGACAGGATCCCTGCCCACTTACCAGCAAGTACCTCCTCGTCTCCTACAAGTGCCAACCAGGTACATCACTGAGCATCTATAGTCAAAACACACCACTGATTTCTTTTTTTTTTTTGCATCACTGACTTGAGAAAAATAAACAACCAAAGCTCTGTGTTTTGATTAGTTTTTAGATTATTACTACATGTTTGCCCCTTAAAGAAGAAATTAAATGCCAAAGATCACTTATGACTTCAACTACAGTTTGGCAAAGTAATACAAACGTGAAATTCTCTTGTTGGTTTTATTAGGTGCAGTGATACTACACCTTGATTTCATCGAAAGCATTTTCAGAACATCTAGCCTATCTGGGCATGTCACTTAAACACTTTACCAGGATCATTCCAAGGAAAACGGAACAAACTCCTTCTGCCAACAAAAACAACATACGTTGTAATTTGTTTGGAATTCTTCCAGGAATTTTGAAACCTTGACTTGAAAGTAGAGCCGTCTGACAGACTTCAAGAAAGGGAAGTTATTAAGTCATACTTTCGGTTCTGAACTTTTCTTTTCTTTTCTTGGCATTTGTGTCAGGGTTCCTTGAGCAGACACCAGCCACCTAAATGGTGCTGCCAACAATAGCAATGACATTACATTACCAGATGACACTTGCTTTGCCAAGCAGGATAATGAGCCCCCACTCCCACTGTGCAAAAAATACCCAACAATCTCAAATCCTTATCTGGCCATCCAAACTCTTCAGATCCCTGAAGTGATTGAGCACCCAGAGGATTGTGATACAAATCCGATCCACCAAATCCCCTCGCAGTAAAATCCCACGACACAAAAGATCTCTCACCAATTAATTACGTGACAGGACAACCCTAGATAACCTCAACATCAGTCAGGCACGGGTTACTTTCGCAGATAACATCATGTTATAGATGTTTTCATATTCATATGTTTGTGAAAGTGGCTTTACGGATATTCATGAACACTCTTTTAAAATGCCATGCAATTTGTTTTTCAGAGCACCATCGCACAAGGCTTGTGTGTGAAAATGAACGACTGAGACTTTCGTGTAAAAATGAGACTGTGCTTGCCATCTACTCTGCTACATTTGGACACCTGCTGCATGGCAGTCCTAACTGTCCCCAAGAGCCTGCATCACAGACAGACATGGGTCTGAATTATAATCATATCTAGTAGCAGAATAAGGCAATTGTTATACAGTACAAATAGATACAGTGGAGATTTTTTTTGTTCTACTTTTGATGTTGTCGATCAGATGTGAAATCTGAAATTGTGAACTCATTCTTGCGTTACAGCTAATTTAGCAGTGAATCTGTATCTATTTCAGAGTGTTTGTCACCTGTGGCTCTGAGGAGGGTGTCACGCAGGTGTCACGGCAGAGCGAATTGTTCAATTCTGGCTGATACTCATACCTTTGGGGACCCCTGCTTCCCCGGCACCAGGAAACACCTGCGTGTGTCCTTCACTTGCGGTAAATAATGGACCACATATTCATTGTTTGCAACTGAGTGAAATTAGTTAAATAAAGTAAAAGTCTCTAATTTCCTCTTTAGTGCCCAGATATCTTCTTGAAGACGTGGGTCGAGGGTCAACAGATCCTTTTATGATCTCAGACTACACACACGGTGAGAGTGAGAGCAAAGACTCACAGGTTTTGTGACATACAGCAGACTTGATCGGCCTCTGAGCCCAGACCCCTCTCACCTGCAGGTGGATGGTACACTGGCCCCACCTACAGGCCTCAAAAGGTGCTCTTAACCAACTCTCTGGAGATCATTGAAAAAATATTGGGTATGTGCTCTGATGCTTGTGGACATCAGGCCAGAGACACTTGTGCATCTGCTGTTGTCTCTTTTAAAGTACCTGGGATAAAAGATTCATATGCTAATGAAACATGAATTCATGGATGAATATGGGCAAATTAACAAAAGATTTGTTGAAAAACATTATAAGAATGCTGAACCAGAGCTAAATAAGTAATCTTCTTTGCTGGCTGTTTTTTTTTTTTTTGCACCACCAAAAACTTTTCACTCAGAAAGAAAGAAGAGAAAATAAATCTGTACACCAGGTAAAACTAACCCGTAGAAGAAGTATTCAAATATTTAATGGGATGGATAAATGTGAATTTGTTGTTTGACATGTTTGACCTGTGATTATCTTTCCTCCAGGTCTCCCAGAGAGAGTGGCCCTGTACTTTGTCTCCGGGATCTGTGCTGGCCTCGTGTTCCTGCTGTGCCTGTTCGGTCTTCGCTCCACGCTGGTGAGAGATGTCAAAGATCTGGTTTCTGACCTGAGAGACGAAATAAAAGCATCACGCAGAAGGCGCAAGGAACTCATGGATGACCTCATTGACGATGATGTCTCAGACACGTCATCTTTCCGTCGCCTTACACAGTCCTACCGCACAGCAGACATCTTCAACCCGTCAGTCCTGGTCAGTAGAACTGGCTGAACTTGAGGTGCAACAGACAGGAGATCTGCCCAACGGAGACATCTGGCCACACCTGGACTCCAGCCCTTATGCCATTCACAAAATTAAAAGCTACAACAACTGAAGTCATATCTTTTGCTTGTAAATATGAACAGACAACAGAAACCCTACACAGATGTGACTTATATTTCACTTTAGCCTCCTTAGTGGTGCAGCGATTCTAGTCAAATACAAGAAGTTGTAGTTGTGGTTAACAGGAGGCAAATTTTTGCTGAAATTAATTTCAAAAGCATATTTTTGAACTAATAATAATCAATGAAATAATGTTGAAATAATGCATGGTGCTCGTGATTCGGCTTCCATTATCATATCAGTCTTTTGATTAGATTTGTTCGAATGTAGATGTAAACATGTTGAGAACAGCAAATGCAATGCAATCAACATCGTGCTTACTAATAAAGGTGATTAAGGACTCTCTATAGTGACTTCTTTACATTATGTTTCACAATCAATGTAATCAAAGTAGAAGAGCAAACACCTGATGTTTCAGGAAAAATTACTTATGTCAGAAGCCCACATTCGTTAAACGTAGAATACCTTGGCTCTTGGCTGTGTTTCGATGCTATTGAGCAGAGTGAATGCAACACTGATGAGCTCCTACAACATCAAAAGGCCTGAATAACATGGAAGACAATATAATTAATCCTGGCAAGCACAGAGCTATACTGTCTGTCCACATTCAGCCAAGTACTACAAAACTGGTGCTTCACAGTGCAAATGTTAAACAATCACATTTAACATCTGTACTGTGAGTATGTTAAATGATCACATTTACCTGTCAATAGCATATTTTAATAGAAAGCTACACATGACTAAAAAAGAAACTCTTCCCTTCCTTCAGTCTGCTTGGTCCCGCCCAGCGTGATGGTCAGGTCAGGTGATTATTTCCAGCTTGCCAGCAATCATGTGTTCATCCATGAATGACATCCCCAGGAAGTAGACCTCCAGCAGAAAGGAATTAGCAGAGGATCATAACACATGTGCTATTAATTAGATGCATTTTCCAGAATGATCCCGATTTTTTTTTTACCTTTAATGGGGAGAATCCTGAGTAGCTTTCTCCCGTGAGGGATCTTAACCCAATAGTCCATGGGCTCCAGACTGCAGGCCATCATTGACTTCAAAGGATTTTAATACAAGTATTAAAAGTTATGTTTATATTCAGTTTATGTCACTTTTTGCAAATGTTTTAGAGTTCCTAAAAATGAAGGGACTTTCCTTAATCTGGCTGTAATTGTTCAGATAATATTTGTTGCATTTGAGACTGAGTATTAATTGGAATGACAATTAAGATTTTATCTCATTCCAAAATGATAAATTCCATATTTTTGTGAAACTTTTTACGTGAAACTTCAAAGTCTACACTTTGATCACATCTTCACTGTTTTATTTCAAATACATTATAAAGAGGTGTCTAACAAAAATAATTATGAACTGCTCAAATTTAGCTTTGTTTCTTTGATGCACCTGCATTAAAAATTCAATCCAGTGTTACGTAAGAGGTAAGAGTGGAAAAAGAAATTAATAAAAATAGTACCTTAATTTCAACTGAAATAACTTTCAGTTGTGCAACTAATACCTCAGTTTTGCTTAAGTAGCAGCGTTTTTATATGAACTTTTTTTAAATTGTAAATGAGTATTAGGATCATGTGGTTGTTGTGTTACGACATCATTTAAACATTTGTGTGACATGGGATTTAGCATTGTCAGTTAGCAATAAAATGCAATTTAATGCATTTTTCATGGATCTATTGTCATAAAAAGGTGGTTGTTATAAAAAGGTTATAAAAACCTGGTTCTATAATTTAACTTTAAAAAGAAAAGGGGTATGGGTTGTCCAGGGTCTTGAACAGAAAATAGAGTAGACAGAAATAGAAACTTTTTGTCTGTTACATATAACCCCAATAGCATGACAGTGAACGCATGGAGCAGGATCTGATGATAAATGGAGGAATGACGTGATCATCTTGAACAAAGGGGTTTGAAAGTTTTGTTGCAGTCTGTAATTTTGTTTTCCTGACAGAATTGTTAATATTGCTACCTGAGTTGCTACCCGAACTGTAAAGTACACGGATTTTTACCACTCTCCATGTCTGTTTTAGCTTTTCCGTTTGTTTACCTGCCAATTCTTTTCCGGTTCCTCAACAACCAGAAACAGACATTTAGTCTGTTGTCAGCTATCATGTGTGGAATTAGGGTTAGGGTTAGGGTTTTAGTTTTTAGGTTTTTATGGTTTTTAGTCTGTTACTAAAACAAAAGTCTGTTACTGTCACAAAGCATGTAAGCGACATGTGTTAACGCGCAATAAAATAAATGTTGGCGTTAATAAATTAATGAGTTAATGCGATAATATCGTTAACTTGCCCAGCCTTAATGTGTGTGTGTATATATATATATATATAGTATATATATATATATATATCTATATATATATATATATATATATATATATATATATATATATATCTATATATATATATATATATATATACATATGCTAATTTTAAAAGTATAAATGCCAAATCTCGCACAAATAACGTGCGAGAATTTAATAAAGAGCAATAAACCATGTATTGATTTATGTTGGCGGTTGTCTGTGCTATAAGTTCACCCTCCGCGGCTGACGATGGCGCTATGTTGTGTATTTGTTTTGAGGGACCGTTTAAAACGGTTAAGACGATGAAGAAGCCGGTAGGGCGGAATCTATACGGCGAGCTCCTGTCAGGACTGTAATAGTAGCATAGCATTATTAGCGAGAAACTGCCCATTACCACGATGTTGTCCAATAAGTTACCCTCTCTTGACACCGACTATTAGGCGAGGAAAGTGGGGTTTCTAAACTGCCACTGACACCATGTTGGACACAAAACAGGATATTCTGACTTGTCCCCTCTGTTGAATATTTCTGACGCCTTCTAGCAACACTACGGACAACAGCTGGCTAATCAGCGTCGAGCATTAGCAGCCAACGGCTGAACAGCTGTCCGGAAGGAGGCCGCCACAGCTCCGGGTGGGAATTTAACTTCGTCTGCCCTAACATCTACAGGGATCCAGTAGAAATCCTGGAAGCCGACAAGAAGCGGATATTTTATTTCTGACAGTAGGGATGGAGTCTTCTTTGGGGTTATACAACCAGGAGTGCTTGGCAATATCCTTTTGAGTTATGTTTGGTCTGTTTTGTAGTTTGCTGTTGCTTGCTAGCTGACGTTAGCTGTGAGTGGATCTGGGTAACATGAATCTGATATGCTTAAGTATTTAAGTATTTGAGTAAACGACTGCCTTAATACCAGTGTAATAATGTAACTTTGGCTCAGTAAATAACTAACTTTGTATACACTTATCTTCATAATCTTAACAATGACTAAACTCTTTTATTGTGTACTAGATTACCGCGAGCCATTATTAAGCGTCTACAAGATAACGCTAATACTTCCACCAAACTGCTTGAATTACCTTAAGATTTCTCTCATTAGTTTGCCTCCTGATTTTAACTAAGCATGGCTTCTTTTAGCACCTTTCTTCTTGCAGCCTACACAAATACTACTTTGCACTGACAAAAAGAAAAAAAGCTTGTGTTGTCCAAGCTCGTTTTTCATCCTCCATCACAATAGTTCCTTGATAATGCTGCTCACACTGTAAAAGGTCAGGAGCTGAGGTCTGGCCAGAAGGAGCCCAGATTACTATCACTAATTGAGCGCAATGGAGAGTTTATGTAAGTATCAGAGATCCCAATAACTGTACACTTAAGTGTTATTTTTAGACAGAAGGTAAATCTCAAGAACACATTAAGATGCTCATCTCAAGCTTTTGCTTGGTTCAAGTGAAATCTAAAATGAGTGACTGCTCTCAGTTAGAGGGAGCTGTGGTGTATTTCAAGTGTCAGAATAAGGCTGCTGGTTTATAATGAGTAGCTGTTTCATCATTTACAGAATAACTGTCCTATATTGCAAGTCTAAACATTGCTTTTAATATTGCATATAAGCAGATATCTGTTTATCTAAATAGTGTCATGCTGACCAAGAGAGAGGGCAATCTGGTGAAAAGTGTGTAAAGTGTTACATGGCTCAATTGTAAGAAATTGGTTGTGGCAATTGGACTCAGTGATGCACTTGCATCAAGTAGAACTTAAACCAGTTCCTTTATCTGAAGGAGCATGCTTTTTATGCAAACAACCATTCTCACGACCCAGATTTTTTCTCAGATGTGATTTAACTGCGTGTCAGGTGAAAAAAACGTGGTCAGTTTCTACTTGACAGCTTCAGTGTGTATTTTGTGAAAAGGGACATTGTGTGTGACAGCGGGGGGTATTTAATTGTCAGTGTAGCTTGCAGCTATTTCCACCAGCAGCCAGCTCACTGCGGACAGTGCAGAATTCCTTCACTTCGTCTTGGACTATAATAAGACTCACATGGGTACACAAGCAACATGCTCAGCTAACTGTGTTAAAACCCCACAAACTAAACTGAGGAACATTTTTGACAAAAGAAGCTGGTAGGGAGACATAAAAACCAGATTGTACAAGGGTTTCAATACAGATATCTTATTATGGCTAAATTTTTGATAATTTGATCAGTGACATCTGGTGAATTCTTTTTTTTTAGAGTCAGTGATAACTGTATGGTCAATTATATTGTTATAATGGCATTTTCAACTGAAACTGTTTTGCTTTTAATACCAGTGTCTACTTGAAGGTTTTTGTTAAGGATCCTCAGTGTCTAAGCAAGATCTTTTAAGTATTTTAGGATCAGTATTTGTTGAGAAATTGATTTATGATTACCACTTCTCTTTGTCAATACACTCTTGATATACTGATAAATTTGACGCACTATACACAACATTTAATAGTGAATTACAGGGTTAGCACATTAAGGTTTCAGGGTTATTCCTTTGAGATGGTTATGTTCTTTGTTGTTCTCTATAGCATTTGACCTTCGAGGTTCTGAGATTCCCTTGCAGATTCAGCAAAATTGTATCAGACCCATTTAGTTCCACAGGTCCAAACCATTTTCTTCTGTCAACGTAATCACACTTGTCATGAAGCAGAGAGGAAACATAGGAAGTGACTGCAGAGCTGCTTTCATCTCTGCTGTACGGCAGTTATTAGTGAGTTGACTGTGACCCAGTCACATTGATACAGATCACAGATTTGAAGCTGTTTATATTGATTATTTAATAGCCCAACGCTCAGTATTGCCACAATGGATTTCTGTTGGCCAGCATTGAATGATGCACAATTCTTAAGTCTATTTTGTCACTGTTTGCATTTTCAATTGAAGTAACTCAATTGCACATTGGACTATAAATTTGCATGTCTGCATGTGCTTTTTTTTTTTTTTTTTTTTTTAAAAAAAATACTAAATTAGTATGTTAATCACCAAATAATTATGATCTTCTTGTAATAGTACATAACCTCTCATTTCATTTCATGTTTCAATTTTAATGTTCTCACTCTGAATGCTACGCATGACACTTATTTTTAATTGCAAAAGAATGGCTGCTGCAAAAGAAAATACACATTTCTCCTGCCCATCTGTGTGTTTGGTGTTTTGGATTATTTTGTTGAAAAGTTTTAGTAATGTTAAAATCTTTTTATTATTTTAAGTCTAATTCTCTGCTGTTCTTATCCAGATTGGGTGTTTTGGCAACGCCTGATGCTGTTGCATCTCGTCCAGTTGCTCAGTTGTCCATACCCATCAATAGTAATTTTGAAATAGTGCGAGGTATGTTGCTTCTTTGCTTCTGAGTATCTGAATTACAGTATGAACAGTTTTATGTATACCAAGCATAACCAGAGGCTCAGAAAATGTAATTGATCAACTCTTTAAAATATTGTTTTTTTTTTTTCAGAATTCAGTAAAATGAGATGTTTGTAGGTCTTTCCTACTTTTTTTTGTTCAGTGGTGTAAAGGCAAAATCTCTGAAATCGTTCACCTTTACATGAAAGGACCACAAAAAAGAAACAGACAAGATTGTGCTTGTTAGAATATTTCAAAACACCTCTGTTAATCCCATTACAGACTTTGATTGCACTTTTTAAATCTTTCCTGTTTCTTTTTAGAAGCTGAAGAGGCTCTTCTTATTAACCTCTCAGAAGATTGTGAGTACTTTTTGTCCCTTTTAATAATTGTCTGTTATTTGCTTTTCCTAGTAGCTATTACTATCCACCCATTAGCTTGTTTGTGTAGAGCTTTTAAGCCTTTTAATGTTTTAAGTTGAGCTGAAAATTGTAAAGAGTGAAAGCGGAACTAAATTATGGCACACATTGCAGCTCAGTGCCTATAAAATGTTCCCTTACAACATTTTTTGTGCATACCTTCTGTTACGTGCCTTTGTTCAGTTGCATACTCTGGTCATGAGTTGTCAGGGCTTCCTGAAAGAATCCTAAATTGGTCACTTTGCTTTGTTTCCTAAACACTGTATTTCTTGTCTGTTTGCAGAATTCATTTGTGTCCAACATATACAGTAAAAGTATTTTCTCTTTCTTTCTTTAGCCACAATTAGAATACGGATCAAAGGAGAAAAAGCACCAGAGCTGCTGCTAGAATTTCAGGATGATGAACGGACTCGGACCTTTTTTACCCAAGTGAAGAGTGCTCAGCAACAAGGTAAGACTGAGCTGCCAGCAGTCTGAAGTAGTGAGGTGTTTAATTATTAAATCACTCATCTAACATTTATTTACAGAGGGTAAATTACACTTGCTATTTGGTGATGACGTATATTTTTTGCCAACCCACACTCTAGTGGAAACACACCTGTGATTGCTATTTTTGAAATCGCCAAGGAAGGTATCGACCCATATCTATGAATGACTTAAGCTTACATCATTATGATTTCACTCTAAATTTTTGTTTTAGTAATTATCATTTAGTAAATTAATGATAAATGTTTCCTGGCTGTGTCTGTTGTCATAAGTCCCAAGATATTTCTGGCATTAAGGCATGAAACATTTCTTTTTGAGAGTGCTTTTAGTATTACTCTTATTAATTTATTAAATTACTCATATGAACATGAATATCATTTTCATATTGCAGAAGAATGGGGTATTTTATTGTATTTTATTTCAAGGCCTTCACTGTGAATGCCACTAATGGTACTGTTATGCACAGTCACCATGCCTTTATTCAAATTCAAATTCAAATATACTTTATTGATCTCCCGAGGGGGAAATTCAGGTTGCAAGTTGGATCCAAGTTAATAGAAGAGATGATGTTTATGGTACTGTTTTTGGGAAAGACCACATATGATGATTCAACTCACATGCTCTTGTTTAACTGTTTGCATGACTTTGGTTGAAAACCGTGAGCATTCAGCAAAATTTTAACCAAAACACAGTTTTGCATCTATTTTCCTTACAGATATAATGTTAAATGGGTTTCTCCAGTTCAGCAGTGCTTTTAAAATATATATCTTTAAAATACTGTCCATGTCTAAAATTAGGGTGGCAGTGACATACTTGCCTCAGCTGTGCACAAAAGGGAAAAGTATTTGTCAATATGTGTAGGAAATGTACATGTGCACTGATACTTTGGATCTCTCTTCTTCTGTTGTAATCTGCTTACCTTAAGGCTTACCTTATTGCTTTTACTGGATGTTTGGTGTTGAGTAAGGTTATGTTGATGATCGTGTGCCACCGTCTGACAACGCTGTTTGATTTTTCTCAGTTGCATCCCAACCCAAAGCAATGGAGCCCCTTACACCAAATGCCCATAGAGGCCCAGTCCCCATCCCACCACAAAGAGCAACTAAGGCAGTTAACACAGTGAGCGCAGGAGTCAACCCACCCAAGTCTACCAGTGCACTGCATCCCAACCTTAACAACAGCACTACAAGAAGTAGGAAAAACACAGGTAATGTAAAAATGTAATGTGTTTACAAATTAGAAGAAGGTGCATAAACAACAGCTCAGTTGAGACAGTAATTTAACTCTAATGTCACTCAACACGCCCCCACCCTGAAAAACAGAATAAAAAAAAATTGGTTCTTTTACTGTTTAGATTTATTCTTCTTTCCTTTTTTCTCCAACATAATTTGAAGATCCAGTTCAGTCGCTTGCTACAGGTTTGGGATTTGAGGAGAACTTCAACAGCACTCTCAAAGTGGAAGAGAAGAAGAACCACCAGAATCGTATAGTTGCCTCCAGGGAGCCTCCGCCTGTTCCTCCTCTACCTCCCCGCAGAGTGTTCTCCAATCCTTCAAATCCTCTCCCTCCTACACCAGTCCCAAAAGACAGAACTGTCTCCTTACCACCCGAAGACAGTTCTGTAATCCCAAGCACCAAGCCAGAGTAAGTTAGCCTGGAAACAGCTATTATAGCAAAAATAAAAAACAAAACAAAACTCGATTTCTGTTAAAATGTATTTACTCTAATATCTGAAGTTGAAGAAGCTCACTATGCTCATGGATAATCTGTCTGAAACATTTATGATGTTTAATAACTTCCACTCTATTCATTCTTACAGTTTTAGGTTAGGGTTTGACTATGAGGACAGACCACCTTCTTGGTGTGACAGTCCCACAAGACAGGCCATGTTGTCTAGCCAGGCAGGGCAAAGAGAATACCTCTTAAAACATCAATTGTCTAAGAAGGAGAGTGAGTACGTAGACATTCGACCCTTCAGGTGAGAGAAGCATCGTTTATGTCTCTTTTTTTTAAATTTTTAAAATGAAAAGAAATTGGCGGTTTTTAACTATCTGCTTCTGCTGTTCTCCAAACACTTCACGTTGCTTCATAGGTTTTTCACAGGTACATGGAACGTTAACGGCCAGCCCCCAGAGAGCAGTCTTGAGGCATGGCTGTGTTGTGACACTGAACCTCCTGACATTTATGCTGTGGGGTCAGTAAGAATGAAGAATTCTGTACTTTTATGATTATGAAAGACCACATGTTGCCTTATGTGGACACTTGAAAAACTTTCACTATGGTGGCTTAATATTTGACCTTAGTTTTCAAGAATTGGACCTGAGCACTGAAGCTTTTTTCTACATGGACTCATCCAAGGAGCAGCTGTGGGCTGAAGCTGTGGAAAGGAGCCTGCATCCAAAAGCAAAGTACAAGAGGGTGAGTTTAAAAGATAAATTTGTAGCATCATTATATTGTTTAAAGAGAGAATTAGAATGTTAAGACAAGGACAAACTGAAAGGAATGTGTTAACCCAACTTAACATTTGTATTGAAACGTGTTCACTTGGTTCTCTTTTTTTCAGTTGTTAATATTATTATTTCAACAGGTTCGGATCATACGACTGGTTGGAATGATGCTTGTGGTCTTTGTAAAGAAGATGCACAAGAATCACATTAAAGATGTGGCTGCAGAGCATGTGGGGACAGGAATCATGGGGAAAATGGTTTGTTCATGCTAAACGTGGACTCAGCTCACTTAATAAGTTTGAAATGATGTATCTGCAAAGGATATCTGCTGCGTATACTTTTAAACTTATCGTACTGAACCTGAAATTTCCCACTTCCAATCATAATTTCTTTGCTAATTGTTCCTCATTGATAGGATGATAATTACACTCTATTGAGTTAGTTAAATCTATAAACATGCCATGTGCATGCAAATAAGGGCCTTTTTAATTGATATTTCAGGGGAATAAAGGAGGTGTGGCTGTGAGGTTTGTTTTCCACAACACGAGTTTCTGCATCGTCAACTCCCATCTAGCAGCGCATGTTGAAGACTTTGAACGCCGCAATCAGGACTACAAAGACATATGTGCTCGCATGACCTTTCACTTACTGGACTATCCTCCATTAAGTATCGTCAAGCATGAGTGAGTCCCTCAGTCATCCCATGTCTCGACTAACAACATTGCTATGAACTAATTTGCAAAGTCCTCATCGGTTATGTTTCTACTCTCAGACTTTGTTTACCACTGTAACTGAATTATTTTGAATTTACTTTGAAGTTTTACATGCTAATACATATGTAATAATTTTACCTACTGATGTGTTCTGCAATGTACAGTATAGTTTAGTAATATATAGACAAATTTAATTGATTTAATCTTTTCCAGTCTATGAGCCAGGCACTAAAAGCAATCATAGAAACTACAACGCTGATTCTGAACTTTGAACTGTTTAAGTCTTTCTCTGCTTCTTTTATGTTTCAGTGTAGTGATTTGGCTTGGAGACTTAAACTATCGTCTCTTTATGTATGATGCTTCTGAGGTCAAACGTCTCATTGGTGAGAATGCACTAAAAAAGCTTCAGGAGGTTGATCAGGTAAAAATCACCTTTAACATCAGAGCACTATTTTAAATGCTCAGGAATCCTCAAAGCAAGTAAAAGCATGTGATTGAAAATATGTTGTCTCAGGTAAATGACTTAAAATGGTTTGAGAAAATTATATAATGAGGAAAACAAAAACATTTTATTTACAACAGTGAGATGCATAATTCAAACACTAAGTATTTCTTGATAAATATGTTGTGGAAAGATATAGAGAAAATGTTAACAAACACCGTTTTTACATGATTGTGTTGCCTGTGACTTGTTTACTTGTGAGAGAAATTGAAGTTTCTGCAACAGCTTTTTTTTCAAAATTATTTCTAAACAGCAAATGGTGATAATTGACATTTCCTTTTAATCTGCAGCTGAACATTCAGAGGCAGACAAAAAGAGCCTTTACAGACTTTATGGAAGGAGAGATTAACTTCATTCCTACATACAAATATGACCCTAAAACAGATCGATGGGACTCAAGGTAAAACCAAATTGATGTGTTTCATCTATTTTTCCAAATTAATTACAATATGCACTTTCTCTAGGATTTGAATTTCTTTAACAAAATTGAGTCTTCCATTGCCACAGACAAATGGTCCCTTTTCAGTTACGCTGCAACTTGCAGTTCATTTTTGGATTTTGGTTCTCAACTGGGTGGTGTTGTTTCAACAAAATGTGTGACGTTGGGCTTTGTATCTCAAAAATGGAAACAAAGGGCCGCTCTGGTAGCACAGTGGTTAGGGCAAAGGCATGTACAGAGGCGCAGTCCTCGTGCAGCTGGGTTTGTCTCCCGATCCGGATTACCCTTTGCTGCGTGTCTTCCTCACTCTCTCTGCCCCCTTTCCCGTCTCTCTCCACTACAAATAATGGACTACTGGAAACACATTTTTGGAAATTTTATGATATAAGCTGTCATGGAGTTGAGTTTCTCTAATTGAATTTAATGTCTTTCAACAAGAGGTTTCTCATTTAACCAAAATGTGAATAAGGGTTTAACAGTAACATTTCAATAAATTTTGAAAGTGCTTCTTTGTCAACGTTCTTGTCAATCCTGATGTTAGATAAACAGCAGTGATTTGTCTCAAACACATAGTGCCACATGAAAATTGGTTGAACAGAAGGCCGTTACAACATGAACTCTCAAATTCATTGACTTCCCAGTTTGCAAATAGCCAAGTTTTTTAGAAACTTTTATGGCCTTGTTACTACACAAATACAGAGTCAGCAGTAACATTCTCACTTGTCTTATTTGTAATCTCTTAGTTTTCCTCTAAACTTGTGGCTGTTTCCTGCAGTGGGAAGTGCCGTGTCCCGGCTTGGTGTGACAGAATCCTGTGGAGAGGAAACAATGTCAAGCAGCTCAAATACCGAAGTCACATGGAACTGAAAACTAGTGACCACAAGCCTGTTAGCTCCCTCTTCTCTATAGGGGTAAGAATGTAATGCAGATTTTTAAAATTAAGAAAAAAAAAGTTATATATCTATTTTTTTAAGGTAGTTGAAATATCCAGGTCTGTATTAATCTTAATAGTACAGTGTTGGTAAATGAAGGTTAAAAAAAATTTACAACAATGATCAAACACAATAAATAACCATTTGTATAAAATGTTGGTGTTGGTTTCTGTGTGTTTGTGTAACAGGTAAAGGTTGTGGATGAGCAGCGCTACAAAAAGGTGTTTGAAGAGAGTGTTAGAGCAATGGATAGAATGGAGAATGACTTCCTTCCATCTGTATCTCTAAGCAGGAGAGAGGTAATAATACTGACAGCCTGTCTGATACTCTCATTAATATAAACTCAACAAACCCTTATAATTTACAACCTGTCTTTAAAACAGACATTTAGGATTTTGTTTTTTTGTAAATGTTAGTGAATACTGTTCCTGGGAAGCTATAATTAATGTTTCAATTTGCTTTTTCTATAGTTTACATTTCAGAATGTAAAGTTCCGGCAGCTTCAGAAAGAGCGCTTCCTAATAACAAATGACGGGCAGGTACCCTGCCACTTCGCCTTTATCCCCAAACTCAATGACTCGCAGTATTGCAAGCCTTGGCTGCGTGCCTGAGCCAAGTGATGGACTCTTAGACCCAAGTAAGTCCTTTTTATTCTTAATTAGTCTCTTTTTTGAGGGGGATTTTCCTCAGGCCTGTTAACTCAAATTACATGCCAGAGATCATGTTGTGTTTCAGTTAGTAGTAGAGAAAAACAGGGGATTTTTTTTTCTTCTTTTTAGACACACTCCAAAATGTGTTTCCTGGAAAGATAAGTTTCCATTAGTTTGCAGTAATTCGAACCTCTTCTCTTCCTGAATAGATGAGACCCTGGAAATCTATCTAGAGGTGTACGTCAGCAAAGATGCTGTCACACTGCTGAACTCTGGAGAAGACTCCATCGAGGACATTCTAGTACTCCATTTGGACCGTGGCAAAGACTACTTTATCACCATCTCTGGCAACTACCTTCCCAGCTGCTTTGGCACCTCGCTGGAGACACTGTGCCGCATGAAGAAGCCTATCAGAGAGATCCCCATTACCAAACTCATAGACCTGGTGAGAGGAAATTAAAACGGCAGTCTTAAAAGGTGAAATACTGCCGGACCAGTTAAGTAGTAGGATTAGTGAGTAAATTTCCCTTACATTAGTTCAAACTGATTTAGTTGATTCCCCAGTACAGATCATTTTAAGCTCAAATTCTGACAGTAATCTGACAGTTGTTCCTCAATGTAGCTGTTTATTACCTGATGCCATGGAGGAGACACGTGAGGGCTTGGTCTCTCCACTGGGGTAAATACAGACACACACTGAGAGATAGAGAGAGCCTATTTATAGAGTAAAATGTCTCAACATGTATATTTCTGACCATCAGGGGCCCAACAACAAGGAAGTAGATGAATCAGGTTATACCCACTGTAGTCTATTTTATATAAATAGAATCATCTGTTCTTCCCAGTCACCTCTCTCTGCTTCCATGATGCTTTTTGACTGTATCTGACCTAACTTTGGAAAACAATGTTACTATCATTTCTTTATTTCCACTTAAACTTTTTAATTTTCCTACCGGGGAGATAGATTTTATCAAATGATTTATAAAAGAACAATCTATAATCTATCTACTTTTCTTATTCTGTGTTTATAGTTTGTCTGTCTACTTTTTTTCTTTCATTATCCTTCACCATCTCTCCTTGCATTGATCATTCCTTTCCAAAATGCTCTGGTTGTGGGCTGATTTCTTGCTCAGGGAGAAGACAGCTACATGGAGAAGGTAAAATATTAACTTGTCATCATCAGTCAATGTAGTTTATCACCCTACATATCACACTTTCTGTCTATTTTCCATGTCATGAAAATTGAGAGGTTCATTTACTTTTAGAATTAGTAATGTTTTTTTTCCAGGAAAATTTACAGGAAAAATGGGATGTTTTCTAAAATGCTAAAAAATCTGTCGTATCAAAAATTTATTTTAAAGCTTATTTATCAGACACAAGTACGAAGGGAATTATTTTCATTGTTCTTACTGACCAACTTCACCTTATTTAGAAAATAAAAACAAATGAAAATTTTGATACCATCAACTAAAGAAAAAAAAAAGTTGTCAGAGACTGCTTACCATTGTTACATCTCCCTTCCTTTTAAGTGAACGATTTGATCTTTTGGAAACTTGCAGTTATGCAAGAGGAATCTGTGTCCCTTCTTGGTGAATACAAGATTTCTGCTGTTCAGCAGGAAGTTTGTGGTTGTTCTTGTCTCATTCCTGTCTTCATGATTAGCAACGCATTTTCACATGGAGACACATATGTACTGCTTGCATGTCAATAAATCACATGCAAATCTGTTTATGAAGCCATGCTGTTGTAAGTTACGTATAATAGCTGCTTTCCCACTATTGAACCACTGCGGACTGAGACATAACTATGTTAGCCCCCTATGTTAGAAAAATCACTCTTCTTCCCACTGTTGGTCTGTCAGCACTGCTATACTGCTCCTTTGTATGTGTGTGGGTAACAAATGATGAAAAATATCAGTAAGACTGAGCTTAGTTGTGAACCAAGCAGTGAGAAGAGACTGAATAAATAGAATTGTTTTTTCTGGAAACAAATGATGTTGGTGAGTCAGTACACCCTTGTCCCCCAAACTAACTCCCAATGTAGTTGGAAGACTAGATTGCATGGATGATGATTGCACTTACAAAGTCACAAATACACAACAAAAATTACAATTCCCATCACTACGAACAAGCAGCACAAAGGGAGTAAATGAGTAAAATCTCAGAGAGGTTGCAAAGGGAAACTGGAGTTAATCTAAAACTAAGTTGTTAACAGTGGACCTTGATTTCACCTCTAGCTTCATTACGACCTGCTTTGCCATACAAAAAATTGTGAGGCCAGAAATCTGAAGCCACTGCGACTTAAATGGGGGGTCCCTGAGTACCGTGGTAAATTGTATCCACGGGGTGGCAGCACCAGTCGAAACTGTTCGTTAGAGCTGCATTTTAGGCTTTTGGAAGATATGAAAACTTTTGGATTTTGAATGCGACAATGTGAAACTCCCATTGACTTCAAAGATACTGATTTAGTGTGAGGGTAAGGGTAAAATGGGGAAAATGTCAATGTGCTAAACCTCACAAAAATCCAGGCGATGTTCCTGTCATTTCGGCAAGGTAAAGATAGTCACTGACAGCAGCACGAGTGGTGACCCTTTCTACTTTGCCTGGAATAACTGGAGGAAGCCACTGCACAGAAAGGCACAGATCTGCAAAGCCCTGGAAGAGTGTGAGTTCTGCGCCCTTACACATTATATTCCGTGGTTTTCAGGTAGCCCCTGTCGGCTCTGTAAAAGAATTAGAAGTGACAATTGTAAAGTATTTGACCAGGCTTGGCCTCAGTAGTCTCTGCTTTGGCTCAGTTGTGGGAAAGCATTTGGCATTTCCAATATACATGTCTGCATCAATTACATTTTTCAAATATATGAGGATCACTCATATCATGGGCACTGATGTTCACTTATACTATCACTAATGTAGGCTTTTATGAAAGATGGATTTACCTGACCACAGAGCATGCCACCACCTGAAAAATGGTATTCATGGAAAACTTGGCAGGGCTTTTGCAAAGAGTTGACATATGGCTTTCTCCTTGCATAATACAGTTTGAGACTATATTTCAGGATGCAGTGCTGGGTTGTTTGGTGTCAATCACTTTCTAAGGTACTGCCAAGTCCGCGTCACAAAATTGGGTGTGTCATAATGGTTTCTCATGCAGCATTGCCTGATGCTTCGTGGGTCATGTTGATCCAATTTTATTTATTTATTTTTTTTTCTGGACAGACATTTCCCCACCATTCCAATTTTGTACTGACAGATATATTTTTTACACTGATTGATGATTCTGTGACAGAGCCACAGATCATTCCTTCTTGGAAAGACTGAGGAATTACTGGATGCTCCTGGATGCCTGTCACCAATTATTTTAGATATTGTCGAATCTTCCAGAAAAGTGTTACTTCTGTATCACCAACTCTGTACTTCTTTTCCTCCCTCCCAGCTTTTTGGGTGTACTGCAAGCTTAGAATTCTATATTTGTTTTAAGTTTCTAAATATATTGAAGTTGGTCAATGAAAACACTGAAAACTATCTTCTTTGAATATACAAATAAATATTTTAATTAATGAACAGATGTTATACAGATTTAACTGATGCAAAGAACCACAAAATTGTCAACCAAGGGGCAATCAGAAATAATAAAAAAGAAAATAGATAAACTATTGTGAGCATCTGAAACATGTTAGATCATCTTTTTTCTTTATCTCTTGTTTTGTTAGATTTTTCTTAAAACAAGCTTTTGAGGTTCCAAGAACTTATCTGGCATGTTAGAGACCAACTATTCTTTAGGTTTGTCTGATAGGACATATGTGAGCTGTTAGTCAGAGGTTGAGATTTTTATGTGCTGTATGTTGCCTGAAGTTATGCCATTTCTGACTTTGGGTTGGTGTGGGACTTTTTCATTGCTACATATGTTGTAGAACTAGTGATTATTTTCACACCCAAGTAATGTTGAAAACACTTGAGTTTTTGCCCACAAATTGCTTTGCCTTTCTGCAGTTAAAAGTGCAAGTGACTTGCGGCTTTGTTTAGCGTTTCAGTGCTGACACTTTAAGCTTAAATAGCTAAAACATGTCTGTGGACCCTCATCTGAGACCGAATTAGTGGATGGTCACTTTGTTTTTCTGAACCCTGAAGCGAGCAGTCAGAGACCTTGTCTTCAGTGGGTTAATTCTAATCTCTGTACGTGCATCAGTCACCCATTAAATCTCCCATGTCCTGTGAAGTGCAAGACTGATACAGGAGTCCATACATTAGTCCATTAGACACACTAAATCTCATTTCACAGCAGGTCAATCTTGCTGTATAGACTAGTCTTGCACATGACTAAAGGTAATGAGAAAAAGTGTGTGGTTTGATCACTTTTAACACTCATATGAAGCCTCATGAAAATTCTTCTCTTCCGTTTTGCAGATCAATGAAAGTTGATGGTTGCATGAAAAAGAAGCTAAAAGCCTTGTATACATGTGTTGTAACAGTTCAGGGAATTATATTTTTAGGTTTTCTGTCTTAAGAACCACATAAACATCCAAATGATCACTGTATAAAGTGTTGTGCTAAAACATTATACAGACTTTAATCCTGGGTTTCTAGCATGGCTCAGATTAAAGACCCTTTGCAGTCTCCCAATGCCTTCATGTTTAGCCTCAAACTGTGGTTATTTTTGGATGTCTCTTGTGAGTGCTGGGACCCATTTAAAGAGATAAAAAGAGCATGATATTGAGCTTAGTAAAATGGCTTAGACCTCAAAGATGATCTTGATTTCACTGTTGCTCTATCACAAATTGTTTAGTTGTGTCCTAGGCAGTCATTCCAGTGTCCTTTGTTCCACTTTATGAAGCAGTATGAATCATGTTGTTACTGATTGGTAACAACACTGAGAAATTATATATTTAAAATGTAATCTGTATTGGGTAATTTCCAGAAAAGCTACAATCTTTACAATCCTGTTAAGCCTCATGTTTTTCTCCTTTTCAGGAAAAGTCTAAGGTTAACTTCTTGATGGTTGATGGGGCAAGTACTGAGGACAAACCTTTGAAGATCCCCAAGGAGGTATGGATTCTGGTCAACCACCTCTTCACCAAGTCCTGTGATCAGGTAAGAAGGGTACAACTAATTAAATACTTGGAAATAAATTGAACTTCATTTTTGTCAGACTGTTAGAGTAAAGCAAATAGCTCATAGATCTGTTGGCAATTGTAATACAAAAACAAGATTTAAGGTACTTGCATGCTATGAAGGTTATTTACAGCCTGTATTCTAAGACATAAAGATCAGGAATGTAGACATAACCATAAAACAAGTTATGTTAACATGACAGAGACATACTGTAGAATACAGTGATCCCTTATTTTTCGCGGTTAATGGGGACCGGCACCCCCCCCGCAAAAAAAAAAAAAAAAACGCAAAAAAAGTAGCGAGGCACTGCAGCGAAACAAGACAAAGGCTCAACTGTGGTCTTTCTGTTACCTTTATAGCCTTTGGTGTCCGAACTGTAGTAAGATGCGTCTTGGCCGATCAGCGCACAGATTCTTGAGTGCTGGGCTATCTGCGTTTCTTGTGTTGCTTACAGGAGGCTGTGAATCATCGTTTGACATTTTGCTGGCAGCTGCGCCCTCTCGTCTGCTGTGGGGTGGATTTTCATGGAATTTCTGCGATTTTTTTATTTATTTTTTTCTTGATTTTTTTAAATTATATTATATATTTCGGAAAAATACGCGAATAATTAAAACCGCGGAACTTAAAGCGCGAATTGGCAAGGAGATCACTGTACTAGATAACATGTTCATATCACAGTATTTGTTTAGGATGTCATCATTCTTCTGCGAAAGTAAGCTTCTGGTTTGATTTTTTTTTTTCTTGGTGTTTTCGCTAACACAGTGTTTATTTTTCTCGGGATAAGTGACATTTTCATTTGGACCTTGAATGTTTTTTCATTTTTTGGGTTTGAAGAGGTTTTTTTTTTTTCTCTTGAATGGATTTATTTTACAGAGTTACAATTTTCTTCAGTATACAGGCGAGCAATAGAATTATTTTTGTATGTTTTAATGTATTTTAATTTTGCACAGATGATCATGAGCAACTTTCATGGTATTCAGCAAACATATTCCACCACAGCAATTCAGGCAATCACACATGGAGCTGCATCACAATGTGTCTGTTTAAAAAATCAACCACATTGACCACGCTGATGCAGCAAGCATAGAAGTAAAAAAAAGAAAAAGTACTCCTCATAATCGTAAACAGTATTACCCAAGAATATACAATATTAAGTTTTTTAAAACCACAGAGCCTTAAGAAGATTAGGCTAATCAAATATACTTGGGGAAAAAAAAAATCAAAGAGAGACCTTGAGCTTGGAGATACAATACAAAAAACCCCAAAACATTTAATGGCGAACACTGTTAGTAACCCAGCAGCCTAATAACAGTGTTCTATTTCTTGGGTCCCAGGTTCATATCGTTAAGGCTTGGTGTTAATGAAATGTGCTTTTTTTTTTTTTTTATCTT
The DNA here is from genome assembly GCA_018398805.1 of Hirundichthys speculiger. Classification (NCBI taxonomy): domain Eukaryota; kingdom Metazoa; phylum Chordata; class Actinopteri; order Beloniformes; family Exocoetidae; genus Hirundichthys; species Hirundichthys speculiger. The sequence continues at coordinate 1,482,432 of JAGFBZ010000849.1, read as the reverse complement.
CAGCGACATATTGAGCTAAAAATCCATAGTTTAAACATATGTTCTTTTCACCTTTGCCTTTGCCACTACAAAAAAATAACCATTGCAAATAGGGGAAACACCCTAAAGAGCCACAACAATAACAACAAAAATCCTTAGGTGCTTCCAGCCAGGATGGAGTCTTAACTACTCATGCATTAGTGTTATTTATAAGTGGTGGTCCAGAAAATATTAAAAATTATATATGTATTCCAAATTCTGCCATTTTTATGTCCTATTCAGGCACTAAAAGAGGCTACCTGAGACCATGACATGTAAGGTGGAAGCACCCATTTATTTGTTTTACAGATATGCGTCTTTCCAGTCTTCCCCACCTTAGTGGCTTCCTATGGTTATTCTAGATCACGTAGACAGGATCACCACTAGTGTAGCTGTCAGTGCTGATCTTTTTTGTCAAAATGACGGAAACATAGTCTGGAATTTCACGTGAGGTTTAGCATTTTCATACATTCAGAGAAAACAGCGACTTATGACAAAGATGGAAAAACTGTTGTCTGATTTTTCATGTAAAACTTAATCACAAAGATTGTCATTAAAAAAGCTAAAGTTTATGTACATTCACATACATGATTATTAAACATTCCTTTCTCTTTTGTATTAATTGGTACGAATGCACAAAGAAAAAATATTTTAAGACAAATATCAGCGGTTCACATGTGGGCATAAAGCCAGTAATGGAAACATTACAATAAGCATATAAACATTGCTGTTGATTTTGTAGTAAAATATCCTCTTCTGTCTTCTGTGGATAATTTTATTTGTAGAGACTGAAGGAATAAAACAAACCTCTTTGTGCTTTTTAAGTTATGTTCAGTCCTTGGTAATGTCACATCATATTTATGTTGTGCCAAACAAATCCATGGTGCTTACATGTGCATGGTGTCATGCAAGCCCACTTGGTTGTTACTAACTGAACTCAGAATGTGTGAAAACTAGTTTAAGTGTTTCTTACTGTCTCACAGGAGGACTTGTTCCAGACACCAGGCTTACAAGAGGAACTCCAGAGCATCATTGAATGTCTGGACACCAGCATCCCAGACTCCATCCGTATCCTCTAATATATATCTGACATGCATGCATACATACTTAACTAGACTCAGAAGAATGAAACTACTGCATTTTTTAAAAATTAAAACTAAATTAGTGTATAGGTTAATCTATTCACCATTATACTGTGTGATCACCTTTACCTTTGATTACAGTACATATTGCTGCAGCATCATTTCTCCAGGCTTATACAAGGCAGTGACATTTATTTGCATAGGGAGTCTCAAGGAGGTTAAAATCTGGACTCTGGTAGTGAATCCACATGTATAATTAATGCCTCATACTCTCTGAACCACTCTTTCACAACCAGAGCCAGATGAATCCCAGCATTAGGATTGCCATGTCTTACACATGTCACATCTGTGCCATCAAGAAAAAAAAAAATCTGTTGATGAAAAAACCTGTACTCACAGCATACGAGACCACAATTATAGTAGATCGCTACGTTTTCATTACTGGTTCTTCACTCACATTCAATCTTCTCTCTACCGCAGACGATTCATGCTGCTTGTATATGCTAATCCATTTCTTGACCCATGTTCTTTGTCTTTCCTTTTTCTGTTCATGTAGAGAGTAAATCATATCCTGCTTCTTTCTTCCACTGGCCCATTTTCAGATAAGCGTCTCATATTTTGGGGCCATGCTTAATTTTCCACATGTTGACAAATGTAGTTTGGACAACAGTTTGGTGACCAAGTCACTGCCTAGTCCTGTAGTGTGTGAACTTTAGTTGCCAATCAGTAATGTGGCACTTTTCCAATTGGAAACCTTTAACCATCTGCTTAGTAAAATCCAGATGGGAACTTAATTTTGGACACTTGGTTTACCTTTTCATCTAGTTTTACTGCCTAACTGGACTGCATAAATGCTTATTGTTCCCTAACTTGTCATATAGCTGGTTGTAACCATTCTGTAGCTGAGGCTCTGCTGATCTTTCTGGAAGCCTTGCCGGAGCCAGTGGTGTGTTACGAGCTCTACCAACGGTGCCTAGACTGTGCTCATGACAGTCGCCTCTGCAAACAGGTTCAGTGATCACAACTCTTTTCTGGTTATGCAAACATGATATACAGTGGAGGTTACAGTCACGAAAAAAATGTAGAATTGGAATTATTAATGTATTGTTTAATTTGTCTCCATCTCTGCTTTGATGTTTAACAGTTAATCTCTCAGTTGCCCCGGGCCCACCGCAATGTGTTTCGCTACTTAATGGCCTTTTTGAAAGAACTTCTCAAGCACTCACACAATAATAATCTAACAGCTAGCCTCATAGGTAAGATACATTTATGTCATATTGCAGAATTTTAGATTAAATTCAGCCAGTACACTTTGATGGTCAATTTTTATTTTCTGTTTTGTTTTCAATTACATATTGAAATCGGTTCGGCTACGTTTCGATTGTCAGGACTGAGCCATTTTGATTATGCTGTTACTGAAGTGTAAACACTCATGTCACTATGTACAGTGTTTTCATTTTGTGACACTAAAATGAAAGTTGTCATAAACATTAATTCAACGAAAACATGAGTACCAGCAGCATTTTGGTGGATACTGATTACTGATGATAATTTCTGCCACTTGGAAATGTTTCTTCTTATCTTTGTGGGGATCCTGTCTGTTTAATACCCTGTTAAACTACTAATTTGAGATACAAATGTTTATTGAAAACTCCCCAAACTCATTCAACAAATTACATTCTTGTATTTTAGCTACCCTTTTTGCCAGCCTCCTCATCCGACCACCTCCCAACTTGGCGGGAAGGCAGACATCATACGACCGACAGAAAGCCATCGACTTTGTTCTCGGTTTTCTCATGGCAGGAGATGAGGAGTAGCTGAGATTTCCTCATGGTGCCAGATGGGTTCAGAGAGTTTTTTTTTTTTTCTCAAGTTGGCATACTTGCTGCAATCTACTTGGACCTGTATCACACTGTGTAACTGATCCACTTGGTAGTTTTACATCTTCTGGAGACCAGTGTAGCTGTTCTTCAGCTTACCTTTTACTAACTCTTACATGAGAGGTACTCAAGACTTTGACTATATCAGTGATGATTTTAGTAGGTGTCATATCATCTGTTCATACACAGTATGACCAGTTGCTGGTTGTGAAGGCTTTTGGGAGAGATTTGAACTGATTCTTATGCACTTTCCATGACCTGAGGGGCGTGTGCCCCCTGACCAGACTTCTCCTCACCATCAGCTGACACTTCCTGCTGTAGGTGCTCATGCCAAAATGATTGCTGAACATGAATGTGAAAACACTATGGATGTGTAGAGATCGAAAGGAAGAGTAACTTACACTAAATACAGGTAAAAACTAGATACTGTATGTACAAGTATAATGATCAAGATGTTTAGTTTGAAATGAGATAATTCTGTAACAATGTTTAAACTTAAGAGGAGTCATGACAATCATTTGTTGCTGCGTTTTAGCTGTGGGAGCAAAATGTAATATACCTTTGAGATTTATTTAACATATCTGTTGTATTTTAATTGTTATATATTTTGTTTCTCCAAGTTTGCATTTGAACGTTTCTTTCTACAGCATTAATGTTTATTTCAGGCCTGTCAAAAAAAGACTTGTTTTTATCACTATGATAAAGAAAGCTCTGTTTTGAATGTTTGCTGTGTGCTGTGTAACTATTCGCCTTACCTTTTAGTTTTCTTAGGTTCCTTTGAGTTGCAATACAAGGCTGTTAACACACTAACTTCCCTGTAACAGGAATGAAGACCCATTCTCTGTGGCTTTTGACATCTTTAAATGATGTAAATAGTGATTTATTTCATGAATGTTTGACTGTATGGTAGTGCAACTTTGTGATGGTGTCTACGGTTTTCACATGTATGTCATTACAGTGGTACTTTTAGCATTGTGTTTGTTTACATGTCTTTTTCCTAACTCCTGCCACTTCTTAAGCTCATTATTCATTGATTTAGGACTTTGTGATGCTGTGACACAATGCTATGTAAGACTCTGTACAGTGCTGCAGTATTTTCTGGGAACAAGTCTAGCAAGATTTAATGGCTCATTAGTCTTCAGAACACAGCCCATCTTTGTGCTTCTTGCTCTGTTGTTCCACAGAGGAACATGTTTTGTGTTTTTACTGTCGCAAGACACGCCATTGGTATTGTAGTAAGGAACTTCTTTGCTGTGTGTGAATATTTCCTCTTTAAAAGTTTCACCCAAAAGATATCAGCATTATGTTTCACATTCATGATATTCACTTTCCCTGCTCAGTTTCCTATGTAATTGTAGTGTACCAGAAAAACCCCAAAGGTGTTCTCTGATGTTTTAGGAATGTATAAGATTATAATAGATGTTAATGTGAAAATGCTGGCAATCATGGCTTATTAGGTGATTTTCTGCTCAGTTTAAGTAGCTCTTCTTGTCTTCAGTTTATTCTGTCTTATTGCCATTAACATGTTAAATTTTTCTGTTGGCTTTCATGAAACTCAGCTTTGTTGAGAGGTGGCATATGGGAATATTCCTGGTGAGACAGGCTTGAAAGAACCATTAAAAAAAAAAAAAAAAAGCAATTTATCCACTAATTTACTTGGCCTTTATAAACACAATCCTTTATATGTCAGACAGGAAAATGTAATCAAGAACCTCTGATTTTAAATGTTGTCTTATGAAACTATAACAATGATGTCATGGTGTGGAGCCCCCCCCCCCCCCCCCCCCCCCCCCCCCAGTTTTGCCATAAATTAAGGTACTTTAAAATTGCACAATGACTCAATTGTTTTGATCTTTACCAAGTTTTGTTACTTTTAATTTATTTAAAAGAAATAAAACTGTACAAAGCCATTGTGTTGTTCAATGCCCTCCTTTTAAACAGCTTCTGACTCAGGAAAAAAAAAACCCAAAAGCTATCCAGGAGATTTAGAGGTTTACTCCCCAGCTGGGGCGCCGAAAAGGGGGGGGTAAAGGATACGGATTATAGGGGCCCATGATTGAAGGGGGCCCAGAGAGGCCCCTAATGATGATCAAAAATAGCATCAACAAATTTCGCCGCTGTGTTGGGGGGCCCGGTAAAGATTCTTTTCATGGGGCCCAAAATCCCTAGCGGTGCCCCTGCTCCCCAGGTACATGTGAAATCCTTACTGGTTGATGTTCGTGCTATAGTTAGCCTCTTTCGCCTGAGTGCAACATTCTTATTTGCTGTGATTATAAAACCCATCTTCGTCTTGCTCGTGCTGTTTGCCTGTGTTTTATTCTAGTCTGAATCCATTAGAAGCTATGGCCATGCTCAGAGTGTCCTCTTACCGTAAGCTGTTTGAAGATGACAGCTGGAGTCGAAATGGAGGGTTGAGTGCGCGGTGTGCAGGGCAGTACCGGGCCTCTGTCAGGTCAGTGTGGGTCACATCAGTTTTCAGATAAAATGTTTTTTTTATTTTTATTTTATTTTCTAAAATCAAATGTAAGGGGATTGAGTTTATTATTCTGGGTAGTGTTCTCCAATCCAGGTCCTCAGATCCGACTGACCTGCATGTTATGGATTTTCCCTGCTCCAATATACCTGGTTCAAATCAAGGAGCTGTTGATAGACTTGTAGATAAAAAGCTGATGGTGATGCATTAATTTGAATCAGCTGTGCTGGAGTACAGAATTATCTTTAAAAAAAAAGCAGACCAGGGACACCTGTAAACCTGGATTGAAGAAGACTGGTTTTGGTTGTCGCTTGATCTTGAAAATGTTTCATTACAATCTATCAGCTTTTTCCATAAATGGATGGTTGGCAACAGTAATTTAATATGCCAGTGGTGTAAGTTAAATGACAAATTTACGCATGTTTTAATTTGGGATGTGTATGAATTGATTAAGTGACAGGTTTTAGCACACAATGAGATTACTTGGCATTTTAAAACTTCCTAATATGTGTCTGGAAGTAAACCTTGGAATGCTGAATTGATATAAATACTCAGTTCATGCTCATGATTTAAATGAGCACTGTTGAAAAGATCCAATTGAGGTTCGTGCAGTGTGCTAAAGGGAAAACATTTTATACAATGTTCTCTTGACATGTGTAGTGCAGAGATGCTGGGGCGCCGAAAAGGGGGGGGGTAAAGGATACGGATAGGGGCCCATGATTGAGGGGGGCCCAGAGAGGCCCCTAATGATGATCAAAATTGTCAGCAAATAAATGAATCAAAATGAATTCCATTGTATTCAGAGTGCTCAGTTCTTCCCCTACTGTCATGTTGCTCTTCTTACACAAATATGGTAATGATAGTCAAAAATACCATTAAAATGCATTGTATGTAAAATAGCATCAACAAATTTCGCCGCTGTGTTGGGGGGCCCGGTAAAGATTCTTTTCATGGGGCCCAAAATCCCTAGCGGCGCCCCTGCAGAGATGTACTGAGGTATGTTAAGAATCTTTGTCATTGATTTAATTACAGGACTCTACATGGAGTTTAATGGTTTCCTTTGTAATGTAATCATACATAATACTCCTTAAATTTTCCATATTCAGTCTAATCTTTTTGGCTGTGTCCTTTTCCCAGGGCTGCAACTGCTGATGAGTGTGAATGTGACAAGTTTGACTTTGTAGCTGCCAAGGCTTTGAACCAAGAGGGTCTGATCCGGTTTGTCCAGGAACGCACCACCATTGCTGTCCTCAATGACCGCCTGGTCAGACTTATTGAACTGGTGAGGAGACGCACCGTCAGTGTTGCCAATGAAACATCAGCCCTTTAGCTTCCTTCTGCCACGTCACGCCTTTATTCTGTGTAACTTACTAAGTCAGTCTCTGCGCCCTTCAGGCTCATTGTTTTGAGGAGGAGAATGAGTCTCTTGAATGTGAGATCGCTGAACTGGAGGAGAAGCTCCACAGTAAACAGACCTCCAACATCACCTCCACTGTGGTGGAGCCTGACTACAGTATGGATGCAGTGGTGGAAAGACTGTGCAAGCAGAGGGTAGGGTACTGCTGGGTGTGTCAGCTGCATGTCTTTCTGTGTGATGGCATGCCTAAAGAAAGTTTCTTTACGGCATTTCCCATGAACGTCTTATTCCATGTCATCAAATTCTTTTCAATGTGTGCAGTGACACATTTCCTGATTTATAATCCATTACTTCATCCACTGTGTCTGACTGCAGGATCAGATTCTGTGTGACTCAGAGAAATTGAGGAAAGAGCTTGAACATCTGAAGACAGAATGTGAAAAGATTGCACAGCAGAGGATCCTCATCCAGCTGGAACAAGATGATGTTGCTCAGGTAATATTTCCCAGGTGTTCTGTGAATAAATGTCATTTCCCTGATGGAAGTTGAATTGCAGCTTCTGAAACACCCCATACTGAATTTCGTTTACTTTCTTCTTTGCATAATTCATTGTATAAATCTAAATCTAAAATCAATGAAATATCCAAACTACAAGTTTTTATAAGGTTGAATAATAAATGCCACATAAAGAAAGATCTAAGATCACATAACAGTTAAATCAATGTAGATTTACATTTCCCACAATGCATTTTATAGCACCTTTGATGACAAATGACAGTAAAATATCTCACACTTGACACCTTGATCGTGTCTCATGTTTCTAATAAGAAGTACTATATTTACGCTCATAAATAAAAATGAATGAGTGAAATCTCATTATTCTGGTGGGAGTGCTCTTAAAACAATAGAGGTGCTCTGGGATACATAAAGCTTTCATGTCAAAGAAAGAACACATCTGTAAACTGGGTTTATTTTACTGCAGGTTATTATGCCCTTGTGATATTCTCCGATCAGCAATAGATGGCAGTGTTGCCAAACGTCTCGATTTCTGAGAACCAGGAGACTTGTCTCAGTAGCTCCTCTATCCAGTGGGTGTTGATCAGCAGTAGCCACACAGTCTGGGCTGCACTGCAACCTGAACTGGCAGTTTTTTCAGAACCCTTCCCTCTCATACGCCAGAGCCGATCTCCTCCCAGTTGGACCAGATGTGTGGGATACTTTAATTTCTCCCTTACAGATGCGAAGTTTGCTACAGTGTGGTGCTGTAATGTTACTGCTGGTTCAGTTCTGAATTGGAAGCAGCTGGAGGGTGACAAGACTTTGTGGGAAATTGGCAGGAACATAGAGAAAGAGCAGATATGTGGAGGAGAGGAGTGAATACTACAAAGATCAGCCCACAACAAGCTGTAGTTCTCTCAACAGAATAAAAAGTCATGTTCAGTTTGTTTTGAAGCAGGCTTTTGGCTTTTTTTTTGTTATTTCTGCTTTATATCAAGGCTCACAAATTTTCCCACTTTTTTTTTCAGTAATTTTATGTGGCTGCGATTCACATACACATTTAAGTTAAGAGTATGAATGAAGAGTAGTGAGTCCAGGCCACTAAGGTGCTTCTGACGGTGATAGCTGCAAGGTTTCAACCTCACGGGTTCGTTAATAACAACATGGAAAGCTGGTGAAAATAATGCAAAATGGCGCTAATTAATATTTTAAAGTTAAGTATTTGTCAAAGGGTAAAGTATAATGTGAGAGAAGTTATGGTGATAAACCCCCCCAAAAAAAAAGAATTATTATTGAGGTATGGAGTTCCTTTTGTTATAGCACAGCTTGGAAGTGTCTTTGAACTCATACAGTTTTTCTAAATTTTCACTCTTACCATTCACATCAACTGATGCATTCAGCTGATGAGCATTTGGTATCCCAGGAGAAAAAGACAAAAGTAAGTTAAAAGCAGATTGAATAATTAGACTTATGTGTATCAGATGGACCTGGACTTGTTAAATGTTTTTGGACAGGCTTCATTGAGTAGAATTATGTGTCTGTTGTGTTTACAGTTTATTCCTCTTGCCAAATAAATCCGTTAATACTGTTTTGAAGCCAGCCAGAATGTGATACACATCAAGCTTGTCTCCAGCTGCTGATGGATATGATTACACAGTACAGGATCAGCAGGACCAGATGACGCTGACCTTGCCAACCTCCCCACAAGAATCAACAAATACACCATTTAGTACTCCCTTCATGTGCACAAATGTAAATTCAAGCACCCCCAATCAAACACTGATTAATCTGGTTCTTTTAAAAGCAGTAAATGAGCTGAGAACCCCTGCTGGCAAATGGATTGGGTGACAGGGCTTTTGTGTCTAGTTAGTCTTCTTCCCATCTTTTTCCTCCTCCCCTTTTCTCTGCATTGCAGTGTTTACTTGCTGTTCTCTGAAACGGTGAATGTGCCAGTGCAAGTGGTTCATGCTTTTTTTTTTTTTTTTAACTTTTTTTTTTTATGTTTCGTCAACCTGTGGTTTTATTTATTTAAACTGTATACTGCTTCACTCAGCCACCTTGAACTTATTTACTTTGAGGCTTGCTCTGTTAACTTTATTATCTTTGCAGGAAGTGGACGCTGTAACAGCAGAGTGTTTGGCACTGAGGGACCAAGTGGCAATCTATGATGAACAGCTGGCCAACATGGAGGCACAGCACAAGACGGTGAGAGAAGACTGGTGTGTTCAGCTGCAATCTGATGAAATGAAAACGGTTTATAGCCTTGGACACAATTTGAAACGCAGCACGTTTGTCAGGCAAGAGCTCTGTGACGACAAACACTACTCTCTGACCCCAGTATCTTGCAGTTGGGGAGAGAAAAAAAAAAAAGGTCTCTGTTTCTGCTTGGTGATAGATGTGCACACAATACATGCAACATGGTCATGTGATTGTCCCAAGGATTTTGTGTACATGCTATTGTGATAAAATTTGCATCATCCAAACCAAACTGGAATACAGAAAGGCGCTTGTACAGAAGCTTGGTTTAAGACTGAGTATACTCTGCTGCGGACACACTCATGGATATTTATATTGCAGCAGTTTAAAAAAAAAAAAAAAAACGAAAAAAAAAAAAAACCCATTGTAAAATTTGCTATATAGAGCAGTTTTTCTGAAGTTAAGCTAAAAAAAAAAGCAGTTGTTGGATGAACCTTTGAATGCAACAAGTTTGAGCACATCCCCTGACTTTGAGTCAGCATCATGAATGTAGTTGAGGAAGGAAGAAGAAAAATTACAGAGTCGGACCTACTTCTCTGAGTCTTAGGGGCTCAACTGAACAAAAACCACAGATGTGTTTAAAAAAAAGATTTTATCATGGTATCACCACACACTTGACTTGTATTTAAAGAACCCATATTATGTTTTTTGGGTTTTCCCCTTTCTTTCTTTCTTCTTTTTTTTTTTTACTTCTTTTTTTTGTGCTTGTAAATGGTCTGCAAAGCCATAAAGCCCAAAGTCCACACCAAAGTGAGTTATTCTCCCATACAAAGTACTTGTTTTGTGTTGGACTTGTTTGTAGTACAGGCTTTTCTTCTTTCAGTGCTGTATATCAGCATTAAACACATGCATATTTTGCCTGCCTTGAAGTCAATTTGGCACACGTGAAGTAAAGAATGAGTAGCTGCCTCACAATCCAATATTTAGGACCATTTGTCTGAGCGAAAGGGGCAGACTGTGCTTTATGGGAGAGTTATTGAAAGAGACTCGAGCAATGAGCAAAAATGGAACATTTCAGACAGCAAGCGACAAGAGAAACTGTAGCAAAGTACAATGAGTGAAAAAATTATTTGATTACTCGAACATGTTACCTCATTTAAGTAGACTGACAAAACAAATTTTCAAAGCTCTAAATTAGCATCCAAATATGCAGTGTGAAACTTTTGGAAACACTACATTATGGCGTTGTAGTGCTCATGTAACATCTTAACCACAAATAACAGAATTGACCTCCAGCACAATAACTGAAAAATAGTATAAAAAAATCAGTGCGACGCAGTTATTGATTTATTTTTTCATTTTATTTTTTTTTTATTTCTTTCAATGCAGAATCTTGTGCCACTTGGGGACATTGCACTTTTTTTTTGTTTTTGCACTTGTTTGGTATTTTGTGCCAAATACTATAAATACTGCTGCTTTCTCATGCATATGAAAAATTTGTAAAAAAATTTTTTTTTAACAGAGAATACAGTAATGCCAGCACTCTCCTTCAACTCTTGACAAGAAAGCAAATAAGTGAAGTTTAATGCTTCTTTAAAATGAGCACGTTTGCAACCGTGTCCCACCAGCATCAGTGTAACACACACCCTTTTCTCTGCGTCTTCTACAATTTTCTTCACTTCACCAGAAAATGACAGACGCGTCCCAGCATCACATCTAGAGTCTGTAGTCAGAGAGAGAGTGAGGCAGCAGCTCCATCACTCTGTGTTTTTCTCTGCAAAGCCAACCGCCCAGCGTTTAACACACTCCCTCTGGGACAAGCTCGATTACTCACAGTGCAGCAACTGTGATAGAATACCAAATGAACGCACAAGTTAACTCTGTTTCATCAACCTCCATTATTATCAGCTCTTCCATAAACCCAATATTCCCTCTGAAAAATTGTCAACCGTGTCATTGTTCAGGTGCAGCAAAAAAAAAAAAAAAAAGACAAAAAATATTCGACTGAACTCATAGAAGCTTTGTGGTGATTAATTTTCTCTGTGAAGGATGTGAGGTTCTTACTGAAAGTAAATTATATTAAAGGTTTAAGACATGGATATTAAGGCCTTTTCTTTATTCGGTGTTAATTGCATCAGAATGAACTGGACACCTGCATTTGTTAGTCCTGTAGCATTGGAGACGTACTCCGGCGTTTGATTTCATGCTACTGTATTGCTTCTGCTATGTAACATTTTACTCATGTTTTTACTTCCGCAACATTTATCTAATGGTTTTGGTCACAAAATACTTATTATATTCAAAAAAATATTTATAAAACATGATAAAATAGTAAAATGTTTGATAAAACTTCTCAGTAGTCATTAAATTGGATAAAATTTGCTCCACTTCATTTAACAGCAATAGTATCACAATCATTTTCCATAAAGGCAGCAATAAACTTATCCTCCTTTTCAGATATATTGCTGCTTTGTGTGACATGTGCAGTAGGTGGTCTGGCATTTTCTTGCTGAATCAATTGTGTCTTCAAGCAACAGGACACTTTATTAAATAAGCTCAAATCCAACGAAGGTGATGCTTCTTTTGGTTTTTGTTCATTTGTCAGTTTCAAGTTTTCCAAATGATTTTGTTTTTGTCCTGGATCAGGGTCATTCTTGGTGAAACACTGAAATACAGAATTGTCCTAGAAAGGAGAGTTAACAATCCCTTTTCATTTTTATTCCTGAAACTTTCAGATAATGTGAGCATTTTTATGCTTGGTAGCATTACTGAGCACCAAACTTAGAGCACATATTACAAAAATTAGTTTGAAATACAAGTTTGTTGTATTTGCACTATTTTTATTCAAAGAAATGGCTTTAATGATGTTTGTTGATCAGTGCATGCTCTTCCACGCCAACATTTTTAGAAACGGGGTCATGACTTAATGGCACAATATGTAACATTTGGAATAAGGTATTTATCTCTGTATGAATGTTTTTATAGTTGGGTATCAGGGCTTTTAAAGTCAGTTCTGGTAGACACGATCAGGTGATTAGTAAAAACAACTATAATGCTGAGTAAAAAAAGTAAAAAAAAATCTTAAAAATACTTTCTGGGACCGCCCAGTGGTTTAAGCAGGCAGCGGATGTACAGAGGCTACAGTCCTCCTGCAGCAGTTGCAGGTTCAAGTCCCAGCCTGTCACGCTTTGCTGCGAATCCATCCTGGTTTCCTGTCTCTGACTGACTGTGAATAAAGACTACTCGAGCCACAAAATCTTAAAAAAAAAGATTAAAGTATCAAGTAAAGATTGGCTTTATTTGAAGAGCAAGCAGAAGCAATCAAAATGAAAGCACAAAATGCAGATATTGATTATTGTAATTAGTAAATGCAGGACTTAACCCCTGTGTTGGATACTGTTATAAAAACTGTTTTGCGAGCTGTTTAATAGTGCTGTAATATACCTAAAGTGACCACATATTCTCTATGTTAAAAACATAGTGCAGTAAAAGGTTAAAAACAATTCTTTGACCTTTGAAATATCCCTGTAGAGGTACAGTACAAGTACCAAATACAGTGCAGTAGATTGAAGCACCCGTATAGTAGGATGAATAATTGTTACATTTCATCACTTTATAGATGATCAAAATATACTTAACCACCGTATATTTGTATGTACTTCATGTATGTGCAGGAAGTGGAGAGTCTGCTGGACCCAGATGAAAGAACTCTGGGAGCAGCAGTGATCAGATTTGGCAGCCCTGACATCACTCCGGCCTTCAATGTAAAGGAGTACTATTTTCAGCTGGCTGAGAGCCTCCAGGTACAACACAATGGATCATAAGACACAAAACATGCCACGAAGTTTCAGAATCACAACTCTTTCTGTTTTTAGATGCACTCACATGCACATGAGACGATGCAGACAAGCCTTATGCACACCAGAGAACAAACATATTCAAGTACTGCATTTAACTTAATTTATTTACGTACCTAATTATCTCATTATGACGCTTCTATCATTTTTTTTTTACTTTCTACATGCCAACAATCTATAGCAGTAGCAAACTAATACTGTAATACAGCAATATATTAATCTGTGGGGCCATTTTCCTGCAGACCAAGTGCTTCAGTGTTTTCACACCTACAATAACTTTTTATGCAAACATGAATAACAATTAACGCTGATTTTTAGTGCAAGTCTTTTACTTTTAATAGCTTATTTTGAACTAGTTGCTCTAGTACTCTCATTTAATTAAATAATCCAAAACACACAATCCAGACACCCGCTGTTCATCTTCCTCCTAATCACCTCTTCACCCTCCTCCCTATGAAACGCCTGGTCAGGTCCAGACGTAAATCTCAGCTTTCACAAATCACACTGCAATACTCCCACTTGTTTTCTTTACTTCTTAACACAACACCAGGGGAGAACTTGAGAATCAGAGGTGCAGTTCTGGAATTGAACAGAATGCTTTTGTCCATCTAAATGTGTGTGAGCATGAGTTTGCACCACAGAGGTACTGCATTGGGGTCAGACTATAGCTCCGGTGGGCCTGACCCCCTCTGGGGCGAGGATGTCTGTTAGTTCAGAGGTCAGGGCTGTAATCAGACTGCAGGCCGCCTTCCCAGGCTCCTTAGCAGCATTGGAGTGGACGATGGCTGTGTGTGTGTGTGTGTCTCCTTTATTTGAAGGCATAGCTGAAGTTGTATCTGGCACATTTATATATTTGCATGTCTGCCTAGATGAGTCAGTGTGCTTACTCTCCTTAAAATCCTATCTATTCATTCTTTCTCTCCCACTCATCCTCTTCCATCACCAGCTGGACAGCATCCTGTCTGTTCCTGGCCTTAATTGCGACACACAATTGTCTGAAAGCTAAAATGATTGCTACTGGTGTTGAACAGTAATGTTGATTGCTGGCTGTCTCTCACACACCTGTGCACCCTCATGTTGCTTATTTCTGCAGGATTTATTCTGCTTAATTACCAGTTGGGTAAATTAGGTTGATGGGTAAAGGAGTCCATTATCTATTCTCCACAGTTAATTCCTCTGATTGCTCTTTGCTTTCTTTGTCTGAGTATATCCACCTACCTCGGAGGATCATCCTGTGTGGTCCTGCGCATCATAGCCTCAAAATGAAAGCTTTTGTTCATATGACCAAAATTTCATAACTGTATTGTCTCCTAATTATTTGTTTTTCCAGCTCAATTGTGGTACACCCTCCTCTGCTCTGGTTCGCAGAGGTGATGGAAAGGAACTGGAAGTGGCAGGAAATGTAGGGTCAACAGTCAAAGACCTGCCAGAGATAAACGATGCGAACGAGATGAAGACCCTGGTGAGTTGGCCTCCTTCCTCTGTTTTTTTTTCTATGAAAAGAATTAGTTAACCTATATTACAGAAAGGAAAAGAAAAACATCAATGCCATTTTATTCAGAATGACTTATTAAGCAGATTCACTGTCTGATATTCATGCAAATAGCTTTTGTAATTCATTTGAGATACCGTAATCATTTCTGAAACTGCAGATCTGTGCGTTAAACTGATTAAATGTGATATAAATAATAGGTGGAAGTATAAAAATGAAAAAATGGGTCCAGTGTTTGTTTGTTTGATTTAATTTATTAAGAGAGCTGGTTTATGTGGCAGTTACAGATATAAAGAGGTGTCTGTAAAACTGCTGACACCTTAAACTACAAACAGGGGCAGCTTTCGCTTTTTCTGTAATGTTTTGATATTAGGAAAAAAAAATGACTTCACTTAGAAAGTAACTTTTTTATTTTTCCTTAAATCTTTTCTTAATGGAGTTCAGAGTCCCGACTCAGCTCTTGAACAATGGTTGAACTGTATGAAAATAATACTTTTGCCTTTCTTGTAAATAGATTAAAAAGAATTGGTACCAGTCTCATGCCTGCACTTTGAATATGAAGCTACAGGTTGCAGCTTGTTGGGTTAACTTGACACACAGATTGGAAACCCAGTGAAAGCCAGTGTCCATCCAAAAGCATTCTTTAACCAGAATGTCTTACGCTCAATTAACAGGTTACAGTTATAAACATAACAATCTGTATTTTCATTAGTAGTTATTTGCTGTCTTAGTTTTGTCTATGCACAGTTCCTTCCTGGAGTTCATTGAAAACCACAGGGGCATTTGTTTCCAAATTTAATTCACATGTGACGATAGATAAAAGGTTTCTCTTGGTAGTTTTAGATAGTCATGAGGAAAAAAAAAAAGAATAACACCCTCTTACAATTGTAGGCTTTATATATCATGACATACTGTCATTTTTTTTAAATTTTTTTTATTAGAGTGTCATTATTTATTGAATGAAAACTAAACCACTCTTAGGGCAGAGTGAGAAAAACTAAACACACTTTGTGATTCAGTGGCTTTTAGAACCATTTTTCTAGCATCAGTAACTTGAAGTAATTTGTTTTTTTGTGTGTCGTCAGTGTCTTCCGTCGCTGTGGAGGAATTATGACCCATCTTTTTACAACATCGCTTCAGTTCATTGAAGTTTACAGGCATTAGTTTATACGCTGTTCTTTTGAGGTCCTGCTGCAGCATTTCAGTGAGGTCAAGGTCTACACTTTGACTGGGTCCATTCTAACTTTTTGAGTCTCATATTCAGACATCATTCAAACACTTTGGTCACTACCCGCTGCTTCAGACCTTCCCTTAATGCATTTTTAAACCTCTTTAGTGACAAAGAAAAGATGAGACTCATAATCCATGTTTGGCTCTGGATTGGACATCTGCTCCTAAATCAGATGCAATGGAGAAAATGAATGGTTTCCCACAGCAAGAAAAGGGAGTGGAGATGAGCTGAGTGACAGCAGAGCAACAGTGTGGGAGATCCTGCTGACCAGAGTGTTTATTCTGTGGACACTTTCAGCAGGAGATGTGAAGGGCTCTGCTGCAGCTCAGACAGGATTTATTGCCCTCCGTGTCCTCAGTTATTAAGTACAGTCTTTCAGAGCGCCTGCAGAGTCATAAACGTCTCAAAACTTCTGTCTCTCTCTCTCTCCCACACACACACACACACACACACACACACACACACACACAGTGCCTGAAGACTTCTTCTGCAAATGAAAAAGAGGAAATAAACCTTCATCACATGTTTTTTCATTCAGCCATTAAAAAATGCCAGGAAGGCAAGGAGCCTTTGAATGAATGAGACAACCGTAAGAGGCATTAATAAAAGATAATGTGACTCAGGTAAAATCACAAGATGGAAACAGAAACTACATCCTCCTAGTCTGCCTCATGCTCTTAAACATCCATTGGCAGCCTCATCACAGCTGGCACCTGACCACATCTGTGAGAAACTTAGTGGTTTGGTTCTCATTACTGGGGCTGTCGCTCTACTTCCAGCTCTTTAAATAAACAGCAAGGCTCTGTAACCACCGCAGAACTCTACCAACATCATCTCCTTTTCTCTAACACGTAGCTCACAAGCCCTGCTCTGGTCACTCTAGCCTGACGGATGGACAGCTCGGCTTGATCTGCTCTGTTTCCTCTCTTGCCCGTTATGGATGCCTTGGGTCTGGTTTCTCACTGAGACACAACATGGCCAAACAAATAGATTGTAGTAAAATCAGCCATGACTCAGAAGTGAATATAATAGAACAGGCTGCGATGGGATTGCGCACCACAACCGCATATACATATGTGGCCAGACTCCACTTATCATGCTGAGCAGAAAGGAAGAAAGTATGAGTACTTGGCTTGACCAGTTTGGGAACTCATCATAAGCCTGAGTTGTAACCATGCTGTCTTCTCCTCACATGATCTTGCTGAAAGATGAGCAGGACCGTCTGGATCCCCATCTGGCTCTGGCATTTAACTGTTGAGTTTCTGTGATTGCTGTAATTATCCACAGGAGGACATCAGACACAGAGACACAGAAAGACGTGACGCTCCTCAGCTAGTTAGTAGTAAAAGTAACCTGTTTTCATACACAAAATGCATGAATAAGACTATATCTAATGTGGAACAGGCTTTTTGAAGTGAATGAAAACTCCCAATCTCTCTTTTAGCTCCTTGTTTTGGTTTTATGGTCTGAAAATTCTGCTGTAATCTTTCCTGTTAAAGGCTTGCTGTAAGCAGGTGTTAGCGCACAAGTGTCTATTGGAAGCTGGAGATTATTGCAAACTATCCAACAAATGCTGAAATATTTTACCCTAAAACCACAAATGTGAACCTTGTGGTTGTGCTGGATAAATTGCCAGGGGATCAGTAAAGTCAGTGGGAGTTGTCATCTGGAAGCAATGAATGTCTGTACAGATTTTCATGCCAATCCATTAAGTATACATTGAGATATTTTGGGCAGGACCACATTGGTGGAGAATTGTATCGGAGCTAAAAGATGAGTGAGGATGAGATTTATGGTTACCATGTGTAACATTTTTTAGAAACTCAAATATATCCGTTTTCTGCATGTGTGAAATGGTTACGTTCTGGTCCGAATTATTGGCACGCCTGAATTTTATGCATATTTCATCGAGTATCTTCACAAATTATTACAAAGTACCTAAAATTATGATCAACACTGTTTCTTCAAGATGGCACCATGACTCTTTTATGGTTTTGTATTAGATGTCGATATTCATTTAAGACTTAAGAAAGGAACGTGAATTAAGGTAATTTATTTTGTTGAACCAGGAAGCCCAGGTTTGAGTTTGCTCATAACCCGGAAGTGGCTCTCGGCTTCTCTTCAAGTATCCTTACATGATTATTGACAAAAGAATAGCAATGTTTATTTTGAACGTATATGTTGAAATGAAGGATGAAATGTTCTTTATTTCTGCAGCTCTCAGAGCTGCAAAGGGAGCTTGCTGAGCTTGAGACGAGGAATGAGGAGCTGGAGGATGAGGTTGAGATCAAAAGGGCTGCGTACATGGATGAAGTTGCTGAGCTGGAGGTATGAGAGTGGAATGATTAATGTAATCTGTACCTGTAGTGGACCAATGGTTTGATCTAATTCTGTCATTAAATCTTATTCCCTTCTGTACACCCCAACTTATCTGTGTCTGACTATGTGCATGTGGTATGCAGTGTCGTATAGATGAAATGAGGCAGCAGGAGGCTGACTTCAAAGCACAGATGAAGGAGCAGTGTGAAGACTACAAGGAGCTACTCAGTGAAAGGATGGCCAGAGACATAGAAGATTGCTGCCTACAGGTCAGACAGTCTGATGTAATAATTCTAGATAGTGTTGTTACGCTCTTGCAGCAGCAACATCAATGGTTGTAGTTATGTTTTTGGGTTGTCTTTACATACATTTATCCATGCCTCTGTCCCTCTGAATCTCATGAACACCATGAGATGATACTGATCAGCCTGTGAAAGCATCAGGGTGGTAAACTATCAAAAACCAACTTCGTATACTAGAGTACATCTTGACCTGAGAAATTAGTCTACAAAATGCACAGTTCCTCTTAATCAAGTGGCTATGAGAATCAAGCCATTTGTGTACCAGTTTTCCCAGCACTGTAACATCATTTACTGCACATTACTGAAGTAATCACAAAAAACAAACAAACAAACAACAACAAAAAAAAAAAACACAACGTCCAAACTACATTGGAATTGGGGTGTAGACATTTTTGATACAAATTAAAGTCTGTGACTAGGCATGCCACGATTCACTCAACTCACGATACAATTTGAATCATGATTCAGGGTTCACGATACAATTCGATTCATGATTTGAATCATGTACAACACAAAATTAATTAACAGGAAAATGACTGTTTTCTTTTTTAATTATTATTTCTCTTACACAAATCCAGCCTTTTCCTTTTAAACAATACTGTAGTGCTTTCTCTTACTTTTTTTTTAATACAGTAGATTAGAACTAGCAGCAAATGACAAATAAATTGAATCAGTTCTCTTCTTTTTTTTTGAATACTGTTTTTTTTTTTTTCTTATCCTCATTATACCTGCATAGCAAATGACTGGAAAGTGGAAACTGTTTTATCAACTCTCAAATCTGTCAAATCCTGTTTTTTGTTTTTTTTTCTTTTCTGCCTACTGCCCTCTTTTCAATAAATCAGAGCCGTATCAAGATTTTTTTTTTCCTTTAGTACAAAACAAGTCAATCTCCAAGCCTAAACTAAGGCATTATACAAACATAACAAAACTGGTCTTTTCTTACACTCTTTCCAAATCAATACTGCATCAGAGAATGCTTTTTTCAATTACTGAGGTAGATAAGCCAGGCACAAACTAAGGCATGTTTATTTTTGTCTGAACAAAAATTAAATACTAATTTTACCATATTGGCCCAAATATAGGATGACTCTGATTATGAGACGACCCCTTTTTTTCAAATATCATTTTGGGAAAATAAAAATATGATGAAGACAATAAAGTTATTCATAAAACAACTTTTTATTGTACAATTACTTTAGAAAAGAAAATCACACAGAGATAACGTTCTGCTGTATTGTTAAACATTTTAATAAAACCATTCATAATTATTTCATTAAAGTCGAGTTATATTCAGTTTTAAGAACAACATTAATAATTAGGTCTGTAAAAAACAAATTCTGGACTGCAACAAAACTTTCTAACCCCTTAACCGAGTCGGTCGCTTGATCCTCTATTTTACATCAGATTCTGCTTGCATGCGTTCACTGTGATGCTCCATTCGCTTACTGTTTACTTTGTTGCAGGCTCCATCTAGTGGTGCAGATGTGTAATGACAATAGCATGTAGCACGTAGCATCGCATATAGTGACGTTGAACAAAAACGTGGTTTAACTTGAGTGCGCCCTCTGCTGGCCTGGAGGCCACATTGTGATTCATGGCTTAATTAATAGATTCGAATCGTATTAAAAAAAATCGATTTAAATTGTTTTTTTTTTTTTTTTTTAATTGTGGCATGCCTATCAGTGATCCTTGAAACATATACTGCAGAGAACATACTGTACCTTCATTTCGACAATATCTTTAGATAATTCATCATGATGCTTGGAACGATCTCAGCCTGAAATAAAGAGCTGCCTTAAATACAAAGCCCCTGTAATCCTCTTCATGACCCTTTTAATAAAGCTGCAGGGTGTTATTCTTAAGTGTGACCAATAAAACTTGAACACACACTAAGATGTGGCCACCAAGTTTTATTGTAGAGGCTTTAGGAGACTTTGGGATAGAATGGTTTAATAATTGTTAGTGCAACTGTCAGTCAAGAGGACGGCATGGATGTTTTCATTCCAACAAAAACAATGCCTCAGGTGATTTTTCTTTTTCTGTTAAATATGCTCAAGTTGTTAAGTCAACACTATTACTTGATTGCAGTTAAAATCAACAGACTGTATTGGTTTTTCAGCTGTAGGAGGTCAGATGAAAACAGATGTCCACTCTGGTACTCGCATAGTACCACATAATGCTAGAATTTTTCAAGAGGATAAGATCATTTGATTAAATATGAATTACCTTGATGCTCAGTTTACCTTCGATATTTTTGACTTATGAACAAATCACCCATTATACAACTGTCAAAATTACATCTTTATTATATTTATGAAAGACTCAGAGGGAGCGCTGCAAGGATCATTTCCACAGCCCAGTATTGTCTGTGCCATACAGCCTCACCCGGATATCCGCTATAAGATGCTCCTGCTGACTTCATGAGCCAGTTGGGGTCACAGGAAACCACTCCTGGATGTGATGCAGTTTCCTGTATGTGGCCTTGTAGAGGTCTCAAGTCACACCCATACTTTCTTTGAGGTTCTTCAACCCTTTGCCATCCTCGTATGTGGAGTGACGCACATCAGGCATCCCATCCGGCTCCTCCACCGCCCATCCCTCTGCATCTGACCCCCAGGGGGCCCCGCTGCAGGCCTGAGCTCAGATCCTTAAAATATCTCATTGGAATGGGCAAAGAAGACCTCTCTTTGTTAGTATTGTGAGGTGGGCCACTGCCAACTCCTTTCCATGCCAGCCTGTTAATGTCAGCTCATACTCCCCCCCCACCCTTACACACATTTACTAATTCGCCACAGTTTTCGTTCTCTCTCACTACCCAACAGACTATCCAATAGACATTTCATCCACAAGAAAGACACGCGGGCGATGCCAACCCGTTCTTCTTTATTCACTGGACCTCTTGTCATCCGTGATTAAGACCATGAATAGGAAATGAAAATGGTTGTTGTTTATTCTCTGCGTGCTGAAACAAACTGTCTGCATAACAGACCCTAATGACCCCAGGCTGCCATTACTGGTAGCTTATCGCCTGCGAAAACATCTCAGAGCCGTTTGGGCCGATGCTTGTAACTTAATTATATTGTACTAAATTTTGTTCAGCTGCTGCTGTTTTCTTGCTGCTTGACAAAGCAACAAGTAGCTCAGGAAAATAACCTTTTTTATTTTTACTATATTCTGGGTTTTGTGTTGTCATTATTTTTCTTTTATATTATAAATGTATCAAGTGACTCCCTCAACTCCTCTAAATTATCTTTTGTCTCACTGTTTTA
Organism: Hirundichthys speculiger; assembly: GCA_018398805.1. Classification (NCBI taxonomy): domain Eukaryota; kingdom Metazoa; phylum Chordata; class Actinopteri; order Beloniformes; family Exocoetidae; genus Hirundichthys; species Hirundichthys speculiger. The sequence goes on along the minus strand of JAGFBZ010000849.1, from coordinate 1,460,458 downwards.
TTTTTCCACCCAACAAACTTATGTCATCACTCACATCCATTGCTAATAGACAGCTGGTTTCCCTGAATTGACTCTGTGTGTTGTTACTGGAGTCTGAAAAAACAAAAACTGTACTTTTAGCTTTTTATCAACCAAACACACAATTATGACCTCAAAGAAGGAGTTCATCTCCTGAAATAGACAAGGGGGGCTCAGAGTTTACAAATAATTATAATCAAGCAGTTATTGTAGTTTTCAATATACAATTAAAACAGGAGTTTACCAAAGAATATAACCTGATCAACACATTCATGTGATTCTATGCTGGATTTAAATGGTCGTACTGACCTGCCAGTCTATTTGCAATGGGACTGGCAGTTGCAATTTTTCATATTTATTTTGATTTTGCAATGCTGAGCTGTCTGTAGTTTTGAATGTCTGTTACCCTGAAGAGGTCTTCTGACAAATTCAGGCAGTTCTGATGAATGTCAGGAGCAGGCAAATTGTTACGCATCTGACATACTTGATTCTTTTAATGAATGTCCACGATACTTTGACACAAAGGCACTGACAATTTTTATGACAACCATAGAATTTTTTTGCCACAGCTGGAGAGCGGTGCAGACGCAGAGTGCTCTGCAGCAACTCAGAAAACGGTGAAGTCCATGATAGGAAGAATCTAAGAAGCATACATGTAAAGTTTATGGTTCTCCAGACTGCCATCAACTTCAGGGTTCACAGGTTGGATTAAAGACAAAAAATGAAAAGCAACAGCAAGAAAAGATGCCATGAAAATGCGTCATTGGTTTTTGCGTAATTATACTGCCAGAATGGGGAGGCAATAGTCACCCACTGCAGGTTTCACAACATAAGAGCAATTCTTTAATGGCAGATTAAAAGTTGAAAATAACAGATATTGTCTTGTGCCAAAAGAGTTTAATGAGCTGCTTTTCTCACAAAATGGTTTTCTCTTCTCAGAATGATGAGAACGATAACTCTGACAGGAACTTTTCATTGTTTTTTTTTCTTATATAGCTCAAACTCAAATAATTGTGCTTTTCTAAATTTACAGATTCATTAAAATGTATTAGAATTAAAATAAATAATGGACTTATTGTCTTGTCATCTTGCTGCTTCTGTGAGTAACCTATTTGTTTTTGTGTTCATCTGTGGTTCAGGGCTCTGGTGGAGGAAGAGGAGGAGAGGCTGTGCAACCTGTGACTTGAGACTACAGACCCAGACTGGCTGAATAAATTGTGGCTGGATGCTCCCTGACATGGATTAGAAAACAGACAAAAGAAACGTGATAAACAGACCCCAAATCAGCACTTCGATGAAGCTTAAGCTACCAATGCAGCAATTTGAGTAGATGTAAACTTATCATGACGGATTAATGCTGTCTGGAGGCCTGAGCCAGACCATTGATAACAGGACTCTGGCAGATGACCTGGAAACTCCTAGAAAAATGTAGCCGTCTAAAACTGGTGGGAGGATGGGGGCTGGGCAGCAAGTCTGCATCCATTCAGTGTCTGACAGGGATATTTCTTTTAAGTGGGTTTTTATCTTTACCAGCTTACTGATTTTAAAAATGTTTATCCCTTCTTTGTCTTTTGTGTTCATACACAAACACAAAAGCACAAGCTGAAGACTTTCCCTGCTCTGATGCCACCTCGTCCGTCACTCAAACTTTGTCTGATTACCAGCTCTTAACCTCTGACCCCTTCGCTGTTATCAAACTTACTGACAGCCCTCTCCCCAGTGACTAAAAGCATCTCACCTTACCTTTGTTTTTACTGTAATGGGCTCATGCTGCTTTAGACAGTGAAGTGTGCAGTGCACTGTGTTTGCTTTTTAAATGGTTCATGAAGTTGTTTTACTGCAGTTCTCTCAAAATGAGCACCTGGATCTTGCTACAAGAAAACTGAGTGATTCATTATTTCCCACTTGAAAACCAGTGTCCCCATTTTCTGTAGTTTCAGATTAGCCTTCTGGTTATGCATTCCTCACTAATCTTTTGCTTATTTTCTACACAATATTAAAGCTATATGCGATAAATCATTTTTGGTCCCTGCACAAGCATTAAAATGTACTGGAGTTTTAAATTAAATAAAACGAGTTGCTTGAGAGATCCCGTTCTACTGTGTGATTTCTTCCATGAAAGCCTCCATTTCATGAGAACTGCTTGTGAATCCTTGACTTTCCCAGTGCTGAAAGTACACTCTGAGAGGAAAATGATTTATGCTCAGTGATCCCACTTTCATTCATCTCCATGCTTAAGTTGAGATTTCAACATGCCAAGCTATTAAAGATCTTAAAGGCTTGTTAGCTCTGTCATAAAGATGAAAAATGCAGCTAATAACAGATCAGATAAGATTAGCCACACTTCGTGTACTTGGGGTGATGGGGAGTTGGTCTCCGTTATAATTGAGCTCGGTGTCTGGTGAAGTGGCTTGGCGGCTCTGGTGACTTGTTTAATTGTCCCGACGTGAAACATGACCTGCTCTGTAAGAAGACACTGTCTGATTTATAAAAGTTCAAAGGGAAGGAGCTGGATGCTTTTTCCTCTCGCAGTGCTCAATGTATCTCATATGTAGAGCTTAAAGGAGTCAGATTATGCACTTTCTTTTCATATGTTGACACAATACTCTGATTTATTGATAGAGTGTCTGTGACACACTTCAGTCAAAACACCGCAGGGAGACCATAAAAAGTTTTATTTTTTAACCAAGTCTTTATAAATGACACCAGCGGCTTTTAGGAGGGGGAGTCTGCACTTGAGGTACAGCTTTGTGCCAACTTCCAGAAGGACGGTGGATGCAGCGTGATGAGGGAAGCCACATTATTCTACTCTGATCTGGGTCTGTGATGTCCCAGAACCCTCTGATCTGAGCTGTGTAATGATTTACACATTTTCTGAATAAGGACTCACAAAATGTATTTTTATTGTTGAGTTGTATTTTGTGGGGGGTTGAGTCCATAGTCACCATCTTCATAGGGCAGCATATCCCAAGAATGTTTGTGTCATGTGGTGTAAGATGCAACAAAGTGCACAAACACAACTTCAAGACTCCTGTAATCAGTTTTAAGTTTTGAGGTTGTAGTGGTGTTATCACTATGTCACTGCTGCAGGAAATGAGGCATGAGCACATGCAAAACACAAGTTGTTTATTTGAAAATGGACGGAGGAAAGATACAGTGGTGCAAGCTGTTTGTGCCACAATTTATACAGAAGGCAAACAAAAAAAGAAAGGACAAGCAATCAGGGGAAGAATGGGTTAGAAAAAGTGGCTTTGTGTGTGTTGCAGAGAACGGGAGGTGAGTTAAAAAAAAAAAAAAAGTAATAAAGTTGTTACTCTTTCAAATTGAGGTATGATACTTTGTGTTTTGAAGAACGTTTACAGCATCTGCTTTCTGGTTTATGGGATTCATTTCTTCACGGTGATGTCAACCCATTCTTTACTCTCTCATTGGCTGTAGCTCAAATGGAGCTTCCCTGATGGCTCCAGATATTTGACATGGTAGATATTCTTTGGCAATCAGAGACCCTTCAGTAATGCATCAGCGGGTGATCTTGGATGCGTCTTTGAGTTGTTCACACATAATGATTGACGGATGACGGACCACCATCATCTGCTCAGTGATTTGATCCAAACCGGTCTGACAGTTTGGCCACTGGCAAACTGAGGTGTTCTCAACATGATTAACATGAAACTCCAATAAGCCCTCACACAGCGTAACTTCCTCTCTTTCATTTGAAGGTATGAAGCTCGACAGAACAGTACAACCATTTATAAGTGGGGTAAAGTGGCACCACAAGGTTTGAGAGTCCTCAGTCATCAGCACAGAGTTTTCAGTGGCTCTTTGGTCAACAGAACAGATCTGTGTTCAAAAAGGTGTATATGGCATTAAAACTGTTGCTTTTAAAAAAAAAAAAAAATACTTGAAAATAAATTAAATGTAAATTAATTTAGCTGATTCGAAGTGTAATTTTGATATGGTTATTGTATCACAGGGTTTCAAATCTCATTTAAGTGCTTGAGAGCTTGAAGGTCATGTTAGATAAACCCGTGGTTTCTGACCGTGGCCTTATGGTACTGAGATTTCTCCACACTCCCTGAAACTTTTCACAGTATTTTGTACTTTAGATGTGTCCTAAGTTCTTTAACAGTTTTGTAATAATTTTTTTTTTTTTTTTTTCCATTTCTTTCTCTCCTGATGTAGTCCGGCACAAAGCGGAGAGCCTCTTGTTGCATGTTGCATGCTCCTTTACATCCACGTCCAGAGACGTCCAGAGCGGGGTTAATTGTGTTCTACAAACATTTGCCTTTTTTCAGCCAGCTTTGTAAAATTTGCTGGCATCATATTATAAATTACTTTTCTAAATACATTGAAATTGGTCAGTGAAGAAGCTGCAAATGATTCATTTTTTTACTTGCATCAGTTAAATAAACATTAAAATCAGTGTATTAATTACAGATCAAAGTTTTGTTGCATGTTAAAAAAAACCTCCCAAATTTTTCAGAAATGGGATTTATAATGGTGACTGTTTAACCATTTAACATAAATCTCATGGTGGCAGAAGTGAGGAAACCACAAATGACTGTAGAATAGAGCATCTGTTCAAAAGTTCATTACAAATCCAAGTTATTGAAATCATTCATTGTGGATCTATTGGACTGGACCGATTGACTGATATTAACATCAAAACAAATCCATGGTGCTATAACATGGATTTTCATATTGTAAATAAGCTAAACATTTGTGTGAACATCCAGTACTCATAACAGTCTAATCCCTTTCAAATTTTAACAAAGCAAACAAACAACAACAACGTACTTATAAGGCACCTTTCTACTCGGGAGACTGCTGAAGACCCTTTTACAATGCCAACAGACTGGTAAATCCATCTAGTAATCTGTTTCAGATCCAGACAGACTTTAATGGGAGCAAATATAGAAAAGAAAAATTATTTTTTGAAGTTGAATTATTAAAGTTGATATTTCAGCCTCTTTTTATAATAAGCATTTCAAAGGTACTTGAGATTTTTGAAATAGAGTTACCCTGGTACTCAGTTGTCTAAGGAACTGAAGAAAATGCATGTTAACCCCTCAAAGCCCGTCAGTGACACTGAGCGCCCCGGGGCAGTACTGCAGGACCGTTTCTCCTACGAGAAGCAAAACTGGATTGGAAGGAGAGACTTTCAAAGCTGAACGGTGAATGAGTGGTCAGCCAGTGGATTTGCCTTTTTAACTGCCTTTTTATTGAAGGGTGTGGGGGGTGGTGAAAAAGCGGAAAAACCTGACTAACACCAACAAGCATAGAAGTCACTGCTGGGAATAAATGAAGAGTGGAATGAGATTGAAAGTGTCAGTGCAATTTTTACTGAAAGAAACCATTTCACACAACATGTGTTGCGTGCATAACATCCAATTAGCTTCACATGGTGCAGGAATGGCTTTACATTAAGAGTGGCAGGGCCAGGCTGATAAATTATGACATCTGAGCTTGGTGTATCAGTCAACATATCTTCAATCTACAACAGAGGATTCTGATTAAGGCCTGAGGTAATAGTAACTGAGGTCAGCTTGTATGACTCAGCTCAGCTGTCACCTACATATAGGTATCCCCAAAATACTTGTATCCCTTCAGGTTCACTCAGACAAATAAACCATGTCTTCACTGAGGACAAAAGTCATTTTTTAAAGTCTTTTCTTGGCAGCTTAAATGTAGCAAACCAAGCTGGTGTTTAGAAAGCAAATAAATAAGAGGAGACAGGGTTGGATCAAGGAAGAAAATAAGAACAGTAAAATATACAAAGGAGAAAGAGCTATTGAGAAAGTATTTCCTTAACAAGAGGGGAACAAATAATAAATTAAGGGGCCCCCTTCCCTTGAGGAAAGACTGGCATGCCTGAGGATAGAAGGAAGTGGGCATCCCTTTCTTTTTATAGGGGTCATAGACAGGCTTCCACTGTGGGAGCACCACATACTGCGAGACCTGAGTCCTGAGAGAAAACTACTTAAATTAAGTTTTAGACGCACACACACAGCACACAGTTCACAGAGTCACAGAGTTTATAAGCTGTGCAGTGCTGAATGAAGGCAGTGCTAGTGATTTCCCAAGTCTTGTGTCCATCATCGTGCCATCACTACAGTTTCTGTCCTCATAGCTGCAGTCCCACTTGCACCAATATAACTGAGAGACCGTTGACAGCCTCAACCCCATATTTACCCCCAAATCCCCTCACCCCAGTCCCAAAGCAGGTGGCAGCCACCACCAACACGAGACTCCTCTTCTTGATCTGCCATCTATGCTGCTTATTTTTTTAATATCTTTATTTCATGGCAAACACTTCAGAGTTTTATCTTGCGACCAGGAGATAAAGGAAAGCAGCTTTTTAGATTTCCCTGAGCTCCACACAGTTGGTAAGTGACGCCAAAGTTGATAAGAGCTTCCCCTTTGTCCAAAGTGTTCAATTAATCAACTTCACAGGGCATGCTGGATGGAAGCCGATAAAAGTCTGGGCTTCAGGGAACACAGGAGAAAACAGTCTGGATTTGTATTCTCCAGCAAAGGCTTTCATACCCATTAAAGGATGTTAGCATCTTTTTAAGCATAGTGACTTTATTTTCAGCTTAGGGCTTACACTGATCCAACCATTTACTGAATTAGATTCTTGGCAGATGTCCTGCACGGATCTTGGCCACCCTTGAATTTAGTGGTCATATTAAGCTCCACCTTGTCAGTAAATGGACTGCTCCCTGCACTTAGCCTATGTATAGAACATATGTACTAGTAATGTAATGGTTCCTTATCAATCAATAAAGGAAAAAAAAATCTTCCTACAGTTACTTCAACAGGCCCTCCCATCCACTGTCGTACTTGAGCTTGATATTCCTCTGGACGTTCTCTGCTAGACAGTTTATGGACTGGACTAATTTATATTACATACAGTGATACAGGGATCTTACTGACAGAAAAATACCATATTTTCCATCTGTTTACAGACAGTTAGTAGGACTAAAATGAGTATAATGTACTATCTATTGCCAAAATGTTCATATTCTCGGTTCATTAAACCTGCATTAAAGGCAAGGTCTGTTGGACTTGGAAGTTACAAATTGTAATGAACAGGAAACCTTACACCTTACCCTTCCAACCATGTAGCAGAAATAACAGCACAGTGTCTTGTAAAGTCATTGTTTGGTTTTTCCTCTCTGAACTATCAAAATGAAGAAACCAGTCTTATTATTTATTCATGTATCTTTGATTTATTACAACATATTTTTTATTTATTTGTTTTTCAGAAGTTAAATACTTCTAGTTACCTTGCTAGGAGCAAAAGCACACATTTGTATTTTGATTTAAAAAAAAAAAACATTCAGCCAGCGTTTCAGATTTAAGCTCAGATTTAAAGCTTTTAACATGCATATATTATAAAGTCATCAAAACGCAACTTGCGATTCCAGAATGGAAACATCACTCATACTAAAAGATAATTTGTTCATTACTCATTCACTTACTATTCAGATCCCTCTTGCAACAGTTGTTGTCACAAAGGTTCTGGAGGCTGACCGCCATCACTTTCTGCGTTAAAAAACTTCCACAAATCACAGTGATTTGCACATGTGAAGGAAGCGTACTGAGCAGCTCCACATGCCTGGTGATCCTGCTGCATTCTGCATGTGATCGGTTCAGAAAAGTCTCCAATAATGGCAGAGTGAAGGAAGCCATTCTAGGAGGCTCACTTAAGTAGAGAAAAGAAGCTGTGAAATCTAGAAAACCTTGTCTTGTTTTGTTTTTTGTGTTTTTGTGTGTGTTTTTGTTTTTTGAGTCAGTCTTTGTCAAACTAATCACAATACTTTTTCAGCATAATATATATCTAAAAAAAGAGCATGATAAGGGGCCTTTAATCAGAAGGCAGAAAATGGATGGATGTTGAGACTGAAAATCCTTTTACACATGGAATCAATAGTTGTTTGCATAAATGCTTCTTGAGGCACAATTTGTTTATTTCTCTCCATCCAGTGCTAAGTTTTCTACATCTATGCATTGTGGTTTCTTTGCTCTACCTTATAATTTATATTTTGTTGTCACAAATTTTGAAAGGTTCATTTCAAATTCACACAACAATTAGCAGAGACCAGGCTAATCAAAACATTCTTTCCTGTTATGATCTATTGATTAATTCTGGCTTTCAACCAGTTCCTGTTGCTTTACCTCAGAGGAGCTGGAGCCAGAACAACAGTAGTCCTAACTATCATAATTTGGACTGGGAGTAAGAAATCACATGTGCCACAGTTTATGTCGGCAGCCGTGGCCTGGAGCGATGGCTGGTTTAGAATTTGAAACAAGCAACGAACTCACTTTCTTTGTGCACCAGCCATTCGTCTTCCTCCCAGACGTCCAGACTTCTAAGGCCTGCTTCAGCTCAAGCTGACATGACTGGCAGGAAAGCAACAGTTTCCATTCCTGCACCCCAAATTTCTTCCTTTCTTTCTTTTTTCTTGGTTTTTGTTTAAAGTTTAAGGTTTAAAGTATATTAAAACCCATTAAACCCATTAAAATTAACCATTAAAATGTAATCTGATTGAAGGCTTGCAAAATGTCCACATCTTTTAAACTGAAGCCTTTTTTTTTGACAAAAAAAAATCTCCTGATGTCATGAAAAAGAAAACAACATGGGCCAAACTGAGATGATGCAGCAGTGTTAAAAAGGTCTTTGCCAACTTTTTCTTGGAATTTTGGACCACATTGATCATAATGAAGGGACATCTTAAATACTCACTTCTTATGTATTGCAGCTCTTAATCACCTCTTTGTTGAGCTGAAACTTTCCTGATAAGTGACCATTATATGGATAGTTGAGCGTTCAGCCACCAGTGAGTTACCATAGGTCTATATTGCCCTTGTGCTGTTTCACCTTAGAGGCTCACCAGAGGACCTGTCAGGCCTGCGATGTTTTACAGCTCAGCTTGCAGACAAAACACCTCACAACCAAATCCCCTCAACAACATCTGCTGCCAATTTAGCTGTGGCATTCCTGCAGCCTGTACTGTTTAATATTCACAGGGGTTAGGATCTGCTGGGACTGGGGTGCATCGGGACTGTGGGGAGGGGGGACGGGCCCCTGCAATCCTTTGGTCCCTGGTCCAGACATGGTGAAAAATGAGGGGTTAACAAAGAGTGAGCTGGAGCAGAGGCAGGTTAACTGGGCTAATTTGCAGGGATAATAATGGTGTTCGTGCGAGTCCTTTGGGAAGGAGCGGCGTGGAACACAGAACCGACGATGCAACCGCACAGGAAGTTTACAACATGGCCCAGCAAATCAAAATGTATTTAATCATCAAACAACCAATAAGGGGAAGGCAGAAAGGCCAGAGCCAGCGACAGTCCTGACGATGAAGAAAAATGTTTGAACAGGGGGCCAAACGGAGAGCCAGCTCTGCACCTCAAGGATTTCAGAAGGCTGAAACCACTCATTTTATTGGCCAACTCTAAGCTCAAGGTGTCAGAGGTGCATGCTTTCTTCCTCTTTTCCAAGTAGCCTTGGGCATGCCCAAACACTGAAACATACAGTATATATGTTTCTTATTATTTTCAGGTGAGCAAATCAAAACATGTTGTACCATGAAATCAACAATAAACCAGGATGCATTGCTACTTTTACTGGAAATTGCTTGTGAATGGTCAAACTAAAGTATTTTATTAGCTTTAATCAATGCATCCTGCACACATTACAGCGCATATGTGCTGCCTGGCTGAGTTGTGAGAGAGTAATAACCTAGTTAATTGATAATTAGAGCCATGGCCTCTTTAATATGGCCACACAATGTCCTTGTGAATTTTTATGGCTGAATCCCAGGCACTGCTAACTTTAGAAACAGAGGAAGCTCAAACCAGTTTCCTCCCTCTTCTCTAAGTTTATCTGTTTATGCTTTTGTCTGTGAGAAATTATATTTTTATTTGAGGAAATACAATACCCTGCACAGAAGGAAACCTTTACTAGAAAAGAATAATACACTGGATCTCTAATGAACTCTCTCAGCTGCAGTTTTTCGGTCAGATAAGATTTGTGAGAATATTTATTTTTCTACTGTGAAAAGAAACTCACAGAAACTCCCTGGTTGTTTTAGGGTATAATGACATTTTGTGTATAAATAAATCATGGATTTATTTTACAATATGTGTCCTCATTCCCAAAAGACTGTGCCCACCCCGGTGAGGCAACAGTATGTCAGAAGTTGACACAAATGGGATGTAGATCGTGCAACACCTCTGCAGCTCTTATATTAAGGATAACCCCTCGCCATGGCAACTGCATCACCATCCATCCATCCATTAGTTGGATGGTCTTGAGGGAATATAGAAGACTGTAGGATAATGTATACAGTATACAAGACAAGACTCAGCTTGTGTGCATTTCCATATTACTACTTAATGGACTGTGACAGCTGCATAATGAGATGATCAGTGCTCGTCTTACAGAGTGCAGTCCTGTACAAAGTCTTGGACGTGTGTGATTTAAACATCCCAAATATCACGGCTCTTACTTGGAAGTGCATATAATGTGTTGTTGAAGGAATAGGTTTCTGAAAAATGTATGTCTCTCAGGTTAAATGCTTCCCAATATTTAATCCTTTGTTCAACATAGGACAACTAACTTGACATTTGGTAGCTTCTTTAGTTGTATTTTAGGTTTATCTACTACTTGCCTTTGATGTGTGACAAATCTGGACCACATGTATGTCATTTGTTGTTTCTACTACAAAGCTCTACTGTTGTAATATGTGCAATTATGGTATTGTATTGTCTCGCTGACGAAGGGAGCTACATTTGTTGTTCCAAATCATCTCTTTTTCATTCAACATTAAAAGGAGTCTCCTCACATGTGCAAATTACCCATGAAATGCACCCCCACACCGTCATGCATGCAGGTTTATGAAGTGTGCATTGATGAGAAGTCCTCTCCTCCTTCATCTGGAGGACATGTTATCCATAGTTTCCCAAAAAAAATCTTTTGATTCTATAGGTGTTTGATTCTTCTTCACCTCAGTCCATCTTAAAAGGCTGCTGCATTTCTGTGTAATGTTTTCGGTGTAATGTCAATGTAGTGTGAGGAATGCATCCATTCTGTTTTGGTTGATTGGTTATGTTGAGAGACATTATTCCTAAATCTTTTCTTGCCAGCAGAGTCTTTGACAATGTGACGAATCTCCCGCCATCTTTACTTTTGAAAAACTCATCCCTTTGGGATGCTTGTTTATATTCATTTACTGACTTCTTCCTAATTAAGCTCATTATTTATAAGAAATTCAATTAAGCATTTTTTCTTTTCTAAGTGTACTTTGTTTTAAGCATGTTGCTGTCATGCTCAAATTCAAAATTGACATTCAGTATATTTTCAAAAAATATATATAAAATCTTACTATCTTTAATATTTTTCTCACCTTGACATGGGGTGTAAAATATGTACAAATCCTTACATCCCATTTTTATTTACAGCTTGCGATGTAAATAACATATTTTGCAAATGTGGTTCTGAATGTTCTGAAAAAGCAGTGAGTTACTTTTCTGAAACTGTAGGAAACAGCTGGATTGACTCTAAAAGCTAAAAAAAAAAGAGAAGACCTTACAGCATCTCTAAACCTTGCCAGTTTACACATTTACAAAGGGCATGTTATATAACTTCTTCTTTTGTATTTTCTATTTTTGAAGCAGTACTCTATTACACTCTGTTGGAATAATAACTACAACACATAGGCAAACCATGATTATATGATAAGCTGTCATGATGTCATAAGTTCAGGTATAAATGTATGCATACTGTATGTTTGATCAATGTAGAAAATCTCAAAGCCTTAACAATGACTTACTAACCAAGTGAACCCAGTCATGTAATATATTAACAGTCCATAACTGATTTGTGAAGTTGTATTAAATAATCGAATAAATTCATAAGTAACCATTTATAATCCCTATATGAAAGAAATCTAATTAGAAACTTGTTCCAAAAAATCAGACAGACGTATGCAGCCTACATTATATCACTTTCATCATCTGTATGTTGACATGTTTCAGTCCAGTGACCTGGAACTGAGGCCTTTTAGACATTTTTCATTTCCACCCTCATGCAACATTCAAGATTCAGTCTGTCCCCCATCTTGTTGCTGTGTCAAAACACATTTTAGTGATCTGTTGATACATGACGTCTTTGACATGCTTTACATTCCCACCTTGTGCCTCGCAAACATTTTACTCAGTGGAGCAATTAGCCTGATGCTGACAGAGTTCCTAAACATTCAAGTGGAGGAGGGAGACTTTGTTCAGTGGAAATGTTTGCTGTGCTCTCATTTTCAAATGGTAAAAAGTTTTATTTTTTTTATATCGCAGAAGGGTTTGTACTGAAACACTGTTAACCCATAATGATCTGATGTGATGTGTTTGCACTATGTAATGCAGACTTTTTTTCTTTAAGTTTTCCACAAAATTATCCTTAAAATTATGTTTTTAATAAGATCTTTGGTCTGAATCGGTTAACTATGTAAGCAGTGCAATGTAGATTATTTCTTACCATGCTTTTTTTTTGTTTGTTTTGGTACACGATTGAACTGTATTGTGCTCTTCATTCAAAATGTACCAAGAAAGGAGATTTGAACTAATATTTGATAGCTTTTCTTATGCCAGTAAGCCTGATAAAGGTGCACCTGTCTGACACATCAGGGACCTTTCTCACCCCTAAGTAATTTTCACTGCCTGTTCAAACAGGGAGCTTTCAGAGCAGTTATACGTGACCATTCAAAGGCTGAAAGGAAAACAGTGGGTAAATCTACAGCCGGGAGCAGTCGATCTCTATCTTCAAAACCTCAGTTGTGATTGGCTTTCATATATTGTCTGGACTGTAAATGAAGCATATCTAATGGGATAATAACTGTCAGATTTCTAGGTTGATTACCGGGCTACTTCGTTTTTAGTAGATTCTAAAATGTGTCAAAGAACCAGACATTTGTCAAGGGTACCTCTTTTTGCCTTTTCTTTTTTTTTCTCTTTTGCCTTTTGAGTTGTTTTGTTGGCACACAGTAAAGGGTCTGTGGAGGGCTGCCAGTGGCTGAGGTCATTATCGTGTAAGGTTCTAGTAAACTGTCCGCAGTTGCACAAGTTATTTTCTCTGAATCTGACTGAATCTGACAAGTGTGACCAGAATTAATATTTACATTTGGGCTGAAATTATCCACACAAGTCTATCTAGTGTGCATGTATAGAACCCTTTTGTTTTAGACTGATTTTAAAGCATATTCATTCAATTGTTTTTTTTTTTTCAGTCAAAGCAAATACACATTAACATATGCATTCAGGCCTCATTGTAGTTAAAGTACTGTTGTCAAGTCCTCTTGGAACTGATCCTACTAGCTTGGCACACCTTTTCTTTTTGAAGTTTATTCTATTATTCTGAACAGAAACGTTTAATCTCGACCATGTCGGATGGGAAGTGCCAGTGGAAACTCATTTTCAGTTCTCTGCAGAAAGGGTCATCTGGGGTCAGGTTCAGACTTTTAGTCACTCCAGGACTTTTACAGATTCCCCAAATATATGCTTGTTTTGAAAATGAAAATGAAATGAAAATGAAATGAAATGAAAAAATGAAATGAAAAAAAAAAAAAAACTTTATTAATCCCAGAAGGGAAATTCAACATACTAGTAAGGTTTTTTTTTCTAACAATAAATAAATGACAGCAATAATAATATTGAATTAATAATAGTAGGATGTCTTGTTGTGGAGGCTGATGGCTGCTCGCAGAAATGATCTTCTGTATCTTTCTGTCTTGCAACAGACCTGAAGAAGCCTCTCACTGAACGCACTCTGTTGTTTGATCACTGTGTCGTGGAGAGGGTGTGAAGAGTCCTCCATCCATCTTTTCTTGCAGTTCTCTTGTTGTTTTCTTGACAAAATGTAAACCCTTTAGTCTGACACTGCAAGAAAAATGTATGAATACAGAAAAAAAGTTTTTATCAATAGAGGTAATAATAAGGGGCCCAAAACACCTCTGGATGCAAACAGATAGGCTGTGCATCAGCAACTCTCCTTTTAACAGTCTTCTACCAAACCAACTCCAAATTATTTGAATGCTTTTGTGGGTTTTCTCCAGGTACTCTGGCCTCCTCCAACAGTCCAAAAACATGTCTGTTCGGCTGATTGTTGATTCTAAATTCACACAAATAGTGACGTGACTGTGCGTGGTTGGTTACACCTGTGTGGCCCTGCGATGCATTGGTAACCTGTCCACAGGGGGACCCTGCCTTTCCCTGAGAGTTGGGATAGGCTCCTGCGGACCCCTGTGACCATGAATAGGATTGAAGCAAGCAGAGAAAATGGATGGATGGACTGTAACTGGCATGGCCTGGGCAATGCTATTTTGAAATCTGTTTTAACAGGAGGGGGACCAGATGCATTTTGCCAGAGCAAATGAAACATGAGCTCTCAGATTCATCTGGTTCCCAGGCTACACAATTTCTCTCCCCAGCCTTCTGAGCACTTCAGAAAATATCTTCCTCTATAATCATTCTTCGCTCATCTCTTCTTTTATCTTAATTAGCCTGCCATGACTTGTCCTGCGAGGAAATGCCCACAGCATGATGCTGCCATCACTATGTATAACTGTAGGAGTGCTGATAATTAATCTGTGCTCAGTGGCTGATCATTTCCACAGATGATATCGATAGACTATCTTTAAATTTTGGACTTGTTAACTGAAATGCTAGTCTGTAGTTTGTGAACTAGTTTGAAGCCTTCAAATTTCATATCTGAACAGAGTCAGATGTGACCACTGAGGAAAGCTTGTCTTTCTGAAAAATAAAAAATTGCATTAAATTGTAGAATTATCAGATTAACCATGCACAATGACCAGAAAGTACATATACAAACTTCATTCCCAAACTGCAAAAATTAGGCAGTTTTCTAAAATTCAAGCAAATGTTATCTTTAAGTTGTTTAAATATTTATTCAACAGAGTATAAAATAAGTGATTTTCAGTATTTTCACTGAATAACTTCACTGTTTTCATAAAATAAGAACAATACTAGAATTCGATACCAGAACCACATAAAAAAAAAAAGCATCAACATTCAAAAATAGACAGGGGCAAAGCATAAAGGAAGACTAAGATGAAAAGAAAAAAAATCTGATGCTCTTGTTGAAGGTTGTACAATCAGCAGAGTCACATGTGGAAGAACAGAGCATCAATATTGGGTATAATAAGGGGACTAGTACTGCTTTCAGGAACAAAATCAATTTATTTAACAGTTCTTGTGACAAGGAGGGAGAAAATGTGACCTTTCAGAAAGGCATTAAAACACCATTATATTAACACAAGCCAACATTCAGACTCATTTGTTCTAAGCGGGAACATCAAGCTTCTTCTTCATTCTGTAGCCGAGTGGCTGCTCGTGTTACCTGTCTCTTCAGTTCTGCTTCTATCTCACAGAGCAGCAGGACTATGAGATGTTTGGATCGGGAGTCAGTCTTGATTGATAGGGAACTGTGCATATTTATAATGACAGGATAGATGCACAGCGTCTTTGCTTTGTAGCTGTGTGGTTTAAACCCTGCAACATTGCAATAGTACACCATGGCTGTTTGAAGGTAGAAAATGATATAAACTGAATTATCTGTATTGCTTGTTTTGGCATGTTGCTTTCTTTACTGGAAGTGATAGTGTCTGCAAAAATCCCAAGATGGGACGCATGACTGATGCTGCTGGTGGATAAACATCGCAGTGCTCTGACTGCCAGAATTGGCCCCAAGTTGTTCCAAATACGAGTCATGGCTCGTTATTTTGTGTTAAACTATTTTACAAATGATACAGAGTGATCAGTCACAATATTTCTCAATGCAAAATTGCAGTAATATCTACTATGGACAACACTGCTAAATCAGTAAAGGCCTAAGCTGAAAACGAGTGCTGAATGCAAGTAACCTTTGAGGGCTCAGGAGGCACTGCATGAGAAACTGTCATGTTGCTGTGACATTCACATGGGCATGGGAGTGCCATTGTCATCCAACACAGACTGCTGCTGCATCCAGCCATGTATGTCTTAGTGAATAATTTAAGACTTTAAATAAAATAAATCAAAAACAAAAGGCCAGATTGCAGTAAATTTGGATGCAAATAAACACTATTTAAATTTCTATAATTTGGCCGATAAAAAACACAGAGCAAAGTACGATGGTTAACTAACGTGCTTACATGCTGGTGATGCGAACTTTTATGCACTTCTTTTCTGATTTCTGAGTGACGTATGATGATAAAAGTACCTTAACCTTCTGAAATGTTGCCAGCTGCCATAATCTTGGCAGCAGCTAGGTAAACATGGTTTATAATGCAGAGCAGAAACTTTTTTTTGGGAGTCAGATTATTTTCTTCTCTTACCCCTTTTGAAGTTTATTATCTTTTACAGTGACAGTCTTGCTTGAAATTAACTGCTTGGCCAAAGAGCAGTGTCTTCCTGAATAATTAATGTATAAATGTGACGATAAAGTTTGAAAATGACATGTTTTTCAGTGATCATATCTTTGAAATGACTTCCATTTCTTCCAGTCAGACGACAGTACGAGAGGTTAGGATAATGACAGTCAACACATTCACCAGAATAAATTAAAGAGAGATTAAGGCTTAAGTTTTTTTTCTGTAATGAATTACTGTGTTTTAGATATTTTGTCAGCTGCATTTCGTGGTGGTTTGCTATGCTGCTATGCACGGAGATGAAAAACAGCATATGTCTTCCAACAAGAGTGCTGATGATGTGAGGAGAACCGAGACGGGAGCATTATCCGTTAAGGAAACCTCTGCTTGACTAGATAGTCCACAGTGGAACATGACAGGAAATTTGGGAAGGAAACAGATGATGTCTAGCAAGGGTCGTGAGCTGGTTTTGACCCTTTGATGACAGGAACACATGGTGCTCACCTCCAGTTCAATGAGCCACACAGATCCATGATTTATCTTCAAACCAGAGCTGAGTGTGTTGTCACTGAATTTCTCCCACTGCCTCTGTTGAGCCATGTATTTGGCATGCAAGCATACTTAGAGCGTGGTCTGGTTTTATGGCGAGTCCCCCCGGAACGAGATTACTTTTGAAATTTTTCAGGCTGTTGTTAGTCTAACAGAGGTCATGTTTACATAAGAGGGGTTGTTGATGGGGTGGCCCCATGTGGGTCAACTCTGCCAGGCCACAAGGCACATCTTGGCCTTTAATGGTTAAAATTACATGCTCATTTTCTTCACATCATTTAGTGTCCATGCATAAATATATCTTTTTAAAATATAAGTTGAGATCACTTATAATATAGTTGCTTTCGGTGCTCCTTAACATACATCCGACCTTTGGAGATCTGGTCATTGCAAATTATCCCTATTCCAGTTCCGTTCTTATCAGTCAGTCTGGATACCTCTGACATATGATTGGTTGGCTGTAGGTCAAAACACATGGTTTGCCTCTTTTGTTTACCTGTTGGATGCAGATGCTCTGATGGATAAGTTGGATTGCATGCTGGCTGAGTGTCAAGGTTCAATGTACTAAGCACCCAAAGCCACAGATGTCATGGACAATAAATCTAACTAACCTCCTAAACCCTTGTCACCAGTGAAATTCTGGTGCGGTCACTTTGTTTCAGGTGCTTAGGAGGTGGTATGGATTTATGTCCAGGACTTCCTTTGTTTTCACAACAAGAGCGCAGGATTCTTGAAATGATCATTTTCAGTTTTCGGACATCACCATACTTCTAGTCTGATCTCACAGGTCACATAAGTTGTCACTTTTATATCTACTGAACAGGGACAGCAGCAACAACGATGGGAAGGTTCCATCCGCCATAAAACCTGACTTAGTGTCTGGGTGCATAAAACTTACAGCTTACAAATTAAAGAAAGCTAAAGAAAGCAGCTGAAATCATGTCAAAGCTACCTTACAGACGAAGATGGTTTTGAATGATACTGTTGCGAAAGGGTAACTGAAGATTAGGTACATTTTACTAATGTAACATGGAAACAGTGGTTTTTCTGAGGTATGTTGGTGAGTCTCAAATCCTGATGCTGGTTGTCATTAATGTGATTAATGCTTAATGATTAATGATTAATGCTTTATATTATGAAGCAGCAGCTGGAGCAAGCTATTAATTAATGTAAACGATTTCTTTTTTTCTTTTAACTTACATAAAGTTTTGGAACAAGGTGTGACTCTTGAAAATGTGTATGCACTATACCAAAAAAAGAGATTGTGTGCAAGGATGTTGAACAAATACTTAGTCAGAAATGTGGTGCCTCAACGGCCCCTTATTTAGAAAGATCCTAGCTCTGCTGCCGTAAAAATGGATGTTGAAAACTAGTCCTGCTGCTCATTGTTTTAAAGAGCATATACAGTACCTCTGAAGATTTATACAAGATGGATCCTGTATGAACAGCAGCTGAGTACTGGTAAGTACCTGTGAGGGAGGACAGATACATGTCAAAATAAACCTTTTGCAGGAAACTTGCCATGGTTGGAAAATAACGTGTAATTCATGCCATCAAAAATGTTTGCATTCCATCTAGGTGAGCAAGTTGTAGGATCCATGTATTTTACAGTCTTGCTTGTTATCACATCTTAGTGGGAGACTTCTTGAACCTGAGCTGTCATTAACAAATCTTGCTCCACCTGTGCCTATCCTGCAGTGAGAAATGAAAGTGTCTGCTGTGAAAAAGATTCATCCAGTCAAGACTAATGGGTTCCATCTGACTAGAGGTGAATGCTAATTTTAGCATAACTGGGCTGTAAAAGAAAAGAACAAATAAAAAGCCTTGAAAATGACTGTGTTTCTGTGACCTACTGTGGTCTTTCTATGTTAATACTCTCGTTGTAAAATCAGTGGGCTCTAAATGAGCTGAAATGGGCACTTCAGCCTGTTAGAAATGTTATTTTAATATTTTAGTGACGGCACTAATGGTTAGCTGGGTTAGTCCTATAAAGATAAATCTCTAAAAAGAAAAAAAAAAGTTGCACATTTGGCTTCCTGTGTAGGTTAACCAGATTCCAGTCAAGTGTAAAACAGAGCTTATGATTGTGTGGGACAGTGTGGATTATGTTTGGGATGCTGAATGGTATAATATATACTTGCCGTTTGACTAAGTGTTTGTATACAGGCATAATATGTACCTGTCTTCATATCTTTTAAAGGACAGTCATTAAATGCACCAAACGAGCACACACTCAACACATATTGTTGCTTCATGTTTCATCGCTCATTCTGCGAATGTGTGAGCGAGTCACGTTGAAGATTTGATCCAACCTGTTGATCCAAGCAACATGTACTTATTTCACACCCTGGACAAGAATCCTTTTCCTCTTAAATACAAAGAGCTGTTCTGGTTCCTCTGGATTTCAATTTGATTACCAAAGGACAGTACCAACAGATGCAGAAGAAACAGCCTCTAGACGCCAGTGGATAAACATACAACCAATCAGACAAACGAAACATGATGTAGGCAGAGCCACAAGCAGACTAGTGTCAACAAAAGATAGCGTGCAGTGGAGTAGGAACGCCAGTGAACGACTGTTTTGGGTTTGGCAGTAAAAACCTGTTGATCCAAGTTGTTTTTTTTTAGCAGTTTTGCAGCCATTTTGTTTGTGTTGAGCAGTGAAAGGGAGGGGTACCAGACCCATTTCACACGAGAGAACATTTTTGTGAATTGAATGATTACAGCCGCCAAGGATACTCATTTCACCATTAACCTGCTGGCCCTGCCTTGTCTGTACTTCCAGTCTTGCTTACACAGATAGTCATAGACACATGGATAAATATGAAGAATATATTCTTTTCCACAACACCCTTCATCTTTTCCTTCTCCCTCCAGCCCTCGTATCTCATCTCCACTTTGACTTCTAGTGACATCCGTAGTCATTGTGCTTTGTATTTTGCTGATGCCTGTATTATATTATTGCTGATGCCAGGGATGTCACTTCCCTCACATGTATAAAGAACGCACACGTGCACACAGTTTACACTACTACATGTGCACAGTCAGATGCACAAAGATTTAACATAAACACAGCGGCAACAGAGGAAAAATCCTTCAGGGTTTGTGTTTGATAAACAAATCAGCAGAGATAATTAGTTTATAAAATGTCACCATCATTTAGTGCAGGAACTGAGCTGCATATATCACCTGCAAGTCAACCCTTATTCACATGCTTTCTATTACCATACACTGAATTTTTAATAAATTAATGTCCTAAAGTATTCAAGGAAAAATGCGTTTCTATCCATTAGGAATATACAGGAAAGGACAACTCTCTGACTCTCTGATAATTACACACGGCTGCACTCTTATGCACATTTAAAAGGTGTACTCCTGCATGGTTTGGGAGTCTGTTGAAAAACTGCTGCCTGCAACTTCTGAAGTAATAAGTATCTTTGACCATTCAGACAGCTGGCCAATTAAATGTGCTCCTTATGGATGCTGCTGCTGCTGCTTCATCTGTGCTCGGCTTCACACAGAGGTGTGGATGGGAGGACAAAATCATCTCTCCATAGTGCGGAGGAGAGATGCCAGAAAAGCTTGGCTGTCTCTGAGATTGCTGTGCCTGTGTGCTCCTCAACTGGCTGTGTGAGCAGATAAGAAAAGAGGCAGAGAGAGAGAGAGCTGCTGATTCTAGGTTTATTCTGCACACTCGCCCATACTTTTCCCAGTCTGTCTTTCTCTGTGCAGCTGCAGGTCTGTAAGTTGACCTGCATTAAGACATCAGCAACTGCCTGGCGGGCTAATAGGACCAGTTTTCTAGAACATCTTCAAAGCTTGTTAAACTGTGCAATTTTGGCAGTGATTTAAGGAAATGTGTTATTACGGTTTAAATAGACTTCATTTAATCTGTGTTGGCAGAGTAGAAATAGTTGGACAACACCCAAAGGCTTCTTTGGTAACTGATGTCTTTATCTCCACATTAATGCATTTATTAGACATGAGCAAATACAGCCTTTGAAACCGAAGTCAGCATTACTTTAGCCACATAACTTTTATGCATTAAACTTTTTTCTTTAAGGACTTCTGCATTTTTTGTATAAAAAAAACAAATTTTTTCCCCCCTCTTTCGTTACTGTAATCACTTCACTTTTATTGTTTTCAGGGAAACCTCTGATTCTGATGGAAAAATTGGTTTGATTCTGAAGTGGTCCAGCCAGTGGGCATCTGACAGTGATTTTCTGATCCTGAAATTGCGTGATGGCTCTTATCCTCTAAGGCCACAGGACCCTAAAAGCCAGTCAATCACTGCCCCTCAGCTCTCTGCTGTTGGCAATTATAGGTCAGTGTGTGTCACAACATCATTGTCTTCCCTTTGAATGGGTCAGTACCAGGTCCTACTGCAATCAGTTATGTTTTTCCTCTTCATTATTTAAAGTGGAAGTGAAATCCAGTAACAACCTCACCATTGTTTTCTTAGTTTATGTTGTTCAAGTTGCTTTAGTTTAGCTTCTTAGCCATTTCTCAATCAGATGAGAGTGAGTATAGGGGTTAAACTTAGTCTGAGCCCTGCTCCAGCACATTCACTTTCTATTTGGACTGAGAGCAGCTCCACAAATTCATCCAACACTAACTCAGTGTTGATAGAAGGCACCAAAACATCAAAACCAAAGTTACACACTGATTACAGCTGTCATGGCAGACACAGGGGGTTTAAAGGAATATCAGCAACAATACTATTCTTGACATCCCACCTTTGCTAATCTGACACAGAGAGAAGAAAAACACACTGCAAGTCCTGAAACTATAAACATAACAGAACTCTTTACAACAGCCCAAGACAAGACGTAGATAACATTTTCACAACTGTGCAGAGACCCCAACCTGTCCACCAGAGACCACCTTGCAGATCCGTCTGTCATTTTGTCAGTCAGTCAGTGGTGCAGATAGTGTCAACTGATAGATGGTAAGTTAGGGACAGATGTGCTGTAGATCAGACACAGATGTCTTATGTTATTAAAAACCTGGCAGTGAATGGAAATGGTGCGATACTGTGCCTAAGCAAAAACATCCATTTGTTATCTAAAGCTGCTTCTTCCTGTTCAGGTATCTCTCTTTGGGCAAAAGGCAGGGGTACAGCCTGGACAGGACGCCAGTTCATTCTAGGGCCAGTTACTGTACAGACAAGCAACCACACATGCTCACACTCATATGGGAAATTTAAAACCCATTAGCCCAACATGCTTATTTTTAGACTGTGGAAGGGAAACCGAGGGAAAACCCATACAACTTCACATAAAAAAGTAAAAGTTGGAAATAAACTATGCTTTAATGCTTTACTTTTGATTGTCAGTAGCCAATCTTTGGCACAATGATTGTCATGCTTTGAAAGAAAGACAGGAAATAAAAAAAGAATAAACCATATTTTTGGTCCATATTCTATTAGTCCAGCAGCACTGAAATGGCATCAGGTCTGTCAGGCAGATCTCTCTGATTGGCTGCTTGGCCTTGTGAATGAGAAGTATTCAAAGGAGATGCTGCAAAGACCCTCGAACAGACACTTCAACTGGGTTATTTTTCATTGAATAAAACTTGAAGTTTTTAAATGGCCATGTGGCGCTTTTCTGTGTGTCGGATTTTCTGACTGGAAACTCCAAAAATGGGGAAAAATGTATGCTATAGCATTCCTATGGACAAAACACCCAGTTTTCAGGGTACTAAGATTGCTTCTCTTTGGGCAGTTTTTCTAACACCAACTCTCTGTGACATTATGGTGGGCAGAATTTCATTATATGGTCATATTCTCCAGGCAGTGTGTAACCACTGGAGCAAGAGCTTCAGCAGTCATTTTAGAAGCAGAAGCTGACAACTATGTGCATCCATCACTGTGTGTTTTCCGTGCTGATGGATCTGCGAGTACTTTGTTCAAAGCATTTTTGCTATTGTTCTGAAGATTTTTCCAAAGAAATGTAATTTTGGTTGTGAGGAAAAATGACCATGGCTCACTGTATGCAGTTATTTTTTTTCTGGGCCAGCAAGAGAATGAATGTACCAGAGATTAAAATCATCCATCCATTATCTATATCCGCTTAATCCAATGCAGGGTCACAGGGATCCGCTGGAGTCTATCCCAGCTCTCTTTGGGCAAAAGGCAGGGGTCCACCCTGGACAGGTCGCCAGTCCATCGCAGGGCCACATATAGACAAACAACCATACACACTCACAATCACTCCTACGGGCAATTAAGAACCACCAATTAACCTAACATGCATGTCTTTGGACTGTGGGAGGAAGCCGCAGTACCCGGAGGAAAAACCTACGCAAGCACCGGGAGAACATGCAAACTCCACACAGAAAGGCCCCTGCCGAGGAACCTTCTTGCTGTGAGGCAACAGTACTAACCACCAAGCCACCATGCTGCAGATTAAAATCAAATGGATGAAAATAAGAATAACATGGCCACATGAATGCAAAAGAAAACTGACATGACATGATTAGTTGATATGATATGATTAGCTGGTTATTAAAAAATTGCACTAAAATGCATTAACATGATCTCAAGAGCCAGTTTTGGAGGTAAGGGTCACCATGTCAAGGCCGTGACTTCAGCCGCTGCTCAAAACACAACCCAAACCCGAGTCAAATGGCCCCCCCTGCAGGTAGGGAGTCCATAGTTGAGTGAACCAACGTGACTGGTTCCAGCCAGACCCCATAGATGAAGACCTGGCCAGTTAGCGCTTGCCAATGAGCTCCCAGTCCTGGCTCTAGAGGGAGGCCTGGTACACCCAATCTGGATGAGGGACATTAACCTCTCAATCTTTAACTATCAATACAATCGATGTGCCCAATTGAGCCAATTTGCACCATCAAAAACATCTCAGACCGCATCAATGTCATGGCGGCTCAAACAAATGCGACATTGTGGATTTTTACACAGTGTTTGGGTTGCATCAGATAGTTACCCAGGTCATGTAACATGGTTCTGTTTGCAGCATGGACTGCAGAACATGTTGCAACACGTGGCGAAGACTATACAGTGACAAAGTACATAAATATCTGGTGCAAAAGAGACGGTCTGTAAATCTATTTTATCAGTCTAACTGTGACCACTGAATATTTATATGAACATAGAATTGTTCATTTGCATTTTTTGTTTCCTGAATAATAATTTTCAAAATATTCTCTGCAGGCTCCGGCAGAAACAAAGAGCAACTTGTCTCTAGACATTTGCCTTCTTTGAGCCTCTTGGCAGGTCTCAGAAATGCCTTGAGGGTAGTGAAGTGAGTCATGTAGCTGTCTATCTCTGAATGTGTGTTTGTCTCTTTTAGTGTCCATGTGGCAAGTAAGTTTGGACCGTTAACGCCTCTGTGGCCACATGGCAGCCCACGAGAGCACAGTGACGCCTTCCTGACAGGGCTGGCTCAGCCGTCAAAGAAATAACCTTTTAACTGGCCTTAACAACATAATAACACTACGTGCATCTTTTGGGTAAATGGAGAGGAGAGCTTCACTGATGTATGGTTGAAGGGAAATTATCAATGATCTCTCTGAAGTCCAGGATGTGTTTTCGGATAATCTGTTTCATGTACAAAACTGTTTTCTGTGACATTTATTTTGACTGTTCACACTTTCTAACTCAGCACGCTGCTCGTACAGATGTATCCACTCCATCAGATAGGGAGCAGACAAAAAAAACCTAAAGGACAGCTGGATGATTTATATTTTGTTTGAAGACCTCTACATCCTATATTGTTAAAAAATATGACCTCCAGGAAGGCTTGAGGATGTTTTGTGTTACAAGCGTCCAAACAATAGAAAACATCCTTGTCAAAAGTCAATAATCTGTAAAACGTTTTACAGATTAACTACACCTTTTACAGTGCTACATAAATTCCTTGAAGGGTTTCTTTTTTTTTTATTGCCTCCTATGTGACTGGAGAAACCACCAGTGTTCTCAGTCATCTACGTGGATGCCATCATGTTCATTTAATCCCTGTCTGGGTGAAACAGCAGTGTGACAAGAGCCTCTGGAGAACATATCTCTGAAAGAAAATAACATTCTCTCGGCTTAAAAAAGAAAAAACGATACTGGTGGAAGGGCTTAAGGAAGCTAACAGTTCATATCTGAAGTCCAGCTTTGTCAGTGTGCAATGTTCCAGTGATGGGAAAGTTATGACCCTGATGATATTAGCGTACGGGCTGGTGCACTTGCTTTGTTCCTTGGTTGTGAGATAAAGCTAATGTGGCATAGCTGTACACTTTATTGGGTAATCCTGAAGGAAGTTTGGGCTCATTGACAAGGGACTGCAGTAAAAAGAGAGGTGCAACTTCAGCGGACATTATTGTTATTGAGGTTTAGAAAGAGAAGGGGAAGTTCAAATTATAGTAAATGCATATCATTAAGTTGATATTCCTGTGGCAGCTCTTAAGGCCACTACTTCTGTTTTTTTTTCTTTTGTCCCCTTCATACCAGTTTTACATTTCCCTTCACTCTGCCCCCCACCCTGCTTCTTGCTTGCTTTCTTTTTATGACCATTTCAGTGATCCGTCACCATTGTAAAGTTGCTTGTGTTAACACAGCTGATGTGCATTAATTAAACAGTTTTTCATGCCTCCTACCTGGCTCAAGGCTCAGTTAGCAGGAAGGGCATTTTAGCTGTTGACTTTAGAAGTAGAGGCATGTCTCACACATACAAACATAATCAGAGTGCAGTTTAGCAGTAGTCACACCTGTGTTCTGACAGTACAACCGTTCTTCCTTTCGGTGTCAGGCATTTATTAGGATGCTGTAAAGAAAGCCATGGAGTGGGAAAGCTTGGACAGAGCTGAAATCCCATGATCTGATAACCTGATGTTTTTGATTTGTCTGACCAGATAACCATAAATAAAACTGACTCACCAATACTGTACGTACCTGTCTGTTAAGGTGACTGCAGCGCTCCTGACCTGTACAGTGTTGAAACTGATCCAGGATCTGGCCTTGTCAGGTAACTATAGTTAAATTCTACAGTAAGAGCACCAGGGTACTTATTCAATCACACTCATTCATTACACCAACATGTGCATGTCTGAAAAGGGCTTTGAGAGAACTCCCAATCTGCCATGATTAGAGGTTCGGCAGCATCAGTGGCGGAGCTTCAGGGGGGCTGGGGGGGGGCAGTACTGGGCCCCAGCCCAGGTAAAGATACAGAACTCTCCTTAGGCATCAGTCACACCTTGCACACTACTGGATACAACAACTTCTGCAAAAAGCATATTTGTTATGTACAAGGTTATATATAGGTTGCCCCAGCCAGAATGAGTCATGGTTGGCCAAAAACATTTAAGACTGACTTTGGTCTTGTAGGTTTCTACACAGTGAATTAAATGTCGTGCTGCATGGCTGGCTTCATGTTCAGTCTCACAGTTAACTTTACAATGTACAAATTTACAAGTGGGTCACCGGTAAGATCACCAAATGTATTTTAGGTAAAATCGTCATCAACAGCCGTCTACAGCGTCATCATCAGTCACTAGTCAACAGAGTCATGCAGTGAAGGGTAGGTGAATCACGGATTAATTAAACCATGAGTTACAGTTCATACAAGCATAGATGTGGAGCAAAAAAATGCAAAGAAAAGGAAAAAAAGAGCGAAGGAAAAGACTAACTAAAAAAGCTGGATACATATCCTCCTGGAGATGAACCTGACAGTGTTGGCAGCGAGTCAAGCCCACCAAAACTGGCACCACAGTCAGGGAGCCAGATTTACAGGTACAATTTCTCACTTTGACGATCTCTCCTTTGTGCGTAGCTGATGAGAGCAAGAGATGGGAGATGCGGGGACGCGTGTCAGCTAATCAGCGTACAGACAACCGACGGCACAGTAATGCCTGTCGTAGCAGCCAATCACAGGTCTCGATATTCGTTCATGGGGCCTCTCTTGTCGGCTCTTGTTGCGTCCCGAGATTCGATGGGTTTCGCTTCAGCCTCGCGCGTTTCATTTGAATTTTTTTCAATTTCTTTTCTTATATTTTTTTTCTATGAATATTTTGAAACTTCTGCGATTTACTGAGACCGCGATTGCGGAGACCGCGAACTGTGGGGGATTACTGTATATATCATGCCATAATACTACAGGTTTGAATGATTTCAGGGCAGCACGGTGGCTTAGTGGTTAGCACTGTTGCCTCACAGCTAGAAGCTTTCTGTGCAGAGTTTGCATGTTCTCCCTGTGCTTGCGTGGGTTTCCTCCGGGTACTCCGGCTTCCTCCCACAGTCCAAAGACATGCATGTCAGGTTAATTGGTGGTTCTAAATTGCCCGTAGGAGTGATTGTGAGCGTGAGTGGTTGTTTGTCTGCATGTGGCCCTGCGATGGACTGGCGACCTGTCCAGGGTGTACCCCTGCCTTTCGCCTGTAGACGGCTGGGATAGGCTCCAGCAGATCCCCGTGACCCTTCGGAGGCTGAAACGGGTATAGATAATGGATGGATGATTTATTTCAAAATGGCATGGTCGCTCTTTGCCGTGTTGAACTCTTACTATCAAATGCTTTGAGCTATGTGTCAAAAATATAGTAATGCTTTTAAGCCCCGCTGTTGCGGGCATGTGTATGTTGTAAAACGATGTAATCACAACCTTTATTGGGCTTAAAGGGCCCGGTCATGTGCCCCGCCCCCGGCCCGGCAGTGACATGTTCCTGCTGCTGCCAAGGTACAAACTCTTCTCAGTTTGGTTGAAGACAAAAGATGCTAAAATATCCCACTAAGGCTGAGGCTATTCTCCAACGTGATGGAACAGAAACATGCTGGGGAGCATTGCTTCTTTTTGCTATTTTTTTGAATGAAGAGCGTTATTAGCCTGATAGTTGATAGATGACCATTGCAAATTATTTTGCTGTACATAAATAGATAGGAGTTGAGCATTTTCAGGCTCAGTTGGTGGATGGTAAATAATGGTCCCTACAGTTATACTTAGAGCACCTCTCACTGGTTTCCATGTCACCTCAAGAGAGATCTGTGGACCATTCAGAGGAGACAAGGAGCCTGTCCTGTCAGTCTCTAACGTTAGCTTATATAGTGGCAGCCTGTTGCAGTCGCTCTGCTCATGTTGTCTTTCTTTGCAACATCTTACAATTTTTTCCTCAGCTTTTTTTTTTTCAAGTTAAAACTTTGATTTTTTTTTTTTAAGTTTTCTGATGTTTTCAAAGTATGTTTTCAGGAACATAAATTCCAGGTTCAGAGTCTCCAATGCTTGTCTACCTACCGGTAGTTTTAAGACTATAGAGAATGAGGAGTTACACCATGATGTCTGAAGATGAGGTGTGGGGAGGACCCTGATGCAGGAGACTTGAGAAGCAGGTGTGACAAGCAATGTCCTTTAATAAAGAACCAAGAAAGCTGCACAAGTAATCCAAAAGATAAACAAGACTGACCACTGGGAAAGAACTAAACGGCAAAGGAGAACAAAAGAATACAGGAACAGGACAAGACAATATATACTCACATGGAGTTGACGAGACACAGGAGTGAACAATCAGGAGAGGAGAGGCTGAGATAAGTCAAAGAAAAAATTAAACACAAAAAACAGACTTGCAAAGTAAAAAAAAAACAGGAACTGGAGAAATCAGTATACAAAGGAATACAAGGAAATAAGATGACAATCAGAAGAGCTCAGAAACACTCAAGAAACACAAAAACAGAAAACCAAACAACAACAACGGTGAGACAGGGAGAGAAAGAGAGAGCGAGCGAGAGAGAGCACCTGATTATTAGATTTTTACAATGCAGAGCAGTTTCTTCGGAAGAAATGAAGAGGGAAAAAACATTGGTATTTACTTACATGCGGTGGAGCAAATTGATGTATATAATAACTGATAAATGCAGAACATTTGTAGAAACACTGGTGTTGGGCTCTAACTATGACAGAATCATACACATCGTTTTTCACTCATTAGTCATTGTGCGCCTTGCAAATGGCAGAAGCACTGTATCCAAACCCACTGAATTAACTGAACGCTATATAAAAGAATAACATAAAAAAAAAAAGGTGTAATCAGATTTGCAGTGACATGTGTGCTTAATTTGCAATCACAGTCTGGACAGTCTCTAGAACTTCAGTCCATGGAGTCCACGTGTTTGAGTGACAGCAATGAACTGGGTAATATCCAGCTGTGAGCTGGGTTTGCTGGCGGTTCTGTGGGCTTTGTTGGTGGTATTGTGGGAGAGCCAACTATAATAACAGTTTTTATGATGTGGCAGAAGTTGATTGTGGGACTTTGTGCCAGGAGCAATCCAGATGTTACTCCCACAGTGTGTTTCTGCGGTACATATGCAGTTGAAATGTACATTGAGGCACAGATGACATGGAGGAGCTCTCTCAGTCCACAAATCCTTCTGCTCTTTTCTCTCTCTAAAGCCCAGGGGATGTTGTCAACAGTTTAAAGAACATCACTCGATTTTACAGCTGTGTCTGACACTCATTATTAAAAAAAAAGAGTCGTAGCAACCCCTCCCCCCCAACACACACACAAGTATAGCATAACACTGCCCAAAGTCCCCTACACCCACTCTCTCCACAATGACAGTGACACACATAACAGAAGTGACGACTGAGCAGAGCTGAAGCCACCCTCACGCATGGACCTTGAACTTTTAAAAGAGACGCCTGGCCTCCCAGTAATGCCCTAGGAGCAACCATTGCTACCCAGTTACAAACTGTAACTCTATAGCCTCATTGTCACGCTCCATATCCTCCTGGTGACCCCAAGCCCAATTATACAGCTGACCCAGGCTTGATGATACAACCTTGGGCGTCTTTTGGAGTCTGCTGGGGCACAGGGGTGCACCTCTTGTCTGTCATGACATGTCAGTTCTGTGTGTTAACCAGACACTTCCTTGAGTGGTCCCAGTGGGGGTTAGGGATGAAGAGTGGCTCTCGTGCTGGCTCTGAGATCTTTTTTACATAAATAACATAATGAAAAAGTTGTCTTTGTCATGTCGAAAATGTATAATTTTAATATAAATTGAATGGAAATCTGTGGTCATTTCAGTAGATAATAACAGTAATTATTCAAAATGTTTATACTACATATTATAAATTGTATATTATATTTCATATTTGATTCTAAAAGAAAACAACAAAATTGTGATTACAGTAGATTTTGGTAGCAAAGCAAATAAAACTGCATGTGAACAGCTTCCAATGTTTATATTATAAATTCTTATATTTTTTAAAATGTTTGTTTTAAAAGTGTCTCAAAAGAGCAGGAACATGTCATATATTTGAACACACAGCGTTATTTTTCAGAATTCCTGATTTTCTTTGTCCAGCATTCAAAACTCATTGAGTTTTTTTGCCTATATAGACAGACTTGTGCACACTGAATCACTTTGCATTACAATGTATCTATAGTCTTTATGCATGCTCAGGAGGTGTATTAATGTCCAGGATGCTTAGCATGCACTATAAACCCTGGAAAGGCTAGCTGTCACTGTTGAAGTGTTCCCTAATGGATGAGGAGTTGATTTACATTTCCAAAGGCATACTGCAGCAAAAGAATTTCTAGTCAAGATTGGGCTGAAGGTAAAGGTTAATGGCCACGGCTGTCAGGTAAACATGGTGCTGTTTTTGTTTGCTCTTGTAAAGTTTCAGGCCAGAAGCAGGATTTGGGGCTTAGAGAGCCAACATTAGGTTTAACCCCAACGTTTTCCAGTGACACAAAGATGACTCACAGAGATGAATCGTCATGATTAATGTATGCTGCAAATATAGCCCACTCCTGAGATTATTTCAGGAGTATTTCATACGCAAAGACTGATTTAATCTCTAAAGCTTTTATTTGGTTTTCTCACCCTCCCCTGAGTGCATAAATGTCATAGAAAATGAGCTTGCCCAGATATTTTCATAATAAGTAATATAATTACTGCTTTTTTCGAAAAAGACTAGAATTTTCTTACAAGCCTACAAGAATACTGTATACCTGTAACACACTGATTTGCCATAAAACAGCTGATGTTTGTATGTGTATGACTGTGCCATGTCTTAACGGGTTAATCATGGGGCAGTAATGTTTCAACCTTTTTTTTTTTCTCATGCTTTTACATTTCTTTGCGAGTTTCATTGCAAATATGCAACTTTTACCATATGCAATATCTTTGTTCAATCAATTTTCTATAACCACCTCATCTTATGATCATGGGAGGGTTGGGGCCCATTTCAGCTGTCATCAGGTGAGGAGCAGAGTACAGCTGGGTTGATTACCAGACCTTTACAAAATGAGACACGCATACATATACCCTCACATTCACTCTTCAAGGGAGTTCAAGAACCTTTTTGTTCTGATGGGGCTTTCTGACAACACTGGTTTCCTAATCTTAATTTGAGAACATTTCTTGACTTGTCAAGTTGCTTGCCAGCATTCAGGTACTACTTAACATTATTGCCGTTTTTAGATTCAGGGATGCCAGAAGAGATACCCTATGTATGTCCAGGTTGTTCCCAGTTTCCATTGAGCCAGATTAAATTTCACAAACTGAGCTGAATAAAAAGATTGAAAAAGTGAGTAAAAACAGTGCTTCTACTAAGTAATGAAGAGGTTATTTCTGTTCTGAACATCCAGTCTGAACTAAGCATATAAGAATCAAATTTGTGTAACTTGGTGCACTAAGCACATAGAGTTGCAAATGTTTCTGGGAGTTTAAGTTTCAAAGGGCTTCAGCGGTAACAGGTTCTAACCTGTGACTTCTATATAGTATCTGTCTCCTTATTACTGGAGCTGTTGATATTAATTTTTTTTATTTATTAATGAAATATCTGTGAAATACTTTGGCCAAAGTACCACAGTACAACAGTACAACAGCTTCCTTTTTAACCATTCATAGCTACAGGTGTTAGGAGGTGAAGTGTGGCACTCCTGACATGAATCATATGTTGAAGTGGCTCAGATGAGTAAAGCACAGCAGACAGGAATGTTAAAATAAATAACAGAGTCAACCGGTGGGTAATAGACAAGTTGAAATCATGTTATACTCTGTATGTCGCATACAGGTTCATAAAAATTGGTTTACACTGTTTGTCTATTCCTCTTTTAGTGCTGCTTTTAGTTTTTTGAGGCTAAATCTGTGAACTGTTGCTTAAATATCACTCATATTTATAAAAATTACCTTTGTAATGTGTGCTTCTAATACTCCATTGTTGATGCTGCATTTAATAACAAAAGGGAATTTTTAATTTCCAACTTTCTGGGACAAAAAAATTAAAGATAACACAGTGAGAGGTCGGATATAAAACAAGACATAAAACACTAAACAAAGTGCTAGTGAAGCTTCATAAGCCAAAAAAAAAAAATCTTGTTGAAGTAAGTTAAATAACTACTGATAAGAATGTACCTTTAATAAAAAAAGCACAAAACAAGAGTTTTAATTTCCCACTCTTAAGTTATAGCATATCATGATTTAAAGTTGTGGGTTGAAACGATGCACAGACATAAAGATGTTGCAGTAGAATAACTCCTCAGAGCTCGATCTGTGACACAAACCTGGATGAATCACTGACGCATTTTCAGGCTGCAGGTATTGGACCAAAGTTTGATGACAAACTTTTTGAGACTTTTGGACTTCAGATATCCAAATCCATGTTCTCAAGAACAGAAATATATTTTTTCCCATAACATATGCCCCTTAAAATACATCTGTGTCACTAAATATCGCAGTCCTTTTATTTGACTTTTTTTCTTTTTTAATGCATTTATTTAAAATTTTACATAGCCAAGAAAGACAGGACATTATTTTTCTTAAAATAAGATTTTTAATATTACTTATTATCATAAAGATATATTTACACACTTTACAGAAATAGAAAATAAAAACACAAAGCTACGCATGAAAGGAAAAATAAAATAAGTACTCCAAGAGCTAAAGCTTATCTTTTATAAATTAGAAACCAAAAGTTCAAATATGTACACAGTATTTCAACCATTTCTGATACACTTGTTTTATTTATTTATTCATGTCATTTATTTTTGCCCAGTTCAACATCAAAACAGAGACAGGGACTGTACATTTGGCCTGGTGAGTAATATGAGCACACACCATAAACAGAATATAAGTTTCAGGAGTAATACATTGTCTTTCAAATGGTATCTGCTTGAGTAACACTGTTGTAAAGGGCGTGTAAGCCTACAGACTGCATTTCTCCTACGATTGTTCTGAATGTGACTGTTCTTGGACGCTATGGTTACATTGATGGAGGATGTGTCGCAACCAAGGCAGGAGGGGCCTGTGCTATTCTGGGTGTAGGAAGTCTCATTTTGAGGCTCCAAGATAATGACAGATCATAGTCGTTTCTCATGGGAGTCGGAATCTAGTTATCTTTTGGATTGCCCAGCCAGCGGAAAAAAGTGTGTACGCATTGGATTGAATATCAGCCACTTGATCCTGCAGACACACACTCTGAAGGCCAACACGGTACAGTTTGATGGGCTTCGAGATTCACCAGGTAAAATCATGGAATGTGTTGCGTGCCAACTCTGCTTCCATTACTGCAATCAATAACATGTTTGGTAAATATAAAAGGAATTTTATCAGGAAGAGAACTGAGTGTAGGGTGATGACATGGTTAAAAAAAAAACATAAGAAAAAAAGTGATCATTTTGTGAGGGATGCCGTGTCCATAGCTTTTCGGAAACAGAAATCAATGGCTAAGCTAATATTTTAGAACCTGTTTCTAGTTTACTCTCAACTCCACCAGTAACACATGACTATCTCTCTGCTCATCCTCACTTCTTACAAACTCTCTGCCAAATGCAGTTGGAGAAAATGATTAAATACAGAGGGGGAAAGTTCTCAGAACAAACATTTTTCTACCAGGAAAACATGCTAACAAGTGCATAGGAACATTACTCAGGCCTTGTGATGGTCACAAAGAAGAGGAATCAGAGAGGAAACATTGGGAGGATAGGAATTGTTTCTCTTCTGTAAGCCTTGCTGGAAAAGACCATTAAGGAAAATGGTTTTGCTCCCCGAGCATATTGTATTGGTTTACCATTTCAATATGAGCCTGGACGTGCTTGTCCTTCCACAGCACCAGGCCCATTAACCTGATGTGCAGGGGAGGGCTGTGAGCTAAGATCTACCAGAAAAGAATGCCTGAAAGCCTTTCACGTGTCCACGACATATTGTGCTGCAGACTACTTTTCTATTTTGTTACATCCACAAAAGATACAGCTTTTCACACTGTATTCAAAAAGTAAGCTTTGGACAACCAGCTAGACAAGAATCAGACAGAAAATTGTCACAATACACTGGAAAACCATTTCCATACCAAGAGACTCTTGTTGTCAGGGTGTATTTTTCCAGCAGCATAATGGAAATTGCAAAAGTGCAGCCTTGCAAACCCATGCAGAGAAGTCTTGGAGCAAAGCTACGTCTATTTGTTGGGACTAACTGACACCAGAAGCTTTGGATTTCCATGGATATTTGGTTTTGATTTTTGGGTTCAACTGATAACCAGGCCAAGATTAATAAAGGTTTTTGTCACTCAAACATTGGTTTGCTCTGGTCTCTGAAAGGGCAGCATGGCTGGTGCAGATGGCAAGGATACATTCATGAAGAACAGTGCGGATACAGACGTTGCTCGGCTCCGGAACAATAACTTCTGAGATGGGGGAATATTCATTTGAACCCCTTATCATGACCCAGTCTACTTCCCGCGTCCCAACTCCTGCGGCTTTGAACTTTCATCCCCAGCTCATATCTTCCTCCTATTTTCCCCAATAATACATGAGACATCCTGAGCAAAGCTGTCTCACTCCCGAGGAGCATTAATGAAATCTACATCTCTGTCTGTGAGGGTATGAAAAAATAATCGAGGAACTGAAATTATTACACTTCACAGTGCCCTAGGATTTAATACATTTTTAATCAAGGTGAGTTTGGCTGGGTGGATTACCACTGTGATTTTAGATGCTCTCTTAATAAAAGCTTCTCATGCTGGGATCGAGAAGACTCTGCATTTTATTATAATATTTGCATGAAACATGGCGAGAGGGAAAAAGAGTTGGAAATCTAGGTTAACCAGTTACCAGATGTGTATGTGGTCAAAACTGATTTGATCTAAGGGAGTTTGCTGATTATTGAAGTTACTTATTTATTAAATGTATTTTATTTAATTTTATTTTTTACCTAAAATTAGTATAAAAACAATTAGGAAGCTGTTTTGCACACCTAACACACAAGGTGGTCACAGTCCTAATATGTTACATGCTTACACACTGAATCAGCAGGGGTTTGGAGATTGAAAAGGGGGAAGGGTGTGGTTTCAGTCTAAGTCAGTTTAACAATGAGCTCAGACTAAGTGGCCCTGGCCAACCTTGGGGAGATCCATCTGAGAAAGATTAACTCTTGGATTTAATGAGCATAATGATCAAAGCCCCGACCACCTGTGCTGTGGAGGAGCAGACCCGAAAGGCAACTGTACCCAACATGATGCAGGGACATGGTGAGTAGAAATGAGCAAATGTGGAAAAAATCATGGCTATATTGGCATATAAATAGATGGAGATAAAAGATACACTATACGAAAATATGCTCATATAAGTTTTAAATGTATTGTATGTTTGAGTTTTGTTGAATAAATGCACAAAATAGACTGCTCTAGTACAAGCCTCTATGACAGCACCCTGAGAAAAAAAGAAATAAAACTATAACACAGAAATCAAACATAAACAGTAATAAATTCCAGTATGATGGAAAGGCATAGCATTTTTGTCAGTGAAAGATCGGTCAAAGGGTCAAACCAGCCATATGCTGAATATTAAAACAGCCAGAGCACTAGTGGTAGGCCGATCATGGTAGAATATCAACTCAGCTGATGTTTGCTTTGAAATGGCTCCTATTTTTTTTTTTTTTTTTCTGTATCTAATTTCAACTTGTCCTCCATGCTAACATCTTGCTAAAATAGGTGTTTGCAGAAATTTAAAATGCATAATGCATCAGTGTATCAAGACTTCAAACACGAGGTAATGTGTTTCTCATTTCTCCCTAACCTTTCATTCCTCAGTTCCTGGCAGCATAGTGGGGAACGTTATTATTTGGCACTTCATTAAAAGGCAAGGCGGTCTGTCGGAGGGGCAGACTGCCACTGCCAGTTAACAGTCGTGTAGAGGAGCTGCACAGGGCAGCGGTGTGGTGAGAAGGCTGGGGACTGGGGAAAGGACTGGGCTTTGGGGTCAAAGTACTCAGTCGAGGTGGGACATGTTACAGTAACATTGAGCACGTCAGCAAACCCTCCTTCCTCGAGAGTTCAGAAACTCCAAAAAAACCTTTGGACTGAAGAATCTTCTAAATGAGGGAATAATTGTCACTTAAATAAATTGTTTTGACAACATGTGCTCTTTTCAGTCCAGCTTTACTTTGCATGTGGATGTACTAACATTAGGAGGTACAAAGCACCATTAATAATGATAATTAAGTGAAGATTATAATGTCTTTTTAAACACTAACCCCTCTGTTCCTTTTCCCAGCAGACACCCAGAGCATCATAAGTGAAATTTGCTTATGTCAACTCTTAACAAAAAGGAAAAAAAAGACACTGCCTCTGCATGATCAGCGCCCTCGCCCTCTAGTAAAGCTGTTACGAAGCTACACAGCAATGAAATCAGCAGCTGCTGTAACCTTGGATCTGAGACATGAAAATACCACATCCTGGAGAAGTGACAGATGCTTTCAGACTCAGATTGTTTTGACCGGACTCCCTCTCCACCACATGTCATGCAAAGTGTGTGAGACACTCAGGAGAGATTGCTATGATTGAGCTCATAAACAAATAATCGGAAAATAGAAAATAAAATCGCTTGGGAGAAGACAGAGATAGATAAGTAGTGGGGGAGTACAAGAAAGAGAGAGACAGAGAGATAGAGTCTGGTAGCTCGGGCTAAATACCCCCTCCCACCCCCTTTCCCTGCCCCTTATTCTTCCTAGAGCTGAGGGTGAGCGGCTTGTCCTGGTTTTTTTGTGGACAGAGTTGCTTGCAGAACCAGCAGGTGCTATGGACATCACTCTTCAGGCTGGGCAAGCGTAGGCCCTTCATTGCAAGGCCCCCCAAGGCAAAGGAAGAGCATAGAAATCAGAACCTGGGGGAGGGCGCTCAAAGCAGTGCCTGGCAAACAAGAAAACAACAGAGAAAGCACTGTAAGGATCATGTTTGCTTTTCTGAAAAAACATACAGTCACATAGAAGATGCTTTGAAGTAATCATATATTACTGATCAAAACAGCCTCTCATCAAAGCACATTTAAGCCTCAGTATTCATAACATGTGCAAGGACAGCAAAATACAATGGGCAAAATAAATCTTTCGTAAAAGATAGCTCCTGAAAAGATTGGCTGAATAACATCCCTACACAAAAATGAAATACATTAATGTATTTAATCATCAATCATCTTTCTTTTTTTTAATTCGAGAAAAAAACATGTTCATTTAATGGCTTCATCGGTGACTTTTGCATCCCTACGTCTAGATCTTCCTACACTGGCCACTGAATGTAGTCTCTCAAATCACAATGTTTTTCCGAGCTTTCCTGGACAAAACGTGCCCTTTATCTAGCATTCCTGCAGCGAATGTTGCACAAAGCTTCATTTGTGTGTTTTTCCTCAGCCAGTTGTATCATCTGATCTGAACTTAAAATATCCTAAAAACCATGTAGTTCTGCAGCCAGTTGTATCATGACCGATCTGTGATGGCACTACAATTTGTCATGTTGACAGGAGACTTATCGTTTCCTCCCTTAAAAATAAGGGAGGGGATGTTTTGAGAATATGTAAAATCGTCATCTTCTTACGCCGTCATGCCGTGCGGGCATTCAATATTCTTTACAATAAGCGAGGCCCTCAGGGCGTTTCTGCCGAAGCATTCCCTGTGCTGTATTCTATGTTATCTCGCGCAACAACACGAAAAGGCTATCCCAGACATGTTCCAACCAGATTTCACGGTCTTTGATTGGAAAGTGCAGCAGGGAGTAAGAAAAACAATTGTTTGTCTTGCTGTGGAACACAAGTCCAACGTTATACTACACTCAGGGGGCTGGATTGCTGCTCTTTTATCTTCCATCGTCTTTTATCTTCTCTTTTCCTGTGATGATTTCAGAATATTCACACAACATGCTTCATTCACTGATAAGAGCCTGTTCTTATTTCAAGACGGCATTTTTCTTAGGTCATGTAATGTCTTGTTAACTAATTTATGTTGTATCTAATCTCCACCGAATGGCATTATTATTTGTTGTCTTTCTTTGTGCTTTTTGGTTGTATACTATGATCTCAGTCCTCTTTTAAGTCATATTACATCACACAATGAGAGTGTCTGAGAAGATACAGAAATGCTCTAAACTGTTTGACGGGAAACTTTTTAAAGGACTCATTCACTGAGTTTTCTCACACTCGGAGCCACTAGCAGTTTCCACAAATGGTCTCTGGCCTTAAATCTGTAATATCCTGTTGTCTTTGAGACTGTCAGAGCCATGTTTTAGAACCAAGAGTTTCAATAGCATGGTTTAATCTGAGTCTACTTAGATGCTCCAGAAGAGTGACCGGGGTCGCCATCTTTCTTCTCAGAGCTGCTCACATCTGGAATGTGTAATGACAAAAAATCCGACTTTGCCTCAGGTGTCATAGGGAATAAAAGATGAGCTGCTTTTGACATTGAAATGGGGTAATGTTGTTAAATAGCATGGGGCCAGAGGATGGACAACGTCAAGGAAATCATTGTTCTTCATCTTTGTATAAACACTGTAGTAATTATGTTTAGGTCAATAATGACATATCTACACCCGATCTGTCTGTGTATGAGTCCCAGCCCTCAGCTGGATGTATTCATTGAACTCTAGCTTTGATCATCAAACTGCATCTCCAGCTGTGTCAGAGGTGGTTTTCCCACCATCAGCACAAACTACAGAAGAAAGCAGGAGACATGAGGAAGAACAGAGGCTTTTTTTAAACTCATGCCTTCGAAGAGTGGACAGATTGATGCTCATTGTTAGGGCTTGTGAAGATTTAATTCCTTCAGTCGAGCTGCGATTGGACAGGTATGGAAAAAAAAATCTCTCTTTTAGAGCAGACAAGAGCAGGCTGGTATATCACAACCACCACAGCGCTGTTAATGGACAGCCCAATTTCCACTGTGGTCAAGTTGAGGGAATTTGGCATGTTATGCAGAGAAAACTCATTGAAAGAGATGAACTATGAACTTTACAACAATGAGGGGAGCCAGGGAGGGAAGTGAAAAAAAGGAAATCTTCAGCGTGTTGTGGTCTAAGTGGTGTTTGCAGAGACAGCATTGTGACTCAGTGAGCCGTTCACTTTTACAGAGCTTCACAACTTCCTGAAGCTCCCCTTATTATGTGGCCGGTATTTTGGCACTGAACATAAGCTCTAAACACTCAGCTCACACAGAGGATTCTCACATTTTATTGGCAGCCGGAGGGAAGTTTTAAGACCCATCTTGTCCTTCAAGTGCTACTATTCCGGCGTAGTCCTTACTCATTGTTTACACCTTTGTTATGGGTCTCTAGAGTCTCTTATTCAAGCAAAAGTGAGTTCAAAAGAGGACTAGCCCAGTCCAGAAAAATACAATATACAATGATTATCCATAATTTACTATAGATTGTAAAACTCTCTGGATGATTTAGAGAGGAGACCTTACCAGTTGTCTATAGCTTTGATCCTTCTTCCTTAAAACTGATTAACCATGCATTGACACTCCCTGGCTGCAGCCTTCTCTCACTATGGATTTAATTTATAGCGGACCTCTGCAGGTCAGTGTGATACGGTCAGCACCTCCTACAGAGATATTGTGTCTTGTCGAGTTTTCTTTTTTCCTACATTGTCTGGGAGAAACCTATGGATGTGCTGCTGTTCCCTTCCTTTTACAGCGACATGCTGACATCAGTGTATTTAAACCTGTGCGCTTCTGTAAATTTGATTGTGTCTTTAATAGCCTGTAGTATATTTTACTTTTAACAATGAAGCTTAATAGAGTAAAGTGAATTTGTTTGGGTTGAGGGTTTATAAAAAAAAAATTAAGAAGAAAAAAAACCCTGAAAAGGTGACAAGTAAAATATTTGTAATGATTATGAATGTGAGAGTTTTCACACATGATCTTGTTTTACTTGACAGCAAGCTAAACATTCCCTCACAAGAAAACCACTGCAGTCAAGAAATCTAACTCTAAAAATTGTTATCTTTGGAAAAGAGTATTTGATTGACTCGTTAAAGTGGAGAGTAAAGATTTATTTGAGCTGATTGAGTCAAAGGTTTGGTTTCCAAGTATAACTGTCTACTCTATTAAGAAATAAATGACGTAGGTTTCAAAACACCCTTTGTCGTTCTAGGAAGGCATGCAGGCTGGTAGGCTAAGTCCACTAATCTGTTAAAACATACCATTTTTTTTCCTGCCAACAATAACATCCTTCAGATGGAGTTAAATCTGACTGCAGTAAACTTTAAGTTTCCAGCGCTCACATACTGGAAGAGCTTTCATCCTGCTGTTAGTTATCAAAAGCATCTGAACTGATTCAGCCAATAAAATATTGGCTAGATCACATACACATACATATTTTTTAAATCTGTTTCAGTGCTTCTTCTATCAGGTTTCTACACTTGCATTGTCAGCAGTTATGACTTGATATAGCTGGAAGTTCTTTTTCTCATAGTCTCTTGAGAAATCTGACTCAACAGAAAACCAGTCCAATCCATGAACACATCTAAGACAGGTGTACTGTTTTTCTGAGGACAACATGGAGGGTAGAGATATTTTACTGTTGACAAAGAAGCTCACCTTGCTCTAGAACGGCATGGGCCCCTTGTGGGAAAGACGGGGCCGTGGGCGCCTTCTCTTCCAGCCTGGTCTTTGGGCCTGACCGCCTCTCGCAGGATTTTGTTGGACCACTTTTCTCACCGTAGCTGCCTCTTGCAGTCCTTTGCCATGCTCGGTGGAGGCCATGGGACCTGGAGGACACGCACAGAGAAAAGGTCAGTTAGACACCCCAAAGCTCCCTCGCCAGAAGATAGTGTTACAGAAAAAAAAAAAAAAAAAAAAGCTTCTTCTCACTCAAGTATTCACAGTTAAATCATGAGCCGAGTCCATCGGTGCAAAAGACAAATATATTGCTAGATCCATACAAGGATCGCATTGGTAACAGATGAGGAAACAGGAGACATGTATAGATAAACGTGAAGAAGAGCGTGTGTGGGCCCCTTTAAGCCCACCCAGCATTGTTGCTCATCAAGTCACTGGAGTCAAACAAAAAGTGCAGCAGGAAACCCACAGAGGCGAGAAACCCAAACCCTCGTGTCTCATGTCTTTGCCACTCTCCCTGCAGATTACAAACTCCACACAGCCCCAAACCTTGCAGAGGCACATCTTGTCGCAGGATTTGATGGAAGTTTAAGAATGAGTTTAATCGCAGCGTGTCTCACATGGTGTGTGGATGTCTTCAGCGTGTGAGAGTGCCTGTGTTTGAGAGTGATCCCAGATGTTTTTAGTCATCTCTCAATAAGTGTGGCCTGATCCCCTTAAGCCCTTCTTTTCCTCGTGGTTTGGTCCACCCTGAGTGTCTCTGTGACCTCTCAAACTATTGAAAACTGACAGACCGTTTCTTGGTTCCTTTTTCTTTCTCTCTTTGAAATGTTTTCCAGCATATTTTATTTGTGCAAGGAAATTCAATATGGGTGATCTTTCATACTACAATCAATTCTTTAGTCCGATGAAATTTGAGCATAGGCAACAAAAGAGTTCATGTGGGAGTGATTAAATATGAGATGAGCTGATGTTGTTAATATCCCAT
This sequence comes from Hirundichthys speculiger, assembly GCA_018398805.1. Taxonomy (NCBI): domain Eukaryota; kingdom Metazoa; phylum Chordata; class Actinopteri; order Beloniformes; family Exocoetidae; genus Hirundichthys; species Hirundichthys speculiger. The sequence goes on along the minus strand of JAGFBZ010000849.1, from coordinate 1,418,670 downwards.
ATAAAATGATTAATTTCTAACATGAAACAATTCGTCTCAGGCATTAATCTTTTTCTACAATTATAGTAGCACTGAAAGTAAGCATATTGAGTTTGTAGTTTGGGTTCTTCTCCAAAAAAAAATCCTTTATTTTCTGTTCCAAACTACACACCTTCAGTGTCAACTGTAGGCTGTAATGAAATATATGGTCTATCCAGGAGTTTATTTTAAATTTAAGAAACCTCTTCTCAACTAAAATCCACATTGACAGCTTGAATGCATATTTTTGGCTTTATTCAATTATTGTGATCAATGATTCTCCTTATATTTCTGAGACAATGGTCCCTTCAGAGCCAAACCTTTCTCCTTTCTTTGTGGATGTCTCATCAAGAGCTGATTGACATTGTTCACATCAGGTCACGACATTCCTGTTTTGTCCTCTCAGAAATACTGGCACCAGTTTTAGATTTTCCCCAGGGAATGACCTTCTTGGCTTTACGAGAGCTTGGGTGAGGCCACAGCTTAAGATAAGTCTGCCCATCGACTGCAGAGGCTTGTAAAAGCAAAAAGTATACTGAGGACAGCAGCTGAGGAGCTTAAAAATGCCAAGATGATGCCAGGTTTGCACTTTCCTTGAGATTCTTTTCATCAGTTTCTGTGGTTTGTGGCAGAGTTTGATATTAAATGCTGTCAAATGAACAAGGCACAGCTGCAACTCTGAGGACGTCGTGTAAACTCAAATTTTATGGGCTGTCTCTCAAACCTTTCCAATGAATTCAAAACCCTCATCTTTCAGAAGAAGATGAGATGAACAGGTTTGAATAGAGGGCAACTTTTTGTCAAGAGCAGAGTTCAAAACGTAATTGGAAGAATGGCAAAGTCTTTCTGCGGTCTTTATCAATAAATGACCTTCAGCTGTGGCTCTGTAGAGACTTTCTTAAAAGAACAACCTTCTTTGAAATGAGGAAGAAGAGAAAGCTTTCAAGCTCTCAGACTGAAATAATGGTGAACTGGGTGACTGAGCCAGACAGCTTGGTGAATGTTTTCAATGTATATCCCTGAAACGCCAGACATCTCAAATTCCCCCTCCACGCTAATCTTCTTCTGCAAGCACATTACACGTTATATGTGTGGGTGAACAGCGGGCTAATTCATTTGCAGCAGAGAAAATCTTGCTTGCATATTTCTTCATCTAAAGCGCATCTTTATATCCTATAGGAGAACTAATCTGTGCATTATCCTCTTGTTATTGTTGCAGATACACAGAGAATAAGGGACGTTCACACATTCTGAAGGCATTCAGCTCATTTCTTTTAAATCCAGAGCGTTGAATGTTAATACTCTCTGTGTTTGAGCAGATTTTGAGGCAAACAAAAGTTTTATAGGGAGGTCCTGCTTCTCCCCCATTTGCCCTGTAACAACCTCTTCATTTAGATGCAGGACACACAGAAACACAAGAATGTCAGTAGGTTTGGAAAGGAAAAAAAAAAGTTCAGTCAACATTTTTATCTGCAGAAGTTGTTTTAGTTGATTTGAGAGATAGCACGTGAGAGTGGGGTGAAAAGCATGACATCATATAGAGGGTCATGACAACTTCCCAGAAGACATTTATGGAGCTGCAGTCACTTGTATTTGGAAAAAGAAGTTTTTGATCTATTTCCTCATCTCCTCCTACATATATGAATCCTTTCCTGAAGTCAAGAGGATGTTCTGAATTGAGAAAAAACATACGCTTTTGAATGTAAACCCCCAGGCTAAACTTTACAAACATTTTGGAGTGGTGTTACAGACACAGTTGGGCCATTCAGCAACAATTTGTGTAAAGCGCACTCATACCTTATATGTCCAACGGTAATGCGTGCAGTGAGTACAGTGCCAAACAGCAGCTGATGTTTGAGTGATGGTCTCCTTTAATAAGTGCTGCAAACACATGAGTCACTAAGCCACTAAGCACACATACACATTCATACTCACTGCAGTGCAAGTTGGTAAAGTAATTGTACCTCAGCTAACACAACTCATCTGTCGTTTCTCTCTGGGGGAGCTCAGCCTGTCACAACCCAGGTCCATAATGAGACAGTTTAGATTTCTCCCGTCATGCTAAGCTGTCAGCAACAGCTTGGCACTGGGGTTTGAAAGGAGAACATTTCGTGATTCTCCTGACAAATCTCCACCTATCCTATCTGGCTGTAGCAGAGGAAAGTGTATTGAAAGCGGCTAAAAATAAGCCAGACCTCAGTGATAGCACTGGTGGTTAAGATAAACTTCTGCAGCCCATTGGGGAAGCATTCAAATGTGACAGATACAACATACTACTCATCAACAGCTAGTTTTGTGTCCAGACTGAATGTGGCAACATCTGTTGCTCCTGAGTAAGATGTTTTGATTCTCTCTATGGACAGGTTTATCATTGGCTAATGCACATTTCATCTCCAAAAACAAAGATATCTCAGCTATCTTATTGGTCTGAAATTGGATCCAGTCTCTGAAGCATCACGTCTGGTCTTTTCTCATGAGAGACTTCCATGTTTGTATTCAGCTGGTAAAACAGTAAAATGGCCGGATAACATATGTCTCACAATAATAAGCATCTTAGCACTACCTCTAGTGACCTTGGGACCCCAGGTTTACCCTCTTCCCGTCACATCTCCACACATCTTGCCTAACATGGTAATTCCCTGATTAAAGTTTAATAAAGGGGGAATTTCAGGAATGCCTTGTTATTGCTGCTACTGCTGCTCGTCTGGAGGGGAAGTAGAAGTAGTCCGCCAGAGAGGAGAGTAGTGAACGGTGTTGCAGACTGGCCAGTCTCCAGACTAATGATGAATAGCTATGTGGCTGTTTCTTATTCCCTTGTCCTAGTTTCAACACCTCCTGAGGTGATATCTTTTATGTTGTCTTTTTAAAAAGATTCACTCTCTTAGAAGGAAGTGGAGGACAGACAGTTTATTCCTGTTGATTTTTGCAACAGTCCATCAATGGATCCCAGGGAGATATACCTTTCTAGTCAAAGGAGGTGAGAGAAATGTCTGTCCTCTACTTCAATTCTGATTTCATCAGCTGCTGCCAAGAACAGGCGATATATCACAGCACTGTGGCAGTGCAGGAGCACAGCAGGGCAAATGGGTCTGAGCTGCTTATTAATAGTTGTAAGGCTGATTTGGCAGTATCGGCCGCCAAATGTACATGACAAACGTGCGTTGTTGTAAATGTAGGATACAGCTTAATGGTTTTCCTGCCACTTTGACAGAAGAGATTACACTAAGGCTGTGTGGGAGTCTTACTACCGCAATAAGTACAGAAGGGTCATTCGAACATGAAGAATGACGAATGGCCAACAAAATTGAACCTAAACTCTGTTCAATTTTCTTTGTCGCTGCAAATTGATTTGTTGTCCTCCTGAGTTTTATCTGTTTGTTTACACGTCTTGCACATTACTCATCACACTCATCATGAAAATGCTGCGTGCAGTCTTACAGATCCATTTACATGGTTGACTGAGCTTTTCATGTTTAATCTCTCCTCTGTGTATTTTTTTTCTTAGTTGCTACATCACTTATCTTTCACCCTTTCTGTCCTACTTATTTTTGTATGGCTTTATCTCAAGGTGTAAACATATAGCTGAGATGATGGGAGTGTACAATGGGAAGGAACTGAACTGAGTGGTGGGATTAGATTCTGCTTTGTCTCAGGGTTTCAAAAAGCTGTTGGCCAAATGGCCAATGCTGCATAAGTAGATTCTTGAGCTGGTCATAATAACAGGCCAGACTGAAGAATACCAACAATTATGAATAGACATTGGTGCCGGGGGATTTATTTTTCGAAATCCTATGAGTTATTGAGCTGCCTAGAAGCTTTAATGCACATTTTAGTATGAATATGCATGATTTTGTAAAATATATCCTCACATAATTGTCATGAATTGTATAATACCAGCACATTTGAAAATAATCTTGGCAGTTCATTAACATTACAGTGCCCTTACAAATTGACATACTTCAGGTTATTACCAAATACACACAAAAACAACTTTCACTTCAGTCTTTGGTACGTTTTATGTTAAGAGCTAATTATCAAATCAAAGAATGCTGATTGGGCAAACTAACATAACAACCTGAGTAAAAAGAGTCACATGCAATCAATACGCTGAATATCGTCACATGAAAATTGTCACCGTGGGCGTGTTAGGATGATTTGTTTTCAGAGCATTCCTGAATCAGTCCAGTCTTACCAAGTGGTTAGCTTTACCTGGTTATGATTAGAGAATCCCTTCCTGTTTGCAACATGACTGCATTTCATACACGACACAGTTAAACCTTAAACCTTGAGTCTTCCTTTTGCCCCATGTAATAAAAACATTAAAGCTTTCCTTATTTTCCCCCAAGATATTTTTAATGGAAAAGAATAACTGTTAGATATACACAGTGATGTAAAGGCAACAGCATTATCTGTGTCTACATGGGAGGTATAGCTTATTATACCTTCTTATGTGCGTGTGCTATGATTGTGGGTAACAGAACAATGTTTGTGAGAGAGAGAGGAAGAATTAATACCCTGGTGTGTGTATCCATGGATATTACCATGACGTTGGAGGAGCAGGCCTGCTGTCTCCATCGTGTGCTTCCCTCCTTCATTCACTAAAAGGACAGAGGTAGCTCCAGCTAATGAATCCCTATAGCACGCCGTTTCCTCAGACACATAAACCCACACTTCCAGACAGATTCATGTCATAAACAGATGCACCCACCGCATAAGCACATTAAAGGATCAAGGTTATTAAAGCCAAGAATGAAATGTTAAATGTGCCAAATACAAGCTAAACATTGTTTTAACCTAGTGTAAGCTCCAGCATTGCTACGGCATCATGCAGCGGATTTGCTTTGTGCCTGACAGCCTCTTCACACATTCATCCTGCACATATGGAATGCTGCCTAACATGGGAGGCTATGCTTTGTTGTTCATCCTTCACAATTCAGCATTTAGTGTCGGAAATGCTGCATATTGCTTGCCCACCAGTAAGTCTGGGGCTTGACAGAAACTGGTACCAATTGCTTGCAGACTTTCAGACCATGTTACCATGGCAGCCACTGTGAATGGCGCTCAGTTTGGAGCAAAAGAATGACATTGTCAGCTGATATCGACCAGGTTCTCAATTTACGAACTTCACAACAAAGAATCTGAATCCACGGTCAGCCCCTCTGACTGTATCTGATGTTTTCAGTCTCTCTTGTGGGCCAGCACACTTTGCATCTGAGTGTTCCCCTCAGGGAGGGAGGGTTTTGTTTTGGTCAAGAGCATTTTTTTTTTTTTTTTTTTATGTCTGTTGGGAACTGTTTGATATGCAGCATTGTTGTAGTGTGATAATGCAAGGCTTGTGGTTGAGCTGAAGGCTGGCTTTGTCTATACAGAATCCTGTGAGGAAACCAGAGTGCATGAAAAGTTGCTCCCATTTCTGCAGCTTTTAAGTTCAACCTGTTGTCCGTCCTGGTCTGAAAGTTACCCCCCACACTCACTGAAGGCGCAGAACTAATTAAAAACAAACTCTGGAGCTCTGTGACTTCTGACTTCTACAGATGTCCCTTTGAGTAAGTCAGCTGCTTGTGAAGTGTGGTGCTATACGCTCCTGAATTAGAGTGTATGAAATGATGAGGTGTGAGACTGCATACTCTGCCATGATCAGAGCCCTGCGAGTTCAAAGGGGCCGGCAGCGGTACTGAGCCAGCTAATGAAGCCACTGATTCCCCTCACCACTTGACTGACTGTTGGTTTATTCACGATCCCATTCTAGTTGAAGAGGTGAATTTGTGGCTACGAGGTTACTGCAGGTTGTACATGAGCAGTCTGAGATGCAAACATAAAACAACTCCAAGGGGAGATTTCTATTCACAACTTTCCATGCAATGTGGCAAACAGCAGAGGGCAGAAGCAGGAGTGATGCTGGTGCTGCTTTTTCCATTAACAGCAGCGAGGTTGACCTTACAGCGCATGGCAGGTACAGTAGGTAGGAGAGGATACCAACCGTTGCCCAGATCTCCAGAGATTGCATGTCAAGGGCAAAGAGATTCTTCAACCATCCGTTTCCATGGGCACACTAATCAGATGTGAAACACAGCCCCTCCCCTCTCCTGTGTCATCGCTCCCCCCATGCTGTGAACCTGCGTGCCTTCTCCCATTTGAGATGTGGGAAAAAGAAGGAAAAAAACAGAAAGACATCACTCTGCTGGTTTCACTGCAGCTTTTAAAGCCTGAGGAGAGCATCACCTCTCCTCATAGCAGACACTACACTATTAAAGGAAAACAGCACCAGCACTGCAACAAAAACTAAAGAGTACACAACATTAAACGGAAATTTGAATATTAAACTAAAAATAATTTCAGAGAACCTCTTTGGGCCTCTAATCACAATTTACTAGATTACTATATGTCTACAAATTTGGAAAATATATGCCAAATCATTTAATAAATTATGCTGTGTCAATGCATCACAAAAAACCCTTGGAATATCTGCAACTGTAAACCAAATGTGCACATGGCCATGATATTTCTGGAAGCTGTACAGTAGCTGATCTACTGCCCAGTACTAGTGAAACAAGAACTGTAATGGTTGAGACTGATGGCTGAGAAGCCAAATGTTGTACCAATTATACCACAGTAAAAAAAAAAAAAAAAAAAAAACATATAATACTGATTACCAATTACTCTTATCAAAGATGAAAGCTACTTCAGATACTGCTAAAGGGGATTTTTTCTTTTTAAATTTCGAGTAATTCTTCCTGTGTTGATGCTGCACTTGTTTTTGCTTTAAATGCAGCAGTTTTATGTGTGCCCTGAAACATAGTTTTATTACTGATATCTGTAGCGTGTGGTGCACAGAAAAAAAAAAAAGCCCCTGCGGGTAAAGGCAGTGCAGTGAAATTTGATGAGCAATTTCGTCATATTTAGTTAGAAAATAAAAATTATAAAGGTTTTTGCTGACAGGCTGCAGGTGAGCTGAAGTTCAGTGTTTATTGGACTGCTGCGTCCAGAGAGTGAGGATAAACTGTTTGCCTGAGGTGGATGCAGGTTTATGAATTTCATATATTGTTTTACTCTTTTATTTTTGCAAACATCTGTTCATGTTCAGGGGCTCTGGGTGCAGGGTGGTCTCTCCTCCTTACAGAGTGAGACAGAGGGACACAGCGAGGGGCCCTGTCCTGATCCAAGAAACAGTATGTGGGGAGATCCATGCTATCAGACAGAGGCAGATCATTTGCTTGACCAGTATTTAAGTGTATGTATGAACTAGCCTCCTGGGGAAAATAACATTTGTGATCAAAGACAGAATGATCGTGATGAATAATGCATGATTTCATTAATGAATGATTTCTGTGCTGTCATTGTAGGGACCCAGTAGTGAGGAAGAATTGGAAAGATTGTATGTTTCTCATGTATGAATGTCTAACTTAAGACAAAAAGATCATGTACAGGAAACTGTGAGACCCCATGAGGTGTACCACCACATCCAAGAAAAGGAGGGTTAAACACACACATCCTTTTACCTAAAGCTTTGAGTTTAAGCAAGGCCCAGTGGGGGCATGACTGAATTAACCCAATATTCAGTCCTGCTATGCTTCAGTCTTTACAGCACTGAAATCCCCTGTCTGGCTTCAAACAGGCTAGGAGCAGTCAGCTGCACAGAACTATAAGCTATATATACATATGAACTCTCACTGATCTACAATGGCTCCTGTAGAAGTTTTGCATTAATGGTGTTAATGCCTTTACCATATTTATTTGGAATAAGTTATTCACTTCCACTTGTATATATATGTATATACTCCTACAGCTCCTGAAGAATGAATTTATCCCTTAAAAGCAATATAAAGAAGTCATATTTTCCAATTCAAAGTTCCTACAAATTGAGCATGAAAGTAATTAAAGCACCTTCATTCTTAAAGACCACAACATTTATTCTGTGGTCTGGCAGTCTGTTAATAAAAACGTCCACTTATATCTTGATCAGGAATCTGATCTGCCGGTACAACCACTATAAATGTAACACTTAATGTTGAAGAAGGAGTCATAAATCACTTTAATATCGGACTCTAGTTTAAAACAGTGCTGTTTTGAAAATATCTGGCTCTAATTAAGTTGTAAGGAGTGCCCCGGGCATGAGGATAGGGTCTGGTGATCACATGAGGCCTGGTTGACTCAGGAACCCCTCCACAGCCCCACTAGCCCTTGTCCAAATTTGAGGGGCTGTGCCCTCAAAGCTCAAAGGGGAGTCTGGACTACAGTAGACTTAAAGAAAGGAAGCAAGGCATCTTTTTTTACTGACACAAAGTTCCATTTGACAGATGAAATCTGTAACAATGGACCAGATCGTCCAGTTTTTGGATGTAGCCGTAGCCTCCATCAGTGTAAAGCTCACGCGACCTCACAGATCTCTTCTAGCCTGCCCTCATCCTTTCCTGCTTCTTGAACTGTCTTTTACTCCCCCTTTGCTTTTTTCCCCCTTCACTGGATTTGCACTCAAGGGAAGATCTAAGTGAGTAGATTTATTCATTCAAAGGGTTCTGAATTACATTACAGCAGCCCAGCAGTCACATATGCCAAAGTCTTCAGCAGCTTTGCTCTCTGGGGACTGTTAGCCCAAAGGTTAGCCTTATATCCCTACCAAATGAGCTGTGATTTTTCACTAAATCTCTTCATTAACTCTCAGCCCATGGCAATTATTAGTGGGTGTCATTTACCACCGTCATGTTTGGTGATATTCTACAGATGTGAAGAGGTTTTATTACATAAAACTTTTTTTTTTGGCCATAATCACTTTGCTGCAGTCACCTATGACAAAACGTTGTGCATCATGAATTTGAGATTTGAATGACATGGATCAAAGTTTTATATTTTACAGTATGTGTCTTTTACAATATTCCAAAATGATGAAAAATAATTGTACAGCAATGCCTCTGTTTGGTTAAATTCTTGCAAAATTAAAGTACTTAATCGCATTTAAGCACAGTGTTGCCTTTATCCAGCCTACTGCAAAACTGCACAATAAGGTTTCACAATGTTAACAGAACAGAAAGAAGTGAGAACACACACACTGTGGATTTGTTAATGAGTGAATCCAGATGCAAATAAACACAACACTGCATATATCATTCCGAAAGAGCTAAAATGACTATTAGTGTTACTATGGGATGTAGTTCTTTTAATCGGGAGGGAAAAGTTGTCATTGAAGTATGTGCTCTCACAATATAAACTGTGGCAAAATATCAGACAGCTGTCAAACATCATTCCTAAACTTAAACAGAATGTGTGATCGTAAAGATATGGTATATTCAAAATGAAGAACAAAAATAAATGAGAACAAATCAACGTAGTTCATATCAAATTCAATCATGGAGTGTTTATTGTCCACATTTCTGCCTGGAGCAGACAGTTGTCTGCTATGTTACAGGTTACTGGCTCTATTTCCTTGTAATGCTGCACAAAAAGGAAATCCAGGCTCTTCCCCAAAAGGATTTTATCTGACCCTGTGGGTGTGTGGAGTAGTGCATGTAATCTAAACCCAGCTGGTCCTCACAAGCTCCTGTACCTAAAAAAAGGCTTTGTGATTTTACTGTAATCCTGTAATAACCTTTTCACTGCTTCCCGGTTAACACAACTGTTTGCCCACTGTTATTGCGCTATCTCTGGACATCTGGAAAAGTTTAGCTGCTTTTCTTCTTTCCACAGCCACCATAATCACATCCACAGGCACTTACACCTTCTTCACACAAGAAAGCTGTTGGTTATGAGGTAAAGCTTACTGGTTATGGTTGATTTACATCTATAGATTCTGTTTCACAAAATATTAATTCCTGGCTGGGTTTTATGCGCCTTAATTAGTTGCTGCATGTACGGTGGTTCTTCCTTTGGCTGTACTTTGACCCGCAACACTTGGTAGAGGATCTGAACAAGACTTGAAGGAGTACAGTATGTGTGCATGCTGGTGCCACAGAGCAGCTACGCATCTCAAACAATACATCAAAGTTTGATATGGAATAATAGCACTGTTGACAGCTCTCATAAAATCGCCCCTTCCAAGTCAGATGATGTCTCTGCCAGATAATCTCTCTGATCTGAGCCCCTTGCCCCTCTTACACCCACCACAGCCTCATCTGTTTGAACCAGAGTTACACAATTTCACCTGCAAATATGCATTCATAGGTATGTGTGTGTGTGTGTGTGTGTCTGGGCTGGCTGCTATTCTTTCTACCAAGAGGCTCTCTAGGTGAAGACTGACAGGGTGTTTCCATTGCAGAGAAAAGCAAAGCTTTGATATCTTGTAAGAGACTGTGACAGACATGTTTTGAGAGTGAGAACTGTTTATCTGCCAGCCCTGAGACTTTCACGGAGGGTGGAAGAGTGATCGGCCACAGGATGAATTATGGATACCACATGTCTAATGCTGGAGCCCACTCCTGAGCCAGAGTGCTTTTCAAGGATGGGTAATTGAGGTGTGCTGCTAAAGGATGCTAATATTACACAGAGAAGGCCTCAGAATCTCATTTAGTATAGTGAATAAATATTGCAAGTAGCTTTACAGTGTTTGATGAATTGCCTGTTGCACCAGAGTTTTCGTGAAATTATAATCAAGGATCACAAATGCACACCTCCCCAGCCTATATCAGTCAGATGCACTTCTATATTCATGGCTTCCTTCAAGTGCACACACATATGAGCCTCTTGTCTCACTCACTATGCATTTCTTGTTTCTTAGACACACATGTAGATGCCTACATGTGTGTCTAAGATGCCTAAGAGAGGAAAGCTCATTGAACGTGAAAAGCGTTTGTCTCAAGATGAAAGGCTTCACACCCACTGCCTACATGCAGAGTCTCTTCCGACACCTTCCCGCGACAGCGCATGCTGTAGCAGAGGCTTGTGCTACGCAGACACACTCCAGCTAGCATCCCTCCCCACGCCCATCAACGCCGCAACACACTTGCATCCCTGCTTCTCTTCCACTCCATTGCTCTCTCTTCTTCTCTGTCACTGGAGCACTGGTACTACAGTAGCAGCCAGGGAAGAGACAGGCGCATAAGTGGCATGACTTGACCGTTGAGAAGGATAAGCTCTCGTGAAAGCCTGAGGCACGGCAGCCTTGTTTTCCCAGTCGCTCGTGTGGCACGGTGGGCTCTCAGGCGTGGAACAAGCTTAGCCACACGCAGGGCGTGAAAAGCGACACTGACTATCATGCTAGATAATTGCTTCCCATTTACTCATGTGCTGGGAGCCTCAGACAAAAATAGCATGTCGCTGTAACGAATGTGCTGGGGAGCATGGGAGCTTTGAGTGCTATGGCCATGGATCGATACCGAGTGGACAGCATTTTGTAAGCATAAAGTCCACACAGCATCTTACAGCCACTGTCCATACAACATCTAGCCACATGTAGCCTGTAAGGAATGTTACGGTAAATGCACATCAGCTTTCATCATTTAAGACTTATTGCTATAGCATTTTATATTACAATCTATGCCAGATCTTATCTCAAATTGCCTATATCCAACCACACATTCTCTATACAACATCTTCCACGTGTACTGAATATAAACACAGCCTGAATGCCTGTTTTCTGCGCAACTGTAGTTTGTGTCTAGGTGATAGTCCCAAAAATAGTCTAGACATTTACACAGGCCAAACTGTTGTTTTTTCACACACCAATGTTACCTTCATCAGATCCACAGATTGCCCATCAGTCTTCAAACTGGCCCCCAACCACATTTCTCAGAACACGTTTCTTCCCAGTGAGTAACAAGAGTGAATGCCCCTGTCCCTCTGTTATTGTCCCAAGTCAGTGTTTCTGTCACAAACAACAGACATTTTAGGGTCAAAGTGGTCTAGGTAACTAGTCCAGCAATGGTTCCAGAGATGCAGCAGCACTTTACGGAATTTTACTGTGACAAGGCATCAGGACCGAGCCCCCTCCAGGGACAGTCCTGCATCTGGGATCTGTGCGCTCCTCATCGATGCGTACAGCAATTACAGTCTTCATTATCATCACCACAGGAGGCACACATGCATCTATAGGTGCTGTGTTGTCCTGCTGCACAATCACAGTCATGTAATAATAGTACCAGAGCCAGATAGAATACATCAAGCCTTAAATTAATCAGGTTCACTCCACATCACAGAACATGTGCCAAGCATTTCTTAGATTTTATAACACCTACAACAGTCATAGATACATACAGCATAGCTATCACTCAGGAATAGCTCCACACATTAATGCCTATCAATAAAACCCCGCTCATATTTCATCTCCAAGTCTTACAAGCGTACATCAAGGTGAGGCAGGAGGAAAATGATCAGTCTAATCTGGAACCCACATTCAAGTTTTCCCTAAAAGCTATGGCAGTACAATAGGAGACAGTATAACCACTGCAGTGCAGTACTGTATACAACCAGGTGCTGATATTCCTGCCTTTTAGAGCCCACACAAGGCTAACCATGCTGGGTAACTGATCAACTACAGCTGGCTACACAAGCTCAATGCAAACAGAGAGAGAAATAGCAAGCAAAGAGAGAGGACAAGCGACAGAGCTGGCCTCTCATGTACTCACCAGCACTGGCAGAACACAGCAGAGACACCAAGAGCACAATCACCAGCGTCAGGATCTTCACATTCATTTCTGCACTCCCCTCTGGCTTTCCGCTAGTCACTCGCTGATATACTGTAGTGGTGTGTGTGTGTGTGAGTGTGTGTGTGTATGTGCGTGTGTGTGTGTGTGTGTGTGGATGGGAGGGGGAGAGAGAGAGGCAGAGCAGCTGAGCGAGCAAGAAGCAGAGAGAGAGTGTTTGCTCCCCTGTGTGTGTGTATGTGTGTATGTGAGAGGAGTGTGTCAATTTTTGAGAATGTGTGTGTGTGTGTGGTGGCTCCGTGACTGTGTGTGTATTTGTCTAAAATTGTATTTGTATATCAGTGTGTGACAGCGCCACTCCAAGACTGAAGGCACGTCTTTATCTGAGGTCTCCCACGGAGATCTGTGTGTGCGTGTGTCTCCTTTTCTTCTGTCAGAGAAGCGGCAGCAGGAACCAAGTTCAGTGAAGCTGTGAATGTGCTGGAAGTCAGCTCGCAGGTCTGTCTGTCAGCGTGTCTCTGAGTGTGTGAGCCCCGGTCTCCTTGGATAAGAGGACTAGTTGGTCATGTGGCTTATGTATCGTTGACTCTGTGGGTCACGGAAAAGCCCTCCTGCCACACCATCACCCACCATCTCCACCCCTTTTCCTCAAACATACAAGTGCACATGGCTGAGGAAGGAGAGAGAGAGAGAGAGAGAGAGAGAGAGAGAAAACGGAGGGAGGAGAGGGGGAGGCTAAAGGGAGTGGGGTGGGGATGCATGCAGGTTTATGATAATACCCAAACAGATGCTCTTGTTGAAAAGTCTTTGAATTGCAAACAGAGGCAACTTGCCAGGAATCTGGGAATCAAAATACCAGCTTATGAGGGGAAGTAGATGAAAGAAGGGAAGGTGTGAGATGAGGTTCATGTTTTCCAGCTTTTGTATGCACACTGGCTTTCTTCCTCACACTGTTCTTTGCCCACAGCAGCAAATCTGTCTTGTTAAAAGAATGAGCTAAATCAAGTGCACCGTTTGAAGTTAGCGCCCGTGACACTGGGAGTAACTGCAGGAAAAAACTTATCAAATTCTGCCTGATTTCATCTGCCACACTTTGTTTCACTTTGCCTGAAGTCATTTGTTTTATTTTGTTACACAGATTATATTCTTTCCATGAACAAAAGCTGCAAGAGAGCCACCACCCTTCGTGACTGTAAAAAAAAAAGCAATTTTATTTATTATTTCACTTGTTTATGAGACAATAAACAGGAAAGGTTGCATTTCATGCTGTGAATTGTGAGAACTGTAATCAAGCACTTGAAGAACAAGAACGTTTCTTATCACCTTTTGCCATAGAGTAATGTCAAGTCAAAGTTTCCACAGCTCTTTCTGGGATTACATCTTTTCAGGAAGGCCCATAAATTTTGTATTGTTTACCAAAGGCATACAGAATATGTATAAGAAATAGAAAGAGCCACACCCTATCATGGTGATTCGTGCTCTGCTGTAGTTCAGCAAGTACAGCAATCTTGTCCAACAGCAGTCAATCAACAATAAATGAGAAGAAAAATATGGAGGTAAAATTCAATGCATTACAAAAAAACAAGACATCAAAGCAACTGATTAATCTTAAGTATACATAGGTATCTAGGTGAAACACTGTTTACATGGTGTCAATTTACAAACAGCCCAAAGATCTGATACCCAACGGCTGCAGTGACACATGATAGATGGACTGTCTTTGGTCACAGCCGTCAGACACAACCCCTCCCCATCATAGTCCTCCACACAACCTCTTTTCTATGTGTTGTCACTAAACAGTTAGTTTAGTGGTGTAGACCCTGGAAGAGGAGCCCCGTGACCCTCGACTCTGCAGCTCCCGCTTCACACAGCCCGACCATTGTCTCGTAAGACTCGGGGTCCCAGAGGGCAACATGTCTGTGCCACCCACTTGAGATGCAACAACAAGAGCACCTTCCATTTTTACATGCAGCACTTGAAGCCTTCACTTTATGTGAAATCATCCTCTCACCTCAGGGGTGGCCGAGGGCTGAAGATGTTTATCCAAGCCAATCCTTTTTTTAGCTGAAAGATAATTCATTCAAGTGCCTTTAAAAGAGTCTGTTCACAGCATTTTCTCAGAGGTGCTCACTGATCACTGACAGAAAGCACGAGTAATTCTTTCCAATAATGACAGATACTGGGTATTATAGAGCCATTAACCAACCCACTTAGTAGTTATGAGTAGTTAGGCACAATTTAAAATTGATTTTGATACAACATTCAGGAATAATTTCAAAGCCACGTGGGATAACAGCCTGCAGAGTTGTTTCAAATTAACAGTAAATGTAGGTATTAAGAGTAAAACTGAGGAGAATATCCCAAATGTGCTGAGTCCAGGTGTTGCCCCTGGTAATTTATGACTGTGGATTGACTAGCCATTAAAATGTAATATGGACATTGGATGAGAACGTGCAAGACATAGTAAAGTTGGCAGTGCCGGCTCAAACATTTGCACTCTATTAGCTTTAATTGTCTTAGCTTGAAGCAAAGCTTGTAATGAACATGAACATGTAACAGATGGTGTTTCCTCAGAGTGTATCAGTGGACTGTGGGCCAGGGGAAGATAGCCTTTTTCCACCCAGTCGATGTAGGGCGAGACCTGGTAGCACGACTCATGGCAACAACAGTCAGAGGGCAGCAATACAGTCACGCGTGTTTCAACGCAGGAAACACTTGGCTGTTTACAGGAAGCGTTTGATGAAGGAATGCTGTGGATATCTGGATGTGGCCACTGGTGACGACTTTTCCTGATTCCTGAGTTTTTAACAACAGACAGACATTCCTCAGATATGTGCAACAGGCATGACGGCAGAGCCATCCTTTCGTTTCCTCTGAGCCAAGTTTTTCTTTAATTTTTTTATGAATAGAAGTCATCATGTTGTGCAGGAGTTCTCAACAGGTGGCCTCTCAGCTGTGACTAAATTAGTCCCCAGATATCACAAAAGATTTGCTGCATTATTTACTGTATTCACAATTAATGTGTTTCCTGTTTATCATCCGCTTCTATATAAAGCTCCAGACTTTCTGAGATGCTAATGAAGCGTGCGGATGTTTGTTTGTATTGTTGTTTTGATGATTAAATGAATAGTGGCAAGCCTCTCGTGTTGTTGTTTCACGCAACTAAATTCAACACTTCCGCATCCGCTTCCAGGTCTAAAGCATCTGTCAGATACAGCTTACCTTTATTAAAATGAAACACAAATCAAACCTTTATTGCAATAACACTAATAGTCATTAACTTGACTGAATGCAAAATGTCAGAGCAAGATTAGTTTTGGGTTGCTAATTAGCTTCTTTGGTGCAAACCGAAATGAAGCAGAAAAAGTATGACATCTTCATTAAGATGCTTTAAAGTGGAGATGAGAGAATATGAGCACTGCTTTGGTTATTGGAGGCAATCTTTCCCCCAGGCAGTCTGCATTTCATATCATTAAATATCAGGAATTAGGGGCTTGGTGGATTAATTTATCTGTCTGCCATCATGAAATTATCAGCAGCATTGCAAATTCAGCTAAGAAGCGCTCCAAATTTTCTTAAACCTGATGATTAAGAGGGCAGAAATAGTCTGGCAGCTTCTGCTTCTCGGTCTGTTGTAATTTTCAGTGGAAAAAAAAAACCTCACCGATAAATACATTTTCTGTCCTTTCATACGTGCAGAGAGAACTACTTTTGCCCTGAAATCTGGCAGTTGACAGTAATTTAAATATCTTACGCTGAGCACATTTTTTCATGCTGATCACACAATATATTTACTATAATTATTCAGAATCCCCCTCTGAAGAAATCACAACAGACCAGAGGTCTGTTTACAACAGAATTTGCACACCAGTTGTAGTTTTTCTCCTTTAATGCTGATCAGGCTCTTCACTCAGTGATGAAATGAGAATAGCCACGAACCCTTGACATCAGTGTGCCGCTGGTCCAGAGAGAAAAGCAATTTGCATGACAGCAATCGTTTAAATACAAATTAACTTCACAGCCTCCATCTCTTATTTCGTTTTTGATAGCTTTCATCCTTTGTAGTGTTGTTTTACATTCAAAATAACCAAAATGGAGATTCACGCTCCATGTATTTCCCTCCACTGCTTTATTTCTGAACTGACCAGACAATTCTTCTCTCAGGAATAAATGTCCCAATGAAAGTATAATGTTACATAAAATATCAAGTTCATAAAAATGTTAACACCTTTTAAATGTAACATTTTTTCTTAGCAAGTAGTTAGAACAGTGCCAAATATTAACAATCATAAACAAAACTTCAAAATACCTATGCTGAAAAGATGTAACACATTCTCAAGTTTGAACCTATAGCCTGTGTCACAACAGATATTTTAAAGTTGAAATAAAATTGATTGCCAGAAGAACTGAAAAATCCAATTATGAGATCACACAAAAATCAAGAAAAGGATACAAGAATATTTCTGATCAGTTCATGGTAAATCAGTAGAAAACAGCTTCTGTAAGTAAACATACTTGCACTAATAAAAACTAGAGTCATCGTCCCCATGGACGAAATGTACACATACGAGCTCTAAAAAACACACTGACAAGTGCCTCACACTTGGCACGGAGGTTATCGGGGGAAATCAGAGTATCTGCGACAGCTCAGACATTGTGAAGACCACTGGATAATGTCAATCTCTGTGGACACTTCAAAGGAAAATGTGCTGCTTTGATGAAAGGCATGAAAAAAAAAAAGCCCAATGGATGTTGGGAGGACAATCTTTGGTTGGAGTAAAGAAAATTTCTATAGGCTCAGATGTTAACCAGCATATTTGGTAGAGAAGAGTATTACAGTGAACATGGACCTGACGATGATAAAAAGGTGACATGATGCTCATAGAATCATATTTAATACCTGTGGATATGTAAGCTGAGTTGCTGAAAATGACAACATGACAATGATCCAGTCCACTCCAAAATCAGTCAAGACTTTCTAAAGTAACAACTGAACTATGAAAAAACTACTGCCTTTACAGGGATGTTGACTGGACTTGAATCCAACAGAAGGTATACACTGGTATTGTCCAAAATGAAGAGGACTGATTATATCATCAAAAATAAAGGTGGATTTTATTGAAGGATAATAATATTCAATGAAAACTGACTGAAAAGCTGGCATTTCTCCATTCCATGGTACAGCTTTGTCCTGGTCGCAGGCATGTTTCTGTTCCATCACGTGGAGAATAGCCTCAGCCTTAGTGGGATATTTTAGCATCTTTTGTCTTCAACCAAACTGAGAAGAGTTTGTACCTTGGCAGCAGCAGAACATGTCACTGCCGGGCCGGGGACAGCGCACATGACCGGGCCCTTTAAGCCCAATAAAGGTTGTGATTACATCGTTTTACAACATACACATGCCCGCAACAGCGGGGCTTATAGGCATTACTACATTTTTGACACATAGCTCAAAGCATTTGATAGTTCAACACCGCGAAAAGCGACCATGTCATTTTGAAATCAATCAAAGCTGTAGTATTATGGCATGATATATAGTCTCTAAAATGTATTCGGCTGTATGCGGTTGTGACGTCACACGGGAGACGCACCACCGTTATTACTTCCGCCAAGGAGGTTATGTTTTCTCCGGCGTTTATCTGTCTGTTTGTCTGTCTGTCTGTGTTCAAGATAAGTCAAAAAGTTATGGATGGATTTTGATTAAATTTTAAGGAGTTGTCGGAAATGTGAAAAAGAAGAACTGTTTTCATTTTGGGTGTGATCCAGAAGAAATCCTGGATTCTGGATCGCTTTCAAATTTTCGATAATTAGTGCGCTTGGCGGATGTCTGCGCTCTCCGAGTGCTTTTCTAGTAGTTGTAGTAGCTACCGGCGTTCATTCATTCTGCTCGGTACCAAGTGCCGATTTTGCCTGATGTGTTTCCATTGCTGTTAATAAATACCAACTTCGAACACGTCGATGTACGAGCCTTTTTGCAAGAGTAACCCGACAAAACTGACATGAAGGCTAACAAACCATGAGAACAACAAAAACATGAGGCTACCTGGCCCCTAATAATAACGTTAGGCGGCCGGCTACTCTGATAACAACCACATCAACAGTTTACAACTAACTCTCATATTGTTTTCAGTGTCAGTGATTGTGAGAAATTGTACCTGTAAATCTGGCTCCCTGACTGTGGTGCCAGTTCTGGTGGGCTTGACTCGATGCCAACAATGTCAGGTTCATCTCCAGGAGGATATGTATCCAGCTTTTTTAGTTTAGTCTTTTCCTTCGCTCTTTTTTCCTTTTATTTGCGTTTTTTTGCTCCACATTTATGCTTGTATGAACTGTCACTCATGGTTTAATTAATCCGTGATCCACCTACCCTGCACTGCATGATTCTGCTGACTAGTGACTGATGATGACGCTGTAGACGGCTGTTGATGACGATTTTACCCAAAATACATTTGGTGACCTTACCGGCGACCCACTTGTAAATTTGTACATTGTAAACTTAACTGTGAGACTGAACATGAAGCCAGCCATGCAGCACAACATTTAATTCACTGTGTAGAAACCTACAAGACCAAAGTCAGTCTTAAATGTTTTTTGGCCAACCATGACTCATTCTGGCTGGGGAAACCTTTATATATCCTCCTATGTAACAAATAAACTTTTCACAGAAGTTGTTGTATCCAGTAGTGTGCAAGGTGTGACTGATGCCTGAGGAGAGGTCCGTTTCTTTGCCCGAGCTGTGGAAGTACTGCCCCCCCAGCCCCCCTGAAGCTCCGCCACTGTACCTTGGACTGACCATGGCAAAGATTTGCAAGCTTTCACTGCTGCTCAAAAGACAAGTCCACAAAACAAAGAAGTAGATGCTGGTTGCTTTGCTTTTCTTTTCCATGGTAGTGACATTTTTTAAAGCCTGGCACATATCCTGTGACGACTGTCTTTCCAGTTCGTGGTCATATGTCACCATTCATGATGGGTTTTTCTCACTTAGAACCTCTGGTGAGGAAGTACCAATAGAAAACATCTGCTGCTGTCGCTTTAATGACTACCTGCACTGAAATACTTGCTGTGCTTAATGTTGGGCCATATTTTAAAAGTCCCCCTTGGATAAAAATCTAGCTTTTAACCTTGTTAACATGTCCAGACAACATGAGCAAAACTAGTAATTAGTACAAGAGCTGTGCTACATGAAAAACTCAAAAAGGTAAGGTCACACCTCATTAGTACCAAATAAAATATTGAAAGAATCTATCCTGACGATTTGTGAGATAGTTTTGCAGTAAATTTGCTTGTGTTGTGGGGAACAAGGAAGAGAAGTCAGCACTAGCTAGAGAAGACAGCAAAAAAAAGAATGCTTCAGCTAGTGTTGTGTTTGCAATGCTGTTAAAAGGATTTGGATATTTCAAAATGCAGGGCGTACCCTCTTGAACAATTTAACTTATTTGTGACAATCATCCTATGATCCAAATATTTATGGCTAAATTAACGTGATATTTCTTTCTTTAATGAATTAATGTTGGAGAGGGACTGAATTATGAAGACCAAATCTTATGCAATTAGCCGAACATTTATGTTCTTGGACTGCGGGAGGAAACCAGACCCAGAGCAAGCACATAGAGAAGATGCAATCCCCACACAGGAAGGAAGCTGCAGGTTTACAACCAGGAACCTTATATGGATGAGTCAACAGTTAAATGAAAATACTATGTCTGGGCACCTTTCACCAGTAGTTTTAGTCATCATAGTGTCTGAGTCAAGTTTCCGCTATCTCTCCATCTCAGTGGATTCAAAAACTCAAAAGGCAGGACATTAAGAATCTACCGACAAAAGAATAGTTTCCAAACCATTAAATGGTCAGTGTCCTTGGCAGAGGTCATTTAGCTTTCTGTGATGGCAGAATTGGTGCAGAAAAGTACTTTCAGATTTTAAAGCAACATATGGTGCCTACAAGACAATATCTAGGGATGTTATTCATTTTTAAACAAGACATGGCAAAACCACATGATGCACATGTTACATAGGCATGACAGAGGAAGCAAAATGTTTAAATGCTGTGAGGGTGAATAACAACATTACAAGGTGGTAAAAACTTTACCGTCCCATTTTTTGTTTACTTTTTTTTATTTATTTTTTATTTTTTTGCGATTTGTGTTGCAAGTATGGGATGCAAAAATTCACACGAATGAACACATCAAATAACGATGACAAGAATAAGCATGTTATTTCTTGGGTTCATATTGTCTGCAAAGAAAATGAAGTCAAATAATTTCCATGCATTTCCCATATTGCTGCAACCTTTTCTGATGTGGGGTTGTAGTTTCCAGCAGTAGCAGCACCAGGATCGAGCTCAAAGCATGTACAAAACACGCTCCGCACCCTTATCCCCCCGTCAAACACAGATCTTCCGAAGATATTGTAAAACAATAAATAAGGGAGATCTTTTGAATGTCTGCACTCCCCACCATCTAATCACTAACAAAGATCTCCGAAGGTTTTTTTTTTTTTCCCTCCAGGTGGCAGGTGATATCAACTTGTCTGACATCACCTCCAGGCCTCTATGTTTCACTGCTAGTGCTGAATGCGACTTCAATACAGTTTTTTTTTTCTTTTTCAGTCTGACTATCTTTAACTTTACTGAGCATCTTTGCTGGTGATGTGAGCTGGCATGTGAGCTGGCATTTTTCTGCAGAGAGAAAAAATCAATGACAGCATGCCAGACTTCTGCACACTCCCATGCACTTAAAAGTACCAATCATCCATGGGAGTACTGGTCTTCAGGAGTGTGCTTTTTCAGTACGTATTCAGAGAGATCATCAACCCTTCATTTATTGTTGCAAAGGATCAAACAAAGTCAAAACAAGCTAAATGAATGGGGCATTTTATCCAAAGTGTGGATCTATTCTCTCTCTCCTTGTAATATTGTTGCAATTATCTGACATTTAATCTGTGTGAACATAGACATGGTTTGGAAATGGACGATTTGTTTCCTATGGATGCTATGCTTTTCCTTTCTTTTTTCTGTCTTTTTTTTTTTTTCAAATAAAATTTAGAACAGGGAACAAAACGTGCCGCAGCTTGGTCTCGCTGACATACATCGAGACAGAGAAATGTGACTTGACAGGTGAAAGATAAGGAAATGTTTTTCTGGAGGAGAAGAAAGACTCTAAAACAGATGTTGAAAGTTCACACAGTCTGAGTCTTTATTGCTAACCAGAGGAGCTAAAGATCATCCTCCGGTGGAGCTCCGCTCACTGAACCTGCCACTACATTCATTTCTTCCGCCTCGATACAGCTTGTGGGATGTTTTTAGGGAGCAAAGAAAGTGCACCTTTGAAAGTATTGCTATAAAGCCTCTATTTTCACTTGCAACAGAAGCATCTTTTCATTTTTGCAGCTTTAACTCTTTGTTCTCTGTTCTATCTTAAAGCATTTCTAAGAATATAAAAGCAGAATGATTGAACGCTGGACCAGAGTTTACACCTACAGAGGACGTGATGAGATTACACTCATTTTCTGGAATGTTAAACCAGTTCTTGGTACTTACATGGTTCTCACCCTCAAAGATCATTGGTTTTCAGAAGAAAACATTACTTGAAAGATGCTTTGAACCTTACCATGATTCTCCTGTGCAAATGCTCTATAAATGGAATTAAAAACTGGCTACTGCACTTGCAAAAGGTGGTAATTAAATGATAAGGGTCTGCCATTTTGTAATGTATTTTAGAGAAATTATAAATCCACAGGAAGCTTTGGATAAAGCAAACAGAAATATTCTGGGAACAGAATATAAGAGACTTAAGATCAGTTCACTCCACCATTAAACAAAGCTGGCTTGAATGCAGAAGGTTAGGAGGGAGTTAAAGTGCCAGTTCAGAGAGAGCAGAGAGAGGCAGAGAGAGCAGTTGTTTCTTTGTGAAAGACACTGGAAGTAGGGGGGCCGAGAAGCCACAGGCCATCCCACTTCACGCCCCAGTTCCACATTCTTTTTAGTCGCAGATTAGAGTCTCTATGTTTTCTTAAGTGTTGTCAACTCTCAAGATTTACGGCGGTAAAATATCAGGACTGTTGGCACTGATCAACTGGACTGCTGAATTTAGTCAGTTGTTAGAGACAGTTCAATGGTTGGATCACAGTATCCACCAATATGTGACCAGTACAACACTGGAGCTTTTTTTTTTTCAGAGTTCCAAGAACATTTAAGAAAACAGTTTGCAAAGGTTGTAAACCCCCCTAAATCTACTTTTGATTTTCTGATTCTCAGCAAAAAAGTCACTCTCCTTCTGCCTTTAACAGCAGCGCTGAAGGATATGAATAGTTGGGTTTTTTGTCATGGTTTTTTGGACATGAAAGGTTTGTGCCTGACAGTGATGGTGATTATAGAATGACATATTGCAGATCGACCCTGTTTTTTATGCAAGTGACACATAGGTTGACTGCTTCTTCAGGCTGAGAGACTCGAGGTGGAGTTGCAAATAAATGGAGGTAATATAATTTTAATCTGAGAGGTGTACATAAGAAAAAGTGAGTGCTATAAAGAGCAAAGTGGGGAAACTGGCAGTGTTTTGAAGTCTCTATTCTTTTGTCTCTTATCTATTTGTAAAATTTCTTTGATGTCTTTTCACCTTACCCCATTATAGATTCTCTTTGCTCTATCCAAGAAGAAAAAAAAAAACCCCAATCCTTCATTTGAAAGGTTCCCCATTTTCTAAAATGTACAGTCGAAGTAAATTATTCATGGTCATGCAGACTATAAAGTTTTAGCAGAAATAGTGAGTATTTCCCCAGCTGCTAATGTTATGAACAAAAAGAAGAAAAGGGCAAGAAAAGGAAACTTCATTAACGACGTATTATGTTTTATGGCACACTCGGAACTTCAAGTGTCCTTAGCAGAATTTGTTTCTGTTTTATGTGAGCCACCCCAATCCCCACCTGTCTCAGCTGGGGTAAATAAGGGGCATTTCTCGACATGAGCTTAGAGACCCATTAAACAGGCTTTTATACGTACCTCAATGAACTACAGATGGAAAGCACCTGAAACTTGAATGGAACTCATATTCCTCCAGACTTTTTTTATTCTTTTTTTTTTTTCAGTTTTCTAGCTTGACAAATAGAGGGACACGATATTTATAGGCGGCATCGAGAACTTTATTGGAAAAATAAAGGGGGTTGCTGACGTGTCTGTAATCAACTAAGTCTGCTTGCTATTCAAAAAAATAAAAAATATGGTGGTTTCTTTGTGCTGTGGCTATTTTAAAGATGTTAAATACGACTGTGAATGAGTTTAAAAGAAGAATGGAGATGGGAAAGACAAACAAAAAAGGAAAGGCAGCCACCAAAGGATATGCTGTCCTTTGTACTTTTGGCAGGTTGGCAGCAGTTGATAAATGGATGTCTCTGAAGGAACTGCGTCTCTTCACAGGAAACGCCTGACCTCTCTCAGTTACGTAGCAACTAGGCTTTTGGTATAAGGGTCATATTTCACATCATTTTTATCAATGAAGGTGCACTACCATAAATCTACAGCGGAAATATGTTCCATTAAAGGGGAGGGACAGCATTTTTTTCAGACTTTTCTCTCTTTATTCCTTCGCTTATGTTTGAGGTCAGTTGAACGGCTCCTGTGATTTGGTTTCACTAAATGCCAGACTCTGTTTTTCTGGCTTTGGATCTGATACATCAAATGACCACAGTATCAACATGAACACACAAAACACACAAAACACACACACACACGCATAACCACACCAGGATCTCAGCAGTAGGAGGCTCGCCTTTCACACCAGAGCTTTAGCTTTAAGTGCTATGATGTCAGCACATGCAGGCAGTTAGCACACTTCCTCCATCACAAAATTGCCCCCCAAAAAAACAAAAACAAAAAAGTTTCACTTTTGAAAGAAGATGAATTTTACAGGCAAATTGCTTTTCAAACAGGGGATTTGGCAGAATGAGTCATTGTGAGGAAATATCTGCAGCACATTTTAATTCTCCTCGCGGATTTATGAAGGCAAAGAAGCTTAAAATTCCTTGTGGTTCTGTAAATCGCTTTTATATTAATCAAGGTCTGCATTCAGAATAATTTAAACATCGATTTTAAAAAGGAAATATTTGATATGAAAAAAACCCAGAAAATAAATAGAAACCTGTTTTTCTTTTAAGACAAATTACAGTTGTGCTGTTTTATTTGGTGACTAAAAGACAAAGACAGGAAATAAGATAAACTACTTCAAAGATGCACGTCCCTCTGGGACGGATATCCAGCTCTTTGACGGTGTGACGTTATGAGTGTGGTACCGATGAGCACGCTGGTATGTCATGGATCTGGCTGCACTGTACGGTGGCAGCTGTTTTTCCTGCTTCAGGTTTCAGCTGTTGGACACAACCAACATTCCTGTCAAACCACTACAGCACAGGAAGGACTCTGCAGATGAACATATTCACACAAACAGTACGCTGTCATAGTCTGGTACTTTTATTAAGGCTACCTTATGTAGCAGACTACCTTAAAGACTATGCACCAGCGTCTGTTAAGATGATTTGCTTGCTCACCTATTAATGATCATGTAAATGTTGTAGTACTAACTTATATGGTGTCGATTAGGAGTCAGGCAACTGTGATATAACAGTGAAATGCAATATGAACGTTGTAAACATGAACCTTGTTTCAGTTGTAATTAATTAATCTGCTAGTTATTATCCTGTTGCTATTTTCTTATTGCTGGAATGTTGCTAATGCGCTAAGGAGCAACACTAGTTTGGAGATTTCTGCTTTTCTGAATTAAGACGACCTGCAATCATCAGTGTTTCTTCACAAAGCCCTAAAAGTAGATAAAATGAACCTGACTGAACAACTGAGAACAATATTATCATTTTAATCTTTATTATTGCTGTTTTCTGTAAGGTGTCCTTGAGTGGCCTGAAAAGTGCCTGTAAATAAAATCCATTAATACTATGGTTATATTAGACTGCATCATGCTGCAGATTCTCACCAGGCTGGAAAGATGTTATCAAATTACTTCTGAAATGTTTTGGGTGATGGAGCCAGGTACCAAAAGAATATGATCCTCGCATCCTAGCATGATATTCCACCATCAGGAGCATCGTACACATTAAAAATACCCATGGCAAGGCTGCAGGCCATGGGAACAGTGGACTTTATGGATCTATGAGAAACAATCCACTGCAATCCATCCTAAAATCACCTGTGAACATGTGAGTGATAGTTACATGATTTGGGCCTGTTTTGCTGCATCTGGAAAAGAACATCAAGACATCGTAGGTGGAACAAAAAAAAAAAAAATCAGGAAATCTGTCTGTGAAGGTAATAGAAAGAGAAACTGGGTCACACAGCAATATTACAACTCTAACCACACAAGTCATTCAGTCAGAGAATAATTAAATGAAGCAAGGTTGTGTAAGACCGAGGTGCTATGGTGGGACAAAAGTCCTGACCTTAGTCCAACACATTTTGAGGGAGAAACTGAATTGATCCGTTGTTGTGAGGAGAGCCACGAACATGTTCTGTACTGAGTAAAAGAATAAAACTCCACCGAGATGGTGCATCAGACTGATCAACCGGTTAGAGGAAATGTTTCAATGCAGTGACTTGCAGCTTAAAGATCCAGAAAACAAAGCATTAGATGCTGTCTTCTAAAAAAGAAAAGTGATCCTTTCACATGTCTAATCAGGACATCATAATCATTACAATCACTAAGTCCTTACCAAGGTCACAAAATTAGGTAAATATGACATATTACACCATGTCATGATTTATTTTACCAAAACTAAACTGAAAGGCAGAGGCAGTGAGGGAAAGCCTAGCAAACTCAATGATGAAGGTCGGGCCTTTTAAACACACCTTTAGCAGGAATAAATTGAACAAACAGAACATTGTCAGTCTCTCACATCTTTGTGGAGGAAATTTGCCTCGATCCTCTTTACAATATTGTCCCACTGACATTTACGGCCCTCTTAATATCCTGCTGGTGTATTTCAATCAGCTTGATGTCAAGACTTTTACTGGACCATTGCAACATCCTGATTCTTTTTTTTTTAAGCTATTCTGTTTTAGATTTGCTGACATTCTTAGGATCACTCTCCCGTTTCATGACCTCATTTTATCCAACCTTTAGCTGTGGGACAGATGGTTTTACATCTTAACCCTCGAATGCTTTGGTATTCAAAGGAGTTCATATCCAGCTGAATGACTGTATGGCGCTCAGGTGCTGTGGCTTCAAAGCAGTCTCAAATCATCACTCCTCCACCACCATGCGTGACTGCATTTGAGCTGAAATGTTATGTTGGATTTCATCAAATGTGGATCTGTGCCAAATACAGTTAAATACCAGCTTTGGTCATCAACTTTGGTCCCATCTGTCTAAAAGACATTGTTCCAGAAATTTTGGTGGTTTGTTTAGATGCAACTTTACAACTCTATCATACGCTGCCATGTTCTCTGTATTTTATTTTTTTCTTTCTTCTGGTAATCCTTCCAAACAAACATTATTGAAAAAGATATTTGCAGTCTTTTTCTAATTTCACTGCTGTAAAAATTATTTATTGAACATGCTGACTGAAGTCTGAAATGTAACTCTTGGGTTTTCTCTTTGAGAATTGTGCAATCTGACCTCGGAGCAAACTTGGTAAGATGTACACTCCAGAGAAGACTGGCAGCTGTCTTGAATGTTTTCTACCTCTAAATAATATTTGTCACTGCAGGAGGATGGAGTTCATGTTGTTCTGAAAGCCTCATAACTTTTTAAGACTGATGAGCAGGAACAACTGCTTCTCCTCATATGTGTAGACCTTTTAGTTAAAGAAAGTATGCTTTTGAAGGGTGTAGTTGCCTCAAAAATATTTATCAATAGGCATAATTACCATGTGGCCTTAGTTGGCTTCCATCCATCCAGACTGGAGATTTCTGATCATGAAAAAAAAGGATTCACCAAACTGTATGTCAAAACTAACTGTAATTACCTACACTTAGCCACTACTGCTGCAGCTGCATTACATTGACGCTCAATTTCCATTTCTTTATGAAATGGAAAAAAGCTTTTCAGGCTGTTAAGATTTTTGCTTGTAGGGTGATTTCTTTTGTTTTTTTGTTGGGAATTAAACCCCTGTCACAAGAGATGAGGACACAGGACCCACCAAGTATCATGTAACTTAGAGTACACCATCCTATTTATAACCCTTGTTATTCCAACCTCACAAAATCTGTTTGAACAGTCATTCAAGAAAAATCTGGTGTATGAAAATGTGTTGTACTAGTAGAAGTAACTATCACAATTTTCTTATTTCAGCTGATTTTCTGTCACACACAAAACACATTGCAAAACACAACAAGATCAAAACAAACCATGGACAACTGTGAGATTTTGGAATATGAAGAATATGATGCCTCTGTGCTTTCCACCAAAGTTTATCTTATGTCTTTTTGACAGCTTTTGTGTGGAAGTCTCTGCAGCTTAGTATCTGTATGTTTGGATTCCAGACCTGTAGTTTTCTGAGATCTGAGCCTGACCAATCAGAGGAGGAGCTGAGGTGACTCAGTTACCATGGGAAAACAGTGGGTGATGCTTTGGTGGGCCAAGGTGTCTCGCATTTGTCTCTCTCTCTGGTCAGCCCTCCAGCTGGTTTAAATAAGAGCAGGCAGCTGAAGCGTTTTGTCCTGCTTGGCCTGATGTGTTTGTGATCAAATGAGTGGTCGGGCCCCTCTGAGCTCACTCATTATCTGGACATTGAGCCTCCATTGCGCTGTGGGAGGCACTTCAACTCAGATAAGCCTGGTATGCTCCATTTATGGTGTCACTCTAAAGCATACAGTGCAAACAAAAGTGATGCTGCTGTTGTTTGAAAGCCTTTTGAGTTTTGGTGATGTTTGTCAAACTATCCATGAAGAGTCAACATTTTAAAGATAAATAGATTTTCCCCTGCAGGAAACTTCTGCAGTTTGGACTAATTTCTAAACAGACTGAATGAACCTAAAAGGGAAACAGATTTGTGAGCAAAAGACTTGGTTTAAAGATTTATGGGAAAATGTCCTTATCCAATATTGTTCAAATGTGTGAAATAAGTGCTATTTTCTGTTTTTGTGATGCTTTTTTTTTCATCCCATCTTAAGTAATTGTCACACTCTGCTTCCTTTTGTAAAAGTCACAATGTGCCTGTGTGGGTTCCTCAAATGGTTTGTTTGTTGCACATGAAAGAAGTTGGTCCAAGCTCTTTTCAGCAGATGTTTATGCACCATGGCACTGCTTCAGGAAAACTCAGAGACTGCTCTCTGAGCGGCTGGCAGTTTGTAAACAAGTAGATTTTTGGAAAGATTGCATGCATCACACATTTGGGGCAATCACATCTGCAATTATATGGTTTCATATTTCATGTTTGTGTCCAGCTGTGACAAGCTCACATGTCCTTAGACAAATCTGTGTGCTTCTACTATTTATTTAAATCTTGATTCAATATGTATATAATATGTAATTTAGTTACAGATACACTTACTGATTTGCATCATGATAATTTTCAGTTAGCCAGTTCAGGATAAATTAATGGCAGATAACTCTTCTGACAGCTTTCCAGGCAGCATACATCCAAGCACAGCTGAGCAGATCATCAAGAACACAGGAAGAGATTTAAATCTGTAGGAGATTACATGTTCTGTATGCTGTTTGCTGTATAACACAAACAAGCTTCCTTCGAGCTTTGAGGAGAGAACTGATTAAAACAGGATTCCTCTTATTCCTAATTAACAATATTTCTAGCATAGAATTTGCATGGCTGATTAAACATGAACATTCCACTATTACACCTGTTTACAGGCTTTATAGGTCAAGCTTTACAAAACGCCTACCTTTTTCATTCCTTCAATCTACTTCTTGATAAGGTTAGGATTGCAATATTTGCGCACATTAAAACGTGATGATAACTCTCTTTGGAATTTCTACTGAGCTCTCAGACCCATCCAGGTCTGCTGTCAGCAGAAACTGACAAAGTGACCTCTGAATCCTGGGACGGCACGTTCTCTTGTGAGAGATCCTTATACCTTTATGCCGATGCGTCATATATCAAGAAAAAACTGAGAGAGAGGGAGTTCAGTTTTGCACGTTTTCCACAGCGAACATCATGGTAGAGGTGGCTAAGAAACCAAAGAAAGTCATGACAGAGGAAGAGAAAAACTAGAAAATGAGTGAGCAAGAGCCAAATAAAAGTAAATCTTGGGGGAGATTTTCACTCAGTAGTGAAAGCCAAAGAGAAGAATGGATGCCAGCTGGATTCAGATCTCTACTTGCTGTTGTAGGACAAGTAGGTCTGGTTGCAAGCATATAAACTGATCTTTGATTTTGTATTTTATGGTGTCTTTAGGCATGCTTGAGAGATCAAAGTTGGTGGTTTTGTTGTTACTCATCAGATATTTATCCACTAGAAACATACAATATTGTCTTGTGTGTCTAACAAACACTAACTTCAGTTATTCCGTTATTAGCCTCTGAAACTACAGACAACTTTAAACTGGTTGGGGGAAACGTGTTTTGCACGTCGTTGTTTAATTATGCC
Source organism: Hirundichthys speculiger (assembly GCA_018398805.1). Classification (NCBI taxonomy): domain Eukaryota; kingdom Metazoa; phylum Chordata; class Actinopteri; order Beloniformes; family Exocoetidae; genus Hirundichthys; species Hirundichthys speculiger. Next base: position 1,388,533 of record JAGFBZ010000849.1, on the reverse strand, counting down.
AAATTTGATTTTTCCCCAACATGGGGTGTCTGAAAAACAGCTGTTTACATCTTTAAAGAATGTTATATAGAACACTAGAATATTATATGTTGTCAGCAAGTTAAAATAGGGATCAGTGGGTGGTATCTAGACTTGTCCATTCAATCCATTTGCCCATTTTTGGACCAAAAATGGTTGGACAGAATCAGTTTCTACCAACATGATATCTAACATAGGCTTAAAAACGGCCTCGAAGGTGATTTTCAGACACCTGTGCATGAAGTAATTGGTTTGTCTAGTTCTCTTTAAAGAGGCTTTGTGTTCTGCTCTGGAATACAGCACAAAGTCCTACCGGTATTTTACATTTGAAATTCTAGTCATCTCTTAAGTAATATGGCGCTCAGGTGTAGAAAAGGCTCCCCATTTCCCAATAAAAAATAATAATGATGAAAATGAAGAATATGCATTGAGTAGAAACGTAGCTTTTTGTAGATTTGCAGAAATGCATTTTGACCGATAAAAACTTTAGCATTGTTTTTCCCTGACCCCTTGATAACCAAACGCTAAACAATGCACCAAGGATGTATTTTACTCCTCAAAACAGTCCCAATAGGGAGCTAGAACGCTTTAAAGTGCTGGTATTTAAAGCTCAGCATTGGCCGATAGAAACTTGGCCATTCATACTGATTTCAATGAGTAGGGGGAGACACAACACAGTGCTAACTGTGGTGGTTGAGCCAGCATTAGCATGTACGTGGACAGAAACCATGGTCAAGACTTTGTGACTGTTTCACACTAATTCCACTCAAAAGCACAATTTTGAACTCCCACGCCTCAGCTAAAGTCTGTATGAAGGTGCCACATTGTCAATTTGTATGTCAATTAGCAAGATAACAAACCTAATTTGGTCAATATTCTCAATAGATACCCACAGAAACAAACACAATCTTGTCCTCAATAGATATTTATTTTATTGAAATACATGCTGAAGGCTAAAAGTACCAGGTGTTTTTGGTTGAATGGCAGCTCAAACCCATTGCATTTTATATCAATCAATAATTCTAACACTTTCCAACGATGATGTCAGAAGCATCCTAAATCACCCATGAATACCTTCTTAATTTCAAATCACATGAATGACAACAATAGAAAGCCAAGCTGAGGTTTCCCTGAGTCCAGCTCAAAATCATTTGCTCCTTCAGTTCTTAAGCAGGTACGGAGTCACGTGCAATAGCCCGAGGGCAAGACATGATGGGGGCTGGTTGAAGAAAACTTTGTTGTAGGCCATCTGTGTGCTATTTAGTTCAGTCCCAGCAGTCATGGCTGCTTAATTCAAAAACTGTCAAAGAGTGTCATTAGGTGCAGCCATTTAAAAGCTTCAGATTTCATTAGCTACAGGAAAGGCCACATTACCCTCAGGATTAATGTCAGGCTTTGTGGCTCAGTGCTACAGCAGTGGAGTGTATTAATGTGAATGGATTGACCCACTTGTTTGAATACACCCCAACTCATAAAGCATTATGAAGACCAACAGCAATCCTGAAATATCCAGAGATAGATGGATCTTTTGTACAGGCAGCTTTCTTTTAACACCTCAGAAATCTCAAAAATCGCCCACTACTTCCTGCACAGGCTAAGATTCAGTCACGGAGCACTAAATGTTCATCTGAGCGAGTTGCAGTATGCGGCTTTCTGCAGCCAAGTGCTTTGTTTTTACTCTCGAGGACAGGATTGCTCCCAGCGTTGCATCATAATGGCTTTTTCATAACAAGTTGAGCTCCACAGTATCTTGCTGACGTGTGGTGGGCGGTATGTGTTATAGAGGTGACGCCATGTTGGACATGCCAGGATCTGTCCTGTCATGAAGTCCGAGTCATGAGCTCACTATCTTGAGGAAGCCACAGAGAGCTGAGTCATATCATAGTGAAACATCCATAAAACGATATCTAGCTGAGGATGAGCCGAGTCATCACTCTTCCTGTTTTAATTAGGGAACATGGGCCTTTCAGAAACTTGACTGCAGACTAGTCAGGCAGTTAAAGCACACTGAATTTCAGGTTTCAGGACCAGGAATTTCAGCTCAGTTGTATTTCCTAGACAGTGGTTGCAATATTGTGATTCTCTAAAGTGAGAAACATAAAAATATGAGGATTTCCAAAACAAATTTTATTGAGCTGTGTACAGCAATCTTGCCACTTTGCTCTGTGATGTTGACATCTTTCCAAGGCTGGAGGCTGTGAATATAACACACTCTGTCCTCCTGAGGGCCAGCAGCACCCTTATTGGGGGTTCACAGGGCCTCTGTGTTTCATCACTTAGCCATTCGTCACAATGTCACTTAAGTGCCTGCATGTCAGGAATGCTAGCGTGCTTTATCAGGTGTGGGAAGGGTCTGAATTTTGGGGGCTCTTAATCAGGAAATGATCGTAACCAGCCATGATTCATAGTGTGGTCTGGTTGTCATACTATATATGTTGAGCTGCAGAAGCAGCATCTGAAGGCTGAAATTTATATTCCCATTCCCAAGAGCCAAACCTGCTCCAGTGGGATCAGTTTCCTTACCAGAATGGAGAACTGATCTCACCTTGCAGAGTTTTGACAGACCTAGAGAGGGAAAAATATAACTGTTTGAAAGGCAGTTGGGACTCAATTCCCTTTCATCTTTTTTCCTTCACAGGAAACCTGCAGATTGTTTTCTGTATCAGCCAGAGGGGGTTAGACCTCTGTGGGGATACCATACTGCTATACCACTCTGCCATACTGCTGACTTGCCAGTGGATCAATTTCTTTTACAATTAACTCTTTGTTTATGCTCTCACTTTAGAGTCCAGTGGGCACTGTGGTAAGCACATAATCCTTAAAGTGAGAAATTGGCATAGTTTTGTAATGCCTTTCATTACTCAAGTGCAGCTCTGTCTGTCGCAACAAAACATGTCAGACAAACACGCAATTGATGGTAGACGTCAAATATACTCCAGACATAAACAAACAAACAAAACCACTCACAGAAGGGTTCACTCATTTGTTCTGTTATACGTAATGTACTTATGGTTCATAACATGAGTTATTCTTAGTTGTCCTTGACATTCACTTAAAAAGATGTAATGCATTCCATAGTTTTGTCTCACTGAGCTTTGCAGGCATGTGCTCCAGGGATTTCATTTAGAAACTGGTTTGTGGAACTGGTAGAAAGAACTCATATATTATGTTTTTTTTTTTTCAGTAATACTCTGTTGTTACAGTACATATCCATTTGTAAGGCACATTGCTTCAGTAAATGGGGTTTGGTCCAGTTAGTTCAAAGCTCCACTCTGTAGTTTAATAGTCAGGATCCAGGCATGGACTGGCCATCGGGCGTACCGGGCAATGCCCGGTGGGCCGACGCACATCTGTGGGCCGGCCCAGGTCTGTCATTAAAAAAAAAAAAAAAAAAGTTTATGGTTTTTATTGACCGCGACGGTAACGGACTGGTAGTCGGCTCATAAAAATCTCCGGGGGGGGGGGGGACGACGACGACGACGACGACACACACTCAACAAACTCAAGAAAGAGACACTGACAGCTAATCAGACAAGCGCTACAGTGCTGCGCTGATGTGAACGCAGTATGAACGTTATTTTCTGCTGAAGGGAGGGGGTGGAGGCGGGACGGGCCTTGCGAAGACACGAAGTGGCCCATTGGTTGATTTTCTTGACGGACATTGGGCTAGTCCAATGAAATTTCTCAGCTCTCGTTGGCCCGCCTCTCCCATCCCTCCTGACCAAGTTTTGCCGTTTGGCCTGACCGGAGAGTGTGGTGGCTCGTGGATGAGTATGGAAATGGAGAAAAAAGCACAAAAGCGAAAGGGAGGAGCAGAAAAGCTCAGAGAACGGGACAAAAAAAATTAAAATTGGATGCAGCAAAATGTGCCAAAATCACGGAAATGTTTTCAACCACAAGCTCGGGGGCGGGGGCCGGGGGCCCGTCGGCCGCGGGCCGTCGAGTGAACAGGTGGTTGGTCGGAGAAGAACGGACGAGGAGAGGGAGAAGGAGGAGGAGGATGAGGAGGAGGAGGAGAGAGATAAGACCCAGCAGCAGGGCGAGATTGAGGTCAGAATAGCTATTTGGAGGTGATCACCTGTGTGCATAGTGCGAATTTGGGGGGGGTGGGGGGGGGGGGGGGGGGGGGGGGGGGGGGGGGTTGGGGGGTTTGACCCCCCAATTACAACTTCGACCCCCCTAAAGATGGGACAAATTGTCATTTTTGTCATCTTCGACCCCCCTAAAGATGACAAAAATTGTCATTTTTGTCATCTCTAGAAAATGTTGACCCCCCCCCAATTGTCATTGTATAATTTGCACTCTGCCTGTGTGTGTGTGTGTGGTTTAGTCTTTGTTGTCAAATAATGCTTTGAGTAGATTTGGTGTCCAATTTACAGTGTTAAGTGTGTTAAAATATTAGTGAAACATTGCTTTGCTGAAATGCATGATAAATAATTGGTAGACAGAAGTAACACTAGTGACACTAACACCACTTTATTTTAATTTTTGAAACTTCACTATGTGCACATAGTATACAACATGCAGCATGTGCTTCTGCATATCGTATAAATAACCGGCATTTTTGATCCCCGTTGTATGGTGGGCCGCCAGGAATCAAAAATGCCCGGGCCATTTTTTGGTCCCAGTCCAGCCCTGTCAGGATCTATTTGTCACTTTGTGTATTTTTGTATTATTTATATTTTGTACAGCTGTGCTTTCACACAGACTTTTAAGTAGAAGTCTGTGAGGTGTTGTTTCTATTATAGGAGTGTTACTTGGACAGCTCTGTTTTTGACAGCTGTTTTATTTTCCAGTCAAATGAGGTCTGGATGTAGTTGACTTATTTTGGCTCTGATAGTCAAACTTTGAGATCTCATTTCCTTGTGCTTCAGTTCAATTCAATTCAATTCAATTCAAAAAATATTTGATTAATCCCCAAAGGAAGATGAATTGTGCAGTAGTTGTCGTGATTCAAGTCTCTTCGATGACTGGTTGCTATGATGGCTCTCGCTGTGGGCAGGAAGGATCTCCTGTTGAGGTCTGTGCTGCAGCCTGTCTGAAGAAGCCTCTGACTGGAGACACTGTTGCTGAATCACTGTGTTGTTTAGAGGATGCTTACGGTTGTTCATGTTATTTTCATTTTATGACGTATCCTTCTTTACAGCATCAGCTCTAGAGGCTCCAGAACATTCTTCTGGGGCCTGTTCTGGAGTCTTCGAGGGTGTTTATTTGTATGCACCCCTTGACCAGAGTAAAACTGATCGTTTTACCTTCCTACAACATTTTCAATATTTTCCTACTCTTCAAGCTTGTTCTGGGTTACAGGGGGCTGGATCCTGTTCCAGTAACCAGAGGGAGAGAGATGGTGTACACCCTGAACAGATCACTGTACTACTGATAGGTATATTCTTAATCCTCCTAAATTATGTTCATTTCCAACGCTTTACCTTTTTACTAGATAGCTTTATCTGAAGTAACTTAAGATGCGATTTAAGCACAGGGACCTTTTACAGGAACCAAGATCTTTCGAGGGTCATTTCTTCACCTCCTCTGTTTTGACCACAGGAAGCATGGCTAAGCAGAGATCCACACTCCTGGGACCTCCTGGGAGGCAGTACCTCTGAGAGTATCCAGAACCTTCAGGACAGGGATTACAGTGGTAGAAGATTTCTGAGTGGTGGAGTATTTCCAGCAAATTATTTCTTATTATCTAACTTGTGATTCTACTTTATTGCATTTAAGGATAAAATGCTCTCACAAAACATCATGAAGGACGCTTTTAGTTTCCTTTACACAACATTCATGGTTTTGTTAGGTTTGTAGTTTGTAAATCCAGCCTGTTGACTTTCATCATTTAACTTTAATCATTCTCTGTTATTTTATGTACTTAAAGGTCTATCTGATGTTGGACTGGGAACAGACAATGTTGTGAAAAGAAAGGAACTTCACCCATGTCAAACAATAAAGCCTTTTTTAGTGGGAAATTACTCAAGGACATTCAAAAATAGGACGGAGATGAAAGAAATAAACCTTAAGGCAAACAATGATAGTATCCTTATTTCTGCCTCGTAGATTGTGTTGCCAACAAGTTGTGCAGTATTCAATAAAGTGGAAAAAGCCACATGATGACTGCACTTAAGTGTGAAGAGCTTATTGGGTTTTCCCCAGGAAGCCTCCCCAGTGCATCGTTTGGAGCTGTGCTTTAGGCAGTCACTGCAGAGACTCCAATTACTGACCAAGTCCCACGAGGCTGGCTTCTGAGCGTGACCAGCAAATTAGAAAAAGAGAGGGTGGTGGGAAAAACATTCAAAAAGGCAAGACGAAAGGCTTTGGTTTCAGTGCAATATTGGCCTGTAGAAAGCCAGAAAGGAGAAATGATAATTTAACAAGTGCATTGCCTGAGAAGTAGGAGTGATAGGCTGTTCTTTGTTCATGTGTTGGTCACGCTCTAAACGTCTGCTTCATAGGATGTTCTTCATAATCCAGCAGTGAGCAGCTGATATATGACCTATATTAACACTCTGACTGAACTTCCTGAACAGAATCTTTAACTGTCACCAACCACATGGAGAGCAAGAAGAAGAACATCCAACAAATATGAACGCCATGTGCTGTAATGCATGTGAATGGCATCCAACACCTGTGGCAATAACTCAAACCATACTATGGATTTATCTCACTTGTCACAAAGAAAATCCAAAGTTCAGTACTTTAGCTTTTGTGCACTTTTCAAAATCTGAAATGTAAAAATTAAAATATGCTGTCAGTTTTAAGACTCTTGCTGCTAGCTTTCTATTTTTGTCCCTCTGTTTTTCTGCTTTTCACTAAGCCCTGTTTTATATAGAGGATCAACATTGAATTAATTCACTTGGGTCTGACTTTTAACAATCTGGTCATGTGCCATCACTTCTTCTGAAGTCAAGCTTGTGAAGCTGCCAGTGACTCAGCTGGTTTTGGGAACCAGTTAGTGTGATTGGCTAATATTGTATTTCTGTGGAAAACGGCAACATTTGAGTACAAGAAGTTACAGTGCATCACAGCATTATCCCCAGTTCTAAATGGACTGATTATTATCTTTAAAGGCTGGATATGAAGCATGTCGGTTGAATTGTTTTCAAAAATCCAGCATTTTCCCAATCTTGATGACTCTTGCTGGTTTTTTCTAAAATCATCAACATCATCATCTTAAAGGCAGAGTGAACAATTTCTGGGAGACATCACATTTGTTGATATTTTAAATAAAATGTAAACAAAATACATTGGATGAGTTTGCTTCCCCACTGTCTTCCCCCCAGTGCTCCATCATGACAAGGAGATATTCACCAAATGTGTGGTTAGAAAGCACATAGAATCACTTAACCTACCTTTAATGGTTCTTTCTTGCATCCATATTTTACCTTTGCACCATGTTCAGCTCACGAGTTATTGTGTTAGTTTTGTTTGTCCAGCAGACAAGCCCTGTCAACACCACTTATTGCAACAAAAGAAACTTTTTTTTTTCCTTTTGTATTATTAAAAGAGACTGTCCTGTTAAATTGTTGACATGACAGCGCCAGCTTATAAACATGTCACTATTTAATTCCTCCTATTAAATTTTTTATTCTATTTTGGTTTTACATTCCAGAAACCTCACCAGAACCAAACGTGCACATTATTTGTATGCTATTCATAATGTGATATCAGTGGAAACATTAGGCCACACAAAGTTGGCAGCTGTAAAATCCTTTTTTTCATTCAGATGCCATTTTTGAGTGTGGAATCCATCCCATGCTTTACAGAACCAAGGCTTAGACAGGACTAGGAAGACGTCAGCAGCATGTCTCCTGCTGCAGAAATGTTCCAAGGACACACACTGGGCAGCTTTAAGTTCACATGCTGTTTTCACAAATACTTGATCCAAGCTTTAAAAGAAAAAAAAAGGATTAAATATACCGACAAATTATGCAATATTGCTTTCATTTTCTGACTCATAAACGAAGAAAATTTTCAGTTTTGCTATGTAGTGTGCTTTCATAATAACTGCCAGAGGTGAGTGTAAGATTTCAGTCATTGACTACGTGCAGATCAGTACTTGCTATGGTGCCGGGCCAAGAGTGAGTCTGTGAGATAATACTTCCCGTCTGTTAAAAAACGTCAAATGTCTGCAACATGTAGAGGCATCGTGCCATGGTGAATGAAGCATTAAAGCGCAGTTGTGACAAGAAACTGGATTAAAGAATGATTTATTCTCTATAAACAAAACCAATTATCCTGTGTTTCATGGCTATGAGCAGCAATGAAAGTAGATGACGCTCATCTTTACTGTTTCCCAAAGCACTTTTAAGAGATTCCTGGTTGTTTTTAGTCCATAAGTTATTTCTCTACTTCTACTGTTTTGACTTGATGTCATGTTTCACAAGACAGGAGCTTGTACACTCAGCAGGTTCGGATGGATAAGAATGGATGGACTATGTTTGACATTGAGAAGATTACAGTGTTCTTTCTCTAGCAGACGCATGTTAAACAACAAGTGAGGGATCAGAGATGCAGAAAGGCAGATGAGAGGTTGATGTGCATGCTTTAACAGACAGAATAGACCGCTGGTTAACTAATCACCTAAAATCTACAAAATCCCGAGAGGTGCTTCAGTTGGAAAACTGCCATCTGACTCTACAGATATCTGATGGGGATGAGAATTTTACTCCAATGTAATAAGTTGCGATTTTCAAAACAACATATGCTTTAATTTCCACACTGAGGAAACTTTTGTCAGGTTTTATCATGCTAACTAGCTAGTTTGATAATATTAACTTCATGAGTTTAGTTTGTCACGTAAACATCAACATAATGAAATAACACCAATGTCATATTATAGGGTTGTATAACTAGTCCGATAAGTATTATGTCACAAAGTTTCGTAAATTGCTCTCCTTTGGCATGTTTATATGTCATAAAACCAAGTGGCTTTTTCGTGAGCACGGCTGTTTCCTGGTTCACATCTCAGCTGGAGCCTTTCTGAGCCCAGTTTGCATGTTCTCTCCATAGTTGTGAGGGTTTTCTCTGGGTACCCCAGCTTCCTCCTAGAGTCCAAAGACATAGCTGTTTGGTTGATTGGTGATCCTAAATTGACCCTGAGCAGGAGTGTACATCGTTGCCTTGTTGCTGCTTTCTCCTGCAATCAGCTGATGACACATCAAAGGAGTACTGAGTCTTTTTCTTGTTGACAGCTGCTGTACGGTTCAGCAGACCCCTGTGACCCTGAATAGGACTGAAGTGAGTACAAAAAAATGGATGAATTGATAGTTACATATTTTCTATCAAAACATTAGAATTTGAAAAAGCTTTGAAGAGCTATTCATCATTCTTTACATTTTAATCTGAAAGTTTATCCATCTTAATTGATTTGGGTTGTGGAGCAGCCTTAGCAGAGAGTCCAGACATCCACCACCTACAGCTCTTCCAGGGGGAATACTGAGGTAGAATCAGGGTAGCTGAGAAATATAATCTCTCTAGCGTGCCCCGGGTCTGCCCTGGGGCCTCGTCCTGGTGGCAGTACCAATGGATACAGAAGAAACTTCCTCTGAACACCACTGGACAGGCATACAACCAATCAGAGAAACATCACATGTAGCACTGTAAAACCCTTTTGATAAAGTGTTTTTAGCAAATCTGTTGCTACTTTGGTTGTGTCAAGTAGTGGGTCCTTGATGGTCCTGGATGGGTCAGCGCATAAAGCTCATCAACACCCTGTTGTGATTGGTTTGATATGTTCTGTACCAGAGGATGTGGCTGTAAATGGGAGGGGTACCAGACCCATTCACAAATCTTTATGAAGTGAATACGTGTGGTTAGCTAGGCAAGTGTAGACTTGGCCATGATATAAAAACCTCAAAATTTGGGTGTTTATGATTTGCTAGAGTTGGTTTTTACCATGCTGATGTTGGCAATGTTTCACAGCCAATGTAGCATTAAAGGAAATGTGTGACTATAGGAAGGAGTAGTTTTGAAGACACGAGTTGTTCTTCTGTATTTGATACAATCTGAATTAAAAATGAAAGTTTATAAAAGCAGGAACAACTATATCTCCGATTTCCATTACTGTAACAGCAGCAATTACATTTGGATGTTAGCTTTGAGCAAGTTCAGTAATTGGTATTGATCTGCAACATTCTTGTAATACTTCTGTTTTCTATGTGAAGACTTATCACAAGATCAGGCTGATTTAAATAAGCTTCTCTAACATAATGCCTCGTGTATTCTAGTGGCACTGAACCATTAAGTGACTTTGAAGCCTTTATGTATATATTTTTTTAACTGCTCTCTTGTCTGTGAAATAAATATCCATGATGAGGGTGGTCAGAATAACCATGCTACCACTGGCTACCACTGGATACTCATCATTCAGCAAGTGTCTACATTTGTGTGCTTCCAGTTTCATCTTCTATTTTTGTAAGACATTTGTTACACTAAGTACATAAAGGAAAAACTATTTCTCTTTATCTAAGATCTTCTCACACAACATTCCAAAGACTCGTTCAAAATGTTGCAACTGTACTCACCGCCAAGGAGAAGTATTCACAAGCCTTGGATGGTCTAATGGCATTTCACAGACATCTTTATGAAAAGTTTAAATTCGCAGCTGTGCTTGAGTCAAGAAAAACATGTATAACGTGATTTTATTATCTCACAGGACCTAATGTGAATACGAGCCACACTTGACAGTTTAGCTGATCTGAACATATATAGTTACACTGTTTTTTCTTTTTTTTAATCAGTAATGTTTATGATAGATTATGCTCTCTGGGTAAAAGTCAAGTTGTTTTTTTTTCTTTTGACAATGATATCTGCTCCAATGTAATTTTTGCTTTTTAAAATTTAATAACTGACCAAATGAGGTCATAAGGAGCCATAAAAATTTACGTTCAGTTAACACATGTTCACAACAGTTGTCAAGTTGTGTTTAGAATAGTGTGATGTCAGTTTTATGACACCTCTTTAAACAAGTAAATAAATAAATAGATATGGTTTATGAAGGCAAATCCATACAAAAATATTTTTTTAAAAGCAATATAAGAAAGCATGATATACCTTTTCCTGTTCATAACCTTTTTTTTTTCTTATTTATCTGCAGTCTACATCTTTCTGCAACACAAGAGCTGTAGATTTTCTCCCCCACATGATTTGAACAGTTCGTCATCTTACAGTATATGCTTGACCCTGCTTTAAGGAGGTTTGTCGTGGGAAAAACAAGTTTGGGGGAGAATCTTTGTTTTATGAGGTGAAAGGACAAAAGTAAGTTTTGAAATTTGCCTGGATGACTGCCACTTGGACATTAAAATCTCCCCGTTTGCCAGGATATGAGTTGAAAATTTGGTGAAGGCTTTATCTCTCCAGGGTTTGTAACAATTTCAGTGACTGATTTGAAGAGATTCTGCTTGTATAGCACTGACTGACCTGTCGGGGTTACCAGTCTGTCTGTTGTCAGTGTACTTCTCAACAGCCCTTTGGCCATTTACGCATGGCCAACTCCATCACAACAAGTATGGGTCTGTGTGTGTGTGTGAAAGAGAGAGAGAGAAAGATAGGGAGGCAGGACGAAGAAGTGATGGACCAGAAGTGACATATGACCCCTGAAGAAGTCAAGGATTAATTGCCTCAATGAGCAAGCTTTTCTAGAAGTATGTGAGTGGGTAATGAGGACTTCCACCAGCCGCAGTGCGTCCATCTATCTAGCCTTCCGGATCTACACTCTTCTGCAGCTGGAGCTTCCAGATGTGGAACCACCTGTAGAAAAGGGGGCATTTATTTCTTTCTACATAGGCATGCGGATACCTCCAGAAAACTCACTCTTGATTTGAAGCTCCCCTGATGGTTTATATATGGGGTACAAAATTTTGGTTTTAGTCAGCTGCACCTTTGGTGGTCTGAGCGACGATGATTATTCAGGTGAGTGCGGCCTCTCTGATGGCGTGACAGTTTACACTGCGCGGTCTCCAGTCAAGGTCCAGTGGAAAATGGAGCGTGGAGACTGTCATTGGGGTATTCTGACATTTCGCCCCATGGGTGATCCTGAAAAGGTTCAAACATCAATGAAGAAGTGAAGGCAACAGCCATGAATATGAGTCATGCACATGTGAAAACATGTTACACTACTTGAAACATTTCAGAGGTGTTAATATATACATGCATGCTAACCAGAGGAAACTAACTGATGAGGGATTTGGCATTTGACAACTTTCAGCATACTCAGAAGTATTTTTGTTTTCTTAACTTGTCATTCATTTGGCTTGTGATAGGAGACTGAGTTTTCAAAAGCTGGAAAGAGAGTTATCATTTCTAAGAGCAAAAGCAAAACAAAAAATGGGTGACTACCTAATTCAAATGGGGAAAAATATTCATCAGAATCATGTGAAAAAATTATTCAGATGGTCTAAATGTTTTGCCTGAAGAAAAGGAAAATCGGAAATCGGAAAAAAGGAAGGTAGGTCAAAAATTATGGCACGGTCTCATAATTTCTTCTGCTACCTATAAAAAAACCAGCTGCAGTCACAATCACCTCCTCACAAAAACACATTTAAACACAATGTCAGCTGTCATAACAGAACACTTTGTCCCTGTTCACTATACAGTATTTTTCAAATCCACTTTTTTCTTTTTTAATCACATCGCTTCTACTAGCAAGATGAGAAGAGCCGTTATTGCTGATATACAATAGTGAAAATATTACAAGAAATTAGGTACAGTATGTGTTTGAAAAGTAATGAATTCTATTCTTGGATCTGACAGTGAGGCATCAAAATATTAGTAGGAAAAATAATATGTTTATACCAATATGAGAATGGAGGTAAGGAAAAAGTGCATTAACTATTTTATTGAGCCACAGCATAAAATCTATGTTTCATAGTATATGCTCTATCAAAACTTCTTTTTTCCCCCTTCTATCTCTCTCTCCGGCCTGAGGTGTACTTGCAGTTTAACCAAGTGATTACATCGATCGTGATCTACCGGTCGATCGTGATCTATCGGTCGATCGTGATCTATCGGTCGATCGTGATCTATCGGTCGATCATGATCTATCGGTCGATCGTGATCTATCGGTTGATCGTGATCTACCGGTCGATCACAAAGGGGGTGTGGGTAGATCGCATGGCATTAAAACGTAGACGTCAGCCTATCATTCGCCTTCACTATGAAATTTGTCACTTGATTGACATTCAGGGCAGTCAATCTGATCAATCTGGGCCTTTTCTGACATGGTGCATGCGCACATAACGGCGTGTTCTCTAGTGAATTAGTCTCCAATTTATGTCTTCTAAACTTAAGGGTATAAAAATGAGTGGGAGAGCCTGGACCAAATAAGAAGACAAAAATGACCTCTTCCATATGAAATGGGAGGTGGACTTTTTTTTTCACCTTTGTCATTTTTAAAGCTTGTCCTGTCTCATGTGCCAGTCTGCCACTGCTAAACCAAAAAAGGGAAATGTGGAGTGGCACTTTTGGACTGTTCATAAAAACGACACTGACTTCCCAACAAAAAGCGAGCTTAGAAGGAGGAAGGTGAAGGAACTAAAATCCCAGTGGTCCGGACAGCAGTCATTTTTCTCACCGTTAACATGAAGATCATTAAGTCCAAGTACCGTTCCACCATGACTGATGATCATCTGAAGGTGTGCTTGAGGCTGGCTGTCAGCAGCTACTGTCTGGACTATGCATCCCTGGCTGATTCCATTCAATACAAATCATTAGAGTAAGGTAGTGACAAAAAATGTAGAGAGCCGTATTGAGCAATATAGGTTCACACAGTTATGCAAGGTACATCAACATAAATGGTTCATAGAGAGAATTCTCAGTATATTTATGAATAAATATATGTTTTGCAATTTTATAGTAAGTAGATCATTTTGACTTGGCCATTTTATAAGTAGCTCACATGGTGAAAAAGTATCTGCACCCCTGGCATAGACAAACAGCTGCGTTGTGAACATTTCTTGCTTTGGTATGACGCAGACAGAACGTGTGATAGCAGAGGTCTCGACTTGGGGGCAGAATACAGACACAGATTCAAAACTACAACCACGTACAAGGAGGCGACATTGAGGAAGTTATTGTTTTGCACTTGTTGTAGAGAAAACAACTCACAATAAAAGATGATGCATTCAGCCATTAAATCAATGTCATTTGGGATAAGAGTTTTTTCCTCTCATTTTACCAATGCCCTGCGATGGACTGGCAACCTGTCCAGGGTGTACTCCTGCCTTTCACCCTGAAGAGAGCTGGGATAGGCTCCAGCAGAACCCCATGGCCCTAGATAGGATTGAATGGGCATAGATAATGGATGGATGGATGGATGGATGGATGGATGGATTTTACCAATGCGCAAAATTGACAAGTCAACACCAACAGTATTTTTGTGTGTCCTCCGCAATGACTTGTTGTATTGGATTGGCCTCCTTTTTCATCACAACACCAAACAAGTGAGCAATGACCGGCTCCAACTGCAGCAGAACCTTCTGACCAGTCACCTGCGGTCAACACCTGCACGCACCTTCACCAGCACCTCTAGCGCTCAAGTGAATATTGCATATGACATATGTGTCACATATTTTCTCAAACACGTGCACGACCAGAATGCCAAACTCATGCAGGATATGCGTGGCAGCCATGATGTCTTTGAATCTGACTGAACTCATAAACTTGTAAAAGTGATTTTTTTTTTTAAGTCTGTAATTGCATCATTATAACTTCAATACATGAATTAAATGTATTATAACTAGTGTGGATAATAGCCCTAAAATATCAACATTTCATTATGTTTTATACTGTAGCTTACTAAGCGTTTTACTGCTTTTGGACAGCTTGACTGTGAGATGAAGCTTCATTAACAAATGTTGGTGTTAGGAAGGCTTATTTCATTTTAAAGTGGCATTACATTATGTTCCCTTTGTAATCTTTCTCTAATCTAAAGAATTTCAGTATTTCCTATTAGTCTTAATCCTCAGACCAATTGATCCCTCTTAACTAGCTAATTGTCTAATTGTTTAAATCCAGACAGAAAATAAGGAGACCTCCATCTTCTTCTTCCAGCTCCTGAAGAGCTCACATGGGGGCTGGTTCACTGGTCATTAGTCCTATTGTCATAAACCCAAAACAACACCCACCCATCAGACCCGCCCGCACCACAAAGACAACTTCAAGCGAGCGCAGTCACTGTAAAATGGAAGCGTATGTTTGGCTAATGAGGCTCAGCTGTCCAGCCAGTTTCACTCATGTGAATCTCCTAATCTGGTGATGGGTCTGTGAGGATAAGGAGGGATTTCAGAGCCGATACAAACAGACAGATAGCAAAGTGCGAAGCTGAGGACTGGCCCAGGATGCCTGTGTTCAGGGTGGGTGACAGTGTTATTCCCCTGCCATCTGTTTCCCAGGCGGAGGTCCAGCACTGCTATGTTGAGTGTGCAGGCATGAGGGAGTAGGGAGCAGCCCACCATGCCACACGATCGGCATTGCAGCATTTCATATTACCATCGCTGTGTGTGATGGCCTCCCATGTCTATTTGCAGAAATGAGGTGTATTCAGGATACATGCAGACAAATTTAAAAAAAGGCTGTCTTACTCTCAGACTGCCCATCCATCTATCGTCTGTCTGGAGTTCATGCATATTGCACTCTCTCAACTTGAAGAAAAACCACTGGCACAGTCACAATTTGCTCCACACTGCTGAGATATAAAGTTACAAATTACAGAGACCGCATAAAATGTATATTTTGGAATTTGCACAAGTAAAGCTATTTGTTTTCCTTCTGAATTTCAGCTTAACGTTGTCAGTCCTGAAGCACTTGTGAAAAGCTACCTCAGTGTTCTTCTAAGGGGAACAGGATGGTGAGTGGCATCAGTGTTTGGTGACACTGCAAAAGGCATGGATGGCATATCATTTTCTGTTTTGGTATGTTACCCAAACAGCAAAGGAATGTTATGAGAGCAGTAGGGGTCTCATCGCTCAGTCTTTTATGAGAAGACCTCACAAAGGCTCAAATCACTCCTTCTCTCTTTCTGTGCTGTCACCCTCGGGACAAGTGAGCGTGCCGTAAATCACTTTGGCAGCTCTGTGTTTTGAAGCGATGCACTGCCCATAGCGGCCGTCATTTTATAGGTTTTTATTATGCTCCATGTTTTGGAATAAAAAAAAGGTGGGGGGGGGGCTCTGAAATTTTTTTGCTTTAAATGTTGATGCTTACTTGAAGTGGTGAACCAAAGTGGGGGTGAATGGAGAGACATACACAGAAAAACAGCCCAAAGTTCACGGGGGAACCTCAATCTAACCTTTGTCCAGAATCTGAACCGAAAGGAATCCAGTTAATTCTTTTAGTATGGAAAGTGGTGGTTTTATTGCATTCTTTGAGGATGTGAACCTAAACATGTAAGTTAACATGCATGAGCTTCATCTATAAGGAATTACTTTGTGTGGGGCTCATGGGAGAGGTTTAGAGAGAAAGCTGTTGTGGGTTTTGGTTTGAATCACTCCTACAGAGAACAAGGCCATGTCCTGAGTATCAGAGTACGACGATAAAGAAACAGAAAATGATGACCTCACTTGGCGTAAAACTGGATTTCAAACTTCTGAGAGCAATCTTGCGTTTCCTTCTCTGTTAAAGTGTTTCTTTTTGACTTCCTCCCAAAACATTTAGTCACGGAGGTAACATGTCATAAGTGTCTGCATGCGAAAGCTTGTACAAATCCCAAAACAGACTGCTCATGAGCTCCAGAGGGAGAGCACTGGATTATTTCTCCCTGATGCCCTTTGCTTGAAGAAAAAGGTGTTGATTGACAGCTGAGTTCCAAGACCCTACTCAGCCAGGGTTCAATGCGGATGCCTGGCTAATGAGGTCGACTATAGGGATTATAATCAAGCTGGGAATATTAGTGTTCTCATGTGTCAGTCAAGATGGGGAAAACTCCCAGTACTGCAGTGCCAAAGTGAGATTTTCAGTCTCCACTTGCTTCATATTTACCATACAACAATGCAGAGCTCTGTCACAGCATCCCCTGGGTGGCTTTAAGATGTCTAAACTCGCATGTGACAGTTAATGTGGTTGAAGATTTATGGCGGGAAATCTCACCATAAGCCCAAATCTAAGGCCCTAATCGACACTGAGGGCACTCCAAAACCTTAAAATCTCCTGTTTGGCTATTTGGCAGTAAAATGTGGCTGTGTCAACCTTCCAGTCTTTAACCTCAAGATAATCATTCAGCAAAAAGTAGGTTTAAACCTGGGACTAAATGCCCTCTTTGCAAAGAAATGTATCATTGCCAATCATGTTTGACCCTCAACCTTGGCGGTGCTCACCTCTCCCTCCCAGCTCAGGACACTTTAAAGAACTAGACAGAGGAGGAGATGAGAGATGGAAAGAAAACATTAAAAAAAAGAACCAACTCACAAGAGCGTTGTGACATATGGAAGCCATCATAGGCATGGACTCCCATCTGTGTCAGCAGTCGTGGCCTGCTGGCACCCACTAGTCACAACGCAGGATGGGAATAATGCAGGGGAGAGGATCCGTGGAATCGTGACAAGAGGAGTCACAATCCCTTGAGAACAAGATTTGAGAGGTGGGCTGAGGGTCCCCTCCCTCTCATCACCCCAGGAGGTGCAAAAGCTTGCTGGCATTTGCAGCAAACAGGTGCCCCAACAGCTCAGTGGTGTTGAGCTGGCTTTAGACGTTTCTCACATTTCTGCCAGCGGCAAATACACAGTACTGTAAATGACTGAAACTGCAACACTGCCGCTTTCGTGTTTTGCATCAGTCAGTTTTCAAACTGTAAATAGAAGTGAAATTTAAACAGTTTGCAGTCTGTGGCAGATGTTCATTTCCTGCCCTGCTGTTGCTGAGATACAGTGAATTTATTTCTGTCTGAATTACAGCGGCAGTTTTCGGTAAGAGCAACAAACTATAGTGAGAGGCATAATTGCAAAAGGAAATTGGTTTCTCATCCTAATTTACAACTTTGCATTGTTAGATTTGCCTAAAGGAATGAAATTAAAAGCGTGTTATTGTAACCCTCAGCTTTGAATGGAGAGGTAATTTGTGGGTCTCCTGACCACATTCTTTCAAGCTTCATATCCTGGTTCGCTGACGATGCAATCAGCAAGTTGAGTAATATTTGTTCCCTGCAGACATTCTGCTCCTTGATGTGCCAATATATACAAGAAGTCAGTCAAGAAATGATAAATGTTTATGCATGACTGGAAAGATTTAGGGAGCAGACAATATTATATTAGATAGAAACAATCTGTATGATTGTTGATAAGATTTTCAAAATCTAAATCTTCCACCACAACCATCCTCTTCCTTAACTCGACATGACTATCTGGTGCAGTCCAACTTCTTTTTTCTGTGAAAAATTCATTGTAAAGCGGTAAATTTTTTATCACCCCATTTCAGAGGACCCCCTGATGGTCGGCTGTGGAGCCATATCAATCTGAAAGCAAGTGCCCTTTAGCATTTTCACAGGCATGAATCTCAGCACATGCTCACAAACTGAATATTTGCAGTTTTTGAGATTCAAGAAACTATAAAGACCAACATCTTGTGTATAACTGAAAAGTGTGGGCCTCATATTTTGAATTTCAGGCGAGAGAATAAACACAACATGCGATCCTGTGCGACAGTGTGGTCGGGTCTCTCGGGTCCTCCACCCTGCACAGCCCAGTGCTGCCCCGAGGCCACAGAGGGCAGGACCCTTCAGATTTAACACCTCACAGACTGAACACATGGGATTTATTAGTGACTGAGTCCATGTGGTTTTGCATGCTGACAAAGAAGTCTTGGCCTTTGTCTTCAACAAAAAAAAAAAAAAAAGCAAAGTTGTAACTCCCTGCCCGTTTCCTTTTGTTCTTCTTTACCTGCATTTCATCTGCCTTCCTGCTGCTCGTCCATCTTCAGAGGTGCTGCGGGGAACAGAGGGAGTCTTTTCAAGCTTGACTAATATGGTTCAGATAGCGTGCAGGATGACGATGGGGGAGCACCTTGATCTGGGCCCAGTTTCTTGTGGCTTTAACGCAGCCGATTCAACTCTCCTTTTTTCACTCCTCGCCGCTGTTTTGCTCCGGAGATTGTGTCAAATGAAAGAACAGCTGCCTGCCCTCTTTTCAGCTTTGTTGCTGCGGTCTGGATCCTGAAGACGGATCGTCATGTCGAAGCCGTATCTTGACAGGATGTTGGGCTCATATCCCTGTGGTCAACATTGCTTGCCTCATCTTCCAGCCACATGCTGTAATCAAGCCTTTCTCTTATCATCAGGAAGTTTTGTTTGTTTGTTATTTTTAATCATGTTTACTTCCCTCTGTGCAAACAAGAAGACAACATCCTCTGACAGGGAGGAGTGTGCCGGTACTGCGTGCTGCTGCTGGAGGTGACACAGCATGCTGTGGTACAGTAATGGAGTCATCCATCAACAAGCCCCATTAAAACACCTTGACACGCCAGCTGGGGCCACTCCAGTGGCCATGGTGACCAGTCTAAAGGTTGATGCTTGTTCTTAAGACAATGTCATGAAAACAGAGCTGTTTTGTTTACCACTTTTATTGTTGTGTTTTAACCTGCTGGTGCTTTTTCTTTTCTTTTCATTTCTTTTTTTTTTTTGTAGTAATGTTATTAATTGTTCTTTTTTTTTTGTATATTTACATGTGCAGCACAGACATGACTTGTGGTGAAAAAAGTTAATCATCAACATGTGGTTGACTGAACATGAGCCAGACAGCTTTGCTTTCTCTTTTTACCTTTGGTACCTCATCTTATGTGCGTCATAAATTTTGCCTGCATGGGGTCGATACTTGCTGTCAAAGGTACACTTGGCGATTACTGTTTGTAAACACAGCCTTCCCAGCTTGGCTCTTCCTCTCGTTTCACGGATGGATAAAGCTGCATTTGATGTACTTCAAAAGAAGCAGGTCAGAACTTAAAATCACATTATTTTTACATTAAAACCAAAATAAACAAACAAAGCTAGTTTTTGCTGTCTGGGCTGCCTTTTACCAGAAGAAGATAAAGCCCCAAATGTAACTCAGTACTGCCACCTAGCGGATAGAAATGGCACCATTTCGTGGTACTTGGGTAGCCTCTATTAATAAGATGTAAAACATAATGATTGCTTCACAGAGGTTACATTCCAAAACACAAATGAAGCTATATTTATGCTTCTTTGTCATTCTCTAAAGCCATTGCATAAGTGCGGAAAAATTAAAATTCATTGAAGTGACCTTTACCCGCCCACCCTTGTTGAATTTCTCTTCTGGGATCAATAAAGTATTTTTCATTTTAATTTCATTCACCCACCAACCAGCATAAGCGATCTGGCAAGTGGCTGATCGGGTTCAGTCCATGTTTTGTCCATGACATCTAAAACGAGGATGAAATGTAGGTGAGGTAATGCTAATTAGCATGAGTCAAACAAATCTGTCTCTGGTCTAGGCCACACAGAGATAAGCTAGCTTGTGGTAACTGAGCTAAGGTGGATACATTCAACCAGTAGTCGAGCTGCTTGTTCTGCCTGTTGACTATTTTTGGATTAACTTTATTTGGATGGACTCAGCTTCTTCCAACATGGATAAGACCAGAGCTCCAAAAAGTGGGCCTCAAAACCCATCTTCAGAAAACTTGAGGGTAATGTTGCACAGGGTTTTGTCCAGTTCTTTTTATACTATCATTGCTCAGCAACCTCCTGCTCCCACAAGACAATCAGTAACAAAAGAACTTGAAGTTGTCCTTATGGTTAAAGATAAGAATCCAAAATGCAACAGATAGCATGTTTGGCTTCTAAATCATATAATTTAAACTGGTCACCATATTTAAACTGATAGACCTTTTAAACAAATGTCTCATACTGATTTCACCATCAATAGTAAATGGCACTATTCTGTAACAAAAACATTTCCCACATAAGTTTGATATTGTAAAACCATTTTCAGACGTGGTATTTTCAGAAAAAAAAATTTGTTGCATTGGATCTAATGATACTGCATGTAAGAAAATGTAGAACATGTTTGATTATTTTTCATGTTTGTTTTGTGCAGAAAACAGCAAAACCAACTGAAACAAAGGAAATACAACTGTTACTGAAGAGAAATAGACTAAAGGGCTCTTCTATGGGTCTTAAGACTGAGAGACTTTAAGAAGAGGGAAAGAGTATCATGAGTAGATAAAATCAACACTTTATAGGAAGGAAAATTCTAATGAAATCCAGAATATGTCTCTTGACAGTACTCTCGAAAGGAACTCCAACAAAGACATTGGACACCTCTGTCAAGCAGGACTACCATGTACCTTGTGATTTTGTTTAAGGTTAGGAAAACACTGGTTAAAAAAAAGAATATAAATCACACACACCAGCTCAAACAGCACTGTTTAATCACTCAAGGAAAATGTAAACATACAGTAGCATGAGGTAAAGTTTTGTGACTGAAGTGGTGTAGTTTTTCTTCAAGCCAGACTCACATAACAGCTGTTGTCCTACAGATGTGCTGCCGCATCTCACAGACATGCACAAACTTACAGCTTTTTTTTGAGTGAATAATCTCATCACCATTGACGGGCATTATCTGAATCAATAGGGCAAGTGGTTAAATATCAGATTTCATTGCTCTTTGAACAGCGACCAGTTTTTTAAATAATTTATTTCACTTTATCCTGTATAAGAAAAACAAAGGGTATAAATGTTCTCTTTATTCTTTATTCCTATTGCCTCTCTTTCATTTTGATCTAACCAGTAAAACTGGTTTTAAAAAAGAAAGAAACTGAGTTGGAAGCAGCTGTCGACTATTTTGTTTAAATGATAAGATTAAAGAACAGAACTGGTGTGTTGTGTTGGTAAAAACTGATTTATTTATTTATTTCCTTTTTGCTGTTTAAAAGCTTTGTTTTTTGTTCCCTGCACTTTAAGCCCTCTATGGATTCACTCAGGCTGAGACAAAGCAATTATGTGCAATTTCAGCTCTCGAGCCCATCCTTTAGCAATCACCATGGCGATATTTAAAATGTGGTTAGTCAGACAACACTGACGCAGTAGGTGGTAATATGTTTCCTTTCCTTCAGACCATTTTTCTGTTCTCTTGATGTTGAACCTGTTTCTAAACACATACATCATTCCTCCAATCCATGTCATTTGTTTAAATGATTTTTTTTTTTTTTTTTTACTTCAACGCATACACAAATTGGCAAACAGCCACAACCGGATGGCTTTGAATGATCTTTTTTTTCTGTTTGGAGCAAACGTTGAATCCCTAAAGCCCTGCCCAGGGTGTTATTCCTGCGGTTAGGAGATTATATTTTTATTAAGGCCATCTGAAAAAGTCCCAGCTAGCCCCCAGTGTATAACCTACCTGCAACCAGCGAGCAGGATCCTATTCAGAGGACTATATCAGCTCCATCTGTGGCATGTCGACAGGCATCCTCCTACATTCCAGGCCTTTTGTTTGTAGAGGTAGGGGAAGGACATTAATGACTCTTCCATTGACTTAACATCCTTGGAAAGTCCGCCTTGGCCTCACACCTGCTGCCTATACGCTGCTGGAATCTCTGCTCCATCAACGTTGAGGATGTGCAGTCTGGAAATAATGTGGGCCGCTCGGCGAAGGTAGCGCAGCATGTGTTGAGGAAACCGTGAGGAATGTCAACCTGAGCATCACCTCCACATCCACCAGGACAGCCAAGAATGCGGCTATTGTTTAATGAAAAACGACTCCTCGCTGCTGATATTGAGCACCTGTAGACTTAATATACCTTCAAGCTCCACTCTGTTGTTGTTGTCCTCATTATGACTGGAATAAGGAGGCAAAGGTCAGGCATTTCTTGTATGACGACAGAAGAATGATTAATGATTTATTGTTGTCTATTAAAACAATGAAGAACTATGCATTGAGAAGGTTTGCCAAGACAAACATTCAGTCTACATCTGTGACAAGTAATGTCCTGAAAATATAAAGCCTGGTTTTGTGACGATTTGAGAAATAGACAAGAGTAAAGAAACAAAACATAAACATCCCATTCTGACTTGCTTCTGCAAGTCAAATAGAGAAACATTGGAGGCGCCAGCCTCATTTAAAGATTATGTACTTCAGACTTCAACACTGCCAAATTGAACATAAGTTACACTGATTATCAGATAATAGAGACACCATATTACAGCTAGTTTTTTAACAGCTGCTACTGTACATCTGATCATAAGTTACAGATTTATTTTGTCCCGGTGGAAATATTACAGTCAAACCTTAAAGACTCTCCACTGGAGTAATGTGGAGCATCAAATCTGGAACTATCAGCACTTGAATCTGTCAAGAGTTATGTATTAGAAAAAAGCTGGTGTTTGCACCAGCGTTAAAAGGCTGCAAGGCTTTAATGGCAGTAGCAGCTCCACGGACACCTGTTTCTGTGATCTGGAACCAGTTTATGCACTGAGCCCAGATGAACTCATGAGACTCCCTCATGAAGACTCTGACAGCTCTGCAAAGCTAAGAACAAGGTTTATACCATATCTACTACATACATGAGCCTGAGGTAGTTCATTATTTTTCAGATTGTGGATCATTTATTGTATTTGAGTCTTTAACAGGGTAGACAGGCTGTCCCACCACAACAAGCAAGTAACACAGTGAAGGCTCTCACCAGAATTGCCGAAAGGTTAGACATAAAATCAGGAAGTTCTCCATGATGGATCTCAGCAGCTCAGCGGGAAATCAGATGCCCTGCTGCTAATGTGTGTCATGCCTTCCCTTTCTGCCACGACCCCCAAACCCCGAGAGCACCACGCTGCTGTGTTGCGGTGATGACCTGGAGGATCTCAGAGGGGCCTCTGGTAGATTTATTAACACCATGCTTTTGTTTACTCAAAACGTTCTGCTTATTTTTGTTTCGCTGTTAGAGACTCCAGGTTGAGATAATGAATCAACAGACAGGAACAAAGTTATCGATCCAGAGAGAGATCCTCCTCGCTGGCCGGCTGGTTTCACCATTTTGTCACTAATTGTTATGATTTAATTCCTTTCAAAATAATAGTCTTGCACATGACCCTCATTTACTTAACTTGAAATCTACTCGAAAGACTTTAACTCGAAAGTCTGTCACCATAAGTAGATAATATTGTTATTTTTTTTAATCTGTTGGACTTAATTTAGAGGTATTTCTATCCCAAATTCTTTTTAGAAATTATGTCTTAAGCATACTATGTGTTAAATCTAGGGCTGGGCAACGATTTAAATTTTTAATTGCGATTAATTGCATGATTTTCCAGGTTAATCACGATTAATCACATTGTATACGCAAAATCAAATCATGAATTCAAATAGTGTAAAGGTCACTTTTATTTAAATGTTCTGCTGCCATATGAACTAAAGTGCCATAACATTTGTTGTTCAAACACTTTTAACATCAGCACTTGTCAGTAACACATATTTAGTGTAAATCCCATCTTAAAAAATGTAGAATAAAATAAAGCTTATCGCCACTGCCAGGGCATTAATGTCATCCTGTTTTTATAAAAAAAATAAAAAAGTCTACCAACAAAATCCTAGCAATCTAGAGGCCACAATCATAACATTAAAACAGGTAATTTCTGAGGTAACAGAGACTTTTAACGGGGAGTTCAACTTGTCAGTCGTTACAAATAACCTTGTTTCTATTAATTCGTCCCCTGGGAGAACTTTAAAATGAAAACGTCCATGTAAAAGTTTTGTAATTTTATCAATCTGTAATTATCCGTGTATCATTTGTTTTTTTCCATTTTCAATTGTCAATCAAAAGTTTAAAAAAAAATTAAAAAGTGACTTTTTTTTTTGTTTTTTCGTTTTTTAATCTAACACAAAAAAAAACAAAAAAATGCCTGTTATATTATATTTCAATTTTAGAAAACGGGCCACAGGACTGAATTTGTTTTTAATATTTAATTGTCTGGTTTACGTGACCCAGAAATGGCTATGATTCAATATTTTTTCTAGATATTTTAATCTAGAAGTCATATTCTCAAAAATGGGCGTTGTTTTATAATCAAGGAATAGACTTTCTTTTGTCATTACACATCTGTGCCACTAGATGGAGCCGCACTGAAGTAACCAGCTAGAGAACAACAGGACAGTGAACACATGGAGCAGATCTGATGATAAATGGAGGAATGACGCGATCGTCTTGAACAAAGGGGTTTGAAAGTTTTTCTTTTTTTCAGACAGAATAGTTAATATTGCTTTCTGAGTTGCTACCCGAACTGTCAAGTTCACTGATTTTTACCGCTCTCCATGTCTGTTTCAGCTCTGCCGCATGTTTACCTGCCAATTCTTTTCCGGTTCCGCAGCAGCCAGGAACTTTTCAAAACAAAAGCATGTGAGCAACATGCGTTAAACACGCGATAAAATAAATGTCGGCGTTAATAAATTAATGCGTTAATGCGATAATAACGCGTTAACTTGCCCAGCCCTAGTTAAAACGTGATAAACAAAGAAGGAATCGTTTTATGCCACAGATATTATATTGCTGTCTTCTTCAGATTTTAAAGATGTCGATTTAATAAGGTGGTCCTGAAACTTGATGCAATGCAATTTGAGGAAGACTATGCAAACAACAAAACAGAAGCAAAATAATAAGACCTCATCTTTAATAACAATAAGGCTCAAAATATCAAAAAAATAAATGCGTATATCACACTTCAAATGTTTTAAAAGTAACCTATGGCAAGAGATGCTGCAAAACTCCCTGACAGAAGACGACCACTGACTGTGTATGAGGAAGTACACACAAAGTGCAATACTGATGGCTGCAGGGGGCCGACATCTAAACATCCTTGGTTTTGATAGACTCTCATTCAAAATAACTTCATTTACTGAACACTAAATAAATTTTCTCACAAATCATTACACTTAGCATGCCATTACACTTATAAAAGAAATAAAATTCTTCTTATTAACATAAAAAGGTATGTTTTGTTTGTTTGTGCTACTTTAAGATTTGTAACAAAGACAGGGGAAAGGACCGTGCATATGAGCAAACAAAGTTTTAGTCCAAAACATAAAAAGGTTTTGCTCAATTTGACATTTTGCTGAAGTTGTCATGTGTTATCAGAAGACACAGTGCGTCACTTTCCTCATTATTTTACACTTAATTATTCACAGATACCATTGCTGTTGCACTAATGAAATGTATCATGAGGCACAAAACAATCCTTGTCTCTTTCTCTCAAATAATCAGTGTCAGACTGTCAGGGATTGGTAGTTATAAAAGGCTATTTTAAAATTTGTTTGACTGAGCCTGGAAATGGTGGCTGGTTTATAATATTAGATAAGGGTACAGTGAAAGCTAAAGCTAAGTAATACCTCGGCTATAAATAGCATTTACCATCAGAGCTGGGAGAAGAAGGTGTTTGAGCTAATAGACAGACTGGATGGTATGTCGACTGAGGTCAGGCTGTTCGTGCCGAGAGCAGCGGCGTCATTTTTCCATTGGTCGCTGCTGACACCCATAAAAGTCCTGCACATGACAGGGTGCAGCCCCAGGGTCGCATCGCAGAGAGGTTTACTTTTTATTCTCCCTCCAAGAGAGAGACCTTCAGCATTACATAGGCTGAATTTCACATAAAGTCTATTGCTCTCGCAGACTGTTTTGACAAGTTTGGCCAAATAAAAGTGTCTAATTTAACCCCAAGTATTTATTGTTGTAGAGTATATGTCACTCCATATCAGATTTCTAGTTTATGGAACGAATTGAAGCTTTACATCCATGCTAACCATACATTTCCAACAGGTTTCTTTTTTTTTTACTTTATTCTGAAATACATTTTTAAAAAGTGTTGCAAGATCTTACATTAGCATTTCATTAATACATTGATGCGACGTGGCCTCCTCTGCCAAGTTTCTTTCTAGGTTTCCATGTAATTTTCTTTTAATACTGGCAGGTATCAGGGTAAATTCAATTTGGTGTTTTAACAACACACCTTTCCTCTGCTTTCATAAATCTGAATTATGCATTAGAAAAGCAGCTCATTGACTTAAAGTTCCCTGTGACAGCAGCCTTAGTTCTCTTTCTCCATTTGCCAAGGTGCAGCTTAAACCCCAACCAGTGCTTATAATGGGCCAGCTTGACTGGCCAGAGTTGACATGCAGCCGTCCCTTTGTAATGGGGGTCAGAGCCTGCCATGGTGGAGTGGTTTACAAGTGTCAGAGGCGAAGAGGAATTTGTGGAGACAAGGCGAAAGCCCCTGCAACTGAGAGATGTATGCCTTTTTTCAGCTGCTGTCAAGTTCACAGTAGTGCAAAAGCCTTATTCTGAAGGGTCAAGTGGTCAAGTTAGGCACCACACTAATCCTCTCACAAACCTATTATGAGCTCCTGAATGTGAAAACACAAGCTGTGCAATACTTTATGTTGTGACTATAGCTCTGGGTATAATGTGTTTCAGCAACCAGCACTGGTTTTTCATAGTTAGAGGTTCTATATTTAATTCTCTCCTTTTGCTTACGGTTCAGAATACCAACAAAGACAATTTTGCGACACCACCAGCAGGTCAAAGTTTGACTGAACATTTATAATTCCTTCAGGATATACTGCTCTCACTTAGAAAATTGAGAAGAAAAAAAAAAGATTTTCTTCAGATTTTCACATTTTCCTTGAAGTGGAAACACCTGGAAGCATACATAAAGCCACGTGCAGCAAAAACTAGCTGAGGAGAGAGAGAGAGAGAGAGAGAGAGAGAGAGAGAGCGAGAGAGAGAAAGGGGAAACCTCAGATTTTCACTCACCCATCCATCCATCTTCTATACCCACGTCTTCCTGTTCTAGGTCATAGGGCTACTGGAGTGTATCCCAGATGATAGGTGGAGTGCACCCTGAACAGGTAACCAGTTCATCACAGGGCTGCACAAAAGGCAGATGAGACAAAAAAAAACATGCACAATCAAATGCATCTCTATGGTCAATTTAGAATCATCAATTAAACATAACATGTATGTTTTTGGACCGTGGGAGGAAGCTGGAGAACCTAAAGGAGGGTACCTGGAAAAAGAACTTAAGCTGGCACTGAGAGAACAGGCAACCTCCATGCAAAATACCAAACAGCACACATTAGAAATCTGAAGATTAAAAAAAAAAAGAAAAAGAAACATGGAATTTTTCTTTTTCTTTTTCAACAAAATAATGAATAATGTAAATACAATTCCTTTTAGTTAAATAAATCATTACAACTCTCTAGAAGTGTGTGATGGTGCATTTTTCCGAAGAGATTTTAAGATTCTCCTGTATTTTTCTTGTCACTTGTGATTTTGGGCCATTAACACCATCAAGAATGCAAAAAGACATCACAGAAAATTTGGTTTATTCAGAGGAAAAGAAAGGAAAATATAGTGGGTGTGGGTGTACACACTGTATTTAGGTCTTCTGCATTGATTAATCTTGCCCATCATTTGTTGATAGACATGCTGCATAGAGTTGAGTTTTGTGGTTAGCTGTTATTCTCCAAAAACAGTTTGACATCTGTGGGTCAAATGCCAGGAGTCATGGAAGTGAAAAAAAGCAGTAAATTGATGCACCAGAAAACAATGAACTGCAAGACACTGAACAGTGTCTGAGCAATGTTAATCACACTACAAAGTCAGGGGATCGGTGTGTATTGTTTAGTGAATCCTTCACATTATGCACTGTAATTTGATATAGTTTCATCACAGAAAAATTGATTAGTTAGGACTTGCTCATTAGCCCGGACACCATGTGCTTCCACTAATTCCTCATTAGATCTGGTTTCAACCTGTAGTCTCTAATTTATCTTAGCTTTTTTCATGATTAGGGATTTGTGGGAAATATCCAAATCTAATCAAGCTGCTGGAACTAAGCCATGTCTCTTTGGAGTTCAGAGGCATGTGTTGGTGTATGAGACACCAACACATGTATACGGATGGGCATCCGTATACATGAACACAATGGCATTCTTCCAAACACAGTAACATCCTATGTAATTAGAAAATAGCAAATTCCAAAGTGCAATTAATGATAAGTGTTTATAAATATATATGTCGTTAAACAAACAAGCAGACACAATGACAGACTCACTGCCTCACACATACACACACACACAGGATGTCCAAAAACAAGGAAGCTCTGTGTCAATAGGAAACAACACAGCGTTAGTCGAAGTGTGTCCCTTGTCCCTGGAGACACTGTCCATTCGAACCAGGTGCCTTCCTCTGTGTATTTTCCTGTTTACTGATTTGGCCGCCTGCTTGTTTGGGTGCTTTCTTTGGGTCCCTGAAGTGAATATCTTCCTGTGGACCATATAGCTCCGTCTGACTTCAGTTTTTTTCTAGTCACCGGACATCATTAAAAATGCTCAAAATATCAGCCAAAGGAAGTGTGATGGAGTCCAGTGAGCGCTGCATTGTTTTGAAATGATGCTGGTTTAGGCTTTAGCTATTTATGGAGCCACAGCATACCGTCATGCACATGAAGGGCATTCAACTGTAGCAGCACTTACTTTCCTCCTATACCTTCATTGCCAAGAAAAACAATGCCTTTTCCAAGGACTTCCTTTAAGTAAAAATCAATTTCCTCTCTATGGAGTGACTACTTTATCAGTCACTGAAATAATGGAAACATTTTTTTTTTCTACTGTGTGTAATGTGTGTAATTGGCAAAAATAACTAATAGTGGTTACATTTGATTAAAAAAAAAAAACTTTATTGTTTTACATGAAGAAATATATTTTTAAATGCTTTATTTTGTGTTTTATTCTTTTAAAATTAAAATTGACCACCTCAGCACATGACATTCAAGAAGTCAAAGTTATTGCCTCTTCTGCATCGCTTCATTTTGAAGGCCTAAGGTTGCAGGTTTGTGCTTTTTGAAATATCTAAATATATCAGTGTCGCAGAATTAATGGGGAGTGCAATAACTGCAATTGGCTGCCCTTCTCTTTAATGCCACAACAAGTCAACACATGGTTCCATTGTAGGATAGTCAAAGTCGACCTTACAAATCACAGTACATCACAATGTTAAGCTTCTTTTTCAGTCTGCAGCCTGCATTCCTCTTGTCCTACCAGCTGCCACTCAATGCTCCACACTCCGATTAAAGTATATTAACCAGTATTGGGCTAATCTTACAATACCAGAGCTCAGTCTGCAACCCAGTCTGCAATACCACACTAACAGAAGGTAACTTCAGTAGCAAGCCAAAGAATGCAGCTTCAAAACAACCAGCAGCAGCAAAACGCTCTGCACATTAGACACCTAAAAGAAACACTCTAAGAAAACATGCTAAGAAAACAGACCAGCAGTTATGCGTGACAAAATCTGCTGTGGGAGCCCCATAACAGATAAAAAACACAGGCGGTGAAAGCACAGCTGTCTGTGTCAAGGCAAAACAAAAGTTCACTTTACATTATAGGTGCACTTCCTGGGCTTCCCGCTTTGCAAAGTCATCTATTAAATCCTTCAGATTCAGACGGCCGGTCCTCCCTTTGCCCTCTCTGTCTCTTTTAAAGCTTTCACTTTTTGTTTTTGAAAGCCATTACCTGCCATTTTCTGTCCTACACTGTCTGGTGTGGACGTGTTGCAACACAGTGTAACTCTGTCTGTAATTACAATGACCCAGCATTACATGCTGTGTTATTTTTGCTCATAGCTGGGATTGCATATTCTTCCAAAATTATTTTTGTGCTTATTTTCCACGAATAGAGGTTAGAATTGTTGGGGGTTTGTTTTAATAAATGAGAGCAACATTGACTCACTTAAGAAAACTTATCAGAAATATATATCCAAAAGGACCCCTTGCATACAAACCTGTGCTTGTTGTCTGTCATATGTTTTTAACACTGACGGAATTTTTCGAGGGAAGGCAACTTTAAGAAAGTTAAGGTAACACAGCCAGCACAACTGAATGAACATGAATAAAGCAACTGCACAGCAGTAGTTTTCTATGATGACTGCCAAATAACCCAATTTAAAGTTAACCAAGATATTACTCCAGTCCTTTTGACTTTTGTTTGGCAATCAAAAGGCCTCTGTCTCGCAAGCTAAAATCTGATCCCTAAGGATGGATCTAAGCCCACCATACTTTTTGAATCATATGCTAACAAAACCCGACCTCCTGGATCAAAGTTAATATGTCTCTGGCAACTGAAGCAGCGTCCAACATAACCCTCTACATTGTTTTAGTGAAGGACTGATTTCAGCCTGAACTCTCATGAGTTGCTGTTCATGTGTGTTCCAGCTTTGGATTACACTGAATCATCTATATGTCCAGAGAGGTTTCTCAGCCTGATTACTGATGGCCTTCTTGACCTCATCTCTGTGGCTGACGGTATGTGGGTCACTGATTGTTACTTTACATCATGACCTTCGCTTTAATGTGTTATTAGACACAACATAGACCCGAGACCGTACATGCACAATTCTGTCCATGTCTGTTCACACATCCCAAAACTCTGATGCTTTTGTGCCCACCCAAGCCAAAAGCTGTGATAACGAAGGATTAGTCAGCCTTTTGAAGAACTGCTCTGCTGACACCTACCGTATCATATATTCTTCCCAAGCTTTATCAGGCCTTTATCATTGGAAACCCACTACTCTGGCACTCATCTACTGTACTCTCCACTGATATCTGTTCCCTCTCGCCTGCATCAAGCCGGGTTATACCTTCAACAGTTTGGAATTTGACACACTGAGAGACAAATGGAAGTGTAAATTTCACTCGTGGGTATCCAGAGGCCCAGCGTATTGGAATAGGACTCGGTCACTTTAGTATGTGCTTTTGCACATACTATTGTCATCGTGCTCTCTGCCACACATGCCATGGCCTCAACAGGTTGCCCTTAGGTCAGCCAACATTTTTTTAGCCTCAACGAACTGACCTTCATTGTACCCTTGAAAAAAAGACAAGACCCACTTTGGTAGTAGAGTCTTCTATAGAAAAACTACTTGGACTGACCAAGTAGAGTTGTGCTATTTCTTCCCAAAAATCCCTTGTAATGGTACACCGACTTCGGCTTCTGTCAAAGAAAAGTCAGTCTCATTTCCTGAAATCAGCCTTTGAATGTGGGCATGATTATTAGCTAACAAACCCTCAGGCATTTTGTTTTTAACATCAACTAGCCATGAGACTGACTGCAGAGTAAGCCTGGAGGTGAAACAGTGCCTGTGGTCAGTATTCTTTTGATGCTTTATCACTGACATGGAGCTGTGTGTGGCCTTTCGTTTTAAGCTAATCCACACTTGTTTTCGTTTTTTAGAATAATCTCAGGCTAACTGATTGGAGGTGTTTGTGACACACGACAAAACATCTTTAAAAGGATCATGGATTCCTTTGCCAAATACCTTATGAAAGTATGCATCTTCCAGCCAGAAAAGTATTTTCAGCATAGATACACATGTGGACCTATGGACTGTGTAAAAGGCGTACATTGCATGTGAGGGTCTTGTTAAGAAACATAACTCGACCGTGCCACAAAGTTCTGCAAATTGCCTTCACCCTGCTATCTTCTAACCTAAAAGTCGATTATATTATTGAAGTCAGACTTGACGAATTGCAGACTCCATCCATTTGTTCCCCAGAGCCCCACACGCTGCTGTACTGTAAAATATGATACCTCTTCATTAATCCAGCTGATTGGAGCACAGCCCAGTAGGATATATGCAGTTTGAGAGTTGACTGCACAGCTAAAATGAGTGTGGCTGGGAGGGGGTTCACACACACACAGACACATCTGTTTTGTTGTTAAATGCTTGTATATATTAATATACGTGTGTATGTGCATGGCAAGTGAACCACTGGCACCTCTGCACTCAAACCCGCTCACCTCTGCTGTGTGCATATGTGTGTGTGTGTGTGTGTGTGTGTGTGTGTTATTTGAGTGTCAAAGGAGAAATCTTGCATCCATCTCAAGTGACAGCGCTCGACCTTCCAGTAATCCCAGTATTTCTCACTATCTCGCTGCATGTTACCTCACACATACATGCACATGGACAGAAAGCATGTGACCTAGTACTGCATCAAAGCCAGCCAGCTCATTGATCTGCTGTCAAATTGACAGGCAGTCCCACTCCGGACTCTGGCACCAGCTACTGGCCAGATTTGCTGTCATTCAATCTGCATTCTTGCTTTAAAGTTTGAAATCTCGTTATATCAAGTCATCAAGGCTGATTAGAAGGAGAAGTGCAATTTATCTTGAGTCGCCAGAGAAAGGAGGGACTCCCCCATGATTACTATTGTTGTAAGGTACAGTGAAAGTTCAGCACTGGTTTCTTTTCCATGAACTCTGCTTGCAGCTCTGCTTTAGGAACGGTAAAGTTCGTCTCAGGATGGTCCATCAGTTTAGTTCAGATTAACATGTCTCAGTATCGACTTTTAGCTAAAATTCCAAGAGAATGAATTCTAGCAACTTTCTTGATCACTTTACCTTTGCTGTAACAATAAGGCTCATCTTTGGGGTCTGGATTTAAATGTCTTAAAAACCAGCCCTTGAGAGCCAAGTAGTGGGTAGAGAAGGGTGTCTGGAGTTATCTGTGATAGAAGAGCAGTAGTGAGAGTAAATGGAAAGGTTTACAAGGGTGTAGGCAGACTAACCCTTCTCTATGGCTCAGAGATGAAACTACCAGACAGGGGAAAAGGGGAAGGCCAAAGAGGAGATTTCAGGACAGAATGAAAGAGAATATGCAGTTGGTTGTTGTGACAGAAGAAGATATGATAAGTAAGATGGAAACAAATGATCCGCTGTGGCGACCACTAAAGGGAAAAGGAAGATGACATTGGGGTACATTGTGATAATTCCTTCATGTCAACTATAAACCATGTTTATTTTCTGGCTGATCATTCAGCTGATCAGTCTAGTAAACAAATTATTCACATTTTTACTTTGTCGGGTCCTCATATAAATTACCTGAATCCGGATCTTTTTCTTATTTCTTACCACGTGCTTTTTGGTTCCTAAAACAGCCAAACATCAAGTAAGAACAAGACTGAGGTAAAGATTAATAAATAAATAAAACTACAACATGTGAAAACAGAATCACAGGGGAATTGAAGCCAGGCCTGCAAAACTAACATTTTGTGTCATGGCACACTAAAGGACACCTTGTCCTAATTTAGGATGTTTTCTGGCTTTGACAAAACAGTAGTAATTGATACCTGGAGAATGGGAGCAGGCTGCAACAACAATGGTATGAATTAGAGTGAAATTTGGTGCAGACATTCATGTGCGGCTTCACTTTTCATCACCCATTACTTTTCCATTATTTAAAAAAATAACAGAGAAGTGCAAGTTTTCTAGGTGTTTTGTCAAACACCTAGAAAACTAAATAACACTAGATGTCAGCTCCCCACATTTCAGCATCCAAAAGACATGTTTAGAATATTTTCAGCTCTAAGCTGTGGGTTATTTATTTAAAGTAACACCTAAAAAAAAATAAATATCCCATAACTCTGCTGGTAACTGTCGCAAAACAATGAGACTAACATGAACAATAGTGAACTCTGAATAAGAGACACGAGGGAGAAATTTGAAATACGATATGACGTCTGATCCTGATCCACGCCAGAGTGAGATATTTTTAAATCCTAAAAGAAGTTGATATTTTTACTTTTACCTAATAAAAACTGTGGATTAGACAATAAATAACGGCCTTAAAACATGAGTCACAGATGTTTTTGAATTGTAAATTCTCAAGAGCACTACTGCTAAATTTGATGCTCCAGACGATAAGTGAAACAAATACTGACTGGTTTAAAGTTGAATGTTGCAGATGATTCTATCAACTTCTTTACATTTTGTCTTGAATAACAAATGGAACATGCTTACACCTTGGCTGTGTCCAAAACACCCCCCCCAGTCACTATGTAGTCCACTACCTTCCATGGTTGCCATTTTATAGTGGTGTCTGAATATGTAGTAAGAAGTGTTAATCCTGGAACTGAGTTCTAGAGAAATGAAAACAAAATTAAAGCTGCAAGCAGCATTTATCGAGCCCTTGCACCCAGCGCCACGGCCCTCCTAGGTGCCCACTGCCCTCCCAAGCCAGTTGGGAATAAAGACAATACAGAGATAATTTCATTTGGCATTAAATTGGAAGAATAAAAGTTGCTGCCCAGCTGTAATCCAGAGGCATGAAGACAAAAAAAAAAAACAAACAGATATGTAGAGTCAAGTTTTAAGCTGCCACATCACTGCTGTAACTAAAACAGCTTTTTATCACCTCAAACAAATATGGACCCTCACCCGAACCCAAATATGAGGTAGGAGAGATGTGATGTTCAGGCAGATTTACAGAAACTCATCCAACCTTCATCTCCGGCAGATTTGACTATTATAACGCTCTTTGTGTGATTAGACAGCTTCAACTCATGAGAAATGCTGTTGCCAGAGTTCTAACAAGAACCAGAAAAACTGAGCACATTACTGCTGTCATGAGATCTTACGCTGTCTACCAATTATCTGCAGAATATACTTTAAATTTCCATCCCCTCTCAGGCACATTGCATGATTTTGATTGAATTTTCACATTTCTGTCTGGCAGAGCAACCCACTTCGTGTTTCACAGTGAATTATGCAGACACTGTTGGATATCTATACACAAATTTTTTTATGGTCCATGCGGACATTCATCAGTGTGGTCTGTAGGAATCTTAGGTTGATCTGACGAAGCATTGATGAATACACAATATAATGAGACCAAAATCATGTTCCATTTACTATAAGGTGTGCCATGGAGTTCATTTACAATTTTCATAAGCACTTGTTCAGAGTGGAAGCCAAACTTATAAACTCATATTAAGCAGTAAAATCAATAAATATGACCAATCATTTGATGTTTGGTCACTTGCTCCCCATTGGTTCTGCTGTTCGCTGATGCAGATCTGTTAAGATTTTAGCAACTGAGGACTTAAAGGAGCCGTATGTAAGAGATCTAATAAAACGAGTCATAAAATGACCCCGATATGTCAACAGACATTTAAAAATCATGTTTATTTCAAATACTTATGTCACTGACAACAGCACTCAAGCCAGGATATTCCCGTTTAAAAAGAGGAGTTGCAGCCCTCAACTGATGTTGATGTTGTCATTTTTTGTTTTGGCCTGAAGCGCCACCCTCCACCTATCTCCCAATCACCAAGTCAGTAGTGTTTCGGCATCCGGGTTGCCAGCTCGGCTCTAATTATCGCAGCAGCCGCTACGAACGTGTTGGATGAAAAAATGTCTAGCTTTCCAAAACCTAAAAGACCCCGTTATGAATCCGAGTTACGTCGTGACAAGGTCCGAAATAAAGCAAGGATTTGTATAGGAGATGCTTTTGATAGATGGAGACGGCTGAAAGCGTAGAAGAATTTGAAGACAGACGCCAACGTTGCTGATTTTCTCCTGGACAGGTAAGATTCATAGCTAAATGTTTGGCTAACGCTAATTTACTTGGACAAGGTAACAGTGGTATACAGTGGTACCTCTACTTACGAACGCCTCTACATACGAAACTTTCAGGTTACGAAACGCCTCAACGGGAAAATATTTCCTCTTGTTACGAAAGATCAAAGAAAGAAAAGATCTTTCATAAAGCATTAAATATAATTAACAGAAAATAAACTTACTGTGTAGGACTCGTCGCTTGCCATGACAGCCTACGTTCCTGCTGCATTCTGCAGCCGACCTGGCAACCTCTGGTCGGGGAGGAGGGGGAGGGTACACGCCGCTCAACAGTAATTTGAAAGTGACTGCAGTACCAGTTTTGGCCATAATCTTACAAACGGCTCCTTTAACATAATATTAATATAAGCTTTGAAAAAAAAAACGATGATGGTTTCATTTGATGACAGTCATATCATCAAGAGAAAATGTTTTCTTGCACTGGATGGTACAAACAGACCATCGTGGCTTGCTGTAGTTAGTCTGGGGGGAGATGTGAATATAAAGAAAGGAGCTTAGGTTAACCGTGCTAACCGCAGCACTCAGTTTAACTATTTTAGAACACCTGCGCAGTTTGAGGAATTGTTATCGACCTTTCCTGGGGGCACTACTGTAGACATATGGGTGCAATGTCCTGTGAGATGCTGAAAGTAGAAGTAAGGCCTTGGCTAACCATGGTAGCAGAGTGCAGGTAGCGATTTATTTGAAAGTAATTCGCTTTCAGTTTAGTATATAAGTCACTCTTTTCATTCCTGGCAGATGTTTGACAACCGTAGTGTAGTGTAGGCATGCGGAATAACAAGGCTGGAATAAAGAACAAATTGCGATTTACTTTGCAGTGGTAATTATAATCAACTTTATAACAGTACTCGAACGTTCAGTAGCTCGCTTCCGTCTTCCCTCTTCTTCTACCCACAAGTATCTTAACTTGTAACATACAACATTGCCGCCTAGTGGTTCAAATGAGCAATATCAAATGATAGAACACAACACGTAGCATTTTCCCAACTAGACCAAGCTAAATTTATGGCTTCAACAACAGTGTCTTAAACATGCACCCATGAAAAAAAAAGAGTGTTCCCTTGACAAGCAATAGTTTCCATTACCTACCTACAGTTGAGGAATTTTAAAGAATGTGGCTGGAAAATTTGAACTTAAAGAAACCACCCAGAGTTTTGTTTATCTCAGATGCTTATGATGGCAATGCAGTGACAGCTACATAAGAGAGCTCAGAGTTTCTACACAATTTACATGCTGGAGTTGAGGTGATAATCCTAACCCTGCAACTGAAACAGTGGAGCCATCGCAGAAGAGCTGACATAAGTCTTAAATTCTTTGATCATTGAAAAGTTTGGGGGTGTCCTCTGCCGATGGAACTCTTGTGGGTTCCGATGTTGATGAGCCTTCATGAACGAGGTCTGCTTTATGATGTTTAAAATGTATTTGCTTTATGCTGAAAATAAATTCCCAATATAAAACAACAATTGCATGCTGTCATTACAAAATTCAATAAACATTATTATTAAGACTACCAGAACAATCAACATTTACCTTCAACAGTACTGCAGCAGCGTGGCTGCAAGATCTGCCTTGCCCTGCAATACATGAACACTGTGCTGTTTGTTACGGAGCCCTGGAGGTGACATGGAAATTATTTTTATTATCTCGTGCGCACGACTTTTTATCTCGCGCGTATGACTTACTGTATCTCGTGCGCACGACTTTTTATCTCGCGTGTACGACTTATTGTAACTAGCGCGCATTTTCATACACACTTCCACTCAGTCAAAGGCTTGAAAGAAGTGCCCCCGTAGAAGGTAAAATGAAGGCGTTTTTACTTCGGGCAAACCTGGAGGCCACCAGGAATACACTCAACTATGTTCAATTACGACAAGCCAGCTATTACTTTTGCTTAGCTCATTGTAACCTATGATGCTAACTAACATGTTCTTACATTAACTCTGATCAAATTTATCTATTCATTCTCATTTCTGATGTCGATAAGACCCTTTAAATGAGGACTGACAGAGCTCCGATTTAGCACCAGTTGG
The DNA here is from genome assembly GCA_018398805.1 of Hirundichthys speculiger. NCBI lineage: Eukaryota > Metazoa > Chordata > Actinopteri > Beloniformes > Exocoetidae > Hirundichthys > Hirundichthys speculiger. Next base: position 1,350,093 of record JAGFBZ010000849.1, on the reverse strand, counting down.
ATCTTTGACAAGCCTAGCTTGCGTGGCCTCAGAGTCCCCAGGGCTTCATCAGAGCTCTGCAGAGGTCAAATTTAGTCAACCTGAAAGAGTGCAAGTCGAACGGGAGGCTGGTTTGACTGGCCCACCTGTGGATAAAGTCAGTTTCTTCCTGCTGTTTAGCTAAGCTTTGTCCTCGGACCCCCACCCAGGTTAACCCAAGTCACTGTGGTCTGTTAGTCTATTAGTAGCATAATCAAACATGTTATATTCATTCATATAACCATTATGCAGTTTTAAGTCTTTATCCGCCGCTCTGAAATCAGTACAGTGAAAGGTAGCTTAAGTGATGACAGTCACCCATTATCCAAAGCCAGCTGTCACTCAGACCACACCACACCCCTATGTATGCAAAAAGGTTTGTCTTTAATCAATTTTACCTGATGAGGTACATAAAAATTCACCCCAATACAGTTGTCATATGTATGAAATGTGTTAGGAATCTTTTTTGAAAAGAATCTAACTGCGTGTTCTTTGCTGGAAAGGAGAGTCTTGGTCGGTAGTACAAGTACAACACAGATGTTTATTTGCAATGAACGTGATATCGCGGCTCCCTGGTAGAGGCAGTCTCTAACATGAGGAGAGCGAACAAACAAAACAACAGCAATTTATACAGAAATGTGCGCCACTAGTTGGGGAGTAGAGATGCGCGGATGACGTATATTTTAACCCGCAACCGCTTCTTAAAATCTCTATCCGCCCGCTATCCATTTGCAGGAACGTTTTTTCACCAATTTTCAAAACTGAACCAACCCGCCATCCTTTTTAATAATATGTAAAATATTTTTTCTTATTATTATTATTTGAGTGCTTCAACCGCAACCCGCCCGAATTTAATTAAAGTATTATTTTTTGACGAGTCATCCACCCGATATGCGGATTATCCGCTCCGCCCGCGGGTGCGCGGTTCATCTGCGCATCTCTATTGGGGAGAGCCAAGTTTAGACTTGGCTCTCCCATTGGCTGGTCCGGTCCTCTTCTGTCCAATCCACTGCTGGTGTTTTCCAACAAAGAAAGGTGATCACCTTTTCCCACAATCCTATGCTGTTCACCTGGCCAGGTCCTTTGTTCTGTAGCACATGGCTTTCACTGGCTAAAGCTGGGCTAGCTCGCTACATTTCTGATATAAAGTGAAGATAAAACATACATTAAGAATGATCAATACTAGAATATTAATAATACTATTGATGACAGTACTATTACCAATATTTAACTAATGTTTATTTGTGTACAAATGTGACCCTCTAGCTGTACTGCTTCAGGACCTAAAAAGTTAAGAAAATTTTGACCTAACAGTCCCTCCTTTGACACCGTTTAAACGGTGTCAACAAAAATAAGTGAATTTTCTTTTTACCTGAGATAAGTAATCAAAAACCAAAGACTAAGCAGCATAAAACATGGGAATAAGGTGCATGTAAGCCTGTTGTATAAATGAATGCAAATCAACGACATTCCAGCAAACATAACGAATAATAAAAAGTAACATGGTTATAAAATGGATACAACAATATGGTAGGAATAAAATGGCAATGGCACAACGCTAAACAGGAGAATAACTTGAAAATAAAAGTTCAATTCAGTACAATTCAAATATTTGTTTAGCGTGTTACGATGTCTACAGGTATTCTAGGCATGACCCCTGAGCAAATATCATGATTTTAAATCCATACAATGATAATGGCAAGTAAAAAAAAACTCCCATGAGGAAGGAAAAAACTTTACACCAAACAGTGGCAAGAAAAACTCCCCTGCAAAAGGAAGAAACCTTGAGCAGGACCCGGCTCTTATGGGGGGACCTTCCTGCCGAAGGCCAGCCAAACAAAATCAAACAAAATTAAGTTCCACACTAAATAAGCTACAACATAATGGGGAATGATAACACAGCAACCAGAATGCAAATTATTTTAAGCAATGTCTATGTAACTCAATCAAAAATTGGAAGCAGGAATCAGGAGAGGTATGTGGCTTGAAAAGGGGTGATGATGAGCACAATGTTTATGGACAGAATGTGATGCTCATGCTTCCATCATCAATATGGCAGCCTCTGCTTCCTCCTCTGCCAACTGCTGGTCCTCATAGTGCAGCAACGGCATCTGATGGGGAAGAAGAGAGGTTTCTTTTGAGATGGCTGTGACAATGAGGCAGTCAATCAAAGTTCTTCCACAGGGAACCAAACCACAACCACAACAAGTAATGATGGCAGCAAAAGTTATAATGGAGATAGACAAAGAACTGACAAGGGCTCTATACTTCCCAAAGGTTCTTGACAACCAGTCGGCGATGGGGTTTTCAATTCCAGCATCCTCCACCATCTGATTGGCCAGCGTCCGGATTCCCTGTAAAGCCTCAGTAACAGAACCATCAAGTGAGGTATTGTTTGGTATAAATGTGCAACAGGAGGCCCTCCTTGTTCTGCCAGTATCATATTCAGAACCATACGATTGTGCCGTATGAGAGGTTGCAGCGAGTTGTTCGGACAATCCCGCTATGGCCTCAGTATGATTCATCAAAACCTGTAGATTATAGAAAGTATTGTCAAAGTATGTTGGCGATTTTCCATCTTCCTAAGAAAAGAACCCGGAACATCTATCACAACACCAAAATAAGTATGATTAGGATGTTAGAAGGTTAGTGGTGTTAGTTCAGTTAGTATCATTAATCTTTAGGGTGAACCCTGCTGTTGGATCTGTTCCAGTGTTGGTCGAGCTGTGGAACAGACAAGATAGTATAATGGGTATAATGGACCCAATGCAGCCAGATCCATGTCTGCATAACCAGTTCGAGGGTACATAATACCCAACTCTGCCAAGTTTGGTATCATGTATGATGCTCGACGCCTATTTGTTTTGCGGTTCATTGAAATTTCACATATGTATTTCTGGGAAATGCCATTTAATCCGCAAATTCACAGTGCAACCTTTCAAAAACCTATTACAGCCGCCATGTCTGTCCCTTCTGTAGCCTCCAGGGTCAGGCTTGGTGGAGAACATGTACGCATGTCCCGGGAAGTTTGTGGCATGTTCATACGTGTCGCTTGATCAAATCTAAAACAAAGAACAAAATAACGATTACAATACACATAAACAAAACAATTTCTGTGGTATGATCAATACTAGAATATTAATAATACTATTGATGACAGTACTATTACCAATATTTAACTAATGTTTATTTGTGTACAAATGTGACCCTCTAGCTGTACTGATTCAGGACCTAAAAAGTTAAGAAAATTCTGACCTAACAAATGTATGTATAAAAAAGCAAATTTAGTCATGGAGACCAAAATCAGGCTTTAAATAAGTTGGATAACTAAACATGGCCATCAGTGGAGATAGACTGGCCTTTGGAGCCACGAGTTGAGGCTTGACAAACTCAGATTTTCTTCACTTCTTGGACCGTCTCAGACTAGCAAACCAGATGTAGCTCCTGTTTCAGCCTCACACAGCTGCTAGCATGGCTGACAACCATCAGTGTTGTACTCCCGTGAATGTAACAATCACTGCAATGTGTACCTTCATGAACCTGAAAGGAGATTTTGGAGGTGCAGTGAAAATGTCAGCACACTGTTACATAAAATAGACTTTTTAAGAAAACTACTACTCTCTTGCCACTGCAGAAAGGTGCTACTCTCTGGCTGCATATGATTGACTCAGCAGCATCTGTTGTCTTCTGCTTTCTCTACTGCTAAACAGTCTGGTTTCACTTGGGCTTCCAGCTCTGTTTAAGAGTGTTTTGTCAACACATTGAGAGGTTTTCGTCCCAGCCAAAGTATCTCAAATTATGCATTGTATAGTGAAGAAAAAGTAAGGGAAAGCCTATTATATATGAGTGGTGCTGAAATGTCCTAATTTCTTCAAGATGTGGGGATTTTCATGGCTCAGATGAAAAGAAGTTACATTTTTCAAAATGTAGCACAATGTATGTTTGCAATTACTGCTCATCTAATGTAAAATAATCTCAGAAAGATATAATTACCTGTTTAATTCACTGAGTAAAGCCACTGAACACGGTATATAAGGTCAAAGGTTTACCATGGAATGATGCATTGATTATGCTATTAATTATAATGATCATAATGTAGATGTGATGAAAGTGACCTTCCATACATAAGATTTCAGGGTAACTTGCAATTAAAGTATCTTGTTTTCATAGTGACTGTTGCCACAGATTTCTATAAATACTTACCATAAGAATGTGCGGACATGACAAGTATCACAGGAAATTGTCATTCGAGTTTTGACGATGAGAGAAATATGTAAGTCAAGAATCTGTATTCAGGATTTGTATTAACATTAGCTCACATGACAACTTGTAAGTTTAAGAAATTACTCTGCTGCTGCTTTATTCTGCTGCTCTACTAACTTCTTTTTATCTCTTTGCTTCTAGTTTTTTGTTTGGTTTGGCTCACTCCCTGCTCCAGTGAGTATCAATCCCACTATGTGCTGCCTGCTAAGCAGCAGACAAAGTTTCCAACTTGTTACTGAGTATATCTAACAATTTAGCCAACAAAGTCTGCAGCCTGAGCAACCACCCAGATTGGTATTTTCAGTATTAATAAAGATTTGGCATTTCGGAAGTTGCAACTACACATGTTTTGTACACACAGTAGTTTGCAGTGAGATATAAACAAAGTTGGAGGGGTTTCCCAATTCTTTTGGAGATTATTTTTAGTCTACCATTGGTCTTTTGTTTCAAGGAGTGGTTAGGGGTAGGTGTCAGGGAAAGGAATAAACAAAGGGCTGAGGGTTAGAAATGGGATTGCGACTAGGTTTAAGACAGCTGAAGCACTTTTTCTGGTCATTAAAAGTTATATTTTTTGTTTTGTTCTCACTAAACTTTTGACCAGGCTTAAGCACTATCTGGATAGATTTAAGTAAAAAAAATAAAAACTCAGTTTGAGGTTTAAGAAAAGATTGCTGTTGCTTTGCTCCTTCAAAGTATTTGGCGCATTTCAAAGTTTGTTTGCCAGTCAACTGGGAACTTTGCATTCACTTTTTGAACTGGTTACCAGCAACTTTTGAAACATTCTATCAGTTATCTGTTTTAATAAACATTGTATATTGAACAGTGAAGATTGATATAGTTCCTTTGGGCGTTGATGGAGACTGACACAAAGCCAAAAGGAGGGTGAATATTTACAAGTGCTGCTCAAGTGGCCACAAAACCGTGACCTCATCCGTCCATTCATAATAGCTTTTAAACAATCTAGTGAATGGATCCAAGCAGCATTACATCTTTAGTTGCTAACATGAAGGACACAGGACCTTATTAATCATATTGTGTTTGTTGGAATAAAAATTAAAGATACTTCCTTTATGAACAAATACGAAGATGGACAATCTGCAAGAAGTTGTGCAAAAAGATTTCTCATATATCTGTAATCTTGGGAAGTGTTATGCTTTGCAGTCAGCTTCCTCTGACCTTAGTAGTGGTGTAGCAAACAAAGGCAGCTCAAACACTGGAAGTGAATTGGCCCTAACTTGGAGAGTTACTGTTTACTATCTACATAGACCAATGGCTGCAAGTAGGGGACAGTAAACGTGACTGAAGTCAGAAAACTCTCCATCCATATACGTAAGAGGACAAGATTGGTAGCACCTGTTTCTCAAAATCCCTTCAATATCTACCACTCTAATACAAGTCATTGTCCCTCTGTAAGAGTCAGAGGGCTCTGGAGGCTGGTCCCCTACTGTCTGCAGCAACTGAACTGATTTATGTCCAGTTCATACACCAAAGGTTCACAACAACCATTACGGTCACTTTAAAAATATCCCCTGTCCCTCTGAGATCTGGGAGAATGTGCATCACAACCACACTATAGCCCAACAATCCCAGAACAGCAGGGGGAACACCCATGTTGTAGTCCCTCGATTGTTGAAAGCATTCAAATACTGCTGCACAAGTCATTTAATGTAATTGCTGTGGTTTACAGAGGCTTAAAGCAAACAAACCTCCTAATCCCTCTGAGCCAAAACCCAAAAGGATTCCTCAACTGTGCGAGAACACCGATATAAATATCTCATGTTGATTTGGTTGTAATTCTGACTCTTGTTCAGCACAGATGTACCCCTGTTTCATAACCTGTCCTGACAGTGGTTTTCAGACAGCATCCATGTTTGGCCAGAGTACCCTGCCTTCCCCTCTGCCTCAGCTCCTCTGACTCACCCTGAACACTGTTGCCAGGGCTACCATTTATTAATATTGGTCCATAACTTTGAGCCTCGTCTCCAGGCTGCAGCATGGCCGATAGCTGACACTGGCTATGAATCCCCCTGACACAAGCGCACCAACACACACACACACAAAGAGAGAGAATCAGAATCAATGACTTTGTGTCTGGCTGATGCAGATTGTGAATGGGAGGGCAGATAACAGAGCAAGCCTCTTGAAGAACAGGGCGTTCAATGAGGCTGGAGAGAGGACATGGAGTCATGATACTTTGGACAACTGTGCCCCCTTGTGGTCATATTCTCTTATTTCTAATTCCCCTACCTCTGATCTCACACGATGCACTTTTGCTCAATGTACAAAAGGAAAAAAAAGCAACATGATGAGGAATGGATCAAGACTGGCCTGATTGGTATATTGTATTTCAGTAGCTGTTATATCAAGGATATAAACTGGATTTTGATGATGGTTAGTTACTAGAGAACAGAGGTGGCAAAAGTCAGTGCGATAACAGTGAATATGCCAGAATCATTAACAAATCACTAATTATTAAACAATTAATGACCTTTCATTAATGTAAGATTGTCTTACAACCATTTACCCTCTTTCTGATCTGTAAAGAGCATTAAAGTATAATCCTAAATAAATATTCTGCAGTTCAAAAACAAACAAGATGAAAAGTGCTAAGATTCACTTATACTTCCAGTTAATTACATGATATCTCAGGGCTTTATTGATTTTTGTCTGTATTTATTTAATTATATGCCTACATGACTTTCAGAAACCAGGAGTTTTAATCTCTGTGGCATGTTTTTGCTCCAGTATATTGTCCTGAGATGCTCTGCTTCTGAATTAAACTTCTTGGACACTGTCGCCCTCAAGTGGTCATTTCAGTTTACTATCACCTGCTCAAATAAGACCCTTTTAAGTTTTCAGCTTTGAAACTGAACTTAAAAGGGTCTTATTTGAGTTCAGCTTTGAAACTCCAAAAGCCTACAGCATATATCCATGAGGCTGTATTTTTTTTTTTCTACCAGAATACTGCTGAAGACAAGGAGATGGCCAGATTTTGACCTGGCTCTGAATCTTTGGAGGGGAAATAACGAGTCAGTGGAATGTTTCTTAAATACATTCACTTCCTGCTATTTTATCAAAAGTGTTATGTCTTCTGGAATTAAAATTATCATCGAAGACAACGCTTAATTCCTTACAGCACATAAATTCACCATGCCCGGACCTCATCCCTATGAAAAACCTTTGGGCATCATTGAAAGGAAGCTCGAAACAGTTGATGTCACTGCGAATGGCAGTTTTGAAAATTAATACTGACAATCATAGTGTATGTAAAGAAAAAAACAGAAAACAGATAAACTAGCATCAGATTAATAAACAGGCTCCTCAATATTTCAGACAGTATTTTGTTTGTGATCAGCTCTGTTCACTTTTACAAATTTAACTCCACTCTCACAAGCTTCTACTGTGGAAAAAAGACTTGTTTTGAACTGACAAACTGTGAAATTGTATCGTGCTGGTCTATTCTTCCCCTCTTCACCTCTCCACCAGGTTTGTTGGTGTCTCATCTGCTCTTCTCCCTCCTTTTGTTCTTCTTTCTTCAGTGCTGCTCAGCACTGATTTTATCCCAGCCAAATGCTATTTTTTTATTAATGTTGCAGGTGTTAATAGTAATTTTGTTTTACATACACAGCATCTTAAGAAACGATTTAAGCATATCAACATGAGTGCTTTGTAATTATGATGACTTACATACCAATAAATAAAAGGTATGCATCTCAAATACCTTTCTTCATAAATGATTTGCCTTGCAACAAGGACTAGATGCTTGATGAATTGCCCCTTCTTAAACAGCTTAAGGTTGTAGTTTATGAATCCTCTGTAGCAGGAGAGAAAGAGGGAGAGAGAAAGAGAGAAAGTCCTCTTTCTTGTCCTCTAATGCTTCTTACTTTACTCCTCCTTTTTATTTTTGGAAAAGCATCTTAACAACCTAGCTACCACTGAAAGCTAACAATAACAAGTTCTCTTAGTGTGCACTGTTCTGTAGCACAAACTTGTACCAGGTAGTCTGAAGTTGATCTGCCTTCTTGCTGGCCTAATGTATGGTCTTTGGGGGCTCTGATGCATACATTGCAAACAAGCCCTGTAATGGAGTGTTCACCAGTCCAGGACGAGCTTGGTCTTTCACCCCTAACACCAAAGATAAACTCCAATCCCCCTGAGTCCAGGATGTAGCAGGTGGAGAAAATGAATGAATAAATGGATTGATAATGCAAGCACCACATAGGTAAATTAGTAACATGCATCAACTCAGGCTCCACACACAATCCCATTTGCATTCAGTGAGGGCAAACCTGAACAGAAATACCAAAATGACAACTGTAACAGAGAACAGAGCGAAAGCAGTATCCCTGGTACCTCAGCAGAGGGCGGTAGGAGTCATCTTGATCATAAGTAACAAAGTGTAGTTTTAGTCAGTTAATCCTCAAAGAAAACTTGAAATGCTTTCTTACCGATAAAACACCTGGGTTTTGGCTTGCCTAGCCTCCAAACTAATCTATCCCCATTTGTTAGGCACACAGGGGTGATGAACACAACCAAACCTCTCGCCATGCAATCAGAGCCTACAGGTGGAAACTGAGATATCAGAAGGCGTGGGGGAGAGATGAGTACCTCTTCCTACTTAAATAAATCAGTGAATGAGATGGAGAAGTTGAAATAAACCATGGAGAGGGGTGAGAGTGAGCGAAAAATACTACTTGAGATGTCACCCTGAAGCGAGTTCCCAAAGGGTCACCTCATTTTTCATGGACAGCACATTTTCACCAAACGCAAAACACACTGAATATGATGGATAGCAGACATATTCATCACAGCCAAAGGCCGAATCATTCTGGTAGAAGCCACTGAAATCCACACATGTTCTCTGAAACATTCAGAGTGCCATGGACCTTCAAAGGTAAAGTCCACCATTAAAGCTTCAATCTTAAACCTTAAAGCACTGTTTGTGTAACCACTTCCTTGTGTACCTGTATTTTATCTCCATGTGTTGTCAAGTAATTTTACAAACATAACAAGCTTTATGGCCTGTTGTGGGTTTTATTGTCCTGCATGCAGTGTTCAACATCCGTGCGCAATGGGATGCATGCACTCGGTCGTGATGGTGACCAAACATTAACAGCTGCAACGCAGAATGTTTTGATCTAAGATTTAAACTGTAAAAGTGCTTTTTTTAAAAGTATTGTTGTAATGAGCATAGCAACAAAAACAAAGCAAAAGAGGGAATCGAAGGCACAGATGAATGAAGAAGTGCTGTGGGTATGTGTGTTTGTTAAAGAGTGACTGTGGCTTGTTGTCCAAAACACGTTTTAGTCATAAACAAGACCACAAAGGTCCTATATAAATACAGTGCATTTACCGTTTGCCTTGTGTTATATTTGTATGTCTTCATTTGGTTTTTTAATAAGTGTTCCACAACTAAAAAGAGAATCAGGGTTCAACAATATATGAAGCAGGTATTTATTTATGCACTTCCCTGTTTCAGAAATACATCACCTTTGACAGTTTCGGTACTGCAGTTCACCCTGTGAGGATCATAAATATATGTACCATTCTGACACACTTGGGTAGCTTTTAGATATTATTTATTACAATATTGCAGGTGGGAAGTACAGCAACAGACAACAACTTCTTGCAAATGTGTTGCAGTTGCATGGTTGGTTTGCTCTGTTCAGCATAATATATTCAGGTTGTTCCTTTAAGACATCCCTCTCTTTTATAACTAGTTTAAAAGTTCCTACACGTATGATTACAGGCAGCAACACAAACAAGCCCACAGCGACTCAGACATGCTTCTAACTGTAAAGTAGTCTTGACCATTGCTTCTTTATACCTTAGATCATAATTCATGTGGCCACATGATGGTTCTGGCTTTGCTTATAAACCCTTTACTGAGTAGGAGCTTGATCTGCACTTGATCACATCCCATTGTTCTGTTCAGGCATGCAGAGGCACATCCTCAGCTGTTCATATCCAACCCTTTCAAATGCAATGGGCCCATCTGTCATGTTCAGCAGTACAATAGTGGATAAGATTTGCACTGGAGTGTGGATGTTTCACATTTGCCCCTTCCAACACAACAAAACCTCTGAAAGGGATGAAATCAGCTTTTGGACTTTTCACTTCCTGCATACCTGCTGTACATAGTTCTTAGTATGTGCCTACATTTTTTTCTTTATCTTATTAGAATCAAACAATAAGTGCTTTCTTCAATAAAATCTAATAAATTGAATCAAGTCTAATTTAAGGGGATAAAAAGCCTTACATATCTAAAATCCTGTGTTTTGTCCTCTGTGCCTTGCACATTAGTTATATTCTGCTGTTTTGGAGTGTTTTCATGTCCTGTTCCCAAAACGAGATAATAAAATGACCGGGTCAGATGATGTCTAAAAATACTGTTGTAAGCAGTAACAAAGCTGCTGAGAGGTTGATACTTGAAAATGTTGCTTATAATGTTGCATTATTGGGGCTAAAATGCCATGCGGATGCTTGAATCATGTGGAGCTGGTAGAGAGCAAACTCTTGTCCTTCTGGAGGAATATACAAGGTGAATATATAGGTTTGTGTTTTCATTCAGAAGACAAACACTTTCTTTTGAAATGTTAAGCAAATCTCTTCAGATCGACTGACAAAACAGGAAAACTTTAAATCAGACCTTTTATGACATACCTAATCAGCTTTATCTTTTCCCTTTTATATTCTCTGACATGAAGACTTAGAAACATCTGTGACACAGCTCTGTGATCACTGTTTATTATTACCCATGTTACACCACGGTTTGTGTCCTGTTTCAACAAGCTGTAATCTAAAGGCCTGACAGGTTTTGAAGTCATGTTCAAAGCTAGTGAATCCCAGTGCGCCATAAAGGTTTTACCTCATAAAAATGCACTGATATCAGGTAAATTCAGTCAGCTAATTACACGTGGTACAGCATGTCCTGGTGCCAGTGCTGCACATTAATAAACCAGTGATACCAGGCTGCTCTGAGGCTGTGTCGAGGTTTCATAGTAGCTGTTTATCAGTGCTGCTATAAGTAACTAGAAAAACCTTAAAAAATTGAAAATATCTAAAAAAAAAAAAAAAAAAAAAAGTTTTCTTTTTCTTATGTGAGTTTTATGGCTTGGGTTTGGGCTGAAGCACATGCTTCTGACCATTCCTCATCTGCTATATTATCCTGCAAGTCCATCCTCCATGTCTGTAACATTGTATGTAATGATTCTGTATATTAACTTGTGAAGAGATTATACAATAATGAAACTTGCCCCCTAGAGTGTAAAATTTTCAGCGTGATATCTCATCTATAGTAGATAGACGGGGAAGAATCAAACTATTAGTTTGGACGGGATAAAACTTCTCAACTGCAAATATTTAAAGAAATGTTTTGGAGAAAGTCCATATCTGTGCTTGAGTTCTTCAGATGACATGAGAACAAACTTGTCATTTTAGAGGTCAGATATCTTAACTATACTTTTAGACCCATGAGTTTTAAACCCTGAGTCTGCCTTACCAGGATGGAATTAACAAGACTCTTATTTACAATCCACTGACGAGCTTCTCTGTAGACGTTTCATACACCTGAAAGTCGTCTGTGTAGTTTCACATTGGGTTTTTTCCTACAGCCTGCAACAGATCATTCTATCTAAACTGTATTTTCATTCATTTACTGTCCATATACAGTGGAGGAAAAAGGTATTTGATCCCCCGCTGATTTTGGCAGTTGTCATACTAAGAAATAAATGAACAGTCTCAGACTTCTATGGCAGCTTTATTTTAACAGTTATAGAAACAAAAAAAAAATTTTGAGAAAATTACATGAAATGAAAAATAAAAATCAATTTGCAAGTCATTGAAGGAAATAAGTATTTGATCCCCTGGCAAAATATGATTTAATACTTGGTGGCAAAACCCTTGTTGGCAAGCACAGCTGTCAGACGTTTCTTGTAGTTGCGTACTAGGTTTGCACACACATTAGGAGTAATTTTTATCCACTCCTCTCTGCAGATCATCTCCAAATCCTGAAGATTTTGAGGCTCCTTAATTGCACCATCAGTTGTCACCTTCTCATCCAGCTTCTTACTTATGGTTTTGTAGCCCATTCCAGCCTTGTGGAGTTCAACAACTTTGTCCCTGACATCTTTTGACAGCTCTTTAGTCTTGCCCATGGTGGAGATGGTGGAGTATTACTGAGTCTGTGGGCAGATGGATTTTTATACAGGTGACTATTTGGAACAGGTGTCTCTCATGCAGGTAATTACTTCAGTGAGATTAGGAGTATGCCAGTTGGTCTGTGGGAACCAACACTGGTCAAGGTTGGTCGGGGATCAAATACTTATTTCCCTCAATGACTTACAAATTAATATTTATTTTTCATTTCATGTAATTTTCTCACATTTTTTTTCAATATTCTTTCTATAACTGTTAAAATAAAGCTGCCATAAAAATCTGAGACTGTTAATTTATTTCTTAGTATGAAAACTGCCAAAATCAGCGGGGGATCAAATACTTATTTCCTCCACTGTATGATTTTTATTTTCATTGTTCATATACTGTACAGCTCTTGCACATATTTCAGTTTATTATACATTAATTATAGATTTCAAAGTTTTATGTTATGTTTTCTGTTTTTAAGACAGGCTTGCAGTCTTCTGTTGTCAGCAGTTGCTGGTAGGATTTAGAGATTAAGAAATTCACTGTACTGTGAAACCGTTTCCTGTTCATGTAAGACCAGGGGTGTCAGACTCTGTTTCATCCTGGGCCCCCGAAGCATTATGGTTCCCAGCAAAGGGTTTATTATATAGTGGCTGAAAGGCTATAAAAATATAGCTACTTTCTAAAATTTTTTTTTTTTTATTATAAATGTCTCTGCATTTAACCATTAATAAAAGACACACCTTCATGACTTTACCAGTGATGTCACAGACAAATCTGCCTTCAAACCACTAAGTCAGTTTTGTCTGTGCTTTCATCTTGAACTAGTAAAAATACTAAAACACTACGTAACCCTACTTGCTTCCAAAATTAGTTGTGGTCACATTTCCCAATACTTCCCAGACTCCATTAGGCTTTATTGTGACTGTAGCTGTATTGTTATTCTTTTTCATTATTCTCTTATATTTTATTTCTTTTATTGTGCTTTTCTTTGGTGGCTAATGTTAGCATGCTTAGCTCTTTACTTGGTGTCAGCAATGTAATTTAAGTGCTGCCATTGTCCAAAAGAAAACATAGCGGTTGTCTTCGAACCATATTTTTTTATTTTGTTTTTTTACTTAAAATATCCTTACCCCTTTCTTTGACATTTTTGCTCCAAACCCATCACATACCCAGCTGAAATTTGTATTTTTTACTGAAAACTAAGGTCCACTGGTTTCAAATTGGCCCCATGTGAACTGACCACTTGAGTTTACCAGTGTGGCTGGCCTAAGTGGGGACCCAGACATCTATGCATGCCCATTCATCCCCATGCACCTGAGCACAACCATTGCAAGCTCGTAGACAATCTCATATGGGACACCATTTTTCAGCCCATTTACGCACTATGTGGACAGAAATAGTCGGACACCTGACCATTACACCAACAGGGACTGTAATGACATTTTGGAAGTCTTTCCATAAGCCTGTGGAGTGCTTCTGTGGGAGTTTTTGTTCATTCATTCTGTAGAGCATTTATGATGTCAGGCACTAATGTTAGACAAAAAGGCTTGGCTCACAGTCTCCATTCCATTTTATCCCAAAGGTGCTTGATTTGATAGGAGGCAGGGCTCTGTGTGGGCCAGTCAAGCTCTTCCATACCAAACTCATCAAATCATGTCTTTATAGTCCTTCCTTTGTGCTCTGAGGCACAAATAGAAAAGGAATAGAAAAAGACATTCCACCAAACTGCTTTCAACTTGAAAGCAGTTTGGTGGAAGCATTAAGCATTAAGAAGCATTAAGACCGCCCTTTACTGGACATGAGGTGCTAAGCCCAAATCCTGAAAAGCAGCCTGATACTATCATCCCTGCTTCACCTAACTTTATAGCTGACACCATGCAGTCAGGCAGGTAATATTCTTCTGGTATCAGCCAAAGCCAGACTTCTCTATTTGACTGCCAAACAGAGAAGCGCTCCACGGAACACGTAGTGCGATGTCGGTGTGCTTCACAAGACTCCATCCTACTTCATGGCCGAGAGGCTGCCGTTCCTAAATTCTTCCACCGTCTAATATCACTTACAGTTGACCGTGGAATATCAAGTAGGGATGAAATTTCACAAACTGAAGAGGTGTTATCTATTTCACAGTACAACGCTTGAAGTCACTGAACTCTTCAAAATGATCCGTTTTGTATCACAAATGTGCAACAAGTTTGAGGGAAAAAAAACACCCAAAATCAATAATTTACTGGTGTGGCCAAGTGCTTTTTTCCTAAGAGCATAGTGCGAATTACGGGGGGGTTTGGGGGGGTGTAACCCCCCCAATTACAACTTCGACCCCCCTGAAGAAGGGACAAATTATCATTTTTGTCATCTTCGACCCCCCTAAAGAAGGGACAAATTGTCATTTTTGTCATCTCTAGAAAATGTTGACCCCCCCAATTGTCATTGTATAATTCGCACTCTGCCTAAGAGTGCATCTCAGATAGGCCGAATATTTGCCAGGGAAATATAATCTTGTTATAGGAAATGGCTTAATTTGAGATAACAAAATCAAGATGTAGTGGTTGGACAACTTGTGCTGTAGTGTCAATGAAACCGTGGAAAAATGGTTTTCCTGTGGATTTGCACGGTCTTGTGGGTCAGATAAAATGAGGCAGCAGGCCAGAATCAGCCTGCTGGCCTGATGTGGGGTGACGTAGTTATTTGTCATCTTGATGACACTTGAAATATTTTACACTTAAGTATTAATGTAAAATAAATGTAAAACCAATTCTGACATTGTTGCCATACACCTCCACATAAACTACATTGTACTTGGCTTTTCTGAACCAAATAAAATTCAGTCTGTTAACTGTGGGACTTTTGTCACTCTTATACACAATCTGTTTCTTCCTTTTTCCAGCCTCATTTCTGTTAACCATCCGCTGAATGTTGTTGGATTATAACTCAACAGCTATGATAATTATCTTCTAACATATATAATAATATGATTTTGTATTTGTCTTCGTTGCATTGAACTAAAATGTGTTAAAAAAAAAATAAGACTGAAGAAATATGTATGTTTCCAGTGTAATAAATCTCCTGGTTACACACTCACCCTCTGTGATTCTTCTCCTTCCTCTTTCTCTTTTTAATCAAGTGTTATTACACATTTGGCATGAATTCAGTTCTCTAAAAAATACATGTAGCAGGATGACCGGTGACGGAGCAGACAAGAGTCGAGTTTCCCAATAAAAAGCTTTTCTTTTTATTTTTTCTATTGTCTTAAAAACGCAAAAAATTTACAGAGTCCCACACAAAACAATGATGGGCACAAAAATGAAAACAAAATAGGCCAGAGTGCCGGACTAAATCTATCAATAAGATTCTGGTTCACTACAAGCACAACCTTCTCCTACGACGCTTCCCCCGAACTGAGGGTGTGAGCCATTTTTAAAGTCCCAGCCCCTCCCACAGGTAAGCCCCATTCACAAAATAAATCAATCAACTAAATAACAAAACATAAGCAGAAAATAACACCCCAAAATAAATGCAAACAAAATACCTAAACACCCAAAATTATTTCCTTTAACCAAAACCTTTTCAATGCATAATAAAACACAATGCAAAAATTCCAGACAAAACACCCCTGTTAAAAATGGTCTGCCCCACTACCCCACTATATATTCCCAGTGAACCATTCCCCCGGTTTGAACCAAACAAAGAAGTGCTGCATGTCAGTGAGTGAGTTTGACTGTAGGGAAATGTTTTAACCAAATACACCTCAATGATTTTAAATATCCAGTTTGTATGTGGTGATTGTTTAACCTTAAAGATTGCTAAAACTGATGGAGTATGATAAGTAGGGGTGTAACGGTACATGTATTTGTATTGAACTGTTTCGGTACGGGTAGGTCGGTTCGGGACGGGGGCGTACCGAACGAGTTTCCACACGGACATATTAAGTAGAGGACCGCACGTTGTGGAGCAGAGCGCTGCAGCCGCACATGCGCAGTTGTGCGCACACCCAGTGTTGCCATCTTAGCGACTTTGTCGCTATATCTAGCGACTTTCCAGACCCCCCTAGCGACTTAATTTGTAAAAAGCGACTAGCGACAAATCTAGCTACTTTTTTTTTTGGTGATTTTAAGACTCACGCGCACTCAAACCGCTAGGTTTGAAGCCATCACTTGGCTGCTGTCTGCCTCGCGAGCCGCGCTTCTCGCTCTCTCTCCCTCTCTCTCTGCCGGGCTCAGTGCACAGCCAGCGCGAGTTTCTGTGTGCGGACTGGGCGCGTGTCACCACATACACAGGCGAGGCGACGCGCGTGCACACAAACACCCTAATCAGTGGTAGAGAAGCTGGCTTCAAACACATGATAAAGGTAATTGAGCCCGGATATCAATTACCTTCTCATCCATATTTTAGCCAGAAAATCATACCCGGACTTTATGAAAGAATAAAAAGATTCGTTTTTAAAGAAACACCCTGAGCCTTATTCATGTTATTTAATCTGACTAACAACTTGAAACTGTTCAGTGTTGCAACTGTTCAATTTTGCACATCAGATGGATTTTTTTTTTAAGGAAAAGTCTGAGCCAATGTTATTTTTATTTTGTTTTTCAAAATATCTACATTTTAGAATATTGTATTTATATTTTTGAGCAGAATTCTAGCTTTGTATAGGCTAATGTTCCTATTGTTAAAAAGCACAAAAGTGTTATATAAACAACTAGCACATTTATATTTTGCATTTATGTTTCTTACTGTACCGTAAAATGAACCGAACCGTGACCTCAAAACCGAGGTACGTACCGAACCGAGAGTTTTGTGTACCGTTACATCCCAATGATAAGTGTGTAATGATGAAAAGCGTGTTTTGAAACAGGGTAGAAATAAAATATTGCAACATCCGAAATGCTGGTAGGCCTTTCCCTGCACTCTTAGTTACAATGCTGCGTTATGACTGCCTGTACACCGCTGCGTAAGCGTCACAGCTCCGTCTGTGACAATACACACAAAGAACAAATCCTTTCAAGACAAATCTCACCAGATTGTCAAGGAGCTGCCAATTTAGATTTCCAGACAGAGATATTGATGCATGCATTAGATGCATTATTGGGGATCGGGACAGCTTTATCCATCATGTTTATGCCATACTGCTCCTTTTAATGCAGAGTGGTATCTCTCACATGTAATATTCACATAAATAATGCACTGAAACCACTGAGTCAGATGGAGGTATTAAAAACAGGTGCTGGGTCATTGTGGCTTGACACATGTTGTGGGTCAGGAAGCCAAGAATTGCTGCTGAGCCCTAAAATCCACTTCCAAATCCGCTGCATGATTCCTATCAGGGACGGCCGCACAGAGAGGAGATAGTCAGTTGTGGCAGAGGAGGAGGAGCAGAAAGAGGAGGAGGAGAGGGACAGTGTTACGAGTAGTTACAAGCACCCACTCATACTTTCTCACAAGAAGAAGCCCTGGCAAGCTTCCTCACATAGCCTTGCACGCTCATCAGATCACCAACCAGTCTGAGACCGGATCTGTTTATAGCTGGCGAATGATGGCTCCCTGTGCATGGCTGTTGGCTCTGTCTGTGGCAGCAGTGACAGGTAAAGACTTCCTCCTCATGTGCATTGATCTGTGTTTGCTCTCTCTATTGAGTGACTAAGAAGATCAATATTTCTATTTATTTATGATAATTACAAAAGTGCAAGTGTGAAGTGGTGTCCAGTCAAAAAGCAGGACATGATGTGGCCGGTCTTATGATACTGTGGAACTTGTCTTGATTGTGTTTTGATTGCATCTCAGTATCACTCCATCTGCTTTTTCCATGTTTTCAGGATTTCTTTGCAGAACAAAATGACTCAGAGGGAGATAAAAGTTCTATTCATATCCTAAACTGCATTTTTTTCATGCCCGCCAGATCAGCTATGGACATGGACTTGAATGAATTACACAATTTTGATAATTCTCATTTCTTCTCGAGCATTTCTCTGAGTTTGACATTTGCCCTCATACATTCTGAGCTTTGCGTGTCAATGAGTACACACATTGGTCTGACATCTACAGAAAAATACAGGATAAGTTAGCCAAAAAAAAAATTGTTAATGTGCTCAAAGTTCAGGAACTCATTATGTCACTTTCCAGGTATTTTAGCACCGTTTCCATCTGCTTTTAGGGAACATTGTTTGTGCTGGTGCATTCGAGCGGACTGAGAGGAACTGCTCTGCAATTCCACCGGTAAGAAGTTGTGAGTGCAACATGCTTCATCGTCTCACAACTTTTTTTTTTTTATAAAATCACAGCAATTAAATCCTAACTTTGACCTCAAAGGGGTCACATACTGCTTTCCTGTTATAAAACATGAATGTTTTACAGTTAATGATTATAGAAAGAGATAACAAAGGAGATGAATCAGCAGCTTCTCTGGTTTTAATTGAATGAAGAGCTTTCCCTTTATGTGTGTGTGTGTGGGTGTGTGTGTGTGTGTGTGTGTGTGTGTGTGTGTGTCATGTCTCTCTCTGTCTGCATGTTGCAGTTCTTGCCCAGTACAGCAGTAGTCACCACAGTCCAGCTGCAGGAGCTACGACAGCAGATGCTTTCTTCAAATATCTCTGCCTATATTGTCCCTGGCACTGATGCTCACCTGGTACAACACAGTCCAATATAATTCACTAATCTGGATTTAGGGCTTGTAAATTTTTGTGTCCAGTTTTAATCTTCTGTGTTTCCCTGACAGAGTGAGTACATTGCCGCTCGTGATGCCAGGATGGCCTTCATGACTGGTTTTACGGGCTCCGCAGGTACAATTGTCTCCTCCTCCTCCTCCTCCTCCACTTCATGACTCAATTCCCCACATCTGAGTGCTGTGGTCACACAGCTCGTCTGCTTTCATCCCACATCCTCACCGGCTCCACATTCATTTGTTTTCTTCGCTTTCTCTCACTGCATCATTGCATCTTCTAATTCCTTCAGCTCGAGCCACAGATCGAGAGGTTTTTAGCGGTGAACAGAATGAATAATCACTCATTCCTCTGTCCTCAGCTGTTCTAGATAATCTTATGACAAAAGGTGTGATTTTCCGAGCTGCTTTAGAGAATCGTACATTTGAACTATAACATTCAGATGTCGAGGTGCAACAATGGAATAATAAAAACTCTCTGAAAAAAAAAAAAACAACGAGCAAACTTATGTTTCACTGTTTCACCCTCCCATTCCTTCCTGCCATGCTCACATTTGTCAGCCTAAGCTTTCTGGTCATATCTTGAAAGTCACCTCTGACATTTACAGTCATTGGCGTTCACTGTCAGAGCTGACCACTTCACAGCACAGTTGTTGCCCTGCTTCTCCCCAGGCACTGCCATCGTAACTCAGACCAAGGCCACTCTGTGGACAGACAGCCGCTACTGGGTTCAAGCTGAGAGACAGCTGGACTGTAACTGGGAGCTGGAAAAAGATGGTAGGGGTGATTACATTGTGCATTCTTGTTATGACAACGCAGCACACATGGATTCCAGTTAAATATTTGAGGGTTGTTGGGTTTTTTTTCTGTTTTTATAAATAGCCTGTCAAATGCTGCACATGCTATTACAGGGGGTTTTTTTTATATAGTAAAAATAGCTCACAAACAAAGCCACAGCTTGTTTTCTTCTGCAAAAACAATTTTAACACTATATGCACTACATGGTCATGAATATTTTTCCTCGATGCTTATTGTTTGTCAAGGATTCCATCAACACTGTTTGGCTGCTTTATGCGTTTCGTGAGTCATTTGTCTGTATGTAATGGGGTCATACTTGTGATTTTTTTTTTTTTCATGTAGAGAAATGTTATGCAAAAAAGAACAAAATGAACAAAACATAATTCTAAAAACAGATTTTGTCTGTGTTGCCTAAGCCTGGCAATGACAAAAAAACAGAAAAATGAGCCACGCTGTGGCATCTAATCAAAGCTTCCTTCATGTCCACTCGAGTCGCACGTTTATCCATCAAATGCTGAAACTACTCACAAGAAGTTCTAATATTAAATAATGAACTCAGTCCCTAACAAAATCTAAAAACCACATTGAAAAGTCATCAAATTTTATCAAATTTCTAAACATGAACAGATAGCTAAGCATGATATTATTCAAAGACAGACTTGGTTGGTTATTTGTTTGTTTCCTCTTAATCTTTAAGGAAAATACAACACAACGACAATCCTTCTTCCGTTCTTCAGTGCATTGAGCCGCTTATATTTGCAGTCTCCTTCTATGATCCAGTTTGTGAACATAGCTGTGGATAGAAACAAAGATCAACCAATAAACAGTCTTGCCTTTGTCTCAACTGCGCTACTGCAGATGTGGCAGCCGTGTGCCTGTTAATCTCATGTTCCATGACCCCAAGATACTTTAACTCCTCCACTTGAAGCAGTGCCTCCTCTCGACCCAGAGAGGGTATTCCACCTTTCACTGAACTGACTGAGTACCGTGGTCTCATATTTGGAGGTACTGATTCTCATCCCTTCATGCTCAGCTGTGAACCGCTCCAGTGAAAGATAAAGGTACCCATCCGATGATCCCAACAGGACCACATCACTAGACACCCTCCGCTCCTTAGCTGCACCTGGACGTTTTGTCCATAACAGTTATGAACAGAATCGCTGGCAAAAAGCAGCCCTGATGGAGACTTACTGCCACCAATGTGGATCAAGCTCTTGCTCTATCTGTACAGGAACTGGAGAGACTGTAGCAACGGACCCAACACCCCCAAAGTACTTCCCACAGAATACCGCTGGGGGACAGTCAAATATCTTCTCTAATGCTACAAATCACAAATGGGAAAACTCCCATGCCCCCTCCGGCTCTGGTGTGATTACTCTGTAGTTGGAACAAAGCCTCCAGTCCCCCTTCTTAAGAAGTGGAACCACCACCCCAGTCTGCCAATCCAGAGGGAAAAAAAAAAACTATCCAAACCCCACTGTATAACTCAAAGAGTTCTGCTAAATTTTACAGACACTAACATTTTCTAACAGCTGAACTTAAGCTCAATTTCCTGCTCTCAGCTCAAGCATGCAGCAGTCTCCAACCCAAAGCTGCACTCTAAAAAGCAGTGCACAGTACAACATCTTGTTAAAATACAAAGGACCCCTTAAAAGTTGTTATACTATCATATTCATCACTGTTATTTCACAAACTGTCTTACTATCATATTTTATGTTATACTATCATATTCTAACAAGGCATGTTATATTTACTGATAACTCAATAAAACGTATTTATTGAATGTTAAAAGCAGGAAGGAAAACAGGAAAGGGTGCAAAGCTAATGTAGAAGTGCCAGAGATAAGACATAAAAATGGCTGGAAATGGCTATTTGATTTCCACTTTGAAAAATGACTGTGGTAATTGATAAAAATAGGTTTACATCTGGTTTAATATTCATTTTATCTTTCATAGGCTTTTAGAAGACATTTGATAAATGTTGACATTTAACCCAGAATATGAAACTCTTTATAACCAACCCATGATCCTCACAGAGTCATGGACTCACAGATCATCACCTCTATCACCTATCACCTATCTCTAAGTGCCTAAAACTAGATTGATTGATTTGATCTGGGCTAAGACACCAATACTCTTCATTGTGAGAGTTGACTACTGAAACTGTATCTTTCTATATGCTGTTTCATGATCATCATATTTATAGAAACTGTAAAATCCATTACATTTCTGTGTGGTATTCTCTTGCAAAACAGCTTTTGTATGACAAATCTGAAAATACTGCTTTTGTCATGCCCTCTGGAGTCAAAGATAACTGTCTTGTGTGATGCTTTAGCATCCATCAGCAGTATGGCACAGTGGCTCATCTCTGAAGTGTCGCCAGGCGGGGAGATCGGCTTTGATCCCTTCCTCTTCTCCCTCGGTGAGTCTCAGTTCTCAGCCTCACCTCACAGTTCAGCTTAACATCAATAAATCGCTTGCCCAAGTAAATGGAATATAATTGATGGAGCCACCAGATGCCTTGCAGACTATTTTCTTGTGATTGATTGAGTTCTGTGTGTGTAATCGTCTGCAATTTCCTCCATTAGAGATGCAGGATGACTACGCCATTAATCTGGAGTCCAGCAATCGCGGCCTCAAGTCCATCCCTGATAACCTGGTCGATCAAGTGTGGAAGGACCGACCGCACCTGCCGCACGACAACCTGACCCGCCTGCCTGACAGAGTCATACGTAGGTTGCTTTATATTTCTGTGTGCGCTGTACTAACACGAACACACACTGCAGTCCGCCAGTCTGGCTATGCGGTTCCATTATCTTTGTGCTGATAAATACCTGCAAACTGGACAGAAAGCAATAAGAAGATCAGCAAACACAGCCATAAACAGCCTGTTCATGTCTTTACAGCCGGCTGGCAGATTAAATACTAACTTAAAAGGACTGGGGAAGCCTCCAGAGCAGGAAGATGCGTGGATGCTTTTGGGGGCATCATTAGACTTTACGACTGGAGAGCAAAAAAATGGAACAAATAGGGAGTGCCATAAAACTAATGATGTGTGAGTACATTTGACCACAATCTGCAAAAATCATTCAGGAGGGAGCTTTAAATGAGTCGTACATAAATGCTGATTCATAGTTTGTTCTTGGCTGTCTATCTGGATAGACTCCATAAATTTATGAAAAGTCACAGAAATGTCAAAGAAAAGAGCAATGTTACCACAAAAGCACTGTTTGTGCAATGAGGGATGAAAACCCTTTGCAAGCAAGAATGATAATTGCATTGGTTAAGCTGCAGTAATCAATGTTTTTATGACGCTCACATTATAGGCGTGCTGCTCAAAGCAATCTGCAGTTTCCAAAAGGCTATGTGTTATTTTTCTTCATTCCTACTACTCCAACGGAAGTCACTGATAAACCAAGTGATACACTGTTTACATCATAGACAAAAAGTGAACCAAGTAGAATATTTGGTACCTCAAGAAATGTTCTTGGGGATGAAAATGTAACTGAAAGGTGTGACAATGTTGAACATTGATACATAATGAAGACGTACACACATATTCCTTCTTAATGCTGCCACAAATCAGATGATGCATCTTAAAGGGTATGCCAAGCTTAGTCAGACTCTTGTGGTGATGCTAAATACCTGGTGAATATAAAAGTACCTGGACACCTGGTTCCACACCAGCCAGCTTGTGATCACCGTGGCAAAGACAAAAGAACTGATATCCTCCATTTAAAAAAAAGGATGTGTGCTTCAAACCAGCTCTGCTTACTGCCAAGTTTGTTGAGACTATTGAAAATGTCAAGAATCTCCAATTCTTAACTCCCACGTGAGCCTCAGTGTCTGTCAGATTATATTAGAAGTCAAGCACAACAGCCTTGTAGAGAATGTTTTGACTTTTATTCTTTCAGCTTGGAAACAGCCACCTTAACTGTCAATCTGAAAATAAAGTCCCTGAAGACCGTTGTTATGGCTACTAAAATAACCGTTAGACCCCAAACATCCTTGAACCAACCTTTTACTGATAAGACAAGGAAGAATGTGAGAAACATTGGGGGTGATGGTTCTCATCCTGTCTATAAGTTCCTACATTTATCTGAGGTCTTTCATCCAATGTGCATTCAACATTCAGGACTCTTCTAAATGACTGACACTGACCAAGACTTGGAACTGTGTTTTCTTTCCTTCTCTTTATTTTCATTTCTCTTGGTATTTTCTGTGACCTTTCCTGCCTGTTCTGTTGGCTGTCTGTCTGGTCTCCTTGTTGAGTCTCTGCTTTTGGTAAAACAGAGGCAGTTTTCCACCATGGTGGACCATGAACTTCACTTCAATTCATAATAACTCATCCATCCATCCATCCATCCATCCATCCATGCATTATCTCTACCCACTTATTCTTGTTCAGGGTCACAGGGATCGTCTGGAGCCTTTCCCAACTTTCTTTGGGCGAAAGGCAGAGCACACCCTGGAAAGGCCTCATAATAATCCTCCACATCCAATTCAAGAGCACATGAAGAGTTTATTGACACCAGATGCTAATAAAAGTAGGGAATAAATGGAATAAAAGTATGAATGTGCTGTATATGTTTGCAGAACGGTCCTGGCAGGAGAAGGTGGAGCACATAAGGAGTCTAATGAGGGAAAATCCATATGAGCCTACAGCTCTTTTACTTTCAGCTCTGGATGAAACAGCCTGTGAGTACATTTTTAAAACAAAGTTGTTTAAACCAACTAAATATTTCTGCTGCTCTAGAAAAGTGGTCGATATACTGAACCACACCTGAATTCCTGAGCATTAATGTGATAATAAGCATGATATAAGCGTGTTACAGGTACACTACAGGAGTATCACTCTTCTGTCTGGATATGACATGTAGCTCAGGGGTCCCCAACCCCCGGTCCCAGGCCCAGTACCGGTTCATGGGTCATTTGCTACCAAAAAAAATAACCTCAATTATTACCGTTTGATTTACTATCTGAGTCTAAATGATGTTTTATTTTATTTTTTTAATATAAAGTAATATAATATAATATAATATAATGATACGTTTAAATGCCCAGAGCTGGCAAAATGAGTAAAAAAACAAACGTCATTGGAAAGTGTCTTTCCAAAGAATGAGACCAATGTTCTGTTGTTGGTGCGATGTTTTGAGGACATTACTAATAAAGTTTCACGTGAATACACAGTGGATTTACGTTTATTATCATATACAGAAAATACCACAGTTTTTATGCCGGCCCTATCATTTTATTTTGTTGTATTTATCTGCAGCACATTTTACTGACCGGTCTTTGAAAATATTACCTGACATTAAACTGGCCCGTGGAGCAAAAAAGGTTGGGGACCAGTGATGTAGCTGAAGAGTGTCTATACTTGTTTTGGCTCAGGTTCACATTTTTATAATAAAAGAATATATATCAATAATACATTGAAAAAAAAAGCCTCATTAGATTATTTTGACCTAAGAATGTACTAAAAAATGTGATTTGGTTAAACTTAAAATTAAATGTGTTGAATATTGCCTTAGTCGATGGTATAAGCACATATCATAAGACATAGAAATTATGTAACAATACTGACAAAAAGTACAAAGGCTGAAAAGGCAGCCCACAATTTATGGGCATCTGTTTAGTTTTCTTAGATCTCAGGATACAATATCAGCATGCAACAAAATACATAGCACACAGTCTAATGCTGCAGCCTTGAAGTGTTGCCTGGGTATGACGTGAAAGCATGATGCAAGAAAATGCCAGAAGTTTCGTGCAACTTTGAATTATTTTTCCCACTGTCTCAGGTAGTTTGGATCTGAGTGAAATGGTATTAAGCAGGGTGTGAAGGAGGATCTCATCAGAGTACACCTGACTCTCAGCTCAGTGTCTTGTAAACAGATGGTGAATTATTCATAAGCATCTTCCTCAGGATCCAAACAAAGTGTCGTTCTTCAAAGCATTTGTGAGACTGACTGCTGAATTTAGAATTAGTCAGTTTGAATTGACAAGAATACAGAAGAAATCACGTACATGCTACACAAATGATGGATGCGAACAGTGTTTCATGGTCCAAGTAAAAGCTGGAAATGATGTTCTCACTCAGGGGTGCTGTTTGTTTGGGGGGGTCTGTGTGTGTTTTTCAGGGCTCTTTAATATGCGTGGAAATGACATTCCTTACAACCCCTTCTTCTACTCCTACACGCTTCTCACCATGAATGAGATCTGGTAAGTTTTTTGTTGTTGTTGTTGTTTTGTTTTGTTTTTAGTCAGATATTAATATGTATATAGTAAGGAGTAACTTCATATATTATACCTTAATTCCCATCAGAGATGCCCCATACATACCTACTGTCAGTGGTGTTTACATTATGTATTACAACACATCACATTTCTTACTTTTTACTATCCCTTTGCAACGACTGAAGGCTTTTTGTCCACACCCACCGAGTGACCGAAGACTTGAAGTTGTACCTGAACACCTCCTGTAGTGGGGCCCTCTGTGTGCAGCTGAAGAGTTATGACACTGTCCTTGAAAATCTGAAAACATATGTGGCCCAGCCGGGGATTAAAGTGTGGATCGGTACAGAGTACACAAACTACGCACTTTATGAGATCATCAGACCCCAGGTGTGCAGATATTTTATCATAAAATACTTACTGTTCAGAATTTGCAAAGCACCAGTCTCAAGACATCCTACATCCAGTACATCAACAGCAGTGAAATACTTTTTCATAGCAGTAATCAATCATATTATAGAACACACATTTTTGTGTTATTAATTTTATTTATTAATTCTTTGCATAATTAAGGACAAAGTAATGACGAGCTCCTATTCTCCTGTGTTGACGACAAAAGCCGTGAAGGATGAGACTGAGCAGAGAATACTCAGGGAGGCTCATGTACGTCCTGCACACACACACACACACACACACACACACACACACACACAACACACACGCACACACACACACGCACGCACGCATGTGCACGCACACACGCATGCACGCATGGGTCGGTTGTTATTGTATGAGACAAATTACCGGGACATCCATTCATTTAATTTATATCTTAAACATGGGTGAAAATCCACTGTTTTGCTGTGTGCATTCTGCAGTGATGTACTTGTGAGTGTCCAGGTCAGTGTGTCCTTGCGGCTTTGTGCAGGTGAGGGATGCAGTTGCTGTCATCCAGCTGCTGATGTGGCTGGAAAAGGTCGTTCCAGTGGGGAATGAGACTGAGCTGAGCGCCTCAGAATATGTCAATCAATGTCGCAAGTGAGTGAGTACAAGTTTGTGCGATGCGGGGGACAGATGCAATGCAGTATTTATGCAACAGACCCCAATAAAGCCATCACAATCATCTTAATTACACATGCTTTCTATGCTATGATGTTGGAGCTAATATAAACATCATTACAGCAAACAGAAGGATAGCAGGGGCCCAAGCTTTGAAACAATCTCTGCGAGTGGACCCAATGCTGCTCTTGCCCATTACAGGTGAGATGAATTCATGTTCCTCATCCTCTCTCACATACTACTTTTAATTCAGGTTATACAAGCTCTTCTGAACATTTGTAAAGGACAGTTTGGATGTGGTTATAAGCCAAGAATCAAACAGTCAATGTTGGACTGGTGGTCAGATGCTCAGATATCCAAAATCCAGCTAGGTATCAAATACAAAAACTCAGAATAATAAATAAATAACTGGGAATACATACTCTTTGAAG